>JASDDO010000001.1:190539789-191793693 GCA_030015575.1 Agapanthus africanus
TATTGAGACTAAAATGCAGGGTTTATAATTTTTAGGCATGCGATATCTAAGGAATTCATTTGGTTAGGCATGAGATGTCTAAGGAGGTTGCGGATTCAACTGTTGTAGTTTTACACTTTCTTTTCTGTGGCCGTAAGTGTAATATGTGGTGTATCGCCGGTTTCGTTGCTATACATCAATGACAACTGGGATATGCATATTTACTTACGTTGATGACATGTGATGTTATGTGTTGCTGTGATATATTATATTGGATCATCGCGTTTTGAATAGCCGGGGGTTTTATGTGAGATGAGAGTTTTTCATTTTCATTCATGTAAAATTCATTGTATGTAATATTCTTTTATTGGGGCACTTTCGGGTTGAGGATGATGTCACCATTGTATATCATTTACTTTTCCGCATTAGGATAGACCCTAGGCGGGGAGCATAAGTAACCGAGTTCTAGGGTCCAGTGGGAGACCATCTCGAGGAGTCGAGATCGGGTCTCCTAACTCTAGAATTGGTAGGGCTTCTTGCCGCTCTCATAGGGGTCTAGGGGTGTGGGATTGGCTATTCATCACAACCATGAAATCCGTGTTTTATACAGGCTCGCAATAAAACACGGAAATCCTAGTATATCCAATATTTCTGAAGGGTTACCCTAGCGCCCCGGCCAACTCACGTAGACAAATGCGGAACAAATATTTCTTACGAATAAAACTTGGTGCTAGACTAAACCCTAAAATCGGATCTTTCCATAAAACTAACTAGCTACACTAAGAGAGCTATCTACTATGATAGAAACCTCACTAAATGAACCAAGTCCTTCGGTCTTCTTTCTTCATCCTTAACTCCTAGCAAGCGCCTTGAACATGCTTGAACTCCAAATCCGGCTCCATCGGTCCATCGGGATCGAGCTTGTTCTCCGGCCTCCTTTTGTCGTAGATGATCCACCCGGGGAGTATGATCCATGGCTCTAGCTCTTTGCAATATGTCAAAAGAGCAACTAGAGAACTTGGGATTCTAGTCCAAGTAATCTAGAATGTAGTTTGGATGTCTAAGTGTTATATCTCTTTCTAGCCTCTTCACTTGTATCTCAACACATGAGAAATGTAGTGAAAAGGAAGAAGATGAAGGTGGAGGAGAAAGCTAGAGGAGGGAGGAGATGAGAGCTCAAGAGAGAAAAATGAATCAAGCATGAAAGAGAAAATACACACAATGGTTTTGTATATCAATTCTTTCATTAAACAATTAGCAACCATGCTTCAATAGTAAACCCAAATGAATTATAAATTCATTTGACTACTATTGAAGCATGGTCACCTCTTTTCCTCCCATACTCTTACTTCACACCTCATTTCCATTTATGAAATAAATGGAAAATACATATTGAGGTGGCCACCTTCTAGAAGGAAATCTATAGTAAATACGGATTTCAGTTTACTGTACAAATATACCGGCAATCAGATAAAAATACGAACGCCCAAAAGTGATAGAATAACACGAAGAACGTAAAACTAGAATATATATATATCGAAATACATATATGTAAATTATTAAATCAATACCTGATTTAATAATCTGGCTCAAACCCGAGACAGCTAGTATTACAACTGTCCGATCGTAAATCCGAGTACCAAGTACATCAATCGATCGAACCCTGCACGTATCCAATACGGCTACTACATCATTTCGCCTGAATCAGGGAAACCCTCTGTGTGGGACTCTAAAGACTCGACAGTTATCTGGTAGTGGGTTTAACCATAAGCTCGTCAGCGGTACTAGCTGTACGTAACGGCTACCCAGGTACCTGTCGAAAAGAAGGCCGATGAGTAAACTCATCCGGATCTCCTACTGAGCCTATCCGTGACAATATCCGTACAGTACGGTCTCTTCGTCAAAGAGTATCGCATACCGAGTCTAGGGGATGGTGAACGTCAGACCCTAACAACCTGATAAGTCGTGCCGATGTGGCTCAAGACCAATCCGGGAAACTACTAATCAACCTATTAGTAAATCCCAAGTGCCTTGGCCAAGGTCTTATGGTCCTGACCAATCGAATCACAGTGCGATATCGACTCTCTATACCGGGAGAGACGAATCGCCGACAATCGCTCACTAGCCTCCATGTAGCTCGGGACTGAACCCAACCAAAACATGTTTGCATGACTCAGTAGAGCCATGGTAGGGTAGTGATCAAAGTTCTGTGGGAACTCACACGAGACAAATGCCGATCTCGGGTCCAAAGACTAACCTGTACACATGTCACCTGAGAACTTCCATCTGACGATAGGTATAGTACCATATGGAAGTTCTCGATGAGTCCGTCCAGTGTACTCACACCCAGTGAGCACCTGTATACGATCTTAGGTGCATCAGACCAATGGCCGCGGGACCAACCATCCCCCGACGGGGCTAGAAACGTACACACCAGTCTACTCTGGAGTATCAGTGCCCAGTTTCGATACTCACGCAACTAGGGACCATTTAAGGATGTGCTTATGGACTACCCTTCTCCTACAAGTATGATCGCCATCATAACGCAGGTAGTCAAGCAAGATCCCAAGGGCTTTATCAACATGTAACCGCAATATGTAATAACGAGTAGACATATGCTATGTTAAGATAAAGACAAACCACAGTAGTATACTACCGTATCGAGTCTTTATCAATATGTGCAAACAAGATATAATAACAATAAATACACATATCCCGATAAAGACAAGTCAAATAATATACTATAAAACTGAGCAAGATTGTTCTGTACATACATATCCCTAGTATCCATATGTATACATATACAATACTGGCCTCTAGTGCATATACATCCAACAATCTCCCACTTGCACTAAAGGCCAGTGATTGGTGTACCGAATACCCAACGTCTGCTCTAAGGCCAGCTGCTGGCGTACCGCATAACCAACATCCCTAAAAGTCGTTCGAACTGTGCTTGAGGGAGGGCCTTTGTAAATGGATCCTCCGTGTTGTCTTTCGTATCCACTCTCCGGACCTCGATCTCCTGGCGATCTATGATCTCCCTGATCAGGTGATACCGCCTTAAGATGTGCCTGGATCTCTGATAGGAACTGTAAGTCGATGTACAACACCCAATACTTGTGGGGAGGCGGAAATTTCAAAAACGAACTTGTTTAGTGAACAAACATCGACTAACCGCTTAAATCGAAGCTAAACGATAACTAACCAAACACATAGTTGTTCTAAACTACTATGCTTAGGGATTATACCTATCGAACCAAGTCCTCGGCTTTACGATCTCCTCGTCCTCCTCGGCCTTCTCGATGTAGTAGATGATCCACCCGAGAGCAAAACTCCAAGCTTAGCCTCTAAACTTGAGGCAACTAACCTTCTTGGATTGCTAATCAAAGAAGATAGATGAGATAGAGTGAGGGTTATGGATTGTTTAGTCTAACTAATCCTTGTTCTCAACACATGAGAGGTGAGGATTAGGGTTTGAAGAGAGAGAGCTTGAGGAGAGAGAATGTGTGTATGATAATTGAATAAAGATTATGAGTTATCATAATATATATGAAGCATTTACTTTTATCAAGAAAAGAAAATAAGTGATGAATAATCATGCTTCATAAATATCAAGTGGTGATTCATTATCATGAGTCATTAAGCATTTATGATGCATTAATGACAATGATGAATCACCCTCATGACTCACTAATCTCATTCAATGTATATGCCACCTAAACCTCCTTAGTCACCATCTTCTAGAAGCTTCTCGCGTAATTACGAGAACGCCCCTCCGATCCGCAAAAATACGGAAAAACTTTAGACTGTATAAATCCAATAACCGGATACCAGTAACTGGCTTAACCCAAAGCAGACTGGTAAAAACTGTCCGAAAGTCGTACGTGCGTAAACACACGTATGCGTCCGAACCCTTGTCGTAAAACCATACGACCTCTATATCTTTTCGCCTGGAGTAGGAAACTCCTTGTGTGGGACTCTAGAGACTCGACTACTACGCTGGCAGTGGGTTTAACCACAGACCGCAAGCGGCACTAGCTGTACGTAACGGTCCCCAGGTAGTTGTCGATAAGAAGGCCGATGAGGAAACCCATCCGAACTCCTACTAAGCCTGCTGTGACAATCTCCATACAGTCCGGTCCGTCGTCTTAGACTATCGCATATCGGGCCTAGGGGGCGGCAAGCGTCAGTCCCCTAATAGCGGTATAAGTCGTGTCGGAGGGAAGCCCATTACACCCTGAGAAACTACTCGAACCTACCAGCAAATCTCGCTTGCCCTGGCCAGGGACATTGCGTAATGGCTCTCTGACACAGCACGATATCAACTCCCAATACCGGGAGAGACGAATCCTGTCTAACCGCCACTGCCTCCAAGTGCTCGGGACTGCACCCAACTACTACCTGTTTGCACGATTCCTTTGAGCCGTGGTAGGGTAGCAATCTAAGAACAGTGGGACACACTCGAGGCGAAGTAGCAGTGTCAAGTCTGCGGACTATGCTGTACTCATGTCACCTGGGAACTGTTCACTGACGACTGGTATAAAACCAACCAACAGTTCCTGTGAGTCCTGTCCGGTGTACCCGTAACCTAACGAGCACCTGCATACTATCTCCAGTACGACGTACTGACGGCTGTGGGACAGACCATCTCCCCAACTGGGATGAGAAGCGTACACACTAGTCTACTCCGGAGTATCGATGCTCTGTCTCGATAATCCAATGACCAGGGACCTGAATAAGGATGTGCTTGTAGACTACCCAGCCCCTACTAGTGTGACTGCCATCACAACGCTGGTGGTCAAGCAAGATCCTAAGAGCTCTATCAATACGTATACTCACATATTAAGATAGAAAAACCAAGTAGCATACTACCATGTTTAGCAAGACTGTTATATACATGTGAATATCCCAAGCTTCCATTAAGTAATATACAAACTAGTATGATACAGTAATGGCCTTCTAGGGCATAAACACTAACAATCTCCCACTTGCACTAGGGCCATGTACTGGCATATCGAAGACCAATGATCTCGAGCAGCCTCTCGAACTGAATCTGAGCTAGGGCCTTCGTGAATGGATCAGCAATGTTCTTTTCAGAAGCAACTCTCCGAACCTCGATCTCCTGACGATCAATGATCTCCCTGATCAGGTGATACCGCCTCAAGA
The DNA here is from genome assembly GCA_030015575.1 of Agapanthus africanus. Classification (NCBI taxonomy): domain Eukaryota; kingdom Viridiplantae; phylum Streptophyta; class Magnoliopsida; order Asparagales; family Amaryllidaceae; genus Agapanthus; species Agapanthus africanus. The sequence continues at coordinate 190,544,935 of JASDDO010000001.1, forward strand.
TGTGTCTGGACTTCTGATGGGACCTTGGTTCCTTCGCTAAAGCTATAGCTCCGTTGTTGTCGCAATACAGAGGTATTAGATCAACTATGGTAGGAACCACCTGAAGTTCTATTAGGAACTTCTTCATCCAGACTGCTTCTTTTGCGGCATCGCAAGCAGCTATAAACTCCGCTTCCATCGTCGAGTCAGCAACGGTGTCCTGCTTGGAGCTTTTCCAGCACACCGCCCCTCCATTGAGGGTAAAGACATAACCCGACATGGACTTGGAATCGTCCTTATCACTCTGAAAGCCGGAATCAGCAAAGGCCTCCAACCTGAGGTCTTTTCCGCCGTAAACCAAGAACATCTCCTTAGTCCTTCTCAGGTACTTGAGAATGTTCTTTACTGCTATCCAGTGCTTCTCCCCTGGGTCTGACTGATACCGGCTTACCACGCTCAGTGCGTAAGCTACATGTACACAACATCGCATAGATTATAGAGCCTACCGCAGAAGCGTAGGGTATAATAGACATGCGTTCCCTTTCCAAATCAGTCTTGGGAGACATCTCTTTGGAGAGGGTGATTCCGTGATAAGCCGGTAGATTACCGCGCTTAGAATCTTCCATACTGAATCTTTTCAGTACAGTGTCGATATACCTGGACTGCGAAAGTCCCAACATCCTCTTGGATCTATCACGATAGATCCGGATCCCCAGAATGTAAGAGGCATCACCCAGGTCTTTCATGGAGAACCTTCGTGACAAGAACCCTTTGACAGATTGTAGCATAGGAATGTCATTTCCTATCAATAGAATGTCATCCACGTACAAGACGAGGAATACGATACTTCTGGCTACAACTTTACTATATATGCACGGTTCATCTGGATTTTTGATAAAGTCATATTCTTTGACTGTCTCATCAAAACAGATGTTCCAACTCCGCGATGCCTGCTTTAGTCATAAATGGACTTAAGCAGCTTGCATACTTTCCTGCTGCTCCCACTCTGATTGAAACCCTCTGCTGATCCATATAGACGCACTCTTCTAAATTTCCATTTAGAAAAGCCGTTTTTACGTCCATCTGCCAGATTTCATAATCATGGAAGGCAGCAATAGCAAGAAGGACCCGAATGGATTTGAGCATAGCCACTAGAGAAAAAGTTTCGTCATAGTCCAAACCAGGTCTTTGACGAAAACCCTTTGCAACAAGTCTAGCTTTATAGGTTTCCACCTGTCCATCTACACCAATCTTTTTCTTGAAGATCCATTTGCATCCTATGGGTTTTACCCCATCTGGAGCAAAGTCCAAAGTCCATACTTTGTTGGTGTACATGGACTCCATTTCGGTCCGCATTGCATCTAGCCATCGTACCGAGTCGCCGCTCTGGATGGCCTGCTGGAAGTCAGTAGGTTCATCATCATCTATGATGCAATCCTCTCTATCCCCATCTATGAGAAAACCGTAGTATCTCTCAGGCGGATGAGACGGCCTACTACTCCTGCGGAGGGGTGCGGGAATGTCCTGTTCTTCTTGAACTCCTGGTTCTACCAAACTTTCAGTAGCAGTTTGTGGTTCTGGAATTTGTTCCAGTTCTATTTCGCTCCCACTTATTTCCTTTTCTAAAAACTGATTTTCTAGAAAATGGGCATTACGAGAAACAAAAACCTTTTGTTCCTCTGCGTAATAGAAATAATATCCCTTGGAGTTCTTTGGATATCCCACAAACATACATTTTACTGATCGTGCCTCGAGCTTGTCCACATGCTGCTTTTTAACATAAGCTGGACATCCCCAAATCTTCATATGTTGAAGATGGGGTTTCTTCCCAGTCCACATCTGATATGGAGTGGTAGGCACAGTCTTGGTAGGAGCCCTGTTCAAAGATATGCCGCTGATTCTAGCGCATAACCCTAGAAAGATCGCGGTAACTCAGCATTACTCATCATGGATCGTACCATATCCAATAGGGTTCGATTCCGTCTCTCCGATACACCGTTATGCTGTGGAGTGTATGGAGGAGTAAGCTGAGAGAGAATTCCTTTCTCTTTTAGGTAACCTAGGAACTCGGCACTTAAGTATTCTCCACCTCGATCAGATCTCAGTGTCTTAATACTTTTGCCTGTTTGGTTTTCTACTTCATTCTTATACTCTTGGAATTTCTCAAAAGCCTCGGATTTATGTTTCATCAGATAAATGAATCCGTATCTTGAGTAATCATCCGTGAAAGTAATGAAATAGGAAAAACCACCTCTTGCATGTATAGACAATGGACCACATACATCGCTGTGTATGAGTCCTAAGAGCTCGCTCGCTCTTACTCCTTGTCCAGTGAATGGAGTCTTTGTCATCTTTCCTTTGAGACAAGATTGACAAGTGTCATAAGTTTGATATTCGAACGAGTCCAAATATCCTTCTCTATGCAACTTAGTCAACCTTCTCTCATTGATGTGACCCAGTCTACAATGCCATAAGAAAGCTTTATTCAAATCTGGAGACTTTCTTTTTAGTGTGTTCTGGACATTGAAAATTTGGAGTTGTTTAAAACATATATACCGTTATTTAGAGTACCGGACCCAATCAAACCATGATTAAGGTGGATGTTAACAACATCTCTTACAAACGTGAAATCATAACCTTCATTTGATAACAAGGAAACTGATATGATATTACACGTTAAGCTTGGTACAAAATAACAGTTATGTAAAACCAAAATGTGTCCACTCGTCAATCCTAGGTGATAATCCCGACGGACGCAGCTCCCACGCTAGCTCCGTTAGCAACCTTTAGGGTCATATCACCTTCCTTCAGCACTCTACCGGTTTCTCAGTGCCTGCAATGAATTGCAAATATGAGATCCTGATCCGGTATCCAATACCCAGGAAGTAGAGTTGATCGACAGACAATTCTCAATTACAAACATACCTGAAGTCGAAGCCACAGCTTGCTTCGGTTCCTGGTTCTTGGCGTTCCACGCCTTGCAATCCTTCTTCCAGTGCCCTTTCCTGTGACAATGAAGCACTCATCCTGGCCCACTACCGGTACCGCAAACTTTTTCTTTCCCTTCCCTCCCACCTTACTAACACCTCCTTTAGGTTTGGGGACGGCCTTCTTCTTCCTTCCTTTGGCCCTAGCCTTGGACCCGGAAGAAGATGCTCCGCCAACAAACATAGCGGGTGTTTCCCTTGCCTTCTGCAAGGTGCCCTCTGCACTCCTTAACATGTTCAGGAGTTCCGGAAGTTCAACTTCTTTTCCTTGAAGGTTGAGTTTAGGATAACTGGGCGTAGGTGGGAGGAAGGGACTGGAGAATAAGGTTTGTATACAGCTCATTATCCAAAGTCGTCCCAAGGTCTGCGAGCTCTTCAATATAGCCGATCATCTTTAGGACATGTTCACCTACCGATGACCCGACAGCCAACCTCGCTCGAACAAGTTCTTAGAGGTCTCGTATCTTGCTATACGAGATTGCTCTCCATAAAGTTCCTTTGTATAGAGAAATATGCCATCTAGGGTCATATCCTCGTGCCTCCTCTGATGTTCATTGTTCATTGAGGCAAGCACGATGCACTTGGCTTTCGCGCAATCTAAATCCCAGGTTTGCGGATTTCCTTATCCGCATTGCTGGATTTGGGACCAGGGACAGCAGGTGCCGTAGCGGTGAGGATGTACCCCAATTTGTCTTAGGTCAAAGCCATTTTGACATTCCGCAGCCAATCTTTATAGTTTGGCCCTGTCAGTATATTTTTCTCTAAAAGTAACTTAAGTCCAGTCATTTTCAGGGTCGCTGCAATTAGGAGAGAGAGAAGAAAACTGTTTAGCATGATGCTCTTGCAAGTTTAGAGTGGTTTTAGTTTATCTAAACTGGATGGCTCCCACTGTTTCTCGAATCCTTCCTCAAACCATAAAAGAAGAATTAGCCAGGACTATTCTCACTGTACAATACTTGCTTAACCGTTCAGCCAGGCTGGTGTCGGTACTTCGAGGGAGGTTTTCCAACGCTTTCGCGAAGTTCCTTAATTAAATAACCTCTTTTCTCTGGGGGCGTAACCCCGCTGACACTTTTCTGGACACCTACTAGGTTTATAGCATTGATCGTTAAGTGACGAATATCCTGATAAGTAGCATATACTCACAGTAGGATCGGGATCCAAATATCATCGTATGATAATGTTGAAGGAATCCTACCAACATTCATCAAACTCCAAATGGTATGCATCTTTTTGCAAATTTCAGTTTCTTTAGAAATTCCCGATATAAGTTTTTGCCCCATGCTCTTATGACCTTGGCTTTGGTCAAAATGTCATAAGTCACATGTCAAGTTCTACCCGTCATTATCTTGTCAATTTGAACCCATCCGTATATACCCCTGACTTGGTCAAATGGTAATACGACTGTCCCAAACCAACTCATCTATCTTATGCAACAAATAAAAACCCAGTAGCTACCAAACACTATGCCTTGACTTTGGCCAAAATGCATAGCTTGAATACTACTGAATACCCAAATGAAATGACGGAGGGCTACGAATGGTTTTGGAGAAACCGTGAACGTAGTGAACTTGATATAACCGAAGGAACCTGATAGCTTTTAAAAGGAGTGGTTAAAGCTCCGCATTTAAAAATATATGTTTTTAAAATTAACCGAGTGGTTTCTTTTAAATTGTTCCACGATTTAAACTTTGGTTTGTTTTTCTTTGCATTATAGATAATGCGTCCCATCATTAACCTATCATTGCAGAAAACAACGAAAATACAACGTCCTCTTATGCCATCCGCATTTGCCACGGGGTCCCGTCATCACCCGTTAGGTTACTTAACTAACGACAGAGCGGGGGCTGGGCTAGCGCGGGTGTAAAACATAAGTGACGTCTAAATAGCTATCATATATAGATATTGTACATTCGTCAGACGCAATAATAGGCATTCCAGATCACAGATGAACTTTATTGGATTTGCAAGCAATCCGTGTTTGTTTTGAGCCTGCAACAAAAGACGATTACACAGTTGTGATGAATAGCCATTACCCCACCCTCGACCCTACGGGTGCGGCAAACTACCCGCCCGGCAGTTTGTGCACCCCACCTTGGGTCTGTCCTAGGAGCAAAAACAGTAAAATGAAATAATACAACGGTGGCTACAACCGCAACCTGGATGTGCCCCGCAAAATAATATTACAACAAATTACATTTACATCAAATGAATTAAATAATAACCCATCACATAACCCCGGCTATACATCACAACAGTCCAACACAGTTCATATGCACAAACTGATAAAATCCATTTCAGAAATGTGCAACCCCCTGCCAACTGACATACTAGCAGTTAGGGGAGGTTTACGAACACATTATACAATCACAGATATAATCCAACAAGCAAATACTGTATAATTTCGATCGATTAAATATTTTAATATTGCTCTAATACTGCTCTGTAAACTTGAAACCTGAGCAAAATTAAAATATTCCAGAAAATCCCAAATATTACAGAGAACCAACACAAGAAAAATGGGTCCCTGGATCGTCAAATCGGCGGCGGAAGCGCGGCGGGATCTGTGTTAGCCGCCGCGGTTCCGCGGCGCGTAGGCGATTCAGGGGACCAAATTTTTTGTGTTTTCTATTACTGTCATTTTAAGCTTTCTGAACATCCCTGAAAAATTTTTGACTTCATTTATAAATCGACAGAAACTGAAGTTTTCGGGCTTTTCCGGTTTCGTTTTTTCCGTTCGAAATTCATACAAATTTGCAAAAAAGTTATTTATTGTTTAGCCAGGCTCTGATACCACTGTAAGTCGATGTATAACACCCCAATACTTGTGGGGAGGCGGAATTTTCAAAAACGAACTTGTTTAGTGAACAAACATCGACAAACCGCTTAAATCGAAGCTAAACGATAACTAACCAAACACATAGTTGTTCTAAACTACTATGCTTAGGGATTATACCTATCGAACCAAGTCCTTCGGCTTTACGATCTCCTCGTCCTCCTCGTCCTTCTCGATATAGTAGATGATCCACCCGAGAGCAAAACTCCAAGCTTAGCCTCTAAACTTGAGGCAACTAACCTTCTTGGATTGCTAATCAAAGAAGATAGATGAGATAGAGTGAGGGTTATGGATTGTTTAGTCTACTAATCCTTGTTCTCAACACATGAGAGGTGAGGATTAGGGTTTGAAGAGAGAGAGCTTGAGGAGAGAGAATGTGTGTATGATAATTGAATAAAGATTATGAGTTATCATAATATATATGAAGCATTTACTTTTATCAAGAAAAGAAAATAAGTGATGAATAATCATGCTTCATAAATATCAAGTGGTGATTCATTATCATGAGTCATTAAGCATTTATGATGCATTAATGACAATGATGAATCACTCTCATGACTCACTAATCTCATTCAATGTATATGCCACCTAAACCTCCTTAGTCACCATCTTCTAGAAGCTTCTCGCGTAATTACGAGAACGCCCCTCCGATCCTCAAAAATACGGAAAAACTTTAGACTGTATAAATCCAATAACCGGATACCAGTAACTGGCTTAAACCAAAGCCGACTGGTAAAAACTGTCCGAAAGTCGTACGTGCGTAAACACACGTATGCGTCCGAACCCTTGTCGTAAAACCATACGACCTCTATATCTTTTCGCCTGGAGTAGGAAACTCTCTGTGTGGGACTCTAGAGACTCAACTACTACGCTGCAGTGGGTTTAACCACAGACCGCAAGCGGCACTAGCTGTACGTAACGGTCCCCAGGTAGTTGTCGATAAGAAGGCCGATGAGGAAACCCATCCGAACTCCTACTGAGCCTGCTGTGACAATCTCCATACAGTCCGGTCCGTTCGTCTTAGACTATCGCATATCGGGCCTAGGGGGGCGGCAAGCGTCAGTCCCCTAATAGCGGTATAAGTCGTGTCGGAGGAAGCCCATTACACCCTGAGAAACTACTGGAACCTACCAGCAAATCTCGCTTGCCCTGGCCAGGGACTTTGCGTAATGGCTCTCTGACACAGCGCGATATCAACTCCTAATACCGGGAGAGACGAATCCTGTCTAACCGCCACTGCCTCCAAGTGCTCGGGACTGCACCCAACTGCTACCTGTTTGCACGACTCCTTTGAGCCGTGGTAGGGTAGCAATCTAAGAACAGTGGGACACACTCGAGGCGAAGTAGCAGTGTCAAGTCTGCGGACTATGCTGTACTCATGTCACCTGGGAACTGTTCACTGACGACTGGTATAAAACCAACCAACAGTTCCCTGTGAGTCCTGTCCGGTGTACCCGTAACCTAACGAGCACCTGCATACTATCTCCAGTACGACGTACTGACGGCTGTGGGACAGACCATCTCCCCAACTGGGATGAGAAGCGTACACACTAGTCTACTCCGGAGTATCGATGCTCTGTCTCGATAATCCAACGACCAGGGACCTGAATAAGGATGTGCTTGTAGACTACCCAGCCCCCACTAGTGTGACTGCCATCACAACGCTGGTGGTCAAGCAAGATCCTAAGAGCTCTATCAATACGTATACTCACATATTAAGATAGAAAAACCAAGTAGCATACTACCATGTTAGCAAGACTGTTATATACATGTGAATATCCCAAGCTTCCATTAAGTAATATACAAACTAGTATGATACAGTAATGGCCTTCTAGGGCTTAAACACTAACAGGAACGTGGTTTCTTCGCTAAAGCTATAGCCCTATTGTTATCACAATACACTGGTATTGGATCAACAATGGACAGAACTACCTGAAGTTCAGCTATGAACTTCTTCATCCACACCGCCTCTTTTGCGGCATCGCTTGCAGCAATGTATTCAGCCTCCATTGTCGAGTCTGCGACGGTATCCTGTTTGGAACTCTTCCAACATACCGCCCCTCCGTTGAGGGTAAACACAAAACCCAAGACAGACATGCTGTCATCCTTGTCACTCTGGAAGCTTAAGTCGGTAAAGGACTCGACCCTGAGTTCTCCATTACCGTAAATCAGGAACATCTCCTTAATCCTTCTCAGGTACTTGAGAACGTTCTTTACTGCTGTCCAGTGGTCCTCACCTAGGTCCGACAGATACCAGCTCACCACGCTTAGCGCATAAGCTACATCTGGTCTTGTACATAGCATCACATACATTATAGATCCTACCGCCGAAGCGTAAGGTATAGTGCTCATGTGAACCCTCTCCTCGTCAGTCTTGGGAGACATCTCCTTGGAGAGGGTGATTCCGTGCAATGCGGGTATATTACCGCGCTTGGAATCTTCCATACTAAATCTCTTTAGTACGGTCTCTATGTACCTGGACTGTAATGTTAGTTATATGTATGCCCTAGAGGCCATTACTATACATAGGATGTATATTGTAGTGGATGCTGGGACATATATAGGGAGGACTTTCTTGCTCGACATGATAGTATGCTATCTGGTTAATCTTTACCTTAACGTGTACACTGATTGTCTCCCTGTTACATGTTGGTAAAGCCCTTAGGATGTGTACTTGACTACCTGGACTATGATGCGGATCATACTAGTAGGGACATGGTAGTCCGTAAGTACATCCTTCAAAGTCCCTAGTCGTGGGTGTATCGAGACGGGGCATCGATATACCAGAGTAGACTAGCGTATACCTTCTCGACCCATACAGATGGGCGATGGATGATCCCATATCCATTGGTGTTTGACATCAGAGATGATATACGGGTGCTCAGTAGAGACTGGGTATACTGGACGGACTCGCCGAGAACTCCCAGATGGTATTATACCTCACGTCAGATGGCAGTTCTCTGGTGACACTGGTACAGAGTAGTCTGTTGACCCGAGATCGTCATAGAGTCTTGTGTGGTTCCCACTGTGCTTTGATTTCCACCTTACCACGTCCAAGAGGGCGTGCAAAACGGTGGTTTTTGGGTACAGTCCCGAGTCACATGGAGGCAATGAGCGATAGGAGGGGATTCGTCTCTCCCGGTATAGGGAGTTGATGTTGTGCTGTGTTCGATTGGCTATAACAGGAAATCCCTGGCCAGGGTTACTGAGATATACTGGTAAGTGTTACCAGTAGTTTCTCGAATTGCTATAGACCTCATATCGACACGACTTATCGAGCTATTGGGGTCTGACGTTTACCACCCCTAGGCAAGATATGCGACATATCAGACGAACAGACCGGACTGTACGGTAAGTGTTACTGGTTGGATTCACAGGAGTGTGAGCGGGCTTGCTCGTCGATCTTCTGATCGCTCAATACCCGGGTGGCCGTTACGTTTAGCAGACCGCTTGCGGCTTGTGGATGTTTGATATGATCATCATCTGCTGCCGGCGTATTGACGAGTCTTTAGAGTCCTACACAGAGGTTTCCTGGCTCAAGCGAAACGAAATAGGAGCGCATATGAGATATGTGCGGGACCGAGAATAATACCAGTATGTGATACTGTATTCGATTCTCGCGATGTGACATTGATCGGTTATATGCGATATAGCCGGGTTATCGGATCAAGTGTTGATTCGATAAGTTGTTACTATTGATACCAGTCGGTTATGTGCGACATGACCGGATCATTGAATCAAGTGTTGATTTAATGATTTAATGTATAATTATATATTTGATATATTACTTTGCATTAACTAGTATCGGTTCACTTTGAATGGATTTTCTCACTCGGATGTGCGCATTGTATATGCGATATGATTTTGTGCACATGTTTGTATCATGTTTGATGATACATGCTTTATTGGTTAAGTGTAAAGATTAAACCATGGTTGTGAATGGTTAGGGTTTTGTTTTCTTTTTCATTTATTTATTTATTATTTAGTTATTCATTTGAAAAAAGAAAAAGGGTGAGAAAAATGGTGGCATTCTTTTAATCTTTCATGAAGCTTCATGAACACTTTGACTATGTCACCATTTTTGTCTCATGCTTAACCCTAACCACTCCACTAACCCTTGTTCACTCTCTACACTTTACCATGGTTACCTTTATGATAAGAATGATTATTCTTTTCTTTTCTAATTAATCTTATCATAATATTCTTCTTCTTCTTCCATTCTTCAAGTGAAGAAAGCTATGCTCCATCAATGGTGATTGATGGAAATGAGTGAGAAATCCAATTCTAAAGTCTACCCACTTCCTATTTCTTTATCCTCTACCTCTTGCCAAGTAGTAGAGTGTGTTTCCTTCACAAGTTTTTATGACTTGGTGAAGGTGTACATGGACATCGACGACCTAGCTCGCCATTTCTCCGACGAAGCCGACGCTAGAGCCGGGGAATTCATTTGGACAGCAAAGGGACTTCGTTGCGGAGCTATGGAGGTGGAGCACCGGATCTACAAAGGTTGTATTTCCGTTTAAACTTTAGTTAAGTTGTTAACTAGTTTCTTTTTCGCCTATAAATCTAGCCAACGATCCGTAGTTTAGGGTTTCTCGGCACCGTAAAATTTTAAATTGGCATGGTTGATGCCTTGTGAGACCTCTTGAGAGTGCCTAGGAACCCTACAGTGGTATCAGAGCCTAGCTAGAGCCTTAGGCAAAGTCTAGACGCAATTTGAAGTCCGAACGAACCCGAAACCCAATTCCAAACATGCTCTCTGTCCTTTTTTGAAAATTATGGATTTTTCGATATTAAAAATATGCAGAAAATTAAGCAGGGTTTTTTATGAAATACTGTGAAAAACGGAGACCTAACTCCGTCATAACGCCGCGGAACCGCGGCCTGAGCCCACGTGGCGCGGCGGTTCCGCGGCCATATTGTTGACTCTTTGACTCCTTTTTGCACAGTAATGTTTATAATTTATTCCTGTGTTTTTTGGGTAATTTTAATATTAGCTATGATGTTGAGTTTTCTGGGGTTGTTTTGGGGATTCGGCGTTTCGATCGGAGTATCAGATTTTGTCTATGTGGCTTTCCGGATAATTTTTGAATATGTTAAAAAGTTCGACCGGATATAAATACCCAATTTTTCCCCTGTCGGGAAATTTCCAAGTGTTGGATTTTTCCGTAGTTTAAAGACGTTCTAAGTAGTGCAAGTAACGCGATGGACCCTCTAGAAGACAACAAACCTTAACTCGATTATGTGACCGTCTTGAACTGCCCTTTGAACCTTCGGGTTTGGGGCAGTACGGCGTGCCACATGTGAGGCGTTGGCTTGACCCTTCTACGGCTGGACCGTTGGTACTGAGGCACGAACTGAATGTTGTTAGACTCATATTTCATGTGTTGATCTGTATCGGGAAAACTTGGGTGTTCGATTGTTCGATCGGAAAGTTTGACATTTTCTATTTACCCGGAATGGGATACAATAATTGGAATTCACAAGAAGTTATGAGATAACTGAAAGAATGTTATAAACATAGCAGTTTAGTCTCACTTGATCGGTTGCCACGAAATTTTGATGTGATCAAAAGTCCGTCGCAATCACGTAGCGTACGCGGATACTCGCCGGGTAAACTTAATAGACAGCCTCACTCCATAGCCCCGACTAAGTGACTGTAGGAGAACCCCGTCGCCGAAAGCATCCGTTCGGGTGCTCGCGGCAGCGGTGTTCCGCCTTGGTGCACTTCGTCGACGGCGTCGGGGGTGCGGCCGCCTAATAAAGTTTGCGACGAGCATTCGATCAGGATGTCGGGAATCTTGTTGAATTGCCCGACTTGATAGTGAAAAGTGTTTTCGATTTTGAGACTAAAATGCGGGGTTTATAATTGTTAGGCATGCGATGTCTAAGTAATTCATTTGGTCAGGCATGCGATGTCTGAGGTGGTTGCGGATTCCAACTGTTGTAGTTTTACACTTTCTTTTCTGTGACCGTAAGTGTAATATGTGATATCGCCGGTTTCGTTGCTATATGTCAACGACAATTGGGATGGACATATTTACTTACGTTGATGACATGTGATGTTATGTGTTGCTGGATATGTTATATTGTCCTACATGTAAAAGTCCCAGTAGTCTTTTAGATCTATCTCTGTAGATCTTGATCCCCAGAATGTACGAGGCATCACCTAGGTCTTTCATAGAGAACCTTTGTGATAAGAATAGCTTGACCGGTTGTAGCATAGGAATGTCATTTTCTATCAAAAGAATGTCGTCCACGTACAAGACTAGGAACACGACAGTTCGTCCTACAATCTTCTTGTAAGTCGATGTGCAACACCCCACGAGTTGCGGGGAGGCGGAAATATGAAAAACGATCTTGTTTATTAAGCGAACATCGACTAACCGAAGATCTTTGCTAAACGATAATTAACAAAAGGCATAGAGTTCTAAGCTACTATGTTAAAAGATTATACTAAACGATTCTAGTCCTTCGTCTTTACGATCTCTATGGCCTCCTTGGATCTCCACGTCCACCTCGGCTTCCTTCCCGTGAGAGACCATCCACCCGAGAACCCTAATCCAAGCTATAACCTCTAAACTTGAGGTTACTTAGTTTCTCTAGTTGCTAATAAAGGAACTAAGATGATGTAGAGATTGGTTATGGAGTGTTTAGTCTTTCCTAATCCTTGTTCTCAACTCATGAGTGGTAGGATTAGGGTTTGGTGAAGGAGAGAGAGCTTGAGGAGAGAGAAGGTGGAGATGATAATGATAATAAAAATCCTTCTCACTTGAATATATGATACATAATGAATTATCAAATAATATAAACTAAATGATTGTTCACCATGCTTCATTTATTCAAGGAGAGTGATTCATCATGTGAGTCATTAGATCATTAATTATGCATTAATGATATGATGAATCATATGAATGAGTCACTAAAGCAATTAATGAAAATGCCACCTCAACCCCTCATGTCACATCCTTCTAGAAGCTTCTCGGAAATTACGAGAATGCCCCTCGCTTCTGTGAAAACACGGAAAAACTTTAGACTGTATAAATCTAATAACCTGATACTAGAATCTGGCTTAAACCAAAGACGGCTAGTAAAAACTGTCCGAATGTCGTACATGCGTTTAAACACGTATGCGTCCGAACCTTTGTCGTAAAACCATACGACCTCTATATCTTTTCGCCTGGGTTTTGGAAATCTCTGTGTGGGACTCTAAAGACTCGACTACTACGCTGGCAATGGGTTTAACCACAGACCGCAAGCGGCACTAGCTGTACGTAACGGTCCCCAGGTAGTTGTCGATAAGAAAGCCGATGAGGTAACCCATCCGAAATCCTACTGAGCCTGTCCGTGACAATATCCGCGCAGTCCGGTCTGTTCGTCTAAGAGTATCGCATGTATGGTCTAGGGAGGTGGTGGACGTCAGACCTCTAATAACCATACAAGTCATGTCGGTATGGCTCTATTACCATCCGAGAATCTACTGATCAATCTATCAGTAATTCTCAATCAGCCCTGGCCAGGGACTTATGGTAATGACCAACCGATCACCGTGCGATATCAACTCGCTATACCGGGAGAGACGAATCCCTAACAGTCACTCACTGCCTCCATATGGCTCGGGACTGTGCCCAACTAAAACCTGTTTGCACGACTCCTTTGAGCCGTGGTAGGGTAATAATCAAAGCACAGTGGGAACTCACACGAGACAAATGATGACTTTAAGTCAACGGACTATCTGCACACATGTCACCTGAGAACTGCTATCTAACGTTAGGTATAATACCATCCAGTCAGTTCTCGGCGAGTGTTGTCCGGTGTACTCACATCCAGTGAGCATCTGTATACAATATTAGGTGCACTCCACCAATGGCTGCGGGACCAATCCATTGCCCCTCCTCAGGGTCTAGATATGTATACACTAGTCTACTCCGGAGTATCAATGCCCAGTCTCGATACTCCTACGACCAGGGACATCTAAGGCTGTGCCTATTGACTATCCAGCTCCTACTAGTATGACTGCCATCACAACGCCGGTAGTCAGACAAACACCCTATGGGCTTTATCAACATATATATATATATATAAACACCAAGTAAAATATATCATACGTTAAGATAAAGACAAACCAAATAGCGTACTATCATATCAAGTAAGACTGTCATGTACATACATATCCCAAGCATCCTATACAATGTAGGCCTCTAGGGCATATATATCCAACAATCTCCCACTTGCACTAAGGCCTATAATTGGTGCAATGAGTACCCACTGTCTCTACCAGATCCAGTCGCTGGCGTACCGCATGCCCAACATCTCAAACAGCCTCTCGAACTGCATTTGAGGGATGGCCTTGGTGAATGGATCTGCCGTGTTGTCTTTTGTGTCCACTCTCCGTATTTCGATCTCCCGACGATCCACGATCTCCCTGATCAGGTGAAAACGTCTTAAGATATGCCTGGATTTCTGATGGGACCTTGGTTCCTTCGCTAAAGCTACAGCGCCATTGTTATCGCAATACAAAGGTATTGGATTGGCAATGGACGGAACCACCTGAAGTTCAGAAATGAACTTCCGCATCCAGACAACCTCTTTTGCGGCTTCACTAGCAGCTATATACTCAGCCTCCATAGTTGAGTCTGCGACGGTATCCTGTTTGGAACTCCTCCAACATACCGCCCCTCCATTGAGGGTAAACACAAAACCCGAAATGGATTTAGAATCATCCTTGTCACTTTGGAAGGCGGAGTCGGTAAAAGCCTCTACCTAGTGGTCTTTATTACCGTAAATTAAGAACATCTCCTTAGTCCTTCTCAGGTACTTGAGAATATTCTTCACCGCTATCCAATGTTTCTCACCTGGGTCAGACTGATACCTGCTTACCACACTAAGTGCGTAAGCCACATCCGGTCTGGTACATAACATCGCATACATTATAGATCCTACCGCCGAAGCGTAGGGTATAATGCCCATGCGAGCCCTCTCTTTATCAGTCTTTGGAGACATTTCTTTGGAGAGGGTGATTCCGTGACAAGCGGGTATATTGCCGCGCTTTGAATCTTCCATACTAAATCTCTTTAGTATAGTGTCTATATACCTGGACTGTGAAAGTCCCAATATTTTATTAGATCAATCACGATAGATCTTAATGCCCAGAATGTACGATGCATCTCCCAAGTCTTTCATAGAGAATTTCTGTGACAAGAAGAGCTTTACTGATTGTAGCATAGGGATATCATTCTCTATCAGTAGTATGTCGTCGACGTACAAAACGAGAAAGACTACTGCTCTTTCTACAATCTTCCTATAAATACATGGTTCATCAACATTTTTGAGAAAGTTAAATTCTTTGACTGTCTCATCAAAGCAGATGTTCCAACTCCGCAATGCTTGCTTTAATCCATAAATGGATTTAAGCAATTTGCAGACTCTTCCGCTACTCCCACTGTCTAAGAAACCTTCTGGTTGATCCATGTAAACACTCTCTTCTAAATGTCCATTTAGAAAAGTTGTTTTTACGTCCATCTGCCAGATTTCATAGTCATGGAAGGCAGCAATCGCAAGCAGGATCCGAATGGATTTAAGCATAGCTACAGGTGAAAAGGTTTCATCATAGTCCAATCCTGGTCTTTGACGAAAACCTTTTGCTACGAGTCTAGCTTTGTAGGTTTCCACTTGTCCAAATGCACCAATCTTCCTTTTGAAGATCCATTTGCATCTAACTGGTTTTACTCCAGGAGGAGCAACTTCTAAAGTCCACACTTTATTGGTGTACAAGGATTCCATTTCGGATCTCATAGCATCCAGCCATTTTACCGAGTCACTACTCGTAATAGCCTGCTGAAAACTAGTAGGCTCATCATCATCGATGATGCAATCCTCTCGATCCCCATCTAGAAGAAAACCATAGTATCTTTCAGGAGGATGAGAAAGCCTGCTAGATCTGCGGAGTGGCGTTGGTTCGTCATGTTCTATTGAAATCTGAGGTTCTACTAAGTCCTCGGTAACAGTTTGAGGTTCTGGAATTTCTTCCAACTTTACCGCGCTCCGACCAATTTCTTTTGCAAGAAATTCGCTTTCTAAGAAGACAATGTGACGAGCGACAAACACCTTTTGTTCTTCAGTGTGGTAGACCATATACCCCCTTGAATGCTTGGGGTATCCCACAAACTTGCATAAAACCGATCGTGCCTCGAGCTTGTCCGGATTATGCTTTTTAACATATACCGGACACCCCATATCTTGATATACTTGAGATATGGATTCTTCCCGCTCCATATTTCATATGGAGTGGTAGGCACAGACTTAGTCGGAACTCTATTTAATAGGTATGCTGCTGATTCTAGAGCAAATCACCAGAAGGAAAGTGGCAACTCAGCACTACACATCATTGAACGCACCATGTCTAACAGAGTGCGATTCCTCCTTTCTGATACACCATTATGCTGAGGTGTATAAGGTGGAGTAAGCTGAGAGAGAATTCCATTCTCTTTTAAGTATTCAAGGAAACTGGTACTTAAGTATTCTCTACCTCGATCAGATCGAAGTGTCTTGATGCTTTTACCAGTTTGTTTCTCTACATCATTTTTATACTCCTTAAACTTCTCAAAAGCCTCGGATTTATGCTTTATTAAGAACACATGTCCATACCTAGAGAAGTCATTAGTAAAAGTGATGAAGTAGGAGTGACCACTTCATGCATGCGTAGACATCGGACCACATACATCACTGTGTACAAGTCCCAAGAGTTCAGTGGCTCTTTCTCCGTGTCCGGTGAACGGAGATTTGGTCATTTTTCCTTTCATACATGATTGACAAGTTGCATATGATGAATATTCAAACGGATCTAGATATCCATCTTTATGTAACTTAGTCAACCTTGTTTCATTTATATGACCAAGTCTACAATACCATAGGAAGGCTTGATTTGAATCCGGAGCCTTTCTTTTACGCGTGTTTTGAATATTGAAAATTTGAGGTTGATTAAGTATGTATATGCCGTTTTCCAGTGTGCCATACCCAATCAGTTCTTGATTCAGGTGAATGTTCATAACATTTCTTTCAAGTGCAAAACTATATCCTTCATTCGATAACAAAGATACTGATATAATATTACACAACATATTGGGAATACAAAAACAGCTGTACAATACCAAAATGTGTCCACTAGTCAACCCTAGGTGATATTCCCCTATTGCAATTGCATCTACATGCATTCCATTGCCCATCCGGAGAGTCATATCACCTGTCCCCAGCACTCCACTATTTCTCAGATCCTGTAATGAATTACAGATATGAGAACCAGAACCGGTATCAAGTACCAATGATGTAGAGTTAACTGAAAAACAATTTTCGATAACAAACACACCTGAAGTAGAAGCAACTGCTTGCTTCATGTCCTTGGATTTGAAGGCCTGACAATGCTTCTTCCAGTGCCCTTGTTTGTGACAATAGAAGCATTCGTTCTTTTCTGTCTTCACCCTTCCTGCCTTGTTCGTTCCCTGTACCTTCTTGACCCTACCTTTCGGTTTGGTGGCTTTCATTTTCTTCTTCCCTTTAGCTTTCGCTTTAGATTTAGAAGAAGATGATTGGCCAACATACAGAACGGGGGTCTTCTCCTTTTTCAAGGAGGTCTCTGCTACCCTCAACATATTGAGGAGCTTTGGAAGATCTGCTTCCATTTCGTGCATGTTGAAGTTCAGCACGAACTGAGAGAAGGTGTGGGGAAGGGACTGCAAAATCAAGTCGATATACAAATCGTTCTCTAGCACGCATCCCAGGTTTGCGAATTCCTCAATGAGGATGATCATTTTGAGGACGTGCTCTCCTACAGGCGATCCTGGAGCTAACCTCATCTGGAAGAGTTTCCTTGAGGTTTTGTACCTCGCGATACGGGAGTGCTCCCCATACAATTCTTTGACATGGAGAAAGATGGATACAATATCCATACTCTTGTGCTGTTTCTGGAGTTCATTGTTCATGGACGCCAGCACGATACACTTACTCGCTCACAATCTAGATCCCAGGTTTTGCGGACTTCCCTGTCCACAACTAAGGAATCTGGTCCTGGGATAAGGGGAGGAACAGCGGTGGTAACATATGCTACTTTGTCATAAGTCAATGCAATATTGACGTTCCTTCGCCAATCTTTATAGTTCTGCCCGGTCAGTATATTTTTTTCAAGTAATAGTTTTAATCCAGTCATGGTAGCTTCCAGAGAGAGAGAAAAGAAACACTCAGCATATGCTCTTGCAAGTTTAGATTGGTTATTAATATATCTAAACAGGATGGCTCCCACTGTTTCCTCAAATCCTTCTTCAAAACCTAAAAGAAGAACTAGTCAGGATTTAATCACACGTCACAATACTTGCTTAACCTTTCAGCCAGGCTGGTGTTGGTACTTCGAGGGAGGTTTTCCAACACTTTTGCGAAGTTCCTTAATTAAATAACCTCTTTTCCCTGGAGGCGTAACCCCTCTAACACCTTTCTAGTCACCTACTTGGTTTATAGCATTGATTGTTTAGTGAGAAAAAATCCCGAGAGTAATTCTACTCATCAGTGGGATCGGGATCCAACTATCATTGCATGATGCCCTATATGGAAGCCACTCTAGTCACCATACTCTAGAAGGTATGCTAAATCTGCAAGTTTCCTTTATGTTTGAAACTCCCGATGTGATTTTTACCCCAAGCTCTTATAGACCTTGACGTAGGCCAACAAGTCATAAGACGCAAGTCAAGTTCTACCCGTCGTTGTCCTGATCAATTTAAGTACATCGTACAAGCCCTTGACGTAGGGCAACAAGGTGTACGTCTGTCATAAACTAATGCATATATCTATGCAACAAATAGGCAAACACACTGCTACCATACACTATGCCTTGACGTAGGCCAACAAGCATAGCATGAATACGATGTGCTGTCTACTTGAAATGACGGAGGGTTACGGCTGGGTTTTGGCAAAAAACCGTTAACGTAGTGAACTTGATTTGATCGAAGGAACTAAAATAGCTTTTATTAAAAGGAGTGGTTTAAGCTCCGCATTTAAAATTTGCTTTTTCAAGAAAACCGAGTGGTTTTTAGAAATTGTTCCAACGATTCAGTTTAGGTTTTATTTTTCTTTGCATTAAAAATAATGCGTCCCATCTTTAACCTATCATTACAGATAACAACGAAAATACAACGTCCTCTTATGCCATCCGCATTCGCTACGGGGTCCCGTCATCACCCGTTAGGTTACTTAACTAACGATAAAGCGGGGGCTGGGCTAGCGCGGGTGTAAAACATAAGTGACATCTAAATTGCTATCATATATAGATATTATACATTCGTTAAACGCAATAATAGGCATTCCAGATCAAAGATAAACAATATTGGATTTGCAAGCAATCCGCGTTTCTTTTGAGCCTGCAACGAAATACGGATTACACAGTTGTGATGAATAGACATTTACCCTACCCCAGACCCCTACGGGTACGGCAAACTACCCGCCAAGTACCAGAAGTGAAGCGGTATACCTCAACACTTCAAAATACCCGGTAGTTTGTATACCCCACCTTGGGTCTATCCTAGGAGCAAAAACAGTAAAAAGAATAATACAACGGTGGCTACAACCGCAACCTGGATGTGCCCCGCAAAATAATATTACAACTTATTACAATTACATCGAATGAATTAATACAATAACCCATCACAAAACCCGGCTAATCACCACAACAGTCCAATACAGTTTATATACACAAACAGTTATATATAACATCACAGATATGTGCAACCCCCTGCCAACTGACATACTAGCAGTTAGGGGAGGTTTACGAACACATAAAACATTTCACAGATATAATCAAACAGGCAAACACCGTATAATATCGATCGATTAAACACATTAAATTTTGCTCTAATACTTCTCTGCAAATCTGAAACCTGAGCAAAAATTAAATCATACCAGAAAATCCCAAATATCACAAAGAAGGCACAAAAGAAAACTGGGCTGAATCGGCCCCAACTCGGCGGTGGAACCACGGCGGATCGGTGGGATCGGCCGCGGTTCCGCGGTGCTTTGGCCGATTCAGGAGCCTATTTTTCTTGTGTGTTCTTATATTTTCATGCTGGTCATTCTGGAGGCCCCTGAAAAATTTTTGGACTTCATTTTAAAATCGACAGAAACTTCATGATATCGGGGTTTTTTCCGGTTTGTTTTCCGTTCGAAATTCATACAACTTTGCAAGTGTGTTAATTATTGTTTAGTGAGGCTCTGATACCACTGTAAGTCGATGTGCAACACCCCACGAGTTGCGGGGAGGCGAAAATATGAAAAACGATCTTGTTTATTAAGCGAACATCGACTAACCGAAGATCTTTGCTAAACGATAATTAACAAAAGGCATAGAATTCTAAGCTACTATGTTAAAAGATTATACCAAACGATTCTAGTCCTTCGTCTTTACGATCTCTATGGCCTCCTTGGATCTCCACGTCCTCCTTGGCTTCCTTTCCGTGATAGACGATCCACCCGAGAACCCTAATCCAAGCTATAACCTCTAAACTTGAGGTTACTTAGTTTCTCTAGTTGCTAATAAAGGAACTAAGATGATGTAGAGATTGGTTATGGAGTGTTTAGTCTTTCCTAATCCTTGTTCTCAACTCATGAGTGGTAGGATTAGGGTTTGGTGAAGGAGAGAGAGCTTGAGGAGATAGAAGGTGGAGATGATAATGATAATAAAAATCCTTCTCACTTGAATATATGATACATAATGAATTATCAAATAATATAAATTAAATGATTATTCACCATCCTTCATTTATTCAAGGAGAGTGATTCATCATGTGAGTCATTAGATCATTAATTATGCATTAATGATATGATGAATCATATGAATGAGTCACTAAAGCAATTAATGAAAATGCCACCTCAACCCCTCATGTCACATCCTTGTAGAAGCTTCTCGGAAATTACGAGAACGCCCCTCGCATCCGTGGAAACACGGAAAAACTTTAGACTGTATAAATCCAATAACCTGATACTAGAATCTGGCTTAAACCAAAGCCGGTTAGTAAAAACTGTCCGAATGTCGTACGTGCGTTTAAACACGTATGCGTCCGAACCTTTGTCGTAAAACCATACGACCTCTATAACTTTTCGCCTAGGTTTGGGAAATCTGTGTGTGGGACTCTAAAGACCCGACTACTACGCTGGCAGTGGGTTTAACCACAGACCGCAAGCGGCACTAGTTGTACGCAACGGTCCGCAGGTAGTTGTCGATAAGAAAGCCGATGAGGTAACCCATCCGAAATCCTACTGAGCCTGTCCGTAACAATATCCGCGCAGTCCGATCTGTTCGTCTAAGAGCATCGCATGTATGGTCTAGGGAGGTGGTGGACGTCAGACCCCTAATAACCGTACAATTCGTGTCGGTATGGCTCTATCACCATCCGAGAATCTACTGATCAATCTATCAGTAATTCTCAATCAGCCCTGGCCAGGGACTTATGGTAATGACCAACCGATCACCGTGCGATATCAACTCCCTATACCGAGAGAGACGAATCCCTAACAGTCACTCACTGCCTCCACATGGCTCGGGACTGTGCCCAACTAAAACCTGTTTGCACGACTCTTTTGAGCCATGGTAGGGTAATAATCAAAGCACAGTGGGAACTCACGAGAGACAAATGATGACATTAAGTCAACAGACTATCTGCACACATGTCACCTGAGAACTGCTATCTAACGTTAGGTATAATACCATCCAGTCAGTTCTCGGCGAATCCTGTCCGGTGTACTCACATCCAGTGAGCATCTGTATACAATCTTAGGTGCACTCCACCAATGGCTGCGGGACAAATCCATTGTCCCTCCTTAGGGTCTAGATATGTATACACTAGTCTACTCCGGAGTATCAATGCCCAGTCTCGATACTCCTACGACCAGGGACATCTAAGGGTGTGCCTATTGACTATCCAGCTCCCACTAGTATGACTGCCATCACAACGCCGGTAGTCAGACAAACACCCTATGGGCTTTATCAACATATATATATATATATATATATATATATATATATAAACACCAAGTAAAATATAACATACGTTAAGATAAAGACAAACCAAATAGCGTACTATTATATCAAGCAAGACTGTCATGTACATACATATCCCAAGCATCCTATACAATGTAGGCCTCTAGGGCATATATATCCAACACTTCTTATATATGCAAGGCTCATCTTCGTTCTTGATGAAATCAAAGTCCTTGACTGTCTTATCAAAACGGATGTTCCAGCTCTGCGATACTTGCTTTAATCCATAAATGGATTTGAGTAACTTGCACACCTTCCCGCTGCTCCCACTGTCTATAAAACCTTCTGGCTGATCCATATAAACGTACTCTTCTAAACTTCCATTTAGAAAAACCGTTTTTACGTCCATCTGCCAGATCTCATAGTCATGGAAGGTAGCAATGGCAAACAGGATCCTAATGGATTTGAGCATAGCCACTGGAGAAAAGGTTTTGTCATAGTTCACTCCTGGTCTTTGACGAAAACCTTTTGCAACAAGTCTAGCCTTATAGGTTTTCACCTGCCCATCTACACCAAGTTTCTTCTTGTAGATCCATTTGCATCCAACGGGTTTTACCCTAGGTGGAGCAACTTCCAAGGTCCATACTTTATTGGTGTACATGGACTCCATTTCAGATTGCATAGCATCCAGCCACTTATCAAAGTCCCTACCGATAATGGCCTGCTTGAAACTAGTAGGATCATTTTCTTCCAAGATGCAATCCTCTCGATCCCCATCTATGAGAAAACCGTAGTATCTCTCGGGCGGATGAGAAATCCTACTAGATCTGCGGAGTGGCTGAGGTTCGTCTGGGATTACTGAATCTAGTGGTTCCTCCAAATCTTCAGTTATATTTTGTGGTTCATGGATTTCTCCCAGTTCTACCGTACTCCCACTAGTTTCTTTTGCAAGAAACTCCCTTTCTACGAAGGTAGCATGGCGAGATACAAACACCTTCTGTTACTCAGTGTGGTAGAATAGATATCCTAGTGAATCCTTAGGATATCCCACAAATTTACATAGAACTGACCGTGCCTCTAGTTTGTCCGGTTTCTGTGTTTTCACATAGGCTGGAGAACTCCATATCTTAATAAATTTAAGACATGGTTTCTTGCTACTCCATATTTCATATGGAGTGTTGGGCACAGATTTGGACGGAACTTGATTCAAAAGGTATGCTGCTGTCTGAAGTGCATATCACCAGAATGAAAGAGGCAACTCAGCATTACTCATCATGGAGCGAACCATATCCAATAGGGTACGATTCCTCCGCTCCGATACACCGTTGTGCTGTGGTGTGTAAGGAGGAGTAAGCTGAGAGAGAATTCAATTCTCTTTTAAGTAATCTAGGAATTCCGTGCTCAAGTATTCCCCTCCCCTATCAGACCGGAGAATCTTAATACTTTTGCCAATCTGGTTCTCTACTTCCTTTCTGAATTCTTTGAATTTCTCAGAAGCTTCAGATTTGTGTTTCATGAGATACACATATCCGAACCTAGAGAGATCGTCAGTGAATGTGATGAAGTATGAGAATCCACCCCTTGCGTTTATAGACATTGGACCACACACGTCACTGTGTTTGAGTCCTAAGAGCTCTGCTGATCTTTCTCCATGCCCAGTGAACGGAGATTTGGTCATCTTTTCTTTGAGACAGGACTGACAAGTTTCATAAGATGAAAA
Source organism: Agapanthus africanus (assembly GCA_030015575.1). Taxonomy (NCBI): domain Eukaryota; kingdom Viridiplantae; phylum Streptophyta; class Magnoliopsida; order Asparagales; family Amaryllidaceae; genus Agapanthus; species Agapanthus africanus. The sequence goes on from JASDDO010000001.1 coordinate 190,568,472, forward strand.
TTCGAATGTATTCAAGAGTCCATCTTTATGTAACTTACTCAGTCTTTTCTCTCCGATATGACCAAGTCTATAATGCCACAAGTAGGATTCGTTCGTGTCTGAACTCTTCCTCTTGCGTGTGTTTTGTATATTGAGAACTGTATTCTGATTTAGAACATAGATACCATTACACAATGTACCTTCTGCAACCAGTACCTTATCAAGGTAAATGTTCATGATATTTCTATCAAGAACAAAGTTATATCCATCTTTATTAAGTAAAGAAACTGATATTATGTTGCAAAGCATGGAAGGTACATAGTAGCAATTGTTCAAAATTATAGTATTTCCATTTGGCAACTGTTCATACCAGAATATTGCATTTTATACCGCCCATTCTTACGCTCGTTTGTTTATAGGTAGGTGCTTTTAATCAGTGTTTGCTATATATTTGCAAGATGGTGGTTCTCAGCTAAAAACAGTGAAATTCATGGAAAAGTACGACAAATTCCGGATTACTGCCAACCACAGATAAAACACGCGTCTTCGCTCTCTATCCGTATGTTGCCGCACACCAGTTTAAGGGACAAAATGGCAAATCGATGTCATTTTCATGCACAAAGCTCAATGTCAACACAAGATCCAACATATCTACGCGGAGCTCGAGCAAATCATGGCAAAAGATCCACATCACATCACCTTTTGATCTACTGAAATTCTGGAAGAATTGTGATGAGATTCTGAGAAACAACATATACCATACTGAAGAGTACAGAGAACTAGGGAAAACCACAAAAAACGAAGCACCAATTCCTCTTTAGGGCCGCGGTTCCGCGGCATAAGCACGCTTAGGCTGCGGAACAGCGGCCGTATAGACTCTTCAATTGATGATTTTTGGGTGGCTGTTTGGTAATATCATGTAGGGTCAGAATGTTGCCCTAGATTCTCTGTTTCCTGCCTATAAATTGCCCAGAACTTGCCAAGCCATTGGTGTTCTTTTTCATGCCCTCTTTTTGTTAGTTTTTAGTTTACTTCTTCTTCTTCATTCTTTCCTCCATGAAATTGTTGTGAGAGCTTTTGAGTGGATGTTAAATGAAGATGAGGGTTATTTTGTATCATTCTTTTTGCTTAGCTTCCCCCTTGAGCTCTCTACCTTAACTTGATCTTGCAACCTCTTATGTGAGCTTGCAAGTTTAAGCTTTGGTCATTGATCTCAAGGGTTTGTATCATTTTGGAATCAATAATGTTCTCTCTTTTGTGCTTCATTCTCCATGAGTTCTTTGCTTTTTCTTGATCTTGCAAGCTCTTAATTGAGCTTGCAAGTTTAAGATTTGGTTATTGAACCCATGTCTTGTTTTGGGTTCTATGGTTCCTAGTTTCATTTCTTGCTCATTTACTTTCTTGCACTTTAATACTTTCTTTACTTTCATGCACTTAAATTCCATGCACTTTTAATTACTTGCTTGTAATCTTTTCTTTTCTTTGTTTATCTTTTCTTTTGCTCTTTTTTTTGGTTCGATTTGTGAATGGTTGTAATATGTTGTTGTTAAGAATAAATACAATATTGTAAGTTAAGGTTTCATTCCTCATTTCCTTTTCCCGTTATTTTCCTTTGAACTCCGCCCAAACGTTATGCAAGCGCTCCGTTAGGCACCCAACCCTACCAAGGTAACGGTGATTCCTAACCGCGACCGGTTGCGTTCGGTTTGGCCGGAGGCGAAAGCAAGAGACAAGAATGGAAGGACAAGGGTAAATAAGCCGGATTCCACGAATACCGTGCTTGAATCCCCTAATCCACGTTGTTGCCGATTGCTCTAGCTTCAATTGGTCAAGACTCGGATCAAAGGTTTTGAGTGCGGATTTCTTTAGCTTACACTTTCGTATCTTTTTCTTAACAACTTTATACTTGCAAATAAAACACATAGGTTAGATTTGAACAAACATATACAAATTCTTTATTGACTCGTCTAACTCGAACGGACATATAACCATCTCCCTGTGGATCGACCCGTGCTCAACCAGCTAGCTGCATAGCGACACCGTCCTGATCGCGGTTATAACTTTAGAACTTTGAACATCCGACACGCCAAAAGCGTGCGATCAAATGGCGCCGTTGCCGGGGAGACGGTAGCGTATTTTCTTTCTTGTTATTCGGGTTAATATTCTTTTTGTATATTTTTATAAATAAAAAAAATTCTTTTTGTTATTTTTGATAATTTTTGTGAGCAAGTGTGCAGGCTAATCTGGAGCAAGTACAGTAATCGAAAAAGAAAACAGAGGTTTTTATTTTAGAAAAGAGAATAAGTGGAGTTCGTTGACCAAAGACAAATCCCCAAGTCAACATTTTGACCGCGGAACCGTGGTCAAAAAGGTGCCTTGCGTGGCGGTTCCGCGGTCCCATTGAGGCCTCTGTGCACAATTTTTTCTCCACCCCTTTGTCTTTTTTTTTATCTTCTCTGTGAATTCCACTATACAGTATTTCTGCAGATTTTTTTTGCGGATTTTCAAACTGCGATTGTGGGGAGCAAAGTGTACGTTCAAGGCTAAGGTGATTGCAAAGTACAGTGCCAAAGATACGGGAAGTTTGACCCGCGCAAGCGAACTTTTCAAGCTTACCGGAATTGATTCAACGGGGGTTTCCTAACCCAAAAACTTAACGGTACGTATTTCTTAAACACCTTCTTCTCAAATCCGACGCATCCAATATACTATTCTTTGCAGGATTCTTTGCAAGTTCGCTAGCAAACGCTAAAAATTGACTAACCCGTATTTGTTGCAGTGTCGTGCTTAAACTAAAAAACGATTGTTTGATTCCTTATAGAATTTTTATTGAATTGCACATTGCATACATTAATACGGACTTAAGGACAAGCGAACCCCACAATATACGGTAAATGATTTCATCACCTTTTCCGTGGCCCACAAATCACGAACTTGAGCATAACGTTTACCCGCATAAACTTTAAAAGAAACTAAACTTTAAGCCTTAAGGACTTCGCGCTCACTAGGAGAAGTTAACTGTGTTTAGAATCTCGCTTAACGGTATATTGTTTACGGGGTGTCTAGGAATGTGTTAACGACTAAATCGCCAAAAGAGAAAGGGTTATTTAATTAAGGACCTTCGCGAAAGCGTCGGAAAACCTCCCCTTATCTCAGCACTTACCTGGCCTCGTGATTAGTGTATCTTAAGCCCGTTTCTCGACACAGTTTTACTTCGACAATCAAGTTCTGGAGCAGGTCTAGTTGACCTAGGTGAACCCTAGAACGATTAGCTGTGTGGTATTTTTGTGTCGGTCCAGATTCTTTTTGTGTGTATATTTCATTCTTTTATTAATAACTAAAAAAAATCATCACATTCTTTTTCCCCTCCTTTTCTCTCTGCCTTTCTTTCTTTCTCTCTTCATATCATGGGTACCCCACCTCGCAAAACTCTTGCCGAACTTTGGTACCCACAACCAGACATTACTTCTTACGGTTCTTGCTTTGGCCGAACGTCGAACGATCCCTCCATGCCCAAAATCTCTTTGAAAGATCGGATAAACGCGTCTAGGACAAACACTTGCCCTCCGCAATCCACTTTGTATCAACCTTTTCAACCTCCCCCACCCTCTTATGTTGATACCCCTTTTACAAGTCGTCCTTTGTCCATCGCTGAACATATTGAACAATCCTGTAGCCGATCTTTCACTCCTTTCACCACTACAGATTCTTGGGATAAACAATTCCATTCACCTTCTTATCCAAATGTTGATCCTGTTCCTGTCCAGCCATTCAATTCCTACCAGTCCTACCCGACTTTTGCACATTCCCTAGACATTGCTTCTGAACCACTATTTGGGAATTTTCAGTATCCAAACAACTTTGAATCTTTTACTGAAACCCCTTCACAACCCATGTCTATTCTGGAACAGTCTTTGGAAGATTTTAGGGCAGCGTCGTACCAACAGATGATGGATTTGAATGCGTCCATGGCCGCCCTCATACAACCTAGTGACCCGGTAGCTAGTTTTCAACTAGCTCCAAATTTTCCAATGTATGAAGAGGCGGTAGGACATGTTGAGAATTTGAGCGGAGAGAGTGAGCTGTACACCCTTCCAAATCAGACCTACCAGTTTCAATTTCAATCCCTCAACTCCAGTTTTGAATGTCTATCTAGTGTTCCCAACGATTCACCGATTGAAGATAGAATGATTAATGAGTTGTGCAACTTTGTAGTGTTTGATTTGCCCGATTGTGAAGGGTCCCTTTTGAGTGAAACCACACCCAAACATTTTGACCTCTACACCTCCACTTTAGAACCTGAATTGATTGATATCCATGCTTTTGTTGAGGTGTCTGAAGATTTTCACTTGATTGAGGATATTGACGCTGGGAATATTTTGAATAATGAGCCCGTAGATTTGACTGAGTTTTTCTCTCCAATTCATCATCCCGAGTCATTAACTGTTTTTCCCGAACCCCATATGCATCTTGATTTTGATAAAATTTGCATGAATATGCTGAATTTTGAGGAGACTATTGAGGATAGTACTGAGGATGAACCGGTTTTAATTGATGAGTCGGATTTTCCAATTCATCCTGTTCCTTTCATTGACTGTGTACACCCTCTTGAACCTTTAACCGATAACCTTCCTCAATCACCTACCTCCATCCTTTCCATCGTTCCGACCTTGCAAGTAACCGTATCACTTCTATTTCTATTGTCTGGTTTACCAAGTTTCGCGTACCCATGGTTTCTCACGAATCTTGAGGGATTTGACCCAATTTCTCGCCATATTGATAGATTAGTACAATCCATCTTTTCACATCGATCATTACAGATTGCACTAATTTATTCAATCCATTCCCACCCTCAAGTTCGTATTCCACTTCTTTCTCCCTTCCGCCATTCTTCTTCTCATATACCTAGACCGTATACCACTTCTATCTCCATACGGTCCCGCGTATTCTCCCTCTCTTTTCTCTACGCCTTCTTCCACCAACCTGTACTTTATAGCGATAAAATCTTTGAATGGTTGGTGCTCACTTTTGGCCTGTGTAAGGCCTTGTATAGTTTGAAACTGTTTTCTTTCCCCCTAATCCTAAACTTCACCGTTTAAACAGTGGAAACACTGTTTCACTTATGTTTGGGGGGGGGGACCTTTTTTGTATATATCTTTTTGGTTTTCTTTTTGTTTTGTATAAAATTTTCTTTAGGGAGAGTGCCGACAATTTTGACCCTCTTGGTGTGGCCTGACTGTGAAGGCACTGTCAAGTTTAAGTTTGGGGGTATGCTCGGTAAGCTTTCTTCCTTCGCATTCATTTGTATATTTTGCATTTGCATACCTTATTAAAAACCCATAAAAATCGAAAAATTTTCCAAAAAATATAAAAACTTTGTCGTCAAGTTAGCTAATAGGGTAACTTAGATTTTTATTCTGAAAGCTTAGTGGATATGTTAGAAATAACTAAATCCTAGGCTTAGGAATTGAAAACCCTAAAAATAACCTTCATTCTGTCTAACTTTGGTAAGTATACGTCCTTACAGTTTTTTTTGAGAAATAGGTAATCTTGAGTTCAGTTCTTGAGTTAAGTCAAGATGAGGGGAAAGTATTGAAGCTTTACTAAAGAATAAGTCTGAAAAATAGTTTCTTTTTTTGAGTTCAAATTTAGAAAGTATATACCCTACAAACTGCACTTACACGCACCTTGAAATCTGGGATAGTAGAGGATACTTAGAATTGTTAGTTATATGTATGCCCTAGAGGCCATTACTGTACATAGGATGTATATTGTAGTGGATGCTGGGACATATATAGGGAGGAATTTCTTGCTCGACATGATAGTATGCTATCTGGTTGAACTTTACCTTAACGTGTATACTGATTGTCTCTCTGTTACATGTTGGTAAAGCCCTTAGGATGTGTGCTTGACTACCTGGACTATGATGCGGATCATACTAGTGGGGACATGGTAGTCCATAAGTACATCCTTCAAAGTCCCTAGTCGAGGGTGTATCGAGACGGGGCATCGATATACCAGAGTAGACTAGCGTATACCTTCTCGACCCATACAGATGGGCGATGGATGATCCCATATCCATTGGTGTTTGACATCAGAGATGATATACGGGTGCTCAGTAGAGACTGGGTACACTGGACGGACTCGCCGAGAACTCCCAGATGGTATTATACCTCACGTCAGATGGCAGTTCTCTGGTAACACTGGTACAGAGTAGTCTGTTGACCCGAGATCGTCATAGAGTCTTGTGTGGTTCCCACTGTGCTTTGATTTCCATCTTACCACGTCCAAGAGGGCATGCAAAACGGTGGTTTTTGGGTACAGTCCCGAGTCACATGGAGGCAATGAGCGATAGGAGGGGATTCGTCTCTCCCGGTATAGGGAGTTGATGTTGTGCTGTGTTCGATTGGCTATAACAGGAAATCCCTGGCCAAGGTTGCTGAGATTTACTGGTAAGTGTTACCAGTAGTTTCTCGAATTGTTATAGACCTCATATCGACACGACTTATCGAGCTATTGGGGTCTGACGTTTACCACCCCTAGGCGAGATATGCGACATATCAGACGATCAGACCGGACTGTACGGTAGTGTTACTGGTTGGATTTACTGGAGTGTGAGCGGGCTTGCTCGTCGATCTTCAGATCGCTCAATACCAGGGTGGCCGTTACGTTTAGCAGACCGCTTGCGGCTTGTGGGTGTTTGATATGATCATCATCTGCTGCCGGCGTATTGACGAGTCTTTAGAGTCCTACACAGAGGTTTCCTGGCTCAAGCGAAACGAAATAGGAGCGCATATGAGATATGTGCGGGACCGAGAATAATACCAATATGTGATACTGTGTTCGATTCTCGCGATGTGACATTGATCGGTTATATGCGATATAGCCGGGTTATCGGATCAAGTGTTGATTCGATAAGTTGATACTGTGTTCGATTCTCGCGATGTGACATTGATCGGTTATATGCGATATAGCCGGGTTATCGGATCAAGTGTTGATTCGATAAGTTGTTACTAATGATACCAGACGGTTGTGTGCGTCATGACCGGATCGTTAAATCAAGTGTTGATTTAATGATTTAATGCATAATTGTATATTTGATATATTACTTTGCATTAACTAGTATTGGTTCACTTAAGATGGATTTTCTCACTCGGATGTGCGCATTACATATGCGATATGATTTTGTGCACTTGTTTGTATCATGTTTAATGATGCATGCTAACTTGTGTTTTGTGTAAAGTTTAAACCATGGTTATGTAATGGTTAGGGTTTTCATTTTCATATCTATTTATTTATTTTTTTAGTCATTTTGGAAAATGATAAGCATAATGCAAAATGGTGGCTTTCTTTGGAAGCTTGTTGAAGCTTCATGAAGACTTTGACCAAGTGACCATTTTGTCTCATGCTTAACCCTAACCATTCCATTCAACCATGATTAACTCTCTACACATTACCATGGTTACATTATGATAAGTATTCTTATTATTTCCTTTTTGAAAAATACTTATCATATTATTCATCTTCTTCTTCTTCATCTTCTTCACTTGAAGAAGCTTGCTTCATCAATGGTGATTGATGAAAACAAGTGAGAAATCCAATTCTAAAGTCTACCCACTTCCTATTTCTTCATCCTCTACCTCTTGCCAAGTAGTAGAGTGTGTTTTCTTCACAAGTTTCTTGACTTGGTGAAGTGAGAGCTTGATCTAGCGATGCTTCGACGTAGATCATCTTCGGCATGGACATCGACGACCTAGCTCGCCTATTCTCCGATGAAGCCGACGCTAGAGCCCGGAATTTATTTTGGACAGCGAGAGGACTTCATTGCGGAGCTATGGAGGTGGAGCACCGGATCTACAAAGGTTGTATTTCCGTTATCTTATAGTTAAGTGTTAACTAGTTTGCTTTTCGCCTAGATTTCTAGCCAACGGTCCGTAGTCGGGTTTCTCGGCACCTAGATTTTTTGAAATTGGCATGGTTGATGCCTTGTGAGACCTCATTAGGGTGCCTAGGAACCCTACAGTGGTATCAGAGACTAGCTAGAGCCTTAGGCGAAGTCCAGACGGAATTTGAAGTCCGAACGAACCGAAACCCCAAAATTTTCATGCTCTCTGGACATTTTCTAAAATCGTGGTTTTTTCCAAATTAAAAATATGCAGAAAACCCAGTAGGAAATTGTAAGAATTACTGTGCAAATACGACACTGTTTGGATTTTAAACAGGCGCGGAACCGCGGCACGAGCATGCCTCGTGCGGCGGTTCCGCCGCATCCTGATGACGTCAGCCGTACATATTTTCACAGTAATTCCTATTTAACTGTGCTGAGTTCTCTGGGTATTTTTTAACTTTATTCAAAAGTTGAATTTTCTGGAGTTGTTTTGGGGATTCGGTGTTTTGATCGGAGTATCAAATTTTGTCTGTGTGGCTTTCCGGATAAATTTTAGAATATGTTAAAAAGTTCGACCGGATATAAATACCCAATTTTTCCCCTGTCGGGAAATTTCCAAGTGTTGGATTTTTCCGTAGTTTAACGACGTTCTAAGTAGTGCAAGTAACTCGATGGACCCTCTAGAAGACAACAAACCTTAACTCGATTATGTGACCGTCTTGAACTGCCCTTTGAACCTTAGGGTTTGGGGCAGTACGGCGTGCCACATGTGAGGCGTTGGCTTGACCCTTCTACGGCTGGACCGTTGGTACTGAGGCACGAACTGAATGTTGTTAGACTTATTTCATGTGTAGGATTGTATCGGGAAAACTTGGGTGTTCGATTGTTCGATCGGAAAGTTTAACATTTTCTGTTTATCTGGAATGTGATACAATAATTGGAATTCACAAATAGTTATGAGATAACGGAATGAATATTATAAACGTAGCAGTTTAGTCTATCTTGATCGGTTGCCACGGAATTTTGATGTGATCAAAAGTCCGTCGCAATCACGTAGCGTACGCGGATACTCGCCGGTTAAACTTAATAGACAGCCTCACCCCATAGCCCCGACCAAGTGACTGTAGGAGAACCCCGTCGCCAAAAGCATCCGTTCGGGTGCTCCCGGCAGCGGTGTTCCGCCTTGGTGCACTTCGTCGACCGTATCGGGGGTGCGGCCGTCTACTGAAGTTTGCGACGAGCATTCGATCAGGATGTCGGGAATCCTGTTGAATTGCCCGACTTGGTATTGAAAAGTGTTTTCGATTTTGAGACTAAAATGCGGTGTTTATAATTGTTAGGCATGCGATGTCTAAAGAATTCATTTGGTCAGGCATGCGATGTCTGAGGTGGTTGCGGATTCCAACTGTTGTAGTTTTACACTTTCTTTTCTGTGACCGTAACTGTAATATTTGATATCGCCGGTTTCGTTGCTATATGCCAACGACAATTGGGATGCGCATATTTACTTACGTTGATGATATGTGATGTTATGTGTTGCTGGATATGTTATATTGGATCGTCGTGTTTGAATAGCCGGGGGTTTTTATGTGAGATGAGTGTTTTTCATTTTCATTCATGTAAAAACTTGAATGTAATATTCTTTTTTTTGGGGCACTTCCAGGTTGCGGAAGTTGTCACCGTTTGTATATTATTTACTTTTCCGCACTAGGATAGACCCAAGGAGGAGGGCACAAGTAACCGGGTTCTGGGGTCCAGTGGGAGACCAACTCGAGGAGTCGAGTCCGGGTCTCCTAACTCCAGAATTGGTAGGGTTGCTTGCTGCTCTCGTAGGGGTCTAGGGGTGTGGGTTTGGCTATTCATCGCGACCGTGGAATCCGTGTTTTATACTGGCTCGTATTGAAAACACGGACGTCCTAGTATATCCAATATTTCATATGTTTCTTCTGCTGCGATATCTGTGATGTGATCATGTGATGTTCTGTGATAGATACAGTATATAGTATATATGATATATTATATAGGCGTTACTTATGTTTTACACCCGCGCTAGCCCTGCCCCGCTCTGCCGTTAGTTACCTAACCTAACGGTGCATGAGGGGACATCGAGGCGAATGCGGATAGCATAAGTGTACGTCGTATTTATCTGTGATGTTTAGGTAATTTAAATGATGGGACTTCATTAATGAGATTAATGAAATAAAAGAAACCTAATGATGTTGTAGAATCGAATTTCAAAATAAAAAGGGTAGCTACAGTTCTTGCTTTGCACAGAGGTATATGTGATATATCCTGCACCTTATTCGATGAGGAAAGGACCGAGATCCCTTCACCGGGAGTGACTCCTTTAGCAATAACTGGAAGATGCTACACACTCGGTTTGTCTTTTGATTGCTTTTAAGGGTTTTTGCTTTGCACAGTGATATATATGATATATCCCGCACTTCATTCGACGAGGAAAGGACCGACGATCCCTTCACCGGGAGTGACTCCTTTAGCAAAACTAGAAAAGCCTCAAAAACACTCCATTTCAAAATTCATTCGATTCTACAACGATTTCAAGTTCATTACGCAATAGTTTTTCTAGAAAACCTGTCGTAGCCCTCCGTCATTTCAGATAAATCCTGTTTAGTATTCGTGCTGCGTTTGTTGACCTTGTCAAGGCGCAGTGTGCGGTAGCTAACCAGTATTTATCTGCTTATGCATATGATGCAGATTGGGTTAGGGTAGTCGTGCGGCCTTGTTGACCTTGTCAAGGGTCGTGCGGGTGGGTTTAATTCAATCAAGAAATGACGGGTTGAACTTGACTTGCGGTCTATGGTTTGTTGACCTTGTCAAGATCATAGATCGTTCGGGGCAAAATATTATCGGGAATTTCAAGTGTTGAAATTTGCAATGAGATTACATACCTTCTATGAGATAGTTGGATCCCGATACCCGCTGCGAGTAAGAGTTACTCCTGGGAGAGTTTTATACATTACAATTAGCCGATCAAGTAGGTGTCTAGAAAGGTGTTAACGAGGTTACGCCTCTGGGAAAACGAGGTTTACATTAATTAGGTTCGTGCGAAAGCACGGGGGACCTCCCTCAAAGTACCGACACTGGCCTGGCTGAAAGATTGGCGAACTTGTAGTGTGTAATTAATCCCGGCTAGTCATTCCTTTTAGGGTTTGAAGGAAGATTTGATAAAAAGCAGTGGGAGCCATCCTGATTAGATAAAATAATAACCAATCTATTCTTGCAAGAGCGCACGCTGAGTGTTTTCTTCTCTCTCTCTCTCCAGGTAGCGACCATATCACGCCTTAATCAAGATAATAATACGGATATTTGACCGAACCCGCTTGTTATACTGAGCTGGGGAACGTTGGTCCCGCTCCAACTTATAATTGTTATAAGACAGAGCAGGAAATTGTGGAATACCAGATTTCCCGTGCCGCCCAAACGAAGAGAGTGCATGCTGATGCATCATCTTCGGGTGTGTTCATTACAAAAAACTGTTTCTCAGTATCCTTTACGTCATGGGTATATGATACCGGATCAGGATCCCAGATATGTAATCTGTTACATAGGGCTACAGAAAGGTAGAGAACTGAGAACGGGTGATAAGTTTCATGAGGCAGAAAACGGGGCAAGTGTTGCAGCCAAGTCTGTTGGTCACTGTCACCCTGTATTACCAATACATTGATTCTGAACGAATGTTATTAGATACCGAACCTGATATACAAAATCATATCAGTCTCTTTATAAGTAAAGAAATGATAAAATTTTGTATTGTTGAATAATGTTTTGAACATTTCCTATATCAAAAGTTGATCGGTTCAGGCACGTTATCTAAAAGCATTGATGTTCTAAATCAAACTACAGTTCTTTAGTATACAGAACACACACAAGAGGAAGAGTTCAGAAATGAACGAATCCTTCTTGAGGCATTGTAGACTAGGTCATATCAATGTGACCCGACTAGCTGAAGTTACATATAGATGCATATTTAAATCAGTTTGAATTTACATCTTGTGAAACTTGCCAGTCATGTCACAAAGATAAGATGACCATAGCTCTGTTTATTGGAAACAGAGAAAGAATTAGTGAACTCTTGGGACTGATACATGATGATGTATGTAAGGTCTCCTGTCTACACATGCCAAGAATGGTTCTTTGTACTTCGTTACATTCTCTGATAAATCTCTCAAGATTCAGACATATGTTCCTGTTGAAACACAAGTCCAAACCTTTTGAGATATTCACAGAATATAAGTTAGAAGTAGAGAACCAAAATACGGGTATAAGTATTATGTCCTTTGATGTGATCACGGAAGAGAATACTTGAGCATGGAATTCCTGGACTTTTCTAAAGGAGAATGAGATTCTCTCTCAGCATTACTCCTCTGTATACACCATAGCACAATGGTATATCAGGGCGGAGCAATCACACCCTATATGATAAGGTGTGCTCTATGATGAGTACTACCGAGTTACCTGTTTCCTTTTGGGTGTTATGCACTTGAGAAGTTGCATACCTATTGAATAGGGTTCGAATCAAATCAATGCCTGCCACTTCATATGTGATATGGAAAGGGAAGATCCCATGTCTTAAGTTAGTTAAGATTTGGGGTTGTCCGGCCTATGTCTAAAAGCAAAATCCGGACAAACTCGAGGCAAGATTAGTTATGTAGAACTGGAAAGGTTCCAGCTATGCAAACTACAGAAGATGATTTGATGGAACCAAAGGATTCAATAGTTACCAACGAACCTCGGCCTCTCCGCCGATCTAGTAGGGTTCCTCACCCACCTGAGAGATACTTCGGTTCCTCTATGACAGTGGGAGCGAGGATTGCATCATGAGATGATGACCAACTAGTTTCGAGCTGCCCATCAGGAGTGTGACTCTGTAAGAATGGCTGGATGCTTAGTGATCTGAGATGGAATCCTTATACACCAACAAAGTATGGACTTTGGTTGCTATATCTGAAGGGTTAAATTCCCATCAGGAGCAAGTATATCTTGAGAAGATTACTTGGTGTACATGGAAAAGTTGAGACTTTCAAAGCTAGACTTGTTAAAAGTTTGCATCATTGACCAGATATGGATCATGATGAAACTTTTTCTAAGGATCTATGCTTAAGTCCATCCAGATCCTACTTGCCACGGCTACATACCATGACTACGATATCTGGTGGTTGGGTGTCATGACTGCTTTTCTAAATGATGATTTGGAAGAGAGCGTCTATAAGTACACAGCCAGAGGGCTTCGTAGACAGTGGGAGCAGCGGAAACGTGTGCAAAATGTTTTATATGATGAAGCAGGCATCGCGGAGTTGGAACATCTGTTTTGATGAGACAGTCAAACAGTTTGACATCATCAAAATGGTAGATGAACCTAGTATTTACAAAAAGGTAGTAGGGAGTATGGTGATGAACCTCATAGAGTACGTGGATGTCATGCTCTTGATAAGAAAGGAGTTTCTTATGCTACGCTCGATCAATCTCCGCATATCACAATGATTCTCCACATAGGATCATGATGATACCTGCTAAATCCTGAGTTTTGGATCTATGAGATAGATCTAAATGGATGTTAGGATACTCACTAGCTGTAGTGAGATGGTATCAGTTGATCCTGGGGAGAATCACTGGAAGGGTTCCAGGGTGATAAAGACGACTGAATGTCAGTCGCAGGCATTGTCTTTACCCTCAGTAAAGGAACGGTATGTTGGAAGAGTTCCAAGCTAGATACCGTGACATACTAGACGATAAAGGCATGATACATCGCTACTTAAGATGCTACCAAAGAGGATGTTTGGGTGTATATTAGTTCATGAGATGAACTACGTTCCTACCATTGTGAGACAATGGAGTTGTGGCTCATGCCGAGGAACGCCGGTCCCATCAGTGATCCAGACTTATTCTAAGGCAGCATCGCCTGATCATGGAGATAGTTGATCTCCAGGGTGATCGAGGTTAGGAGAGTAGATTCAGAGGACAACACAGCGGATCCACTCACAAAGGCCTGTTCCCAGAGAGAGATTTTTATGGGATGGTTGAGTATGAGATACTACAACCACTGCTACAGATGGCCCTAGTGCAAGTGGGAGATTGTTAGTTATATGTATGCCCTAGAGGCCATTACTGTACATAGGATGTATATTGTAGTGGTTGCTGGGACATATATAGGGAGGACTTTCTTGCTCGACATGATAGTATGCTATCTGGTTGAACTTTACCTTAACGTGTATACTGATTGTCTCTCTGTTACATGTTGGTAAAGCCCTTAGGATGTGTGCTTGACTACCTGGACTATGATGCGGATCATACTAGTGGGGACATGGTAGTTTATAAGTACATCCTTCAAAGTCCCTAGTCGAGGGTGTATCGAGACGGGGCATCGATATACCAGAGTAGACTAGCGTATATCTTCTCGACCCATACAGATAGGCGATGGATGATCCCATATCCATTGGTGTTTGACATCAGAGATGATATACGGGTGCTCAGTAGAGACTGGGTACACTGGACGGACTCGCCGAGAACTCCCAGATGGTATTATACCTCACGTCAGATGGCAGTTCTCTGGTAACACTGGTACAGAGTAGTCTGTTGACCCGAGATCGTCATAGAGTCTTGTGTGGTTCCTACTGTGCTTTGATTTCCATCTTACCACGTCTAAGAGGGCGTGCAAAACGGTGGTTTTTGGGTACAGTCCCGAGTCACATGGAGGCAATGAGCGATAGGAGGGGATTCGTCTCTCTCGGTATAGGGAGTTGATGTTGCGCTGTGTTCGATTGGCTATAACAGGAAATCCCTGGCCAGGGTTGCTGAGATTTACTGGTAATTGTTACCAGTAGTTTCTCGAATTGTTATAGACCTCATATCGACACGACTTATCGAGCTATTGGGGTCTGACGTTTACCACCCCTAGGCGAGATATGCGACATATCAGACGATCAGACCGGACTGTACGGTAGTGTTACGGGTTGGATTCACTAGAGTGTGAGCGGGCTTGCTCGTCGATCTTCAGATCGCTCAATACCCGGGTGGCCGTTACGTTTAGCAGACCGCTTGCGGCTTGTGGGTGTTTGATATGATCATCATCTGCTGCCGGCGTATTGACGAGTCTTTAGAGTCCTACACAGAGGTTTCCTGGCTCAAGCGAAACGAAATAGGAGCGCATATGAGATATGTGCGGGACCGAGAATAATACCAGTATGTGATACTGTGTTCGATTCTCGCGATGTGACATTGATCGGTTATATGCGATATAGCCGGGTTATCGGATCAAGTGTTGATTCGATAAGTTGTTACTAATGATACCAGACGGTTGTGTGCGTCATGACCGGATCGTTAAATCAAGTGTTGATTTAATGATTTAAAGCATAATTATATATTTGATATATTACTTTGCATTAACTAGTATTGGTTCACTTAAGATGGATTTTCTCACTCGGATGTGCGCATTACATATGCGATATGATTTTGTGCACTTGTTTGTATCATGTTTAATGATGCATGCTAACTGGTGTTTTGTGTAAAGTTTAAACCATGGTTATATAATGGTTAGGGTTTGCATTTTCATATCTATTTATTTATTTGTTTATTCATTTTGGAAAATGATAAGCATAATGCAAAATGGTGGCTTTCTTTGGAAGCTTGTTGAAGCTTCATGAAGACTTTGACCAAGTGACCATTTTGTCTCATGCTTAACCCTAACCATTCCATTCAACCATGATTAACTCTCTACACATTACCATGGTTACATTATGATAAGTATTCTTATTATTTCCTTTTTGAAAAATACTTATCATATTATTCATCTTCTTCTTCTTCATCTTCTTCACTTGAAGAAGCTTGCTTCATCAATGGTGATTGATGAAAATAAGTGAGAAATCCAATTCTAAAGTCTACCCACTTCCTATTTCTTCATCCTCTACCTCTTGCCAAGTAGTAGAGTGTGTTTTCTTCACAAGTTTCTTGACTTGGTAAAGTGAGAGCTTGATCTAGCGATGCTTCGACGTAGATCATCTTCGGCATGGACATCGACGACCTAGCTCGCCTATTCTCCGATGAAGCCGACGCTAGAGCCCGGAATTTGTTTTGGACAGCGAGAGGACTTCATTGCGGAACTATGGAGGTGGAGCACTGGATCTACAAAGGTTGTATTTCCGTTATCTTATAGTTAAGTGTTAACTAGTTTGCTTTTCGCCTAGATTTCTAGCCAACGGTCCGTAGTCGGGTTTCTCGGCACCTAGATTTTTTGAAATTGGCATGGTTGATGCCTTGTGAGACCTCATTAGGGTGCCTAGGAACCCTACAAGAAATACTCTTGCCTGAAAGCCTAGTATGAAAGAAAAAACGGTATTTAAAGCTAAACACCAAAAGAGCATATTGAAAAATATATCCGGTCTTGAAAAAGAAAAAGAAAAATAGAATAATGTCAAGACCTGGAAACTGCTATTTACGCTTTAAAGTTCACACATTCAGTAATCGGTCGTTAGTGCCTTAAAAAACATTAATAGTCGCATGAAAAGTGTGTGAGCAACACCGTCCATCATTAAATGAAAAGAAGTAGTATTAGGTATTAGGGCAAGGGTATTATAGCTTGAATTGAATTCTTGAGTGTAGGGGTGCAAATATACACACACGTAGGGGTATACAATCGATGTTTGGATAAAAGATAGAAATAAAGAATAAGACTTTTGTTTTCTGTAAAGTTGATAAAAATCCCTGATTTGAGGCCGCACTTTAGAAGGAAAACTCAGGAGAACCAACATCTTTCTAAACTTTTTTTGGAACGTATAGGATCCAAGGTTAAATAGATAGGAGGTATGAAAAATAAGTGTTGGATATTTCTAACTTAGGATGATAGAGTTTCTAACGTAAATACTAAACTGTAAGAGTAGAATCGATGTTAACTTATGATACTAGCTTGACAGGATTTTGTGGGTGTAATCCGCTGAAAACCCTCAGGAGACAACACTCCTCCTACTAGGGACACCTAGAGGTTTAACAGCTTGTTGCACATGCTCAGTGCAATCGCGTTCCCTGCGAAAGTACGGTTAGGACTTTTTTGTGAATAATTGGTTTTGCTCGGGACGAGCAAAAGTTAAGTTTGGGGGTATTTGTTCATACCAGAATATTGCATTTTATACCGCCCATTCTTACGCTCGTTTGTTTATAGGTAGGTGCTTTTAATCAGTGTTTGCTATATATTTGCAGGATGGTGGTTCTCAGCTAAAAACAGTGAAATACATGGAAAAGTACGACAAATTCCGGATTACTGCCAACCACAGATAAAACACAGGTCTCCGCTCTCTATCCGTATGTTGCCGCACACCAGTTTAAGGGACAAAATGGCAAATCGATGTCATTTTCATGCACAAAGCTCAATGTCAACACAAGATCCAACATATCTACGCGGAGCTCGAGGAAATCATGGCAAAAGATCCACATCACATCACCTTTTGATCTACAGAAATTCTGGAAGAATTGTGAAGAGATTCTGAGAAACAACATATACCACACTGAAGAGTACAGAGAACTGGGGAAAACCACAAAAAATGAGGCACCAATTCCTCTTTATGGCCGCGGTTCCGCGGCATAAGCGCGCTTAGGCCGCGGAACCGCGGCCGTATAGACTCTTCAATTGATGATTTTTGGGGGGCTGTTTGGTAATATCATGTAGGGTCAGAATGTTGCCCTAGATTCTCTGTTTCCTGCCTATAAATTGCCCAGAACTTGCCAAGCCATTAGTGTTCTTTTTCATGCCCTCTTTTTGTTAGTTTTTAGTTTACTTCTTCTTCTTCTTCTTCTTCATTCTTTCCTCCATGAAATTGTTGTGAGAGCTTTTGAGTGGATGTTAAATGAAGATGAGGGTTATTTTGTATCATTCTTTTTGCTTAGCTTCCCTCTTGAGCTCTCTACCTTAACTTGATCTTACAACCTCTTAAGTGAGCTTGCAAGTTTAAGCTTTGGTCATTGATCTCAAGGGGTTGTATCATTTTGGAATCAATAATGTTCTCTCTTTTGTGCTTCATTCTCCATGAGTTTTTTTCCTTTTCTTGATCTTGCAACCTCTTAATTGAGCTTGCAAGTTTAAGATTTGGTTATTGAACCCAAGTCTTGTTTTGAGTTCTATGGTTCCTAGTTTCATTTCTTGCTCATTTACTTTCTTGCACATTAATACTTGCTTTACTTTCATGCACTTAAATTCCATGCACTTTTAATTACTTGCTTGTAATCTTTTCTTTTCTTTGTTTATCTTTTCTTTTGCTTCTTTTTTTTGTTCGTTTTGTGAATGGTTGTAATATGTTGTTGTTAAGAATAAATACAATATTGTAAGTTAAGGTTTCATTCCTCATTTCCTTTTCCCGTTATTTTGCTTTGAACTCCGCCCAAACGTTATGCAAGCGCTCCGTTAGGCACCCTACCCTACCAAGGTAACGGTGATTCCTAACCGCGACCGGTTGCGTTCGGTTTGGCCGGAGGCAAAAGCAAGAGACAAGAACGGAAGGACAAGGGTAAATAAGCCGGATTCCACGAATACCGTGTTTGAATCCCCTAATCCATTTTGTTGCCGATTGCTCTAGCTTCAATTGGTCAAGACTCGGCTCAATGGTTTTGAGTGCGGATTTGTTTAGCTTACATTTTCGTATCTTTTTCTTAACAACTTTATACTTGCATATAAAACACATAGGTTAGATTTGAACAAACATATACAAATTCTTTATTGACTCGTCTAAAACTCGAACGGACATACAACCATCTCCCTGTGGATCGACCCGTGCTCAACCAGCTAGCTGCATAGCGACACCGTCCTGATCACGGTTATAACTTTAGAACTTTGAACATCCGACATGCCAAAAGCGTGCGATCAGCAACACAAGGTGATATTCACCGACGGCCGCAGCATTAACCTGTGCTCCGTTCCTTACTCTGAGGGACATATCACCAGGTGCAACTATCCTACTTTTTCTCAATCCATGCAATAAATTACAGATATGAGATCCTGATCTGGTATCGAGTACCCAGGAGGTAGGACTGACCGAAAAACAGTTCTCAATAACAAGAACACCTGAAGAAGACGCGACAGTATGTTTCTTCTTCGATGGGTTTATCAAGGAATTCAAACTTTCCTCTTTCCCTTGGTCATACTTATGACTGTTGTCATAAGTTAGAGTCGAACCGACTTTCCCCAGCCCCGAATAAGAATTCGGATCGGTCAAGCGATACATTTTATTATCTTGATTAGGGCGTGAAATGGTTGCTACCTGGAGAGAGAGAGGGAAAACACTCAGCGTGCGCTCTTGCAAAATTAGATTGGTTTATTTTATCTAACCAGGATGGCTCCCGCTGTTTCCTCAAATTCTTCTTCAAACCTTAAAAGAAGAACTAGTCAGGATTAATCGCACGTCACCATACTTGCTTAACCTTTCATCCAGGCCGGTGTTGGTACTTCGAGGGAGGTTTTCCAACGCTTTCGCGAAGTTCCTTAATTACATAACCTCTTTTCCCTGAGGCGTAGCCCCGCTAACACCTTTCTAGACACCTACTTAGTTTGTAGCATTGATTGTTAAGTGTGATAATCTCCCGAGAGTAATCCTACTCATCAGTGGGATCGGGATCCAACTATCATTGTGTGATTCACTTGATGGAATCCACTCTAGTCACCACACTCCAGAAGGTAAGCTAAATCTGCAGGTTTCCTGTATATTTGAAACTCCCGATGTGGTTTTTACCCCTAGGACCCAAGTGACCTTGACGAATAATCAACAAATCAAAAGGTCCTAGTGAAGTTAAACCCGTCGTTATCCTGGATTGCATTAGACCCACCCGCATGATCCTTGACGAATAATCAACAAAATCATACGACCGTCCTAACCAATCGCATCTATCTATGCAACAGAGAACTATTACTCAGCTACAGTTCACTGTGCCTTGACGAATAATCAACAAACACAGCACGAATACTAAGTAGTAATTATCTGAAACGACGGAGGGCTACGGCTGGCTTTTTGGCGGAAAACCCGTTAACATAATGAACTTGATATCGTTGAAGGAACCTGAGTAGTTTTGTAAATATATAGTGGCGAAAACTTTTGCTAAAGAGGTCACTCCCTGTGAAGGGATCTCGGCTCTTTCCTCGTCGAATGAGGTGCAGGATATTCCAAACTGAATATCTCGATGCAATGTACCTCGATGCAAAGAAAAAATAGTTGACAATATTAAAGTTATTACCCTGACGCAAACTTTTACTCAAGGGGTCACTCCCGGTGAAGGGATCTCGGCCCTTGCCTCATCGAATGAGGTGCAGGATATTCCAAACTGAATACCACTATGCAAAGTAAAAGAGAACGTCTGTAATGTCAATTTTTAAAGCTTGGTTCCAACAACATCTTTTAGGTTTATTATCTTGAATTAATTAAAATTAATGCGGTCCCATCAATTTGTAACCTATCACACCAGAAAAGAACGAAAATAAAATATACGCATATGTCATCCGCATTCGCCACGGGGCCCCGTCATCACCCGTTAGATTACTTAACTAACGACAGAGCGGGGGCTGGACTACCGCGGGTGCAAAACATATACAACATCTACTAGTATATATATAAGTATATATAACATTCGTCTCAGGCATGATAATAAACAACATCACAGATAACATTACAGAATGATGGATAATCTTGGATCCCCGGGTTTCATTTGAGCCGCAAATAAAACCCGACGTTCCGGTCGTGTGGATAGCATGTGCAATGAAAACCTGTACCCCCTATGAGTGCGGAGAATAGCCCGCCAGTTCTAGAATGAAGCCCCCTCCATCTCAGCGCTATGAGAATGAAGCCTCCTCCGTCTCGATGCCATGAGATGCGGGCTTGTTGCCTTCTAGAACCCGGCGATCCGTGCACTCCGCCGTGGGGTAATCCTAGTTCAGAATATTAAAAAATATTCAACCGGTGACATCGACCTCAGCCAGGTCGTGCCCCAAAATAATATACAAACGGCAAAGACGGCAGTCCACATGTTGGACGCTCGCCCCGCAATAACAAATATACAAATGAAAATATTAACTGTATTTCTAACATTGCACAACATGCTATATTGCACAACATGCTATCCACCACGACAATCCAACCACAATCACAGCACAAGCACACAACATCAACGCGAATGTCTCGTTCGCAAAACCCGTCTAAAAGGACATATAGCAGTTAGACGAGTTTTACCGATTGAGTGACATTCCCGGTCGCAGATAAAAGTGAATGTACTGAAAATAAAAATACGTATTTTAAAATTACGATCGACTAAACTTTCCAAGTGGGCCCCAAGTATTAAACCAACACTATAACAAATCTGAACCCAAAAAGTAATTATTCCAGAAACCACAAATTCCAAAAATAAGAGGCCCAGAAGAAATTTTGTTCACGTGGGCCCCAAACGGCCGTGGAACCGCTGCCAATAGGGGTTTTTGCGGCGGATCCGCGGCGGTTTGGAGGGAACACGTGACCAAATTTCTTCAGGGTTCTTAAAAAAGCCTGCATGATTTTCTGGGACCATAAAATTGATTTTTCGAGCACGTTTAAAAATCGACAGAAAACTCATGATTTGAAATGCAGTTTTTGAAATTTTCGGTCGATCGTTATTCTAAACACGTTTGAACTGGCTAGTGTAAGTTTTATGGGTGGCTCTGATACCACGAAGGGTTACCCTAGCGCCCCGGCCAACTCACGTGGCCAAATGCAGTACAAAAATTTCTTACGAATAAAACCCGGCGCTAGACTAAACCCTAAAACCGAATCTTTCCATAAAACTAACAAGCTACACTAAGAGAGCTATCTACTAGAAACCTCACCAAATGAACCAAGTCCTTCGGTCTTCTTTCTTTATCCTTAGCTCCTAGCAAGTGCCTTGAACATGCTTGAACTCCAAATCCGGCTCCATCGGTCCATCGGGATCGAGCTTGTTCTCCGGCCTCCTTTTGTCGTAGATGATCCACCCGGGGAGTATGATCCATGGCTCTAGCTCTTTGCAATATGTCAACATAGCAACTAGAGAATTTGGGATGCTAGTCCAAGTAATTTAGGTTGTAGTTTGGATGTCTAAGTGTTCTATCTCTTTCTAGCCTCTTCACTTGTATCTCAACACATGAGAAATGTAGTGAAGAGCAAGAAGATGAAGGTGGAGGAGAAAGCTAGAGGAGGGAGGAGATGAGAGATCAAGAGAGAAAAATGAATCAAGCATGAAAGAGAAAATACACACTATTGTTTGGTATATCAATTCTTTCATCAAACAATTAGCAACCATGCATCAATAGTAAACCCAAAATGAATTATAAATTCATTTGACTACTATTGAAGCATGGTCACCTCTTTTCCTCCTATACTCTTACTTTACACCTCATTTCCGTTTATGAAATAAATGGAAAATATATAATGAGGTGGCCACCTTCTAGAAGGAAATCTGTAGTAAATACGGATTTCAGTCTACTGTACAAATATACCGGCAATCGGATAAAAATCCGAACGCCCAAAAGAGATAGAATGACACGAAGAACGTAATACTAGAATATATATATATCGAAATACATATACGTAAATTATTAAATCAATACCTGATTTGATAATCCAGCTCAAACCCGAGCCGGCTAGTATTACAAACTGTCCGATCGAAAATCCGAATACCAAGTACATCAATCGATCGAACCCTGCACGTATCCAATACGGCTGCTACATCATTTCGCCTGAATCAGGGAAACCCTCTGTGTGGGACTTTAAAGACTCGACTGAAAGTCTACGTTGCCCATCCCGTTACTTACGGGGAGGCGGAAAACGGAATAAAAATCAAGTTTTTATCAACTTAGGCAACATGGACTAGACAAAGAAGGATCTTTGCTAAACAAAAACAAGCTAAAGCTAACTAGAAACTAGTTAAGTGTTAGAAAGGTTATACCTAGGGCTTTATGTCTTTCTCTCCTTGCTCCTTGGAGTGGTGGAAGGAGGTCACCTTTGTCGTCTACTCACGTCGAAGAAAGATCCACCCGAAAGCCTCAACCGTTGGCTTCAACTCCAAGCTAGAAGTAACTAGGGTGCAAGAAGTGCTAATCCTTGAACCCTAGATGAGAGTAGAGATTATCAAGAAAGGGTTTTTCTCAAGCTCAAGTGTTTCTCAACACATGAGAGGGGAGAGCTTGAGGGAGAGGAAGAACAAGAGAGAGAAAATGAATGATAGAATGAGAATAAAATGAACCATTCTCACATATATGTGTGTATTATTTTAATTAGATAATTAGTATGATAATTGTCATGGCTTAATCAAGACATGACCATTATCATTTCATTTTTAATGCAAATTGCAAGGATCAAAAAGCATCTTCCAAATGAAATGATGATGGTCAAAGTGTCAACCAAGGTCAATAAGTCAAGAAGGTCAAATGGTCAACAACCATAACCATGCACAATTATTAAACTAATATCAATTAACCATAATACATACATAAGCATTAGGGTTAATAAAATGACAATAGTCATTAACCCTAATCAAAGTCCTCTCCCTCTGTCTCAAGCAACTGTGCATACGCACCCGTATTCGTGATCCGAGGAACACGAATACAATGAGAAAAAACCAATCCCAAATCTATACTAGGATCTGGCTTAAACCAAAGCCCGCTAGTATAAGCTGTCCGGACAGCAAACGTGCACAAGTGCGCGGATGTGAACGAACTCTGTTGCAAAACCATGCGACCTCTACTCATTTTGCCAAAAGACGAATAGCTCTCTGTGTGGGACTCTAAAGACTCGACACTACGCTGGCAGTGGGTTTAACCACAGACCGCAAGCGGCACTAGTTGTACGTAACGGTCCCCAGGTAGATGTCGATAAGAAGACTGACGAGGTGAACCCCATCTGAACTCCTACTGGGCCTGTATGTGACAGTCTCCGTACAGTCCGGTCTGTTCGTCTGATACATCGCATGGCGGGCCTAGGAGGCCGGTGAACGTCAGTCCCCTAATAGTGGTACAAGTCGTGTCGGAGTGTAGCCCAGAACACCCTGAGATAACACTGGAAACCTACCAGTATATCTCACTTGCCCTGGCCAGGGACTACTCGTGTAATGGCTCTCCTAGACACAGCACGATGTCAACCCCCAATACCGGGAGAGACGAATCCTGTCTAACCGTCACTGCCTCCAAGTGCTTCGGGACTGCACCCAAAAACTACCTGTTTGCACGACTCCTTTGAGCCGTGGTAGGGTAGTAATCAAAGTGCAGTGGGAACACACTCGAGGCGAAGTGACAGTGTCAAGTCAGCGGACTAAGCTGTACTCATGTCACCTGGGAACTGATAACTGACGATAGGTATAATACCAACCAACAGTTCCCGACGAGTCCTGTCCAGTGTACTCGTAACCTAACGAGCACCCGCATACTATCTCAAGTACGACGTACTGACGGCTGTGGGACAGACCGTCTCCTACACTGGGATGAGAAGCGCATACGCTAGTCTACTCCGGAGTATCGATGCCCTGTCTCGATAGTCCAACGACTAGGGACCTGTATAAGGATGTGCTTATAGATCACCCAGCTCCCACGAGTGTGAGCGCCATCACAACGCTGGTAATCAAGCAAAGATCCTAAGGGCTCTACTAATATGTATATCAGCGATATGCTAAAAGAAACACATGCACATATTAAAGCAGAGACAAACCAAGTAGCATACTACCATTTCGAGCAAGATTATATATACAACTGTGAATATCCCAAGCTTTCATCAAGTAATATACAAGCTAGTATGATACAGTAATGGCCTCTAGGGCATATACACTAACAATCTCCCACTTGCACTAAGGCCATGTACTGGCGTATCGAAGACCTATCATCTCGATCAGCCGCTCGAAGTGAGTCTGTGGCAAGGCCTTGGTGAATGGATTTGCTGTGTTATCTTCTGAAGCAACCCTCCGAACCTCGATCTCCTGGCGATCCACGATCTCCCTGATCAGGTGATACCGCCTCAAGATGTGTTTGGATTTCTGATGGGACCTGGGTTCCTTCGATAAAGCTATAGCCCCGTTGTTGTCGCAATACAGAGGTATTGGGTCAACAATGGACGGAACCACCTAATGTTCTCTCAAGAACTTCCTCATCCAGACAGCTTCTTTTGCGGCATCAGATGCAGCGATGTATTCCGCTTCCATAGTCGAGTCAGCAACGGTTTCCTGTTTGGAGCTCTTCCAACACACCGCCCCTCCATTGAGGGTAAAGACAAAACCCGACATGGACATGGAATCATCCTTGTCACTCTGGAAGCTGAAGTCAGCAAAGGCCTCAATCTGGAGGTCTTTTCCGCCATACACCAAGAACGTCTCCTTAGTCCTTCTCAGGTACTTGAGAATGTTCTTTACTGCTATCCAATGTTTCTCCCCAGGGTTTGACTGATACCTACTTACCATACTCAGTGCATAAGCCACATCCGGTCTGGTACACAACATCGCATACATTATAGAGCCTACCGCAGAAGCGTAGGGTATAATAGACATGTGATCCCTCTCCAAATCAGTCTTAGGAGACATCTCTTTGGAGAGGGTGATCCCGTGACAAGCCGGTAGATTACCGCGCTTGGAATCTTCCATACTGAATCTCTTCAGTATGGTGTCGATGTACCTGGACTGTGAAAGTCCTAATATCCTCTTGGATCTGTTACGGTAGATCCGGATACCCAAAATGTATGAGGCATCACCCAGGTCTTTCATGGAGAACCTGTGTGACAAGAACCCCTTGACAGATTGTAGCATAGGAATATCGTTTCCTATTAAGAGAATGTCATCCACGTATAAAACGAGGAATACTACAGTTCTCGCTACAAATCTACAATAGATGCATGGTTCATCTGGATTTTTGATAAAGCCAAATTCCTTGACCGTCTCATCAAATCAGATGTTCCAACTCCGCGATGCCTGCTTTAGTCAATAAATGGACTTAAGCAACTTGCACACCTTTCCGCTGCTCCCACTCTGAATGAAACCCTCTTGCTGGTCCATATAGAAAAACTCCTCTAAATGTCCATTTAGAAAAGCTGTCTTTACGTTCATCTGCCAAATCTCATAATCGTGGAAGGCAGCAATGGCAAGAAGGATCCGAATGGATTTCAGCATAGCTACTTGAGAAAAGGTTTCGTCATAGTCCAAACCAGGTCGCTGACGAAAACCCTTTGCTACCGGTCTAGCTTTATAGGTCTCAACCTGTCCATCTACACCAATCTTCCTTTTGAAGATCCACTTGCATCCTACGGGTTTTACCCCATCTGGAGCAATGTCCAACGTCCATACTTTGTTGGTGTACATGGTCTCCATTTCGGTCCGCATTGCATCCAGCCATTTTACCGAGTCGACGCTCTGAATGGCTTGCTGGAAGCTAGTAGGCTCATCACAGTCTATGATGCAATCCTCTCTATCCCCGTCAATGAGAAAACCGTAGTATCTCTCGGGCGGATGAGACTGCCTACTACTCCTGCGGAGTGGCGTGGGAATGTCTGGATCTTTCGAACCCTCTGGTTCTACTGAGCTTTCAGTAATAGCTTGTGGTTCTGGAATTTCGTTCAGTTCTATTACGCTCCCACTTATTTCTTTTTCTATGAACTGGTGTTCCAGAAAATGGGCATTACGAGAAACAAGGACTTTTTGTTCCTCTGCGTAATAGAAAAGATACCCCCTGGAGTTCTTTGGGTATCCCACAAACTTGCACAGTACTGAGCGTTCCTCGAGTTTGTCCGCATGCTGCTTTTTGACATAAGCTGGACATCCCCAAATCTTCAAGTATTGAAGATAGGGTTTCTTCCCACTCCATAACTCATATGGTGTAGTAGGCACAGTCTTAGTGGGAACTCGGTTCAAAAGGTATGTAGCTGTTTCTAGCGCATATCCCCAGAACGATCGCGGCAACTCAGCGTTACTCATCATGGACAGTACCATATCCAATAGGGTTCGGTTCCGTCTCTCTGATACACCGTTATGTTGCGGAGTGTATGGAGGAGAAAGCTGAGAGAGAATTCCATTCTCTTTTAAGTAACCCAGGAACTCGGCACTCAAGTATTCACCACCTCGATCAGATCTCAGTGCCTTGATACTTTTTCCTGTTTGTTCTTCTACTTCATTCTTATATTCCTGGAATTTTTCAAAAGCCTCGGATTTATGTTTCATTAAGAAGACATAACCGTACCTTGAAAAGTCATCCGTAAAAGTAATGAAGTAAGAATAACCGCTTCGTGCATGTGTAGACATTGGACCGCACACGTCGCTGTGTACGAGTCCCAAGAGCTCGCTCGCTCTTACTCCGTGTCCAGTGAACGGAGTCTTTGTCATCTTTCCCTTGAGACAGGATTGACAAGTTGCATACGATTGATATTCGAACGGATCCAAATATCCATCTGTGTGTAACTTAGTCAACCTTCTCTTATTGATGTGACCCAGTCTACAATGCCATAAGAAAGTTTTATTGATTTCTGGAGACTTTCTTTTGTGTGTATTCTGGACATTGAAAATCTGTGGTTGGTTTAATACGTATATACCGTTGTTCAATGTACCTGACCCAATCAAAACTTGATTAAGGTGAATGTTCACTACATTACTTACAAATGCAAATTCATAACCTTCTTTAGATAATAAAGATACAGAAATGATATTACAGGTTGCATTTGGTACATAATAACAACTACACAAAACCAAAAAGTGTCCATCCGACAATCCCAGGTGATAGTCCCCCACGGCCTCAGCATCCATGCTAGCACCGTTTGCAACTCTGAGGGTCATGTCACCTGCCTTCAAAACTCTACGCTTTCTCAACGCCTGCAAAGAATTACAGATATGAGATCCTGATCCGGTATCCAATACCCAGGATGTAGAGTTTATTGATAGACAGTTTTCAATAACATACACACCTGAAGCTGAAGCCGCAACTCGCTTCAAATCCTGTGTTCTGGCCTTCCAAGCCTTGCAATCCTGTTTCCAGTGACCACTTTTGTGACAATAGAAGCATTCTTCCTTCCCCACCAACTTTCCCTCTATCTTTGTTGCTTTTCCTTTTCCCTTCGTATCCACTTTACCGACACCGCCTCTTGGTTTGGCGGGGGCTTTCTTCTTCTTACCCTTGGCTTTCGCCCTGGATCTAGAAGAGGAAGATCCTCCTACAAACAAAGTGGATGTCTCCCTACTTTTCTGTAGGGTGCCCTCATTACTCCTCAACATGTTCAGAAGTTCGGAAAGTTCAACCTCATTTCCTTGCATGTTGAAGTTAACGATAAACTGGGCGTAAGTGGAAGGAAGGGACTGGAGAATCAAATCAGTATAGAGTTCATTCTCCAACGTGGTCCCAAGGTCCGCGAACTCCTCTATGTAGCCAATCATCTTAAGCACGTGTTCCGCTACCGATGATCCGACGGCCAACCTTGCCGAAAACAACTTCTTCGGCACTTCGTATCTTGCGATACGAGACTGCTCTCCATACAGTTCTTTTGTATGAAGAAATATGGACTTTAGGTCCATATTCTCGTGCCTCCTCTGATGTTCGTTGTCCATCGAGGCTAGTACGAGGCATTTGGCCTTCGCGCAATCTATTTCCCAGGTCTTATAGATTTCCCTATCTACGACACTGGTTTTGGGACCTGGGACAGGGGGAGCTTTGGTGGTAAGGAGATAACCCAACTTGTCGTAAGTGATTGCCATCTTGACATTCCTGAGCCAATCTTTGTAGTTTGGCCCTGTCAATATGTTTTTATCTAGTAATAACTTATGTCCGGTCATGTTGAATGGTCGCTGCAATTAGGAGAGAGAAAAGAAACACTTTAGCATGATGCTCTTGCAAGTTTAGAGTGGTTTTTAGTTTTTCTAAACTGGATGGCTCCCACTGTCTCTCGAATCCCTTCTCAAACCGTAAAGAAAGAATTAGTCAGGATCAATCTCACCGTACAATACTTGCTTAACCGTTCAGCCAGGCCAGTGTCGGTACTTTGAGGGAGGTTTTCCAACGCTTTCGCGAAGTTCCTTAATTAAGTAACCTCTTTTCCCAGTGGGCGTAGCCCCGCTAACACCTTTCTAGACACCTACTAAGTTTATAGCATTGATCGTTAAGTGAGAGTTTTCCTGAGGAGTAGCATATACTCACAGTAGGATCGGGATCCAAATATCATCGCATGATAAAACCGAAGGAATCCTACCAGAATTATCACACTCCAAATGGTATGCAGCGCTAGCAAGTTTCAGTACTTATGAAACTCCCGATGTGGATTTTTGCCCCATGCTCTTATGACCTTGGCGTGAGGTCAAAATGCCATAAGTCACATGTCAAGTTCTTCCGATCATTATCCCGGTTAATTTGAACCCACCCGTACCTACCCTTGACGTAGGCCAAAATGGCAGTACGACTGTCTCAAACCAACGCATTCTATCTATGCAACAGATAAATATCCGGCAGCTACCAATCACTATGCCTTGGCGTGAGGTCAAAATACATAGCTTGAACACTACCGAATATTTAACTGAAATGATGGAGGGCTACGGATGGTTTTGGCGAAACCGTGAACGTAGTGAACTTGATATAATCGATGGAACGAGATAGCTTTTAAAAGGAGTGGTTCAAGCTCCGGGTTTAAAAGTTTAGTTTTGAAAAGAACCGAGTGGTTTTCAAAGTGTTCCAATCGACTTTAACTTGGTTTATTTTCTTGCATTAGTTCTTTTAATGCGTCCCATCATTTAATCCTACCATTGCAGAAAACAACCAAAATATGACGTACGGTTATGCCATTCGCATTCGCCACGGGGCCCCGTCATCACCCGTTAGGTTACTTAACTAACGACAGAGCGGGGGCTGGGCTAGCGCGGCTGTAAAACATAAGCAACACCTAAATAGTTATCATATATAAATATATAGCAATGATAGACATTAAAGATCACAGATGAATACATTGGATATACTAGAAATCCGCAATCCGTTCGAGCCTGCAACGAAAAGAGGATTACACGGTCGCGGTGAATAGCCAAATACCCCACCCAAGACCCCTACGGGTGCGGCAAACTACCCGCCAAGTACCCGAAGCGAAGCAACCTCCCTCAACACCGTGAGTAGGCCACTCGGCACTTCGAGATACCCGGTAGTTTGTGCACCCCTTCCATGGGTCTATCCTAGGAGCAAAAACAGTAAAAAGAATTATACAATGACGGCTACAACCCCGACCCGGTTACGCGGCCATACAAATAATATTATTACATCAATTTACATATTACAATGAATGAAAGAAAAAGCAACACTTATCTCACATCCACCCCGGCTATTCACCCACGACAATCCAATGCATTCATATACACATACCATCATCAATCACAGATCACAGATATGTATAACCCCGACTAATCGACATAAGCGATTAGCCGACGTTCAATACATATAAACATCACAGATATAACCTTTTAGTCGAAGTGTATTGAAGTTCGATAAAAAATACGGATTTATAGGCCCCCAAAATCAAATTTCTATTCTGGAAAACCTGGGCACATATAAACCATCTTAAAAATCCCAAAACCAAGCCAGAAATATACTGCACCAAACTCGACCCAGTGAAGAGCCAAGACGGCCGCGGTTGCGCAGCAATAGCTTGCTATTGCCGCGGAACCGCGGCTCTTTGGTCGAATCACTGGATCGTTTTTGGTGGCTTTCTTCACAAAACCCTGAGATGATTTTTGGAGTATGATTTATTTTGTTTTGAACAGAAAAAATTTTAACAGAAACTTAGGGTTTTGGAAACTCGGTTTTTCGATTTTTCCGATTTGAACTTCGATACACTCTACTTCCTAGCTAGTTTATGTTTAGTTAGGCTCTGATACCACTGTAAGTCCACGTTGCCCACCCCGGTACTTACGGGGAGGCGGAAAACGGAATAAAAATCAAGTTTTTATCAACTTAGGCAACATGGACTAGACAAAGAAGGATCTTTGCTAAACAAAAACAAGCTAAAGCTAACTTGAAACTAGCTAAGTGTTAGAAAGGTTATACCTAGGGCTTTATGTCCTTCTCTCCTTGCTCCTTAGAGTGGTGGAAGGAGGTCACCTTTGTTGTCTACTCACGTCGAAGAAAGATCCACCCGAAAGCCTCGACCTTTGGCTTCAACTCCAAGCTAGAAGTAACTAGGGTGCAAGAAGTGCTAATCCTTGAACCCTAGATGAGAGTAGAGATTATCAAGAAAGGGTTTTTCTCAAGCTCAAGTGTTTCTCAACACATGAGAGGGGAGAGCTTGAGGGAGAGGAAGAACAAGAGAGAGAAAATGAATGATAGAATGAGAATAAAATGAACCATTCTCACATATATGTGTGTATTATTTTAATTAGATAATTAGTAAGATAATTGTCATGGCTTAATCAAGACAAGACCATTATCATTTCATTTTTAATGCAAATTGCAAGGATCAAAAAGCATCTTCCAAATGAAATGATGATGGTCAAAGTGTCAACCAAGGTCAATAAGTCAAGAAGGTCAAATGGTCAACAACCATAACCATGCACAATTATTAAACTAATATCAATTAACCATAATACATACATAAGCATTAGGGTTAATAAAATGACAATAGTCATTAACCCTAATCAAAGTCCTCTCCCTCTGTCTCAAGCAACTGTGCATACGCACCCATATTCGTGATCCGAGGAACACGAATACAATGAGAAAAAACCAATCCCCAATCTATACTAGGATCTGGCTTAAACCAAAGCCCGCTAGTATAAGCTGTCCGGACAACAAACGTGCACAAGTGCGCGGATGTGAACAAACCCTGTTGCAAAACCATGCGACTTCTACTCATTTTGCCTAAAGGCGAATAGCTCTCTGTGTGGGACTCTAAAGACTCGACACTACGCTGGCAGTGGGTTTAACCACAGACCGCAAGCGGCACTAGCTATACGTAACGGTCCCCAGGTAGATGTCGATAAGAAGACTGACGAGGTGAACCCCATCTGAACTCCTACTGGGCCTGTATGTGACAGTCTCCGTACAGTCCGGTCTGTTCGTCTGATACATCGCATGGCGGGCCTAGGGGGCCGGTGAACGTCAGTCCCCTAATAGCGGTACAAGTCGTGTCGGAGTGTAGCCCAAAACACCCTGAGATAACACTGGAAACCTACCAGTATATCTCACTTGCCCTGGCCTGGGACTACTCGTGTAATGGCTCTCCTGGACACAGCGCGATGTCAACCCCTAATACCGGGAGAGACGAATCCTGTCTAACCGTCACTGCCTCCAAGTGCTTCGGGACTGCACCCAAAAACTACCTGTTTGCACGACTCCTTTGAGCCGTGGTAGGATAGTAATCAAAGTGCAGTGGGAACACACTCGAGGCGAAGTGACAGTGTCAAGTCAGCGGACTAAGCTGTACTATTGTCACCTGGGAACTGATAACTGACGATAGGTATAATACCAACCAACAGTTCCCGACGAGTCCTGTCCAGTGTACTCGTAACCTAACGAGCACCCGCATACTATCTCAAGTACGACGTACTGACGGCTGTGGGACAGACCGTCTCCCACGCTGGGATGAGAAGCGCATATGCTAGTCTACTCCGGAGTATCGATACCCTGTCTCGATAGTCCAACGACTAGGGACCTGTATAAGGATGTGCTTATAGATCACCTAGCTCCCACGAGTGTGAGCGCCATCACAACGCTAGTAATCAAGCAAAGATCCTAAGGGCTCTACTAATATGTATATCAGCGATATGCTAAAAGAAACACATGCACATATTAAAGAAGAGACAAACCAAGTAGCATACTACCATTTCGAGCAAGATTGTATATACAACTGTGAATATCCCAAGCTTCCATCAAGTAATATACAAGCTAGTATGATACAGTAATGGCCTCTAGGGCATATACACTAACATCGACAGTACTCTGGCAGTGGGTTTAACCACAAGCTCGTCAGCGGCACTAGCTGTACGTAACGACTACTCAGGTACCTGTCGAAAAGAAGGCTGATGAGCAAACTCATCCGGATCTCCTACAGAGCCTATCCGTGACAATATCCGTACAGTCCGGTCTCTTCATCAAAGAGTATCGCATACCGGGTTTAGGGGATGGTGAACGTCAGACCCTAACAACCTGATAAGTCGTGCCAATGTGGCTCAGGACCAATCCGGGAAACTACTGATCAACCTATTAGTACATCCCAAGTGCCTTGGCCAAGGTCTTATGGTCCTGACCAATCGAATCACAGTGCGATATCAACTCTCTATACCGGGAGAGACGAATCCCCGACAATCGCTCACTGCCTCCATGTAGCTCGGGACAGAACCCAACCAAAATCTGTTTGCATGACTCAATAGAGCCATGGTAGGGTAGTGATCAAAGTTCAGTGGGAACTCACACGAGACAAATGCCGATCTCGGGTCCAAAGACTAACCTGTACACATGTCACCTGAGAACTTCCATCTAACGATAGGTATAGTACCATATGGAAGTTCTCGGCGAGTCCGTCTAGTGTACTCACACCCAGTGAGTACCTGTATATGATCTTAGGTGCATCAGACCAATGGCTGCGGGACCAACCATCCCCCGACGGGGCTAGAAACGTACACACCAGTCTACTCTGGAGTATCAGTGCCCAGTCTCGATACTCACGCGACTAGGGACCATTTAAGGATGTGCTTATGGACTACCCTGCTCCCACAAGTATGATCGCCATCACAATGCATGTAGTCAAGCAAGATCCTAGGGGCTTTTTCAACATGTAACCACAATATGTAATAACGAGTATGACATATGCCATGTTAAGATAAAGACAGACCACAATAGTATGCTACCGTATCGAGTCTTTATCAATATGTGCAAACCAGATATAATAACAATAAATACACATATCTCGATAAAGACAAGTCAAATAATATACTATAAAACTGAGCAAGATTTCTCTGTACATATATATCCCTGATATCATATGTATACATATACAATACTGGCCTCTAGGGCATATACATCCAACAATTTCATATATGTTCTTCTGCTGCAATGTTCTGTGATGAGATCATATTACTGCCTTAGATGAATATTTATATTATATATATGAGATATATACTGTGTAGGGTTCCTAGGCACACTCAAGAGGTCTCACAAGGCATCAACCATGCCAATTTCAAATTTAAACGGTGCCGAGAAACCCTAGAACGGATCGTTGGCTAGATTTCTAGGCGAAAAAGAAACTAGTTAACTACTTAACTAAAGTTTAAACGGAAATACAACCTTTGTAGATCCGGTGCTCCACCTCCATAGCTCCGCAACGAAGTCCCCTCGCTGTCCAAATGAATTCCCGGGCTCTAGCGTCGGCTTCGTCGGAGAAATGGCGAGCTAGGTCGTCGATGTCCATGCTGAAGATGATCTACGTCGAAGCATCGCAAGATCAAGCTCTCACTTCACCAAGTCATGAAACTTGTGAAGAAAACACACTCTACTACTTGGCAAGAGGTAGAGGATGAAGAAATAGGAAGTGGGTAGACTTTAGAATTGGATTTCTCACTCTAATGCTCAAATCACCATTGATGAAGTAAGCTTTCTTCTTGAAGAAGAAGAAGATGATAATGATAAATGTTATGATATGAATAATAAAAATAGAAAAGAAAATCCATTCTTATCATAAGTATACCATGGTTAGGTGTAGATAATTAACAAGGGTTAGTGAATGGTTGGGTTAAGACATGAAGACAAAATGGTCACTTTGGTCAAACCTTCATGAAACTTCATCTTTGAAAGCAACCCTTTTGTTTTCATTTCTCTTTTTCTTTTTGTCAAAACAAAATAAATAAATGAATAAGGAAAAAGTAAACCCTAACCATTTCATTAACCAAGGTTTAATTCTTTACACTTAACCAAAAGGCATGTATCATCAAACATGATACAAGCAAGTGCACAAAATCATATCGCATATGCAATGCGCACAACCGAGCGAGAAAATCCATTTAAA
Source organism: Agapanthus africanus (assembly GCA_030015575.1). Taxonomy (NCBI): domain Eukaryota; kingdom Viridiplantae; phylum Streptophyta; class Magnoliopsida; order Asparagales; family Amaryllidaceae; genus Agapanthus; species Agapanthus africanus. The sequence goes on from JASDDO010000001.1 coordinate 190,603,314, forward strand.
GTGAACCAACACTAGTTAATGCAAAGTAATATATCAAATATATAATTATACATTAAATCATTAAATCAACACTTGATTTAACGATCCGGTCATATCGCATATAACCGACTAGTATCCTATGTATCGGCTTATCGAATCAAAACATGATTCGATAAATAGGTTATACCGCATACAACCAATCGATACATTCATCGCGAGAATAGAATACGGTATCACATACACGCATTATTCTCGGTCCCGCACATATCTCATACGTGCTCCTATTTCGTTTCGCTTGAGCCAGGAAACCTCTGTGTAGAACTCTAAAGACTCATCAATACGCCGGCAGCAGGTGATGATCATATCAAACACCCACAAGCCGCAAGCGGTCTGCTAAACGTAACGGCCACCCGGGTATTGAGCGATCTGAAGATCGACGAGCAAGCCTGCTCACACTCCAGTGAATCCAACCAGTAACACTACCGTACAGTCCGGTCTGATCGTCTGATATGTCGCATATCTCGCCTAGGGGTGGTAAACGTCAGACCCCAATAGCTCGATAAGTCGTGTCGATATGAGGTCTATAACAATTCGAGAAACTACTGGTAACACTTACCAGTAAATCTCAGCAACCCTGGCCAGGGATTTCCTGTTATAGCCAATCGAACACAGCGCAACATCAACCCCCTATACCGGGAGAGACGAATCCCCTCCTATCGTTCATTGCCTCCATGTGACTCGGGACTGTACCCAAAAACCACCGTTTTGCATGCCCTCTTGGACGTGGTAAGATGGAAATCAAAGCACAGTGGGAACCACACAAGACTCTATGACGATCTCGGGTCAACAGACTACTCTGTACCAGTGTCACCAGAGAACTGCCATCTGACGTAAGGTATAATACCATCTGGGAGTTCTCGGCGAGTCCGTCCAGTGTACCCAGTCTCTACTGAGCACCCGTATATCATCTCTGATGTCAAACACCGATGGATATGGGATCATCCATCGCCCATCTGTATGGGTAGAGAAGGTATACGCTAGTCTACTCTGGTATATCGATGCCCCGTCTCGATACACCCACGACTAGGGACTTTGAAGGATGTACTTATTGACTACCATGTCCCCACTAGTATGATCCGCATCATAGTCCAGGCAGTCAAGCACACATCCTAAGGGCTTTACCAACATGTAACAGAGAGACAATCAGTATACACGTTAAGGTAAAGTTCAACCAGATAGCATACTATCATGTCGAGCAAGAAAGTCCTCCCTATATATGTCCCAGCATCCACTACAATATACATCCTATGTACAGTAATGGCCTCTAGGGCATACATATAACTAACAATCTCCCACTTGCACTAGGGCCATCTGATAGCAGTGGTTGTAGTATCTCATACTCAACCATCCCATAAAAATCTCTCTCTGGGAACAGGCCTTTGTGAGTGGATCCGCTGTGTTGTCCTCTGAGTCTACTCTCCAAACCTCGATCCCCTGGAGATCAACCATCTCCATGATCAGGTAATACTGCCTTAGAATATGTCTGGATCACTGATGGGACCGGCGTTCCTTGGCATAAGCCACAACTCCATTGTCACACAATGGGAGGAACAAAGTTCATCTTATGAACTAATATACACCCAGACTGCCTCTTTGGTAGTATCTTAAGTAGTGATGTATCCTGCCTTTATCGTCTAGTATGTCACGGTATCTAGCTTGGAACTCTTCCAACATACCGTCCCTTTACTGAGGGTAAAGACAATGCCTGCGACTGACATTCAGTCGTCTTTATCACCCTGGAACCCTTCCAGTGATTCTCCCCAGGATCAACTGATACCATCTCACTATAACTAGTGAGTATTCTAACATCCATTTAGATCTATCTCATAGATCCAAAACCCAGGATTTAGTAGGTATCACTTTGATCCTTTGTGGAGAATCCTTGTGATAAGCGGAGATTGATCGAGCGTATCATAGGAAACTCCTTCCCTATCAAGAGTATGTCATCCACGTACTCTACGAGGATCGTCACCATACTCCCTACTACCTTCTTGTTTATACAAGGTTCATCTACCATTTTGATGATGTCAACTTCTTTGACTAATCCATCAAAACAGATGTTCCAACTCCGCGATGCCTGCTTTATCCTATAAAGCATCTTGCACACGTTTCCGCTGCTCCCACTGTCTACGAGGCCCTCTGGCTGTGTACTTATAGACGCACTCTTCTAAAATATCATTTAGAAAAGCAGTCATGACACCCAACCACCAGATATCGTAGTCCTGATATGTAGCCGTGGCAAGTAGGATCTGGATGGACTTAAGCATAGCTCCTTAGAAAAGGTTTCATCATTATCCACGCCTGGTTGATGACGAAAACCTTTAACAAGTCTAGCTTTCAAAGTCTCAACTTTTCCATCTACACCAAGTAATCTTCTCAAGATATACTTGCTTCTGATGGGGATTTAACCCTTCAGATATAACAACCAAAGTCCATACTTTGTTGGTGTACATGGATTCCATCTCAGATCGCTAAGCATCCAGCCATTCTTACAGAGTCCCACTCCAGATGGCCAGCTCGAAACTAGTTGGGTCATCATCTCATGATGCAATCCTCGCTCCCACTGTCATAGAGAAACAGAAGTATCTCTCAGGTGGGTGAGGAACCCTACTAGATCGGCGGAGAGGCTGAGGTTCGTTGGTAACAATTGAATCATTTGGTTTTACCAAATCATCTGCTGTAGTTTGTATAGCTGGAACCTTTCCAGTTCTACATTACAGACCTTGCCTCGAGCTTGTCCGGATTTTGCTTTTCGACATAGGCCGGACAACCCCAAATCTTAACTAACTTAAGACATTGGCTCTTCCCTTTCCATATCATATATGAAATGGTTGGCAACTGATTTGATTCGAACCCTATTTAATAGGTATGCAGCTTCACAAGCGCATAACTTCCAAAAAGGAAATATGTAACTCGGTAGTCCTCATCATAGAGCGCACCATATCAACTAGGGTGTATCTGCTCCCCCCCGACATACCATCGTGCTATGGTGTATACGGAGGAGTAATGCTGAGAGAGAATCTCATTCTCCTTTAGAATAATCCAGGAATTCCGTGCTCAAGTATTCTCTTCCTTGATCACATCAAAGGACATAATACTTATACCCGTATTTTGGTTCTCTACTTCTCGCTTATATTCTGTGAATATCTCAAAGGGCTCGGACTCATGTTTCAACAAGAACATATGTCTGAATCTTGAGAGATTATCAGAGAATGTAATGAAGTACAAAGAACCAGTCCTGGCATGTGTAGACAGGGGACCTTACATACATCAACATGTATCATCCCAAGAGTTTACTAACTCTTTCTCTGTTTCCAATAAACAGAGCTGTGGTCATTTTATCTTTGTGACATGACTCGCAAGTTTCATAAGATGTAAATTCAAACTAATTTAAATATGCATCTAAATGTAACTTTAGCTAGTCGGGTCACATTGATCTGACCTAGTCTACAATACCTCAAGAAGGGATCGTTCATTTCTGAACTCTTCCACTTGTGTGTGTTCTATATACTATGAACTGTGGTTTGATTTAGAACATCAATGCTTTTAGATAACGTGCCTGAACCGATCAACCTTTGATATAGGAAATGTTCAAAACATTATCCAACAATACAAAATTTTATCATTTCTTTACTAATAAAGAGACTGATATGATTTTCTATATCAGGTTCGGTATCTAATAACATTCGTTCAGAATCAATGTATTTGGAATACAGGGTGACAGTGACCGACAGACTTGGCTGCAACTCTTGCCCCGTTTTCTGCCTCGTGAAACTTATCACCCGTTCTCAGTTCTCTACCTTTCTGTAGCCCTATGTAACAGATTACATATCTGGAATCCTGATCTGGTATCACATACCCAGGACGTAAAGGATACTGAGAAACAGTTCTATATAATGAACACACCCGAAGATGATGCATCATCATGCACTCTCCTCGTTTGGGCGGCACGGGAAATCTGGTATTCCCCAATTTCCTGCTCTGTCTTATAACAATTGCAAGTTGGAGCGGGACCAACGTTCCCCAGCTCAGTATAACAAGCGGGTTCGGTCAATAATCCGTGTTATTATCTTGATTAAGGCGTGATATGGTCGCTACCTGGAGAGAGAGAGAAGAAAACACTCAGCGTGCGCTCTTGCAAGAATAGATTGGTTTTTATTTTATCTAATCAGGATGGCTCCCACTGCTTTTTATCAAATCTTCCTTCAAACCCTAAAAGGAAAGACTAGCCGGGATTAATTACACACTACAAGTTCGCCAATCTTTCAGCCAGGCCAGTGTCGGTACTTTGAGGGAGGTCCCCCGTGCTTTCGCACGAACCTAATTACTGTAAACCTCGTTTTCCCAGAGGCGTAACCCCGTTGACACCTTTCTAGACACCTACTTGATCGGCTAATTGTAATGTGTAAACTCTCCCAGGAGTAACTCTTACTCGCAGCGGGTATCGGGATCCAACTATCTCATAGAAGGTATGCAATCTCATTGCAAATTTCAACACTTGAAATTCCCGATAATATTTTGCCCCTAGCGTTCTATGACCTTGACGAATGCCAAACAACCCATAGTCCACTAGTCAAGTTCAACCCGTACATTTCTTGATCGAATTAAACCCACCCGCACGACCCTTGACGAATGCCAAACAACGCCGTACAAATACCCTAATCCAATCGCATCATATGCTCAAGCAGATAAATACTAGTTAGCTACCGTACACTACGCCTTGACGAATGCCAAACTACCGCAGCACGAATACTAACTAGTACTTATCTGAAATGACGGAGGGCTACGACAGGTTTTTCTGAAAACCTATTGCGTAATGAACTTGATATCGTTGTAGGATCGAATGAATTTTGAAATGGAGTGTTTTTGAGGCTTTTCTAGTTTTGCTAAAGGAGTCACTCCCGGTGAAGGGATCGTCGGTCCTTTCCTCGTCGAATGAGGTGCGGGATATATCATATATATCACTGTGCAAAGCAAAAACTCTTAAAAGCAATCAAAAGACAAACTGAGTGTGTAGCATCTACCAGTTATTGCTAAAGGAGTCACTCCCGGTGAAGGGATCTCGGTCCTTTCCTCATCGAATAAGGTGCAGGATATATCACATATACCGCTGTGCAAAGCAAGAACTGTAGCTACCTGTTTTATTTTCAAATTCGATTCTGCAACATCTTAGGTTTCTTTTATTTCATTAATCTCATTAATGAAGTCCCATCATTTATGTACCTAACCATCACAGATAAATACGACGTACACTTATGCCATCCGCATTCGCCTCGATGTCCCCTCGTGCACCGTTAGGTTAGGTAACTAACGGCAGAGCGGGGCAGGGCTAGCGCGGGTGTAAAACATATGTAACGTCTATATAATATATCATATATACTATATACAACATTTATCACAGAACATCACATGATCACATCACAGATATCGCAGCAGAAGAATCATATGAAATATTGGATATACTAGGACGTCCGTGTTTTCAATACGAGCAAGTATAAAACACGGATTCCACGGTCGTGATGAATAGCCAAACCCACACCCCTAGACCCCTACGAGAGCGGCAAGCAACCCTACCAATTCTGGAGTTAGGAGACCCGGACTCGACTCCTCGAGTTGGTCTCCCACTGGACTCCAGAACCCGGTTACTTGTGCCCTCCTCCTTGGGTCTATCCTAGTGCAGAAAAGTAAATAATATACATCAACGGTGACTACTTCCGCAACCTGGAAGTGCCCCAATAAAAGAATATTACATACAAGTTTTTACATGAATGAAAATGAAAAAACACTCATCTCACATAAAAACCCCCGGCTATTCAAACACGACGATCCAATATAACATATCCAGCAACACATAACATCACATGTCATCAACGTAAGTAAGTATGCATGCCCCAATTGTCGTTGACATATAGCAACGAAACCGGCGATATGAACATACTACACTTACGGTCACAGAAAAGAAAGTGTAAAACTACAACAGTTGGAATCCGCAACCACCTCAGACATCACATGCCTGACCAAATGAATTCCTTAGACATCGCATGCCTAACAATTATAAACCCCGCATTTTAGTCTCAAAATCGAAAACACTTTTCAATATCAAGTCGGGCAATTCAACAGGATTCCCGACATTCTGATCGAATGCTCGTCGCAAACTTTAGTAGGCGGCTTCACCCCTAATACCGTCGACGAAGTGCACCAAGGCGGAACACCACTGCCGCGAGCACCCGAACGGATGCTTTCGGCGACGGGGTTCTCCTACAGTCACTTGGTCGGGGCTATGGAGTGAGGCTGTCTATTAAGTTTACCCGGCGAGTATCCGCGTACGCTACGTGATTGCGACGGACTTTTGATCACATCAAAATTCCGTGGCAACCGATCAAGTGAGACTAAACTGCTATGTTTATAACATTCATTTAGTTATCTCATAACTTCTTGTGAATTCCAATTATTGTATCCCATTCCAGATAAATAGAAAATGTTAAACTTTTCGATCGAACAGTCAAACACCCAAGTTTTCCCGATACAGATCAACACATGAAATAAGTCTAACAACATTCAGTTCGTGCCTCAGTACCAACGGTCCAGCCGTAGAAGGGTCAAGCCAACGTTTCACATGTGGCACGCCGTACTGCCCCAAACCCGAAGGTTCAAAGGGTAGTTCAAGACGGTCACATAATCGAGTTAAGGTTTGTTGTCTTCTAGAGGGTCCATCGCGTTACTTGCACTACTTAGAACGTCGTTAAACTACGGAAAAATCCAACACTTGGAAATTTCCCGACAGGGGAAAAATTGGGTATTTATATCCGGTCGAACTTTTTAACATATTCTAAAATTTATCCGGAAAACCACAAAGACGAAATTTGATACCCCGATCGAAACACCGAATCCCCAAAACAACCCCAGAAAATTCAACTCTTGAATAAAATATAAAAATTTCCAGAAGACTCAGCACTATGACAGAAGAATTACTGTGCAAGACACGTGACCTAAATCGCCAACATGGCCGCGGAACCGCCGCGAAACCCAGGGTGGGGCCGCGGTTCCGCAGCTCTTTGATCGATTTAGAGCCACGTGCTTCACAGTAACTCATAGGTTTCCCTGCTGAATTTTTTGGCAATTTTTAATTCACAAAAATCCCTGTTTTTAGAAAAAGGACAGAGAGCATTTTTGAAATGGGTTTTCGGGTTCGTTCGGACTCCAAACTCCGTCTAGACTTCGCCTAAGGCTCTAGCTAGGCTCTGATACCACTGTAGGGTTCCTAGGCACACTCAAGAGGTCTCACAAGGCATCAACCATGCCAATTTCAAATTTAAACGGTGCCGAGAAACCCTAGAACGGATCGTTGGCTAGATTTCTAGGCGAAAAAGAAACTAGTTAACTACTTAACTAAAGTTTAAACGGAAATACAACCTTTGTAGATCCGGTGCTCCACCTCCATAGCTCCGCAACGAAGTCCCCTCGCTGTCCAAATGAATTCCCGGGCTCTAGCGTCGGCTTCGTCGGAGAAATGGCGAGCTAGGCCGTCGATGTCCATGCCGAAGATGATCTACGTCGAAGCATCGCAAGATCAAGCTCTCACTTCACCAAGTCATGAAACTTGTGAAGAAAACACACTCTACTACTTGGCAAGAGGTAGAGGATGAAGAAATAGGAAGTGGGTAGACTTTAGAATTGGATTTCTCACTCTAATGCTCAAATCACCATTGATGAAGTAAGCTTTCTTCTTGAAGAAGAAGAAGATGATGATGATAAATGTTATGATATGAATAATAAAAATAGAAAAGAAAATCCATTCTTATCATAAGCATACCATGGTTAGGTGTAGAGAATTAACAAGGGTTAGTGAATGGTTGGGTTAAGACATGAAGACAAAATGGTCACTTTGGTCAAACCTTCATGAAACTTCATCTTTGAAAGCAACCCTTTTGTTTTCATTTCTCTTTTTCTTTTTGTCAAAACAAAATAAATAAATGAATAAAATGAATAAGTAAAAAGTAAACCCTAACCATTTCATTAACCAAGGTTTAATTCTTTACACTTAACCAAAAGGCATGTATCATCAAACATGATACAAGCAAGTGCATAAAATCATATCGCATATGCAATGCGCACAACCGAGCGAGAAAATCCATTTAAAGTGAACCAACACTAGTTAATGCAAAGTAATATATCAAATATATAATTATACATTAAATCATTAAATCAACACTTGATTTAACGATCCGGTCATATCGCATATAACCGACTAGTATCCTATGTATCGGCTTATCGAATCAAAACTTGATTCGATAACTAGGTTATATCGCATACAACCAATCGATACATTCATCGCGAGAATAGAATACGGTATCACATACACGCATTATTCTCGATCCCACACATATCTCATACGTGCTCCTATTTCGTTTCGCTTGAGCCAGGAAACCTCTGTATAGGACTCTAAAGACTCGTCAATACGCCGGCAGCAGGTGATGATCATATCAAACACCCACAAGCCGCAAGCGGTCTGCTAAACGTAACGGCCACCCGGGTATTGATCGATCTGAAGATCGACGAGCAAGCCCGCTCACACTCCAGTGAATCCAACCAGTAACACTACCGTACAGTCCGGTCTGATCGTCTGATATGTCGCATATCTTGCCTATGGGTGGTAAACGTCAGACCCCAATAGCTCGATAAGTCGTGTCGATATGAGGTCTATAACAATTCGAGAAACTACTGGTAACACTTACCAGTAAATCTCAGCAACCCTGGCCAGGGATTTCCTGTTATAGCCAATCGAACACAGCGCAACATTAACCCCCTATACCGGGAGAGACGAATCCCCTCCTATCGTTCATTGCCTCCATGTGACTCGGGACTGTACCCAAAAACCACCGTTTTGCACGCCCTCTTGGACGTGGTAAGATGGAAATTAAAGCACAGTGGGAACCACACAAGACTCTATGACGATCTCGGGTCAACAGACTACTCTGTACCAGTGTCACCAGAGAACTGCCATCTGACGTAAGGTATAATACCATCTGGGAGTTCTCGGCGAGTCCGTCCAGTATACCCAGTCTCTACTGAGCACCCGTATATCATCTCTGATGTCAAACACCGATGGATATGGGATCATCCATCGCCCATCTGTATGGGTCGAGAAGGAATACGCTAGTCTACTCTGGTATATCGATGCCCCGTCTCGATACACTCATGACTAGGGACTTTGAAGGATGTACTTATGGACTACCATGTCCCCACTAGTATGATCCGCATCATAGTCCAGGCAGTCAAGCACACATCCTAAGGGCTTTACCAACATGTAACAGAGAGACAATCAGTATACACGTTAAGGTAAAGTTCAACCAGATAGCATAATATCATGTCGAGCAAGAAAGTCCTCCCTATATATGTCCCTGCATCCACTACAATATACATCCTATGTACAGTAATGGCCTCTAGGGCATACATATAACTAACATACTGTATATTGTTGATTTCGTTTCAAACGTGATGCTTGTGAAGCATAATAAAAATAGGACTTCATTAATGAGATTAATGAAATAAAAGAAACCTAAAAGTGTTGTGGAATAGAATTTTCAAAAACAGGTAGCTCTAGTTGTTGTTTTGCATAGCGGTGTTCCTTGTAGAACATCCAGCACCTTATTCGATAAGGAAAGAGCCGAGATCCCTTCACCGGGAGTAACCTCTTTAGCAATAACTGGCAGATGCTACAACCTTCGGTTTTGTCTTTTGATTGCTTTTCTAGTTTTTGCTTTGCATAGTGGTATTTGTGAAATATTCTGCACCTTATTTGATAAGGAAAGAGCCGAGATCCCTTCACTGGGAGTGACCTCTTTAGCAAAACTAGCAAAGGCCTAAAAACACTCCATTTAAATCATTTGATTCTACAACGATATAAAGTTCATTACGCTCATGGTTTTCTTACAAACTTGCGTAGCCCTCCGTCATTTCAGGTAAGTACTATGTAGTATTCTTGCTGCGGTAGTTTGGCATGCGTCAAGGCGTAGTGTACGGTAGCTAACTAGTGCTTATCTGCTAGCATACGATGCGATTGAATTAGGGTATTCGTACGGCGTTGTTTGGCATGCGTCAAGGGTCGTACGGGTGGGTTTAATTCAATCAGGAAATGCACGGGTTGAACTTGACTAGCGGACTATGGGTTGTTTGGCATGTGTCAAGGTCATAACACGCTAGGGGCAAAATATTATCGGGAATTTCAAGTGTTGAAATTTTCAATGAGATTGCATACCTCCTATGAGATAGTTGGATCTCGATACCCGCTACGAGTAAGAGTTACACCTGGGAGAGTTTTACACATTACAATTAGCCGATCAAGTAGGTGTCTAGAAAGGTGTCAACGGGGTTATGCCCCTGGGAAAATAAGGTTTATTTTAATTAGGTCCGTGCGAAAGTACGGGGAACCTCCCTCAAAGTACCGGCACTGGCCTGGACGAAAGAATGGTGAACTTATAGGGTGTAATTAATCCAGGCTAGTCTTTCTTTTTAGTGTTTGAAGGAAGATTTGACTAAAACAGTGGGAGACATCCTGATTAGATATATTAATAACCAATCTAATCTTGTTAGAGCATACGCTGAGTGTTTTCTTCTCTCTCTCTAGGTAGCGACCATGTCACGCCTTAATCAAGATAATAATACGGATGTATTGACCGAACCCGCTTGTTATACTCAGCTGGAGAACATTGGTCCCGGTCCAACTTATAATTGTTATAAGACAGAGCAGGAAATAAAGGATTACCAGATTTCCCGTGCCGCCCAAACGAAGAAAGCATATGCTGTTGCATCTTCTTCGGGTGTGTTCATTACCGAGAACTGTCTCTCAGTATCCTTTATGTCCTGGGTATGAGATACCGGATCAGGATCCCGCAAATGTAATTTGTTACATGGGCTACAGAAAGGTATAGAACTGAGAATGGGTGATAAATTTCAAGAGTTGGAAATGATGCAAATGTTGCAGCCAAGTCTGTTGGCAGTTATCACCCTGTATTACCAGAATACATTGATTCTGAACGAATATTATTAGATGTCGAACCTGATATACAACATCATATCAGTCTCTTTATTAGTAAAGAAGGATATAATTTTGTATTGTTGGATAATGTTTTGAACATTTCCTATATCAAGAGTTGATCGGTTCAGGTACGTAATCTAAAAGCATAGACGTTCTAAATCAAACCACAGTTCTTAACGTACAGAACACACACAAGAGGAAGAGTTCAGAAATGAACGAATCCTTCTTGAGGCATTGTAGACTAGGTCATATCGATGCGACCCGACTCGATAAACTTACATAAAGATGCATATTTAAATCAGTTTGAATTTACATCTTGTGAAACTTTCCAGTCATGTCACAAAGATAAGATGACCATAGCTCCGTTTATTGGAAACAGAGAAAGAGTTACTGAACTCTTGGGATTGATACATGCTGATGTATGAAAGTCCACTGTCTACATATGCTAGGACCGGTTCTTTGTACTTCATTACATTCACTGATGATCTCTCAAGATTCAGACATATGTTCCTGTTGAAACATTAGTCCGAACCTTTTGAGATATTCACAGAATATAAGTTAGAAGTAGAGAACCAAAAACGGGTTTAAGTATTATGTTCTTTGATGAGATCAAGGAGGAGAATAATTGAGGACGGAATTCCTGGACTATTCTAAAGGAGAATGAGATTCTCTCTTAGCATTACTCCTCCGCATATACCACAGCACATCGGTGTATCGGGGCAGAGCGATCGCACCATATGTGATATGGTGTGCTCTATGATGAGTACTACTAAGTTGCCTATTTTCTTTTGGGGTTATGCACTTGAGAAGTTACATACCTATTGAATACGGTTCCAACCAAATCAGATGCCTACCACTCCATATGTGATATGGTATGGGAAGAGCTCATCTCTTAAGGAAGTTAAGATTTGGGGTTGTCCGGCCTATGTCAAAAGAAAAATCCAGAAAAGCTCGAGGCAAGGTCAGTTTTGTGGAAGTTTGTTGGATATCCCAAGCATTCGCAAGGGAATATCTTCTACCAAACTGAGGAACAAAATAAGTTTTCTCAGCATGCCACCTTTTGGAAAGGGAATTTCCTGTGAAGAAATTAGTGGTCAGAAGGTAGAACTGGAAGTAGTTCCAGCTAAAACAAACTGCAACTGATGATTTGATAGAACAGGAGGATTCAATAGTTTCCAACGAATCTCATCCTCTCCGCCGATCTGGTAAGGTTCCTCATCCACCTGAGAGATACTTCGGTTTTTCTATGTCAGTGGGAGCAAGGATTGCATCATGAGACGATGACCCAACTAGTTTTGAGCAGGCCATCAGGAGTGGGGACTCTGTGAGAATGGCTGGATGCTTAGCGATCTGAGATGGAATCCTTATACACCAATAAAGTATGGACTTTGGTTGCTTTATCTGAAGGGTTAAATCCCCATCAGGAGCAAGTATATCTTGAGAAGATTACTTGGTGTACATGGAAAAGTTGAGACTTTCAAATCTATGCTTAAGTCCATTCAGATCCTACTTGCCACTGCTACATACCATGACTATGATATCTGGCATTTGGGTGTCATGACTGCTTTTCTATATAGTGATTTGGAAGAGAGCGTCTATAAATACACAGCCAGAGGGATTCGTAGTCAGTGGGAGCAGCGAAAACGTGTGCAAGATGTTTTATGGGATAAATCAGGCATCGTGGAGTTGGAACGTCTGTTTTGATGTAGTAGTCAAAGAGTTTGACTTCATCAAAATGGTAGATGAACCGAGTATACACAAAAAGGTAGTAAGGAGTATGGTGGTGATCCTCGTATAGTACGTGGATGACATACTCTTGATAGGGAAGGAGTTTCCTATGCTACGCTCGGTCAATCTCCTCTTATCATAAGGATTCTCTATATAGGATCAAGGTGATACCTTCTAAATCCTGGGTTATGGATCTATGAGATAGATTTAATTGGATGTTAGGATTCTCACTAGTTATAGTGAGATGGTATCAATCGATCCTGGGGAGAATCACTGGAAACGTTCCAGGGTGATAAGGACGACTGAATGTCAGTCACAGGCATTGCCTTTACCCTCAGTAGAGGGACGGTATGTTGGAAGAGTTTCAAGCTAGATACCGTGACATACTAGACGATTAAAGGCTAGATACATCGTTATCAAGGATGCTACCAAAGAGGCAGTCTGGATATATATGAGTTAATGAGATGAATTTTGTTCCTACCATTATGTGACAATGGAGTTGTGGCTTATGCATAAAAACCCCCATCCCATCAGTGATCCAGACATATTCTTAGGCAGTATAACCTGATCATGGAGATGGTTGATCTCCAGGGAGATCGAGGTTAGGAGAGTAGACACAGAGGACAACAGCGCGGATCCACCTACAAAGGCCTATTTCCCAGTAGAGACTTTTATGGGATGGTTGAGTATGAGATACTTCAACCACAGCTGATTGTTGGGTATACGATACTACAACAGATGGCCCTAGTACAAGTGGGAGATTGTTAGTGATATGTATGCCCTAGAGGCCATTACTGTACATACGATGTATATTGTAGTGGATGCTTGGATATATATAGGGAGGAATTTCTTACTCGACATGATAGTATGCTATCTGGTTGTTCTTTATCTTAACATGTGCTCTGATTGTCTTTATGTTACATGTTGATAAAGCCCTTAGGATGAGAACTTGACTACCAGGACTATGATGCAGATCATACTAGTGAGGATAGTGTAGTCGCTAAGTACATCCTTCAAATGTTCCTAGTCGTAGGTGTATCGAGACAGGGCATCGATATACCAGAGTAGACGCGTATAGCTTCTCGACCCATGCAGATGGGGATGGATGATCCCATATCCATTGGTGTTTGACATCAGAGACAGTATACGGGTGCTCAGTGGAGACTGGGTACACTGGACGGACTCGCCGAGAACTCCCAGATGGTATTATACCTGACGTCAGATGGCAGTTCTCTGCTGACACTGGTACAGGTTAGTCTGTAGACCCGAGATCGTCATAGAGTCTTGTGTGATTCCTACTGTACTTTGATTTCCACCTTAATACGTCCAAGAGGGCGTGCAAAACGGTGGCTTTTGGGTACAGTCCCGAATCACATGGAGGCAATGAGCGATAGGAGGGGTTTCGTCTTTCCCGGTATAGGGAGTTGATGTTGCGCTGTGTTCGATTGGCTATAACTGGAAATCCCTAGCCAGGGTTGCTGAGATTTACTGGTAAGTGTTATCAGTAGTTTCTTGAACTGTTATGGATCTCATATCGACACGACTTATCGGTTACTGGGGTGTGACATTTACCACCCCTAGACTGGATATGCGACATATCAGACGAAGAGACCGGACTGTACGGGAGTGTTACTGATTGGATTCACAGGAGAATGTACATGCTTGCTTGTTGATCTTCTGATTGCTCAATACCTGGGTGGCTGTTACATTTAGCTGACCGCTTGCAGCTTGTGGGTATTTGATATGATCATCACCTACTGCCGGCGTATTGACGATTCTTTAGAGTCCTATACAGAGGTTTCCTGACTCAGGCAAAACGGAGTAGGAGCACATATGTGATATATGCGGGACCGAGAACAATACGTGTATGTGATACCATATTAGATTCTGACGATATGTGATATCGGCCGGGCATATGTGATATAGCCGGGTCATCGGATCAAGTGTTAATTCGATGAACTGATACAGATTATATTAGTCGGTTATTTATGAAATAGCTGGATTATCGGATCAAGTGTTGATTCGATAATTTAATGTATAATTATATATTTGATATATTATATTACATTAACTAATATAAGATGACTTAAAGATTCTTTTTCTCACTTGGATAATACATTGATATATATATGTGATATATGTTAATTGTATTATTTTATTTTGTTACAAAATGTATTATATATGTGATATATAATATTGTAACAAGTTAGGGTTACAAATGCAACATGTTTTGTGCAGTTTAAACAAGGTTAGGGTATTGATTAGGGTTAAGCTTGGATGAATCTTTCCTGAAGCTTCATGAATCTTTGACTTTGACCTTTGATATTTTGTGTTGATATTTATTAACCCAACCCAAACCTTAGCCTCTAGTTTATTCTCTACAAGGGTTAACTCTGTTAGTTATATGTATGCCCTAGAGGCCATTACTATACATAGGATGTATATTGTAGTGGATGCTGGGACATATATAGGGAGGACTTTCTTGCTCGACATGATAGTATGCTATCTGGTTGATCTTTACCTTAACGTGTACACTGATTGTCTCTCTGTTACATGTTGGTAAAGCCCTTAGGATGTGTACTTGACTACCTGGACTATGATGCGGATCATACTAGTGGGGACATGGTAGTTAATAAGTACATCCTTCAAAGTCCATAGTCGTGGGTGTATCGAGACGGGGCATCGATATACCAGTGTAGACTAGCGTATACCTTCTCGACCCATACAGATGGGCGATGGATGATCCCATATCCATTGGTGTTTGACATCAGTGATGATATACGGGTGCTCAGTAGAGACTGGGTACACTGGACGGACTCGCCGAGAACTCCCAGATGGTATTATACCTTACGTCAGATGGCAGTTCTCTGGTGACACTGGTACAGAGTAGTCTGTTGACCCGAGATCGTCATAGAGTCTTGTGTGGTTCCTACTGTGCTTTGATTTCCATCTTACCACGTCCAAGAGGGCGTGCAAAACGGTGGTTTTTGGGTACAGTCCCGAGTCACATGGAGGCAATGAGCGATAGGAGGGGATTCGTCTCTCCCGGTATAGGGAGTTGATGTTGCGCAGTGTTCGATTGGCTATAACCAGAAATCCCTGGCCAGGGTTGCTGAGATTTACTGGTAAGTGTTACCAGTAGTTTCTCGAATTGTTATAGACCTCATATCGACACGACTTATCAAGCTATTGGGGTCTGACGTTTACCACCCCTAGGCAAGATATGCGACATATCAGACGATCAGACCGGACTGTACGGTAGTGTTACTGGTTGGATTCACAGGAGTGTGAGCGGGCTTGCTCGTCGATCTTCTGATCGCTCAATACCCGGGTGGCCGTTACGTTTAGCAGACCGCTTGCGGCTTGTGGGTGTTTGATATGATCATCACCTGCTGCCGGCGTATTGACGAGTCTTTAGAGTCCTACACAGAGGTTTCCTGGCTCAAGCGAAACGAAATAGGAGCGCATATGAGATATGTGCGGGACCGAGAATAATGCGTGCATGTGATATCGTATTCTATTCTCGCGATGAATGTGTCGAATGGTTGTATGCGATATAACCTAGTTATCGAATCAAGGATTGATTCGATAAATCGATACATTGGATATTAGTCGGTTATATGCGATATGACCGGATCGTTAAATCAAGTGTTGATTTAATGATTTAATGTATAATTATATATATTTGATATATTACATTGCATTAACTAATATTGGTTCACTTTAAATGGATTTTCTCGCTCGGATGTGCACATTGTATATTCGATATAGTTTTGTGCACTTGATTGTATCATGTTTGATGATACATGCTTTTTGGTTAAGTGTAAAGAATTAAACCATGGTTAAGTTGGAAATTAGGGTTTTGTTTTTTCCATTATTTATTTAATTCATTTATTTATTTGTTTATTTATTTTGGAAAATAAATGGCATAAAGAAATGAAATGGTGGCTCATTTTGGACTTGCATGTTGAAGCTTCATGAAGCTTTGACTAAGTCACCATTTTGTCTCATGCTTAACCCTAACCACTCCACTTAACCCTAGTTGATTCTCTACACTTCACCATGGTTAGATTATGATAAGGATTCCTTTTATTTTCTATTTGGAATATTATCATAATAAGATATGCTTCTTCTTCTTCATCTTCTTCAATGAAGAAAGCTTCACTTCATCAATGGTGATTGATGAAAATGAGTGAGAAATCCAATTCTAAAGTGAACCCACTTCCTATTTCTTCATCCTCTACCTCTTGCCAAGTAGTAGAGTGTGTTTCCTTCACAAGTTTTCTAGACTTGGTGAAGTTGGAGCTTGATCTAGCGATGCCTCGACGTAGATCATCTTCGGCACGTCGTCGATGACCTAGCTCGCTCTTTCTCCGATGAAGCCGACGCTAGAGCCCGGGATTTGATTTGGACAGCGGAGAGGACTTCATCACGGAGCCGTGGAGGTGGAGGACCGAATCTACAAAGGTTGTATTTCCGTACTCTTAGTTAAAGTTGTTAACTAGTTGCTTTGTCGCCTAGAATTCTAGCCAACGATCCGTACTAGGGTTTCTCGGCACCCATAAAATTTGAAATTGGCATGGTTGATGCCTTGTGAGACCTCTTGGGAGTGCCTAGGAACCCTTTGACTTTTTTTGGCACAGTAATTGTTATATTTGACTCCTGTGTTTTCTGGATAATTTTAATATTTATTCAAGAGTTGAATATTCCAGGGTGTTTTGGAGCTTGGATGATTCGATCGGATTATCATATTTTGTCTATGTGTTTTCCGGATAATTTGTTGAATATGTTAAAAAGTTCGACCGGATATAAATACCCAATTTTTCCCCTGCCGGAGAAATTTCCAAGTGTTGGATTTTTTCCATGGTTTAAAGACGTTCTAAGTAGTGCAAGTAACGCGATGGACCCTCTAGAAGACAACAAACCTTAACTCGATTATGTGACCGTCTTGAACTGCCCTTTGAACCTTCGGGTTTGGGACAGTACGGCGTGCCACATGTGAGGCGTTGGCTTGACCCTTCTACGGCTGGACCGTTGGTACTGAGGCACGAACTGAATGTTTTTAGACTTGTTTCATGTGTTGATCTGTTTTTGGAAAACTTGGGTGTTTGACTGTTCGATCGAAAAGTTTAACATTTTCTATTTATCTGGAAAGGGTTACAATAATTGGAATTCACAAAAGTTATGAGATAACTGAATGAATGTTGTAAATCTAGCAATTTAGTCTCACTTGATCGGTTGCTACGGAATTTTGATGCGATCAAAAGTCCGTTGCAATCACGTAGCGTACGCGGATACTCGCCGGGTAAACTTAATAGACAGCCTCACTCCATAGCCCTGACCAAGTGACTGTAGGAGAACCCCGTCGCCGAAAGCATCCGTCCGGGTGCTCGCGGCAGCGGTGTTCCGCCTTGGTGCACTTCATCGACGGCGTCGGGGGTGCGGCCGCCTACTGAAGTTTGCGACGAGCATTCGATCAGGATGTCGGGAATCTTGTTGAATTGCCCGACTTAATATTGAAAAGTGTTTTCGATTTTGAGACTAAAATGCGGGGTTTATAATTGTTAGGCATGCGATATCTAAAGAATTCATTTGGTCAGGCATGCGATGTCTGAGGTGGTTGCGGATTCCAACTGTTGTAGTTTTACACTTTCTTTTCTGTGACCGTAAGTGTAATATGTGATATCGCCGGTTTCGTTGCTATATGTCAACGACAATTAGGATGCACATATTTACTTACGTTGATGACATGTGATGTTATGTGTTGCTGGATATGTTATATTGGATCGTCGTGTTTAAATAGCCGGGGGTTTTTATGTGAGATGAGTGTTTTTCATTTTCATTCATGTAAAAACTTGTATGTAATATTCTTTTATTGGGGCACTTCCAGGTTGCGGAAGATGTCACCTTTTGTATATTATTTACTTTTCCGCACTAGAATAGACCCAAGGAGGAGGGAACAAGTAACCGGGTTCTGGAGTCCAGTGGGAGACCAACTCGAGGAGTCGAGTCCGGATCTCCTAACTCTAGAATTGGTAGGGTTGCTTGCCGCTCTCGTAGGGGTCTAGGGGTGTGGGTTTGGCTATTCATCGCGACCGTGGAATCCGTGTTTTATACTGGCTCGTATTGAAAACACGGACGTCCTAGTATATCAAATATTTCATATGTTTCTTCTGCTGCGATATCTGTGATGTGATCATGTGATGTTCTGTGATAGATACAGTATATAGTATATATGATATATTATATAGGCGTTACTTATGTTTTACACCCGCGCTAGCCCTGCCCTGCTCTGTCGTTAGTTACCTAACCTAACGGTGCACGAGGGGACATCGAGGCGAATGCGGATGGCATAAGTGTACGTCGTATTTATCTGTGATGTTTAGGTGTTTAAATGATGGGACTTCATTAATGTGATTAATGAAATAAAAGAAACCTAAGATGTTGCAGAATCGAATTTCAAAATAAAACAGGTAGCTACAGTTCTTGCTTTGCACAGAGGTATATGTGATATATCCTGCACCTTATTCGATGAGGAAAGGACCGAGATCCCTTCACCGGGAGTGACTCCTTTAGCAATAAATGGCAGATGCTACACACTCGGTTTGTCTTTTGATTGCTTTTAACAGTTTTTGCTTTGCACAGTGATATATATGATATATCCCGCACCTCATTCGACGAGGAAAGGACCGACGATCCCTTCACCGGGAGTGATTCCTTTAGCAAAACTAGAAAAGCCTCAAAAGCACTCCATTTTAAAATCATTTGATTCTACAACGATATCAAGTTCATTACGCAATAGGTTTTCAGAAAAACCTGTCGTAGCCCTCCGTCATTTCAGATAAGTCCTATTTAGTATTCGCGCTGCGTTTGTTGACCTCTGTCAAGGCGTAGTGTGCGGTAGCTGATTAGTGCTTATCTGTATAAGCATATGAAGTGATTGATTTAGGGTAGTCGTGTGACCTTGTTGACCTCTGTCAAGGGTCGTGCGGGTGGGTTTACTTCAATCAGGAAATGACGGGTTGAACTTGACTAGCAGCCTATGGTTTGTTGACCTCTGTCAAGGTCATAGGACGCTAGGGGCAAAATATTATCGGGAATTTCAAGTGTTGAAATTTGCAATGAGATTGCATACCTTCTATGAGATAGTTGGATCCCGATACCCGCTGCGAGTAAGAGTTACTCCTGGGAGAGTTTTATACATTACAATTAGCCGATCAAGTAGGTGTCTAGAAAGGTGTCAACGAGGTTACGCCTCTGGGAAAACGAGGTTTACATTAATTAGGTTCGTGCGAAAGCACGGGGGACCTCCCTCAAAGTACCGACACTGGCCTAGCTGAAAGATTGGCGAACTTGTAGTGTGTAATTAATCCCGGCTAGTCATACCTTTTAGGGTTTGAAGGAAGATTTGATAAAAACAGTGGGAGCCATCCTGATTAGATAAAATAATAACCAATCTATTCTTGCAAGAGCGCACGCTGAGTGTTTTCTTCTCTCTCTCTCCTGGTAGCGACCATATCACGCCTTAATCAAGATAATAATACGGATTATTGACCGAACCCGCTTGTTATACTGAGCTGGGGAACGTTGGTCCCGCTCCAACTTATAATTGTTATAAGACAGAGCAGGAAATTGGGGATTACCAGAATTCCCGTGCCGCCCAAACGAAGAGAGTGCATGCTGATGCATCATCTTCGGGTGTGTTCATTACAGAGAACTGTTTCTCAGTATCCTTTACGTCCTGGGTATGTGATACCAAATCAGGATCCCAGATATGTAATCTGTTACATAGGGCTACAGAAAGGTAGAGAACTGAGAACGGGTGATAAGTTTCATGAGGCAGAAAACGGGTCAAGTGTTGCAGCCAAGTCTGTTGGTCACTGTCACCCTGTATTACCAATACATTGATTCTGAACGAATGTTATTAGATACCGAACCTGATATACAAAATGATATCAGTCTCTTTATTAGTAAAGAAAGGATATAATTTTGTATTGTCGGATAATGTTTTGAACATTTCCTATATCAAAAGTTGATCGGTTCAGGCACGTTATCTAAAAGCATTGATGTTCTAAATCAAACTACAGTTCATAGTATATGGATCACACACAAGAGGAAGAGTTCAGAAATGAACGAGTCCTTCTTGAGGCATTGTAGACTAGGTCATATCAATGCGACCCGACTAGCTGAAGTTACATTTAGATGCATATTTAAATCAGTTTGAATTTACATCTTGTGAAACTTGCCAGTCATGTCACAAAGATAAAATAACCATAGCTCCGTTTATTAGAAACAGAGAAAGAGTTGGTAAACTCTTGGGACGATACATGTTGATGTATGTAGGTCCCCTGTCTACACATTCCAAGACTGGTTCTTTATACTTCATTACATTCTCTGATGATCTTTCAAGATTCAGACTTATGTTCCTGTTGAAACACAAGTCCGAACCCTTTGAGATATTCACAGAATATAAGTTAGATGTAGAGAACCAATACGGGTATAAGTATTATGTCCTTTGATGTGATCAAGGAGGAGAATACTTGAGCATGGAAATCCTGGACTATTCTAAAGGAGAATGAGATTCTCTCTTAGGATTACTCCTCCGGATACACCATACGATGGTATATCGGGGCGGAGCTATCTCACCCTATATGATAAGGTGTGCTCTATGATGAGTACTACTGAGTTACCTATTTCCTTTTTGGGAGTTATGCACTTGAGAAGCTGCATACCTATTGAATAGGGTTCAAATCAAATCAGTTGCCTACCACTTCATATTTGATATGATA
Organism: Agapanthus africanus; assembly: GCA_030015575.1. Lineage (NCBI taxonomy): Eukaryota > Viridiplantae > Streptophyta > Magnoliopsida > Asparagales > Amaryllidaceae > Agapanthus > Agapanthus africanus. The sequence continues at coordinate 190,624,908 of JASDDO010000001.1, forward strand.
AGGGAAGAGCCCATCTCTCAAGTTAGTTGAGATTTGGGGTTGTCCAGCCTATGTCTGAAAAGCAAAATCCGGACAAGCTCGAGGCAAGATCTCTTATGTAGAATTGGAAATGTTCCAGCTATACAAACTGCAGCTGATGATTTGAAAGAACCAAAGGATTCAATAGTTACCAACGAACCTCAGCCTCTCCGCCGATCTAGTAGGGTTCCTCGCCCACCTGAGAGATACTTCGGTTACTCTATGACAGTGGGAGCGAGGATTGCATCATGAGATGATGACCCAACTTGTTTCGACCTGGCCATCAGGAGTGGGACTCTGTAAGAATGGCTGGATGCTTAGCGATCTGAGATGGAATCCTTATACACCAACAAAGTATGGACTTTGGTTGCTATATCTGAAGGGTTAAATCCCCATCAGGAGCAAGTATATCTTGAGAAGATTACTTGGTGTAGATGGAAATGTTGAGACTTTCAAAGCTAGACTTGTTAAAGCTTTTCGTCATCGACCAGGCATGGATAATGATGAAACCTTTTCAAGTAACTATGCTTAAGTCCATCCAGATCCTACTTACCACGGCTACATACCATGACTACGATATCTGGCGGATGGGTGTCTTGACTGCTTTTCTAAATGATGATTTGGAAGAGTGCGTCTGTAAGTACACAGCCAGAAGGCTTTGTAGACAGTGGGAGCAGCGGAAACGTGTGCAAGATGCTTTATAGGATAAAGCAGACATCGCGGAGATGGAACGTCTGTTTTGATGAATTAGTCAAAGAAGTTGACATCATCAAAATGGTAGATGAACCTTGTATAAACAAAAAGGTAGTAGGGAGTATGGTGACGATCCTCGTAGAGTACGTGGATGACATACTCTTGATAGGGAAGGAGTTTCCTATGCTACGCTCGATCAATCTCCGCTTATCACAAAGATTCTCCATATAGGATCAAAGTGATACCTACTAAATCCTAGGTTTTGGATCTATGAGATAGATCTAAATGGATGTTAGGATTTTCACTAGTTGTAGTGAGAAGGTATCAATCGACCCTGGGGAGAATCACTGGAATGGTTCCAGGGTGATAAAGATGACTGAATGTCAGTCACAGGCATTGTCTTTACCCTCAGTAAAGGGACGGTATGTTGGAAGAGTTCCAAGCTAGATACCGTGACATACTAGACGATAAAGGCAGGATACATCGCTACTTAAGATGCTATCAAGGAGGATGTTTGGGTGTATATTGGTTCATGAGATGAACTACGTTCCAACCATTGTGAGACAATGGAGTTGTGGCTTATGCCAAGGAACGTCCGTCCCATCAGTGATCCAGACATATTCTAAGGCAGTGTCACCTGATCATGGAGATGGTTGATCTCCAGGGAGATCGAGGTTAGGAGAGTAGACTCAGAGGACAACACAGCGGATCCACTCACAAAGGCCTGTTCCCAGAGAGAGACTTTTAAGGGATGGTTGAGTATGAGATACTGCAACCACTGCTATCAGATGGCCCTAGTGCAAGTGGGAGATTGTTAGTTATATGTATGCCCTAGAGGCCATTACTATACATAGGATGTATATTGTAGTGGATGCTGGGACATATATAGGGAGGAGTTTCTTGCTCGACATGATAGTATGCTATCTGGTTGATCTTTACCTTAACGTGTACACTGATTGTCTCTCTGTTACATGTTGGTAAAGCCCTTAGGATGTGTACTTGACTACCTGGACTATGATGCGGATCATACTAGTGGGGACATGGTAGTTAATAAGTACATCCTTCAAAGTCCCTAGTCGTGGGTGTATCGAGACGGGGCATCGATATACCAGTGTAGACTAGCGTATACCTTCTCGACCCATACAGATGGGCGATGGATGATCCCATATCCATTGGTGTTTGACATCAGAGATGATATACGGGTGCTCAGTAGAGACTGGGTACACTGGACGGACTCACCGAGAACTCCCAGATGGTATTATACCTTACGTCAGATGGCAGTTCTCTGGTGACACTGGTACAGAGTAGTCTGTTGACCCAAGATCGTCATAGAGTCTTATGTGGTTCCCACTGTTCTTTGATTTCCATCTTACCACGTCCAAGAGGGCGTGCAAAATGGTGGTTTTTGGGTACAGTCCCGAGTCACATGGAGGCAATGAGCGATAGGAGGGGATTCGTCTCTCCCGGTATAGGGAGTTGATGTTGCGCAGTGTTCGATTGGCTATAACCGGAAATCCCTGGCCAGGGTTGCTGAGATTTACTGGTAAGTGTTACCAGTAGTTTCTCGAATTGTTATAGACCTCATATCGACACGACTTATCAAGCTATTGGGGTCTGACGTTTACCACCCCTAGGCAAGATATGCGACATATCAGACGATCAGACCGAACTGTACGGTAGTGTTACTGGTTGGATTCACAGGAGTGTGAGCGGGCTTGCTCGTCGATCTTCTGATCGCTCAATACCCGGGTGGCCGTTACGTTTAGCAGACCGCTTGCGCCTTGTGGGTGTTTGATATGATCTTCACTTGCTGCCGGCGTATTGACGAGTCTTTAGAGTCCTACACAGAGGTTTCCTGGCTCAAGCGAAACGAAATAGGAGCGCATATGAGATATGTGCGGGACCGAGAATAATGCGTGTATGTGATACCGTATTCTATTCTCGCGATGAATGTGTCGAATGGTTGTATGCGATATAACCTAGTTATCGAATCAAGGATTGATTCGATAAATCGATACATTGGATATTAGTCGGTTATATGCGATATGACCGGATCGTTAAATCAAGTGTTGATTTAATGATTTAATGTATAATTATATATATTTGATATATTACTTTGCATTAACTAATATTGGTTCACTTTAAATGGATTTTCTCGCTCGGATGTGCACATTGTATATTCGATATAGTTTTGTGCACTTGATTGTATCATGTTTGATGATACATGCTTTTTGGTTAAGTGTAAAGAATTAAACCATGGTTAAGTTGGAAATTAGGGTTTTGTTTTTTCCATTATTTATTTAATTCATTTATTTATTTGTTTATTTATTTTGGAAAGTAAATGGCATAAAGAAATGAAATGGTGGCTCATTTTGGACTTGCATGTTGAAGCTTCATGAAGCTTTGACTAAGTCACCATTTTGTCTCATGCTTAACCCTAACCACTCCACTTAACCCTAGTTGATTCTCTACACTTCACCATGGTTAGATTATGATAAGGATTCCTTTTATTTTCTATTTGGAATATTATCATAATAAGATATGCTTCTTCTTCTTCATCTTCTTCAATGAAGAAAGCTTCACTTCATCAATGGTGATTGATAAAAATGAGTGAGAAATCCAATTCTATAGTGAACCCACTTCCTATTTCTTCATTCTCTACCTCTTGCCAAGTAGTAGAGTGTGTTTCCTTCACAAGTTTTCTAGACTTGGTGAAGTTGGAGATTGATCTAGCGATGCCTCGACGTAGATCATCTTCGGCACGTCGTCGATGACCTAGCTCGCTCTTTCTCCGATGAAGCCGACGCCAGAGCCCGGGATTTGATTTGGACAGCGGAGAGGACTTCATCACGGAGCCGTGGAGGTGGAGGACCGGATCTACAAAGGTTGTATTTCCGTACTCTTAGTTAAAGTTGTTAACTAGTTGCTTTGTCGCCTAGAATTCTAGCCAACGATCCGTACTAGGGTTTCTCGGCACCCATAAAATTTGAAATTGGCATGGTTGATGCCTTGTGAGACCTCTTGGGTGTGCCTAGGAACCCTACAAACTCTATCTTTCTTAACCCGTGGTTGATTTGTAACCACAACAATGATTTTATTATTCATCACAAAAGGATTGCTTCATCTTCTTCTTCTTTCTTCTTTAAAAAAAAGCTTCACTAGCTTTTTCATAAGTGATGATAATAAGTGAGAATATAAAAACAAAAGAGAGCTAAATTCCTATTTCATCATCCTCATCTATTCTTGCCACTTAGATTAGGGTGTTTGCTTTACTAATACTTGATTAGTGAAGCAAGAGCATGGGTTTGAGTTTCTTCAAGGTAGATCATCTTAGTAGTTGAAGATTGGAAGCAAGCTTGCATCTTTCTCTTCATAGAGCCTCTCTAGAGTCTGCGTACTTGATGATCGCAGCGAAGGGACCTCAACACGGAGCTTATGATGTGAAGGAACGGACTACAAAGGTTGTAATCCCTAACTCTTAGATGTAAAGTTGTTTACATGCAAGTTTACCCTATTTCTCTAGTTAAGATCTTGGCTAGGGTTTGTTTAGCATCCCAAAAATTTTAAAGTAGCATGATTGATGCTGGCCAAAACCTTCACAAGGTGCTATGCTAACTCCACAGCTCCCGCTTGGGGATGCCTTTTATCATTGTGCATATATTATTCTTATTGTACCCTATTTGGGCCCTGTTTTTGCAAAGGAAACTCTGCCGAAATTTTCAAAAAAGACTTGAGATTTTAAAAATGCATATTCGGCTTACTTATTTAAAAATCCCTTGTTTTAAAACATGCTTTCTTCACTTCTTTCTTTAAATGGTTTAGATTTCTGGGATTTCTTGGCTTACTTGAATTAGATGGGGTCCTATAGACTTCATATGATTCAAGCGCCAGTCGCGTACGATTTCGGATCGTGACAAAGATCCCAAGTGAATTCATGTCTGATGCTTGATTTTCATGATGGATGCTTATCTGAGTAAGAAGACGATGGCTCCTATTATTGGTGAGCGATCTCCTCTACACGGGGCGTTTTACTCTCTTTCAAGGAGTAGACTATTCAAACTATCAGAGCATTAGGTTAACCTTTGTTCGAGTCTAAGTTTGACATTGCGGAGCCTAGAGCATTTTTATATATTCGGAACTTAGGCTTGACCTTACGGAACCTAAACTTAGTCGAGGGGGTATTACACCCGAACTTTCGTCGCATAGGTTGACCATGGCTGATGGAGTAGGTGACTTAAGGAGAGTGATGTACCGTGTGCATGTTCCGCGGCATACTTACGATACGCCACTCCGCTTAAGGAGCCTTAGGATGTACATTTCCTTGCACGGTATTATATTCATTCCTATGATCTATCCTCATCGATATTGGTTATGATTTTGCTGCCACGATTACACGGGCAGAGAGAGAGCTGCGGCTAGAGTTGCGGTCAGCACGAGCTCGTCACGAACGAAGACTGACCAGGGTGTGATTCCAGAGACATACGATTGCGTAGAGAGGCGTCGTCTTATTGTGTTTTTGCGCCATGAGCGTTTGATGGATCGCTTTTACGAGATTACTCGGACATGCAGATCAGCTCCAGAGGATTGGGCCACTGATAGAGGCCAGCCAGAATGTGATGACCGTTGATGGATCGACTATTTGCGATTATTGAGGCACTGTTTAGCGTGCAGACGAATGAGCCAGTTGTTGTTGCGAACAACGAGATATCACCCCAGATGTTGGAGCTATTGCAGTACGAGTTGTACTTAGAGATATGGTTGAAGATCGCTAGTCACCCAAGGAGGAAAGACTAGGACATGTGGTTCGTTCGCTTACCCCAAAGCGAGGTCATCAGATAGATTGATTCCAGGTAGAGATGACTTCACGCAGGTACGTTGAGAGTCGATAGAGACGATCGAATGTCAGAAGCCCATTTTCTATGTTTAAAGCATTCAGAGACAAATGCAAGTAATGCTATAGATCCTCTAGAAGAATGAAACCCTAACTCGACGTAATGACTATAAAACACCTTCGAACCATAGGGTTTGTGGCAGTTCAGCGGTGCCATTTGTGAGGCTTGGGTTTGCCCTTCTACGGTTGGTCCACAGGTGTTGTGGCATGTACTGGAGTACTATTAAACCGTACCCAAGATGTTGAGCTCTTGGGGGATTATGGAACCTTGATGAATCGATCGAAAGGTTCGACATCTTTCGTATATCATGTGATAGGGCATTGCTTGGGAGACTCCAGATAGGAGTATAGCCGTTGGAGCACAGTCCATGCAGCCACGATGAGACGAGTCCGAAGCAGTCGACAGCAGAGAAAAATGGAGTAAGAGGTTCGTACGAGATCTTGATAAAATGACGTTCCACTCCGCCGACATCAGAGATGCGATACGCATGCAGAGGCGTTGATTATTGATATATCTTCCAGAAGGAGTCGCGATGAGAATGCAGCCGTTCCGGAACAAGAAACATATATAGTAAAGGGTGGTAACTTCCGGGCAATTCAGCAGAAACGAGATTTGAGAGAGACCTCGACAGGACCTTTCTGGAATACTATAAGAGAAGACTTGGACCCAGGAGCGGTCATATTCCGCACACCCAGCAGGCCAGAGTTCGGCATCGTTGACGAGATAGTTGGCCAGAGATCTGTAGAGGATGTTCCAGAGAGGGACTGTTTCTGTCGTCATTCCATATTGGGCCGTTGAGCCGGGGAGCTATATATCTAGCAATGCACAGTGAGAGACAAGAGCCTAAGAGTACCAGGGGTCAGACTATGAACAGGAGGCAAGTAGATATCTTGCTCTGCTAGCATTGGATGCACCGACACCTTCTCGATTTTGAAGGAGGAAATATCGACGACGGTACTTATGAATTGTGATTTGGTGATTCGATTATCACGTATTCGTCACCTTGGATTTCGGTATTTTGGGCGATCTATTCCCATGATTTTGTATTGATGATTGAGTTTCATGATATTTATTTTCGTGCACCATGTTTGCATCTACTGGGTATTTATATTTTATGCATAGTTATTACACTTGAGATATGCTTTATACGCCGTGGTGTTGATTTATGATTTGTGCACGGTGATTGCACTTAATATCGTTTTGTGCCTTGGTCGCACATGTTTATGATTTCATGGACTTATTACAGTTGAGTTGATTTTGTGCATATGATACGCACACGATTTAGTTCTTGCACTCGGTATAGTTCACATATACTTGCAGTGCATTGATACGTATTTGTGCACCACAGTTGCATCTGACTTCGGTTTGATGTCATTCGATATGTTGATTTAGATTTCATGCCTATGTTATGCATGTGATTTGACTTATGCTTTCGGCATAGCTTTCAAGCACTTTTAGTGTTTTGATTTGATTTGTGCATGCTAATGCACATGGTTGTGAGATTATATACCGTGGTATACCTGATTTGGATTGAGCTTTATTGTATACCGTCGATTTCGATTCTGATATTGATGTTGATTTCGTGCACTCTGTGCATTTGATTTGGATTCTTGCGCATATTTGGCGCGCTTGGATTGGATTTTGCGCATGTTCAGCGCTTGATATTGGATTTTATGATTTCGTTCATGTTGGATGCACATGATTTAGATTTTATTCGTGCATGATGGATGCACCTGATTTGGATTTTTGCGCATGTTCGGCGCATGTTATGGATACGATTTGGGTGCACGCCAGATGCACTAAATCGAGATTCTTTGTGCATGTCAGATGCACCTGATTTTGCTGTCAGGCACACACGTTGTCTCTGACAGGTGTTTCGTGTACACCCATTGCCGTTAGATGTTGTTTCTGTGCGCATGTATGGTACATATATGGATTTTGATTTCCGTGCGCACCAGACGCACGTAGCATTCATATGCACATTTTGGGATTGATTTCTTATGGAGCAGTACGTTTTTATGATATTTGCTATTTGTTTACGTACTGAGCAGGACTAGTCAGAGGACAGTACCTGGATATATTTTGCATGCAATGATAGTTATCGAAAGGATTTCCAAAAAGGGAGCTATAGTCTCAGTATATACCTACGTGTCTGATATGACACGAAACGTTTAAAACAAGGAAACCCTAAATTGTTTTCAAAACGGCGGAATGTACATATTAAACAAAAGATATATACATATATGGTTATTTTCTTACAATAGAAGTCCGCCACTGTGCAATGTTATGCGCATCACACAGCCACTTAAAAAAGTTTGGCATGCATTTCCTTCAGATATTTACATGTATAGATTTGATGTCTACATGTATAGTTTTGATGTATATCATATTTGTTTTGTTTTGGATTTGACATTTGTGTCTTCACCATGACTCCATGATTGCAGGATGCTTGACGGAGTGTTGTTTTGAGTTATCTGCTCATTGTTCGTACGCACGCATTGCGCTATGACGTGTTTTATGTATTGATGGTTTCGGGACCCCGACGGCTTAGTCTTTTACTGAAATGTTTTAGTATCGAAGGGTTTAAATTTAAATTTGAGGACCGAATTTCTTTAAGGGAGGAAGATTATAACATTTCAAAAAATTAAAATATTTTTTTGGGAATTTTTATAATTAAATAATAAAATATTGAATATTTTAATAAGGCGATAGAAATAAATACCGATAAATTTGGAAAAAAAAATTGGAAAATTATAGAAATTACTAAAATGAAGGTGTTTTTATTTTATTTAAGCAAATTATAAGTTTTATGATTAATTATACGCTATTTAGTGCTAATCACGATTAAATATCGCTAATCGCGATTAAATATCGCTAATCGCGCATTAAGCTTGTTTTGTGCAAAACATGCACCATATCATTTTTACACTTGTGTTACAATTTCCTACATGGCTTTCTCTTAATTTTTCATTCATGGCTTGGTCTTGTGAGAAGAGAAAAGAAAAGGGAAAGAAAAGAAAAGAAAAGAAAAGAAAATGAATATGAATAAAAAATTAAGGCATGAGCAAGTGAGAGAGTGAGGGGTCAAACCTAAGTCATGCTCCTTGTCTCCCTCTTCATTTTTTTTCATCCTTTTAATCTCCTCTCTCACCATTCCCGCAGCCCTCCATACCCCCCTCCTCAAACACCCCACTTCATCACCAAAAACACCTCAAAACTCAATACCAACTTCATTAAAAATGTGCATGAGCTCACTAGCTACACCTTGGACCAAGAAAGCATGCATTTTGGACACTTGAGGCGACTCAAGAAAATTCTTGAGTTGCCAAATGAGGTATTCTCTTAACCATTAGCATAGTATTTCCATTGCTTTTACATCCATGTTTGTTTAGAACCGATTTGGTGTCGTTTAGTGAGATTTGGAAATTTCTAGTTAGGGTTTATGGAATTCTTGAGTTGTGATGTGTAATTGAGCTTAGTAGAGTCCGCACAAACCCCCTAGTGCTAGAATTCAGAAGCAAACCAAAGACTAGAACCCTGGAATACGAACTTAGAAAATCCGATATCGGAAAATTATGGATTCTGTGAGTGTATATTGAAATCTGCTAATTCTCGGGTGACTTGAAAATTATTTAGCAAACACATGAAGATGTGCAAGTGATTTAGAGAATACCCTAAAGACCCCAGCCCCTGACTCTACCCTTTGGCCGCAGAAATAATCCTTCTGGCCGCAATTTGCGGCCATACTTAGGCCAATGTGTCTCGTGTTTGTTCTATGGCTCCTTCATCAGTAAACTAGACCCTTGGCATATGCAAAATTGGCTGATTTGGCCTAGGGTAAAATCTGGGACCATTTTCAAGAGTTGTTGTTTTGATTCAGGGTTTCATTTTGCGTATTTTGAATTCTGGATTTTTTGTAATTTGTGTTGTATTCGATCACTTGACGTTTGTACGTCGAAATCGAGTATTATTTGATGGTTTTGAAAGTGTAGTCCATAGGTTCTAACCTATAGGCTTTTAGCGTGTTGTTTTGGTTTTGAATTGGGTTTTAATGCGACACGATACGTTATGATGTGTAGGTACCCCACGAGGACTTAGAGACGACAAGCAAGCGCGTGGCGATGTCGGAAACTGCAAGCGAGAGTAGGTGAGTAGATTATATCTACGGGGGAAGTCGGGTGGATGGCGTATAGCACCCCCGCAGTTCGATATATAGTATGCTATATATATACTATATGATATCTTTTATGTGAGACATGGATATTCAAGATATGTTTAGGTGTTCAATAGTTAGATTAGGGCTTTTAGAAGTGAACTAGTATAGCTTCTTAGTCACGAACCATAGAATAGGTTTACACTCACACGCACACACATGCTTACTGTTATACTTGTGCTTATATGAGGATACACACACACACACATACATAGCTATGGGACTGTGTGTGTGTGTGTATATATATATATATATATACACGTATACCTACACTTGGATGATGAGGATAGTGGATGATATTTGGAGATGAGTCGATGAGTTTGGGCATGGTGCCACGAGATCGGTGATATGATGAGGTTCGTATTAGGAGATACGACATGAGATTTTAGCGGGCCTTTAGGCGTGTGTTTTCATACACGCATATTTATGCAGATGGTATCAGCTTGTACTAGATTTAGATCAGTACCCCAGTTCATGAGATATGCTGATAAGGATACCAGATAAATGATGGGATGAATGTGATATTTGACCCGTACCCTGATTGGGATGCCGTACAACGGATTTACGTACGAGCTATATATTGATGATAGATCCGCACTCTTAACTCGAGGATGTCGTATTGTATATTGTATCGTATGTGATACTATTGAGGCGAGATCACTGACTATTATATTTAGATGTATATCGACTCAGATATAGGTGGTTTCCCATATCCTTTCGGTTAGACTAGACCCGAGTCATACCTATTTCAAAACTAACGAATCGTGAGTATTTTAAAAGACAGGCCAAGGGATTCTACGGATATTTCAAAAGACGCATCTTTTCTTAAAAAACACCGTAGCCCTTATTTTTCTAAACACCATGATTCGTGTTATTTCATGGAAAAACTGTATGACATATACATATATATTGATGTAGATTCCTCACTGTTGTGTTTATTATTCATTTTCCTCATATTCTTGCCATTCGCATCGCATTGTATGTTTAAATGTGTTTATTGTTATATTAAACCCATGCTGTCAGGACACCAGCACAATTATCGATGATGCGTATGTTCCACGTACACCTGCTTGCCGGCTCACACACTTCATCATCGATAATTGCCATGCCACTACACAGTAGGATTGTTGCATCAGGATATGACTCCTTGTACGACATATTGGTGCACAAGCATATTGTACATTCATACTTGCGTACACACATATTGTACACCCATAATTGCATACATACATATTTGCACATACATAGATGATTCTGGCTTGATTTTTGAGATTTGGGAACCGCAAGATATATTTTAAAACTGGATTCATTTGAAAGAGCGGTTTTCCCTTGATATGTGCATATTACTATTCCATGTTGCATGATATACTGATATGCTTACATATCTTTTATATGTCGCATACATCATGCTTTATGATTATACGCATTGAGATATGCTGATTTCATGAGATTTCTGGATTTGAGAACCGTGGCTATTTCAAAAGAAAGCATGTACTGTTTTAAAAACTCGGTTTCTCTTGATATGATATTTCAGTGCGTCCACCATGCGTTTTCTCGGTTCTGAGACGTGTGATATGTGAAACCCGATTCGAGGAGGCGGATGATCCGTTTGCGGGTTCATGGTGGACCCGGTATGGTACCCCGGGACGAGAGAGATTTCGTGTGGATGACGATAAGCCTGCCAGAGGGACCACTACCTACCGGTGATTGTATTTGAGCTCGGCGGATATCCGGAGAATACCGACTGGAGTTGAGAGATGATACGGGCCGATCTGGACTGACAGAGCCCTATATATATATGAGAATTTACGTGCCGATGCTGGGCACAGGTTTCATGATGTTTTCGAGTGTCGATGCTGGAAACTCAAGTTCTATGATTTTGATGTGTCGCGAGGGACACACGTTGATTTATATCCTCATATTTCCATGCATATGCTTTATGATATTTACATGGATGATGTTTTATGTCTTTGGTTGACATGTGGACGAGATCCACCTGCATACAGACATTGATTACATAGTTGGATGATATCCACATACTTATAAACTTCATGATATAGTTGACATTGATTCATGTTGATTACATTGATCATACCTCATATTTATGATATGTTGCTACCTGAGGCACTGACACGAGCACTTGGTATTACACTTATGTGTAGATGTTTACCCTTGCCACCTTATCATGCTTCATACTTTATCATATTGAGGATATATATTATTACTGATCGTTTGACCTAGGATTGATTCATACATACGATTTTTGCTCTGTGATGTTTTCTACTCATGAGTTGGCAACTCACCTCCGTTGTGCCACAGTTCTTGCAGGTTTTTCCGTACAGGTTTAATTGCGGTTTTCTGGCACACTGCTTCCTTTCTGGATGATTTCTTTGGTAGGTGGGTTCCCTCGCATCGTGACCACCATTGTACTTATTTATTTTCATTATTTTATCTAAAAATTCCATCAACCAGACTTGTATATTTATTTCATACTTAGAAACCAGATGTGTATTATTTCGATCTTAGAGTCGCACGTTGTAGTATTATGGTTTTCTTGATGATTTCGAGTTACTTTTTGAGTTTTGATCCTCGCCCTTCGGCATTGTATATTATATTGCTTGCGTGGTTGTGACCGTCGATTGACGAAGAGCTAGCTCCCGCTTGGGGATGCCTTTTATCATTGTGCATATATTATTCTTGTTGTACCCCGTTTAGGGCCAGTTTTTACAAAGGAAACTCAACCGAAATTTTCAAAACAGACTTGAGATTTTAAAAATGCATATTCGGCTTACTTATTTAAAAATCTCTTGTTTTAAAATATGTTTTCTTCACTTCTTTTTTTAAATGGTTTAGATTTCTGGGATTTCTTGGCTTACTTGAATTAGATGGGGTCATATATACTTCATGTGATTCAAGTGCCAGTCGCGTACCATTTCGGGTCGTGACATCCCTAGACCCCTATGAGAGCGGTAAGCAATCCTACTAATTCTAGAGTTAGGAGACCCGGTCTCGACTACTCGAAACGGTCTCCCACTGGACCCTAGAACCCGGTTACTTGTGCTTCCCGTCTTGGGTCTATCCTAATGCGGAAAAGTAAATAATATACATCAAAGGTGACATCATCCTCAACTCGGAAGTGCCACAATAAAATAATATTACATACAAGCTTTTACATGAATGAAAATGAAAAACTCTCATCTCACATAAAAATCCCCGGCTATTCAGAACACGACGATCCAATATAACATATTACAGCAACACATAACATCGTATGTAATCAACGTAAGCAAATATACGTATCCCAGTTGTCGTTGACATATAGTACCGAAACCGGTGATACACCACACATTACACTTACGGTCGCAGAAAAGAAAGTGAAAAACTACAACAATTGGAATTCGCAACCACCTTGGACATCATAAACCCAATGTATCACATACTTTGGATTTCATGCCCAACCAAATGAATTCCTTAGACATCACATGCCTAACAATTATAAACCCCGCATTTCAGTCTCGATATTGAAAACACTTCTAATAATCTGTCGGGTAATTCAATAAGATTCCCGATAACCTGATCGAATGCTCGTTGAAAACTTTAGTAGACGGCCGAACCCCCCGATGCCGTCGACGAAGTGCACTAAGACGGAACACCGCTGCCGCGGGCACCCGGACGGATGCTTTTGGCGACGGGGTTCTCCTACAGTCACTTGGTCGGGGCTATGGGGCGTAGCTATCTAGTAAGGTTACCCGGCGAGTAACCACGTACACTACGTAATTGCGACGGACTTTTGATCACATCAAAATCCTGTGGCAACTGATCAAAAGAGACTAAACTGCTATATTTACAAAATTCAAACTAGTTATCGCATAACTATGTGTGGATTCCAACTAATGTATCACAATCACAGATAGCTAGATGAAGTTAAACTTTTCGATCGAATAAAAAAACACCCAAAGCTTCCCGAAAAGCTCAACACTTGAGCGGAGTTCAAAAAGTGCCCGGAATTTGCCACAACACCTATGAACCAGCCGTAAAAAGGTCAACCAATGCCTCACCTGTGGCACTGCTGAACTAACACAAATGCTAGGGTTTGATGGCGGTTCTGACGGTCATAGAATTGAGTTAAGGTTTCATTCTTCTGGAGGGTCCACAGAATCACTTACAAGATTTTCTGAAGATTTTAAACTTAGAAAAAATCCAACACTTGGAAAATTTCCAGCGGGGAAAAATTAGGTTATTGATATCCGTTCAAACTTTTTAACATCGTCTAAATAACACGAATACATGTTATAATTACGACTTTGAAACACTCCGAGTTGCCTTTGCAGAAAGTTAACATCACATGCAAATTTAGCAAAAACAAACAACACCTGAAACACCAAAACCTAGAAACTGGAACACCCTGAAAATTTGAAGCCTGAACTCCAATATTGGGTCCAGCTCGCCAGATTTTTGTTGGAGATAGTGCCCTCAAAGTCAATTATTGGATCGCAGGTACGTGATTGCAATGATTGAGGCAGGACCTATACCGATATGACAGTCTTGCTCGAGATGATAGTATGCTATCTGGTTTGTCTTTATCATCGTATACATGCTTTAGCTCACTATTGCATGATGATAGAGCCCATAGGATTCTTGCTTGACTACCAGCAGTATGATGGTGATCATATACGTGGGAGCTAGGGTCTATAAGCACATCCTTAAAAGTGTCCCTAATCGTGAGAGTTCGAGACAGGGCATCGATACTCTAGAGTAGACTAGTGTATACAGTCGAGACCCCGACGAGGGATGGTGGCCGGTCTCACAAGCCACTGGTGTCAGTTGGATCACCTAAGATGTATACAGGTGCTCATTGGGTTATGAGTACACCGGACAGGACTCGCCGAGAACATGCTAGTTGGTATTATACATATCGTCAGATAGCAGTTCCCTGGTGACATGTGTACAGGTTAGTTTGTCGACCTGAGATCGTCATTTGACTCGTGTGAGTTCCCACAGTGCTTTGATTCCTACCCTACCACGCTCAAAGGAGTTGTGCAAACAGGTATTTTTTGAGTACAGTCCCGAGCCACATGGAGGCAGTGAGCGGATCGTCGGGGATTCGTCTCTCCCAGTATTGGGGGTTGATGTCGCGCAGTGCACGGGTAGCCATCACTAGAAATCCTTGGCCAAGGTAGTGGAGAATTACTGATTTGGATCAGTAGTTTCTCAGGTGGTGATGGGCTTCATGCCGACACGATTTATCGCGTTATTAGGGGTCTGACTTTATCCACTCCCCTAGACTCGATATGCGATACTCTTTAGACGAACGGACCGGACTGTATATACATTGTCACTGTCAGGCTCAGTAGGGTTTATAGATGAGTTCGCTCGTTAGCTTCCCTTCCAATCAATACATAGGCAAACCGTTACATACAGCTTGTACCTCTGACGTGCTAGAGGTTATACCCAGTGCCAGTGTGTTGATGAGTCATTAGAGTCCCCCACAGCACTTTCCCAAGTTCGGGCGAAACATTGTAGAGGCTATATGGGTTTATGGCAAGGTTCGGAAAATGCACGTGCGTTTTCGCACGTGTCGTTTTTCGGGCAGATAATACTGGCCGGCTTTGGTTTAAGCCGGATCCGAGTATTATACTGTGGAGATATAATATCTTTGTCTCAGATGCATTTGTATTCGGTTGTAATACAAATGCGGGTATGTTTATACCATTACGTGGTTATCCTGAAATTCGTTTCTGGATCGCTTTTGGATGTTGCCAGTTTCCAGTTTTCTATCACCCGTATTTAACATTCGGTTAAATGCGGATTTATCTTTTCTTCTTGAGGTTGAGTCATGAGGTGAGTCGTGTTTCTAGAAGGTTCTAGAATGGTGACTAGGATGGTGACTAGGCTAGTAAGTCATTTGTGACTTAATTGTGCATTTAATGACAAGGTGTGTAGCGCCTTGAAAATTCGTTTTGGTGTTTTCCTGAAAATCGGTAAAAATTCGGTATTTTTCCGAAAACCGTCTTTCTCGTTATTTTGCAGTTTAGGACTAATTATACCTAATTTGGATAGGTAATTGCTTGTTTTTAGTAGCAAATGAGTTACTTATGAAATTTTGGTCATTTAAAAAATTTTCCCTATTTTTCAATTTTTTAATATTATTTTAAGCCGGTAAGAAAATACATTAAATTAGCGATAAATACAAATTTAATTGGGCTAAATTTAGGCTCTAAATTAATGTTAATTAAAATCTAGTTGTAACATAAATTTTTAGTATTTTATTTTGATTTTTAACTAATTTTTGTTATAGAAAACGAAATTTATTGAATTTAAGCTAAAACTTGCAATTTTGGACTTGTAGGGGGTCTTTTTGCATAAAACTTTTTTTGTAAAACCCCATTCACTCTCCCCTCACCCCTAGGCTGGCCCCACCTCAGTAGCAAGCCCACAAAAAAAATTTCCCCATCTCATTTGAACAAAATGATATGATAAGGGTTTTAATATATTAAATTGGGTATGGGTTTTGTTGGTTGACTTGGTCTTTTGACTTGGAAACTTTCTCTACACCTTTCCTCAACTCCCCCACATCTCTCCCCACTCCTCAACAGCTCAGAAATTCTGCAGCAACAGCCCATGAAAATTCCCCAATTCTCATTCCCTTTTTGCTTCATTTTTATCACAAAAATCCATCAAAATCCAAAATTTCTTTCACAAATTCAAAGCAAACCCTTTTTCCACCTCCTCTCAAACCTAAATTTGTTCAAATCTTGAAGAAAAGAGGTGTCTTGAGTGGTTAGAGCAACCAAGGGTTTAGGCTTGGGAGGTATAATTTCTAATCTATGGTTAATTGTTAGTTGTATTATGCTAAAATTGAACTTTGATATGTTAAATTAGTGTTAATCCTAATCTAGTTTTTTTTTTCTAGTTAATGGTTTGAGTTTAACTAGGGTTTTAGAAACCATTATTTAGTTGATTAAATCTATTTTGTTATCTAGTTGTTTTGCTAACCTAATCTAAGAGGTTAACTTGCTAATTGGGCTATAAATTAGTGTTAATTTAAGGTTTTTCATGTGTAGTTTGGATTAAGATTGCTAGTTATAAAATTCTAGAAAGGGTTTGTTTATGGAAAATATGATTTGAAGCATTGTAATGTGTTATAATTAAAATGATTGTGGTTAACTAGTTATACGGTTGGATGTTTATGCTAGGTTGTAGTCTTTTGTCGCAAATCGGCGATTTTTGCACCGATTTTTTTTGAAGGTAATGCTTACTAGTTTTATATAAAATTATGTGATGAACTATTTGCGATATCTTGATGATATTTTTGAGATATCCTATGATATTTAGGATGTGTGAGTGCGGATTTTTGAGTAATCGGGTTTTAGTTTTGCCGGGCGACCAAATCGGCGATTTTTGCAGTTTTTGCGATTTTCGCGTGTGTTCCGCGCACCTTGTGCACGTTGTACCTAGCTTGTGAACGTTAGTGTTTTCGTTTGGGTTTTGCGTCGTTCTTGATATGTAACCTTATGTTTGGTATTGATGTAAATTCCAGGTTCGGTCGCGGAGACGTCAGACGCGGCTCGAAAGGGGAAAGCGGTGATCGGACGTGACTAGCTAGGGATTTCGGTGAGTAGATGTAACATCTACGGGGGACTATCGTTGGATGGCGCAAGTCGCCCGATAGTTTTAGTACCTTAAAAAGATTCTTAGTAATGTTAGTAATTAGGGGTGTAATACCTGTATGATTATTTGCTACATTCATGCCCTATATCGACATACATATACGAAACCATGTTATAGGACACATGCACCATTGCCAGGGTTTTTATATGCAGCACGAGCACTATTCATGCTTACACACACGCCCTGGTAATTGCCATGCCACCACACTAGATAACCTATAATTTGAAACCTTTTATTAATTGATGCTTAAACATGTGCTATTGCCTTTAATTCCTTAAAATGAAATCGTAGGATTGCTATTCATGTGCATGTGCTTCATCATATTATTTGTTCATGCCTAATCTATTATTCACACATCGTAGCTTAATTATTGAGACCATATGCATTCATCACCATTGATATATGCACTTATGAGGATTTCTTGAGATTTTATGATATTTCTGGATTTCGGGGGAAAGCCGCAAAATTTCTAAACTTATTATGTTTTTAAAATATGTAATTGCGGTTTTCCAGTGATGTAAAGTGTCGTCCACCATGAGTTTGCTGTGGTTTTCGAGATCCGTGTCGAGGAGTGGAGGAACCGTCACGGGTACATGGTGGGCCCGGTATGGTACCCCGGGGCAAGATGAATGTGGTGTTGACGTTGAGCCTGGCAGGGGACGGATTACCTACCGGTGACTGTTTGGCACGGCGGATATCCAGAGGATCCCGACCGTGGCCGCGAGATGATGAGATTTTGATATTGACTGGGTCAGCCGGATGGCTGAGGCCAGAGATACGATGACATGGATATATGAGATTTGTGATAGTTTTGAGGTGTCGTTGCTGGACACAGGTTCTTGTTGATTCTATTGGTATTGTGCTGGTATTTCAAAAGAGATTCTTAAAGGGAAAAAAAAACATGATTTCTTATACTTACACATTCAGATCACGAGTTGATTCGCATTGCATTCATACCTGCTAGTATATTCATATTGCATACCTTCCTGCTATTATGTCCTGCCTTACCTGTATTTTAGATGCTAGGATACTTGTGTGCATACTTTCGATAGCCTGTGTAGATGTTATTTATTACTCACGAGTTGGCAACTCACCCCCGTTGTGCCACAGCCTTTTGCAGGTCCGCTCCGTCAGTACAGTAGCGGCGGGCGCACTTGTTTCTTTTGCCTCATTTGCCTGGACTCGAGGTTTTGCTCTTAGGTAGGTTATATCATTATTTTTGTACCACCTTGTATATTCTTTGTATCTAGTGCACTCCATCTACTGTATCTACCATCATTGTTGTATTTTGACCTAGAGATGAGACTGTGAGATTTGTGGACTTTTTATGCTGTATTTTGGGGTCGAGCTCACTTGAGTCGACATGCTGCTTTTCTCATGCTTCCTTATGATTATTTCACATGTTGTTGCTTTATATTGCGTGGGATTTGTGACCGCCTTGTGGCGAAGAGCTAGCTCCCGCTTGGGGATGCCTTATTTGTTGGATCCATATATATTCTTGTTGTACCCATTTTAGGGGCCAGTATTTACAAAGGAGACTCTGCCGAAATTTTCGGAAAAATTGGTATTGTTTTTAAAAAGGGTTTTATATAGCTTATTTGATAAACTCGCTTTCAATTGATTGGGTTTCTTCACTCTTTTGCTTTTTGGTTTTGGTTTCTGGGCTTTGGCTTACTTATTTTACGGACGTCTTGAGACGTTTCGTAAACTTAAGTGCCAGTCACGTTCCGTACCCTGCGGGTCGTGACAAAGTTGGTATCAGAGCGATAGGTTTAACCTTTTTGAGTGTAGGATGACCCTTGGTAGATGGAGTAAGTGACTTAAGCAGGGTAACGTAGCGTGCGTATGTCCGCGGCATACTTGCGATACGGTACTCCGCCTAAGTGACTTTAGGATACTTGCTTGAAATTCCTTCTTCAATTCCGTGTATCCTATGATTCTATTGCACTGTTCTTATTATCCGTTTTCCTGTAACAGCCACTATGCCGCCGAAGGCTACGAGGGCACAGAGGGCTGCCGCCAGAGACGAGATTCGAGCTGGCTCGTCCGAGACTAGGACTGAGCAGGGTGGTATGCCTACGCCGCAGAGACAGACCGATCCACCTTCCCCAGGCCGTATGGATAGGCTCGAGACTGGTATGGAGGAGTTGCGACAGATGATGGGGGGCATGCAGGAGCTACGTCAGATGGTAGGATCCCTAGTTGCAGCCAGTCGTACACCGAGGCCGGATGACGCACCTACTACATCACAGACGACCATGATACCTGCTCCTACTACTACCACCGTGACCATCCCGGTTTCACTACAGGATTTCATGAGGCTGAGACCTCCAGTATTCACCGGCACCGAGGCAGCGGAGGACCCACAGACGTTCCTTGACAGTTTAGCCAGGATCTGCCGTTCGCTGAGATGTTCGGATGATCGATAGGTGGAGCTTGCGAGTTTCCGACTAGAGGGTCTCGCGCAGACATGGTGGGAGTCAGTTTTGAGAGGTCGAGCTGCAGGTCTACCGCCTATGACGTGGGCCGAGTTTACAGCGGTCTTTCTAGCTCGTTTCCTCCCAGAGAGCGTTCGTGACGCCAGAGCTCGTAGCTTCGAGGCCTTAGTCAAGACACCTGGGATGACGGTGTCTGAGTATGACATCCAGTTTACACAGTTATCCCGATGTGCTCAGTATTTGGTGGATACCGAGGAGAAGATGGTGAAGAGGTTCGTACAGGGACTTGATGCCCAGCTATATCTTGCCATTGGCGCCCAGCACTACGACACTTATTCAGCTGCTATGGATACGACATTGCGGATGGAGGCACGCATATCACAGACTTCGGCCGTTTCTGGGCCGAAGAGGATTCGCACCGATGTACCGTCTCAGAGGCAGCGCGCCAGATTCTTCCCGAGAGATAGGCCTGGCAGAGGATTTGGACGGGGACAGTTATATGGTTCTTATCCCCAGGGACAGCAGCCGTCGCCAGGGTGTTTTGGGTGCGGGAGTCCGCACCATCTTGTAAGAGACTGTCCGGTGAGACGACAGGGAGCAGCGACAGTTCAGCATGTGACCCTACCACCATCACCACCCCCTCCTCAGAAAGCCCTACTTCCTACCCCAGGCGATGCTCCACGCCAGATAGGTGCACCCAGAGGCCGTGGACGCGGCGGTCCTGTTCAGAGAGGATGAGGAGGCAGAGGCCGAGGTCGAGGTCAGCCCGCTATCGGTGGAGGACAGGCCCGAGTATTTGCTTTGACACCGCAGGATGCGCAGGCATCCAATGCCGTTGTGACAGGTACCTTGCCAGTTTGCTCTTTCGACGCACGGGTATTATTTGACCCAGGTTCCACACATTCGTACGACTCTACACACTTTGCACCGATGTTGGGCCATGAGTCGTCGTCGTTAGATCATCCGCTTGTTGTTAGTACTCCGGTAGGCGAGTCGTTTGTCGCTCGTTTTGTTTTTCGTTTGTGTTCCGTTCGTATCGGGGAGAGGGATTCATCGGTTGATTTGATTCTCCTCGACATGTTGGACTTTGATGTGCTTCTGGGCATGGATTGGCTAGCCACTTGTTATGCTTCGGTGGACTGCCGTGAGAAGGCAGTCAGATTTAGCTTTCCGGGAGAGCCAGTCCTTGTTATTCAGGGAGACCGCAGCGTCACCCTTCCCAGCTTGATTTCGTCTCTTCGCGCTGGTCAGCTCTTGCGGAAGGGATGTCAGGGATTCTTAGCGTTTATTTATGATACTCGAGCTGCAGAGGTTCCGTTGGACCGGGTCCCGGTTGTTTGTGAGTTCCCTGATGTTTTCCCTGATGAGCTACCTGGGCTACCGCCTGAGCGCGATGTTGAGTTCTGCATTGATTTGATTCCCGGCTCGGGGCCTATTTCTATACCGCCTTATTGGATGGCCCCGGCAGAGCTTCGAGAGCTGAAGGATCAGTTGCAGGACTTGTTAGATAAGGGGCTTATTCGACCGAGTGTTTCTCCGTGGGGTGCTCCGGTCCTGTTTGTCAAGAAGAAGGATGGAAGTTTGCGCTTATGTATCGACTACCGCCAGCTGAACAAAGTTACCGTTCGGAACAGATATCCGTTGCCACGCATTGATGATTTGTTCGACCAGCTTCAGGGTGCGGGGTATTTTTCGAGGATCGACTTGCGATCAGGATACCATCAGCTGCGAGTTCGACAGGAGGATATACCGAGGACAGCTTTCCGCACGCGCTACGGCCACTACGAGTTTTTGGTGATGTTGTTCGGACTCACCAACGCCCCAGCAGCATTCATGGATTTGATGAACCGTACATTCAGGCCGTATCTTGACTTGTTCATCATCGTGTTTATCGACGATATATTGGTGTACTCCCGGAGCAGAGAGGAGCACGAGAAGCACTTGCGGATTACGTTACAGACTCTGAGGGAGCACCAGCTGTTCGCAAAGTTCTCCAAGTGTGCATTCTGTCTGGACAGCATCGGATTCTTGGGTCACGTGGTTACGAGAGACGGCATATGTGTGGACCCGAAGAAGATTGAGGCTGTTCAGCAGTGGCCCCGACCTACATCGGTTACTGAGATCCGTAGTTTTCTAGGCCTGGCGGGCTACTACAGGCGTTTTGTTCAGGACTTCTCCCATATAGCTGCACCGTTGACCGGTTTGACCCGGAAGGGAGTTCCTTTCGTCTGGACGGAGGAGTGCGAGCGCAGTTTTCAGCAGCTGCGGACATGTTTGACTACGGCGCCGGTATTATCTTTGCATTCGGGATCAGGCGGATTTGTGGTCTACTGTGATGCTTCGCGAGTGGGATTAGGATGCGTATTGATGCAGCATGGCCGGGTGATCGCTTATGCTTCTCGGCAGTTGAAGAGGCACGAACAGAACTACCCCACTCACGATTTGGAGATGGCTGCAGTGGTCTTTGCACCGAAGATTTGGCGACACTACCTATACGGCGAGTCGTGTCAGATATTCACAGACCACAAGAGCTTAAAGTACATATTTCAGCAGCGAGACCTGAATCTCAGACAGCGTCGTTGGATGGAGTTGGTGAAAGACTACGACTGCGAGATCTTATATCACCCAGGCAAGGCGAATGTAGTGGCAGATGCATTAAGCAGGAGGCCCGGGGGTAGTCTTTCGTGTTTGCGCGCAGTGCAGAGGCAGTCGTCAGCGGATTGGCAGATTTTATGCGACAGCCGAGTGGAGTTCGAGTTCACTCAGACAGGGGGACAGCTCGCGCATGTTCGTGCACGCCCACAGTTGCTTGACCGTATATATGAGGCACAGCGCAGTGACGACCGTTGCTCAGAGATCATGGCACAGATGGGACAGGGCAGATTTTCCGAGTTCGTGATTGACGATCAGGGGATTTTACGCTATAGATCTAGACTGTGCGTACCAGATGCTGATAGATTGCGGCGCGACATTCTTGAGGAGGCATACCGATCAGTGTATAGTGTCCACCCCGGTTCCACCAAGATGTACCATGATATGAGAGAGACCTACTAGTGGGATGGGATGAAGAGGGACATTACGGAGTTTGTATCGAGATGCCTGACTTGTCAGCAAGTCAAGGCCGAGCACCAGAGGCCCGCAGGAGAGCTACAGCCGTTACCCATTTCAGAGTGGAAATGGGAGCAGATTTCGATGGATTTCGTTGTGGGTCTACCCAGGACCAGTCGAGGGTATGACTCCATCTGGGTGATCGTAGATCGATTGACGAAAGCGGCTCACTTCCTGCCAATGAAGACAACTTTCAGCTTCGCTCAGTATGCTCAGCTCTACATTGACGAGATCGTGCGACTACATGGCGTACCGACTTGTATCGTGTCAGATCGAGGCACTCAGTTTACCAGCCGACTATGGCAGAGACTCTAGGAGGCTTTGGGAACTCGTTTGAGCTTCAGCACAGCGTTTCATCCGCAGACCGACGGACAGTCAGAGCGGACCATTCAGACTCTCGAGGACATACTCAGAGCGTGCGTTTTAGACTTCGGTGGTAGCTGGGACCGTCATTTACCTCTAGTGGAGTTCTCCTACAACAACAGCTTCCAGGATACTATCCAGATGGCACCTTTCGAGGCGTAGTATGGGAGGAGATGTAGATCGCCCATTTGTTGGACCGAGTTGAGCGAGAGCAGTATCTTCGGACCGCAGATCGTACAGGAGACGACCGAAAAAGTACAGTTGATTCGAGACCGGATGAGAGCAGCTCAGAGCAGACAGAAATCCTATGTAGACAGGGGCCGTCGCAGGTTAGAGTTCTTAGTTGGCGACCATGTTTTTCTGAAAGTCTCTCCGATGAAGGGCATGATGCGTTTTGGGCGAAAGGGGAAGCTTAGCCCTAGATTCGTAGGTCCCTTCGAGATCCTCGAGCGTGTCGGCGCTGTTGCGTATCGTTTGGCTCTTCCACCCAGCTTTCCCGATGTTCACCTCGTCTTCCATGTTTCGATGCTCCGCAAGTACCTTCACGACCCTTCGCATGCGATTCAGCACCTGACAGTCCAGCTAGAGTGCGACCTTTCTTTTGCAGAGCAGCCGGTGGCCATCCTGGATCGGCAGGTGAAGAAGTTGAGATCGAAAGTTATACCGACCGTCAAGGTCCTTTGGCATGGCCCGAGCAGCGAGGAGGTTACCTGGGAGACCGAGGGCGAGATGCGGAAGAAATTCCCTCATCTCTTTGAAGGTACGCGTAGTTATATTTTTTAATTCGGGGACCGAATTTCTTTAAGGGGGGAAGATTGTAGCTCCTTGAAAATTCGTTTTGGTGTTTTCCTGAAAATCGGTGAAAATTCGGTATTTTTCCGAAAACCGTCTTTCTCGTTATTTTGCAGTTTAGGACTAATTATACCTAATTTGGATAGGTAATTGCTTGTTTTTAGTAGAAATGAGTTACTTATGAAATTTTGGTCATTTAAAAATTTTTCCCTATTTTTCAATTTTTTAATATTATTTTAAGCCGGTAAGAAAATACATTAAATTAGCGATAAATACAAATTTAATTGGGCTAAATTTAGGCTCTAAATTAATGTTAATTAAAATCTAGTTGTAACATAAATTTTTAGTATTTTATTTTGATTTTTAACTAATTTTTGTTATAGAGAACGAAATTTATTGAATTTAAGCTAAAACTTGCAATTTTGGACTTGTAGGGGGTCTTTTTGCATAAATTTTTTTTTGTAAAACCCCATTCACTCTCCCCTCACCCCTAGGCAGGCCCCACCTCAGTAGCAAGCCCACAAAAAAAATTTCCCCATCTCATTTGAAAAAAATGATATGATAAGGGTTTTAATATATTAAATTGGGTATGGGTTTTGTTGGTTGACTTGGTCTTTTGACTTGGAAACTTTCTCTACACTTTTCCTCAACTCCCCCACATCTCTCCCCACTCCTCAACAGCTTAGAAATTCTGCAGCAACAGCCCATGAAAATTCCACAATTCTCATTCCCTTTTTGCTTCATTTTTATCACAAAAATCCATCAAAATCCAAAATTTCTTTCACAAATTCAAAGCAAACCCTTTTTCCACCTCCTCTCAAACCTAAATTTGTTCAAATCTTGAAGAAAAGAGGTGTCTTGAGTGGTTAGAGCAACCAAGGGTTTAGGCTTGGGAGGTATAATTTCTAATCTATGGTTAATTGTTAGTTGTATTATGCTAAAATTGAACTTTGATATGTTAAATTAGTGTTAATCCTAATCTAGTTTTTTTTTCTAGTTAATGGTTTGAGTTTAACTAGGGTTTTAGAAACCATTATTTAGTTGATTAAATCTATTTTGTTATCTAGTTGTTTTGCTAACCTAATCTAAGAGGTTAACTTGCTAATTGGGCTATAAATTAGTGTTAATTTAAGGTTTTTCATGTGTAGTTTGGATTAAGATTGCTAGTTATAAAATTCTAGAAAGGGTTTGTTTATGGAAAATATGATTTGAAGCATTGTAATGTGTTATAATTAAAATGATTGTGGTTAACTAGTTATGCGGTTGAATGTTTATGCTAGGTTGTAGTCTTTTGTCGCAAATCGGCGATTTTTGCACCGATTTTTTGCGATTTTCGCGTGTGTTCCGCGCACCTTGTGCACGTTGTACCTAGCTTGTGAACGTTAGTGTTTTCGTTTGGGTTTTGCGTCGTTCTTGATATGTAACCTTATGTTTGGTATTGATGTAAATTCGAGGTTCGGTCGCGGAGACGTCAGACGCGGCTCGAAAGGGGAAAGCGGTGATCGGACGTGACTAGCTAGGGATTTCGGTGAGTAGATGTAACATCTACGGGGGACTATCGTTGGATGGCGCAAGTCGCCCGATAGTTTTAGTACCTTAAAAAGATTCTTAGTAATGTTAGTAATTAGGGGTGTAATACCTGTATGATTATTTGCTACATTCATGCCCTATATCGACATACATATACGAAACCATGTTATAGGACACCTGCACCATTGCCAGGGTTTTTATATGCAGCACGAGCACTATTCATGCTTACACACACGCCCTGATAATTGCCATGCCACCATACTAGATAACCTATAATTTGAAACCTTTTATTAATTGATGCTTAAACATGTGCTATTGCCTATAATTCCTTAAAATGAAATCGTAGGATTGCTATTCATGTGCATGTGCTTCATCATATTATTTGTTCATGCCTAATCTATTATTCACACATCGTAGCTTAATTATTGAGACCATATGCATTCATCGCCATTGATATATGCACTTATGAGGATTTCTTGAGATTTTATGATATTTCTGGATTTCGGGGGAAAGCCGCAAAATTTCTAAACTTATTATGTTTTTAAAATATGTAATTGCGGTTTTCTAGTGATGTAAAGTGTCGTCCACCATGAGTTTGCTGTGGTTTTCGAGATCCGTGTCGAGGAGTGGAGGAACCGTCACGGGTACATGGTGGGCCCGGTATGGTACCCCGGGGCAAGATGAATGTGGTGTTGACGTTGAGCCTGGCAGGGGACGGATTACCTACCGGTGACTGTTTGGCACGGCGGATATCCAGAGGATCCCGACCGTGGCCGCGAGATGATGAGATTTTGATATTGAGCTGGGTCAGCCGGATGGCTGAGGCCAGAGATACGATGACATGGATATATGAGATTTGTGATAGTTTTGAGGTGTCGTTGCTGGACACAGGTTCTTGTTGATTCTATTGGTATTGTGCTGGTATTTCAAAAGAGATTCTTAAAGGGAAAAAAAAACATGATTTCTTATACTTACACATTCAGATCACGAGTTGATTCGCATTGCATTCATACCTGGTAGTATATTCATATTGCATACCTACCTGCTATTATGTCCTGCCTTACCTGTATTTTAGATGCTAGGATACTTGTGTGCATACTTTCGATAGCCTGTGTAGATGTTATTTATTACTCACGAGTTGGCAACTCACCCCCGTTGTGCCACAGCCTTTTGCAGGTCCGCTCCGTCAGTACAGTAGAGGCAGGCGCACTTGTTTCTTTTGCCTCATTTTCCTGGACTCGAGGTTTTGCTCTTAGGTCGGTTATATCATTATTTTTGTACCACCTTGTATATTCTTTGTATCTAGTGCACTCCATCTACTGTATCTACCATCATTGTTGTATTTTGACCTAGAGATGAGACTGCGAGATTTGTGGACTTTTTATGCTGTATTTTGGGGTCGAGCTCACTTGAGTCGACATGCTGCTTTTCTCATGCTTCCTTATGATTATTTCGCATGTTGTTGCTTTATATTGCGTGGGATTTGTGAACGCCTTGTGGCGAAGTGCTTGCTCCCGCTTGGGGATGCCTTATTTGTTGGATCCATATATATTCTTGTTGTACCCATTTTGGGGGCCAGTATTTACAAAGGAGACTCTGCCGAAATTTTCGGAAAAATTGGTATTGTTTTTAAAAAGGGTTTTATATGGCTTATTTGATAAACTCGCTTTCAATTGATTGGGTTTCTTCACTCTTTTGCTTTTTGGTTTTGGTTTCTGGGCTTTGGCTTACTTATTTTACGAACGTCTTGAGACGTTTCGTAAACTTAAGTGCCAGTCACGTTCCGTACCCTGCGGGTCGTGACAAGGGGACTAGGTTAATTGTGATTGGTTTTCATTTAATGATTTCTAGTGATTCATTCTTTGATGTTATGTTGTGATAAGTATGAAAGCTTATGATCACCCTCCTTACTCCTACACTCACCCTCCTCCCCTCATCATATAGTGGCCGTCCCCTTGTGGGAATGAGGATGGATTCATTTTTGAGAAAAAAAGATACAAGAAATTTAGTGCATGGAAATTTCATAGCTCAATTTTCATTTACCCGATTCCAATTGGCAACTTCATTAACCGTTCGTCCATAGCCTTGGACGTAACGAGGCAAAGTGTTCTACTCATTCTCTACATCATCTTGGTCGTCTCTTTTAGCAAACTTGACGATCGAGTTGCCTGGGTTCAGAGGCGGGAGCCCGTTTAAAGATCCGTCGACGTGGTGCCACCTGGACGATGAGACTGGAGTTTCAGAAGATCGAAGTCGCCGCAACAAAGCGTGGGATGATGGTTAAAGACCGAAGGACTCGGATCGTTCGGTATAACGTTTCTACCCACTTTGTAGTTTGTTAGTTTAGCTTTAATAGCAGATCCGGGTTATAGTACGCGATAGCGCCAGTTGTAAAAAAATTTTGTTCCGTATTCGGCGTCTGTTAGACGACCGGGGCGCTACCGTGGACTAACAATGGTATTAAAGCCTCACCATTAAGCTATACTAACTTGTGCTAACGCGTTTAAAAGATCGATCGAACGGAATTTCCGAAACTACATTTTTCTGTACAAAAGGTTTCTGTTGATTTTTAAACTGTTCTAAAAATTATTTTGTATGTCACAGAAAAACAAGCAGGCTTTTTTAAGCAATCCGTACAAATTTGGTCACGTGATCTCATAGAACCACCGCGGAACCGCGGTCAAACCTATGGTTTGACCGCGCATCCGCGGCGGTTTAATGGGAACAGTGCTCCAAAATTGTAGAGGGGCTTCTACACAAGGAATTGTGATTTCTGGTACTGTTCTTTTGGGCCCAGATTTGGTTACTGTACAGCAGATGTTTGTGGGGCCCATTTCGGGAAATTTATTCGATCGAAATTTTAAACTTGTTAGTTTACAGTACTTACTTTATATCTCCGACCGGAAATGTCATTTAATCGGTAAACCGCGTCTGATTGCTATAGTTCTTTTAGACGGGTTTGCGAACGTGACATTCGCATTGATGTTCTGTGTTGTGCTGTGATGTTGCGGATTTGTCGTGCTGGATAGCAGTGTGCAATGATAGTGCAGTTTGGATTTATTTGTACATTTGATATTGCGGGGCGAGCGTCCGACTTGTGGACTGCCTGTTTGTATAATATTCTTTTGGGGCACGACCGGGTTGAGGTCGATGTACCCGTTGTACATATTTTTATTTCTGTACTAGGTTTATCCCGCGAAGGAGTGCACGGATAGCTGAGTTCTGGAGGGCAACGGGTCCGTATCTCATGGCTTTGAGAGGCAAAGGGGCCTCACTCTAGAATTGGCAGACTATTCGCCGCACTCGTAGTGGGTACAGGTTGACCCAAGGAGGGGTGCTCAATTTACCGGATTCCGTGAAGTGCCGGGTGTTCCATTCACTATGCTGTGGGGACTATCTCGCTTCAGGTTTTGGCGGGTAACTTGCCGCACCCGTAGGGGTCTAGATTTCATTGCACAGGCTATCCACACGACCAGGGAAATGTCGGGTTTCAGTAGCGGCTCTGTGAAACCCGGGGATCCCAGATTATCTGTATTGTTCTGTCATACTTATTACTTTTCTGTAATGTTGCATATTATCACGCCTGGAGCGATTATTGTATATTGCTATATATACTATTAGATATTGTATATGTTTTACACCCGCGCTAGTCCAGCCCCCGCTCTGTCGTTAGTTAAGTAACCTAACGGGTGATGACGGGACCCAGTGGCGAATGCGGATGGCATATACGTACATTTTATTTTTGTTCTTTTCTGGTTTGATTGATTGATGGGACTGCATTGATTCTTATCAATGCAAGGATAAAACAAACCTATATTTGATGTTGTTGGAACAAATTTTAAAAAGGTGTTATTACAAAGATGTTTCCTTTTGTTTTGCATAGTGATATTCAATTAGAATATTCTGCACCTCATTCGACGAGGCAAGGGCCGAGATCTCTTCACCGGGAGTGACCCCTTGGGCATAAGTTTACGTCAGGGTAATAACTTCACTTTAGTCGATTACAAGTTGTTTTGCATCGTGGTATTCAGTTAGAATATGCTGCACCTCATTCCACGAGGAAAGAGCCGAGATCCCTTCACCGGGAGTGACCTCTTTAGCAAAGGTTTTTCGTCACTATATTTTTATAAAAAGCTATCAGGTTCCTTCAACGAGATCAAGTTCATTACGTTAAAGGTTTTTCGCCAAAAACCAGCCGTAGCCCTCCGTCATTTCTTATGGGTGGTCAGTAGTATTCAAGCTATGTTTGTTGACTAAAGTCAAGGCATAGTGTTTGGTAGTTGCTGGGTATTCATATGTTGCATAGATAGATGTGTTGGTTTGGGACAGTCGTATTACCTTGTTGACTAAAGTCAAGGGTATGTACGGGTGGGTTCAAATCAACCTGGACAATGACGGGTAGAACTTGACATGTGACTTATGATTTGTTGACTAAAGTCAAGGTCATAAGAGCATGAGGCAAAAATCCTATCGGGAGTTTTCAAACATACAGGAAACTTGCCAGGCATGCGCATACCTTCTGGAGTGTGATAACTTGAGTGGCTTCCATCAAGTTATCGTGCGATGATAGTTGGATCCCGATTCTCACTGATGAGTTGGTTTACTCTTCGGGTGATCCCGACTAATTCTTCTTTAGGTTTGGAGGAGAATTTGAGATTACAGTGGGAGGTTTCCTAAATAGATAAAGTGATAACCATTCTGATCTAGGTTAGAGTGCACGCAGAGTGTTTCTTTTCTCTCTCTCTTTCTGGCAGCGACCTTTGACCGACCCTAGACTATGACTCAGTGACCAAGTTGACCAAACCTTCTTAAAATATTGACTTTTGGATTGTCTTAGTTGCATAAGTCATTGCCGCTCCTTCTTTACCCTTTACATTTCTCAGAACACCCCGTATTACTACGGACATCCACTTCCATTGGATAGATCCATCGTATGGTTATATACGAACTCGAAGGTACTACTTCGAGGACGGATCCAGGTTCAGGAGAAATAGAATTGGTTTATTCAGGTGTCTTTTTTTATCACCTTCTCTCAGGTTGCGAGAGCTCCTTAGTTAAGGAGAGTACACCTAATACGCTTATTGGATTGTCTTGTTCCAAACCATACGCAGGTGCCGAAAGGTAGGGAATGAAGAAAACCAATTAGCCTAAGTAGGGTGTGCAGAAGGTAATAACTAAAGACAAAATAAAAGGATTAGAAAGAGAGCAAAGTAAATTGCGTCTGATATCATTCACGACCAAACCACGTACTTCATCGCCACTCCAATTTCACATTTAAAAGAATAAGGTTTTATTCAGTAGTCTTTTATCATCACCTTCTCTCAAGTTGCGAGTACTCCTAGGATTAGGAGAGTACACCTATTATGCTCACTGGATAGTCTTCTTCCAAACCATAGGCTGGTGCCGAACGGTAGGGAGGGAAGAAAACCATTTAGCCTAACGAAGGTGCACAGAAGGTAACGACTAAAGACAAATAAAAGGATTTGGAGAGATGGCAAAGAATTATACGGTTACAGTCATGAATTGGATTATGGAAGAGGCATTACTAGGAATACCAGGATACCCCTATGAAACATTTTCATGTTTCAGTTTCACTGCGCATTGTTAAAAGAAAACTGTTTTCCCGATTAGATACTTACTCTAGTGTATGTATTTACCAGGTTTCATTCTCATATCTGTATGGATTTTACAGATGATGAGTGGGAGTAAGTTATTGGGAATTAGGTGATCATCCTCATTATATCGGAATTCGTTATAATTGGTGATATTTGAGGAAATCACCTGGGTACAGTTTTCAACCTACAATGCACAGGTTTTGAGTTATTCAAACTCAGCGGACTTATACAGAGTATTGTATGTTGTCCAGTGTCAGTGAGGACAAAAGGGTAGGTTCTCGTACTCTGTTCTGTTTACTTGTAACTTCTCTAGTTTTTAAACAAGTGTTTCGTAGAAATAAAATGTCTAAGTTTCGAGAAGTTGTGGGTATAAGAATAAAGTAGAGAACCAAATGTCGCAAGTATCGGGATTCTTCAAAGAGATCGAAGATATAGATTCTTGTGACGGGTATTCAGATGAAAGTAATGGTTTTAAGAAACTTGTTTCTCTTTCAGGTTACTCATAATTGGATGGATTCCTAAGTTGAGTAACGCTGATTAGCCTTTTTCCATTAAGTTGTTATGCACTGGAGACAGCTGCATGATTTGAATCTGGTTCCAATTAAATTAGTGCCTCTATTTCTATATTGGATATAGAATGGTTCATATCTTAACGATGTTAAGGTAAGGGGAGTTGTCCAGCTTATGCTTAAAACCAGACACTGGATAAATTAAGGCACGTTTCTGTAATGGCAGTTTGTGGGTTGATCCTGGCTTTGACGAGGGTTGACATTTCTACCATCTGGAAGATCAATAGTGATATTGTTCTTAACTCGCCACAGTTTTATTAAAATGGACTTTTTCAGAAAACAATAGTGGGAGTATGGTAGAACTGGAAGTAATTCCAGAACCGCAAACGATTACGAAAAATTTAATAGGACCAATATATTCAATCAGGTTTGACATTCCATTAGCCACTCCGCAGATATGGTGGGTAACCTCAGACACCCGAGAGGTACTCCGGTAGCCTCAAGGACGGTGACATGGAGGTTCTTGTTTACCCAGACTTGACACAACTGTTGTTCCAGACTATGAGACCCGGCAAGAGGATAAGTATAACATCGTTCTAAACATGCTTTAGAAGTGTACGTAGATATTATTCTACCAGAGGGTTGTCGTAGTTAGTGTGAGCAGTGGAAGTATAGTGGGCAAGTAGTTTATGTTTATTTATACACTTAAGCAAATATAGCGGAGATAAGATCATCTAATTTTGATGTGACAGTCATAGGTTTAACTTCATCAGAATAGGGGATGGATCTGTTAAGAAGGTAGTAGGGTATGATGTCCTGGTATTTGGATGACATACACAGAGTAGGAAGTAAAATTCTTATACTACGATCGGTTGTACTGTGGTCGTCACAAAGTTGTTTCTCCAGACAGAATATGGATATAATATCAAACATTCTGGTTACTATATCTATGGTATTAGATCTAGATTTGGGTAGTTTCCCAATGTGGGTACTTTGACAGTATTCTAATAGTATTTTAGAATAGATGACTCCTGACATGGTGGTGTACCTGCAGGTGATGGAGTAACTGTAGGGTTACTAGGCACTCTAACAAGGCTCTACAAGACATCGACCATGCCGGATTAAAAATTTTAGGTGCCGAACAACCTTAAGCAAGATCGTTAACTAGAGATTAGACGAAAACTATGGCAAGTAAATCACATTTACACTAAAGGAAAGGGACTACAACCTTTGTAGACCCGGTCCTCCACTCCCAAAGCTCCGTGGCGGCGTCCCTTCACTCCGATCAACCAACTCCCGGACTCTCGGATGGCTCAATGAGGAAATTGCAACGGGATCGCTTGAAGTCTTCAGTGCCGAAGATGATCTACGTCGAGGGAATACGGACTCAAGCTTCTACCTCACTAACCATAGAATTAGTGAAGCAAACACCTTAAACTAAAGTGCTAGTCTAGTAGAGGATGGTGAGATAGGAAGTGGGTACTCTTTAGATTTTGATTTCTCACTTGGATTCATCACTCGATAATTTTCTAGCAAGCTTTAGTTTTTCTTCATGAAGAAGATGAAGAAGAAAGAAAAGAATCAATCCTCAAAATAGAAAATCAAGTGATGTTTATCATATTGCAACCATGGGTGAGTTAACACATGTAAGGAATAAACTAGGGTTTAGGTTGATGGTTAGGTTAAGGATAAAACAAAATGGCAAGACTTTTTCAAAGATGCTAGCATGCTTCATGAAGCTTCTAGCAAATAAACAAAAAGCCACCATTTACTTTTTCCAAAATAAATAAAATACATAAAACCCTAACCATTAACCTAATCAAGGGGTAAGTGATACACACACCCAAATTTGCATGTATCATCAAACATGATACAAACTTGTGCACAAAAATATATCACATATACGACTTGTGCACATCAAGTGAGAAAATCAATCTAAAGTGAACCAATACTAGTTAATGTAAAGTAATATATCAAATATATATAATTATACATTAAATCATTAAATCAACACTTGATTTAACGATCCGGTCATATCGCATATAACCGACTAATATCCAATGTATCGACTTATCGAATCAACCCTTGATTCGATAACTAGGTTATATCGCATACAACCGATCGATACAATCATCGCGAGAATTGAATACGGTATCACATACTCGCATCATTCTCGGTCCCGCACATATCACATATGCGCTCCTATCTTGTTTTTCCTGAGCCAGTACAACCTCTATGTAGGACTCTAAAGACTCGTCAATACGCCGGCAGTAGGTGATGATCATATCAAGCACCCACAAGCCGTCAGCGGTACTAGCTAGACGTAACGGCTACCCGGGTATTGGGCGATCAGAAGATCAGCAAGCAAGCCCGCTCCAACTCCTGTAAAAGCCTGACAGTGATACTACCGTACAGTCCGGTCTCCTCGTCTAATATGTCGCATATCAAGTCTAGGGGTGGTAAACGTCAGACCCCAATAACCGATAAGTCATGCCGATATGAGGCTCATAACGGGTCGAGAAACTACTGGTAACACTTACCAGTATATCTCTAAACCAGCCCTGGCCAGGGACTTCCTTTTTATGGCCAATCGAGCATAGCGCAACATCAACCCCCAATACCGGGAGAGACGAAACCCCTCCTATCGCTTATTTCCTCCATGTGACTCGGGACTGTTCCCGAAAATCACCATTTTGCACGCCCTCTTGGACGTGGTAAGGTGGAAATTAAAGCACAGTGCGAATCACACAAGACTCTATGACGATTTCGGGTCTACAGACTAACCTGTACCAGTGTCACCAGAGAACCGCCATCTGACGTAAGGTATAATACCATCTGGGAGTTCTCGGCGAGTCCGTCCAGTGTACCCAGTCTCCACTGAACACCCGTATATCATCTCTGATGTCAAACACCAATGGATATAGGATCATCCATCGCCCATCTGTATGGGTCGAGAAGGTATACGCTAGTCTACTCTGGTATATCGATGCCCTGTTTCGATACACCCACGACTAGGGATCTTGAAGGATGTACTTATGGACTACCATGTCCCCACTAGTATGATCCGCATCACAGTCCAGATAGTCAAGTACACATCCTAAGGGCTTTACCAACATGTAACAGAGAGACAATCAGTATACACGTTAAGGTAAAGAGTAACCAGATAGCATACTATCGTATCGAGTAAGAAAGTCCTCCCTATATATGTCCAAGCATCCACTAAATATACATCCTATGTATAGTAATGGCCTCTAGGGCATATATATAACTAACAATCTCCTAGTTGCACTAGGGCCATCTGATAGCAGTGGTTGTAGTATCTCATACTCAACCATCCCATAATAGTCTCTCCCTGGGAAAAGGCCTTTGTGAGTGGATCCGCCGTGTTGTCCTCTGAGTCTGCTCTCCTAACCTCGATCCTCTGGAGATCAACCATCTCCATGATCAGGTCACACTGCCTCTGAATATGTCTGGATCACTGATGGGACGGGCGTTCCTCGGTATAAACCACAACTCCATTGTCACACAATGGTAGGAACGAAATTCACCTCATGAACTAATATACACCCAGACTTCCTCTTTCGTAGCATCTTTGGTAGCGATGTATCCAGCCTTTATCGTCTAGTATGCCATGGTATCTAGCTTGGAACTCTTCCAACATACCATCCCTTTACTGAGGGAAAAGACAATTCCTGTGACTGACATTCAGTCGTCCTTATCACCCTGGAACCCTTCCATTGATTCTCCCCAGGATCGATTGATACCATCTCACTACAACTAGTGAGTATCCTAACATCCAATTAGATCTATCTCATAGATCCAAAACCCAGGATTTAGTAGGTATCACTTTGATCCTATATGGAGAATCGTTGTGATAGGCGGAGATTGATCGATTGTAGCATAGGAAAACTCTTTCCCTACCAAGAGTATGTCATCCACGTACTCTACGAGGATCACCACCATACTCCCTACTACCCTTTTGTATATACAAGGTTCATCTACCATTTTGATGATGTCAAACTTTTTGACTAACACATCAAAACAGACGTTCCAACTCCGCGATGCCTGCTTTATCACATAAAACATCTTGCACATGTTTCCGTTGCTCCCACTGTCTACGAAGCCCTCTGACTGTGTACTTATAAACTCTCTCTTCTAAAACAACATTTAGAAAAGCAGTCAAGACACCCTACCGCCAGATATCGTAGTCATGGTGTGTAGCCGTGGCAAGTAGGATCTGGATGGACTTAAGCATAGCTACTTAGAAAAAGGTTTCATAATAATCCATACCTGGTCAATGATGCAATCCTTTAATAAGTCTAGCTTTGAAAGTCTCAACTTTTCCATGTACACCAAGTAATCTATTCAAGATATACTTGCTCCTGATGGGGATTTAACCCTTCAGATAAAGCAACCAAAGTCCATACATTGTTGGTGTATATGAATTCCATCTCAGATCGCTAAGCACCAGCCATACTTATAGAGTCCTACTCCTGATGGCCTGCTCGAAACTAGTTGGGTCATCATCTCATGATGCAATCCTCGCTCCCACTGTCATCGAGAAACCAAAGTATCTCTCAGGTGGGTGAGGAACCCTTCTAGATCGGCGGAGAGGCTGAGGTTCGTTGGTTACTATTGAATCCTTTGGTTCTACCAAATCATCAGTTTCAGTTTGTATAGCTGAAACTCCTTCCAGTTCTACCTCATGTCTACTAATTTCTTCACAAGAAATTCCCTTTCACAAAGGTGGCATGCTGAGAAACAAAAACATCTTTTGTTCCTCGGTTTGGTAGAAGATATTCCCTTGCGAATGATTGGGATATGCAACAAACTTCTACAGAACTGACTTTTCCTCGAGCTTGTCCGGATTGTGCTTTTATACATAGGCTGGACAACCCCAAATCTTAACTGACTTAAGAGATGGGCTCTTCCCTTTCCATATCTCATATGAAATGGTAGCAACTGATTTGATCGAAACCCTATTCAATAGGTATGCCACTTCACAAGTGCATAACTCCCTAAAAGGAAATAGGTAACGCAGTAGTACTCATCATAGAGCACACCTTATCATATAGGGTGTGAGTGCTCCACCCCGATACACCTATGGGCTGTGGTGTATACGGAGGAGTAATGCTGAGAGAGAATCTCATTCTCCTTTAGAGTAATCCAGGAATTCCGTGCTCAAGTATTCTCCTTCTTGATCGCATCAAAGGACATAATACTTATACCCGTTTTAGTTCTCTACTTCTAACTTATATTCTGTGAATATCTCAAAAGCTTCGGACTTGTGTTTCAACAGGAACATATGTCTGAATCATGAGAGATTATCAGAGAATTTAATGAAGTATAATGAACCGGTCTTGGCATGTGCAGACAGGGGACCTACATACATCAACATGTATCATCCCAAGAGTTCACTAACTCTTTCTCTGTTTCCAGTAAACGGAGTTATGGTCATCTTATCTCTGTGACATGACTGGCATGTTTCACAAGATGTAAATTCAAACTGATTTAAATATGCATCTTAATGTAACTTAAGCTAGTCGGGTCGCATTGATATGACCTAGTCTACAATACCTCAAGAAGGATTCGTTCATTTCTGAACTCTTTCTCTTGTGTGTGTTCTGTATACTAAGAACTGTTGTTTGATTTAGAACGTCAATGCTTTTAGATAACATGCCTGAACCGATCAACTTTTGATATAGAAAATGTTCAAAATATTATCCAACAATACAAAATTATATCCTTCTTTATTAATAAAGAGATTGATATGATGCTGTATATCAGGTTCGGTATCTAATAACATTTGTTCTGAATCAATGTATTCCGGTAATACAGGGTGATAGTAACCAACAGACTTGGCTCCAACATTTGCACCGTTTTCTATCTCATGAAATTTATCACCCGTTTTCAGTTCTCTACCTATCTGTAGCCCATGTAACAGATTACATATGCGGGATCCTGATCCGGTATCATATACCCAGGACGTAAAGGATACTGAGAAACAGTTCACTGTAATGAACACACCCGAAGATGATGCATCAGCTTGCACTTTCATCGTTTGGGCGGCACGGGAATTCTGGTAATCCCCTATTTCCTGCTCTGTCTTATAACAATTATAAGTTGGAGCGGGACCAACGTTCCCCACCTCAGTATAACAAGCGGGTTTGGTCAATACATCCGTATTATTATCTTGATTAAGGCGTGATATGGTCGCTACCTGGAGAGAGAGAGAAGAAAACACTCTGCGTGCGCTCTTGCAAGATCAGATCGGTTATTATTTTATCTAATCAGGATGGCTCCCACTGTTTTTATCAAATCTTTCTTCAAACCCTAAAAGGAAAGACTAGCCGGGATTAATTACATCCTACAACTTCGCCAATCTTTCAGCCAGGCCAGTGTCGGTACTTTGAGGGAGGTTTCCCGTGCTTTCGCACGGACCTAATTAAAGTAAACCTCGTTTTCCCGGAGGCGTAACCCCGTTGACACCTTTCTAGACACCTATTTGATCGGCTAATTGTAATGTGTAAAACTCTCCCAGGAGTAACAATAACTCGCAGTGGGTATCGGGATCCAACTATCACATAGAAGGTGTGCGATCTCATTGCAAATTTCAACACTTGAAATTCCCGATAATATTTTGCCCCCAACATGCTATGACCTTGACGAAAGCCAACAAACCATAGCCCGCTAGTCAAGTTCAACCCGTACATTTCTTAACTAAATTAAACCCATCCGCACGACCCTTGACGAAAGCCAACAAAGCCGTACGACAACCCTAATCCAATCGCATCGTATGCAGCAGATAAGCAGCATATAGCTACCGCACACTACACCTTGACGAAAGCCAACAAATGTAGCACGAATACTATATACAACTTATCTGAAATGACGGAGGGCTATGACAGGTTTTTCAGAAAACCTATTGCGTAATGAACTTGATATCGTTGTAGAATCAAATGATTTTAAAATGGAGTGTTTTTTAGGCTTTTGCTAGTTTCGCTAAAGAGGTGACTCCCGGTGAAGGGATCGTCGGCTCTTTCATCGTCGAATGAGGTGCAAGATATATCATATACATCACTGTGCAAAGCAAGAACTAGAAAAGCAATCAAAAGACAAACCGAGGGGTGTAGCATCTGCCAGTTATTGCTAAAGGGGTCACTCCCGGTGAAGGGATCTCGGCCCTTTCCTTATCGAATAAGGTGCAGGATGTTCTACAAGGAACACCACGATGCAAAGCAAGAACTGTAGCTACCTGTTTTTGAAAATTCGATTCCACAACATATTTTAGGTTTCTTTTCTTTCATTAATCACATTAATGAAGTCCCATCATTTAATTCACCTAAATATCACAGATAAATACGACGTACACTTATGCCATCCGTGTTCGCCTCGATGTCCCCTCGTGCACCGTTAGGTTAGGTGACTAACGGCAAAGCGGGGTAGGGCTAGCGCGGGTGTAAAACATAAGTAACGTCTATATAATATATCATATATATATTATATACAGTATCCATCACAGAACATCACATGATCACATCACAGGTATCGCAGCAGAAGAAACATATGAAATATTGGATATACTAGGACGTCCGTGTTTTATTTTGAGCCTCTATAAAACACGGATTCCACGGTCGCGATGAATAGCCAAACCCACACCCGTAGACCCCTACGAGAGCGGCAAGCAACCCTACCAATTCAAGAGTTAGGAGACCCGGACTCGACTCCTCGAGTTGGTCTCCCACTGGGCTCTAGAACCCGGTTACTTGTGCTCTCCTCCTTTGGTCTATCCTAGTGCGGAAAAGTAAATAATATACAAATGGTGACATCAACCTCAACCCGGAAGTGCCCTAATAAAAGAATATTACATACATTTAATTTTACATGAATGAAAAATAAAAACTCTCATCTCACATAAAACCCCCGGCTATTCCAAACGCGACGATCCAATATAACATATCCAGCAATACATAACATCACATGTCATCAACGTAAGTAAATATGCGCATCCCAATTGTCGTTGACATATAGCAACGAAACCGGCTATATCACATATTACACTTATAGTCGCAGAAAAGAAAGTGTAAGACTACAACAGTTGGAATCCGCAACCTGCATAGACATCGCATGCCTAACCAAATGAATTCCTCAGACATTGCATGCCTAACAATTATAAACCCCGCATTTTAGTCTCATTATCGAAAACACTTTTCAATATCAAGTCGGGCAATTCAACAAGATTCCCGATAAGTGATCGAATGCTCGTCGCAAACTTTTAGTAGACGGCCGCACCCCCGGATGCCGTCGACGAAGTACACTAAGGCGGAACATCGCTGCAGCGAACACCCGAACGGATGCTTTCGGCGACGGGGTTCTCCTACAGTCACTTGGTCGGGGCTATGGGGCATGGCTGTCTATTAAGTTTACCCAGTGAGTATCCGCGTACGCTACGTGATTGCGACGGACTTTTGATCGCATCAAAATTCCGTGGCAACCGATCAAATGAGACTAAACTGCTATGTTTATAACAATCAAATTAGTTATCTCATAACTACTTGTGCATTCCAAATATTGTATCACATTCCGGATAAATAGACAGTGTTAAACTTTCCGATCGAATAATCAAAACACCCAAGTTTTCCCAATTGGTTCTCAACACTTGAGGGGGGGTTTAAAAACATCCATCACATGCCACAGTACCAACGGTCCAGCCGTAGAAGGGTCAAGCCATCGCCTCACATGTGGCACGCCGTACTGCCCCAAACCTAAAGGTTCAAAGGGCGGTTCAAGACGGTCACATAATCGAGTTAAGGTTTGTTGTCTTCCAGAGGGTCCATTGCGTAACTTGCACGATCTAGACGTTCTTAAACAAACGGAAAAATCCAACACTTGGAAATTTTCCGGGTCGCGGAAAAAGTGAGTTATTGATATTGGATCGAACTTTTTAACAGTTTCTAAATATCCGGAAAAACTTATAGACGAAGTTAAACATCCCGATCGAAACACCGAGTCCCTAATACAACCCAGAAAACTCAACTCTTGAGTAAATATGAAAAATTCCCAGAAAACACAGCATTAACAGAGAGAAATTACTGTGCAAACCATGTGCCCTGATTCAACACACTGGCCGCGGAACCGCCGCAAAAACCCTGGTGGGGCCGCGGTTCCACGGCGCATCTGTCGAGTTACGGGCACGTGCTGCACAGTAACTCTTAGAAAAGCCTGCTGAATTTTTTGGATATTTTTAATCTGGAAAACTCCACAATTTCAGAAAATGAAGAGAAAGGGGTATCGATTAGGGTTTCGGGGTTCGATCGGGTTTCTAACATCGTCTACACATCGTCTAAAGCTCTAGCTAGGCTCTGATACCACTGTAGGGTTACTAGGCACTCTAACAAGGCTCTACAAGGCATCAACCATGTCGGATTAAAAATTTTAGGTGCCGAGCAACCCTAAGCAAGATCGTTAACTAGAGATTAGGCGAAAACTATGGCAAGTAAATCACATTTACACTAAAGGAAAGGGACTAAAACCTTTGTAGACCCGGTCCTCCACTCCGAAAGCTCCGTGACGGCGTCCCTTCGCTGCGATCAACCAACTCCCGGACTCTCGGATGGCACCATGAGGAAATTGCAACGGGATCGCTTGAAGTCTTCGGTGCCGAAGATGATTTACGTCGATGGAATACGGACTCAAGCTTCTACCTCACTAACCATAGAATTAGTGAAGCAAACACCCTAAACTAAAGTGCTAGTCTAGTAGAGGATGGTGAGATAGGAAGTGGGTACTCTTTAGATTTTGATTTCTCACTTGGATTCATCACTTAATAATTTTCTAGCAAGCTTTACTTTTTCTTCATGAAGAAGAAGAAGAAGAATGAAAAGAATCAATCCTCAAAATAGAAAATCAAGTGATGTTTATCATATTGCAACCATGGGTGAGTTAACACATGTAGAGAATAAACTAGGGTTTAGGTTGATGGTTAGGTTAAGGATAAAACAAAATGGCAAGACTTTTTCAAAGATGCTAGCATGCTTCATGAAGCTTCTAGTAAATAAACAAAAAGCCACCATTTAGTTTTTCCAAAATAAATAAAATACATAAAACCCTAACCATTAACCTAATCAAGGGGTAAGTGATACACACACCCAAATTTGCATGTATTATCAAACATGATACAAACTTGTGCACAAAAATATATCACATATACAACTTGTGCACATCAAGTGAGAAAATCAATCTAAAGTGAACCAATACTAGTTAATGTAAAGTAATATATCAAATATATCTAATTATACATTAAATCATTAAATCAACACT
The DNA here is from genome assembly GCA_030015575.1 of Agapanthus africanus. Lineage (NCBI taxonomy): Eukaryota > Viridiplantae > Streptophyta > Magnoliopsida > Asparagales > Amaryllidaceae > Agapanthus > Agapanthus africanus. Next base: position 190,667,070 of record JASDDO010000001.1, read on the forward strand.
TGATTTAACGATCCGGTCATATCGCATATAACCGACTAATATCCAATGTATCGACTTATCGAATCAACCCTTGATTCGATAACTAGGTAATATCGCATACAACCGATAGATACAATCATCGCAAGAATTGAATACGGTATCACATACTCGCATCAATCTCGGTCCCGCACATATCACATATGCGCTCCTATCTTGTTTTTCCTGAGCCAGTACAACCTCTATGTAGGACTCTAAAGACTCGTCAATACGCCGGCAGTAGGTGATGATCATATCAAGCACCCACAAGCCGTCAGCGGTACTAGCTGGACGTAACGGCTACCCGGGTATTGGGCGATCAGAAGATCAGCAAGCAAGCCCGCTCCAACTTCTGTAAAAGCCTGACAGTGACACTACCGTACAGTCCGGTCTCCTCGTCTGATATGTCGCATATCAAGTCTAGGGGTGGTCAACGTCAGACCCCAATAACCGATAAGTCATGCCGATATGAGGCTCATAACGGGTCGAGAAACTACTGGTAACACTTACCAGTATATCTCTAAACCAGCCCTGGCCAGGGACTTCCTTTTTATGGCCAATCGAGCATAGCGCAACATCAACCCTCAATACCGGGAGAGACGAAACCCCTCCTGTCGCTCATTGCCTCCATGTGACTCGGGACTGTACCCAAAAACCACCATTTTGAATGCCCTCTTGGACGTGGTAAGGTGGAAATCAAAGCACAGTAGGAATCACACAAGACTCTTTGACGATTTCGGGTCTGCAGACTAACCTGTACAAGTGTCACCAGAGAACTGCCATCTGACGTAAGGTATAATACCATCTGGGAGTTCTCGGCGAGTCCGTCCAGTGTACCCAGTCTCCACTGAGAACCCGTATATCATCTCTGATGTCAAACACCAATGGATATAGGATCATCCATCGCCCATCTGTATGGGTCGAGAAGGTATACGCTAGTCTACTCTGGTATATCGATGCCCTGTCTCGATACACCTACGACTAGGGACCTTGAAGGATGTACTTATGGACTACCATGTCCCTACTTGTATGATCCGCATCACAGTCCAGGTAGTCAAGTACACATCCTAAGGACTTTACCAAAATGTAACAGAGAGACAATCAGTATACACGTTAAGGTAAAGAGTAACCAGATAGCATACTATCATATCGAGCAAGAAAGTCCTCCCTATATATGTCCAAGCATCCACTACAATATACATCCTATGTATAATAATGGCCTCTAGGGCATACATATAACTAACAATCTCCCACTTGCACTAGGGCCATCTGACAGCAGTGGTTGTAGTATCTCATACTCAACCATCCCATAATAGTCTCTCTCTGGGAAAAGGCCTTTGTGAGTGGATCCGCCGTGTTGTCCTCTGAGTCTGCTCTCCTAACCTCGATCCCCTGGAGATCAACCATCTCCATGATCAGGTCATACTGCCTCTGAATATGTCTGGATCACTGATGGGACGGGCGTTCCTCGGCATAAGCCACAACTCCATTGTCACACAATGGTAGGAACGAAATTCATCTCATGAACTAATATACACCCAGACTTCCTCTTTGGTAGCATCTTTGGTAGCGATGTATCCAGCCTTTATCGTCTAGTATGCCACGGTATCTAGCTTGGAACTCTTCCAACATACCGTCCCTTTACTCAGGGTAAAGACAATGCATGTGACTGACATTCAGTCGTCCTTATCACCCTGGAACCCTTCCAGTGATTCTCCCCAGGATCGATTGATACCATCTCACTACAACTAGTGAGTATCCTAACATCCAATTAGATCTATCTCATAGATGCAAAACCCAGGATTTAGTAGGTATCACTTTGATCCTATGTGGAGAATCGTTGTGATAGGCGGAGATTGATCGATTGTAGCATAGGAAAACTCTTTCCCTATCAAGAGTATGTCATCCACGTACTCTACGAGGATCACCACCATACTCCCTACTACCCTTTTGTATATACAAGGTTCATCTACCATTTTGATGATGTCAAACTTTTTGACTAACACATCAAAACAGACGTTCCAACTCCGCGATGCCTGCTTTATCACATAAAACATCTTGCACACGTTTCCGTTGCTCCCACTGTCTACGAAGCCCTCTGACTGTGTACTTATAGACTCTCTCTTCTAAAAGAACATTTAGAAAAGCAGTCATGACACCCTACCGCCAGATATCGTAGTCATGGTGTGTAGCCGTGGCAAGTAGGATCTGGATGGACTTAAGCATAGCTACTTAGAAAAAGGTTTCATCATAATCCATACCTGGTCAATAATGCAAACCTTTAACATGTCTAGCTTTGAAAGTCTCAACTTTTCCATGTACACCAAGTAATCTTCTCAAGATATACTTGTTCCAGATGGGGATTTAACCCTTCTGATAAAGCAACCAAAGTCCATACATTATTGGTATATATGAATTCCATCTCAGATCGCTAAGCATCCAGCCATACTTATAGAGTCCTACTCCTGATGGCCTGCTCGAAACTAGTTGGGTCATTATCTCATGATGCAATCCTCGCTCCCACTGTCATAGAGAAACCGAAGTATCTCTCAGGTGGGTGAGGAACCCTACTAATGAAAGGTTAGCCTAGCACCACATGAAGGGTTTGGAAGCATCACATGAACCAAAAGTGGAGTCTTTAGGGTGCTAAGTTAACGAACAAAGAATCGTTCCTAGAATCAATTAGGGTTTCAAATTTAAAGCCAATAAAAACTAGGTTTTCGAGACTACAACCTTTGTAGCTCCCTTTCGCTGGACTCTTTGGTCTCTTGGGTGTTGGAAGAAGGTCCTCTTGATGTCCTCTCACGTCCACGACGATCCACCCGGAGTTCCTCGTCCAAGCTCGCAACTTCGATTATCACGATGAGAAACGAAGAGAACACTCTAAACAAGTTGGCTAAACTTGTGTAGAATGATTTTGTGGTTTAGATTCTCACTTCAAAAACCTTTCTTTATGTGTGTTTTACTCACTAGAAAAAACTAGAGAGCAAATGGTGAAGGAGGATGAAGATGGTAGCTTTCTTTTAACAAGAGTAAAATGATAACCATAGAAAAGAAATGAAATATATCTTTATATATTTTATTTCTTCTCACTTCAAACCATGGTTAAGTGATGGAGACATTATTTAACTTGAGTTTTAAAACACAAAGAGAAGGATAACTCATGGTTAGTGGTAGGTGAGCTTAGTTAGGTTTAAAGAAGAGTGTAGAAGCTAGCAAGAATTAACCTTTTCTTTAGTATTTTGTTTTAAACACAAAATCAAATAATAATCCATCCATTTATCCATGGTGTGAGTCTTATATTGCCACCATTTCCATGTGTAAACAACCATGATAGATGGGTGTATGTATGTATGTATGTATGCACATCCATATGTGCATGAAACTAGTAAGAAAGAAAGAAAGAAAAACATACATGCATGCACACATCCATCATCCAAGAAAAGGTTTTAAGTGAGAAAACTAATGGGTAAATGATAAATCAACAGTTGATTTATCAATCCGGCCATATCACATATGACCCTACCAAAAGAAAGCCGCCCGATCAATGTACGGTACCATATACGCGCATATTAATCGGGTCCATGCGCATATCGCATACGCGCACCACAACGTTTCACCTGGACTAGGTAACTCCTGTGTGGGACTCTAAGACTCGTCAATACGCTGGCAGAGGGTGATGATCATATCAAGCACCCCCAAGCCGCAAGCGGTCAGCAAAACGTAACGGCCACCCGGGTATTGAGCGATCAGAAGAAAACAAGCGAACCTGCTACAACTCCCGTCGAGCCAACCGGCAACACTTCACGTACAGTCCGGTCTCCTCGTCTGATATGTCGCATATCAAGTCTAGGGGTGGTAAACGTCAGACCCCAATAACCGATAAGTCGTGCCGATGTAAGGCTCATAACGGGTCGAGAAACTACTGGTAACACTTACCAGCAAATCTCTGAATCAGCCCTGGCCAGGGACTTCCCTGTTACGGCCAATCGAGCACAGCGCAACATCAACCCCCAATACCGAAAGAGACGAAACCCCTCCTATCGCTCATTGCCTCCATGTGACTCTGGACTGTACCCAAAAACCACCGTTTTGCACGCCCTCATGGACGTGGTAAGGTGGGGATCAAAGCACAGTGGGAATCACACAAGACTCTATGACGATCTCGGGTCTACAGACTAACCTGCACAGGTGTCACCTGAGAACTGCCATCTGACGTGAGGTATAATACCAACTGGGAGTTCTCGGCGAGTCCGTCCAGTGTACCCAGTCTCCACTGAGCACCCGTATACCATCTCTGATGTCAAACACCAATGGATATGGGATCATCCATCGCCCATCTCATAGGTCGAGAAGCGTATACGCTAGTCTACACTGGTATATCGATGCCCCGTTTCGATACACCCACGATTAGGGACCTTGAAGGATGTACTTATGGACTACCATGTCCCCACTAGTATGATCTGCATCATAGTCCAGGTAGTCAAGTACACATCCTAAGGGCTTTACCAACATGTAACTATAAGACAGTTTAAAGAGATTAGTATACATGTTAAGATAAAGAGCAACCAGATAGCATACTATCATATCGAGCAAGAAAGTCATCTCTATATATGTCCAAGCATCCAATATAATATACATCATCTGTACAATACTGGCCTCTAGGGCATACATTCAACTAACAATCTCCCACTTGCACTAGGGCCAGCTGCTGTAGTATCGCATACCGAGCATCCCGAAGAGTCTCTCAAACTGTATCTGGGGAATGGCCTTCATGAGTGGATCCGCCGTGTTGTTCTTTGTGTCAACCCTCCTGACCTCGATCTCCCGGCGATCAACTATCTCCCGGATCAGGTGATACCGCCTCAGAATATGCCTGGATCGCTGATGGGACCTGGGTTCCTTGGCCAAAGCCACCGCTCCATTGTTATCGCAATACAAAGGTATTGGATGCTCAATGGATGGAACCACTCCAAGTTCAGTAATGAACTTCTTGATCCAGACAGCTTCTTTGGCAGCATCGTTGGCAGCGATGTATTCAGCCTCCATCGTCGAGTCTGCCACGGTTTCCTGCTTGGAACTCTTCCAGCTAACCGCCCCACCGTAAAGGGTAAAGACAAATCCCGAATGAGACTTAGAGTCGTCCTTATCACTCTGGAAGCTTGAATCGGTAAAGGACTCCACTTGGAGTTCTCCGTTACCATACACCAAGAGCATCTCTTTAGTCCTTCGCAAGTACTTGAGAATGCTCTTCACAGCTGTCCAGTGACTCTCTCCAGGATCAGCTTGATACCTACTCACTACACTTAGTGAGTATGCTACATCGGGTCTGGTACATAGCATCGCGTACATGATAGAGCCTACAGCCGAAGCATAGGGTATCCCTTGCATGCGAGTTCTCTCCAAATCAGTCTTAGGAGACATCTCTTTGGAGAGAGTGACTCCAGAGATCGTGGGTAAGTTCCCATGCTTGGATTCTTCCATACTAAACCTCTTTAGTATGGTGTCAATGTACCTGGATTGGGACAATCCCAATATCCGTTTGGATCTATCTCTATAGATCGTGATTCCCAATATGCAGGAGGCATCACCAAGATCTTTCATTGAGAATCTTTGTGATAAGAAGAGCTTGACCGATTGCAGCATAGGAATGTCATTTCCTATCAAGAGTATGTCGTCCACGTACAATACGAGGAAGACAACCTTACTCTCTGCCACCTTCTTGTAGATACAAGGTTCATCTACGTTTTTGACAAAATCAAACTCTTTGATAATGACGTCAAAGCAGATGTTCCAACTCCGCGACGCTTGCTTTAATCCATAAATGGATTTAAGCAGCTTGCACACCTTCCCGCTGCTCCCACTATCTATGAAGCCCTCTGGCTGAGTCATGTACACGCACTCTTCTAAATCACCGTTTAGAAAGGCAGTCTTAACATCCATTTGACAGATTTCGTAATCATGATATGCAGCGATGGCAAGCATGATCCGGATGGATTTAATCATAGCTAATGGAGAAAAGGTCTCGTCATAGTCCACACCTGGTCTTTGGCGAAAACCCTTTGCTACAAGTCTTGCTTTGAAAGTCTCCACTTTCCCATCTACACCAAGTTTTTTCTTGAAGATCCACTTGCTCCCAATGGGTTTTACCCCTTCAGGAGCATCTTCCAAAGTCCATACTTTGTTGGTGTACATGGATTCCATCTCGGACCGCATTGCATCCAGCCATTTCACTGAGTCCCTACTCGTGATGGCCTGCTCGAAGCTAGTTGGGTCATCATCCTCCATGATGCAATCCTCACTGCCACCATCAATGAGAAAACCGTAGTATCTCTCAGGTGGGTGAGAAACCCTGCTAGATCGGCGGAGTGGCCGGGGTTCGTCAGGTACTACTGAATTCTCTGGTTCTACCAAGTCTTCTGTTATAGTTTGTGTTGCTGGAACCTCTTCCAGTTCTACCTCAATGCCACTGATCTGTTTCATAAGAAAGCCTTTTTCTAAGAAGGTGGCATGTCGAGAAACAAACACCTTTTGTTCCTCGGGGTGGTAGAAGATATACCCTTATGAATTTTTGGGATATCCTACAAACTTACATAAGACAAATCTTGCCTTGAGTTTGTCCGGATTTTGTCTTTTGACATAGGCCGGACAGCCCCATATCTTAACATATTTAAGAGATGGTCTCTTCCCTTTCCATATCTCATATGGAGTAGTAAGCACTGATTTGGTAGGAACCATATTCAATAGGTGCATGGCTGTCTCAAGCGCATACCCCCAGAAGGAAATAGGCAACTCAGCAGTGCTCATCATGGAGCGCACCATGTCTAATAGCGTGCGATTCCTCCGTTCCGATACACCGTTGTGCTGTGGTGTATAAGGAGGAGTGAGCTGAGAGAGAATCCCATTCTCTTTTAAATAATCCAGAAAATCGTTGCTCAAGTATTCTCCTCTTCGATCAGATCGAAGGATCTTAATACTTTTGCCCGTTTGGTTCTCTACTTCGTGCTTATATTCTCTGAATTTCTCAAAAGCTTCAGACTTGTGTTTTATCAGGAACACATGTCCGTATCTAGAGAGATCGTCAGTGAATGTAATGAAGTAGGAAGAACCATTCCTGGTATGTGTAGACATGGGACCACATACATCACTATGTATCAGCCCTAAGAGTTCCGTAACTCTTTCTCCGTGTCCCGTAAACGGAGTTTTGGTCATTTTACCTTTGAGACATGACTGGCAAGTGTCATAAGATGAAAATTCAAACGGATTCAAATATCCATCTTTATGCAACTTAACTAGTCGTGTCGCATTTATGTGACCTAATCTACAATGCCATAAGAAGGATTCGTTCAGTTCTGAACTCTTCCTTTTGTGTGTGTTTTCTAAATTGAGAACTGTATTTTGATTGAGAATGAATATGCCATTATGTAACGAGCCTGATGCAATCAACTTTTGATCTAGGAAGATGTTCAAACATTATCCTGTACTACAAAATTATATCCTTCTTTACTCAGTAAAGAAACTGATATAATGTTGCACATCATGTTCGGTATATAATAGCACTCATTCAGAACCGGTGTATTACGACTTGGTAATACAAGGTGATATTCGCCAACTGCTTTGGCTGCAACACTTGCACCATTCCCTACGTGAACGGAATGATCACCCTTTCCCAGTTCTCTACCTTTCCGTAGCCCATGTAATTGTTTACATACGTAGGATCCTGATCCGGTATCTAATACCCAGGACATAGGGTGAACTGAAAAACAGTTCTCAATGACAAACACACCCGAAGAAGGTGCATCAACATGCATGTCCTCCGTTTGGGCGGCGTGAGAATCTAGACATTCTCCTGTTTCCTGTTCAGTCTTATAACACTTATAAGATAGAACGGGTCCAACATTCCACTGCACAGTATAACATGCGTGTTCGGTCAATACATCTATATTATTATCTTTATTAAGGCATGACATGGTCGCTACCTGGAGAGAGAGAGAAGAAAACACTTTAGCGTATGCTCTTGCAAGATCAGATTGGTTATTATCTTATCTAATCAGGATGGCTCCCACTGTTTTTATCAAATCTTCCTTCAAACCCTAAAAGGAAAGACTAGCCGGGATTAATTACACCCTACAACTTCGCCGATCTTTCAGCCAGGCCAGTGTCGGTACTTTGAGGGAAGTTCCCCATGCTTTCGCACAGACCTAATTAAAGTAAACCTCGTTTTCCCAGAGGCATAACCCCGTTGACACCTTTCTAGACACCTACTTGATCGGCTAATTGTCCTGTGTAAAACTCTCCCAGGAGTAACAATTACTCGCAGTGGGTATCGGGATCCAACTATCTCATAGAAGGTATGCAATCTCATTGCAAATTTCAACTCTTGAAATTCCCGATAATACTTTTGCCCCTAACGTACTATGACCTTGACGAATGCCAAACAACCCATAGTGCGCTAGTCAAGTTCAACCCGTACATTTCTTGATTGAATTAAACCCACTCGCACGATCCTTGACGAATGCTAAACAACGCCGTACGAATACCCTAATCCAATCGCATCATATGCTACAGATAAATAGTAAATAGCTACCGTACACTACGCCTTGACGAATGCCAAACAACCGTAGCACGAATACTAAGTAATATCTATCTGAAATGTCGGAGGGCTACGCAGGTTTTTCAGAAAAACCATGAGCGTAATGAACTTGATATCGTTGTAGAATCAAGTGAAATTTTGAAATGGAGTGATTTTGAGGCTTTCAATAGTTTTGCTAAAGAGGTCACTCCCGGTGAAGGGATCTCGGCTCTTTCCCCATCGAATAAGGTGCAGGGTATATCATATATACCACTATGCAAAGCAAAACTCCAAAAGCAATCAAAAGCAAACCGAGTGTGTAGCATCTGCCAGTTATTGCTAAAGGGGTCACTCCCGGCGATGGGATCTCGGCCCTTTCCCCATCGAATAAGGTGCAGGGTATATCATATATACCGCTATGCAAAGCAAAACTGTGGCTACCCTTTTTATTAAAAATTTGATTCTACAACATCTTTTAGGTTTCTTTTTTCTTTCATTAATCACATTAATGAAGTCCCATCATTTAAGTCACCTAAACATCACAGATAAATACGACGTACACTTATGCCATCCGTATTCGCCTCGATGTCCCTTCATGCACCGTTAGGTTAGGTAACTAACGACAGAGCAGGGCAGGGCTAGTGCGGGTGTAAAACATAAGTAACGCCTATATAATATATCATATATACTATATACTGTATCCATCACAGAACATATCTAATGATCACATCACAGATATCGCAGCAGAAACATAGATATAATGTGGGATATACTAGGACGTCCGTATTTAGTATTTAGCCAAAATAGAAAATACGGATTCCACAGTCGCGATGAATAGCCAAGCCCACACCCTGGACCCCTACGAGAGCGGCAAGCGACCCTACCAATTCTGGAGTTTAGGAGACCCGGTCTCGACTCCTCGAGATGGCCTCCCACTGAACCCCAGAACCCGGTCACCTGTGCTCCCCTCCTTGGGTCCATCCTAATGCCGAAAAGTAAATAATATACAACACTGGTGACACAACCTCAACCCGGAAGTGCCCCAAATAAAAGAATATTACATTACATTTGAATTTACATGAATGAAAATATAAAACTCTCATCTCACATAAAACCCCCCCCGGCTATTCAATTGCGACAATCCTGCACATCATATCTCAGCAACACATAATATCTCATATCATCAACGTAAGTAAGTATGCATACACCTATTGTCGTCGACGTATAGCAACGACAATCGGTAAATACATACTACACTTACGGTCACAGAAAAGAAAGTGTAAAACTGCAATATCTGGAATCCACATTCTCTTTAGACATCGTAAATGCGAAGTATCACATACCTCGTATTTCATGTCTTATAATATGAATTCCACATATTGCATCACATTCCAGATAAATAGACGGTATTAAAGTTTTCGAACGAACGATCAAATACCCAAGATTCGTTAAAGCTCAACACTTGAGCGGAATTCAAAAAACCCGGAGTGTGACACAGTGGTAGCGGTCCAGCCGTAGAAGGGTCAAGCCAACGCCTCACATGTGGCACGCCGTACTGCCCCAAACCCTAAGATTCAAAAGGCAGTTCAAGACGGTCACATAATCGAGTTAAGGTTTGTTGTCTTCTAGAGGGTCCACCACAAACAAACTTGCACGTATTTCCGAAAGATTTTAAACCCCGTGAAAAGTGAGCAAATAATACTCGTTCAAATACTTCAATAAATTCTAATTTATCCGGAAAAGAAACGAAATGAAAATTCCGATCGAATCGTCGAATCCAAAACCATCTCCAGAATTTTCAACAGTATATTCAGATTAAACATACTCAAAACAATGTACAAGCAGTTTAAGGAGTTACTGTGCAAAAACGAAGCCGTGAATCCACTATATGGCCGCGGAGCCGCGGCTTAAGCCAAGCATTGCCGCGGTTCCGCGGCGTTTTGTTCAGATCATGGGTTCGTATTTCACAGTATTTCTTATATTTTCCTGCTGTATTTTTTAAGTATTTTTAATTCTGAAAATAACCAGATTTTAAAAAATGTCCAGAGAGCATTCTAATAGTCCGTATTTCGGTTCGATCGGAGTTTTAACTTCGTAAAATAGTCGCCTAATGTTCTAGGTTGGCTCTGATACCAATGAAAGGTTAGCCTAGCACCACATGAAGGGTTTAGAAGCATCACATGAACCAAAAGTGGAGTCTTTAGGGTGCTAAGTTAACGAACAAAGAATCGTTCCTAGAATCAATTAGGGTTTCAAATTTAAAGCTAATAAAAACTAGGGTTTCGAGACTACAACCTTTGTAGCTCCCTTTCGCTGGACTCTTTGGTCTCTTGGGTGTTGGAAGAAGGTCCTCTTGAAGTCCTCTCACGTCCACGACGATCCACCCGGAGTTCCTTGTCCAAGCTCGCAACTTCGATTATCACGATGAGAAATGAAGAGAACACTCTAAACAAGTTGGCTAAACTTGTGTAGAATGATGTTGTGGTTTAGATTCTCACTTCAAAAACCTTTCTTTATGTGTGTTTTAATCACTAGAAAAAACTAGAGAGCAAATGGTGAAGGAGGATGAAGATGGTAGCTTTCTTTTAACAAGAGTAAAATGATAACCATAGAAAAGAAATGAAATATATCTTTATATATTTTATTTCTTCTCACTTCAAACCATGGTTAAGTGATGGCGACATTATTTAACTTGAGTTTTAAAACACAAAGAGAAGGATAACTCATGGTTAGTGGTAGGTGAGCTTGATTAGGTTTAAAGAAGAGTGTAGAAGCTAGCAAGAATTATCCTTTTCTTTAGTATTTTGTTTTAAACACAAAATCCAAAAAAAATCCATCCATTTATCCATGGTGTGAGTCTTATATTGTCACCATTTCCATGTGTAAACAACCATGATAGATGGGTGTATGTATGTATGTATGTATGCACATCCATATATGCATGAAACTAGTAAGAAAGAAAGAAAGAAAAACATACATGCATGCACACATCCATCATCCAAGAAAAGGTTTTAAGTGAGAAAACTAATGGTTAAATGATGAATCAACACTTGATTTATCAATCTGGCCATATCATATATGACCCTACCAAAAGCAAGTCGCCCGATCAATGTACAGTATTATATACGCGCATATTAATCGGGTCCATGCGCATATCGCATACGCGCACCACAACGTTTCGCCTGGACTAGGTAACTCCTGTGTGGGACTCTAAGACTCGTCAATACGCCAGCAGAGGGTGATGATCATGTCAAGCACCCCCAAGCCGCAAGCGGGTAGCTAAACGTAACGGCCACCCGGGTATTGAGCGATCAGAAGAAAACAAGCGAACCTGCTACAACTCCCGTCGAGCCAACCGGCAACACTTCCCGTACAGTCCGGTCTCCTCGTCTGATATGTCGCATATCAAGTCTAGGGGTGGTAAATGTCAGACTCCAATAACAGATAAGTCGTGCCGATGTAAGGCTCATAACGGGTGGAGAAACTATTGGTAACACTTACCAGCAAATCTCTGAATCAGCCCTGGCCAGGGACATCCCTGTTACGGCCAATCGAGCACAGCGCAACATCAACCCCCAATACCGGGAGAGACGAAGCCCCTCCTATCACTCATTGCCTCCATGTGACTCGGGACTGCACCCAAAAACCACCGTTTTGCACGCCCTCATGGACGTGGTAAGGTGGAGATCAAAGCACTGTGGGAATCATACAAGACTCTATGACGATCTCGGGTCTACAGACTAACCTGCACAAGTGTCACCTGATAACTGCCATCTGACGTGAGGTATAATACCAACTGGGAGTTCTCGGCGAGTCCGTCCAGTGTACCCAGTCTCCACTGAGCACCCGTATACCATCTCTGATGTCAAACACCAATGGATATGGGATCATCCATCGCCCATCTCATGGGTCGAGAAGCGTATACGCTAGTCTACACTGGTATATCGATTCCCCGTCTCGATACACCCACGACTAGGGACCTTAAAGGATGTACTTATGGACTACCATGTCCCCACTTGTATGATCTGCATCATAGTCCAGGTAGTCAAGTACACATCCTAAGGGCTTTACCAACATGTAACTATAAGACAGTTTAAAGAGACTAGTATATATGTTAAGATAAAGAGCAACCAGATAGCATACTATCATATCGAGCAAGAAAGTCATCTCTATATATGTCCAAGTATCCAATATAATATACATCATCTGTACAATACTGGCCTCTAGGGCATACATACAACTAACAACTAGATCGGCGGAGAGGCTGAGGTTTGTTGGTTACTATTGAATCCTTTGGTTCTACCAAATCATCAGCTGCAGTTTGTATAGCAGGAACTCCTTCCAGTTCTACCTCATGTCTACTAATTTCTTCATAAGAAATTCCCTTTCACAAAGGTGGCATGCTGAGAAACAAAAACATCTTTTGTTCCTCGGTTTGGTAGAAGATATTCCCTTGCGAATGATTGGGATATGCAACAAACTTCTACAGAACTGACTTTGCCTCGAGCTTGTCCAGATTGTGCTTTTAGACATAGGCTGGACAACCCCAAATCTTAACTGACTTAAGAGATGGGCTCTTCCCTTTCCATATCTCATATGAAATGGTAGGCAACTGATTTGATCGGAACCCTATTCAATAGGTACGCAACTTCACAAGTGCATAACTCCCTAAAAGGAAATAGATAACTCAGTAGTACTCATCATAGAGCACACATTATCATATAGGGTGTGAGTGCTCCACCCCGATACACCTACGGGCTGTGGTGTATACGGAGGAGTAATGTTGAGAGAGGATCTCATTCTCCTTTAGAGTAATCCAGGAATTCCGTGCTCAAGTATTCTCCTTCTTGATCGCATCAAAGGACATAATACTTATACCAGTTTTGGTTCTCTACTTCTAACTTATATTCTGTGAATATCTCAAAAGCTTCGGACTTGTGTTTCAACAGGAACATATGTCTGAATCTTGAGAGATTATCAGAGAATTTAATGAAGTATAAAGAACCGGTCTTGGCATGTGCAGACAGGGGACCTACATACATCAACATGTATCATCCCAAGAGTTCACTAACTCTTTCTCTGTTTCTAGTAAACGGAGCTATGGTCATCTTATCTCTGTGACATGACTGGCAAGTTTCACAAGATGTAAATTCAAACCGATTTAAATATGCATCTTAATGTAACTTGAGCTAGTCGGGTCGTATTGATATGACCTAGTCCACAATACTTCAAGAAGGATTAGTTCATTTCTGAACTCTTCCTCTTGTGTGTGTTCGGTATACTAAGAACTGTAGTTTGATTTAGAACGTCAATACTTTTAGATAACGTGCCTGAACCGATCAACTTTTGATATAGGAAATGTTCAAAACATTATCCAACAATACAAAATTATATCCTTCTTTATTAATAAAGAGATTGATATGATGCTGTATATCAGGTTCGGTATCTAATAACATTTGTTCTGAATCAATGTATTCCGGTAATACAGGGGATAGTAACCAACAGACTTGGCTGTAACATTTACACCGTTTTCTATCTCATGAAATTTATCACCCGTTCTCAGTTCTCTACCTATCTGTAGCCCATGTAACAGATTACATATGCGGGATCCTGATCCGATATCATATACCCAGGACGTAAAGGATACTGAGAAACGGTTCACTGTAATGAACACACCCGAAGATGATGCATCAGCATGCACTTTCTTCGTTTGGGCGGCACGGGAATTCTGGTAATCCCCTATTTCCTGCTCTGTCTTATAACAATTATAAGTTGGAGCGGGACCAACGTTCCCCAGCTCAGTATAACAAGCGGGTTCGGTCAATACATCCGTATTATTATCTTGATTAAGGCGTGATTTGGTCGCTACCTGGAGAGAGAGAGAGAGAAGAAAATACTCTGCGTGCGCTCTTGCAAGATCAGATTGGTTATTATTTTATCTAATCAGGTTGGCTCCCACTGGTTTTGTCAAATCTTCCTTCAAACCATAAAAGGAAAGACTAGCCGGGATTAATTAAATCCTACAACTTCGCCAATCTTTCAGCCAGGCCAGTGTCGGTACTTTGAGGGAGGTTCCCCGTGCTTTCGCACGGACCTAATTAAAGTAAACATCGTTTCCCAGAGGCGTAACCCCGTTGACACCTTTCTAGACACCTACTTGATCGGCTAATTGTAATGTGTAAAACTCTCTCAGGAGTAACAATTATTCGCAGTGGGTATCGGGATCCAACTATCACATAGAAGGTATGAAATCTCATTGCAAATTTCAACACTTGAAATTCCCGATAATATTTTTCCCCTAACGTGCTATGACCTTGACGAAAGCCAACAAACCATAGCCCGCTAGTCAAGTTTAACCCGTATATTTCTTGACTGAATTAAACCCACCCTCACGACCCTTGACGAAAGCCAACAAAACCGTACGACTACCCTAATCCAATCGCATGATATGCAGCAGATAAGCAGCATATAGCTACCGCACACTACACCTTGACGAAAGCCAACAAATGTAGCACGAATACTATATACAACTTATCTGAAATGACGGAGGGTCACGACGGGTTTTTCAGAAAACCTATTGCGTAATGAACTTGATATCGTTGTAGAATCAAATGATTTTAAAATGGAGTGTTTTTTAGGCCTTTGCTAGTTTCGCTAAAGAGGTCACTCCCGATGAAGGGATCGTCGGCTCTTTCCTCGTCGAATGAGGTGCAGGATATATCATATACATCACTGTGCAAAGCAAGAACTAGAAAAGCAATCAAAAGACAAACCGAGGGGTGTAGCATCTGCCAGTTATTGCTAAAGGGGTCACTCCCGGTGAAGGGATCTCGGCTCTTTCCTTATCGAATAAGGTGCAGGATGTTCTACAAGGAACACCATGATGCAAAGCAAGAACTGTAGCTACCTGTTTTTGAAAATTCGATTCCACAACATCTTTTAGGTTTCTTTTCTTTCATTAATCACATTAATGAAGTCCCATCATTTAAGTCACCTAAACATCACAGATAAATACGACGTACACTTATGCCATCCGTGTTTGCCTCGATGTCCCCTTGTGCACCGTTAGGTTAGGTGACTAACGGCAGAGTGGGGCAGGGCTAGCGCGGGTGTAAAACATAAGTAACGTCTATATAATATATCATATATACTATATACAGTATCCATCACAGAACATCACATGATCACATCACAGATATCGCAGCAGAAGAAACATATGAAACATTGGATATACTAGGACGTCCGTGTTTTATTTTGAGCCTCTATAAAACACGGATTCCACGGTCGCGATGAATAGCCAAACCCACACCCCTAGACCCCTAAGAAAGCGGCAAGCAACCCTACCAATTCAAGAGTTAGGAGACCCGGACTCGACTCCTCGAGTTGGTCTCCCACTGGACTCTAGAACCAGGTTACTTGTGCTCTCCTCCTTGGGTCTATCCTAGTGCGGAAAAGTAAATAATATACAAATGGTGACATCAAGCTCAACCCGGAAGTGCCCTAATAAAAGAATATTACATACATTTAATTTTACATGAATGAAAAATAAAAACTCTCATCTCACATAAAACCCCCGGCTATTCCAAACGCGACGATCCAATATAACATATCCAGCAACACATAGCATCACATGTCATCAACGTAAGTAAATATGTGCATCCCAATTGTCGTTGACATATAGCAACGAAACCGGCGCTATCACATATTACACTTACGGTCGCAGAAAAGAAATTGTAAAACTACAACAGTTGGAATCTGCAACCTGCATAGACATCGCATGCCTAACCAAATGAATTCCTTAGACATCGCATGCCTAACAATTATAAACCCCGCATTTTAGTCTCATTATCGAAAACACTTTTCAATATCAAGTCGGGCAATTCAACAAGATTCCCGATAAGCGATCGAATGCTCGTCGCAAACTTTTAGTAGACGGCCGCACCCCCGGATGCCGTCGACGAAGTGCACTAAGGCGGAACATCGCTGCCGCGAGCACCCGAACGGATGCTTTCGGCGACGGGGTTCTCCTACAGTCACTTGGTCGGGGCTATGGGGCATGGCTGTCTATTAAGTTTACCCGGCGAGTATCCGCGTACACTACGTGATTGCGATAGACTTTTGATCGCATCAAAATTCCGTGGCAACCGATCAAATGAGACTAAACTGCTATGTTTATAACAATCAAATTAGTTATCTCATAACTACTTGTGCATTCCAAATATTGTATCACATTCCAGATAAATAGACAGTGTTAAACTTTTCGATCGAATAATCAAAACACCCAAGTTTTCCCAATTGGTTCTCAACACTTGAGGGGGGGTTTAAAAACATCCATCGCATGCCACAGTACCAACGGTCCAGCCGTAGAAGGGTCAAGCCAACGCTTCACATGTGGCACGCCGTACTACCCCAAACCCAAAGGTTCAAAGGGCAGTTCAAGACGGTCACATAATCGAGTTAAGGTTTGCTGTCTTCTAGAGGGTCCATTGCGTAACTTGCACGATCTAGACGTTCTTAAACAAACGGAAAAATCCAACACTTGGAAATTTTCCGGGTCGGGGAAAAAGTGAGTTATCGATATTGGATCGAACTTTTTAACAGTTTCTAAATATCCGGAAAAACCTATAGACGAAGTTAAACATCCCGATCGAAACACCGAGTCCCCAATACAACCCAGAAAACTCAACTCTTGAGTAAATATTAAAAATTCCCAGAAAACACAGCACTAACAGAGAGAAATTACTGTGCAAACCATGTGCCCTGATTCAATACACCGGCCGCAGAACCGCCGCAAAAACCATGGTGGGGCCGCGGTTCCACGGTGCATCTGTCGAGTTATGGGCACGTGCTACACAGTAACTCTTAGAAAAGCCTGCTGAATTTTTTGGATATTTTTAATCTGGAAAAATCCACAATTTCAGAAAATGAACAGAAAGGGGTATCGATTAGGGTTTCGGGGTTCGATCGGGTTTCTAATATCGTCTACACATCGCCTAAAGCTCTAGCTAGGCTCTGATACCACTGTAGGGTTACTAGGCACTCTAACAAGACTCTACAAGGCATCGACCATGCCGGATTAAAAATTTTAGGTGCCGAACAACCCTAAGCAAGATCGTTAACTAGAGATTAGGGGAAAACTATGGCAAGTAAATCACATTTACACTAAAGGAAAGGGACTGCAACCTTTGTAGACCCGGTCCTCCACTCCCAAAGCTCCGTGACGGCGTCCCTTCGCTGCGATCAACCAACTCCCGGACTCTCGGATGGCTCCATGAGGAAATTGCAACGGGATCGCTTTAAGTCTTCGGTGCCGAAGATGATCTACATCGAGGGAATACGGGCTCAAGCTTCTACCTCACTAACCATAGAATTAGTGAAGCAAACACCGTAAACTAAAGTGCTAGTCTAGTAGAGGATGGTGAGATAGGAAGTGGGTACTCTTTAGATTTTGATTTCTCACATGGATTCATCACTTGATAATTTTCTAGCAAGCTTTACTTTTTCTTCATGAAGAAGAAGAAGAAGAAAGAAAAGAATCAATCCTCAAAATAGAAAATCAAGTGATGTTTATCATATTGCAACCATGGGTGAGTTAAAACATGTAGAGAATAAACTAGGGTTTAGGTTGATGGTTAGGTTAAGGATAAAACAAAATTGCAAGCCTTTTTCAAAGATGCTAGCATGCTTCATGAAGCTTCTAGCAAATAAACAAAAAGCCACCATTTAGTTTTTCCAAAATAAATAAAATACATAAAACCATAACTATTAACCTAATCAAGGGGTAAGTGATACACACACCCAAGTTTGCATGTATCATCAAATATGATACAAACTTGTGCACAAAAATATATCGCATATACAACTTGTGCACATCAAGTGAGAAAATCAATCTAAAGTGAACCAATACTAGTTAATGTAAAGTAATATATCAAATATATATAATTATACATTAAATCATTAAATCAACACTTGATTTAATGATCCGGTCATATCGCATATAACCGACTAATATCCAATGTATCGACTAATCAAATCAACCCTTGATTCGATAACTAGGTTATATCGCATATAACCGATCGATACAATCATCGCGAGAATTGAATACAGTATCACATACTCGCATCATTCTCGGTCCCGCACATATCACATATACGCTCCAATCACGTTTTGCCTGAGCCAGTACAACCTCTATGTAGGACTCTAAAGACTCGTCAATACGCCGGCAGTAGGTGATGATCATATCAAGCACCCACAAGCCGTCAGCGGTACTAGCTGGACGTAACGGCTACCCGGTTATTGAGCGATCAGAAGATTAGCAAACAAGCCCGCTCTAACTCCTGTAAATGCCTGACAGTGACACTACCGTACAGTCCGGTCTCCTCGTCTGATATGTCGCATATCAAGTCTAGGGGTGGTAAACGTCAGACCCCAATAACCGATAAGTCATGCCGATATGAGGCTCATAACGGGTCGAGAAACAACTGGTAACACTTACCAGTATATCTCTAAACCAGCCCTGGTCAGGGACATCCCTGTTATGGCCAATCGAGCATAGGGCAACATCAATCTCCAATACCGGGAGAGACGAAACCCCTCCTATCGCTCATTGCCTCCATGTGACTCGGGACTGTACCCAAAAACCACCGTTTTGCACGCCCTCTTGGACGTGGTAAGGTGGAAATCAAAGCACAGTGGGAATCACACAAGACTCTATGACGATCTCGGGTCTACAGACTAACCTGTACCAGTGTCACCAGAGAACTGCCATCTGACGTAAGGTATAATACCATCTGGGAGTTCTCGGCGAGTCCGTCCAGTGTACCCAGTCTCCACTGAGCACCCGTATATCATCTCTGATGTCAAACACCGATGGATATGAGATCATCCATCGCCCATCTGTATGGGTCGAGAAGGTATACGCTAGTCTACTCTGGTATATCGATGCCCTGTCTCGATACACCCATGACTAGGGACCTTGAAGGATGTACTTATGGACTACCATGTCCCCACTAGTATGATCCGCATCACAGTCCAGGTAGTCAAGTACACATCCTAAGGGCTTTGCCAACATGTAACCGAGAGACAATCAGTATACACGTTAAGGTAAAGAGTAACCAGATAGCATACTATCATATCGAGAAAGAAAGTCCTCCCTATATATGTCCAAGCATCCACTACAATATACATCCTATGTATAGTAATGGCCTCTAGGGCATACATATAACTAACAGTAACCCTCTCTAAAGGTGTCTTAGAGACTAAAGGAGAGAGGGATGTGCATGATTGGCAGATATCTTGCTTAGGCAATTGAGTCAATCATGAGATGTCAAGTACCACACCAGATGTTGTTTTTGCAGTGGATGCGATAAGTTTATATTAATCCAATCCTGAAGAAATATAAGGAAGGAGTTTTAGAACATAAGTGCATGTTCTGAGGACTTGATGACGGCAGCCTCCTTCGGGAGACGATTATCATTTCAGGCTTCCAAGGTGACATGGATGACAGAGTGATTGTCAGAGTATTAGTTTTCCCTCTGACGAGGGACAGTATTATGGACAGGTGGCCCAAGAGGATACTATGGGAGGCATGGTGCTGAATTACTGATTAGGTTCAGTTATCGATACAGTCTAAGAAGTTTGGATTTGGAGTTCGTTTATGAACTAGGTCCCATCAGATATTCAGACATATTCTAAGACAGGTATTATTCGATTCGAGAGAAGGCTTTCTCCGCGAACTTGAGATTAAGAGAGACATAGAACGAAACATCAGGGCAGATCCACTCACTGAGGCTATTTCTCGAACACAAGAGTTTTACAAACTAGATTTGTGGAACTGATTAGTAAAGGAGTTGGATGTTCGGTATCACACGGGCTGTGAGTATGCGACATCGCAATAATTAGCCTTAAGTGCAAGTGGGAGATTGTTGGAGATAGTGCCCTCAAAGTCAATTATTGGATCGCAGGTACGTGATTGCAATGATTGAGTCAGGACCTATACCGATATGACAGACTTGCTCGAGATGATAGTATGCTATCTGGTTTGTCTTTATCATCATATACATTCTTGAGCTCACTATTGCATGATGATAGAGCCTATAGGATTCTTGCTTGACTACCAGCAGTATGATGGCGATCATATACGTGGGAGCTGGGGTCTATAAGCACATCCTTAAAAGTGTCCCTAGTCGTGGGAGTTTCGAGACAGGGCATCGATACTCCAGAGTAGACTAGTGTATACAGTCGAGACCTCGACGAGGGGCGGTGGCCGATCTCACAAGCCACTGGTGTCACTTGGATCACCAAAGATGTATGCAGGTGCTCATTGGGTTATAAGTACACCGGACAGGACTCGCCGGGAACATGCTAGTTGGTATTATACATATCGTCAGATAGCAGTTCCCTGGTAACATGTGTACAGGTTAGTTTGTCGACCTGAGATCGTCATTTGTCTCTTTTGAGTTCCTACTATACTTTGATTCCTACCCTACCACGCTCAAAGGAGTTGTGCAAACAGGTATTTTTTGGATATAGTCCCGAGCCACATGGAGGCAGTGAGCGGATCGTCGGGGATTCGTCTCTCCCGGTATTGGGGTTTGATGTCGCGCAGTGCACGGGTGGCCATCACTAGAAATCCTTGGCCAAGGTAGTGGAGAATTACTGATTTGGATCAGTAGTTTCTCAAGTGGTGATGGGCTTCATGCCGACACGATTTATCGCGTTATTAGGGGTCTGACTTTATCCACCCCCCTAGACTCGATATGCGATACTCTTTAGACGAACGGACCGGACCGTATATAAATTGTCACTGTCAGGCTCAGTTGGGTTTATAGATGAGTTCGCTGGTCAGCTTCCCTTCCAATCAATACATAGGAAAACCGTTACGTACAACTTGTACGTCTGACGTGCTATAGGTTATACCCAGTGCCAGTGTGTTGATGAGTCATTAGAGTCCCCCACAGACACTTTCCCAAGTTCGGGCGAAACGTTGTAGAGGCCATATGGGTTTATGGCAAGGTTCGGAAAATGCACGTGCGTTTTCGCACGTGTCTTTTTTCGGGCAGATAATACTGGTCGGCTTTGGTTTAAGCCGGATCCGAGTATTATATTGTGTAGATATAATATCTTTGTCTCAGATGCATTTGTATTCGGTCGTAATACAAATGCGGGTATGTTTATACCATTACGGGGTTATCCTGAAATTCGTTTCAGGGTCGCTTTTGGAAGTTGCCAGTTTCCAGTTTTCTATCAGCCGTATTTAACATTCGGTTAGATGCGGATTTATCTTTTCTTCTTGAGGGTGAGTCAAGAGGTGAGTCGTGTTTCTAGAAGGTTCTAGAATGGTGATTAGGATGGTGACTAGGCTAGTGAGTCATTTATGACTTATTGGTGCATTTAATGACAAGGTGACTAGGTTAATTGTGATTGGTTTGCATTTAATGATTTCTAGTGATTCATGCTTTGATGTTATGTTGTGATAAGTATGAAAGCTTATGATCACCCTCCTTGCTCCTACACTCACCCTCCTCCCCTCTTCATATAGTGGCCGTCCCCTTGTGGGAATGAGGATGGAATCATTTTTGAGAAAAAAAGATACAAGAAATTTAGTGTATGGAAATTTCATAGCCCAATTTCCATTTACCCGATTCCAATTGGCAATTTCATTAACCGTTCGTCCATAGTCTTGGACGTAACGAGACAAAATGTTCTACTCATTCTCTACATCATTTTGGTCGTCTCTTTTAGCAGACTTGACGATCGAGTTTCCTCGGTTCAGAGGCGGGAGCCCGTTTAAAGATCCGTTGACGTGGTGCCACCTGGACGACGAGACTGGAGTTTCAGAAGATCGAAGCCGCCGCAACAAAGCGTGGGATGATGGTTAAAGACCGAAGGACTCGGATCGTTCGGTATAACATTTCTATCCACTTTGTAGTTTGTTAGTTTAGCTTTAATGGCAGATCCGGGTTATAGTACGCGATAGCGCCAGTTGTAAAAGTTTTTGTTCCACATTTGGCGTCTGTTAGACTGCCGGGGCGCTACCGTGGACTTACAATTTTGACATGATGTGGCAGGCCAAAATTGTACAAAACCCACTCAAATTTTCATTGTGTTCATGTCATATCTCATACAACATTCTGCACTTGTTTAAAAAAAATTTTTTGAAGACCTTTTAAATTCGATAGAAACTAGGTATCATTGTTTCAAGTTTCGGAGTTGTTTCGGTTTCATAATCTAACAAACATTGTTTAAATCTCTAGCTTGGCTCTGATACCACTGTATGGTTACTTAGCGCGGCAATAAGGTTTCGGGAGGCATCGTCCATGCTGTTTTCAAAAATTTGCCGTTCTAAACAACTCTAACCCTAGAATCTTAACTAAAGATTTAAACAATAAGCATGCAAACACTTTTACCTACTAAGTGAATGAGGAATACAACCTTTGTAGACTGGTCTTTCACTTCATACGCTCCATGTAGATGTCCCTTCGCTGCGAGTGTGATCTCCCGAACTCTTGAGAGGCTCCACAAGGTGAAAGATGCAAACTTGCTCAAAGTCTTCGAGGTCGAAGATGATCTACGTCGAGGAGACTCAAGCTCATGCTACATCTTCACTAAATTAGGGTTTAGTGAAGCAAATGAAGGGTTCCTAGGCACACTCAAGAGGTCTCACAAGGCATCAACCATGCCAAATTCAAAATTTTCCGGTGCCGAGAAACCCTAAACTAGATCGTTAACTAGAGAATAGGCGAAACTACAAGCTAGTAAACAACTTTACTACTAAGTGAATGGAAATACAACCTTTGTAGATCCGGTCCTCTACCTCCTATGCTCCGTGTTGACGTCCCTTCGCTGCGATCACCACGATCCCGGACCCTAGCGATGGTTTCGTCGGAGAAATGATCGGGCTAGGTCGTTGACTTCGATGCCGAAGATGATCTACGTCGAGACAACTCAAACTCATGCTCCACCTTCACTAAGTCATGAAACTTGTGAAGAAAACACCCAATACAACATGGCAAGTGGTAGAGGATGAAGAAATAGGAAGTGTGTTCACTTTGGATTTAGATTTCTCACTTGATTTCATCACTTAAGAATTTTCAAGAATGCTTTTCTTTTTCTTCATGAAGAAGAAGAAGAAGAGAATGAAAAATCAAATTTTTTTCCAAATAATAATTCAAGTGAATACTTAACATAAAGCAACCATGGGTGAAGTTTACTCGTGTAGAGAATAAACTAGGGTTAGGGTTAAGGACAAAACAAAAATGGCAGACTTTTCAAGGATGCTAGAAAAGCTTCATGAAGCTTCAAGCATAACAACAAAGAAAGCCACCATTTCTATTTTTGCCAAAAATAAATGAATAAATAAATAAGTCAAAAGAAACCCTAACCATTTACTAAACATGGTTTAAGTCAAACATACACCCAAGTTTGCATGTATCATCAAACATAATACAATCAAGTGCATAAAAAATATATCACATATACAATGTGCACATCAAGTGAGAAAATCTTCTTAAGCGAACCAATACTAGTTAATGTAAAGTAATATATCAAATATATAATTATACATTAAATCATTAAATCAACACTTGATTTAACGATCCGGTCATATCGCATATGACCGACTAATATCCAATGTATCGACTTATCGAATCAATCCTCGATTCGATAACTAGGTTATATCGCATACAACGAATCGATACATTCATCGCGAGAATAGAATACGGTATCACATACACGCATTATTCTCGGTCCCGCACATATCTGATATGCGCTCCTATTTAGTTTCACTTGAGCCAGGAAACCTCTGTATAGGACTCTAAAGACTCGTCAATACGCCGGCAGTAGGTGATGATCATATCAAACACCCACAAGCTGTAAGCGGTCTGGTAAACATAACGGCCATACGGGTATTGAGCGATTAGAAGATCAACGAGCAAGCCCGCTCACACTCCTGTGAATCCAACCAGTAACACTTACCGTACTGTCCGGTCTGATCGTCTGATATGTCGCATATCTCGCCTAGGGGTGGTAAACGTCAGACCCCAATAGCTCGATAAGTCGTGTCGATATGAGGTCTATAACAGTTCGAGAAACTACTGGTAACACTTACCAGTAAATCTCAGCGACCCTGGCCAGGGATTTCCGGTTATAGCCAATCGAACACAGCGCAACATCAACTCCCTATACCGGGAGAGACGAATCCCCTCCTATCGCTCATTGCCTCCATGTGATTCGGGACTGTACCCAAAAACCACCATTTTGCACGCCCTCTTGGACGTGGTAAGGTGGAAATCAAAGCACAGTGGGAATCGCACAAGACTCTATGACGATCTCGGGTCTACAGACTAACCTGTACCAGTGTCACCAGAGAACTGCCATCTGACGTGAGGTATAATACCATCTGGGAGTTCTCGGCGAGTCCGTCCAGTGTACCCAGTCTCCACTGAGCACCCTTATATCATCTCTAATGTCAAACACTAATGGATATGGGATCATCCATCGCCCATCTGTATGGGTCGAGAAGGTATACGCTAGTCTACTCTGGTTTATCGATGCCCCGTCTCGATACACCCACGACTAGGGACCTTGAAGGATGTACTTATGGACTACCATATCCCCACTAGTATGATCCGCATCATAGTCCAAGTAGTCAAGTACATATCCTAAGGGCTTTACCAACATGTAACAGAGAGACAATCAGTATACACGTTAAGGTAAAGAGCAACCAGATAGCATACTATCATGTCGAGCAAGAAATTCCTCCCTATATATGTCCAAGCATCCACTACAATATACATCCTATGTATAGTAATGGCCTCTAGGGCATACATATAACTAACAATCTCCCACTTGCACTAGGGCCATCTGTAGCAGTGGTTGTAGTATCTCATACTCAACCATCCCATAAAAGTCTCTCTCTGGGAAAAGGCCTTTGTGAGTGGATCCGCCGTGTTGTCCTCTGAGTCTACTCTCCTAACCTCGATCTCCTTGGAGATCAACCATCTCCATGATCAGGTGATACCGCCTTAGAATATGTCTGGATCAATGATGGGATGGACGTTCCTTTGCATAAGCCACAACTCTATTGTCACACAATGGGAGGAACTAAGTTCATCTCATGAACTGATATACACCCAGACAGCCTCTTTGGTAGCATCTTAAGTAGCGATGTATCCAGCCTTTATCGTCTAGTATGCCACGGTATCTAGCTTGGAACTTTTCCAACATACCGTCCCTTTACTTAGGGTAAAGACAGTGCCTGTGACTGACATTCAGTCGTCTTTATCACCCTGGAACCCTTCCGGTGATTCTCCCCAGGATCGATTGATACCATCTCGTTACATCTAGTGAGAATCCTAACATCCACTTAGATCTATCTCATAGATCCAAAACCCAGGATTTAGTAGGTATCACTTTGATCCTATGTAGAGAATCATTGTGATAAGCGGAGATTGATCGAGCGTAGCATAGGAAACTCCTTCCCTATCAAGAGTATGTCATCCACGTATTTTAGGAGGATCACCACCATACTCCCTACTACCTTTTTGTATATACAAGGTTCATCTACCCTTTTGATGATGTCAAACTCTTTCACTAACTCATCAAAACAGATGTTCCAACTCCGCGATGCCTGTTTTATCACATAAAACATCTTGCACACGTTTCCGCTGCTCCCACTGTCTACGAGGCCCTCTGGCTGTGTACTTATAGACGCTCTCTTCCAAAACATCATTTAGAAAAGCAGTCATGACACCCAACCACCAGATATCGTAGTCATGGTATGTAGCCGTGGCATGTAGGATCTGGATAGACTTAAGCATAGATCCTTAGAAAAGGTTTCAACATAATCCATACCTGGTCAATGATGCAAACCTTTAACAAGTCTAGCTTCGAAAGTCTTAACTTTTCCATGTACACCTAGTAATCTTCTCAAGATATACTTGCTCCTGATGGGGATTTAACCCTTCAGATATAGCAACCAAAATCCATACTTTGTTGGTGTATAAGGATTCCATCTCAGATCGCTAAGCATCCAGCCATTCTTACAGAGTCCCCACTCTCGATGGCCTGCTCGAAACTAGTTGGGTCATCATCTCATGATGCAATCCTCGCTCCCACTGTCATTGAGAAACCGAAGTATCTCTCAGGTGGGTGAGGAACCCTGCTAGATCGGCGGAGTGGCTGAGGTTCGTTGGTTACTATTGAATCCTTCGGTTCTACCAAATCATCTACTGTAGTTTGTATAGCTGGAACCTTTCCAGTTCTACATAACAGACCTTGCCTCGAGCTTGTCCGGATTTTGCTTTTAAACATAGTCCGGACAACCCCAAATCTTAACCAACTTATGATATGGGCTCTTCCTTTTCCATATCACATATGAAGTGGTAGGCAACTGAGTTGATTTGAACCCATATTCAATAGGTATGCAGCTTCTCAAGTGCATAACTCCCAAAAGGAAAATAAGAAACTCAGTAGTACTCATCATAGAGCACACCATATCACATAGGGTGCTATTGCTCCGCCCCGATATACCATCGTGCTATGGTGTATACGGAGGAGTAATGCTGAGAGAGAATCTCATTCTCCTTTAGAATAGTCCAGGATTTTCGTGCTTAAGTATTCTCCTTCCTGATCACATCAAAGGACATAATACTTATACCCTTATTTTGGTTCTCTACTTCTAACTTATATTCTGTGAATATCTCAAAGGTTTCGGACTTGTGTTTCAATAGGAACATATGTCTGAATCTTGAGAGATTATCAGAGAATGTAATGAAGTACAAAGAACCGGTCCTGGCATGTGTAGACAGGGGACCTCACATACATTATCATGTATCGGTCCCAA
Organism: Agapanthus africanus; assembly: GCA_030015575.1. Taxonomy (NCBI): domain Eukaryota; kingdom Viridiplantae; phylum Streptophyta; class Magnoliopsida; order Asparagales; family Amaryllidaceae; genus Agapanthus; species Agapanthus africanus. The sequence goes on from JASDDO010000001.1 coordinate 190,694,501, forward strand.
GAGTTTACTAACTCATTCTCTATTTCCAATAAACAGAGCTGAGGTCATTATATCTTTGTGACATGACTCGCAAATTTCATAAGATGTAAATTCAAACTGATTTAAATATGCATCTACTATGTAACTTAAGCTAGTCGGGTCACATTGATATGACCTAGTCAACAAAACCTCAAGAAGGATCCGTTCATTTCTGAACTCTTCCTCTTGTGTGTGTTCTATATACTAGGAACTGTAGTTTGATTTAGAACATCAATGCTTTTAGATAACGTGCCTGAACTGATCAACTTTTGATATAGGAAATGTTTAAAACATTATCCAACAATACAAAATTTTATCATTTCTTTACTAATAAAGAGACTGATATGATTTTGTATATCAGGTTCGGTATCTAATAACATTTGCTCAGAATCAATGTATTTTGAATACAGGGTGACAATGACCAACAGACTTGGCTGCAACACTTGCACCGTTTTCTGTCTCATGAAACTTATCACCCGTTCTCAGTTCTCTACCTTTCTGTAGCCCTATGTAACAGATTACATATCTGGGATCCTGATCCGGTATCAAATACCCAGGACGTAGAGGATACAGTGAAACAGTTCTTTATAATGAACACATCCGAAAGAGATGCATCGTATGCACTTTCTTCGTTTGGGTGGCATAGGAATTCTGGTATTCCCTTATTTCCTGCTCTGTCTTATAACAATTATAAGTTGGAGCGGGACCAACGTTTCCCAGCTCAGTATAACAAGCAGGTTCGGTCAATATATCCGTATTATTATCTTGATTAAGGCGTGATATGGTCGCTACCTGGAGAGAGAGAGAAGAAAACACTCAGCGTGCGCTCTTGCAAGAATAGATTGGTTATTATTTTATCTAATCAGGACGGCTCCCACTGTTTTAATCAAATCTTCCTTCAAACCGTAAAAGGAAAGACTAGCCAGGATTAATTACACACTGCAAGTTCACCAATCTTTCAGCCAGGCCAGTGTCGGTACTTTGAGGGAGGTCCCCCGTGCTTTCGCACGAACCTAATTAATGTAAACCTTGTTTTTCCAGAGGCGTAACCTCATTGACACCTTTCTAGACACCTACTTGATCGGCTAATTGTATTGTGTAAAACTCTCCCAGGAGTAACAATTACTCGCAGCGGGTATCGGGATCCAACTATCTCATAGAAGGTATGCAATCTCATTGCAAATTTCAACACTTCAAATTCCCGATAATATTTTTCCCCTAGCGTGCTATGACCTTGACGCATGCCAAACAACCCATAGTCCGCTAGTCAAGTTCAACCCGTACATTTCTTGATTGAATTAAACCCACCCGCACGACCCTTGACGCATGCCAAACAACGCCGTACGAATACCCTAATCCAATCGCATCGTATGCTAGCAGATAAGCACTAGTTAGCTACCGTACACTACGCCTTGACGCATGCCAAACAACCGCAGCACGAATACTAAATAGTAATTATCTGAAATGACGGAAGGTTACGACAGGTTTTTCTGAAAACCTATTGCGTAATGAACTTGATATCGTTGTAGAATCAAATGATTTTAAAATGGAGTGTTTTTGAGGCTTTTCTAGTTTTGCTAAAGGGGTCACTCCCGGTGAAGGGATCGTCGGCCCTTTCCTCATCGAATAAGGTGCAGGATATATCATATATACCGCTGTGCAAAGCAGAAACTATAGAAGCTATCAAAAGACAAACCGAGTGTGTAGCATCTGCCAGTTATTGCTAAAGGGGTCACTCCCGGTGAAGGGATCGTCGGCCCATTCCTCATCGAATAAGGTGCAGGATATATCGTATATACCGCTGTGCAAAGAAAGAACTATAGCTACCTGTTTTATTTTTTGAAATTCGATTCCACAACATCTTTAGGTTTCTTTTTTTTTCATTAATCACATTAATGAAGTCCCATCATTTAAAACACCTAAACATCACAGATAAATACGACGGACACTTATGCCTTCCGCATTCGCCTCGATGTCCCCTCGTGCACCGTTAGGTTAGGTAACTAACGACAGAGCAGGACAGGGCTAGCGCGGGTGTAAAACATAAGCAACGTCTATATAATATATCATATATACTATATACAGTATTTATCGCAGAACATCACATGATCACATCACAGATATCGCAGCAGAAGAAACATACGAAATATTGGATATACTAGGACGTCCGTGTTTTCAATACGAGCCAGTTCAAAACACGGATTCCACGGTCGCGATGAATAGCCAAACCCACACCCCTAGACCCCTACGAGAGCGGCAAGCAACCCTACCAATTCTAGAGTTAGGTGCCCCGAACTCGACTCCTCGAGTTGGTCTCCCACTGGACTCTAGAACCCTGTTACTTGTGCCATCCTCCTTAGGTCTATCCTAGTGCGGAAAAGTAAATAATATACAAAGGTGACATCATCCGCAACCTGGAAGTGCCCCAATAAAAGAATATTACATACAAGTTTTTACATGAATGAAAATGAAAAACACTCATCTCACATAAAACCCTCCGGCTATTCAAACACGACGATCCAATATAACATATCCAGCAACACATAACATCACATGTCATCAACGTAAGTAAACATGCATATCCTAATTGTCGTTGACATATAGCAACGAAACCGGCGATATCACATATTACACTTACGGTCGCAGAAAAGAAAGTGTAAAACTACAACAGTTGGAATCCGCAACCTCTTTAGACATCGCATGCCTAATCAAATGAATTCCATAGACATCGCATTCCTAACGATTATAAACCCCGCATTTTAGTCTCATTATCGAAAACTCTTTTCAATATCAAGTCGGGCAATTCAACAAGATTCCCGACATTGTGATCGAATGCTCATCGCAAACTTTATTAGGCGGCCGCACCCCCGATGCCGTCGACGAAGTGCACCAAGGCGGAACACCGCTGCCGCGAGCACCCAAACGGATGCTTTCGGTGACGGGGTTCTCCTACAGTCACTTGGTCGGGGCTATGGGGTGTAGCTGTCTATTAAGTTTACCCGGCGAGTATCCCCATACGCTACGTGATTGCGACGGACTTTTGATCACATCAAAATTCTGTGGCAACCAATCAAATGAGACTAAAGTGCTTTGTTTATAACATTCAAATCAGTTATCTCATAACAACTTGTGGATTCCAAATATTGTATCACATTCCAGATAAATAGAAAATGTTAAACTTTCCGATCGAACAATCAAACACCCAAGTTTTCCCGAAACAGATCAACTCATGAAATAAGTTTAAAAACATTCACTTCATGCCTCAGTACCAACGGTCCATCCATAGAAGGGTCAAGCCAACGCCTCACATGTGGCACGCCGTACTGCACCAAACTCTAAGGTTCAAAGGGCAGTTCAAGACGGTCACATAATCGAGTTAAGGTTTGTTGTCTTCTAGAGGGTCCATCGCATTACTTGCACTACTTAGAACGTCTTTAAACCACGGAAAAATCCAACACTTGGAAATTTCCCGACAGGGGAAAAATTGGGTATTTATATCCGGTCGAACTTTTTAACATATTCTAAAATTACCCGGAAAAACACATAGACAAAGTTAGACAATCCGATCAAATCTACGAACTCCAAATACAACCCAGAAAACTCAACTCTTGATTAAATATTAAAAATTCCCAGAAAATACAGCACTAATAGATAGGAATTACTGTGCAAAGAAAACGACAAGATACTCCAATATGGCCGCGGAACCGCCGCCAATGCCATGCTATTGCCGCGGTTTCGCGGCCACTTGGTCGAGTTATGCGCATGTGCTTCACAGTAATTCTTGAAAAAGCCTGCTGATTTTTCTGCATATTTTTAATTTGGAAAAAACCCAGTTTTGAAAAAATGTACAGAGAAGGCTTAGAATTAGGGTTTCAGGGTTTGATCGGGTTTCTAACATCGTCTACGCATCGCCTAAGGCTCTAGCTAGGCTCTGATACCACTGAAGGGTTCCTAGGCACACTCAAGAGGTCTCACAAGGCATCAACCATGCCAAATTCAAAAATTTTCGGTGCCGAGAAACCCTAAATTAGATCGTTAACTAGAGAATAGGCGAAACTACAAGCTCGTAAACAACTTTACTGCTAAGTGAATGGAAATACAACCTTTATAGATCCGGTCCTCCACTTCCTATGCTCCGTGTTGACGTCCCTTCGTTGCGATCACCACAATCCCGGACCCTAGCGATGGTTTCGTCGGAGAAATGATCGGGCTAGGTCGTTGACTTCTATGCCGAAGATGATCTACGTCGAGGCAACTCAAACTCAAGCTCCACCTTCACTAAGTCATGAAACTTGTGAAGAAAACACCCAATACAACATGGCAAGTGGTAGAGGATGAAGAAATAGGAAGTGGGTTCACTTTGGATTTGGATTTCTCACTTGATTTCATCACTTAAGAATTTTCAAGAATGGTTTTCTTTTTCTTCATGAAGAAGAAGAAGAAGAGAATGAAAAATCAATTTTTTTCCAAATAATAATTCAAGTGAATACTTATCATAAAGCAACCATGGGTGAAGTTTACTCATGTAGAGAATAAACTATGGTTTAGTTAAAGGGTTAGGGTTATGGACAAAACAAAAATGGTAGACTTTTCAAGGATGCTAGAAAAGCTTCATGAAGCTTCAAGCATAACAACAAAGAAAGCCACCATTTCTATTTTTGCCAAAAATAAATGAATAAATAAATAAGTCAAAAGAAACCCTAACCATTTACTAAACATGGTTTAAGTCAATCATACACCCAAGTTTGCATGTATCATCAAACATGATACAATCAAGTGCACAAAAAATATATCACATATACAATGTGCACATCAAGTGAGAAAATTATCTTAAGTGAACCAATACTAGTTAATGTAAAGTAATATATCAAATATATAATTATACACTAATTCATTAAATCAACACTTGATTTAACAATCCGGTCATATCGCATATGACCGACTAATATCCAATGTATCGACTTATCGAATCAATCCTCGATTCGATAACTAGGTTATATCGCATACAACGAATCGATATATTTATCGCGAGAATAGAATACGGAATCACATACACGCATTATTCTCGGTCCCGCACATATCTCATATGCGCTCCAATTTCATTTCGCTTGAGCCAGGAAACCTCTGTGTAGGACTCTAAAGACTCGTCAATACGCCGGCAGTAGGTGATGATCATATCAAACACCCACAAGCCGTAAGCGGTCTGCTAAACATAACGGCCACCCGGGTATTGAGCGATTAGAAGATCAACGAGCAAGCCCGCTCACACTCCTGTGAATCCAACCAGTAACACTTACCGTTCAGTCCGGTCTGATCGTCTGATATGTCGCATATCTCGCCTAGGGGTGGTAAACGTCAGACCCCAATAGCTCGATAAGTCGTGTCGATATGAGGTCTATAACAGTTCGAAAAACTACTGGTAACACTTACTAGTAAATCTCAGCAACCCTGGCTAGGGATTTCCGGTTATAGCCAATCGAACACAACGCAACATCAACGCCCTATACCGGGAGAGACGAATCCCCTCCTATCGCTCATTGCCTCCATGTGATTCGGGACTGTACCCAAAACCACCGTTTTGCATGCCCTCTTGGACGTGGTAAGGTAGAAATCAAAGCACAGTGGGAATCACACAAGACTCTATGACAATCTCGGGTCTACAGACTAACCTGTACCTGTGTCACCAGAGAACTGCCATCTGACGTGAGGTATAATACCATCTGGGAGTTCTCGGCGAGTCCGTCCAGTGTACCCAATCTCCACTGAGCACCCGTATATCATCTCTGATGTCAAACACCAATGGATATGGGATCATCCATCGCCCATCTGTATGGGTCGAGAAGGTATACGCTAGTCTACTCTGGTATATCGATGCCCCGTCTCGATACACCCACGACTAGGGACCTTGAAGGATGTACTTATGGACTACCATGGGGAACTTGCTGACATAAAAAGCTCAGGAGATGTGTTGGTTTGATGAATACACTCGATCCAGCTCTCGAGGAAGCGAGGGACCTGAGGGCCACTAGTATGATCCGCATCATAGTCCAGGTAGTCAAGTACACATCCTAAGGGCTTTACCAACATGTAACAGAGAGACAATCAGTATACACGTTAAGGTAAAGAGCAACCAAATAGCATACTATCATGTCGAGAAAGAATGTCCTCCCTATATATGTCCAAGCATCCACTACAATATACATCCTATGTAAAGTAATGGCCTCTAGGGCATACATATAACTAACAGCAAACACCCTAAACTAAATGGCTAATAGTAGAGGATGATGAAGTAGGAAATGAGCTCTCTTTGGTTTTCTTTTTGTCTCAATATTTTCTCACAATTTTCAAAAGCTAGGAAGCTTTTCATAAGGAAGAAGAAGCTCAAGTGAAAAATAAATCAAGTGAAGAGAATGAACTCATGATGTGAGAATATGAACCATGGGTGAGTTAGTGTCATGCACTAACTCATGTAGAGACTTAACTAGGGTAAGGATAGAGGTTGGGTTAATAAATATCTTTAGCATGACAAAAATGGTGGACTTAGTCAATTGTTATCCACAAGCTTTCTCAAAACTTCTACCATGACAAAATCCATCCAATTTTGATTTACTTTGATAAATATAAACCTAAGGATTATCCTAACTATAGTGTAAGTCTCATACACCCATCTAGATGTAACATCAAGCATGACACAATAAAATGTACTTTAATATATATCACATACATACTAAGTGTACACAAGTGAGAAAAAGAATACATAGAGAGCAAATATTAGTTAATGTAAATTAATATATCACATATATAATTATACATTAAATTATCAAATCAACACTTGATTTAATAATCCGGCTATATCACAAACAACCGACTAATATCATATGAATCAATCTATCGAATCAACACTTGATCTGATAACCCGGCTATATCACATATAACCGAACGATATCACATATCGCGAGATTATAATACTGTATCACATACCGTATTATTCTCGGTCTTGCACATATCACATATTTTCTCCTACTCCATTTCGCATGAACCAGGAAACCTGTGTGTAGGACTCTAAAAACTCGTCAATACGCCGGCAGTTGGTGATGATCATATCAAACACCCACAAGCCGCAAGAGGTCTGCTAAATGTAACGGCCACCCAAGTATTGAGCGATCAGAAGATCAACAATCAAGCCTATTCAAACTCCTGCGAATCCAATCAATAACACTACCATACAGTCCGGTCTCTTCGTCAAATATGTCGCATATCACATCCTGGAGTTCGTATAACGTTAGACCCCAATAGCGTGATAAGTCATGCCTATGCAAGGTCCATAACGGTTCGAGAAACTACTAATAACACTTACCAGTAGATCTCAACAACCCTGACCAGGGATTTCCTGTTATGGCCAATCGAACATAATGTAACATCAACTTCCAATCTTATCGCTCATTGCCTCCATGTGACTCGGGGCTGTACCCAAAAACCACCGTTTTGCACGATCTCTTGACCGTGGTAACGTGGAAATCAAAGCACAGTGGGAATCACATGAGACTCTATGACGATCTCGGGTCGACAGACTAACCTGTACCAGTGTCACCAAAGAACTGCTACCTGACGATATGTATAATACCATCTTGGAGTTCTCGGCGAGTCCGTCCAGTGTACACAGTCTCTACTCAGCATCCGTATACCTTCTCTGATGTCAAACACCAATGGATATGGGATCATCCAACTCCCATCATATGGGTCGAGAAGCGCATATGCTAGTCTACTCTTGAGTATCGATGCCCTGTCTCGATACTCCTATGACTAGCAACAATTATAGTGTGTACTTGTGGACTACCCTTAGCCCCACTAGTATGATCAACATCATAATTCTGGTAGTCAAGTACAGATCCTAAGGGCTTTGTCAACATGTGAGAGCAAGACAGTATCACGTATACAAGTCAACATGTTTAGACAAAGAGCAACCAGATAGCATACTATCATGTCGAGCAAGAAAGTCCTCCCTATATATGTCCAAGCATCCACTACAATGTACATCACATGGACAGTAATGGCCTCTAGGGCATACATATAACTAACAGTCTTTACCGTCAGTTGGGGGACGGTATGTTGGAAGAGTTCCAAGCTAGATACCGAGGAAACTAGACAATAAAGGCCGAATACATTGCTACCAATGATGCTACCGAAGTGGTTGTCTGGGCATTTCTTGTTCATGAGATGAACAAGGTTCCTACCATTGAATGTCCAATAACTGTTACTGTGACAACAATGGAGTTGTGGCTTTGGCCTAGGAACGTAGGTCCCATTAGCGTTCCAGACATATTCTGAAGCAAGTATCACCTTGTAACATTTCGAAAATTTAGATATTAAATCAATTTAATTAATTAAATAATAAAATGCTAATTTAAAAAGTTAATGAAACAAAATAGGATATTTCATAAGTAGTATGTGAAACTAATTAAATTGAAAGTTTAGTTTGTAATATTAATGAAATTACAAGGGTGTTAGTGAAAAGATTAGCTTCATGTGTAATATGATATAATATGGGGGGTTATGTGAAAAGGTTAGTTCTTTATGCAAATTAGACATTGTTTAAGGGTTGTTATGAAAAAGGGGTAGTAATTGGTTAAGGTTAAATTAAACCCTTTGGTATATCATAACACCATGAAGACACCTCCTTCTTGCACATTTACACCTCATGCACACACCTCACCCTTGCACGAAAACCCCACCAGTTTTGTGCACACACCTCACCCTTGCATGAATCAATCCCCTCCCTTTTGGTGACACCTCCTCCTAAACACCCTCACTCATTTACATTATATGGTTCAGTTCATATATATTGTGAATTTAGGAATCAACTGAAATAGAAAAGAAAAGAAAAACATTAGAACACAAAAAGAAAAAGAAAGAAAAGAGAAGTGAAGAGAAGAGCTAAAGTTCTAAGGATTTTCCTCACCTCAAGCTAGGGACTAGGATCTTGTGCATCTTGGAGGAAGATCTTCCAGCAAATATTCTGTAGATATAATATTTAAACACTGTAGGATTTTAGTTCAGTAGCTATTTTGTTTTTGAAATCGAATATCGGTAATATCGTATTTTAGGCAAAACTTAGCTCTGTGAAAATCTGTTATAGTTTAGATGATAATTAAATTGATCAAACAGTACCTTAATCTTATAAACTAGACCTAGGATTAACCATAGGAAAACGAACCAGGGAGCTCGGATTTTGGCCGGCGACCAACACTAAAATTCCGAGCTCGCCGGACTTATTGGTGAGTTGGGGCTTTTGGTTTTTAGGGTAGGTCTGTATATGTGGATTAATTTGTTTGGTATTGTTTACTTAAGTTAAATTTTCAGTATGGGAAATCTGGAAGCTAATATCTAAAAAAGGATCAAAATTCTAAAAATACGACACGGGTAATTCGTAGCGCGTTTCTGTTTTTTGATACGAAAGAGCGTTGGGTTAAATTCTAGTTAATATAACTGTTAAATAGTTTGCAATAGTCGTATGTAGTATAGTTAGTATGTACAATTTGTATTTTCATGTTTTCGCCGTATCGGAAAGTAGCCGTTTCTTATACAAGTTAAATTCAATGTTAGATTTGAGTACGGGAACTTCGGAGGCCGCAAGGAAAGGAAAAGAATTGGTAATTTCTGAGTAGTACGATATATTCCAGTGAGTAGACTGAACATCTACCGGGGGATTTTGTATGGATGGCGTGATACGCCCGTAGTTAAGTTTAAAAAAAAATGCCTTTGCATATAAATGTTGATTATATGCATTCATATATATATACATCGTCATGTTAATAATTATTAGAACACTGCACAATTATCGATGAGTCATGTTGCACCTGCACATACCTATATGTTACACTACACCTCGTCGATATTAACATGTCACCTATATACTAAGTATTTGTTATGTTAAATACGATTCCTACTAAACCTTTAGCATAAAAAATGGTAATTACTCTGCATAAATGATATCATGTTTCATATTCAAGTGTTAGTATTTCAATATAAGATGTATTGGATTATTGAGGATTTATGGATTTGAGTTTTATATACTATTAAGTAGATTCAGTGATTTTCATGTTGATATGAGATGTCCACCATGAGATGTTGTTTTTATGATTTGGTTTTATTCCGGACCGAGTGGGGGAGCTATACGGTCGCGGATTTTTCACATTATCCAGACTGAGTGAGGGAGATATACAGTCAGATTCATGGTGGACCCGGTCGAGACCGAGGGGCAGGAAAGCCGCATTAGAGGCGGGGAGCCTAGCGAGGATACTCGATACCGGAGACAGTTATAAACACGGCGGATATCTAGTTGATACCGACCGGTGTTATTGGATGACAGGGCCATTCGAGGAATGATACCTGATGGAAATAGAAGATTTGTGTCGATATTGGACACGGAAAAGAATAAACCTTATTGGAATTAATTGATGAGAATTCCTTCTTGATTTTATACTTATTAGTTCATGTTCATGTTTCCACATATTATCATGCATTATATTCATCATTTTTTATATTAGCTCTAGTTCGTCATACTTATATTATCAGCCGATATATGTTACTTTTATTCACTGAGTTGGCAACTCACCCCCGTTGTGCCATAGTTCTTTGCAGGAGTCGTGTGGATACATAGCAGCAGTGCAGATCCATCCGTCAGCTGTTACCGTTCTTTTTGCTAGGTGAGTTACATATGCACTAACCTCCTATTTTGGATATGTATAGTTCGGATCTAGTATTACTCCATCAGACCATGTATTGTAAGTGCACGGCGGCGCCCCGGCCGTCAATCCGACGCCGGAATGCGGAAGCGGTGAATAACTTTAAATTTTGCGGACTTTGCAAACCGGCACCACCGCGCACTTTAACCGGATCGAACCATTAACTAGTCTAAGCTATCTACAAGAAAAGGGAATAGAGATATACCGACGATCCAAGTCCTTCGGTCTTCTCGTCATCGTCCCGATCTCCTGCGGAATGTCCCGTCTCCTCCTCGTCTCCGGAAGTGCACCACATCGCCTACTTCTTTTACGGGCTCCCACCTCAATGCCGAGGCAACTCGGGCACGAAGCCGGCTACTCGACGTGCCCAAGATATGCTGTAGGAAGTGTAGTGTAGAGGCTACTTGTCTCTTTGGGGTTTGTTGCCTTTGGATGGAGGAATGAGGATTGAACTTTGGAGGGAAATGAAGCTACCATTTTTGCAAGGAAATGAGATGAACAAATGAAGCACAAAAATGAATCTCTCATTTTTCTTCTCTCCTCAAGTTGTGGCCGGCCAAGTCTAGAATGGAAATGGTGGAGGGAACAAAATACAAAACCTTAAGGGAGGTGAGGGTAGGAGAAGTCAAGTGGTGACCACACCAAGAGACAAGAAAGCATACACCATACTTCAACTCACATCAAACCCATGCCCACTCAAATCACAAGTCAAAGCAAGTCATGGTGCAAAGAAAAGAAAGCTATCATAATCAATATATATGCAATAAAACCCTCCACAAAGTGTTATTTGCGAACTTGCAAATAACCCCCTCCATCGGAAAAGTCCGGCCGGGAAAGAACAAAGGAAAACCGGCCGGAACGGAAAGCAAACTGGCAACTCCAGAAAACTGGTCCCGTAAAAAGTTACAGGAAAACCCCGATACTGTGCATACACACCCGCATCTGTATTCCGTCCGGATACAAATGCAAAGAGACAAAATCTACACCGTACTAAACTAGGATCGGCTTAAACCAAAGCCGGCTAGTAATATCCGTTCGATCCTGATCCGTGCAATACCGCACGTATCTGATCGAACCCTGCCATAAACCTATACGGCTACTAGTACAAACCGTCCGATCCTGATCCGTGCAATACCGCACGTATCTGATCGGACCCTGCCATATCTCCATACGGCCTCTACAGCGTTTCGCCCGAAAGCTGAGTAACTGAAAGTGTGGTGGACTCTAAAGACTCGTCAATACTATGGCTGTGGATTTAACCACTAGCACGTCAGAGGTATTAGCCAATACGTGACGGGCCACCAGCTATTGACCAAAAGGGACGTCGATGAGGAAGCTCACCCCGACACCCAACTGAGCCTGTCAGTGACAATATCCGTGCAGTCCGGTCCGTTCGTCTATGAGTATCGCATGGCGGGCCTAGGGGGTTGGTAAAAGTCAGACCCCCAAAAGCGGTACAAGTCGTGTCGGAGTGTAGCCCAGAACACCCTGAGATACTACTGGAATACCTACCAGTAAATCTCCTTGCCTTGGCCAAGGACTTTGTGTAATGGCTCTCCTAGACACAGCACGACCTCACCCCCAATACCGGGAGAGACGAACCCCTGAAGATACGCTCACTGCCTCCATGTGGCTCGGGACTGTACCCAACTAAAACCTGTTTGCACGACTCCTTTGAGCCGTGGTAGGGTAGTAATCAAAGTACAGTGGGAACTCACACGAGACAAATGACGATCCCCAGGTCGATGAACTAACCTGCACACATGTCACCAGGGAACTGCCATCTGACGTCTGGTATATGACCAACTAGCATGTTCCCGGCGAGTCCTGTCCGGTGTACTCATAACCCAATGAGCACCTGTATACATCTTAGGTGATCCAACTGACACCAGTGGCTTGTGAGACCAGCCACCGCCCCTCGTCGGGGTCTCGACTGTATACACTAGTCTACTAATGGAGTATCGATGCCCGGTCTCGAAACTCCCACGACTAGGGACCTTTTAAGGATATGCTTGTAGACCCCCAGCTCCCACTTATATGATCGCCCTCATACTGCTGGTGGTCAAGCAAGAATCCTAGGGGCTCTATCAACGTGTAATAGCGACGTGTCATGTCACCTAAAGCAGTACACGATGATAAAGGTAAACCAGATAGCATACTATCATCTCGAGTAAGACTGTCCTACCGGGATAGGTCCTCCCTCAATCATTACAATCACGTACCTGTGACCTAATAATTGACTCTGAGGGCACTATCTCCAACAATCTCCCACTTGCACTCAAGGCTAATTATTGCGATGTCGCATACTCACAACCCGTGTGATACCGAGCATCCAACTCCTCTACTAGTCAGTCTCACAAAGCTCGTTTGCGGAACTATTGCGTTCGAGGAATAGCCTCAGTGAGTGGATCCGCTTAGTCGTTTCTTTCCATGTCTCTCTATATCTCAAGTTCGCGGAGAAACCCATCTCCCGAAATGAGCAATACCTGTCTCAGAATATGTCTGGATGTCTGATGGGACCTAGCTCATAAATGAACTCCAAATCCAAACTTCTTAGACTGTATCGTCAACTGAACTTAATCAGTATCCTGCGCCATGCCTCCCTCAGTACTGCCTTGGATCACCTGTCCAAAATACTGCCCCTCGTCAGAGGGAAAACTATAACTCTGACAACCTCCTTGTCGTCCATATCACCTTGGAAGCCTGGAATGATAACTGTCTCCTGAATGAGGCTGTCGTTATCATATCTCTAGAACATGCACTTATGTTCTAAAACTGCTTCCGACTGTTTCTCCAGGATTGGATTAATGTCAACTTATTGCATCTAGTGCAAGAATAACATCTGGTGTGGTACTTGACATCTCATGATTGACTCAATTGCCTAAGCAAGTGATCTGCCAATCATGCACGTCCCTCTCCCCTTTAGTCTGTAAGACACCTTTAGAGAGGGTGACTCCATTACCTGCAGGTACACTACCGTGCCAGGAGTCGTCCATCCTAAATACTCTTAGAATGCTGTCAAGTACCCTGATTGGGAAACCACCCAAATCTAGATCTAAAACCATAGATCCAGTAACCAGTATGTCAGATATAAAATCCATTTCCTTTGTGGAGAAACCACTGTGTGACGACCAATGTATAACCGATTGTAGTATAGGAGTTTCTTTTCCTATTCTGTGTATGTCATCCAGATACCAGGACATCACACCCTACTACCTTCTCAACAGATCCATCCCCTATTCTGATGAAGTCAAACCCATGACTGTCACGTCAGAAATAGATGATCTATCTCCGCTACATCTGCTTTAGTCTATAAATAGACATAAGCAACCTGTCCACCAATGCTTCCGCTGCTCCCACTGACTACGACAACCCTCTGGCAGAGTCATATAGACGTACACTTCTAAAACTGGTTTAGAACGACGCTATACTCATTCTCCCGCCGGGTCTCGCTGCCTGGAACAACAGCAATGGTAATTGTGGGTAAACAAGAACTTCCTTGTCACCGTCCTTGAGGCTACCGCAGTACCTCTCGGGTGCCTGAAGTTACCCACCTTATCTGCGGAGTGGCCAATGGAATGTCAAACCGGATTGAATCTTTAGGTTCCTTATCAAATCTTCAGTAATCGTTTGTGGTTCTGGAATCACTTCCAGTTCTGCCATACTCCCACTACTGTTTTCTGAAAAAATCCATTTTTAATAAAACTGTGGCGAGTCTAGAACAATATCGCTATTGTTCATCCAGATGGTAGAAAATCAACCCTCGTCATAGCCTGGGTCAACCCACAAACAGCCATTACAGAAACGTGCCTTGAGTTGTCCAGTGTCTGGTTTTAATCATGAACCGGACAACTCCCCGTACCTTAACATCGTTAAGATATGAACTGTTCTATATCCAATATAGAAACAGAGGCACTGATTTAATTGAACCAGATTCAAATCATGCAGCTGTCTCCAGTGCATGTCAACTAAATGGAAGGAGGCCGATCAGCGTTACTCAACATAGGAATACTTCCAATTATGAGTAACCTGAAAGAGAAGCAAGATCTCTTTATCATTACTATCAACTGAATACCACACACAAGTATCTACATCTTCGATCTCTTTGAAGAATCCCGATACTTGCTATACCTGGTTCTCTACTCTATTCAAATACCTATAACTCCTCAAAACTTAGATCCTGTGTTTCCATGAAACACTTGTCTAAAAACTAGAGAAGTCATAAGTAAACCGAATATAGTACGAGGACCATCCCCTCTGTCCTGATGGACCCTGGACAACATACAATACTCTGTATAAGTCCCTTGAGTCTGATAACTCATTCACTGTGTGTCGTAGGTCGAAAACTGTACTTATGGTTAAGAAGAATTACACCGCTGTTTAATGCTCCTTATCTAACCATCCACTGATATAGGTAAATGTCGTAGACATAATTTCAGAAAGGTATATCTCACTCTATGAAAATAGACGTACAGATATATCAATTTGAAATTGGTGCATAACAGCGGATATTCAAAACCAAATATTTGCCGACCGGCAAACAGCCCAGGTGATTTCCTCAAATATCACCGATTACAACGAATCCCGATACAATGAGGATGATCACCCAATTCCCAATAACTTACTCCCACTCATCATCTGTAAAACCATACAGACGTGAGAATCGTACCTGGTAAATACATACCCTGGAGTAAGTATCTAATCGGGAAATCAGTTTTTCTTTAACTTTACACAGTGAAACTGAAACATTGAAATGTTCCGTTGGGGTATCCTGGTATTCCTAGTAATGCCTCTTCCAGATTCACGACTGTAACCGTATAGTTCTTTGCCACCTCTCCAAATCCCTTCATATGTCTTTAGTCTTTACCTTCTGCACACCCTTTTAGGCCAAATGGTTTTCTTCCTTCCCTACCGTTCGGCACCAGCCTATGGTTTGGAAGAAGACTATCCAATAAGCATAATGGGTGTACTGTCCCAATCCTAGGAACACTCGCAATGCGAGAGAAGGTGAAGATAAAAGACACCTGAATGTACTTTATTCCTATTTCTCCTGAACCATGATCCATCCCCGAACTGGAACAAGTTCCTTTCGAGTTCGTATATAACCATACGATGGATTATCCAAATAAACTGTGGATCTTCGTAGTGATACGGAGTGTCCTGGAGAAATACAAAGGTGATGTGGGAGTGGTAACGAAATATTTGGTTTGGTCGTGAATACCTGTTGCAATTTACTTTGCCCTCTTACTAATCCCTTGCTTTGTCTGAACTTAATACCTTCTGCACACCATCGTTATGCTAATTGGTTTTCTTCATTCCCTACCGGTCGGCACCAGCCTAAGGTTTGGAAGAAGACAATCCAATTTGCGTAATAGGTGTACTACCCCTAAACCAAGGAGTACTCGTAACCTGAGAGAGGGTAAAAGGAAAAGACAACTGAATAGTCCTATCCGTTTTCTCCAGAACCGGAAACCATCCTCGAATCCCTTCGAGTTCGTATCTTACCATACGATGGTTTTGTCCAATGGAAGTGGACGTTCGTAGTAATACGGGGTGTCCTGGAGAAAAGGGTAAAAGTAGGAGTGGCAATGAGGTCTGCAACTCTGACAATCCAAAAGCCGGTGTTTAAGAAGGTTCGGTTAATTTGGTCACTGAGTCAAAATCTTAGGGTCGGGTCAAATGGTCGCTGCCAGAGAGAGAGAGAAAAGAAACACTCAGCGTGCACTCTAACCTAGATCAGAATGGTTACCAATTTATCTAATCTGGAATCCTCCCACTGTACCTCAAATTCTCCTCCAAACCTGAAAGAAGAATTAGTCGGGGTCACCCGAGGAGTAAACTAACTCATCAGTGGGAATCGGGATCCAACTATCATCGCATGATAACGTGACGGAATCCGCTCAAGCTATCACACTCCAGAAGGTATGCGCATATCTGGCAAGTTTCAGTTCTTTTGAAACTCCCGATGTAATTTCTGCCCCATGCTCTTATGACCTTGGCGTGAGGTCAAAATATCATAAGTCACATGTCAAGTTCTGCCCGTCATTATCCAGGTTAATCTGAACCCACCCGTACATACCCTTGACGTAGGCCAAAATAGTAGTACGACTGTCCCAAACCAACGCATCTATCTATGCAACAGATAAATACCCGGCAGCTACCAATCACTATGCCTTGGCGTGAGGTCAAAATACATAGCTTGAATACTACCGAATATTTAACTGAAATGACGGAGGGCTACGAATGGTTTCTGGCGAAAACCTTTAACGTAATGAACTTGATATCGTCGAAGGAACGGATAGCTTTTTGAAAATATAGTGACGACAACTTCCGCTAAAGAGGTCACTCCCGGTGAAGGGATCTCGGCTCTTTCCCCGTAGAATGGGGTGCAGGATATTCCAAATGAATACCACGGTGCAAAGCAAAAGTAATCGGCTATAGTGAAGTTAATGCCCTGACGCAAACTTTTTGTCCAAGGGGTCACTCCCGGTGAAGGGATCTCGGCCCTTGCCTCGTCGACTGAGGAGCAGGATATTCCAAATGAATACCACGATGCAAAACAAAAGTGAACGTCCTTGCAATAACAGCTTTTTGAAAAGTGTTCCAACAACATCAGATTAGGTTTGTTTTTAACTTTGCATTGATCCGAATCAATGCAGTCCCATCAATTGATCACACCACAAAGAACGAAAATATATTGATGTACGTATATGCCATCCGCATTCGCCACTGGGTCCCGTCATTACCCGTTAGGTTAGCTTACTAACGACAGAGCGGGGACTGGACTAGCGCGGATGCAAAATATATACAACATCTACTAATATATATACCAATATATTATATTTCGCTCAAGGCGTGAAAGAAATGCAACATCACAGAGAATGAACAGCATCACAGAAACAATACAGATATCTGGGATCCCCGGGTTTCACAGAGCCGCTGAAACCCGACGTTCCCCTGGTCGTGTGGATAGCCTGTGCAATGAAATCCTAGACCCCTACGGGCGCGGCAAGTCACCCGCCAAAACCTGAAGCGAGGCAGCCCCCTTCAGCGCCGTGAATGGACCACCCAGCACTTCACGGAATCCGGCAACTTGGGCACCCCTCCTGGGTCAACCTGTACCCCCTACGAGTGCGGCGAATAGCCCGCCAATCCTAGAGCGAAGCCCCCTCCGTCTCAATGCCATGAGATGCGGGCTTGTTGCCCTCCAGAACCCGGCTATCCGTGCACCCCTCCGCGGGGCAATCCTAGTACAGAAAGTAAAATATACATACACCGGGTACATCGACCGCAACCAGGTCGTGCCCCAAAATAATAATACAAACAGGCAGTGACGGCAGTCCACATGTCGGACGCTCGCCCCGCAATATCAAATGTACATAATACAACCACAACTGTACTAGCATTGCAACCAGGCTATCCCCACGACCGATCCGCAACAACACAGCAAATACATAGAACATCAACGTGAAAGTCACGTTCGCAAATCCGTCTAACCGGGCTATAGCAGTTAGACCGGATTTACCGATCGAGTGACATTCACGGTCGCAGATATAATGTAAATACTGTGAAAAATGTGTTTAAAAAATTTCCGATTGATCAAACAATTAACAAGTGGGCCCCAAAGAAAACTGTAGCACTCACAGAAAACCTGGGCCCAAGTTTAATATTCCAAAGCCCATATATTAAACCCAGAAAACACCTGAAAATAAATCGTGCAGTGATGTGAACAGTGTGCCGCGGAAGCGCGGCGGAATGGGTGTTTCCGCCGCCCTTCCGCGGTCGTACGGATGGATCATGCTACGAAATTTTTCCAGTATTCTTACATCTCCCTGCACATTATTCTGAGACCACCTGAAAAATTTTTAGACTCCAAAAAATTTCGACAGAAACTGATGCGAAGGGAATACGGGTTTTGGAACTTTTTGATCGATCGGAAATGCAAAACACATTACACAAAGCTAGACTAAGTTAATGGGGAGGCTCTGGTACCACTGTAAGTGCACGGCGGCGCCCCGGCCGTCAATCCGACGCCGGAATGCGGAAGCGGTGAATAACTTTAAATTTTGCGGACTTTGCAAACCGGCACCACCGCGCACTTTAACCGGATCGAACCATTAACTAGTCTAAGCTATCTACAAGAAAGGGAATAGAGATATACCGACGATCCAAGTCCTCCGGTCTTCTCGTCATCGTCCCGATCTCCTGCGGAATGTCCCGTCTCCTCCTCGTCGCCGGAAGTGCACCACATCGCCTACTTCTTTTACGGGCTCCCACCTCAATGCCGAGGCAACTCGGGCACGAAGCCGGCTACTCGACGTGCCCAAGATATGCTGTAGGAAGTGTAGTGTAGAGGCTACTTGTCTCTTTGGGGTTTGTTGCCTTTGGATGGAGGAATGAGGATTGAACTTTGGAGGGAAATGAAGCTACCATTTTTGCAAGGAAATGAGATGAACAAATGAAGCACAAAAATGAATCTCTCATTTTTCTTCTCTCCTCAATTTGTGGCCGGCCAAGTCTAGAATGGAAATGGTGGAGGGAACAAAATACAAAACCTTAAGGGAGGTGAGGGTAGGAGAAGTCAAGTGGTGACCACACCAAGAGACAAGAAAGCATACACCATGCTTCAACTCACATCAAACCCATGCCCACTCAAATCACAAGTCAAAGCAAGTCATGGTGCAAAGAAAAGAAAGCTATCATAATCAATATATATGCAATAAAACCCTCCACAAAGTGTTATTTGCGAACTTGCAAATAACCCCCTCCATCGGAAAAGTCCGGCCGGGAAAGAACAAAGGAAAACCGGCCGGAACGGAAAGCAAACTGGCAACTCCAGAAAACTGGTACCGTAAAAAGTTACAGGAAAACCCCGATACTGTGCATACACACCCGCATCTGTATTCCGTCCGGATACAAATACAAAGAGACAAAATCTACACCGTACTAAACTAGGATCGGCTTAAACCAAAGCCGGCTAGTAATATCCGTTCGATCCTGATCCGTGCAATACCGCACGTATCTGATCGAACCCTGCCATAAACCTATACGGCTACTAGTACAAACCGTCCGATCCTGATCCGTGCAATACCGCACGTATCTGATCGGACCCTGCCATATCTCCATACGGCCTCTACAGCGTTTCGCCCGAAAGCTGAGTAACTGAAAGTGTGGTGGACTCTAAAGACTCGTCAATACTATGGCTGTGGATTTAACCACTAGCACGTCAGAGGTATTAGCCAATACGTGACGGGCCACCAGCTATTGACCAAAAGGGACGTCGATGAGGAAGCTCACCCCGACACCCAACTGAGCCTGTCAGTGACAATATCCGTGCAGTCCGGTCCGTTCGTCTATGAGTATCGCATGGCGGGCCTAGGGGGTTGGTAAAAGTCAGACCCCCAAAAGCGGTACAAGTCGTGTCGGAGTGTAGCCCAGAACACCCTGAGATACTACTGGAATACCTACCAGTAAATCTCCTTGCCTTGGCCAAGGACTTTGTGTAATGGCTCTCCTAGACACAGCACGACCTCACCCCCAATACCGGGAGAGACGAACCCCTGAAGATACGCTCACTGCCTCCATGTGGCTCGGGACTGTACCCAACTAAAACCTGTTTGCACGACTCCTTTGAGCCGTGGTAGGGTAGTAATCAAAGTACAGTGGGAACTCACACGAGACAAATGACGATCCCCAGGTCGATGAACTAACCTGCACACATGTCACCAGGGAACTGCCATCTGACGTCTGGTATATGACCAACTAGCATGTTCCAGGCGAGTCCTGTCCGGTGTACTCATAACCCAATGAGCACCTGTATACATCTTAGGTGATCCAACTGACACCAGTGGCTTGTGAGACCAGCCACCGCCCCTCGTCGGGGTCTCGACTGTATACACTAGTCTACTAATGGAGTATCGATGCCCGGTCTCGAAACTCCCACGACTAGGGACCTTTTAAGGATATGCTTGTAGACCCCCAGCTCCCACTTATATGATCGCCCTCATACTGCTGGTGGTCAAGCAAGAATCCTAGGGGCTCTATCAACGTGTAATAGCGACGTGTCATGTCACCTAAAGCAGTACACGATGATAAAGGTAAACCAGATAGCATACTATCATCTCGAGTAAGACTGTCCTACCGGGATAGGTCCTCCCTCAATCATTACAATCACGTACCTGTGACCTAATAATTGACTCTGAGGGCACTATCTCCAACATGTATATTGACTTAGAACAAAACATGTTGTATATTATTTAGACCGAGTGATACCGTTAGTTATGTTAACTTATGTTGTATTAAATCTTGCTTGAAATTCTTCAACTTGAGTGTTGTACTATGATTGCGTATTGATTTCCGCTATTCGGCATTGTTGCTCCCAACTACAGATGCGATTTAATTACACAACTTAAATTGGCCTTCTATTAATTATTTAAATGATAGTCACTGTTAAAAGTTTAACATCGGTTGTTACATTCCAATATTTCAAAACCTTTCGACATGCTACTTCATTCTTTTACTTAATTATTGAGAATTTCTAAATTTCCGCAAAAAGGGTTTTTGATCTTGGTTTTTGGCTTAGTTAGATTATGTCGATATCTTTAGATATCATATAATCTAAGTGCCGGTCATATTCAAATTTTGGGTCATGACAAAGTTGGTATCAGAGCCTAGGATTAACCTTACGCAACCGAGTAGTTTGAATAAGTAAACTTAAGTTTCGTTATGTAGGATGACCTTTGGATGATGGAGTAGATGAATTAGGATGAGTAGAGTATCGTACATATGTTTCGCGACATATTTACGTTATGATACTCAGCCTAAGTAACCTTAGGATATATCTTGTTTAATCCTTCCTTTGACTTCCTTTTGATGTTGCTCCTATTCGTACGCCTTATCAACTCTCTTTTTCTGTTCCAGTTGCTATGGCTACGCGAGCTAGGAGTGTCACAGCCAGGATCCTAGTTAGGGCGAATCCTCCTGGGACTGCGACTGACGCACCGGACATTCCGGCGGTGGATGAGCATGTTGATCCTCCTCCTCCAGACAGACTGACTAGGATAGAGGAGGGCAGGCTGGGCCTACAACATGTGGTGGGACAGTTAGCAGAGGCCACCCGTGTTCAGAGGCATGATCAGACACCGACGATGGTAGAACCGGATGAACAGCTTATGCAGACTATCGCACTGGCAGGACCGAGAGTGATGGAGGTATCTCTTCCAGAGTTCATGAGGTTGAGACCTCCGGTGTTTACCGGGACCGATGCAGCAGAGGATCCTCTGTCCTTTCTTGATAGGATTGTAACGTTTCCAAAATAATAAAATATTATTTTCGGGAATTTTTATAATTTAATATTATTTTAATGAACATTTTAATATTCGGGTATAATTAAATACAAATAAATAGGGAAAAATTATGGAAAATTCTAAAATAGGGTATTTTATGGAATTATGCCATTTTAAAGTTTTTAAGATTTGTTATATGCTAATTTAGTGCTAATCGCGATTAAAAATCGCTAATTGGATTTTTTGCATTTTTATGAAAAAATGTGCACATATCATTTTGCACACTTGTTACACTTGTGTTACATTTCTATTGCCATGGTGGTTCATTTGGGTTCACTATTGGAGTGAGAAGAAAGAGAAAAGAAAGAAAAAGTATGATGATGATGAGAGAGAGAGAGACTAGGTCAACCCCCACTTTTTGAACCATACCCATCATTTCCTCACACCCATTTCTCTCCCCCCTCTCATGGAGCTGCTGCTGCTCCTGCTCCTGCCCCCTCATCTCCCTCTCCTTCACTTCATATCCCTCTCATTTCCCTCACCAAAACCTCATTCCCACTTCACAAAACTTGCTCCCAAGCTCATTAGCTACAGATTGAACCTAGCAAGATTGGATTTGGAGGACTTTATGCAACTCAAGAATTTTCTTGAGTTGCCAAAGGAGGTAATTTCTGCACCTATTAGAGTAGTATCTCATTTCTTGTGCATCAATACTAGTTCTGTGTCGATATGGTGTCGTTTGATGGATTTGTGAAACTTCAAGTTAGGGTTTATGTGAGATCTGAAATTAAAGATGAAATTGAGGATTGTGGTGACCTTAGAAACCCTTGTGTGATGCTAATTTGGACCCAAACCCCTTGTAGTGGTTGCACCCACACATACACTGTAACGCCTTGAAAATCGTTCTGGTGAAATTTCGGAAAATCGGGAAAATAAGGGGGTTTTCTGTAAAAAGTCAAAATACAAATATCTTTATTTTAAAATTAAATATAAATATTCTAGATATGTAATTGCTAGTATTTGGTGTTTATTGAGCCACTGGTGAGATTTCAAAATTTCTGAAAATTTTTCCGAAATTAATTATTTTAATATTATTTTAAGCCGTCACTAATAAATTTAATTAGGGAAAATTACAAACCGGAATGAGTTGAAACAAATTTTGTGCATCATAATACATTAAACAAAATTTTAACAAGTGGTTTTTGAATTAAAATAGGGTTGTTAACCGGTATTAGAAAATATCGAAGAAAAAGGCATTTTTTCGGTGAAATTAGTGCAAATGAAGTGCGGTATAACTTTTATCTTTTCCCAAACAAAACCACACTCTCTTTTATCCCCTCACACTTTTTGGGCTGATCTTGGCTGCCCTCTTTCTCTTGTGTCTTCAAGTAGAATCTAGAGATTAGATTTTTGGAAATTAAATAAAAGAAAATGAATAAAGCATGAAAAGACATTAAGATGGTGACATTTTGGAGAAGTTTCTACACCATTTCTCAAGTGTTTCTCCCTCTTCCCCTTATTGTGGCCGGCCTCCCCATCACCATGGCTGCCCCCCCCCCCCCCATTTTCCACCTCATTTTTATTCAAAAATCATCAAAAATACTACAAAAATCCAATTTAAATTCCACAAAAACCTAATTATTTCATACCCTTTATTCTCTACTCTTCTCTACATGGATTTTGGAGTGGGAAAGCATGTATTTTTGAGGCTCATTTTCAAGTTTGGACATGAGGTTGTGGAGGTATAAATCCTTCTCTTTTGTTTTATTTCTATTAGATATTTCTTTTAAAGCATAATTAGATTAATTAGATTAATTCTTGTTGCAAATTCTAAAATTCAAGTTAGGGTTTGAAAATTCAAGAGGTGGTTTTTGTTAATTAATTAGGGTTATAATAGCTAGTTTAACATCTTTTAGAGTGGAAAATTCTTGCATGGTGGTGGTATAATAAATTGTTGATCGAAATTGTTTAATTTAAACTATTTAGCTAACTAGATTTTTTTTCTAAAATGTGTTGTGGGTAAAATAAAATTCTTATTAAGGGTGTTATCATTAGATGGTAATTTTAGTGAGAATATTAGCATGTTAATTGAATGAAAAACTTAGTGTGATCACTAGATTATTTTGATAATTGGAAAAATAGTAATAAAATGCTATTATTTTGTAAACTAGATTTTAGGAATTTCTAAATAAATGTGATTAAAAATATAATTATAGTTTCATTACATCATTATCATCATAAATTGTGGTTTAAGTGATTAATTTATGCAAAATCATGTTTTGAGGTGGAATTGTGGTATTTTGTTTGGAAATGTTAAAATTGTTAAAAGTTGCAAACTAGAAATTTCAAATAAATGCAAAATTGTGTAATAAAAATATAGTAATGGTTTGTATAGTCTAGTAATGCTATTTAATGAGTTTTATGACCATTGGTTTCATTTAAATGTCAAGTTTTGATGAAAAACGGTAAATTGGCATTTTCGGGTTTTTCGAAAACGGACGATTTGATCGATTTTAGTGTTTCGATGAATTTGATCATGTTTTACAATATAAGTAATGTGTTTTAAAACTACAAGTTGTTTGATGATGTTATCTCGATCCATCGGAGTTTGTACGCCGATATCGAGCGGTATTTGGTTCTTTTGCGTGGACGGGACATAGGTTTTAACCTGTGCTTGCTCTTCGTATCGTTTGACTTTTGTATGTGATTCGGTTTACGATGCTATTTATATGTTTGCGTCTAGGTACCCTCACGTGGACTGCGGGCGATGAAGAGGAGGATGGCGATACTGTCTTCGGCAGACATGGACCAGGTGAGTAGATGCATATCTACGGGAGGAAGTCGGGTGGATGGCGTTTAGCACCCCCGCAACGTAGAATAGGAATAGTACTTATTGACATTAGGAAACCAGACGTGACCCTAGTAGGACCCTAGTATTGACCCTAGGCTGGACTAGACCGATTTAGGAAAACTATATCAGAGGATGAGTACCTTGGAAGAGGTTCGTAGGTTTCAGATAGAAACACACCCGTGCACACACTGAAAATCGACATGGGGTACGTGTATGTGTATATATATAGAACTAGGTATAGGTATATACATATATATACAACACATATAGGTGATTCAGTGATGTGATATGATATCCGAGGTATGATGAAACAGTATAACTGGGCTTGATGCCGTGATTTTTGACTATACAGTCGTAATAAAGTGTTAGCGGATCATTAGGGAATGAGATAATGAACTTGAATATATAAATTACAAAGAGTGGTGGTGATATTGATGTACATGGGACGCTAGAATAGTACTCGGACTGTAACTTGTGACTGATTACGATATGATATATGTATAACTTGATTTCGACATTATATTGGTGTGACCTGATGCCGATATCATATGAGTATGACTTAATCACAATATGATACATATGACATTATACGAATGAGGAGACACCTAGGAGATACTTGACCGTACCCCGACATTTGGGATGCCGTACGATGGATTTTACCGTACAAGGCTTAGATTTGATGATTGATCCGCACTCTTGATTCGAGGAAGCCGTACTACGTACGTGACGCTGTTGAGGCAGGATCGCCGACTATTAGAGATATTGATTCAGACCTTAGGTAGACTCTAGTTTCTTACTGACTAGTCTATTAGGTTTAGTTCCTTAGGATGTTAGATGGACACTGGTTTAGGTTCGACTCACATAGTGGTAGTTGTACTCGTATCTCGCAGAGGAGAGGATAATGCACGTCTGTATTTACATTCATACTGTAATCATCATGGTGCATGTCTTTTATATGTTGCTATAATCAGTATAACCTTTACCTGTTAGGACACCAGCACCATTACCGATGATGCGCATATTCCACGCACACTTATTTGCCGGCTCACACACATCATCATCGGTAATTGCTATGTCACGTACACTTTAGATCATATTATCTTTTATTGATAGAATCAGTTAACAACTAAACCGATGTAATATTGTGATCACTCTATGATGTTAAGTATAAGACATGACAATCATTACTTAGACATTCATGCATTCATATTTTCGTGTTATCATGCAGTATTATGGGCATATGCCGACACTTATCATATAATTACTCATGATTTTGAGATTTGGATTTCTATGAGATTTCCGGATTTTTGGGGAAAACCGCAAAAATATATAAAAACTTCTCTCTCTCTCCTCTTCTCTTTTTAAAATAAGATGCGGTTTTCTCGTGATGTATGTGTCGTCCACCATGAGTATTTCATGTTTTCTGATGGATTTCGAGACCCGATTCGAGGAGTGGATGAACCGTCTCGGGTACATGGTGGGCCCGGTATGGTACCCCGGGGCAAGAAGATCGAGTTGTAGACGATGAGCCTGGCAGGGGAAGGCTACCTACCGGTGATGTCTGTGTTAGTGTATATGCCCTAGAGGCCATTACTGTATCATACTAGTTTGTATATTACTTAATGGATACTTGGGATATTCACCTTGTATATACAATCTTGCTCAAAATAGTAGTATGCTACTTGGTTTGTTTCTACTTCAATGTGTACATGTGTTTATTTTTGTATATCGCCTATACACATTAGTAGAGCCCTTAGGATCTTTGCTTGATTACCAGCGATGTGATGGCCGTCACACTAGTGGGGCTGGGTAATCTATAAGCACATCCTTATGCAGGTCCCTGGTCGCAGGACTATCGAGACAGGGCATCGATACTCCGGAGTAGACCAGCGCATACGCTTCTCATCCCAGTGTGGGAGACGGTCTGTCCCACAGCCGTCAGTACGTCGTACTTGAGATAGTATGCGGGTGCTCGTTAGGTTACGGGTACACTGGACAGGACTCGTCGGGAACTGACTAGTTGGTATTATACCTATCGTCAGTTATCAGTTCCCAGGTGACATGAGTACAGCTTAGTCCGCTGACTTGACACTGTCACTCCGCCTCGAGTGTGTTCCCACTGTACTTTGATCACTACCCTACCACGGCTCAAAGGAGTCGTGCAAACAGGTAGTGGTTGGGTGCAGTCCCGAAGCACTTGGAGGCAGTAACGGTTAGACAGGATTCGTCTCTCCCGGTATTGGGGGTTGACATCGCGCTGTGTCTAGGAGAGCCATTACACGAGTAGTCCCTGGCCAGGGCAATCGAGATATACTGGTAGGTTTCCAGTGTTATCTCAGGGTGTTTTGGGCTTCGCTCCGGCACGACTTGTACCGCTATTGGGGGACTGACGTTTACCGCCCCCTAGGCCCGCCATGCGATGTATCAGACGAACAGACCGGACTGTACGGAGAATGTCACACTCAGGCTCAGTAGGAGTTCAGATGGGTTTCGCCTCGTCGGTCTTCTTGTCGGCATTACCTGGGGACCGTTACGCACAGCTAGTGCCGCTTGCGGTCTGTGGTTAAACCCATTGCCAGCGTAGTGTCGAGTCTTTAGAGTCCCACACAGAAAGCTTTTCGCCTTTAGGCAAAAGAGTAGAGGTCGCATGGTTTTGCGACAGGGTTCGGTCACATCCGTGCACTTGTGCACGTACAGTGTCCGGACAGATTACACTAGCGGGCTTTGGTCTAAGCCAGATCCTAGTGTACCTTATGGGATTGGATTTATCCAGTTTGCATTCGTGTTCCTCGGAACGCGGATGCGGGTGTGTATGCACAGTTGACAGGGAGGCAGAGGCAGCGGATTCTCATTAGGGTTGTTGACAGTTGACCGTTGACTATTTGACTTTATGCTCAACCCTAATGAGAATATGATATGTGATTAACTATTATATTAATTAAGTATTATGGTGATATGGTTGTTGACTTGTTGACTTTTGTTGACTTGTTGACTTTTGTTGACTTGTTGACCGGTTGACTAGGCTTGACTAGTTGACCATCATGATAACCATAGCCATCATTTCATGGCAAAGACTTTTGTTTACTTGCTCATTTGTGTAAAATGAGTGCATGAAATGATATGGTTGTGGTTGCTTCTAACCATCACATAAGACTTTTGTTAATATGATGAGTTATCATTGCTTTGGATTATGAGAGGGTGAGAGACAAAATACTTGCTCATTCTTTCTTGCTCATTCTCTCTCTTGTTCTTGAGCTCTCCTCTTGCTCTCACCCTCAACCTCTTGCTCCCTCTCTTGATCTATGGTTCTCTTGTCTCATGAGTTGAGAATCAAGAACCATAGATAAAATCCCATTCTAATTCTACTCTACTCATTCTAGTTCACTAGGTTTAGCAAACCAAGTGAATTAGTTTCTTCAAAGAACGAAGAAGGAGCTAAAGGTTGGAGCTTTCAGGTGGATCTATCTTCGGCGTACGGAGACGACGGGAAGAAGCCATCGGACCACCATCGGAGCTTTGAAGACGAAGGAGTTCAAGACAAGTTTAGGTATAACCATCTCCATCCGAGTAGCTAACTCTCTTTAGCTAAGTATGCTAGTTTTTAGTTTAGTTAAAGATCCCGACTTTGCTTAGTCCATGTTGCCTCTTGCGCTAAAAATTTGATTTTTATACCGTTTCCGCCTCCCCGTAAGAACCGGGGGTCGCAACGTGGACTTACAGTGGTATCAGAGCCTAACTAAACTTAAACTAGCTTGGTAGTAAAGTGTAACGAAGTTCGGAACCGAAAAAAATCCAAAAACCTAACTTTTACAAAACCTGAGTTTCTGTTGAAATTTTTTCTGGTCAAAATGAAAAACTTTATACTCCTAAATTCGGCTCAGGGTTTTGTGTGAACACCCATGAAAAACGGTCCACTGTTTCGTTCAAACCGCCGCGCTTCCGCCGCACGAGGTAGGCATGTGCCGCGGAAGCGCCGCGGTTTGTCGTCTTCTCTGCATCGTTTTTCGTGCAGTGTGTGTCTGTGTTGGTTTTGGGATTTTTGAAATATATTATATGTGCCCAGATTTTCCAGAAAAGAAATTTCCTTTTGGGGTCCTATAATTCCGTATTTTTTCCGAACTTCACTGCACTTTGACTATGATGGTTATATCTGTGATGCTTGCATGTATCGAACGTCGGCTAATCGCTATAAGTCGATTGGTCGGGGTTATACATGATCTGTGTTTGATATTGGAATGTGTATATAAATATGTTGGATTGTCGCGGGTGAATAGCCGGGGGTTGTGAGACGAGAGTTTTCTTTTCTTGCAATTCATGTAAATTTGTAAATTGATGTAATAATTATTTGTATGGCCGCACAACCGGGTCGGGGTTGTAGCCGTCATTGTATAATTTCTTTTTACTGTTTTTGCTCCTAGGATAGACCCATGGAGGGGTGCACAAACTACCGGGTATGCCGAAATGTCGAGTGGCCTACTCATGGAGATGAGGGAGGTTGCTACGCTTCGGGTACTTGGCGGGTAGTTTGCCGCACCCGTAGGGGTCTTGGGTGGGGTTTTGGCTATTCACCGCGATCGTGTAATCTGTTCTTGTTACAGGCTCATACAAATTACAGATTCCTAGTATATCCAATGTATTTATCTGTGATCTGAAATGTTTATCATTGCAGTATATCTATATATGATATTATTTAGGCGTTGCTTATGTTTTACAGACGCGCTAGCCCAGCCCCCGCTCTGTCGTTAGTTAAGTAACCTAACGGGTAATGACGGGGCCCAGTGGCGAATGCGAATGGCATAAGCGTACGTCATATTTTGGTTGTTTTCTGCAATGGTAGGATTAAATGATGGGACGCATTAAAAGAACTAATGCAAGAATATCACGCATTAAAAGAACTAATGCAAGATAATAAACCAAGTTAAAGTCGTTGGAACACTTTCGAAAAACCACTCGGTTCTTTTCAAAACAACTTTTAAATGCGGAGCTTGAGCCACTCCTTTTAAAAGCTATCTCGTTCCATCGACCAAATCAAGTTCACTACATTCACGGTTTTGCCAAAACCATCCGTAGCCCTCCGTCGTTTCACATGAATAGTCAATAGTATTCAAGCTGTGTTTGTTGGCCAAAGTCAAGGCACAGTGATTGGTAGCTATTGGGTATTCATGTGCAGCATAGATAGATGCGTTGGTTTGGAACAGTCGTACTGCCTTGTTGGCCAAAGTCAAGGGTAGGTGCGGGTGGATTCAAATCAACCTGGAGAACGACGGGCAGAACTTGACATGTGACTTATGATTTGTTGGCCAAATTCAAGGTCATAAGAGCATGGGGCAAAAATCCACATCGGGAGTTTCATAAGTACTGAAACTTGCTAGATTTGCATACCATTTGGAGTGTGATGATTCTGGTAGGATTCCTTCAGTTTCGTCACGCGATGATATTTGGATCCCGATCCTACTGTGAGTATATGCTACTCCTCGGGAAATTTCTCACTTAACGATCAATGCTATAAACCTAGTAGGTGCCTAGAAAGGTGTTAGCGGGGCTACGCCCCCAGGGAAAAGAGGTTCTTTAATTAAGGAACTTCGCGAAAGCGTTGGAAAACCTCCCTCGAAGTACCGACACCGGCCTGGCTGAACGGTTAAGCAAGTATTGTACGGTGGGATTGATCCTGACTAATTCTTCCTTTATGGTTTGAGGAGGGATTCGAGAAACAGTGGGAGCCATCCTGTTTAGACAAACTAAAAACCACTCTAAACTTGCAAGAGCATCATGCTGAGTGTTTCTTCTTCTCTCTCCTAATTGCAGCGACCAATCAACATGACTGGACTTAAGTTACTCCTAGATAAAAACAAACTGACAGGGCCAAACTACAAAGATTGGCTCAGGAATGTCAAGATAGCAATCACTTATGACAAGCTGGGGTATCTTCTTACCACCAAAGCTCCCCCTGTCCCTGGTCCAACTTCCAGCGTCGCGGATAAGGAAATCCGCAAGACTTGGGAGATTGATAGCGCGAAGGCCAAGTGCCTCCTGCTTGCCTCGATGGACAACGAACATCAGAGGAGGCATGAGAATATGGACATGGAGTCCATATTGCTTCATACAAAAGAACTGTATGGAGAGCAGTCTCGTATCGCAAGATACGAAGCGTCGAAAAAGTTATTTTCGACAAGAATGGCCGTCGGATCATCAGTAGCCGAGCACGTGCTAAAGATGATCGGCTACATTGAGGAGCTCGCTGACCTAGGGATCACATTGGAGAGTGAGCTATATACGGATATAGTTCTCCAGTCCCTTCCTTCCACTTACGCCCAGTTCATACTGAACTTCAACCTACAAGAAAAAGAGGTTGAACTTTCAGAGCTCCTCAACATGCTGAGGAGCGCAGAGGGCACCCTACAGAAAGGTAGGGATACATCCACTTTGTTTGTAGGAGGATCATCTTCTTCTAGGTCCAAGGCGAAAGCCAAGGGAAAGAAGAAGAAGGCCCCCGCCAAACCAAGGGGCGGTGTTAGTAAAGTGGATACGAAGGGAAAAGGTAAAGCAACAAAGATAGCGGGGAAGATTGTGGATAAGGAAGAATGCTTCTATTGTCATAAAAAAGGACACTGGAAGAATGATTGCAGGGCCTGGAAGGCCAGAACACAGGAATTGAAGCAGGTTGCAGCTTCAGCTTCAGGTGTGTATGTTATTGAAATCTGTCTTTCAATAAACTCTACTTCCTGGGTATTGGATACCGGATCAGGATCTCATATCTGTAATTCTTTGCAGGCGTTGAGAAACTGTAGGGTTTTGAAGGCAGGTGACATGACCCTCAGAGTTGCGAACGGAGCTAGCATGGATGCTAAAGCCGTGGGGGACTATCACCTGGGAATGTCAGATGGACATGTTTTGGTTTTGCGTAATTGCTTTTTTGTACCCAACGCAACTTGTAATATCATTTCTGTATCTTTAGTTTCTAAAGAAGGTTATGAATTTGCGTTTGTAAGCAATGTTGTAAACATTGACCTTAATCAAGTTTTGATTGGGTCAGGTACATTGAGTAATGGTATATACGTGTTAAACCAACCACAGATTTTCAACGTCCAGAATACACACAAAAGAAAGTCTCCGGAAATGAATCAGACTTTCTTGTGGCATTGTAGATTGGGTCACATCAATGAG
This sequence comes from Agapanthus africanus, assembly GCA_030015575.1. Taxonomy (NCBI): domain Eukaryota; kingdom Viridiplantae; phylum Streptophyta; class Magnoliopsida; order Asparagales; family Amaryllidaceae; genus Agapanthus; species Agapanthus africanus. The sequence goes on from JASDDO010000001.1 coordinate 190,726,564, forward strand.
AGAAGGTTGACTAAGTTACATACAGAAGGATATTTGAATGCGTTCGAATATCAATCGTATGCCACTTGTCAATCTTGTCTCAAAGGAAAGATGACAAAGACTCCGTTTACTGGACATGGAGTAAGAGCGAGCGAGCTCTTGGGACTCGTACACAGTGACGTGTGCGGTCCAATGTCTACACATTCCCGAAGCGGACATTCTTACTTCATTACTTTTACGGATGACTTCTCAAGGTACGGTTATGTCTTCTTAATGAAACATAAGTCCGAGGCCTTTGGAAAATTCCAGGAGTATAAGAATGAAGTGGAGAAACAGACCGGCAAAAGTATTAAGATTCTAAGATCGGATCGAGGTGGAGAATACTTAAGTGCCAAGTTCCTGGACTATTTAAAAGAGAACGGAATTCTCTCTCAGCTTACTCCTCCATACACCCCGCAACATAACGGTGTATCGGAGAGACGGAACCGCACCCTATTGGATATGGTGCGGTCCATGATGAGTAACGCTGAGTTACCGCGATCATTCTGGGGATATGCGCTAGAATCAGCCGCATACCTTTTGAACCGAGTTCCTACTAAGACCGTGCCTACTACACCATATGAGATGTGGTGTGGGAAGAGACCCTATCTTAAGCATATTAAGACATGGGGATGTCCAGCTTTTGTCAAAAAGCAGCATGCGGACAAGCTCGAGGCACGCTCAGTACAGTGCAAGTTTGTGGGATATCCAAAGAATTCCAAAGGATATTTCTTCTACTGTGAAGAGGAACAAAAAGTCCTTGTTTCTCGTCATGCCTACTTTTTGGAAACTGAGTTTTTGGAAAACCAGATAAGTGGGAGCACAATAGAACTGGAAGAAGTTCCAGAACCACAGACTGTTACTGAAAGCTTAGTGGAACCAGAGGGTTCAACAGAACAAGACATTCCTACGCCGCTCCGCAGGAGTAGTAGGCAGACTCATCCGCCCGAGAGATACTACGGTTTTCTCGTAGACGGGGATAGAGAGGATTGCATCATAGACTATGATGAGCCTACTAGCTTCCAGCAGGCCGTTCAGAGCGTTGACTCAGTGAATTGGCTGGATGCAATGCGGACCGAAATGGTGTCCATGTACACCAACAAGGTATGGACGTTGGACATTGCTCCAGACGGGGTAAAACCCGTAGGATGCAAGTGGATCTTCAAAAGGAAGATTGGTGTAGATGGACAGGTTGAGACCTATAAAGCTAGGCTGGTAGCAAAGGGTTTTCGTCAAAGACCTGGCTTGGACTATGACGAAACCTTTTCTCCAGTAGCCATGTTGAAATCCATTCGGATCCTTCTTGCCATTGCTGCCTTCCACGATTATGAGATCTGGCAAATGGACGTAAAGACAGCTTTTCTAAATGGAAATTTAGAGGAGTGTGTCTATATGGACCAGCCGGAGGGTTTCATTCAGAGTGGGAGCAGCGGAAAGGTGTGCAAGTTGCTTAAGTCCATCTATGGACTGAAGCAGGCGTCGCGGAGTTGGAACATCTGCTTTGATGAGACGGTCAAAGAATTTGGCTTTATCAAAAATCCAGATGAACCATGCATCTATAGTAGATTTGTAGCGAGAACTGTAGTATTCCTCGTTTTATACGTGGATGACATTCTCTTAATAGGAAATGACATTCCTTTGCTACAATCTGTCAAGGGGTTCTTGTCACACAGGTTCTCCATGAAAGACCTGGGTGATGCCTCATACATTCTGGGTATCCGGATCTACCGTGACAGATCCAAGAGGATATTAGGACTATCACAGTCCAGGTACATCGACACCATACTGAAGAGATTCAGTATGGAAGATTCCAAGCGCGGTAACCTACCGGCTTGTCACGGGATCACCCTCTCTAAAGTGATGTCTCCCAAGACTGATTTGGAGAGGGATCGCATGTCTATTATACCCTACGCTTCTGCGGTAGGCTCTATTATGTATGCGATGTTGTGTACCAGACCGGATGTAGCTTATGCACTGAGTGTGGTAAGCCGGTATCAGTCAAACCCTGGGGAGAAACACTGGATAGCGGTAAAGAACATTCTCAAGTACCTGAGAAGGACTAAGGAGATGTTCTTAGTGTATGGCGGAAAAGACCTCCAGATCGAGGCCTTTGCTGACTCCAGCTTCCAGAGTGACAAGGATGATTCCAAGTCCATGTCGGGTTTTGTCTTTACCCTCAATGGAGGGGCGGTGTGTTGGAAGAGTTCCAAACAGGAAACCGTTGCAGACTCGACGATGGAAGCGGAATACATCGCTGCATCTGATGCCGCAAAAGAAGCTGTCTGGATGAGGAAGTTCTTGAAAGAACTTCAGGTGGTTCTGTCCATTGTTGATCCAATACCTCTGTATTGCGACAACAACGGGGCTATAGCTTTAGCAAAGGAACCCAGGTCCCATCAGAAATCCAGGCACATCTTGAGGCGGTATCACCTGATCAGGGAGATCGTGGATCGCCAGGAGATCGAGGTTCGGAGAGTCGCTTCAGAAGACAACACTGCAGATCCATTCACCAAGGCCTTGCCCCAGACTCAGTTCGAGCGGCTGATCGAGATGATAGGTCTTCGATACGCCAGTACATGGCCTTAGTGCAAGTGGGAGATTGTTAGTGTATATGCCCTAGAGGCCATTACTGTATCATACTAGTTTGTATATTACTTAATGGATGCTTGGGATATTCACCTTGTATATACAATCTTGCTCAAAATAGTAGTATGCTACTTGGTTTGTTTCTACTTCAATGTGTACATGTGTTTATTTTTGTATATCGCCTATACACATTAGTAGAGCCCTTAGAATCTTTGCTTGATTACCAGCGATGTGATGGCCGTCACTCTAGTGGGGCTGGGTAATCTATAAGCACATCCTTATGCAGGTCCCTGGTCGCAGGACTATCGAGACAGGGCATCGATACTCCGGAGTAGACCAGCGCATGCGCTTCTCATCCCAGTGTGGGAGACGGTCTGTCCTACAGCCGTCAGTACGTCGTACTTGAGATAGTATGCGGGTGCTCGTTAGGTTACGGGTACACTGGACAGGACTCGTCGGGAACTGACTAGTTGGTATTATACCTATCGTCAGTTATCAGTTCCCAGGTGACATGAGTACAGCTTAGTCCGCTGACTTGACACTGTCACTCCGCCTCGAGTGTGTTCCCACTGTACTTTGATCACTACCCTACCACGGCTCAAAGGAGTCGTGCAAACAGGTAGTGGTTGGGTGCAGTCCCGAAGCACTTGGAGGCAGTGACGGTTAGACAGGATTCGTCTCTCCCGGTATTGGGGGTTGACATCGCGCTGTGTCTAGGAGAGCCATTACACGAGTAGTCCCTGGCCAGGGCAATCGAGATATACTGGTAGGTTTCCAGTGTTATCTCAGGGTGTTTTGGGCTTCGCTCCGGCACGACTTGTACCGCTATTGGGGGACTGACGTTTACCGCCCCCTAGGCCCGCCATGCGATGTATCAGACGAACAGACCGGACTGTACGGAGAATGTCACACTCAGGCTCAGTAGGAGTTCAGATGGGTTTCGCCTCGTCGGTCTTCTTGTCGGCATTACCTGGGGACCGTTACGCACAGCTAGTGCCGCTTGCGGTCTGTGGTTAAACCCACTGCCAGCGTAGTGTTGAGTCTTTAGAGTCCCACACAGAAAGCTTTTCGCCTTTAGGCAAAAGAGTAGAGGTCGCATGGTATTGCGACAGGTCGCATGGTTTTGCGACAGGGTTCGGTCACATCCGTGCACTTGTGCACGTACAGTGTCCGGACAGTTTACACTAGCGGGCTTTGGTCTAAGCCAGATCCTAGTGTACCTTATGGGATTGGATTTATCCAGTTTGCATTCGTGTTCCTCGGAACGCGGATGCGGGTGTGTATGCACAGTTGACAGGGAGGCAGAGGCAGCGGATTCTCATTAGGGTTGTTGACAGTTGACCGTTTACTATTTGACTTTATGCTCAACCCTAATGAGAATATGATATGTGATTAACTATTATATTAATTAAGTATTATGGTGATATGGTTGTTGACTTGTTGACTTTTGTTGACTTGTTGACTTTGTTGACTTGTTGACTTTTGTTGACTTGTTGACCGGTTGACTAGGCTTGACTAGTTGACCATCATGATAACCATAGCCATCATTTCATGGCAAAGACTTTTGTTTACTTGCTCATTTGTGTAAAATGAGTGCATGAAATGATATGGTTGTGGTTGCTTCTAACCATCACATAAGACTTTTGTTAATATGATGAGTTATCATTGCTTTGGATTATGAGAGGGTGAGAGACAAAATACTTGCTCATTCTTTCTTGCTCATTCTCTCTCTTGTTCTTGAGCTCTCCTCTTGCTCTCACCCTCAACCTCTTGCTCCCTCTCTTGATCTATGGTTCTCTTGTCTCATGAGTTGAGAATCAAGAACCATAGATAAAATCCCATTCTAATTCTACTCTACTCATTCTAGTTCACTAGGTTTAGCAAACCAAGTGAACTAGTTTCTTCAAAGAACGAAGAAGGAGCTAAAGGTTGGAGCTTTCAGGTGGATCTATCTTCGGCGTACGGAGACGACGGGAAGAAGCCATCGGACCACCATCGGAGCTTTGAAGACGAAGGAGTTCAAGACAAGTTTAGGTATAACCATCTCCATCCGAGTAGCTAACTCTCTTTAGCTAAGTATGCTAGTTTTTAGTTTAGTTAAAGATCCCGACTTTGCTTAGTCCATGTTGCCTCTTGTGCTAAAAATTTGATTTTTATACCGTTTCCGCCTCCCCGTAAGAACCGGGGGTCGCAACGTGGACTTACAGTCTGGCGCGGCGGATATCCGGAGGATACCGACCGTTGTCGTGGGATTTGATGATATGGGCCGATCCGGACTGACGGAACCCGACATATTGAGACTTGAGGTTACATGTGTTGTGTCGATGCTTGACACGGATTTCCATGGATTTCATTGTTGAGATTTCAGATGCTTATACCCACCTTAGTATGATAACAGCTAAAGGTTCTCATACATATATATCTGGATTTCAGGATTTATTACTTTACATTCATGGTGCATGCATTTCATTTCATATGACGTAGTATTATATGAGGCACGGACACGACACGGAGTATTTGCACTTATACGTAGTGTTACCCTGCTATTACTAGATGTTTGGGATATAGTATTGTATTATTATGACTTAGGATAGCGTCGTGCATTCGATTTCTTTTCGTAGATGTCTTCTACTCACGAGTTGGCAACTCACCCCCGTTGTGCCAAATTCTTTACAGGTGCGATGTACAGGTTTCCCTTGGCAGTTGCTGGCACGTCATTTTCATTTCGGGTGATTTGCACGGTAGGTTGGTTCATTTGTATCTGAACCGCCGTTGTATTTTTATTATTTCATTTGTATCTAGAAAGCTCCATCAACCATATTTGTATTACTTGATAAGTTTATTGGACCAGTTGTTTATTTCGACCTTAGAGTCGCGCATGAGTTATTCTGATCTGATGGTTTTTGTTTTCTTTTGAGATTTGAGCCTCGCCCTTTGGCGTTGTATATTATTGTGATTGTTGTGGTTGTCTCCGCCTGTTGGCGTTGAGCTAGCACCCGTTTGGGGATGCTTTTTATTGTTTATTCATATTATACTTGTTGTACCCGTTTGGGGGCCAGTTTTTACAGAGGAGACTCTGCCGAAATTTTTGGTAAAATTTGCTGATGTTTTTATACTTGTTTTCTTTTCTTTTCTTCTTTTTCTTCTTTTATGGTTTAGATTTCTGGGCTTCGGCTTACTTAGGTCACGTGGCGCCTCTAGACGCTTCGTAATCTAAGTGCCGGTCACGTTCCGTACTTTCGGGTCGTGACATACACGTACACATAATCTTGCATACATTCTTTCATTTATCTGTGTGCATATATAGGTGTGTATATCTACACATGGGTATGGGAATATGTGTTCATATACGGGATTGAGGATGATACATGGGATTGAGTTGAGTCGATGAGGTTTGATTGAGGCCGTGAGATTCGGCGATATGACAGAGTTCGTATTTGAGATGTGATATGATGGTAGTGATACCGGATATGTGATGAGATGAATGTGATATTGACCCGTACCCAGCTATTGGGATGCCGTACGACGATTTACCGTACGGGCTTTATATTGATGTTAGATCCGTACTCATGACTCGAGGATGTTATATAATATACTGTACCGTACGTGATACTATTGAGGCAAGATCACCGATTATATATATATATGTATATCGACTCAGATTTAGGTGCTTTTCATACCCCTCTCGATTGACTTGATTGTTGGGTTCGTAGTTCGCATACTAGGCGTTAGACTAGACCCGAGTCATACCAATTTCAAAACTAACGAATCAGGGATATTTTAAAGATAGGCAAAAGGGTTTATACGGATATTTTCAAACGACGCATCTTTTCTTAATTCACCGTAGCCCTTATTTTACCAAAAGCCCTGATTCGTCTTATTTCAAAAGGCAAGGTTGCATGATATATCTATTGAAGCAGGTTCTCTACTGTTGCTTTGATTATTCGATTCCGCATATTCATGCTATTTGCATTGCATCGCTTGTATTGTTGATATATTTCAGTCATGCTGCTAGGACACCAGCACCATTATCGATGATGCGTATGTTCCACGTACACTTGTTTGCCTGCTCACACACTTCATCATCGATAATTGCCATGTCACTACACTGTAGTATTGTTGCATTCAGTGTATGTTGCTTACATTTCTTTACATGTCACATACTTCATGCTTTCTGATTATACGCATTGAGATATGTTGTTTCCATGATATTTCTGGTTTTTGGGAACCGTGGGTGTTTCAAAAGGAGAAAATGTAATTGTTTTAAAAACCCGGTTACCCTTGATATGACATTTCAGTGTGTCCACCATGTGTTTTCTCGGTGCTTAGAGCGACATGTGAAACCCGATTCGAGGAGGCGGATGAGGCCGATTGCGGGTACATGGTGGACCCGATATGGTTCCCCGGGGCAAGAAATGTTTTTCGTGGAGTAGACGATGAGCCTGGCAGGGTGGCGAGTACCTACCGGTGATTAGTTGGACCTAGCGGTTATCCGGAGGATACTGACCAGAGTCGATAGATGGATATGGGCATACTGCCGGGGCCGAGGGCCGATACCGCAGACAGAGCACGTGGGCCGATCCGGACTGACGGAGCCCGATATATGAGGATTTACGTGCCGATGCTGGGCACAGCTTTCATGATGTTTTCGAGTGTCGATGCTGGGCACTCCGGTTCCATGATGTTGACGTGTCGCGAGGGACACAGATGGTTTATATCCTCATATTATTTCCATGCACATGCTTTATGATATTTACATGCATGATGGTTATTGTCATTGGGTGACGAGTGGACGGGATCCACGTACATGCAGATTTAATTACATTGATTATACCTCACATTTATGATATGCTATTACCTGAGGCACTAGCACGAGCACTTGGCACTACACTCATGTATAGAGATTAAATTGCCAGTTTAGCATGCTTCAGACTTATTCATATTGAGGTTTATTTATATCTGATCGTATTGACCTAGGATGGGTCATGCATTCAATCTTTGCTTGTAGATATTTTCTATTCACGAGTTGGCAACTCACCCCCATTGTGCCACAGTTCTTGCAGGTTTTGCCGCACGGATTCCATAGCGGCATTTCTGGCACACTGCTTCTTTATGGGTGACTTGCTTGGGTAGGTGGGTTCTTTTGTATCAGAACCGCCATTGTACATGTATTATTTATTGTATCTAGAAATTCCATCAATCAAAACTTGTATATTGTTTCAGACTTAGACAACAGTGTTGTATTATTCGACCTTAGAGTCGTGCTTGTAGTATTACGGTTTTCTGGCTGTTTGAGTTTCTTTTTGGATTTTGATCCTCGCCCTTTGGCGTTGTATATTATTATTATTGCTTGCGTGATTGTGACCGTCGATTGACGAAGGCCTAGCTCCTGCTTGGGGATGTCTTTTATCATTTCATATATATTATTCTTGTTGTACCCCTTTCGGGGCCAGTTTTTACAAAGGAAACTCTGCCGAAATTTTCAGGAAAGGTTACACATTTTAAAAATGCATATTCGGCTTAGTTATTTAAAAACTTTGATTTTTGAAACATGATTTCTTTACTTCTTAAAACCAGTTTTCCATATTTACTCTTTAAATAGTTTTAGATTTCTGGGCTTTTGGCTTACTTGGATCAGATGGGGTCCTATAGACTTCATATGGTTCAAGGGCCAGTCACGTGCTCTTTCGGGTAGTGACAAAGTTGGTATCAGAGCGCTAGGTTGACCTTGGTTCGAGTCTAAGTTTGACTATGTGGAGCCTAGGGCGTTATCTATATACGAAACTTAGGCTTAACCATACGGAACTTAGACTTAGTCGAGGGGGTATTCTACCCGAACTTTCGTCGCATAGGATGACCCTTGGTTGATAGAGTAGGTGGCTTGAGTAGTGGGACGTACCGTACGTATGTTCCGCGGCATACTTACGACACGCCACTCCGCTTAAGAAACCTTAGGATGTACATTTCCTTGCACAGTATTATATTCATTCCTATGATCTATTCTCATCGATACTGGTTATGGTTTTTGCTGCCACGATTGCACGGGCAGAGTGAGCTACGGCTCGAGTTACGTCAGCATGAGCTCGTCGTGGATGAGGACTGACCAGGGCGTGATTCCAGAGACATACGATTGCAAATTGAAGAGTCGTCTTATTGTGTTTTCGCGCCATGAGCGTTGGATTGATCGCTTTTACGAGATTTCCCGGATGTACTGATCGGCACCAGAGGATTGAGCCACTGATAGAGGCCAGCCAGGATGTGATGACCGTTGATATTATCGCTTATCCTGGATGATTGAGGCGTTGTTCAGCGTACGGACGAATGAGCCAGTTGTACTGCGAATGATGAGATATCGCCCAGATAATTTGAGCTACTGCAGCATGAGCATATTCTTAGAGATATGATAGTGAGTCGCTAGTCACCGAGGATTAATGACTAGGACATGTGGTTCGTTCACTTATCCCGATGCGAGGTCATCAAATAGATTGATTCCAGCTAGAGACGACTTCACGTAGGTTCGTTGAGAGTCGATGGAGACGATGGAATGTCAGGAACCCATTTTTCCAAGTTTAAAGTATTCGGAAAGACATGCAAGCGATTCTCTGGACCCTCTAGAAGAATGAAACCCTAACTCGACATAATGACCGTGTGAAAGCCTTTGAACCTTAGGGTTTGCGGCAGTTCCGCGGTGCCATTAGTGAGGCTTGGGTTTGCCCTTCGACGGCTAGACCACCGATGCTGTGGTATGTACACGATACTATTAAACTGTACCCGAGATGTTGAGCTCTTGGGGGATTATGAGGTTCTGACAAGTCGATCGGACGATTCGACATCATTCGGATATCATGTGATGGGACACTGCTTGGGAGACTCCAGATACGAGCATAGCCTTTGGAGCGTAGTCTGTGTAGCCACGATAAGATGAGTCCGAATCAGTCGATATTGAAGCAGAGTGGAGTAAAGAGTTCGCATGAGATTTCGACGAGATGACGTTCCACTCCGCTGACATCAGAGATGCGATACGCACGTTGAGGACGTGATCGGCTAGATATCTCCTACTGAGTGACGAAGATACCGAGTTCGTGATTTTGAGTCCGTGTTAGAGACTTCGGAGGGACCGTAGCCGAGGACATTGCAGTGCGCAGATAAAGACGCGATGTCGAAATGGTCGATGATACAGACAAGCGGGATAAGAAGTTCGTGCGAGATGCAGATGAGCTGTTACTACACCCCGTTAAGATTAAAGGTTGGATATGTCTACAGGAGCGTTGGGGCACGACCAGCTTCCGAGGAGATGTTGTACTAAGGACGCGGATGTCAAGAGAGCGAGAAAAGATTATGCCAGAGTACCAGCCTCCGTACAGTTTGTCTTAGGAGAGATCAGAAGAGACCTTGAGCAGGGATTCCTTCCAGTACACTGCTGCAATAAGATTTGCACCAGGAGCCGATGTGTGATGTGCATTTAAAGGACCAGAGGTCGGCGCCAGAGATGTGCTGCGTTACGAGCGATCGTGAGGATTGACCGAGAGATGACCAGGAAAGTGCCAGAACGGAATCTTTCCTGTTAGCACCCTTGACCGGGCCGATGAGCCGATGGATTGCGAGATTGGTAATCCACAGGGAAGATAAGGAACCAGAGGCAGAGGACGCCGGCTGCGAGCATGAGGCAAGTAGATATCTTGCGCCGCTAGCATTGGATGTACCGGCACCTTCTCGACTCGAAGGAGGATATACCGATGACAGTATTTATGATTTATGATTTATGATTTGTGATTTTGTGATTTGACTATCACGTATCCGTCACTTTGGATTTCGGTATTTTGGGCGATCTATTTGCATGATTTAGTCTTGATGACTGAGTTTCATGATATTTGATTTTGTGCACCATGGTTGCACTTACTGGGTATTTATAACTTGCGCATAGTTATTACTCTTGAGGTATTGATTGTGATTTCATGCCTATTTTATGCCGGTGATTTGATTTACGCTTCCAGCGTAGTTTTCATGTACTTTTAGTGTTTTGATTTGATTTGTGCACGCTGATGCACACGGTTGTGAGCTTTTCCATCGCGGTACACTTGATTTTGATTGAGCCTCATTATATATCGTCGACTTGACCCTGATATTTATGATTCTTGCACTCCGTGCTTTCGACTGGACTTACGCATGTTCGACGTTTGCTATTGGATTTTGTGATTCCGTGCATGTTGAGTGCGCAGGGTTTAGATTTTCATTCATGCACGATGGATGCACCGATTTGGATTTTCGCGCATGTTGGGCGCATGTTTTGAGATACGATTTTGGTGCACCCCCGATGCACTAAATCGAGATTCTTCGTGCATGTCAGATGCACCGGATTTTGGCTGTCAGGCACACACGTTGCTTATGACAGATGCTTCGTGCACACCCGTTGCACTTAGATGTTGTTTTGTGCACCTGTATGGCACATATATGGATTTTGATTTCCGTGCGCACCAGACGCACAGGGTGGTGTTATGTGCATTTTTGGGATTTATTCCTTTTGGAGCAGTACATTTTTATGATATTTGATATTCGTTTTGTACCGAGCAGGACTAGTCAGAGAACAGTACCTAGATATATTTTGCATGCATTGATAGTTCGAAGGGATTTCCTAAGAGCGAGCTATAGTCTCGGTATATATATACCCACGTGTCCGATATGACACGGAACGTTTTAAAAACAAGGAAACCCTTCTAAATTGTTTTCAAAACAGCGGAACGTACCTATTAAACAAAGGATAAATACGTATATAGTTATTTTCTTATGAAAAACGTCCGCCACTGTGCAGTGTTACGTGCATCGCACGGCGATTTAAAAGAAGATTTGGCATGCATTTAAATCATCTATTCACATGTATAGATTGGATGTCTACATGTATAGTTCTGATATATATCATATTGGTTTTGTATTGGATTTGACATTTGTGTCATTACCATGACTCCGATGATTGCGGGATACTTGATGGAGTGTTGCTTTTGAGTTATCTGCTCAGTACTCATGCGCATGCATTGCGCTATGATACGTTTTATGTATTGTTGATTTCGGAGCCCCGACGACTTGGAATTTGTATCGAAATGTTTTAGTATTTGGGGGTTTTAAATTTAAATTCGGGGACCGAATTTCTTTAAGGGGGGTAGATTGTAACGTTTCCAAAATAATAAAATATTATTTTCGGGAATTTTTATAATGTAATATTATTTTAATGAACATTTTAATATTCGGGTATAATTAAATACAAATAAATAGGGAAAAATTATGGAAAATTCTAAAATAGGCTATTTTATGGAATTATGCCATTTTAATATTTTTAAGATTTGTTATATGCTAATTTAGTGCTAATCGCGATTAAAAATCGCTAATTGGATTTTTAGCATTTTTATTCAAAAATGTGCACATATCATTTTGCACACTTGTTACACTTGTGTTACATTTCTATTGCCATGGTGGTTCATTTGGGTTCACTATTGGAGTGAGAAGAAAGAGAAAAGAAAGAAAAAGTATGATGATGATGAGAGAGAGAGACTAGGTCAACCCCCACTTTTTGAACCATACCCATCATTTCCTCACACCCATTTCTCTCTCCCCTCTCATGGAGCTGCTGCTGCTCCTGCTCCTGCCCCCTCATCTCCCTCCCCTTCACTTCATAGATCCCTCTCATTTTCCTCACCAAAACCCCATTCCCACTTCACAAAACTTGCTCCCAAGCTCATTAGCTACACATTGAACCTAGCAAGATTGGATTTGGAGGACTTTGAGCAACTCAAGAATTTTCTTCAGTTGCCAAAGGAGGTAATTTCTGCACCTATTAGAGTAGTATCTCATTTCTTGTGCATCAATACTAGTTTTGTGTCGATATGGTGTCGTTTGATGGATTTGTGAAACTTCAAGTTTAGGGTTTATGTGAGATCTGAAATTAAAGATGAAATTGAGGATTGTGCTGACCTTAGAATCCCTTGTGTGATGCTAATTTGGACCCAAACCTGAACTAGAAACCAGAATACGGATTTATGAGACGATGTCGGAGAAAAACTGTGAATCTTTGATCGTATTTAAGAATCTGCTATCACCCAAGACCCCAAAAATAAAACTGAGTTGACAGTGAGATGTGCAGGCGCCATGGAACCACCACACCAAACCCTAGCCCCCAACTCCAAAGTATGGCCGCCAATTAATTCCTTATGGCCGCAAATTGCGGCCAGAGCAGGAGGGAATTGCCTCGACTTTTGTGCATGGCCCTATTTCCTCTAGTCTTGACCCTGGGTATGTCTAGTTTTGACTGATTCCAGTTAGGGTAAAATCTGGGTTGATTTGCTTGAGTTGGCGTACGATTTACGACTTGTTTTAGAATGGATTTTGGTATTTGGTGATTCGCTTCTGTCGGGGGGCGTTTGGACGTCAACGACAAGTGGATATTGAACGTGTTTACATGTGAGACGATAGGTTTTTACCTATGTGAGTAGCGTGTGCTATTTTGGTTTCCGATGTGATTTTCATGTGCTTTAGCGTTGTGATATACTTGTAGGTACCCTACGTGATGTTGAGGGAAAGAGGATGCAGATGGCGACATCGGCACCGACACATGAGAAGCAAGGTGAGTAGATTTATATCTACGGGGAGAAGTCGGGTGGATGGCGTATAGCACCCCCGCAGTCCGTGGTGATGTATACGAATACGTATACACACATATATTTATTATGTGTTGTTTAGGATTATTGATGGTAATAATAGTATTATTGATGATAAGGGTGTATTGGTTTAATATAGTGCGGAACCCTAGAGTAGTGGTTGCACCCACACATACACGTACATATATACTTGCATACATTATTTCATTTATCTGTGTGCATATATAGGTGTGTATATCTACACATGGGTATGGGACTATGTGTTCATATACGGGATTGAGGATGATACATGGGATTGAGTTGAGTCGATGAGGTTTGATTGAGGCCGTGAGATTCGGCGATATGACAGAGTTCGTATTTGAGATGTGATATGATGGTAGTGATACCGGATATGTGATTAGATGAATGTGATATTGACCCGTACCCAGCTATTGGGATGCCGTACGACGATTTACCGTACGAGCTTTATATTGATGTTAGATCTGCACTCATGACTCGAGGATGTTATATGATATACTGTACCGTACGTGATACTATTGAGGCGAGATCACCGACTATATATATATATATATATATATATATATATATCGATTCAGATTTAGGTGGTTTCCATACCCCTCTCGATTGACTTGATTGTTGGGTTCGTAGTTCGCATAGTAGGCGTTAGACTAGACCCGAGTCATACCTAATTCAAAACTAACGAATCAGGGATATTTTAAAGATAGGCAAAAGGGTTTATACGGATATTTTCAAACGACGCATCTTTTCTTAATACACCGTAGCCCTTATTTTACCAAAAACCCTGATTCGTCTTAGTTCAAAAGGCAAGGTTGCATGATATATCTATTGAAGCAGGTTCTCTACTGTTGCGTTGATTATTCGATTCTGCATATTCATGCTATTTGCATTGCATCGCTTGTATTGTTGATATATTTCAGTCATGCTGCTAGGACACCAGCACCATTATCGATGATACGTATGTTCCACGTACACTTGTTTGCTTGCTCACATACTTCATCATCGATAATTGCCATGTCACTACACTGTAGTACTGTTGCATTCAGTGTATGTTGCTTACATTTCTTTACATGTCGCATACATCATGCTTTCTGATTATACGCATTGAGATATGTTGTTTCCATGATATTTCTGGTTTTTGGGAACCGTGGGTGTTTCAAAAGGAGAATATGTAATTGTTCTAAAAACCCGGTTACCCTTGATATGATATTTCAGTGTGTCCACCATGTGTTTTCTCGGTGCTGAGAGCGACATGTGAAACCCGATTCGAGGAGGCGGATGAGGCCGATTGCGGGTACATGGTGGACCCGGTATGGTTCCCCGGGGCAAGAAATGTTTTTCGTGGAGTAGACGATGAGCCTGGCAGGGTGGCGAGTACCTACCAGTGATTGGTTGGACCTGGCGGTTATCCGGAGGATACTGACCAGAGTCGATAGATGGATATGGGCGTACTGCCGGGGCCGAGGGCCGATACCGCAGACAGAGCCCGTGGGCCGATCCGGACTGACGGAGCCCGATATATGAGGATTTACGTGCTGATGCTGGGCACAGCTTTCATGATGTTTTCGAGTGTCGATGGTGGGCACTCCGGTTCCATGATGTTGACGTGTCACGAGGGACACAGATGGTTTATATCCTCATATTATTCCCATGCACATGCTTTATGATATTTACATGCATGATGGTTATTGTCATTGGGTGACGAGTGGACGGGATCCACGTACATGCAGATTTGATTACATTGATTATACCTCACATTTATGATATGCTATTACCTGAGGCACTAGCACGAGCACTTGGCACTACACTCATGTATGGAGATTACATTGCCAGTTTAGCATGTTTCAGACTTATTCATATTGAGGTTTATTTATATATGATCGTATTGACCTAGGATGGGTCATGCATTCGATCTCTGCTTGTAGATATTTTCTATTCACGAGTTGGAAACTCACCCCCGTTGTGCCACAGTTCTTGCAGGTTTTGCCGCACGGATTCCATAGCGGCATTTCTGGCACACTACTTCCTTAAGGGTGACTTGCTTGGGTAGGTGGGTTCTTTTGTATCAGAACCGCCATTGTACATGTATTATTCATTGTATCTAGAAATTCCATCAACCAAAACTTATATATTGTTTCAGACTTAGACAACAGTGTTGTATTATTCGACCTTAGAGTCGCGCTTGTAGTATTACGGTTTCTGGCTGTTTGAGTTTCTTTTTGGATTTTGATCCTCGCCCTTTGGCGTTGTATATTATTATTATTGCTTGCGTGGTTGTGACCGTCGATTGACGAAGGGATAGCTCCCGTTTGGGGATGTCTTTTATCATTTCATATATATTATTCTTGTTGTACCCCGTTCGGGGCCAGTTTTTACAAAGGAAACTCTGCTGAAATTTTAAGGAAATGTTACACATTTAAAAATGCATATTCGGCTTAGTTATTTAAAAACATTGATTTTTGAAACATGATTTCTTTACTTCTTAAAACCAGTTTTCCTTATTTACTCTTTAAATGGTTTTAGATTTCTGGGCTTTTGGCTTACTTGGATCAGATAGGGTCCTATAGACTTCATATGGTTCAAGGGCCAGTCACGTGCTCTTTCGAGTCATGGCAAGGATGGCCAGGATTGGCAGGTCATTGTGATGATCTGATGCGAGATCAGTGGAGCTAACCAGTTTCAGATTAGAGGGGCTTGCACAGACTTGGTATGAGTCGATGGAGAGAGGGCGAGCTGCGGGTCTTCCTCCGATGACATGGGTGGAGTTTTCTGAGGTCTTCCTTGCGAGAGTTCTTCCACAGAGCGTGTGGGATGCTAGAGCTAGCAGTTTGGAAGCGTTGCAAAAGGCTGCTAGTGTGTCGGTGGTAGAGTATGACTTACAGTTCACTCAGTTGTCATGCTATGCTCCGTACATGGTTCCAATAGAGGAGCACCGGGTGAAGAGATTTGTGAGGAGCCTGGATACCCAGCTATTTCTTGCTATAGGCTTCCGGCACTTCGATACTTATGCTCAGTCCATGGATGCAGCTATCCGAGTGGAAGAGCGTCTGAACGAGGCAGTGATTGTACCGGAGCCAAAGAGGACCAGACCTATTGGGTTAGTTACTAGGAAGTTTGGAAGAGGTAGAGGCAGACGCTTTCAAGGCCGCAGTTTTGGGAGAGGTTGGACCCAGGGCCAGATGTTCAGCTCGTACCCTGATGATCAGAGGCCCCCATCTATATGTTTTAGTTGCGGATTTCCAGGGCATTTCGCGAGGGATTGTACACCCTAGGGAGGGACGGTTTTTCCATAGGCTGCTTTACCCCCTCCACCTTCTACTTCGATGGCCCTACTTCCTCCCCCAGTTGGCACTATGCGCCAGGCTGTTGCACCACAAGGTCGGGGCTTTGCTGGACACTTTCAGAGAGGCCGAGGAGATCGAGGGAGAGAACGACATGATGCGGGTAGGTGCCAGGCACGGGTTTTTGCACTGACTCCACAGCATGCCCAGGCATCCAATGAAGTTGTGACAGGTACTCTTGCAGTATAATCTTTAGATACACATATTTTATTTGATCCCGGTTCTATGAATTCTTACGTATCTGCACACTTTGCACTTTATCTAGGGAGAGAGTCATCATTGCTAGAGTCACCGTTAGTTGTGATTACTCCGGTAGGAGATTTTTTTGTAGCTCGATACGTATTCAGGTCTTATTCAGTACGTATTAGGGATAGCGATTCATTAGTTGATTTGATTCTCCTGGATATGCTAGATTTTGATATACTTCTTGGTATGGATTGGTTGGCCGCTTGTCGTGCTTATGTAGATTGTCGGGGGAAAGTGGTCAGATTTTGTTTTCCGGGTGAACCGATCTTTGTTGTTGTTAGTTATATATATGCCCTAGAGGCCATTGTTGTACATATGATGTATATTATAGTGGATGCTTGGATATATATAGAGAGGACTTTCTTGCATGACATGATAGTATGCTATTTGGTTGCACTTTGTCTTAACATATTGACTTGTATTAGTTTACTGTCTTGCTCTCACATGTTGATAATGCCCTTAGGATATGTACCCGACTACTGGGACTATGATGAGATCATACTAGTAGGGCCAGGGTAGTCAACGAGTACATCCTATAACTGTTCCTAGTCGAGACAGGGTATCGATACACCAGAGTAGACTAGCGTATACGCATCTTGACCTATATGATGGGCAATGGATGATCCCACATCCATCGGTGTTTGA
The DNA here is from genome assembly GCA_030015575.1 of Agapanthus africanus. Classification (NCBI taxonomy): domain Eukaryota; kingdom Viridiplantae; phylum Streptophyta; class Magnoliopsida; order Asparagales; family Amaryllidaceae; genus Agapanthus; species Agapanthus africanus. The sequence goes on from JASDDO010000001.1 coordinate 190,744,064, forward strand.
CATCAAAGATGGTGTATGGGTGCTCAGTAGAGACTAGGTACACTGAACGGACAAGCCAAGAACTCCTAAATGGATATATACCTATCGTTAGATAGCAGTTCTTCGGTGACACTGGTATAGGTTAGTCTGTAGACCCGAGATCGTCATAGAGTCTTTTGTGATTCCCACTGTGCTTTGATTTCTAACTTACCACGTCCAAGAGGGCGTACAAAATGGTGGGTTTTGGGTACAGTCCCGAATCACAAGGAGGCAATGAGCGATAGGAGGGGTTTCGTCTCTCCCGGTATAGGGAGTTGATGTTGTGCTGTGTTCGATTGGCTATAACTGGAAGTCCCTGGCCAGGGCTGATAAAGAGTGCTGCTGGTAAGTGTTATCAGTAGTTTCTCGACCTGTTATGAGCCTCACATATGTAAGTGCACGGCAGCGCCCCGGCCGTCTGAACGAGGCCAAAATGCAGAATCAAAAACTTTTCTATAAACTAGAACCGGCGCTACCGCGGACTTTTGAACCCGGATCGGGCCATTAACCTACTCCTAGCAAACTAAAGAACGGGTAGAGAGATATACCGAGCGATCCGTGTCCTTCGGTCTTCTCGTCGTCATCCCGATCTTCTCGCGGAATCTCCGGTCTTCACCTCCTCGTCGGAAAGGGCACCACATCGCCGGGTTCTTTTACGGGCTCCCACCTCTGGACCAAGGCAACTCGGGCATGAAGTTGGCGAGTCGACTGTCCAAAAAATGCTGTAGGCTGGTGTAGAGTGGTTTGTCTCTATTGTGGTTGAAGTTGCCTTTGTTTTTGGTGGAGGAATGAGATATACTTAGGAGATGAACCGAGGGTATTTTATGCAAGCAAATGAGAGTGTTTCCTACCCCAAAAAATTGGGACAGCCCCTTCCCCTTTCATGTGGCTGGCCATACATCAAGAGAGAGGAAAAATCTCAAGGGAGGGGGGTGAGCATAAGAGAGAGGAGGGTGTGTGAGTGTCATGCAAGAAAGAATGATGAGTGATGATGAGAACATAATCATCACAACAAAGTCTCCTACACATCAACCATCTCATCAAGCAAAGTCAAGCAATGATGAACCAATGAAGTCAAAAGATGGTGGAACCATCATGAAGCTAATATGTGCCATAAAAAGTCTTCTCCATTGTTAATTGCATAATTGCAAATAACCCCCTCAACCAATTTTCAGCCAAAGAAGGATACAAAGGAAAATGGGCGAAACGGAAAGCAAACTGGCAAATTCAAAAAACTGATCCCATAATAAATTACAGGAAAACCCCGCTACTGTATATACATACATGCATTTGTATTGCGACCGAATCAAATGCAATGAGACAAAATCTACACTGTACAATACTAGGATCCGGCTTAAACCAAAGCCCGCCAGTATTATCCGTCCGATCATGATCCGTGCAATACCGCACGTACATGATCGAACCCTGCCATATCTCCATACGGCCTCTACAGCGTTTCGCCCGAAACTTGAGAAACGGTCTGTGGGGGACTCTAAACACTCGTCAAAACTTTGGTTGTGGATTTAACCACTAGCACGTCAGAGGTATTAGCCATGCGTAACGGGCTACCAGGTATTGACCAAAAGGGACGTCGTTGAGCAAACTCATCCTGACACCCTACTGAGCCTGTCAGTGACAATATCCATACAGTCCGGTCCGTTCGTCTATGAGCATCGCATGGCGGGCCTAGGGGGTTGGTAAAAGTCAGACCCCAAAAGTGGTACAAGTCGTGTCGGAGTGTAGCCCAGAACACCCTGAGATATTACGGGAATACCTACCAGTAAATCTCCTGTCTTGGCCAAGGACTTCGTGTAATGGCTCAACTAGACACAGCGCGACCTCACCCCCAATTTCGAGAGAGACGAACCCCTGCAGATCTGCTCACTGCCTCCATGTGGCTAGGGAATGTACCCAACTAAAACCTGTTTGCACGTCTCCTTTGAGCGTGGTAGGGTAGTAATCAAAGTACAGTGGGAACTCACACGAGACAAATGACGATCTCAGGTCGATGAACTAACCTGTACACATATCATCAGGGAACTGCTATCTCACGTCAGGTATAAGACCAACTAGCATGTTCCCGGCGAGTCCTGTCCGGTGTACTCATAACCCAATGAGCACCTGTATACATCTTAGGTGAACCAACTGATACCAGTGGCTTATGAGACCCGCCACCGCCCCTCGTCGGGATCTCGACTTTATACACTAGTCTACTCTGCAGTATCGATGCCCTGTCTCGAAAACTCCCACGACTAGGGACCTTTTTAAGGATGTGCTTATAACCTACCAGCTCCCACGTATATGATCGCCATCATACTGCTGGCTATCAAGAAAGAATCCTAAAGGCTCTATCAACGCGCAATAGTGACCTGTAAGGTCACCTAAAGCAGTACACGATGATAAAGATAAACCAGATAGCATACTATCATCTTGAGTAAGACTGTTCTAACTGTATAGGTCCTCCCTCAATCATTGCAATCATGTGCCTGTGATCCAATAATTGACTCTGAGGACACTATCTCCAACAATCTCCCACTTGCACTCAAGGCTAATTATTGCGATGTCGCATACTCACAACCCGTGTGATGCCGAACACCCAAATCCTCTACTAATCAGTCTCACAAAACCCGTTTGCAAAACTAAGGCGTTCGGGGAATAGCCTCAGAGAGTGGATCCGCCCTAATGTTTCTTTCTATGTCTCTCTTTATCTCAAGTTCGCGGAGAAAGCCATCTCCCGAAATGTGCAATACCTATCTTAGAGTATGTCTGGATATCTGATGGGACCTAGTTCATAAATGAACTCCAAATCCAAACTTCTCAGACTGTATCGTCAACTGAACTTAATCAGTATCCTGCGCCATGCCTCCCTTAGTATCTGCTTGGACCACCTGTCCAAAATACTGCCCTTCGTCAGAGGGAAAACTATAATTCTGACAGTTACTCTGTTATCCATGTCACCTTGGAAGCCTGGAATGATAACCGTCTCCCGAATGAAGCTGTCGTTATCGTATCCCTAGAACATCCACTTATGTTCTAAAACTGCTTCCGAATGTTTCTCCAGGATTGGATCAATATCAAATTATTGCATCTACTGCAAAAACAACATCTGGCTTGGTACTTGACATCTCATGATCGACTCAATTGCCTAAGCATGTGATCTGCCAATCATGCACATCCCTCTCCCCTTTAGTCTGTAAGACTCGTTTAGAGAGGGTGACTCCATCACCTGCAGGTATACTACCGTGCCAGTAGTCGTCCATTCTAAAACACCTTTAGAATGCTGTCTAAATACCCAGATTGGGAAATTACCCAAATCTAGATCTAAAATCATAGATCCAGTAACCAGAATGTCTTGATATAATATCCAAGTCCCATGTGGAGAAACTACTTTGTGACAACCAAAGTATAACCGATCGTAGTATAGGAACTTCACTTCCTACTCAGTGTATGTCATACAAATACCAGGACATCACACCCTACTACCTTCTCAACAGATCCATCCCTATTCTGATGAAGTCAAATCTATGACTGTCACATCAGAAATAGATGATCTATCTCCGCTGTATCTGCTTTAATCTATAGATATAAGCTACTTGTCCACCAATGCTTGCGCTGCTCCCACTGACTACGACAACCCTCTGGCAGAGTCATATAGACGTACACTTCTAAAGCCAGTTTAGAACGACGCTATACTCATCCTCCTGCCGGGTCTCACAGTCTGGAACAACAGCAATGGCAAGTCTGGGTAAACAAGAACCTCCCTGTCACCATCCTTGAGGCTACCGGAGTACCTCTCGGGTGCCTGAGATTACCCACCATATCTGCGGAGTGGCTAATGGAATGTCAAACCAGATTGAATCTTTAGGTTCTTATCAAATTTTCAGTAATCGTTTGCGGTTCTGGAATCACTTCCAGTTCTACCATACTCCCACTACTGTTTTCTGAAAAAATCCATTTTTATTAAAGCTGTGGCGAGTCAAGAACACTATCACTATTGATCTTCCAGATGGTAGAAAGTCAACCCTCGTCATAGCCCGGGTCGACCCACAAACAGCCATTACAGAAATATGCCTTGAGTAGTCTGGAGTCTGGTTTTAAGCATAAGCCGGACGACTCCCCGTACCTTAACATTGTTAAGATATGAACTGTTCTATATCCAATATAGAAACAGAGCCACTGATTTAATTGAACCATATTCAAATCATGCAGCTGTCTCCAGTGCATGTCAATAAAATGGAGAGAGGTCGATCAGCATTACACAACTTAGGAGTACTTCCAATTATGAGTAACCTGAAAGAGAAGCAAGTTCTCTTAAACCATTACTATCAACTGAATACCATATTCAAGTATCTACATCTTCGATTACCTTGAAGAATCCCGATACTTGCAACATCTGGTTCTCTACTTTACTCTTATACCTATAACTTCTCAATACTTGGACCTTGTGTTTCTATGAAACAATTGTCTATGAACTAGAGAAGTAATGAGTAAACAGAATATAGTACGAGGACCAACCGCTCTGTCCTAATGGACACTGGACAATATACAATACTCTGTATAAGTCTCCTGAGTCTAATAACTCAATCCCTGTGTGTCGTAAGTTGAAAACTGTACTATGGTTATGAAGAGTTACACCGCTGTTTAATACTCCTTACCTAACCATCCACTGATATAGGTAAATGCCATGGACATAATTTCAAGAAGGTATATCACACTCTATAAAAATAGACGTACAGATGTATCAATTTGAAATTGGTGCATAACAGCGGATATTCAAAACCAAATATTTGCCATCCGGCAAACTACCCAGGCGATTTCCTCAAATATCACCAATTACAACGAATTCTGATATAATGAGGATGATCACCTAATTCCCAATAACTTACCCCCACTCATCATCTGTAAAACCATACAGATGTGAGATTCATACCTGGTAAATACATACCTTGGAGCAAGTGTCTAATTGGGAAATCAGTTTTCCTTTAACAGTACACAGTAAAACTGAAACATTGAAATGTTTTGTAGGGGTATCCTGGTATTCCTAGTAATGCCTCTTCCATTATCCAGATTCACAACTGTAACCGTATATTTCTATGCCATCTCTCCACATCCCTTCATATGTCTTTAGTCATTACCTTCTGCACCCCTCTTTAGGCCAAATGGTTTTCTTCCTTCCCTACCGTTCGGTACCAGCCTATGGTTTGGAAGAAGACTATCCAATAAGCATAATGGGTGTACTGTCCTAATCCTAGGAGCACTCGCAATGCGAGAGAAGGTGAAGATAAAAGACAACCGAATAAACCTTATTCCTATTTCTCCTGAACCAGAATCCATCCCCGAACTGGAACAAGTTCCTTTCGAGTTCGTATATAACCATACGATGGAGTATCCAATAAACTGTGGATCTTCGTAGTGATACGGAGTGTTCTGGAGAAATACAAAGGTGAAGTGGGAGTGGTAATGAAATACTTGTTTAGGTCGTGAATAGCAGTCGCAATTTACTTTGCCCTCCTTCTAATCCCTTTATTTGTCTTAACTTATTACCTTCTGTACACCACAATTAGGCTAATCGGCTTTCTTCATTCCCTACCGTTCGGCACCAGCCTAAGGTTTGGAAGAAGACTATCCAATAGGCGTAACGGGTGTACTATCCCCTAATCCAAGGAGCACTCGAAACCTGAGAGAAGGTAAGAGGAAAAGAAAACTGAATAATCCTATTCATTTTCTCCAGAACCAGAAACCATCCTCGAATAAATTCCTTCGAGTTCGTATATAACCATACGATGGTTTTATCCAATGGAAGTGGACGTTCGTAGTATTACGGGGTGTTCTGGAGAAAGGGTAAAAGTAGGAGTGGCAATGAGGTTTGCAACTCTGACAATTCAAAAGCTAGTGTTTAAGAAGGTTCGGTCAACTTGTTCATTGAGTCATAGTCTAGGGTCGGGTCATGGTCGCTGCCAAAGTGAGAGAAAAAAGAAACACTCAGCGTGCACTCTAACCTAGATCAGAATGGTTATCAATTTATCTAATCAGGAAACCTCCCACTGTACCGTCAAATTCTCCTCCAAACCTGAAAGAAGAATTAGTCGGGATCACCCGAGGAGTAAACCAACTCATCAGTGGGAATCGGGATCCAACTATCATCGCATGCTAACATGATAGAATCCACTCACGCTATCACACTCCAGAAGGTATGCGCATATCTGGCAAGTTTCAGTTTCTTTAGAAAATCCCGATGTGATTTTTGCCCCATGCTCTTATGACCTTGACGAAGGCCAACATATCATAAGTCACATGTCAAGTTCTACCCGTCATTATCCAGGTTAATTTGAACCCACCCGTACATACCCTTGACGAAGGCCAAAATAGTAGTACGACTGTCCCAAACCAACGCATCTATCTATACTGCAGAAAAGTAACAAGTAGCTACCATACACTATGCCTTGACGAAGGCCAACATACATAGCATGAATACTAAGTGCTACCTTTCTGAAATGACGGAGGGCTACGAATGGGTTTTGGTGAGAAACCTTTAACGTAATGAACTTGATATCGTTGAAGGAACCGGATAGCTTTATAAAAATATAGTGACGAAAACCTTTGCTAAAGAGGTCACTCTCGGTGATGGGATCTCGGCTCTTTCCCCGTAGAATGAGGTGCAGGATATTCCAACTGAATACCATGATGCAAAGCAAAAGTAATCGACTATAGTGAAGTTATTGCCCTGACGCAAACTTTTTTCCAAGGGGTCACTCCCGGTGAAGGGATCTCGGCCCTTGCCTCGTCGACTGAGGTGCTGGATATTCATAACCGAATACCACTGTGCAAAACAAAAGAGAACGCCCTTGCAATAACAGCTTTTTGAAAAATTGTTCCAACAACATCAGAATAGGTTTGTTTAGCTTGCATTGATCCGAATCAACGCAGTCCCATCAATTGATCACACCAATAAAGAACGAAAATAATGATGTACGTATATGCCATCCGCATTCGCCACTGGATCCCGTCATTACCCGTTAGGTTACTAAACTAACGACAGAGCGGGGACTGGACAAGCGCGGATGCAAAACATATACAACATCTACTAGTATATATATCAATATATAATATTCGCTCAAGGCGTGATAAAAATGCAACATCACAGAAATGTAATAAGCATCACAGAACAATACAGATATCTGGGATCCCCGGGTTTCACAGAGCCGCTACTGAAACCCGACGTTCCCCTGGTCGTGTGGATAGCCTGTGCAATGAAATCCTAGACCCCTACGGGTGCGGCAAGTTACCCTCCAAAACCTGAAGCGAGGCAGCCCCCTTCAACAAAGTGAATGGACCACCCAACACTTCACGGAATCCGGTAACTTGGGCACCCCTCCTTGGGTCAACCTATACCCCCTACGAGTGCGGCGAATAGCCTGCCAATTCTAGAGTGAAGACCCCTCCGTCTCAACGCCATGAGATGCGGGCCCGTTGCCCTCTAGAACCCGGCTACCCGTGCACCCCACCTTGGGGTAATCCTAGTACAGAAATTAAAATATGCATACAACGGGTACATCGACCTCAGCCCAGTCGTGCCCCAAAAGAATAATATACAAACAGGTAGTGACGGCAGTCCACATGTCGGACGCTCGCCCCGCAATATCAAATGTACATAATAATAACAAAACTGTACTACCATTGCATACAGGCTATCCACCACGACAAATCCGCAACATCACAGCACAACACAGAACATCAACGTGAATGTCACGTTCGCAAATCCGTCTAAAAGGGCTATAGCAGTTAGACAAGATTTACCGATCAAATGACATTCACGGTCACAGATATAATGTAAATACTGTAGACTAACATGTTGACTAAATTTCCCGAAGTGGGCCCTAAGCACAACTGTAGCAATCAAAATAAATCTGGGCCCAAACAGAACATACCAAAGACCCAATTTTCAAGTCAGAGAACCACTGTAGAAATCTGGTGCATTGATGACACTGTTCCGCGGCGGAACCGCGGCCAAAAGGGGGTTAAGGCCGCGGTTCCGCGGCGCTACAGTGGCATCACGTGACCATTTTTCTACAGTGTTCACCAAAAACCCTGCACGTATTTCTTCAATGCTCTAAATAATTTTTCGAGCCAAAAAAAATTCGACAAAAAACTGATGCACTTGAAATCATGGTTTTGGGATATTTGTTCGATCGAAGCTTCAAACACGCTAGAGCAAGCTAGACTAGGTTAATGGCGTGGCTTTGATACCAGTGTAAGTGCACGGCAGCGCCCCGGCCTTCTGAACGAGGCCAAAATGTGGAATCAAAAACTTTTCTATAAACTAGAACCGGCGCTACCGCGGACTTTTGAACCCGGATCGGGCCATTAACCTACTCCTAGCAAACTAAAGAACAGGTAGAGAGATATACTGAGCGATCCGTATCCTTCGGTCTTCTCGTCGTCGTCCTGATCTTCTCGCGGAATCTCCGGTCTTCACCTCCTCGTCGGAAAGGGCACCACATTGCCGGGTTCTTTTACGTGCTCCCACCTCTGGACCGAGGAAACTCGGGCACGAAGTTGGCGAGTCGACGTGTCCAAGAAATGCTGTAGGCTAGTGTAGAGTGGTTTGTCTCTATTGGGGTTGAAGTTGCCATGGTTTTTGGTGGAGGAATGAGATATACTTAGGAGATGAACCGAGGGGATTTTATGCAAGCAAATGAGAGTGTTTCCTACCCCAAAAATTGGGACAGCCCCTTCCCCTTTCATGTGGCCGGCTATACATCAAGAGAGAGAGGAAAAATCTCAAGGGGGTGAGCACAAGAGAGAGGAGGGTGTGTGAGTGTCATGTAAGAAAGAATGATGAGTGATGATGAGAACATAATCATCACAACAAAGTCTCCTACACATCAACCATCTCATCAAGCAAAGTCAAGCAATGATGAACCAATGAAGTCAAAAGATGGTGGAACCATCATGAACCTATCATGTGCCATAAAAAGTCTTCTCCATTGTTAATTACACAATTGCAAATAACCCCCTCCACCAATTTTCAGCCAAAGAAAGATACAAAGGAAAATGGCCGAAACGGAAAGCAAACTGGCAACTTCAAAAAACTGATCCCGTAATAAATTACAGAAAAACCCCGCTACTGTATATACATACCTGCATTTGTATTGCGACCGAATACAAATGCAATGAGACAAAATCTACACTGTACCATACTAGGATCCGGCTTAAACCAAAGCTCGCTAGTATTATCCCTTCGATCATGATCCGTGCAATACCGCACGTACATGATCGAACCCTGCCATATCTCCATACGGCCTCTACAGCGTTTCGCCCGAAACTTGAGAAACGGTCTGTGGGGGACTCTAAAGACTCGTCAATACTTTGGTTGTGGATTTAACCACTAGCACGTCAGAGGTATTAGCCATACATAACGGGCTATCAGGTATTGACCAAAAGGGACGTCGATGAGCGAACTCATCCTGACACCCTACTGAGCCTGTCAGTGACAATATCCGTACCGTCCGGTCCGTTCGTCTATGAGCATCGCATGGCGGGCCTAGGGGGTTTGTAAATGTCTGACCCCCAAAAGCAGTACAAGTCATGTCGCAGTGTAGCCCAGAACACCCTGAGATATTACTGGAATACCTACCAGTAAATCTCCTGCCTTGGCCAAGGACTTCGTGTAATGGCTCTTCTAGACATAGCGCAACCTCACCCCCAATACCGGGAGAGACGAGCCCCTGCAGATCCGCTCACTGCCTCCATGTGGCTCGGGACTGTACCCAACAAAAACCTGTTTGCACGTCTTCTTTGAGCGTGGTAGGGTAGTAATCAAAGTACAGTGGGAACTCACGCGAGACAAATGACGATCTCAGGTCGATGAACTAACCTGTACACATGTCACCAGGGAACTGCTATCAGACGTAAGGTATAAGACCAACTAGCATGTTCCCGGCAAGTCCTGTCCGGTGTACTCATAACCCAATGAGCACCTGTATACAGCTTAGGTGAACCAACTGACACCAGTGGCTTATGAGACCGGCCACCGCCCCTTGTCGGGGTCTCGACTGTATACACTAGTCTACTCTGGAGTATCGATGCCCTGTCTCGAAAACTGCCACGACTAGGGACCTTTTTAAGGATGTGCTTATAGACTACAAGCCCCACGTATATGATCGCCATCATACTGCTGGCTATCAAGCAAGAATCCTAAGGGCTCTATCAACGCGCAATAGTGACATGTAAGGTCACCTAAAGCAGTACACGATGATAAAGATAAACCAGATAGCATACTATCATCTTGAGTAAGACTGTTCTAACGGTATAGGTCCTCGCTCAATCATTGCAATCACGTGCCTGTGATCCCATAATTGACTCTGAGGGCACTATCTCCAACAACATCGACACGACTTATCGGTTACTGGGGTCTGACGTTTACCACCCCTAGACTTGATATGCGACATATTAGACGAAGAGACCGGACTGTACGAGAGTGTTACTGATTGGATTCACAGGATAATGTATAGGCTTGCTTGTTGATCTTCTGATCACTCAATACCTTGGTGGCTGTTACGTTTAGCTGACCGCTTGCAGCTTATGGGTGTTTGATATAATCATCACCTACTGCCGGCGTATTGACGATTCTTTAGAGTCCTACACAGAGGTTTCCTAGCTCAGGCAAAACGGAGTAGGAGCACATATGTGATATGTGCGGACCGAGAATAATACAATATGAGATACCATATTCTATTCTGGCGATATATGATATCGGCCGGATATATGTGATATAGCCGGTTCATCGAATCAAGTATTGATTCGATGAATCAGTACATGCTATATTAGTCGGTTATATGCGATATGGCCGGATTGTCGGATCAAGTGTTGATTCGATAATTTAATGTATAATTATATATGTGATATATTACATTACATTAACTAATATAAGCTCTCTTTATTGATTCATTTTCTCACCGGATAATATATTGATATATATGCGATATATGTTAATTGTATTATTTTCTTTTGTTACAAAAATATATTATATATGTGATATATAATATTGTAACAAGTTAGGCTTATAAATGCAACATGATTTGTCCAGTTTAAACAAGTTAGGGTTTTGATTTGGGTTAGCTTTTTCATGAAGCTTCATAAAGCTTTCTTTTGTTTTTTGCTAAGATATTTTATGTAGATATTTCTTAACCCAACCCAAAACCCTTTACCCTAGTTTATTCTCTACGAGGGTTAAGCCTTCATTCTTAATTCATGGTTGGATTTGTAACCATAACAATAATTCATTATTCATCACAAAAGGATTATCTTCTTCTTCTTCCTCCTCTTTGAAAAAAGCTTCACTAGCTTTTGTATTTGTGATGATAAATGGTGAGAAATTGAAAATAAAACAGAGCTAAATTCCTACTTCATCATCCTTATTTATTCTAGCCACTTAGATTAGGGCATTCACATCTCTAATAAGTTGTTTAGTGAAGTGTAAGCTTGGCTTAAAGATTCTTTAAGATAGATCATCTTCGAAAAAGAAGACTTCAAGCAAGCATGAATCATTCGGCTTGTAGAGCCTCTCTAGAGTCCGGAAGTTCATGGATCACGGCGAAGGAACTACTACTCGGAGCTTATGAAGTGAAGGAATGGACTACAAAGGTTGTAATCCCTCTCCTTTAGATGTAAAGTTGTTTAGATGCTATGTTAACCCTAATTCTGTAGTTAAGATCTTAGTTAGGGTTTGTTTAGCACCCCAAAAATTTTAAAGTAGCATGATTGATACTTGCCAAAACCTTCACAAGGTGCTATGCTAACCCTACAGTGGTATCAGAGCCAAGCTAGAGTATTAGGCGGTGTGTAGACGAAGTTAAAAGTCCGATCGAACCCCGTAATATGATTTTGGACCCCCTCTCCGGAAATTTTTTAAAAATTTGGTTTTTTCCGTATTAAAAATACTCAGAAAAATAAGCAGGTGATTCTATGGATATCTGTGAAGTACGACTCCCTAAATCCATCAAGTCACCGCGGAACCGCAGCCAAACCAAGCTATTAGCGGCGGTTCCACGACAGAACATGAGGATTGAGGGATCATACTTCAAGAGGCGATCCGCAGGTATTAAATTTTGCTTCTGGGAATTTTTAATATTACTCAAGTGTTGATTTTTCTGAAGATCTTAAGAATTCGTTGATTCGATCGGAAAGTTTAACATCGTTTAGTTTTCCGGGTAATTTAGAACGTGTTAAAAGTTTCGAACGGATATCAATAACTCACTTTTTCCCCTGTCGGAAAACTTTCAAGTGTTGGATTTTTCCCGAGTTTAAAACTTTCGGGAAATCATGCAAGTGTATCTGTGGACCCTCTAGAAGAACGTAACCTTAACTCGATTATGTGACCGTCAAAACTGCTACTGAACCCTAGGGTTTGTGGTAGTTTAGCGTTGCCACATGCGAGGCGTTGGTTTGACCCTTCAACGGCTGGTTCATTGAGGCTGTGATATGTTCTGGGATTTTCGAACTCCGCTCAAGTGTTGAGCTATTTGGGAAATCTTGGGTGTTTGATTATTCGATCGGAAAGTTTAACATTGTCTATTTATCTGGAATGTGATACAATATGTGGAATTCATATAGTTAGGCATGAAATGCGAAGTATGTGATATTTCGGATTTAAGATGTCTAAAGTGATTGTGAATTCCAAATGTTGTAGTTTTACACTTTCTTTTCTGTGACCGTAACCGTAGTATGTAGTGTATCGCCGGCTTCGTTGCTATACATCAATGACAATCGGGATACGCATAGTTGCTTACGTTGATGATATGAGATATTAAGTGTTGCTGTGATATGTAATATTGGATCGTCGTGTTCTGAATAGCCAGGGTTTTATGTGAGATGAAGGTTTTAATTTTCATTCATGTAAAATTCATTGTATGGAATATTCTTTTATTGGGGCACTTCCGGGTTAAGGATGATGTCACCATTGTATATTATCTACTTTTCCGCATTAGGATAGACCCGAGGAAGGGAGAACAAGTAACCGGGTTCTAGGTTCCAGTGGGAGGCCATCTCAAGGAGTCGAGACCGGGTCTCCTAACCCTAGAATTGGCAGTGTTGCTTGCAGCTCTCGTAGGGGTCTAGGGATGTGGGTTCGGCTATTCATCGCGACCGTGGAATCCGTGTTTTATACAGGCTCGATATAAAACACGGACGTCCTAGTATATCCAATATTTCATATGTTATCTTCTGCTACAATGTTCTGTGATGAGATCATATTACTACTAGAGACGAATGCTTATACTATATATATATATGATGATATATAAATATTACAGCTTTCGTTTCTTCTGTGATGCTCAAGAAGCATAAATGATGGGATTTATTAATGAGATTAATAAAAGAAAAGAAAGCTAGAAGATGTTGTAGAATTAAAACTTTATAAAAAGGGTAGCTACAGTTTTGCTTTGCATAGCGGTATATATGATATACCCTGCACCTTATTCGATGAGGAAAGAGCCGAGATCCCTTCACTAGGAGTGACCTCTTTAGCCAAACCGGCAGATGCTAGAAACTCACGGTTTAGTTTTTGATTGCTTCTATAGTTCTTGCTTTGCATAGTGGTATATATGATATAGCCTGCACCTTATTCGATGAGGAAAGAGCCGAGATCCCTTCACCGGGAGTGACCTCTTTAGCGAAACTAGAAAAGCCTCAAAAACATTCCTTTTTCAAAATCACTTGTTTCTACAGCGATATCAAGTTCATTACGCAATAGGTTTTCAGAAAAACCTGTCGTAGCCCTCCGTCATTTCAGATAAATCCTACTTAGTATTCATGCTACGTTTGTTGACCTCTGTCAAGGCGTAGTGTGCGGTAGCTAACTACTATTTATTTGTTTATACATATGATGCAGATTGGATTAGGGTAGTCGTACGGCCTTCTTAACCTCCGTCAAGGGTCGTGCGGGTGGGTTTGATTCATTCAAGAAATGACGGGTTGAACTTGACTAGCATCTTATGATTTGTTGACCTCCGTCAAGGTCATGGGATGCTTGGGGAAAAATATTATTAGGAATTTCAAGTGTTGAAATTTGCAATGAGATTGCATACCTTCTATGAGATAGATAAATCCTGATACCAACTACGAGTAAAAGTTACTCCTGAGAGAATTTACACAGGACAATTAGCCGATCAAGTAGGTGTATAAAAAGGTGTTAACGGGGTTATGCCTCTGGGAAAACGAGGTTTGTTTTAATTAGGTCCGTGCGAAAGCACGGGGAACCTCCCTCAAAGTACCAACACTGGCCTGGCTGAAAGATTGGCAAACTTGTAAGGTGTAATTAATCCCGGCTAGTCTTACCTTTTAGGGTTTGAAGGAATATTTGATGAAAACAGTGGGAGCCATCCTGATTAGATAAGATAATAACCAATCTAATCTTGCAAGAGCATACGCTAAAGTGTTTTCTTCTCTCTTTCTCCAGGTAGCGACCATCTCAGGCCTTAATCATGATAATAATATGGATGTATTGACTGAACCCGCTTATTATACTGAGCAGGGGAGCGTTGGTCCCGTTCTTTCTTATAAGTGTTATAAGACTGAGCAGGGAATAGGAGAATATCTAGATTCTCACGCCGCCCAAACGAAGAACAGGCATGCTGATGCATCTTCTTCAGGTGTGTTAGTTATCGAGAACTGTTTCTCAGTTCACTCTACGTCCTGGGTATTAGATACTGGATCGGGATCCCACATATGTAATATGTTGCGTGGGCTACGTAAAGGTAGAGAACAGGGAATGGGTGAACATCCGTAAGAGTAGGGAACGGTGCAGATGTTGCAGCTAAGGCTGTTGGCGAATATCACCTTGTGTTACTAAATGGTAATACATTGGTTCTGAACGAGTGCTATTACATTTCAACCCTGATATGCAATATTATATCAGTTTCTTTATTGAATAAAAAAAGATATAATTTTGTGGTACAGGATAATGTTATGAACATATTCCTGAATCAAAAGTTGATAGGATCAGGATCGTTAAATAATGGCATGTACGTTCTCAACCAAACTATAGTACTTAATGTACAAAACACACACAAGAGGAAGAGTTTAGAAATGAACGAATACTTCTTGTGGCATTGTAAACTAGGTCATATCAATACGACATGGCTAGCTAAGTTACATAAGGATGGATATTTGAATTCGTTCGAATTTTCATCTTATGATACTTGCCAGTCATGTCTCAAAGGCAAGATGACCAAAACTCCGTTTAGTGGATACGGAGAAAGAGTTAAGGAACTCCTAGGGCTGATACATAGAAATATATGTGGTCACATGTCTACACATGCCAGGGATGGTTCTTCGTACTTCATTACGTTCACTGATGATCTCTCAAGATTTGGATATGTGTTTCTGATGAAACACAAGTCTGAAGCTTTTGAGAAATTCAGAGAATATAAGCACGAAGTAGAGAACCAAACGGGCAAAAGTATTAAAATCCTTCGATCTGATCGAGGAGGAGAATACTTGAGCACTGAGTTCCTAGACTATCTAAAAGAGAATAAGATTCTCTCTCAGCTTACTCCTCCTTATACACCACAGCACAACTGTGTATCGGAGCGGAGGAATCGCACCCTATTAGATATGGTGTACTCTGTGATGAGCAATGCTGAGTTCCCTATTTTTTTCTGGGGATATACGCTTGAGACAGCGGCATACCTACTGAATAAAGTTCCTACCAAATCTATGCCTACCACCCCATATGAGATATGGGAAGGGAAGAGACCATATCTTAATTTTTTTAAGTTATGGGGTTGCCCGGCCTATGTCAAAAGACAAAAACCGGACAAACTCAAGGCAAAGTCTGTTTTGTGTAAGTTTGTTGGATATCCCAAGCATTCGTGAGGGTATATATTCTACCACAGTAAGGAACAAAGGGTGTTTGTTTCTTAACACGCCGCCTTTTTAGAAAAGGAAGTTCTTACAAAAGAGATTAGTGGCTCTGAGATAGAACTGGAAGAAGTTCCAGCAGAACAAACTACAACAGAAGATTTGATGGAACCAGAGGATTCAGTAGCTCCTGACGAACCTCAGCCTCTCCGCCGATCTAGTAGGGTTCCTCATCCACCTGAGAGATACTACGGTTTTCTCCTAGATTGTGGAAGCGAGGATTGCATCATGGAAGATGATGACCCGACTAGATTCGAGCAGGCCATCACGAGTGGTGACTCTGTGAAGTAGCTGGATACAATGCGATCTGAGATGGGATCCATGTACACCAACAAAGTATGGACTTTAGAACTTGCTCCTGAAGGGGTAAAACCCATTGGGAGCAAATGGATCTTTAAGAAGAAACTTGGTGTAGATGGAAAAGTTGAAACATTCAAAGCTAGACTTGTTGCAAAGGGTTTTCGTCAACGACCAGGTGTGGATTATGACGAAACCTTTTCTCCAGTGGCGATGCTTAAGTCCATCTGGATCTTACTTGCCATTGCTGCATACCATGACTACGAAATCTGGCAGATGGTTGTTAAGACCGCCTTTCTAAACGGTGATTTAGAAGAGTGCGTGTACATGACTCAGCCAGAGGGCTTCGTAGATAGTGGGAGTAGCGGAAAGGTGTGCAAGCTGCTTAAATCCATTTAAGGGTTAAAGCAGGCATCGCGGAGTTGGAACATCTGTTTTGATGTTGTAGTCAAAGAGTTTGACTTCATTAAAAACGTAGATGAATCTTGTATATACAAGAAGGTTGCAGAGAATAAGGTTGTCTTCTTCGTATTGTACCTGGATGACATACTCTTGATAGGAAATGATTTTCCTATGCTGCACTTGGTCAAGCTCTTCTTATCACAAAGATTCTAAATGAAAGATCTAGGTGATGCCTCCTGCGTTTTGGGAATTAAGATCTATAGAGATAGATCTAAACGGATACTGGGATTATCCCAATCCAGGTACATTGACACCATACTAAAGAGGTTTAGTATAGAAGATTCCAAGCATGGGAACCAACCCACGATCTCTGGACTCACTCTCTCTAAAGAGATGTCTCCCAAGACTGATTTGGAGAGAGCTCGCATGCAAGGGATACCCTATGCTTCGGCAGCAGGCTCTATCATGTATGTTATGCTATGTACCTGACCCGATGTAGCATACTCACTAAGTGTAGTGAGTAGGTATCAAGCAGATCTTGGAGAGAGTCACTGGACAGCTGTGAAGAACATTCTCAAGTACTTGAGAAGGACTAAGGAGATGTTCTCGGTGTATGGTAACGGTGAACTCCAGGTGGAGTCCTTTACCGATTCGAGCTTCCAAAGTGATAAGGATGACTCTAAGTCGCACTCGGGATTTGTCTTTACCCTCAATGGAGGGGCGGTGTGTTGGAAGAGTTCCAATCAGGAAACCGTTGCAGACTCGACGATGGAGGCTGAATACATCGCTGCCAACGATGCTGCTAAAGAGGCTGTCTGGATGAAGAAGTTCATCGCTGAACTTGGTGTGGTTTCGTCCATTGAGCATCCAAAACCTATGTATTGTGATAACAATGGAGTTGTGGCTTTGGCCAAGGAACCCATGTCCCATCAGAAGTCCAGACATACTCTGAGGCGGTATCACTTGATCTGAGAGATAGTTGATCGCCGGGAGATTGAGGTCAGGAGAGTTGATACGAAGGACAACACTGCGGATCCATTCACAACGGCTATACCCCGGATACAATTTGAGAGACTCTTCGGGATGTTGGGTATGAGATACTACAACAGCTTGCCTTAGTGCAAGTGGGAGATTGTTAGTTATATATATGCCCTAGAGGCCATTGTTGTACATATGATGTATATTCTAGTGGATGCTTGGATATATATAGAGAGGACTTTCTTGCTCGACATGATAGTATGCTATTTGGTTGCACTTTGTCTTAACATGTTGACTTGTATTAGTTTACTGTCTTGCTCTCACATGTTGATAAAACCCATAGGATTTGTACTCGACTACTGGGACTATGATGAGATCATACTAGTGGGGCCAAGGTAGTCAACGAGTACATGTTATAACTGTTCCTAGTCGAGGGTGTATCGAGACAGGGCATAGATACACCAGAGTGGACTAGCGTATACGCATCTTGACCCATATAATAGGCAATGGATGATCCCACATCCATCGGTGTTTGACATCAAAGATGGTGTACGGGTGCTCAGTGGAGACTAGGTACACTGAATGGACTTGCCAAGAACTCCTAGATGGATATATACTTATCGTCAAATAGCAGTTCTCCAGTGACACTGGTACAGGTTAGTCTGTAGACCCGAGATCGTCATAGAGTCTTTTGTGATTCCCATTGTGCTTTGATTTCCACCTTACCACGTCCAAGAGGGCGTGCAAAACGGTGCCTTTTGGGTACAGTCCCGAATCACATGGAGGCAATGAGCGATAGGAGGGGTTTCGTCTCTCCTGGTATAGGGAGTTGATGTTGTGCTGTGTTCGATTGGCTATAACTGGAAGTCCCTGGCCAGGGCTGATATAGAGTGATGCTTGTAAATATTATCAGTAGTTTCTCGTCCTGTTATGAGCCCTACATCGACACGACTTATCGGTTACTGGGGTCTGACGTTTACCACCCCTAGACTTGATATGCGACATATCAGATGAAGAGACCGAACTGTACGGTAGTGTTACTGATTGGATTCACAGGAGAATGTACAAGCTTGCTTGTTGATCTTCTGATCGCTCAATACCTGGGTGGCTGTTACGTTTAGCTGACCGCTTGCAGCTTGTGGGTGTTTGATATGATCATCACCTACTGCCGTCGTATTGACGATTCTTTAGAGTCCTACGCAGAGGTTTCCTAGCTCAGGCAAAACGGAGTAGGAGCACATATGTGATATGTGAGAGACCGAGAATAATACGATATGAGATACCGTAATCTATTCTCATGATATATGATATCGGCCGGGTATATGTGATATAGCCAGTTCATGGGATTAAGTGTTGATTCGATGAATCGGTACATGTTATATTAGTCGGTTATATGCGATATATCCGGATTGTCGGATCAAGTGTTGATTCGATAATTTAATGTATAATTATATATGTGATATATTACATTACGTTAACTAATATAAGCTCGCTTCATTGATTCATTTTCTCACCAGATAATACATTGATATATATGCGATATATGTTAATTGTATTATTTTCTTTTGTTACAAAAATATATTATATGTGTGATATATAATATTGTAACAAGTTAGGGTTACAAATGCAACATGATTTGTCGAGTTTAAACAAGTTAGGATTTTGATTTGGGTTAGCTTTTTCATGAAGCTTCATGAAACTTTCTTTGGTTTTTTGCTAAGATATTTTATGTAGATATTTCTTAACCCAACCCAAAACCCTTTACCCTATTTTATTCTCTACAGGGATAAGCCTTCATTCTTAACCCATGGTTGGATTTGTAACCATAACAATAATTCATTATTCATCACAAAAGTATTATCTTCTTCTTCTTCTTCCTCTTTGAAAAAAGCTTCACTAGCTTTTGTATTTGTGATGATAAATGGTGAGAAATTGAAAATAAAACAGAGCTAAATTCCTACTTCATCATCCTTATCTATTCTAGCCACTTAGATTAGGGTGTTCACTTCTCTAATAAGTTGTTTAGTGAAGTGTAAGCTTGGGTTAAAGATTCTTCAATGTAGATCATCTTCGAAAAGGAAGACTTCAAGCAAGCATGGATCATTCAGCTTGTGGAGCCTCTCTAGAGTCCGGAAGTTCATGGATCACGGTGAAGGGGCTACTACACGGAGCTTATGAAGTGAAGGAATGGACTACAAAGGTTGTAATCCCTGTCTTTTAGACGTAAAGTTGTTTATATACTATGTTAACCCTAATTCTCTAGTTAAGATCTTGGTTAGGGTCTGTTTAGCACCCCAAAAATTTTAAAGTAGCATGATTGAGGCTTGCCAAAACCTTCACAAGGTGCTATGCTAACCCTACAGTTATGCAGGGAGACTGTAATGTGACTCCTGCCAACATGATTTCTTCTTTGCGTGCGGGACGGCTCTTGAAGAAGGGTTATCATGGGTTCATAGCATTTGTTCTGGACATAAAAGCCGCTGAAGTCCTATTGGACCAGGTTCCGATCGTGTGAGAATTTCCGGATGTGTTTCCTGCTGAATTACCAGGATTACCGCCTGATCGCAATATTGAATTTTGCAATGACTTGATTCCAAGTGCGGGGCCTATTTCTATACCACCTGATCGTATGGCCCCGATGGAATTGAAGGAACTTAAAATCCAATTGCAAGAGTTGTTAGATAGAGGACTTGTTCATCCAAGTGTATCGCCGTTGGGAGCTCCTGTCTTATTTGTTAAGAAGTAGGACGGTAGCATGAGACTATGCATTGACTACAGTCAGTTGAATCGAGTTACTGTGTGAAATAGGTATCCACTACCTCGTATCGATGACTTATTCGATCAGCTGCAGGGAGCTGGCTACTTCTCAAAGATTAATTTGCGATCAGGGTATCACCAGTTGAGAGTTCGGAAGGATGACATTCCGAAGACTGCTTTTCGCACATGATATGGGCATTATGAGTTTTTGGTGATGTTGTTTGGGCTCACCATCGCTCCAGCAGCTTTCATGGATATGATGAACTGTATTTTCAGGCCATTTCCTGATCAGTTTATTATCATATTCATTGATGATATTCTTGTTTATTCCCGGAGCCGGGAGGAGCACGAGCAGCATTTGCGTATCACATTGCAGACCTTGAAGGAACATCAGCTGTTCGCTAAATTCTCCAAGTGTGCTTTCTTGCTGGATAGTGTGGAATTCTTGGGTCACGTAGTCACAAGAGATGGTATATGTGTGGACCCAAAGAAGATCGATGCAGTACAACACTGGCCCAGACCTGTGTCAGTTACAGAGATTTACAGCTTCTTGGGTCTGGCCGGTTACTACCGACGTTTTGTGCAGGATTTCTCTTGGATCGCTGCACCATTGACCGGGTTGACCAGGAAGGAGGTTCCATTTCTTTGGACGGAGGCATGAGAGCAGAGTTTCCAGCAGTTGAAGACTTGCTTGACGACTGCACCAGTCTTATTTTTACCTTCTGGGTCAGATGGTTTTGTTGTTTATTGTGACGCCTCTCGAGTGGGTTTAGGCAGTGTGTTGATGCAGCATGGCAGAGTTGTCACTTATGCTTCTTGACAGTTGAAGAGGCACAAGTAGAACTACCCCACGCATGATTTAAAGATGGCTGATGTGGCATTCGCACTGAAGATTTGGAGGCATTACTTGTACGGTGAGTCCTGCCAGATATTCACAGACCATAAGAGTTTGAAGTATATTTTTCAACAGCAGGATCTGAATTTGAGGCAGCGTCGATGGATGGAACTAGTGAAGGATTACCATTGCGAGATTTTGTATCATCCGGGCAAGGTGAATGTTGTAGCGGATGCATTGAGTCGGAGGCCTATAGGTAGCTTATCTTATTTGCGCACCATACAGAGACAGTCTTCGACAGATGGACAGATTCTGTGCGATAGCCGTATACAGTTTGAGTTCACATCGACAGGATGGCAGTTAGCTCATGTTCGCACCCGTCCTCAGTTACTGGATCATATTAGAGAGGCACAGCCCCTGGACACTCGCTTGTCGGAGATTATGGATAAGGCGAGACAGGGTAGAGAATTTGAGTTCGTGATAGATGACCGTGGAGTATTACGTTTTGGGACTCGTCTTTGTGTGCCGGATTCGGAAGGACTGAGACGTGAGATCTTAGAGGAAGCTCATCGGTCTTCATATAGTATTCATCCTGGTTCCACCAAGATGTATCATGATTTGAAGGATGTCTATGTGTGGGAAGGAATGAAGAGAGATGTCGCTGAGTTTGTTTCGAATTGCTTGACTTGTCAACAAGTCATGTCCGAACACCAGAGGCTGGCAGGAGAGTTGCAGCCCTTGCCTATTCTGGAGTGGAAATGGGACCAGATCTCCATGGATTTCGTTGTAGGTCTACCCAGGACTAGCAGAGGGTATGACTCTGTCTAGGTGATTGTGGATAGATTATCAAATACCGCTCACTTTCTTCCAGTGAAGATGACTTATGGGTACGCACAGTATGCTCAGGTCAATATTGATGAGATTGTACGATTGCATGGAGTTCCGACGTGCCTAATGTCCGACAGGGGTACGCAGTTCACCACCAGGCTATGGTAGAAAATCCAAGAGGCTCTAGGTACATGACTGAGTTTTAGTACAGCTTTTCATCCAAAGACAGATGGTCAGTCAGAGCGACAGATTCTAGAGGATATGCTTCAAGCCTGCAGTCTTGACTTCGGTGGCAATTGGGATCATCACCTACCTTTGATAGAATTCACTTACAACAATAGTTTCCAGGAGACGATCCAGATGGCACCTTTTGAAGATTTGTATGGAAGAAGGTGTCGATCACCCATTTGCTGGACGGAACTCAACGAGAGTAGCATTTCGGGACCACAAATAGTACAGGAGACTACAGAAAAGATCCAGTTGATACGGGACCGGATGAGAGCGGAACGGTGCAGACATAATCATATGCCAATCGACGCCGTCGTAAACTTGAGTTTGATGTGGGAGATCATGTGTTCCTTCATGTATCTCCGATGAAGGGTGTGATGCATTTCGGGAAAAAGGGGAAGCTCAGCCCCAGATATGTCAGACCCTATGAGATTCTGGAGAGAGTGGGGGCTGTAGCTTATCGTTTAGCACTTCCACCGAGTTTTCCCGATGTGCATCCGGTGTTTCACGTGTCTATGCTTCGCAAGTATCTTCACGATCCTTCTCACGCGATCCAGCATCAGACCGTATAGCTTGAGCAGGATTTATCGTACATAGTACAGCCAGTGGCTATTCTAGACCGACCAGCAAAGAAACTGAGATCAAGGGTACTTCCGTATGTAAAGGTTCTTCGGCGAGGGACGAATTGTGAGGAGATCACTTGGGAGAAAGAGGATACGATGCAGAAGAAATTTCCACATCTTTTTGAAGGTATGTATAGCTAGGTTTTAAATTCGGGGACCGAATTTTCTTAAGGGAGGATATTGTAACATTTCAAAAATTTAGATATTAAATTAATTTAATTAATTAAATAATAAAATGCTAATTTAAAAAGTTAATGAAACAAAATAGGATATTTCATAAGTAGTATGTGAAACTAATTAAATTGAAAGTTTAGTTTGTAATATTAATGAAATTACAAGGGTTTTAGAGAAAAGATTAGCTTCATGTGTAATATCATATAGTATGGGGGGTTATGTGAAAATGTTAGTTCTTTATGCAAATTAGACATTGTTTAAGGGTTGTTATGAAAAGGGGTAGGAATTGGTTAAGGTTAAATTAAACCCTTTGGTATATTATAACACCATGAAGACACCTCCTTCTTGCACATTTACACCTCATGCACACACCTCACCCTTGCACAAAAACCCCACCAGTTTTGTGCACACACCTCACCCTTGCATGAATCAATCCCCTCCCTTTTGGTGACACCTCCTCCTAAACACCCTCACTCATTTACATTATATGGTTCAGTTCATATATATTGTGAATTAAGGAATCAACTGAAATAGAAAAGAAAAGAAAAACATTAGAACACGAAAAGAAAAAGAAAGAAAAGAGAACTGAAGAGAAGAGCTAAAGTTCTAAGGATTTTCCTTATCTCAAGCTAGGGACTAGGACCTTGTGCATCTTGGAGGAAGATTTTCCAGCAAATATTCTTTAGGTATAATCTTTAAACACTGTAGGATTTTAGTTCAGTAGCTATTTTGTTTTTGAAATCGAACATCGGTAATATCGTATTTTAGGCAAAACTTAGCTCTGTGAAAATCTGTTATAGTTTAGATGATAATTAAATTGATCAAACGGTACCTTAATCTTATAAACTAGACTTAGGATTAACCATAGGAAAACGGACCAGGGAGCTCGAATTTTGGCCGGCGACCAACACTAAAATTCCGAGCTCGCCGGACTTATTGGTGAGTTGGGGCTTTTGGTTTTTAGGGTAGGTCTGTGTATGTGGATTAATCTGTTTGGTATTGTTTAATTAAATTAAATTTTTAGTATAGGAAATCTGGAAGCTAATATCTAAAAAGGGATCAAAATTCTAAAAATACGACACGGGTAATTCGTAGCGCGTTTCTGTTTTCTGATACGAAACAACGTTGGGTTAAATTCCAGTTAATATAACTGTTAAATAGTTTGCAATAGTCGTACGTAGTATAGTTAGTACGTACAATTTGTATTTTCATGTTTTCGCCGTATCGGAAAGTAGTCGTTTCTTATACAAGTTAAATTCAATGTTAGATTTGAGTACGGGAACTTCGGAGGCTGCAAGGAAAGGAAAATGATTGGTGATTTCTGTGTAGTACGACATATTCCAGTGAGTAGACCGAACATCTACCGGGGGATTTTGTATGGATGGCGAGATACGCCCGTTGTTAAGTTTAAAAATAAATGCCTTTGCATATAAATGTTGATCATATGCATTCATATATATATACATCGTCATGTTAATAATTGTTAGAACGCTGCACAATTATCGACGAATCAAGCTGCACCTGCACATACCTATATGTTACATTACACCTCATCGATATTAACATGTCACCTATACACTAACTATTTGTTATGTTAAATACGATTCCTACTATACCTTTTGCATCAAAAATGGTAATTACTCTGCATAAATGATATCATGTTTCATATTCAAGTGTTAGTATTTCAATATAAGATGTATTGGATTTTGAGGATTTATGGATTTGAGTTTTATATACTATTAAGTAGATTCAGTGATTTTCATGTTGATATGAGATGTCCACCATGAGATATTGTTTTTATGATTTGGTTATATTCCGGACCTAGTGGGGGAGCTATATGGTCGCGGATATTTCATGTTATCCAGACTGAGTGGGGGAGCTATACAGTCGGATTCATGGTGGACCCGGTCGAGACCAAGGTGCATGAAAGCCGCATTAGAGGCGGGGAGCCTAGTGAGAATACTCGATACCGGAGACAGTTATGAACACGGCGAATATCTAGTTGATACCGACCGGTGTTATTGGATGACAGGGTCGTTCGAGGAACGATACCTGATGGAAATAGAAGATTTGTGTCGATATTGGACATGGAAAAGAATAAACCTTATTGGAATTAATTGATGAGATTTCCTTCTTGATTTTATACTTAGTAGTTCATGTTCATGTTTCCACATATTATCATGTATTATATTCATCATTTTTAGTATTAGCTCTAGTTCGTCATACTTACATTATCAGTCGATATATGTTAATTTTATTCACTGAGTTGGCAACTTACCCCCGTTGTGTCATAGTTCCTTGCAGGAGTCGTGTGGACGCATAGCAGTAGTGCAGATCCATCCTTCAGCTGTTACCGTTCTTTTTGCTACGTGGGTTACATATGTAGTAACCTCCTATTTTGGATATGTATATTTCGGATCTAGTATTACTCCATCAGACCATGTATATTGACTTAGAACAAAACATGTTGTATATTATTTAGACCAAGTGATATCGTTAGTTATGTTAACTTATATTGTATTAAATCTTGCTTGAAATTCATCAACTTAAGTGTTGTACTATGATTGCGTATTGATTTCCGCTATTTGGCATTGTTGCTCCCAACTAGGGATGCAATTTAATTACACAACTTAAATTGGCCTTCTATTAATAATTAAAAAGATAGGCATTGTCAAAAGTTTAACATCAGCTGTTACATTTCCAATATTTCTAAACCTTTCGACATGCTACTTCATTCTTTTACTTAATTATTGAGAATTTCTAAATTTCCGCAAAAAGGGTTTTTGATCTTGGTTTTTGGCTTACTCAGATTATGTCGATATCTTTAGATATCATATAATCTAAGTGCCGGTCATATCCAAACATTGGGTCGTGACACACCTGATCAGAAAGATGGTTGATCTCCAAAGGATCGAGGTAAGGAAAATAGACACAAAGGATAACACAGCGGATCCACTCACAAAGGCCTTACCCCTAGAGAGACTTCTTTGGGATAGTTGAGTATGGGATATTACAACCACTGCTATATTGTTGGGTATAGGATACTACAACAGATGGACTTAGTGCAAGTAGGAAATTGTTAGTTATATGTATTCCCTAGAGGCCATTACTGTACATGTGATGTATATTGTAGTGGATGCATGGACATATACAGGGAGGACTTTCTTGCTCGACATGATAGTATGCTATCTGGTTGCACTTTATCTTAACATGTATGCTTATTGTCTCTCTATTACATATTGATAAAGACCTTAGGATGAGTATTTCACTACCAGGATTATGATGCAGATCATACTAGTGGGGCAGAGGTAGTCGGTAAATACATCCTTAGAATGTTCCTAGTCGTGGGAGTATCGAGACAGGTCATCGATACTCCAGAGTAGATGTAACATTTCAGAAAAATAAAATATTATTTTTGGAAAGTTATATAATTAAAATAATAAATATTATGAATATTTTAATATGTGGAGAGTAGTTTTAATGTCTTGGTATGATCATATACCGATAAATTTGATAATATTGGAAAATTACATTTGAGTGTTGATTTTTAAAGAATGTTATATGATTTAGACATTTTATAAATTTTAGACAATTTATTATATACAAATTATGTCTAAGCTTGATTAATAATCACTTATTATGTATTGATTTTGTTTTGTGCATATGACATGCACCATGTCATGCTACACACTTGCTTCAATTTTATTTTGAACCTTGACATGCATCCCGTGTTTATTTTTATGTATATGGTTTATTTGTTTTTGGGTTTTAAAAGAAAAGAAAATGGAAAAAAATTAAAGAAAGAGGTATGGGCAAGAGAGAGAAGAGAGGGTGATGGGTCTTGTGTTGACCATGGCATTTTCCCCCTTCATTATTTTCCCTCCTTTTCCTCTCATGGCTGCTCTCTTCTCCTCCCTCCTCTATCTCCTTACTGCACCCCCTAAAACACATCAAAACATCATCTTCCCTTCAATAAAAATGTTCACAAGCTCACTACAACCAAAGGGAATCAAGAAAGTGGGGATTTTGAAGACTTAGGACAACTCAAGAATTTTCTTGAGTTGCCAATTGAGGTAATTCTTTTACCATTAGGGTAGTAATTATGTTTCTATAGCCTCTAGTTTAGTTTAGAATTCATTTAGTGGGGTTTTGTGATCTTGGAAATTTCCAAGATCAAGTTTAGGGGATTCTTGAATTTGGATTGTGTATTGAGGTGTAATTAGTGACTACAACCCCTGTAGTGATTGTATTTTGGACTAAAACTAAAGATTTAACCCCATAACCCAAACTTAGAAACCCCGACATCGGAAGATTGTGGGAATTGTGATGATACTTGGATTTCTGCTGTGACCCGGGGCTCCTGAAAAATATTTAGCGATTACTAAGAAGTATGCAGGTGAATTAGAGTGTACCCTAAAGACCCGAGACCCTGACCTTAAGCCTTGGACGCAAATATAATCCTTCTGGCCGCAAATGCGGCCAGGACATGGACTCTGGGGTTGGTGTTTGGTTCATGGTTCAGTCATCTGTTAAATAGACCTATCCTATGTGCAAAATATCCTAATTTCACCTGACACAAAATCTGGAAATGTTTTCTTATGTTGCTGTTTCATTTTGTGACTTCGTTTTAACTTGAGTTTTGGTTTATGGGTTTTGACTCGGTGGGTTGACGTTCGTACGTCGATATCGGGTGTTGTTTGATTATTCTTGCATGCGTAGACCATAGGTTTCAACTAATGTGCGTTTCGTTTGCCGTTTTGGATTTTATTCACGATTTCGGTTTACGATATTATATATTTATATGTTGGCACCTTCACGTGGACTTCAAGCGATGAGGAACAGAATGGCAGCATCGACTTCAGCAAGCAAGGATCAAGGTGAGTAGATATATATCTACGAGGGAATTCGGGTGGATGGCATATAGCACCCCCGCAGTTTCGTAGCGTAGCACGCGAATGCGTCATGATACAAACACACACACACTTATGTGTTTTATGAGATGTGTATGCTTAGAAAGAAATGCTTAGGTGACTTTGGGTTAGTTTGAGCGTAATTGTTGAAAAATACCTTTAGTTACTTTCTTAATCGTGAAACCCTAGAGTAAAGATTGGCACACACGCACATACACACGCATACATTTGATTTTCTTGTGTGTATATGGGGATATATACACACACACACACACACACATATATGTTTGTGAGTATGTATATATTTATACATACATATGTATACGTATACACGGCTGAGGAGGATAGTATATGATACTTAGAAATGAGTCGATGTGATTGGGCATGATACCGTGAGATCGGTGACGTAGATTGGGTCGTGTTATGATATACGACATGATATATGAGCGGATCGTTGAGCGATGTGTCTTCATATACACGCAGATATATGTTGATGGTATCAGAATGTACTAGACTTTAGATCAGTACCCTTAGT
This sequence comes from Agapanthus africanus, assembly GCA_030015575.1. Taxonomy (NCBI): domain Eukaryota; kingdom Viridiplantae; phylum Streptophyta; class Magnoliopsida; order Asparagales; family Amaryllidaceae; genus Agapanthus; species Agapanthus africanus. The sequence goes on from JASDDO010000001.1 coordinate 190,772,570, forward strand.
TCATGATATATTGATATTGATGCCATATGAATAGTGAGATAAATGTGATATTTGACCCGTACCCCGATTTGGGATGCCGTACAATAGATTATACTGTACGAAGTATAAATATAATGATTGATCCGCACTCTTGATTTGAGGATGTCGTATTATATATTATATCTTACGTGACGCTATTAAGGCAGGATCACCAACTATTAGATATATCGACTCAGACTTAGGTGAATTTCCTTAACCCTTTGACTAGTCTCTTAGTTTGTCCTGTAGTTTACTTAGTAAATGTTAGATTTGGGCTCGAGTCATACTTATTTTCAAACTAATGAATCGTGAGTATTTTAAAGACAGGCCAAGGGATACTACGGATATTTCAAAAGACATACTTTTCGTAAAAACACCGTAGCCCAAATTTTCTGAACACCACGATTCGTGTTATTTCAAAAGCCAAAAGTGTATAATTCGTATATGTATACAAACGTATATGCTTATATGTTGTGTTACTATTCATTCTCCATTACATTTATGTTGTTCTTATCGCATTGCATGCTTATACATGTGTTGTCTTTTGTATTATGAACCCATGATGTCAGGACACCAGCACTATTACCAATGATGCGTATGTCCACGAACACTTGCTTGCCGGCTCACACACATCATCATCGGTAATTGCCATGGCACGTACACTTTAGAGAATATTACTTTATTGATATCCCTTGTTAGCTGATAGTTCCAATATATCATTACTGTGCTAGTTTAGATATTGCATTCTTTACCTTGATACCCGTGCATGTATACATATTCACTGTCATGCAATATTACGGAGCTTTATACCGGTAATTCACTGTTATTTACTCTTGAGATTGGGATTTCGGATTTCCATGTGATTTCTGGAATTGGAGAAATCGCAAGGATTTTATAAACTTATTATCATTTTAAAGATGGAAAATTGCGGTTTTCTAGTCATGTGATTTGAGTGGTGTCTACAATGAGTATTCTCGGCTCTTGAGCGATATCACACACCCAATTCGAGGAGGAGGAGGAACCATCCGTTGGTGGATGGTGGACGGTGCGGTACCCTGAGACAAAATGGTCGCAGATGATGGCGTTGAGCCTGGCAGAGGAGCACTACCGACCGGTTATTTGTGACACGGCAGATATCCGGAGGATACCGATATAGTCGTGAGATATTGATATTTGGGCCAGTCCAGATTGCCGGAGCCCGGGACCAGTTCGGATTGCCGGAGCCCGAGATATTGAGACACAGAGATATTAGGATTTGATGATATGGGCCACTCCAGATTGCCAGAGCGTGAGATATTGAGATATCGAGATATATATTTTGTGTTGATACTTGACAATGATTCTCTATTGATTTCATTGATGATACTTCGATTTTTCATACAGAAATCTCACTGAGATATGAAAACAGTTTTCTCATTCAGTTGCATTCTGTTTTCATGCATTCATACATCATATATGTATTATGTTTCTACCTAAGACACTGACATGAGCACTTGGTATTACACTTGTATAGATGATTACCCTGGCCATTATCTGATGTTTCAGGTTATTTATTATATGGATATATTACTGTACGACCTAGGATCGTGTCATACATGAGATTTCTGCTAGGTGATGTTTTCTATTCATGAGTTGGAAACTCATTCCGTTGTGCCAAAGTTTCTTGCAGGTTTTGCCGTACAGATTTCCTTGGCGGCTTTGCTGGCACACTGCTTCCTTCCAGGAGATTACTTTGGTAGGTGGAGTCACTTGCATCGTGACCACCGCTGCACTTTTATTTATTCTGTTGTATCTAGTAAACTCCATCAACCAGACTTGTATTATTTGATAGACTTAGAAGACCAGTGAGTATATTCTTTCGACCTTAAAGTCGCGCGCCTGTATTATTATGGTTTTTTCTCTGGTTTTCTTGAGCATATTGCTTTTCTTGATGAGTTTTGATCCTCGTACTTCGGCGTTGTATATTATATTGCTTGCATGGTTGTGTCCGCCAATTGGCGAAGAGCCAGCTCTCGCTTGAGGATGCCTTTATTCATCATTATATGTATTTCATGTGTTGTGCCCGTTTGGGGCCAGTATTTACAAAGGAGACTCTATCGAAATTTTTGTAAACAACTTGATGTTTTAAAAATGGTTACTTCGACTTTCAAAGTGATTTATATGCAAACTTTTAAATAAGTTTTCCTTCACTTTCTCTTTAAAATGGTTTAGATTTTTGCGATTTTTGGCTTACTTGAATTAGATAGGGTCCTATAGATTTCATATGATTCAAGTGCCAGTCACGCGCCATTTCGGGTCGTGCCAAAGTTGGTATCAGAGTGCTAGGTTTAATCTTGGTTCAAGTCTATGTTTGACTATGCAGAGTCTAGGGCGTATATTTATGTTCAGAACCTAGGCTTGACCTTACGGAACGTAGACTTGGTTGAGGGGGTATTAGACCCGAAGTTTCGTTGCATAGGTTGGCCTTGGTTGATGGAGTAGGTGATTTAAGTAGAGTGACGTGTCGCGGGTATGTTCTGCGGCATACTTACGATACGCTACTCCATTTAAGAAGGCTTAGGATCTACATTTCCTTGCACTGTATTATATTCATTCTTATGATCTATCCTCATCGATATCAGTTGGTGGTTTTTTTACCACGATTGCATAGGCAGAAAGAGCTGCGGCTAGAGTTGTGGTCAGCATGAGCTCATCTTGGACGAGGACTGACCAGGGCGTAATTCCGTTGACACACGATTGCATAGATGTGTCATTTTAATGTGTTTTTCGCTCCATTAGAGTTTGATGGATTGCTTTTACTAGAATTTCTCGAACGTGCAGATCAGCACCAGAGGATTGGGCCACTGATAGAGGCCGGCTAGAATGTGATGACCATCAGTGCACCGTTATTCATGATGATTGAGGCACTGTTTAGCGTGCGGACGAATGAGACAAATGTTGCTGCGACTGACAAGATATCTCCCCAGATGTTTGGAGCTATTGCAGCACGAGTTTATACTTAGATATATGATAGAAGATCGCTAGTCACCCAAAGATGAATGACTAGGACATGTGGTTCGTTTGCACACCCCGATGCGAGGTCATCAGATTGATTGATTCTAGCTTGAGAAGACTTCACGCAGGTACGTTGAGAGTCGATAGAAAACGATCGAATGTCAAAAACCCATTTTTCCAAGTTTAAGGTATTCGGAAAAACATACATGTAATTCCGTGGAACCTCTAGAAGAATGAAACCCTAACTCGATATAAGGACCATGAGAACGCTTTTGAACCTTAGGGTTTGCGGCAGTTCCGCTGTGTCATTAATGAGCCTTGGGTTTGCCCTTCTACGGCTGGTCCATAGGTACTGTGGCATGTACTGGATATTATTAAACTGTACTCAAGAGTTGAGCTCACGGGGAATTATGGGGTTTTGATGAATCGATCAAAAAGTTCGACGTTTTCCGGATATCATGTGATGGGATACATTACTTGGGAGACTCCGGATATGAGTATAGCCGTTCTAGCGAAGTCCATACAGCTACGAAGAGACGAGTCCGAATCAGTCAACATTAGAGAAAAGTGGAGTACGAGGTTCGTACGAGATTTCTACGAGATGACGTTCCACTCCGTTGACATCACAGATGTGATACGCATGCAGAGGCGTTGAAGATGGATATATCTTCCAGAAGGAGTCGTGATGAGTATGCAGCCATTCCGGAATAAGGAATAGATTTAGTAAAGGGTGATAACTTCCGGGCAATTCAGCAGAAACGAGATTGGGAGAGACCCCGACAAGATCTTTCTGGAAATGCTAAACGAGGAGACTTGGACCCAGGATCGGTTGTATTACGCATACCCAGTAGGCCAAAGTTTGGCATCATCGATGAGACATATTCTGAGTGACCATGATAGTTGGCCAGAGACCTTATAGTATGTGCCAGAGCGGGACTCTTTCCATCATTTTGGATTTTGGTATTTTGGGCGACCTATTTAAATGATTGAGATTTTGTGCACCACGGTTGCACTCGACTTCGATTTGATTTCATTCGAGATGTTGATTTTGATTTCATGCCTATGGTATGCATGTGATTTGAATTGTGCCTTCGGTGTAGTTTTCATGCACTTCAGTATTTTTATTCGATTTTGTGCACGCTGATGCATGTGGTTGTGAGATTATATACCACGGTATACCTGATTTGGATTGAGATGTGTTGTATACCGTCGATTTTGATTATGATATTTGATATTTGTCTCCGTGCACCTTGTGCACATGAGTTGGATTTCTGCGCATACTTGGTGCGTTTGAGGTGATTTTGGTGCACACCAGATGCACTAAATTGGGATTCTTCGTACATATCAGATGCACCTGATATTGCTGTCAAGCACACTGTTGCCCTTGACAAGTGTTTCCGTGCACACTCGTTGCACATAGCTTTGGTTTATGTGCACATGTATGGCACATTCATTAATTTCGATTTCTGTGCGCACCAGACGCACGTTGCATTGTTACATGTACTATTGAGTACGATTTCTTTTGAGCAGTACGTTTTTATGATATTTACTACTTAGTATAGTAGCTGAGCAGGACTAGTCCGAGGACAGTACCTGAATATGAATTTGCATGCATCGATAGTTACCGAAGGGATTTTCAAAAAGGAGCTATAGTCTCAGTATTTACCTATGTGTCCGAGATGACACGAAACATTTTACAAAGGAAAACCCTTCCATATTATTTTCAAAATGGCAGGACGCGTATGTTAAACAAATGATATATCTATAAGTATATAGAATTATTTTCTTACAGTAAACGTCCACTACTTATGCCGTGATACGCGCATCACACAGTAATTTGAAAAAGGTTTGGCATGCATTCCTTTCAGATGTTTTGACGAGACAATGCGTACTATGTACATGTTTTAGTTGCGATGCATATCATGTTGGTTTTCGTATTGAACTTTGACATTGGTGTCTTCCCCATGACTCCGATGATTGCGTGATGCTTGACGGAGTTTTGATTTTGAGTTATATACTCGTTTTTCATGCGCATGAATTACGCTATGATATATTTTATGTATGTATGATATTGGAGCGCCGACGACTAGATCATTTTGCTGAAATGTTTTAGAAAATGGGGGAGTTTAAAATTAAATTCGGGGACTGAATTTATTTAAGGGGGAAGCCTGTAACATTTCAGAAAAATAAAATATTATTTTTGGAAAGTTAAATAATTAAAATAATAAATATTATGAATATTTTAATATGTGGAGAGTAGTTTTAATGTCATGGTATGATCATATACCGATAAATTTGATAATATTGGAAAATTACATTTGAGTGTTGATTTTTAAAGAATGTTATATAATTTAGACATTTTATAAATTTTAGAAAATTTATTATATACAAATTATGTCTAAGCTTGATTAATAATCACTAATTATGCATTGATTTTGTTTTGTGCATATGACATGCACCATGTCATGCTACACACTTGCTTGTTTTTTATTTTGAACCATGACATGCATCTTGTGTTTCTTTTTATGTATATGGTTTATTTGTTTTTGGGTTTTAAAAGAAAAGGAAAGGAAAAAAAGATTAAAGAAAGAGGTATGGGCAAGAGAGAGAAGAGAGGGTGAGGGGTCTTGTGTTGACCATGGCATTTTCCCCTTCATTATTTCCTTCATCATTTTCCCTCGTCTTCCTCTCATGGCTGCCTTCTTCTCTTTCCTGCTATCCTCCTCACCACATCCCATAAAACACATCAAAACATCATCTTCCCTTCACTAAAAATATCCACAAGCTTACTACAAGTATAGGGAACCAAGAAAGTGGGGATTTTGAAGACTTAGGGCAACTCAAGAATTTTCTTGAGTTTCCAATTGAGGTAATTCTTTTACCATTAGGGTAGTAATTATGTTTCTATAGCCTCTAGTTTAGTATAGAATTCATTTAGTGGGGTTTTGTGATCTTGGAAAATTCCAAGATCAAGTTTAGGGGATTGTTGAATTTGGATTGTGTATTAAGGTGTAATTAGTGAGTACAACCCTTGTAGTGATTGTATTTTGGACAAAAACCAGAGATTTAACCCCATAACCCAAATATAGAAACCCCAACATTAGAAGATTGCGGGAATTGTGATGATATTTCGAGTTCTGCTGTGACCTGGGACACCTGAAAAATATTTAGCGATTACTGAGATGTATGCAGGTGAATTGGAGTACACCCTAAAGACCCCAGACCCTGACCTTCAGCCATGGCCGCAAATATAATCCTTCTGGCCGCAAATTACAGCCAGGACATGGACTCTGGGGTTGGTGTTTGGTTCATGGTTCAGTCATCTGTTAAATTGACCTATCCTATGTCCAAAATATCCCAATTCCACCTGAAACAAAATCTGGAAATGTTTTCTTATGTTGCTGTTTCGTTTTGCGACTTCGTTTTAACTTGAGTTTTGGTTTATGGGTTTTGACTCAGTGGGTTGACGTTCATACGTCGATATCGGGTGTTGTTTGATTATTCTTGCATGTGTATACCATAGGTTTCAACCTATGTGCGTTTCGTGTGCCGTTTTGATTTTTATCCGCGATTTCGGTTTACGATATTATATGTTTATATGTAGGCATCTTCACGTCGACTTCGGGCGATGAGGAAGAGAATGGCAACATTGAATTCGGCAAGTAAGGATCAAGGTGAGTAGATATATATCTACGGGGGAAGTCGTGCGGATGGCGTATAGCACTCCCGAATTTTCGTAGCGTAGCACGCGAATGCGTCATGATACACACACACACACTTATGTGTTTTATGAGATGTGTATGCTTAGAAAGAAATGCTTAGGTGACTTTGGGTTAGTTTTAGTGTAATTGTAGGAAAAATCCTTTAGTTAGTTTCTTAGTCGCAAAACCCTAGAGTAAAGATTGGCACACACGCACACACACACGAATACATTTGATTTTCTTGTGTGTATATGAGGATATATATATATATATATACATATATGTTTGTGAGTATGTATATATATGTGTGTGTGTGTATATATATATATATGTATACGTAAACACGGCTGATGAGGATAGTATATGATACTTGGAGATGAGTCGATGTGATTGGGCATGATGCCGTGAGATTGGTGATGTAGATCAAGTCGTGTTATGATATACGACATGATATATGAGCGGATCATTGAGCGATGTGTCTTCATACAGACGTAGATATTTGAGCGATGTGTCTTCATACAGACGTAGATATATGTTTATGGTATCAGAATGTATCAATACCTTTAGTTCATGATATATTGATATTGATACCATATGAATAGTGAGGTAAATGTGATATTTGACCCGTACCCCGATTTGGGATGCCGTATAATGGATTATACCGTACGAAGTATAAATATAATGATTGATCCGCACTCTTGAGGATGTCGTATTATATATTATATCTTACATGACGCTATTGAGGCGGGATCATCGACTATTAGATATATCGACTTAGACTTAGGTGGATTTCCTTACCCCTTTGATTAGTCTCTTAGCTTGTCTTGTAGTTTACTTAGTAAATGTTAGAATTTGGCTCGAGTCATACTTATTTTCAAACTAACGAATCGTGAGTATTTTAAAGACAGGCAAAGGGATACTACGAATATTTCAAAAGACATACTTTTCGTAAAAACACCGTAGCCCCTATTTTCTAAACAACACGATTCGTGTTATTTCAAAAGCCAAAAGTGTATGACTCGTATATGTATACAAACTTATATGCTTATATGTTGCGTTACTATTCATTCTCCATTACATTTAGGTTGTTCTTATCGCATTGCATGCTTATACATGTGTTGTCTTTTGTATTATGAACCCATGATGTCAGGTTACCGGCACTATTACCGATGATGCGTATGTCCACGAACACTTGCTTGCCAGCTCACACAGATCATCATCGGTAATTGCCATATCACGTACACTTTAGAGAATATTACTTTATTGATATTGCTTGTTAGCTGATAGTTCCGATATATCATTACTGTGCTAGTTTAGATATTGCATTCTTTACCTAGATACCCGTGCATGTATACATATTCATTGTCATGCAATATTATAGAGCTTTATGCCGGTAATTCACTGTTATTTACTCGTGAGATTGGGATTTCGGATTTCTGGATTTAGAGAAACCGCAAGAATTTTATAAACTTATTATCATTTTAAAGATGGAAAATTGCGGTTTTCTCGTGATGTGATTTGAGAGGTGTCCACCATGAGTTTTCTCGGTTCTTGAGCGATATCATACACCCGATTTGAGGAGGAGGAGGAACCGTCTGTAGGTGCATGGTGGACCCGATGTGGTACCCCGGAGCCAGATGGTCGCAGATGATGGCGTGAGCCTAGCAGGGGAGCACTACCGACCGGTTATTTATGACGCGGCGGATATCCAGAGGATACCGACGTAGTCGTGAGATATTGATATTTGGGCCAGTCCGGATTTCCGGAGCCCGTGGCTAGTCCGGATTGCCGGAGCCTGCGATATTGAGACACAGAGATATTGAGATTTGATGATATGGGCCATTCCGGATTGACGGAGCCCGAGATATTGGGATATCGAGATATATATTTTGTGTCGATACTTGACACTGATTTTCTGTTGATTACATTGATGATACTTCGATTTTTTATACAGAAATCTCACTGAGATATGAAAACAGTTTTCTCATTCAGTTGCATTCTATTTTCAAGCATTCATACATCATAAATGTATTATGTTGCAACCTGAGACGCTGACACGTGCACTTGGTATTACACTTGTATAGATGATTACCCTGGCCATTATCTGATGTTTCAGGTTATTTATTATATGGATATATTACTGTATGACCTAGGATAGAGTCATACATGTGATTTCCGCTCGGTGATATTTTCTACTCACGAGTTGGCAACTCACTCCTGTTATGCCATAGTTTCTTTCGGATTTTGCCGTACAGGTTTCCTTGGTGGCTTTGCTGGCACACTGCTTTCTTCCGGGTGGTTGCTTTGGTAGTTGGAGTCATTTGCATCGTGACCGCCGCTGCACTTTTATTTATTCTGTTGTATCTAGTAAACTCTATCAATCGGACTTGAATTATTTGATAGACTTAGAAGACCGGTGTGTATATTCTTTCGACCTTAGAGTCGCGCACCTATATTATTATGGTTTTTCTCTGGTTTTCTTGATGATATTGCTTTTCTTGATGTGTTTTGATTCTCGCCCTTCGGCGTTGTATATTATATTGCTTGTGTGGTTGTGTCCGCCAATTGGCGAAGTGCTAGCTCCCGCTTGGGGATACCTTTATTCATCATTATATTTATTTCAAGTGTTGTACCCGTTTGGGGCCAGTATTTACAAAGGAGACTCTGCCGAAATTTTTGGAAATAACTAGATGTTTTAAAAATGGTTACAACGACTTTCAAAGTGATTTATATGCAAACTTTTAAATAAGTTTTCCTTCACTTTCTCTTTAAAATGGTTTAGATTTTTGGGATTTTTGGCTTACTTGAATTAAATGGGGTCCTATAGACTCATATGATTCAAGTGCCAGTCACGTGCCATTTCGGGTCGTGACAGTAGACTAGCGTATACACTTCTCGACCCATATGATGAGCGATGGATGATCCCATATTCATTGGTGTTTGACATCAGAGAAGGTATACGGGTGCTCAGTGGAGACTGGGTACACTGAACGGACTCGCCGAGAACTCCTAACTGGTATTATACCTATTGTCAGATAGCAGTTCTCTGATGACACTGGTACAGGTTAGTCTGTAGACCCGAGATCGTCATAAAGTCTTGTGTGATTCCTACTGTGCTTTAATTTCCACCATACCACGGTCAAGAGATCATGCAAAAAGGTGGTTTTTTGGTACAGTCCCGAGTCACTTGGAGGCAATGAGCGATGAAGGGGTTTTGTCTCTCTTGGTATTGGGAGTTGTTGTTGCGCTATGCTCGATTGGTCATAACATGAAATCCCTGGCCAGGGTTGCTGAGATTTACTGGTAAGTATTATCAGTAGTTTCTCGAACCGTTATGGACCTTTCATCGGCATGACTTATCAGGCTATTGGGGTCTTACGTTATACCAGCCACAGGCTGTGATATGCGACATTCTGACGAAGAGACTGGACTGTACGGTAGTGTTACTGATTGGATTCGCAGGAGTATGAGCAGACTTGCTGTTGATCTTCTGATCGCTCAATACCCGGGTGGCCGTTACGTTTAGCAGACCGCTTGCAGCTTGTGGGTGTTTGATATGATCATCACCTACTGCCGGCGTATTGACGAGTGTTTAGAGTCCTATACAGAGGTTTCCTGGTTCATGCGAAATGGAGTAGGAGCACATATGTGATATGTGCAGGACCGAGATTGATACGAGTATATGATACCGTATTGTATTATAGCGATATGTGATATTGGACGGGTATATGTGATATAACCGGGTTATCAAATCAAGTGTTGATTCGATAAGTTGATATTATTGATATTAGTCGGTTATATGTGATATATCCGGATCACTAAGTCAAGTGTTGATTTAATGATTTAATGTATAATTATATATTTGATATATGAATTTATATTAACTAATATTGCTCACTTGACCATTTCTTTTTCTCACTTTGCATACATTATATATATGTGATATATATTATGTATCATGCTGGGTTATATTTGCTACTTGGGTGTGTGAGACTTACACCATAACCATGATAAAATTAGGTTTTTATTTATCTTAGTAATTAACAAAATTGGTTGGAAATTGTCATGGCTAAAAGCTTAGAAAAGTCCACCAAGTTTGTTTTACTTTCAGATATTTTGTTAACCCAACCTTTATCATATGCCATGGTTAAGTCTCTACAATGGTTAGTGTATGATATTAACTAACCTATGGTTGCAATTCTAACCTCATTAGTTCATTCTCTCTTCTTCACTCTTCATCTTCTTCAAGAGCTCAGAAAGCTTTCTAGGGTTTTGAGATGTGAAGAAATATTGTGAGAAGTTGAAAACTAAAGTGAGCCCACTTCCCACTTCATCATCCTCTACTATTAGCTATTTAGTTTAGGGTGTTTGCTTCACTAATTTCACCATTAGTGAAGAGGTAGCATGAGATGGAGTCTCCTCGACGTAGATCATCTTCGGTCTCGAAAACATTGAGCAAGGTTGTTCTTTTCTTCAAGTGAACCCTCTCTAGAGTCCGGGAGTTCACCATTCGCAGCGAAGGGACTACGACATCGAGCTTTAGAAGTGAAGGACCGTTCTATAATGGTTGTATTCCGTATTCAATTAGATGTAAAGTGTTTACATTTAGTTTCGTCGGATTTTCTAGTATCGATTCTAGGGTTAGGGTTAGCTAGAACGGTAAATTTTTGAAATTGGCATGGACGATGCCTCCCGAAACCTTGCTGCCATGCTAGGCAGCCCAACATCATCTAGATCTGGTCTGGTACATAACATCGCATACATGATAGAGCCTACTGTCGAAGCATAGGGTATCCCTTGCACGCGAGCTCTCTCCAATTCAGTCTCGGAAGACAACTTTTTGGAGAAAGTGATTCCAGAGTAAGTGGGCGAACCACCACGCTTTGAATCCTCCATACTAAACCCCTTTAGTATGGTGTTAATGTACCTGAATTTGGGACACTCCGAACATCCATTTAGATCTATCACCATAGATCATAATCTACAAGATGTAATAGGTATCATCCAGATCTTCTTTGGAGAATCCTCATGATAAGAGGAGCTTGACCGAGTGTAGCATAGGAAACCATTTCCTATCAATAATATGTCATCTATGTAAAATGCGTGTAAGATAACCTCACTCTCTACAACCTTCTTGTATATACAAGGTTCATCTACCTTTTTGATGAAGTCAAACTCTTTGACTGGCACATAAAAACAGATGTTCCATCTCCGCAATGCGCGTATTGATCCTGATGGACTTAAGCATAGCTTTGAAAGTCTCAACTTTTCCACCTACACCAAGAATTGTTTCAAGATCATTTGTTCCCGATGGGTTTTACCCCTTTAGGTGCAACATTCAAAGTCATACTTTGTTGGTGCACATGGATTCCATCTTTGATCGCATAGCATCCAGCCTTTTCATAGAGTCTCCACTCGTGATGGCCTACCTAAACCTGGTTGGGCCATCATCTACCATGATGCAATCTTCGCTCCCACTGTCACCGAGAAGACCGTAGTATCTCTCAAGTGGATGAGGAACCCTATCAGATTCCCGGAGAGGCTAAGGTTCGTTGGAGACTATTGAATCCTTAGGTTTCACCAAATCATCAGTTGTTAGTTTGTATGGCTGTAAATCCTTCCAGGTCTACCTCATGACCACAAATTTCTTCAAAAGAAATTCCTTTTCCAAAAAGGTGGCATGCTGAGAAACAAAACACCTTTTGGTCCTCAGTTTTGTAGAAGATATTCCCTCGCAAATGTTTGGGATATCCAACAAACTTATATAGATCTGACCTTCCCTCGAGTTTGTCCGGATTTTGCTTTTCAACATAGGCCGGACAACCCCATATCTTAACTCGTTTAATAGATGGTCTCTTCCCATTCCATATCTCATATGGAGTGGTAGGCATTGATTTGGTTGGAACCCTATTCAATAGGTATGCAGCTTCTCAAGTGCATAACACCAAAAGAAAACAAGCAACTCAGCTTTACTCATCATAGAGCACACCATATCTCATAGGGCGCGATACTTCCGCCCCGATACACCATTGTACTGTGGTGTACTCGAAGGAGTAAGGTGAGAGAGAACCATATTCTCCTTTTAGAAAATCCAGGAACTCCATGCCAAGCATTCTACTCCTCGATCACATCGTATGACATGTAATACTTCTACCCATCTTGTTATCAACTTCAAGCTTTTATTCCTTAAATTTCTCAAAAGTTTCAGACTCGTGTTTCAATAGGAACACATGTCCGAATCTTGAGAGATCGTCGATGAATATAATGAAGTTCAAAGAACCAACCTTAGCATGTGTAGACATAGGACCGTATATATCATCATGTATCCATCCCAAGGGTTCAATAACTCTTTCTCTGTTTCTAGTAAACGGAGTATTGGTCATTTTACCTTTGAGACAAGACTGGCAAGCAGCATAAGATGAAAATTCGAATAAATTCTTATATTCATCTTTATGTAACTTTAGCTGGTCGTGTCGCATTGATATGCCCTACTCTATAATGCCATAAGAAGGATTCGTTCATTTCTGAACTATTCCTCTTGTGTGTGTTCTAGATACTTTGAACCGTGGTTTGATTTAGAACTTATATGCCATTACATAACGTGCCTGATGCAATCAACTCTTGATTCAGAAAAATGTTCATAACATTATCCTCCAATACAGAATTATATCCTTCTTTTAACTCATTAAAGAAACCGATATAATGTTGTATATCAGGTTCGATATGTTATAACATTCGTTCAGAATCAATGTATTAATACAAGGTGATATTTGCCGACTGTCTTGGCTACAACAATTGCACCATTCTCTAACACTTAGAGACATATTAACCATTCCCGGTTCTCTCTCTATCTATAGCCCATGTAACATATTACATATGCGGGATCCTAATCCGGTATCACATACCTAAGACGTAGAGGAACAGTTCTCGGTAATGAACACACCCGAAGAAGATGCATCAATATGCACTTTCTTCTATTGGGTGGCATAGGAATCCGGATATTGTCCTATTTCGTGCTCGGACTAATAATAGTTATAAGATAGAGAGGAACCAACGTTCCCCAGCTCAGTATAATAAGCAGGTTCGGTCAATGCATCCATATTATTATCTTGATTAAGGCGTGACATGGTCGCTACCAGGAGAGAGAGAGAAGAAAACACTCTGCGTGCGCTCTTTCAAGATTAGATTGGTTATTATTTTATCTAATCAGGATGGCTCCCACTGTTTTTATCAAATCTTTCTTCAAATCCTAAAAGGTAAGACTAGCCGGGATTAATTACACCCTACAACTTCGCCAATATTTCGGCCAGGCCAGTGTCGGTACTTTGAGGGAGGTTCCCCGTGCTTTCGCACGGTCCTAATTAAAATAAACCTCGTTTTCCCAGGGGCGTAACCCCATTAACACCTTTCTAGACACCTACTTGATTGGCTAATTTGTTGGATATATGTATGCCCTAGAGGCCATTATGTGATAGTGGATGTATCTATACATGTATATATATTCAGTATGCATTCTTGCTCGACATGATAGTATGCTATCTGGTTCTTCTTTATCTGACATGTTGATTTGATCATGCTTATTATTCACTCATACATGCTGATAAAGCCCTGAGGATATTGGCTTGACTGCTCTGATTATGATGAAGATCATACTAGTGGGACATTTGTAGTCTATAAGCATATCCTGGAAAGTCCCTAGTCGTGGGTATATCGAGACGGGGCATTGATATACCAGAGTAGACTAGCCTATATGAAACTAGACCCATACGATGGGCGATGAATGTTCCCATATTCATCGATGTTTGACATCAAGATCATATACGGGTGCTCAGTGGTGACTGGGTACACTGGACGGACTCACCGAGAACTCCTATATGGAATTATATCTATCGTCGGATAGCAGTTCTCAGGTGACACTGGTACAGGTTAGTTTCTAGACCCGAGATCGTCATGGAGTCTTGTGTGTTCTCCTACTGTACTTTGATTGCCACCCTACCACGGCTCTACTGAGTCGTGCAAACAGGTGGTCGTTGGGTACAGTCCCGAGACACACGAAGGCAATGAGCGATAGGAGGGGTTTCGTCTCTCCCGGTATTGGGAGTTGATGCTGTACTGTGCCCGACTGGTTATATCAGTAAGTCCCTGGCCAGGGCTGCTGAGAATTGCTGATAAGTGTTATCAGTAGTTTCTCGATCTGTTATAGATCATTCACCGGCACGACTTATTGAGTTATTAGGGTCGACGTGACCATCCCTAGGCTCGATATGCAGCATATCTGACGAAGAGACCGGACTGTACGGTAGTGTTGCCGGTTGGCTCGACGGGAGTTGTAGCAGGTTCGCTTGTTTTCTTCTGATCGCTCAATACCCGGGTGGCCGTTACGTTTAGCTGACCGCTTACGGCTTGAGGGTACCTGATATGATCATCACCCTCTGCCGGCGTATTGACGAGTCTTAGAGTCCCATAAAGGAGTTACCCAGTCCAGACGAAACGTTGTGGTGCGTATATGCGATATGCGCATGCACCCGATTAAATTGCGCGTATAGGATACCGAACATTGATCGAGCGGCTTGCTTTTGGTGGCATATGAGATATGGTCGGATTGATGAATCAAGTGTTGATTTATCATTTAACCATTAGTTTTCTCACTTAAAACCTTTCTAGTATATGATGGATGTATGCATGCATGTGTTTCTTTCTTTCATTCTAGTTTTATGCACATGTGGATGTGCATACATGCATACATACATACACCCATCTATCATGGTTGCTAGCACATGGAAATGGTGGCAATATAAGACTCACACCATGGATTAAATGATGGATTATTATTTGATTTTATGTTTAAAACCAAAATTGAAAAGAAAAGGATAATCTTCACTAGCTTCTACATTCTTCTTCTAACCTAACCAAGCTCACCTACCTCTAACCTTGAGTTATCCTTCTCTTTATCATTTAAAACTCAAGTTAAATTATGTCTCCATCACTTAACCATGGTTGGTCATGAGAAGAAATAAAATATGTATTGATATATTTCATTTCTTTTCAAGGTTATCAATTTAACCCTTGTTAAAAAGAAAGCCTCCATCTTCATCCTCCTTCTTCCTTTTGCTCTCTAGTTTTTTTCTAGTGAGTAATAAACACTTAAAGAAAGGTTTTTGATGTGAGATTCTAAACCACAACTCCATTCTACACAAGTTTAGCCGACTTGTTTAGAGTGTTTTCTTCGGTTTTACGAAGTTGCGAGCTTGGACGGAGAACTCCGTGGTGGATCGTCGTGGACGCGAGAGGACTTCAAGAGGACCTCCATTCAACACCCAAGACACCAAGGAGTCCAGCAATAGGGAGCTACAAAGGTTGTAGTCTCAAAACCCTAACTTTATAAGTCTTTAGTTTCGAAACCCTAATTTTCTAGGATCGATTCCTTTGCATGCTTGTTTAGCACCATCAAAATTAAAACTTTAAGGCATGTGATGCTTCAAAACTCTTCATAGGGTGCTAGACAATCCTTACATTGGTATCAGAGCCGACCTAGAACATTAGGCGACCTTTCTACGAAGTTAAAACTCCGATCGAACAGAAATACGGCATTTTAGAGTGCTCTCTGGAAATTTTCTAAAATTTGACATTTTTCAGAATTAAAAATATGTAAAAAATTCAGCAGGTAAAAATAAGGGTTACGGTACAAAATTTATTCCATGAACAGTAATTGTTGCCGCGAAAACGTGGCCTAAGCTTGCTTAGGCCGCGGTTCCGCGGCCGTATACATCAATTCATGGATAATTTTTTTACAGTAATTCTGGAATATGCTAGTATATTTTTTTGGGTATTTTTAATCTGTATTTAGTTTTGAAAAATTCTGGAGATAGTTTTGGACTCGTCGATTCGATCGGAATTTTGATTTCGTGGCTTTTCCGGGTAAAGTAGAAAGTATTGAAGTGTTTGAACGAGTATCATTTGCTCACTATTCACGGGGTTTAAATACTTTGGAGATACGTACAAGTCTTTTTGTGGTGGATGTTAGTTATATGTATGCCCTAGAGGCCATTACTATACATAGGATGTATATTGTAGTGCATGCTGGGACATATATGGGAAGGACTTTCTTGCTCGACATGATAGTATGCTATCTGGTTGATCTTTACCTTAACGTGTACACTGATTGTCTCTCTGTTACATATTGGTAAAGCCCTTAGGATGTGTACTTGACCACCTGGACTATGATGCGGATCATACTAGTGGGGACATGGTAGTCCGTAAGTACATCCTTCAAAGTCCCTAGTCGTGGGTGTATCGAGACGGGGCATCGATATACCAGAGTAGACTAGCGTATACCTTCTCGACCCATACAGATGGGCGATGGATGATCCCATATCCATTGGTGTTTGACATCAGAGATGATATACGGGTGCTCAGTAGAGACTGGGTACACTGGACGGACTCGCCGAGAACTCCCAGATGGTATTATACCTTACGTCAGATGGCAGTTCTCAGGTGACACTGGTACAGAGTAGTCTGTTGACCCGAGATCGTCATAGAGTCTTGTGTGGTTCCCACTGTGCTTTGATTTCCACCTTACCACATCCAAGAGGGCGTGCAAAACGGTGGTTTTTGGGTACAGTCCCGAGTCACATAGAGGCAATGAGCGATAGGAGGGGATTCGTCTCTCCCGGTATAGGGGGTTGATGTTGCGCTGTGCTCGATTGGCTATAACCGGAAATCCCTAGCCAGGGTTGCTGAGATTTACTGGTAAGTGTTACCAGTAGTTTCTCGAACTGTTATAGACCTCATATCGACACGACTTATCAAGCTATTGGGGTCTGACGTTTACCACCCCTAGGCGAGATATGCGACATATCAGACGATCAGACCGGACTGTACGGTAAGTGTTACTGGTTGGATTCACAGGAGTGTGAGCGGGCTTACTCGTCGATCTTCTGATCGCTCAATACCCGGGTGGCCGTTACGTTTAGCAGACCGCTTGCGGCTTGTGGGTGTTTGATATGATCATCACCTGCTGCCGGCGTATTGACGAGTCTTTAGAGTCCTACACAGAGGTTTCCTGGCTCAAGCGAAACGAAATAGGAGCGCATATGAGATATGTGCGGGACCGAGAATAATGCGTGTATGTAATACCGTATTCTATTCTCACGATGAATGTATCGATTGGTTGTATGCGATATAACCTAGTTATCGAATCAAGTATTGATTCGATAAGCCGATACATTGAATATTAGTCGGTTATATGCGATATGACCGGATCGTTAAATCAAGTGTTGATTTAATGATTTAATGCATAATTATATATTTGATATATTACTTTGCATTAACTAGTATTTGTTCACTTTAATTGGATTTTCTCACTTTAATGTGCACATTGTATATGTGATATATTTTTGTGCACTTGATTGTATCATGTTTGATGATACATGATTGCTAGGGTTTGTGTAAAGAATTAAACCTTGGTTAAATAAATGGTTAGGGTTTTTATTTATTCATTCTATTATCTTTTTAATTTGGATTAAAAAGAAATGGCAAAAGAAAAGAAAATGGTTGCTTTCATTGTTGAAGCTTGTTGAAGCTTCATGAAGCTTTGACCAAAGTGACCATTTTGTCTTCATGCTTAACCCTAACCATTCATCTAACCTTAGTCAATTCTCTACACCTAACCATGGTTCATATTATGATAAGTATTCATTTTCTTTTGCATTTTTATTAACTTATCATAATATATTCTATCTTCTTCTTCTTCTTCTTCAAGATGAAGAAGCTTGATTCCATCAATGGTGATTTGATGAAAAGAGTGAGAAATCCAATTCTAAAGTGAACCCACCTCCTATTTCTTCATCCTCTACCTCTTGCCAAGTAGTATAGGGTGTTTTCTTCACAAGTTTCATGACTTGGTGAAGTGGGAGCTTGATCTTGTGATGCCTCGACGTAGATCATCTTCGGCATCGTAGTCGATGACCTAGCCCGCCCATTTCTCCGATGAAGCCGACGCTAGAGCCCGGAATTTGATTTGGACAGCAAGGAGACTTCATCATGGAGTTATGGAGGTGGAGAACCGGATCTACAAAGGTTGTATTTCCGTTCACTTAGTTAAGTTGTTAATTAGTTGCCTGTTTCGCCTAAAATTCTAGTTAACGATCCGTATTAGGGTTTCTCGGCACTTGTAAAATTTGAAATTGGCATGTTTGATGCCTTGTGAGACCTCATTAGCGTGTCTAGGAACCCTACAGTGGTATCAGAGCCTAGCTAGAGCCTTAGGCGATGCGAAGACAAAGTTTGAAACCCGATCGACCCGAAACCCTAACCCGAAAATGCTCTATGGACTTTTTTCAAAAACTGGGTTTTTTCCACATTAAAAATTCTTAAAAAATTCAGCAGGGAATTCTAAGAGTTACGGTGTGAAATTTGACAAAAGTTACCTCTAAACGGCGGCGGAACCGCGGTAGAAGCCTAGCTTCTGCGGCGGTTCCGCGGCCCTCTGATGACGTCAGCCCTCTACATTTGCACAGTAATTCCTCTTTCACAGTGCTGAGTTTTATGGGAATTTTTAATATTTATTCAAGAGTTGAATTTTCTGGGGTTGTTTTGGGGATTCGATGATTCGATCGGATTATCAGACTTTGTCTTTGTGGCTTTCCGGATATTTTAGAATATGTTAAAAAGTTCGACCGGATATAAATACCCACCTTTTCCCCTGTCGGAAAATTCCAAGTGTTGGATTTTTCTGTGGTTTAAGGACGTTCTAAGTAGTGCAAGTAACGCGATGGTCCCTCTAGAAGACAACAAACCTTAACTCGATTATGTGACCGTCTTGAACTGCCCTTTGAACCTTCGGGTTTGGGGCAGTACGGCGTGCCACATGTGAGGCGTTGGCTTGACCCTTCTACGGCTGGACCGTTGGTACTGAGGCACGAAGTGAATGTCTTTGAACTTATTTCATGAGTTGAGCTGTTTCGGGAAAACTTGGGTGTTCGATTGTTCGATCGGAAACTTTAACATTTTCTATCTTATTCGGAATGTGATACAATAATTGGAATTCACAAGAAGTTATGAGATAACTGAATGAATGTTATAAACATAGCACTTTAGTCTCACTTGATCGGTTGCTACGGAATTTTGATGTGATCAAAAGTCCGTCGCAATTACGTAGCGTACGCGGATACTCGCTGGGTAAACTTAATAGACAGCTTCACTCCATAGCCCCGACCAAGTGACTGTAGGAGAACCCCGTCGCCGAAAGCATCCGTTCGGGTGCTCGCGGTAGCGGTGCTCCGCCTTGGTGTACTTCGTCGACGGCGTCGGGGGTGCAGCTGCCCACTAAAGTTTGCGACGAGTATTCGATCAGGATGTCGGGAATCTTGTTGCCCGACTTGATATTGAAAAGAGTTTTCGATAATGAGACTAAAATGCGGGGTTTATAATTGTTAGGCATGTGATGTTTAAGGAATTCATTTGATTAGGCATGCGATGTCTATGAAGATTGCGGATTCCAACTGTTGTAGTTTTATACTTTCTTTTCTGTGACCGTAAGTGTAATATGTGATATCGCCGGTTTCGTTGCTATATGTCAACGACAATTGGGATGCGCATATTTACTTACGTTGATGACATGTGATGTTATGTGTTGCTGGATATGTTATATTGGATCGTCGTGTTTGAATAGCCGGGTTTTTTTTATGTGAGATGAGTGTTTTTCATTTTCATTCATGTAAAAACTTGTATGTAATATTCTTTTATTGGGGCACTTCCAGGTTGCGGAAGATGTCACCCTTTGTATATTATTTACTTTTCCGCACTAGGATAGACCCAATGAGGAGGGCACAAGTAACCGGGTTCTGGAGTCCAGTGGGAGACCAACTCGAGGAGTCGAGTCCGGGTCTCCTAACTCTAGAATTGGTAGGGTTGCTTGCCGCTCTCGTAGAGGTCTAGGGGTGTGGGTTTGGCTATTCATCGCGACCGTGGAATCCGTTTTTTATACTGGCTCGTATTGAAAACATGGACGTCCTAGTATATCCAATATTTCATATAATTCTTCTGCTGCGATATCTGTGATGTGATCATGTGATATGTTCTGTGATGGATACTATATATAGTATATATGATATATTATATAGACGTTACTTATGTTTTACACCCGCGCTAGCCCTGCCCCGCTCTGTCGTTAGTTACCTAACCTAACGGTGCACGAGGGGACATCGAGGCGAATGTGGATGGCATAAGTGTACGTCGTATTTATCTATGATGTTTAGGTACTTAAATGATGGGACTTCATTAATGTGATTAATGAAAGAAAAATAAACCTAAGATGTTGTAGAATCGAATTTCAAAAATAAAACAGGTAGCTACAGTTCTTGCTTTGCACAGAGGTATATGTGATATATCATGCACCTTATTCGATAAGGAAAGGACCGAGATCCCTTCACCGGGAGTGACTCCTTTAGCAATAACTGGCAGATGCTACACACTCGGTTTGTCTTTTGATTGCTTTTAAGAGTTTTTGCTTTACACAGTGATATATATGATATATCCAGCACCTTATTCGATGAGGAAAGGACCGACGATCCCTTCACCGGGAGTGACTCCTTTAGCAAAACTAGAAAAGCCTAAAAAGCACTCCATTTTAAAATCATTTGATTCTACAACGATATTAAGTTGATTACGCAATAGGTTTTCAGAAAAACCTGTCGTAGCCCTCCGTCATTTCAGATAAATGGTAGTTAGTATTCGTGCTACGTTTGTTGGCCTGCGTCAAGGCGTAGTGTGCGGTAGCTAACTAGTATTTATCTGCTTATGCATATGATGCAGATTGGATTAGGGTAGTCGTGCGACTTTGTTGGCCTGCGTCAAGGGTCGTGCGGATGGGTTTAATTCAATCAGGAAATGACGGGTTGAACTTGACTAGCGCATTATGGTTTGTTGGCCTGCGTCAAGGTCATAGGACGCTAGGGGCAAAATTATCGGGAATTTCAAGTGTTGAAATTTGCAATGAGATTGCATACCTTCTATGAGATAGTTGGATCCCGATACCCGCTGCGAGTAATTGTTACTCCTGGGAGAGTTTTACACGTTACAATTAGCCGATCAAGTAGGTGTCTAGAAAGGTGTTAACGAGGTTACGCCTCTGGGAAAACGAGGTTTACATTAATTAGGTTCGTGCGAAAGCACGGGGGACCTCCCTCAAAGTACCGACACTGGCCTGGCTGAAAGATTGGCGAACTTGTAGTGTGTAATTAATCCCGGCTAGTCTTTCCTTTTAGGGTTTGAAGGAAGATTTGATAAAAAGCAGTTGGAGCCATCCTGATTAGATAAAATAATAACCAATCTGATCTTGCAAGAGCGTACGCTGAGTGTTTTCTTCTCTCTCTCTCCAGGTAGCGACCATATCACGCCTTAATCAAGATAATAATACGGAATATTGACTGAACCCGCTTGTTATACAGAGCTGGGGAACGTTGGTCCCGCTCCAACTTATAATTGTTATAAGACAGAGCAGGAAATTAGGGAATAGCAGAATTCCCGTGCCGCCCAAACGAAGAGAGTGCATGCTGATGCATCATCTTCGGGTGTGTTCTTTATACAGAACTGTTTCTCTATTCTCTACGTCCTGGGTATTTGATGCCGGATCAGGATTCCAGATGTGTAATATGTTACATAGGGCTACAGAAAGGTAGAGAACTGAGAACGGGTGATAAGTTTCATGAGGCAGAAAACGGGGCAAGTGTTGCAGCCAAGTCTGTTGGTCACTGTCACCCTGTATTACCAATACATTGATTCTGAACAAATGCTATTAGATACCGAACCTGATATACAAAATCATATCAGTCTCTTTATTAGTAAAGAAAGGATATAATTTTGTATTGTCGGATAATGTTTTGAACAATTCCTATATCAAAAGTTGATCGGTTCAGGCACGTTATCTAAAAGCATTGATGTTCTAAATCAAACTACAGTTCTTTAGTATACGGAACACACAAAAGAGGAAGAGTTCAGAAATGAACAAATCCTTCATGAGGCATTGTAGACTAGGTCATATCAATGCGATCCGACTGGCTCAAGTTACATTTTAGATGCATATTTAAATCGGTTTGAATTTACATCTTGTGAAACTTGCCAGTCATGTCACAGGGATAAGATGACCACGGCTCTGTTTTTTGGAAACAGAGAAAGAGTTAGTAAACTCTTGGGATGATACATGTTGATGTATGTAAGGTCCCCTGTCTACATATGCCAGGACTGGTTCTTTGTACTTCATTACATTCTCTGATGATCTTTCGAGATTCAGACCTATGTTCCTGTTGAAACACAAGTCCGAACCTTTTGAGATATTCACAGAATATAAGTTAGAAGTAGAGAACCAAAATACGGGTATAAGTATTATGTCCTATGATGAGATCAGGGAGGAGAATACTTGTGCATGGAATTCCTGGACTTTTCTAAAGGAGAATGAGATTCTCTCTCAGCATTACTCCTCCGTATACACCATAGCACGATGGTATATCGGGGTGGAGCAATTGCACCCTATGTGATATGGTGTGCTCTATGATGAGTACTACTGAGTTTTCTATTTCCTTTTGGGAGTAATGTGCTTGAGAAGCTGCATACCTATTGAATAGGGTTCCAATCATATAAGTTGCCTACCGCTTGATATGTGATATGGAAAGGGAAGAGCCCATATCTTAAGTTGGTTAAGATTTGGGGTTGTCTGGCCTATGTCTAAAGGCAAAATCCGGACAAGTTCGAGGCAGGGTCTGTTATGTACAACTGGAAAGGTTCCAGCAATACAAATTACAGCAGATGATTTGGTAGAACCAAAGGATTCAGTAGAATCCAACGAACCTCAGCGTCTCCGGCGATCTAGCAGGGTTCCTCACCCACCTGAGAGATACTTTGGTTTCTCTATGACAGTAGGAGCGAGGATTGCATCATGAGATGATGACCCAACTAGTTTCGAGCTGGCCATCAGGAGTAGGACTCTGTAAGAATGGCTGGATGCTTAGCGATCTGAGATGGAATCCATGTACACCAACAAAGTATGGAATTTGGTTGCTATATCTGAAGGGTTAAATCCTCATCAGAAGCAAGTATATCTTGAGAAGATTACTTGGTGTAGATGGAAAAGTTGAGACTTTCAAAGCTAGACTTGTTAAAGTTTTTCGTCATCGACCAGGCGTGGATTATGATGAAACCTTTTCAAGTGGCTATGCTTAAGTCCATCCAGATCCTACTTGCCACGGCTACATACCATGACTACGATATCTGGCGGTTGGGTGCCATGACTGCTTTTCTAAATGATGTTTTAGAAAAGAACGTCTATAAGTACACAGCCAGAGTGCTTCGTAGACAGTGGGAGTAGCGGAAACGTGTGCAAGATGCTTTATAGGATAAAGCAGGTATCGCGGAGTTGGAACATCTGTTTTGATGCCTTAGTCAAAGAGTTTGACATCATCAAAATGGTAGATGAACCTTGTATAAACAAAAAGGTAGTAGGGAGTATAGTGACGATCCTCGTAGAGTACGTGGATGACATACTCTTGATAGGGAAGGAGTTTCCTATGCTATGCTCGGTCAATCTCCGCTTATCACAAGGATTCTCTATATAGGATCAAAATGATACCTCCTAAATCCTGGGTTTTGGATCTATGAGATAGATCTAATTGGATGTTAGGATTCTTACTAGTTGTAGTGAGATGGTATCAACCGATCCTGGGGAGAATCACTGGAAGGGTTCCAGGGTGATAAGGACGACTGAAAGTCAGTCACAGGCATTGTTTTTACCCTCAGTAAAGGGATGGTATGTTGGAAGAGTTCCAAGCTAGATACCATGGCATACTAGACGATAAAGGCTCGATACATCGCTACTTAAGATGCTACCAAAGAGGCAGTCTGGATGTATATTTGTTCATGAGATGAACTTAGTTCCTTCCATTGTGTGACAATGGAGTTGTGGCTAATGCCAAGGAACGTCCGTCCCATCAGTGATCCAGACATATTCTAAGGCAGTATCACCTGATCATGGAGATAGTTGATCTCCAGGGTGATCGAGGTTAGGAGAGTAGACTCTGAGGACAACACGGCGGATCCACTCACAAAGGCCTTTTCCCAGAGAGAGACTTTTAAGGGATGGTTGAGTATGAGATACTACAACCACTGCTATCAGATGGCCCTAGTGCAAGTGGGAGATTGTTAGTTATATGTATGCCCTAGAGGCCATTACTATACATAGGATGTATATTGTAGTGGATGCTGGGACATATATGGGGAGGACTTTCTTGCTCGACATGATAGTATGCTATCTGGTTGATCTTTACCTTAACGTGTACACTGATTGTCTCTCTGTTACATGTTGGTAAAGCCCTTAGGATGTGTACTTGACCACCTGGACTATGATGCGGATCATACTAGTGTGGACATGCTAGTCCGTAAGTACATCCTTCAAAGTCCCTAGTTGTGGGTGTATCGAGACGGGGCATCGATATACCAGAGTAGACTAGCGTATACCTTCTCGACCCATACAGATGGGCGATGGATGATCCCATATCCATTGGTGTTTGACATCAGAGATGATATACAGGTGCTCAGTGGAGACTGGGTACACTGGACGGACTCGCCGAGAACTCCCAGATGGTATTATACCTTACGTCAGATGGCAGTTCTCAGGTGACACTGGTACAGAGTAGTCTGTTGACCCGAGATCGTTATAGAGTCTTGTGTGGTTCCCACTGTGCTTTGATTTCCACCTTACCACATCCAAGAGGGCGTGCAAAACGGTGGTTTTTGGGTACAGTCCCGAGTCACATGGAGGCAATGAGCGATAGGAGGGGATTCGTCTGTCCCGGTATAGGGGGTTGATGTTGCGCTGTGCTCGATTGGCTATAACCGGAAATCCCTGGCCAGGGTTGCTGAGATTTACTGGTAAGTGTTACTAGTGGTTTCTCGAACTGTTATAGACCTCATATCGACACGACTTATCAAGCTATTGGGGTCTGACGTTTACCACCCCTAGGCGAGATATGCGACATATCAGACGATCAGACCGGACTGTACGGTAAGTGTTACTGGTTGGATTCACAGGAGTGTGAGCAGGCTTGCTCGTCGATCTTCTGATCGCTCAATACCCGGGTGGCCGTTACGTTTAGCAGACCGCTTGCGGCTTGTGGGTGTTTGATATGATCATCACCTGCTGCAGGCGTATTGACGAGTCTTTAGAGTCCTACACAGAGGTTTCCTGGCTCAAGCGAAACGAAATAGGAGCGCATATGAGATATGTGCGGGACCGAGAATAATGCGTGTATGTGATACCGTATTCTATTCTCGCGATGAATGTATCGATTGGTTGTATGCGATATAACCTAGTTATCGAATCAAGTATTGATTCGATAAGCCGATACATTGAATATTAGTCGGTTATATGCGATATGACCGGATCGTTAAATCAAGTGTTGATTTAATGATTTAATGCATAATTATATATTTGATATATTACTTTGCATTAACTAGTATTTGTTCACTTTAAATGGATTTTCTCACTTTAATGTGCATATTGTATATGTGATATATTTTTGTGCACTTGATTGTATCATGTTTGATGATACATGATTGCTAGGGTTTGTGTAAAGAATAAAACCTTGGTTAAATAAATGGTTAGGGTTTTTATTTATTCATTCTATTATCTTTTTAATTTGGATTAAAAAGAAATGGCAAAAGAAAAGAAAATGGTTGCTTTCATTCTTGAAGCTTGTTGAAGCTTCATGAAGCTTTGACCAAAGTGACCATTTTGTCTTCATGCTTAACCCTAACCATTCATCTAACCTTAGTCAATTCTCTACACCTAACCATGGTTCATATTATGATAAGTATTCATTTTCTTTTGCATTTTTATTAACTTATCATAATATATTCTATCTTCTTCTTCTTCTTCAAGATGAAGAAGCTTGATTCCATCAATGGTGATTTGATGAAAAGAGTGAGAAATCCAATTCTAAAGTGAACCCACCTCCTATTTCTTCATCCTCTACCTTTTGCCAAGTAGTATAGGGTGTTTTCTTCACAAGTTTCATGACTTGGTGAAGTGGGAGCTTGATCTTGTGATGCCTCGACGTAGATCATCTTCGGCATCGTAGTCGATGACCTAGCCCGCCCATTTCTCCGATGAAGCCGACGCTAGAGCCCGGGATTTGATTTGGACAGCAAGGAGACTTCATCATGGAGTTATGGAGGTGGAGAACCGGATCTACAAAGGTTGTATTTCCGTTCACTTAGTTAAGTTGTTAACTAGTTGCCTGTTTCGCCTAAAATTCTAGTTAACGATCCGTATTAGGGTTTCTCGGCACTTGTAAAATTTGAAATTGGCATGTTTGATGCCTTGTAAGACCTCATTAGCGTGCCTAGGAACCCTACAGTGGACCCTCTAGAAGACAACAAACCTTAACTCGATTATGTGACCGTCTTGAACTGCCCTTTGAACCTTAGGGTTTGGGGCAGTACGGCGTGCCACATATGAGGCGTTGGCTTGACCCTTCTACGGCTGGACCGCTACTACTGTGTCGCACTCCGGATTTTTGAACCCTGCTCAAGAGTTGAGCTTTAGTGAATCTTGGGTACTTGATCGTTCGTTCGAAAACTTTAATACTGTCTGTTTATCTGGAATGTGATACAATATGTGGAATTCATATAGTTTAGGCATGAAATACGAAATATGTGATATTTCGCATTTATGATGTCTAAAGAGAATGTGGATTCCAAATTTTGTAGTTTTACACTTTCTTTTCTGTGACCGTAAGTGTAGTATGTACGATATCACCGGTTTCGTTGCTATACATCAACGACAATTGGGGTATGCATACTTACTTACGTTGATGATATGAGATATTATGTGTTGCTGAGATATGATGTGCAGGATTGTCGCGATTGAATAGCCGGGGTTTTTTTTTATGTGAGATGAGAGTTTTATATTTTCATTCATGTAAATTCAAATGTAATGTAATATTCTTTTATTTGGTACACTCCCGGGTTAAGGTTGTGTCACCAGTGTTGTATATTATTTACATTTCCGCATTAGGATGGACCCAAGGAGGGGAGCAAAGGTGACCGGGTTTTGGGGTTCAGTGGGAGGCCATCTCGAGGAGTCGAGACCGGGTCTCGTAAACTCCAGAATTGGTAGGGTCACTTGCCGCTCTCGTAAGGGTCCAGGGTGTGGGCTTGGCTATTCATCGCGACTGTGGAATCCGTATTTTCTATTCTGGCTAAATACTAAATACGGACGTCCTAGTATATCCCACGTTATATCTATATTTCTGCTGCCTATGTTCTGTGATATCTGAGACGAATGACATATTATATATATGATATATAGTAGACGTTGCTTATGTTTTACACCCGTGCTAGTCCCGTCCTGGTATGCCGTTAGTTAAGTAACCTAACGGTGCATAACGGAACATTGCGACGAATGCGGATGGCATAAGCGTACGTGTTATTTTCGTTTCTTTTCTATGATTGGCTTAAGGACTTAAATGATAGGATTACATTAATGTGATTAATGTAAAGAAAATAAACCTAAAAAGATGTTGTAGAATCGGATTTGAAAACTACTCGGCTATTTATGAAAAAGCTATATTTCAATACTGCGGAGCTTAAGCCACTCCTTTTGAAAACCATTTGATTCTACAACGATATCAAGTTCAAAGCGTTAAAGATTTTCTTAAAAATCATCCGCAACCCTCCGTCATTTTAGGAAGTAGAGTACTTAGTATTCATGCTACGTTTGTTGACTATAGTTAAGGCGTAGTGTACGGTAGCTAAGTGGTGTCTTCCTACATTGCATATGATGCAGATTAATTAGGACATTCTTATGACTTTGTTGACCTTAGTTAAGGGTCATATGAGTGGGTCTAATTAATCAAGAAATGACAGGTAGAACTTGACTGGTACTTATGATTTGTTGACCTTAGTTAAGGTCATAAGTGCCAGGGGTAAAAACCACATCGGGAATTTCAATAGTTGAAATTTGCAATGAGATTGCATACCTTCCATGTGATGGTTGGATCCCGATCCCACTGTGGGCAATAGTTGCTCCTAGGAGAGTTTTACAATTTAAAATTAGCTAACTCATTAGGTGTCTAGAAAGGTGTTAACGGGGCTCCGCCTCTGGGAAAACGAGGTTTACTCTAATTAGGTCCGTGCGAAAGCACGGGGAACCTCCCTCAAGTACCGACACTGGCCTGGCTGAACGGTTAGCGAAGTTGTAGACTGTAATTAATCCTGGCTAGTTTTTCTTTTTAAGGTTTGAAAGAAAAACTCGATAAAAGCAGTGGGAAACATCGATTAGACAAGATAATAACCAATCTAATCTATGCAAGAGCTTTCGCTGAGTGTATTCTTTTCTCTCTCTTAATGGCAGATACCCATGACTGGACTCAAGCCTCTACTAGATAAAAACAAACTGAATGGGACCAACTATAAAGACTGGCTGAGGAATCTGAAAATCGCCTTGACTTATGATAAAGTATCATATGTCCTCACGGCTTCAGCCCCGCCCGTCCCTGGTCCAAAATCCACAGTTGCGGACATTGAAGTCCGCAAGACATGGGACGCTGACTGTGCCACGGCCAAATGCCTCGCGCTTGTATCGATAGACAACACACATCAAAAGCAGCACGAGGACATGGACATTCACGGTATATTGCTCCATACAAAGGAGTTGTATGGGGAGCAATCCCGCGTATTACGATACGAAACATCAAAGAAATTATTTCAGATGCGGATGGCCCCTGGCACACCAGTAGGAGACCACGTTCTGAAGATGATAGCTCTTATTGAAGAGCTTGAGGACCTTGGATGGACGATGGACAATGAACAATATATAGATATTATTCTGCAGTCCCTGCCCTCCACCTTTGCTCAGTTCATAGTGAACTTTAACATGCATGGCATGGAGAAGGAACTCCCTGAACTCCTTAATATGTTAAGGAGTGCAGAGAGCACTATGAAGTTAGCAAAAACCCCCGTTATGACTATTGGACAGTCTTCTTCTTCTCGCCCGAAAGCTAAGGCCAAGGGAAAGAAAAAGAAGAAACCCACTAATCCTAAGGGCGGAGTTAAAAAGGTGAAGGGAAAGGGAAAGTCCAAAGCTGGAGACCCGGGGAAAGGCGAATGTTTTCATTGCCACAAGACAGGACATTGGAAGCGCAATTGCACGGAGTAATTAAGTCTCAAGAAGAAGCATGGTGATGCTTCTGCTTCAGGTGCGTTTGTGACTGAAAACTGTTTTTCTATAAACTCTGCTTCCTGGGTATTGGATACCGGTTCAGGTTCTCACATTTGCAATTCTATGCAGGGGCTGAGAAATAGCAAGGTTTTGAGGACAGGTGACCATACTCTCCGCGTTGGAAATGGTTCCAATGTACATACGGTCGCAGTGGGAGAGTATCACTTGGGGTTGCCATCTGGATATATTTTGGTTTTAAATCCATGTTATTTTGTACCAAGTATGCTATGTAATATAATATCCGTTTCTTTGTTGGACAATGAAGGGTATAATTTTGTATTGCAGAACAATGTTATGAACATTAACCTGAATCAAATGTTGGTTGGGTATGGTACGCTTAACAACGGAATATATGTCCTAAATCAACACACAGTTTTCAGTATACAACACACTAATAAAAGAAAACTTTCAGAATTAAATGAAGCTTTTCTTTGGCACTGTAGACTTGGTCATATTAACGAAACAAGACTAAACAAGTTACACAAAGATGGATATTTAAATTCTTTTGAATATAAATCTTATGCGACTTGCCAGTCTTGTATCAAGGGTAAAATGACCAAAACTCCGTTTACCGGACACGGAGAAAGAGCTACTCAGCTCCTGGGCCTCATACATAGTGATGTATGTGGGCCTATGTCTACACAGGCTAGAGGCAGTTTTTCATACTTCATTACATTCACTGACGATTTCTCAAGATTCGGTCATGTATTTTTATTAAAACACAAGTCCGAAGCTTTTGAGAAATTCATTGAATATAAACAAGTAGAAAAACAAACCGGCTTGAGTATCAAGATGCTTCGATCAGATCGAGGTGGTGAGTATCTCAGTGCAGAATTTGCAAACTTCTTAAAAGAGAATGGGATTCTCTCTCAGCTCACTCCTCCTTACACACCAAAGCACAATGGTGTGTCAGAACGAAGGAATAGGACCCTATTAGATATGGTCCAGTCCATGATGAGTGACGCTGAGTTACCCGTCTCGTTTTGGGGGCATGCATTGGAGACTGCAGCATTTCTGCTAAACAGGGTTCCAACCAAAACCGTGTCCACCACACCATATGAGATATGGCATGGTAAGAGACAATCTCTTAAAAGAATTAAGATTTGGGGTTGCCCGGCCTATGTTAAAAAGCAGAATCCGGACAAACTCGAGACACGGTCAGTCATGTGTAACTTTGTAGGATATCCAAAGAATTCTTATGGATATCTATTCTACCACAAAGAGGAACAAAAAGTGTTCGTTTCTCAGTATGCCACATTCTTAGAAAAAGAGTTTTTCACAGATAAAGATGATGGCAAGGTGGTAGATCTAGAAGAGGTTCTAGAGACACAAACTACAAATGACGATTTGGTTGAACCGGCTGTTGCAGCAGAAACTGAAGAACCTCGGCCACTCCGTAGGTCTGGTAGGACTTCTTGCCCACCGGAGAGGTACTACGGTTTCCTCATTGATGGTAACGGAGAAGATTGCATCATGGATGATGATGATCCTACCAGTTTTCAGCAAGCTATCACGAGTAAAGACTCTGTGAAGTGGCTGGATGCCATGAGATCCGAAATGGAGTCTATGTACACCAACAAAGTATGGACTTTGGACGTTGTGCCCCCTGGGGTAAAACCTGTGGGGTGCAAATGGATCTTTAAAAGAAAGATTGGTGTAGATGGGCAGGTAGAGACCTATAAGGCAAGACTTGTGGCGAAGGGTTTTCGTCAAAGACCAGGTTTGGACTATGACGAGACTTTTTCTCCCGTAGCCATGCTTAAATCCATTCGGATCCTACTTGCTATTGCTGCTCACTACGACTATGAAATCTGGCAGATGGACGTTAAAACCGCATTTCTAAATGGAAATTTAGAAGAATGCGTTTATATGGATCAGCCAGAGGGCTTCATTGACAGTGGGAGCAGCGGGAAAGCATGTAAATTGCTTAAATCCATATATGGGTTAAAGCAGGCATCACGGAGTTGGAACATCTGTTTCGATGATGTCATCAAAGAGTTTGATTCATCAAAAATCCAGATGAACCTTGTGTTTATAAGAAGGCTGTAGGGAGAGCTGTCACATTCCTCGTATTGTACGTGGACGACATTCTTCTGATAGAAAATGATATTCCTATGCTACAGTCGGTCAAATCTTTCTTATCACTGAGGTTCTCCATGAAGGACCTGGGTGATGCCACATACATTCTGGGCATAAGGATCTATAGGGATAGATCCAAAAGGTTATTGGGATTGTCCCAAACCAGGTACATTGACACCATCCTAAAAAGGTTTAGTATGGAAGACTCCAAACGGGGTGCCTTACCCGCTTGCCATGGGGTCACTCTCTCCAAGGATTCTTGCCCAAAGACCGATGAAGAGAGAGCTCGCATGAGTATTATACCCTATGCTTCGGCAGTAGGATCTATAATGTATGCGATGTTATGTACACGCCCAGATGTAGCTTATGCACTTAGTGTTGTAAGCATGTATCAATTCAACCCAGGGGAGAATCACTGGACAGCTGTGAAGAACATTCTTAAGTACTTGCGAAGGACTAAAGAATTGTTCTTGGTGTATGGTAATGGAGATCTCCAAATAGAGGCCTTTACCGATTCGAGCTTCCAGAGCGATAAGGACGACAGCAAATCTATCTCTGGGTTTGTATTTACCCTCAATGGAGGGGCGGTGAGTTGGAAAAGTTCCAAACAAGATACCGTTGCAGACTCTACGATGGAAGCTGAGTATATTGCTGCAAATGATGCCGCCAAGGAAGCCGTCTGGATGAAGAAGTTCGTCTCGGAGTTAGGAGTAGTTCCAACCATTATTGATCCAATACCACTGTATTATGACAATAATGGGGCTATGGAGTTGGCCAAGGAGCCCAGATCCCATCAGCGGTCCAGACACATCCTGAGGCGTTTTCATTTGATCCGGGAGATTGTAGATCGGTGCGAGATCGAGATTAGGAGAGTAGACACAAAGAATAACGCCGCGGATCCATTCACCAAAGCCCTCCCTCAGCCGCAGTATGAGCGACTTTTTGAGATGTTGGGTATGAGATACGCCAATAATTGGCCTTAGTGCAAATGGGAGATTGTTGGATATATGTATGCCCTAGAGGCCATTATGTGATAGTGGATGCATCTATACATGTATATATATTCAGTATGCATTCTTGCTCGACATGATAGTATGCTATCTGGTTATTCTTTATCTGACATGTTGATTTGATCATGCTTATTATTCACTCATACATGCTGATAAAGCCCTGAGAATATTGGCTTGACTGCTCTGATTATGATGAAGATCATACTAGTGGGACATCTGTAGTCTATAAGCATATCCTGGAAAGTCCCTAGTCGTGGGTATATCGAGACGGGGCATTGATATACCAGAGTAGACTAGCGTATATGAAAATAGATCCATACGATAGGCGATGAATATTCCCACATTCATCGATGTTTGACATCAAGATCATATACGGGTGCTCAGTGGTGACTAGTTACACTGGACGGACTCACCGAGAACTCCTATATGGAATTATATCTATCGTCGGATAGCAGTTCTCAAGTGACACTCGTACAGGTTAGTCTCTAGACCCGAGATCGTCATGGAGTCTTGTGTGTTCTCCCACTGTACTTTGATTGCCACCCTACCACGGCTCTACTGAGTCATGCAAACAGGTGGCCGTTGGGTACAGTCCCGAGACACACGAAGGCAATGAGCGATAGGAGGGGTTTCGTCTCTCCCGGTATTGGGAGTTGATGCTGTACTGTGCCCGACTGGTTATATCAGTAAGTCCCTGGCCAGGGCTGCTGAGAATTGCTGATAAGTGTTATCAGTAGTTTCTCGATCTGTTATAGACCATTCACCGGCATGACTTATTGAGTTATTAGGGTCGACATGACCATCCCTAGGCTCGATATGCAGCATATCTGACGAAGAGACCGGACTGTACGGTAGTGTTGCCGGTTTGCTCGACGGGAGTTGTAGCAGGTTCGCTTGTTTTCTTCTGATCGCTCAATACCCGGGTGGCCGTTACGTTTAGCTGACCGCTTGCGGCTTGAGGGTACCTGATATGATCATCACCCTCTGCCGGCGTATTGACGAGTCTTAGAGTCCCACAAAGGAGTTACCCAGTCCAGACGAAACGTTGTGGTGCGCATATGCGATATGCGCATGCACCCGATTAAATTGCGCGTATAGGATACCAAATATTGATCGGGCGGCTTGCTTTTGGTGGGGTCATATGAGATATGGCCGGATTGATGAATCAAGTGTTGATTTATTATTTAACCATTAGTTTTCTCACTTAAAACCTTTCTAGTATATGATGGATGTATGCATGCATGCATGTGTTTCTTTCTTTCATTCTAGTTTTATGCACATGTGGATGTGCATACATGCATACAAACATACACCCATCTATCATGGTTGTTAGCACATGGAAATGGTGGCAATATAAGACTCACACCATGGATTAAATGATGGATTATTATTTGATTTTATGTTTAAAACTAAAATTGAAAAGAAAAGGATAATCTTCACTAGCTTCTACATTCTTCTTCTAACCTAACCAAGCTCACCTACCTCTAACCTTGAGTTATCCTTCTCTTTATCATTTAAAACTCAAGTTAAATTATGTCTCCATCACTTAACCATGGTTGGTCATGAGTAGAAATAAAATATATATAGATATATTTCATTTCTTTTCAAGGTTATCAAATTAACCCTTGTTTAAAAGAAAGCCTCCATCTTCATCCTCCTTCTTCCTTTTGCTCTCTAGTTTTTTTCTAGTGAGTAATACACACTTAAAGAAAGGTTTTTGAAGTGAGATTCTAAACCACAACTCCATTCTACACAAGTTTAGCCGACTTGTTTAGAGTGTTCTCTTCGGTTTTACGAAGTTGCGAGCTTGGACGGAGAACTCCGTGGTGGATCGTCGTGGACGCGAGAGGACTTCAAGGGGACCTCCATTCAACACCCAAGACACCAAGGAGTCCAGCAATAGGGAGCTACAAAGGTTGTAGTCTCGAAACCCTAACTTTATAAGTCTTTAGTTTCGAAACCCTAATTTTCTAGGATCGATTCCTTTGCATGCTTGTTTAGCACCATCAAAATTAAAACTTTAAGGCATGTGATGCTTCAAAACTCTTCATAGGGTGCTAGACAATCCTTACATAATTGTAATGTGCGAAACTCTCCCAGGAGTAACTCTTACTCGCAGTGGGTATCGTGATCCAACTATCTCATAGAAGGTATGCAATCTTATTGTAAATTTCAACACATGAAATTCCCGATAATATTTTGCCCCCAGTGACTTATTACCTTAACAAGGTCAACAAATCATAAGCGCTAGCCAAATTCAACCCGTCATTTCCTGATTGAATTAAACCCACCCACATGACCCTTAACAAAGTCAACAAAGTCGTACGACTACCCTAATCCAATCGCATCATATGCTTAAGCAGATAAGCACTAACCAGCTACTGCACACTATGTCTTAACATGGGTCACGACCCTAAATATTAGCTAGTAACCAGCACTTAAATCACGCAATGTCTAAAGGCGTAATGTAATCCAAGTAAGCAAAAACCTAGAAATCTAAACCTTTTAAAAAAATAAAAGAGGTGCAGTTTTGAAATAAGGTATAATGAAGAAAAGTGTTTTCTTTAAAACATAGAAAAGGGAACATAAAAAATGCAAGTTTATCCTACTTGTTGTAAAACATGTTCGTCTATTAAATATTTGGGCAGCACCTCCTTTATATATTTTGATCCAAAACCACAAATACATGATAATATAAAAGGTATCCACAAGCGGGAGCTAGCTCTTCGGCAAACGGCGAATCACAACCACACAAGTAATAAAACAAGTATACGACGCCCAACGATGATGATTCACATAAAAGATAATGAATAAAGTCAGACATCAACCTAAAAAGCGAATATAAAACCCATCGCTCAAATCTCGCAACTACAAGTCTCACTAAGTCTTATTACTTATACAAATACAAGTTTGATTGATGGAGTTGACTAGATACAATATGTAATATAAATACGAGAGTGGGCACGATCCAAATGTCCCACCTACCAAAGCAAGTCACTCAATGCAAGCTGTGTGCCAACGATACCGCTACCGATCCATGCGGTCAACCAGCAATAACTGTGGCACAACAAGGGTGAGTTTCCAACTCGTAAGTTGAAAACATTATCTGGTAGAAATCGAATAAATTAACGCTTACCTAGGTCAACTATATCATAAATGTAGTACTATGATATCTAGGGTGAACGTATGTAAATATGTGCCAACAATCGATAAATGCAAGTATGCAAGTGGATATCATCCAATAATATAATCAATACTAATATACATGTGGATCTCGTCCATTCAAAACATCGTAATAGCATATGCATGTAAATATATGAGAATATCAAGAATGTGTGTGTTCATCAATGACACACCAAAACATGTAACCTGAATGTGCAACACCGACACTCAAAATATCATGAAACCCGTGTTCAGCATCGACACGTAAATCCTCATATCTCAGGCTCCTGCTATCCAGTCCGGCCTGTATCCATCGCATGGCTCCGTTCGGTATCCTCCGGATAAACTGTCGAGTCTAAATACTATCATCGGTAGGTAGTGCTACCCTGCCAGGCTCAACTCTATCATCTGCGACCATCTTGCCCCGGGTACCTCACCGAGTCCACCATGCACCCACAGACGGTTCCTCCACCTCCTCGAATCGGGTGTCACATGACAATCTCAGAACTGAGAAAACGCATGGTGGACGCACTGAAATATCATATCAAGAGAAATCGGGTTTTTAAAACAATACATACTTTCCTTTGAAATAACCACGGTTCTCAAATCCAGAAATCCCATAAAAATAGCATATCTCAATGCGTAAAATCGTAAAGCATGATGTATGCGACTTATAACAGAATGTAAGCATATCAGTAAATCATGCAATCATAGAACAGAAATATGCATATATCAAGGGGAAACCGCTCTTTAAAATGAATCCAGTTTTAAAATATATTCTGCGGTCTCTGATTTCTCCAACGTCAAATGTAACATCGTATAAAGGTGTATATGCAACTATAACAAGTAAATTATGCAAGATTCATATCATGATGCGTCAATTCTACTGTGTAGTGGCATGGCAATTATCGATGATGAAGTGTATGAGCCGGCAAATCTGTGTAAGGGTGACATACGCATCGTCGATAATGGTGCAGGTGTACGAGCACAGGTATATGCAATGCAATGAGAATAATATGAATGAATCATAAGGTAAATAATCAGCTAAATGCGATAAGGTATAAGTATCTAACATGACCGAGTCGGTGAATCTATCAAACGACATCCTCTAGTCAAGGGTATGGATCAAACATCTATTAACTCGTCACGTACGGTAAATCATCGCACGGCATCATTAATCAATTTGGGATCATAACAACCTATAAGACAAAGAGGGTTTGTACCTAACGTCACGTACGATATAACTCTTAAGATTCACAACATTATCCATATATATATACCTATCTCTCAGGTCCATCCGTATCAATCTTAGATCATGGGACCGGCAAAGGTATCAATTATCACATATCGACTCGTATCCGTATGCCAAGATATCATCAAGTTATCATATCATATCATATATTCTTTTCATCACATTAAGTCGAATTTTATATATACATTCTAATTTATTAAACTAGTTTCATATTACGCTAAACTCAATGCTCATTCTAGTGTAATTACCTATCTATAAGTCGTAATTCGCTTTCACTTTTCATATCTCAATATATATATTTAATTACTAATATTATCACTAACTATCTTTTAAACTATATCCCTAGTTTCCTAATCTAGGTTTCTACGACTGTATCCAATAGATCGGTTTCCATTTAATATTTGCGGGAGTGCTATACACCAACCACCCGACTTCTCCCGTAGATATAGATCTACTCACATTGATCCTTGCTCGCCGAAGTCGATGACGCCATGCTCCATCGTCTCGGAATCAACACGAAGGTACCTACAATATCAACACATATCACAAATGCTATTAAATCGAGTTCGGAAAACCAATACGGCACACGGTGCGTTTATAGGTTAGAACCTATAGCCTCGCATGCAAAACAATCAAACAACCCTTGTTGTTGACGTACAAACACCCAACAACCAAATACAATACCAAATACCAAAACCGAGCATTCAAAATATGGATAACATAACCAAAAATCACACAATTGTGCTCCCAGATTTCACCCTAGGCCAAACCAAGGGAGTTTGCACAAAGGGATAGTTTAGATATCAGATATAGGAGCTATAGACCTAGAACCACACATATTCACCATGACCAGGCCGCAAATTGCGGCCTGGGGGAATAAATTTGTGGCCATGTAGTAGGGGGAGGGGCTCAGGTTACAGGTGGTAGTCCATGGTTGCCTGCACGTCTCATGGTCATGGGAACTTCTTTTATGGTTGTCTCGGGTCACTCCAGGTCTCCAAATACACTCACAAATTGCCAAATTTACCAATGTTGGAAAGTTCTAAGTTCGTGTTTGGGTTCTATTTTCTGTTCTAGGTCAGCAAAACGCCACTCACGTCTTGTTAACAGCCATTACACATCACTAATCCCCCACAATTTCCCAAACCCTTCTCTTGGGATTTCTAAGATTACAATTCCACACAAAATCAACCTCTAAACTACACTAGAATGCTAGGAAACAATGAACAAAACTAAGTGAATGGAATTTTACTTCAATTGGGCAACCCAAGAAAAACCCTAGTTTCTCCAAGTCATCAAAATCCAACTTTTCTTGGTCCAAAGTCTAGAGGATGGAGTGGGGATCATGTTTTGTGAAGGGGGTATAGTGTTTGGATGAGAATTTTGAGGTGAATTCATTGGGTGAAGGTGGAGGGTGACTTGAGGAAGAAGGAGATGATAAAAAAAGAGAAAACAAATGAGGAGTAAGGATATATGGCAGCCCTCACTCTTTTATTCTCACCTTCTCTCTCCCTCTCTCTCTCTTTTATCCTTCTCACTTTCTTTTCTTTTTATTTTAAAACTAAAACACATAATACCCAAAACAACATAAGAAATAACATGTAATCAAATGCGACATGACACGGTGCACTAATCATGGAAAACTGTATAAACACGGATTTGGCTTAATCGCGATTAGTAGTGCACAAATCGGGTTTTATCCAAACCACATAAAATAAATTTTAAAATGCCGAATCCGATAAATATATTTTTAAATGAATAAATCATTTTAATCTCCAATTATTTCATAATTATTGGTATATATTTATACCTTTTTACGAAAACCCCAATTTCGCAAATCAGGTAGTTTTCGCGAAAAATATTATTTTAATATTAAATTCCAAAAATAATATTTTATATTTTCTGAAATGTTACAATCTTCCCCCCTTAAAGAAATTCGGGCCCCGAATTTAAATCTAAACATCCAAATACTAAAACATTTCAGCAATCAACTAAAATCGACGGGGCTCCGAAATCATGAAAGTTATAGAAAAGTCATGGCGCATCGCGTGCGCCTGAAAACGAATATAAAACTCAAAAATCGAACTCCGTCAAGCGTCACGCAAATCATCAGATTTGCATGAATTGTAGAGTTCCTAGGCACACCTAAGAGGTTCCACAAGGCATCAACAATGCCAAAATCAAATTTTTCGTGTGCCGAGAAAACCTAATTGAGATCGTTAACTAGAGGTAAGGCGAAACTAAGCAAGTTAACTACTTTAACTACAAGTGAAAGGGATTACAATCTTTGTAGATCCGGTCCTCCACTTCTTTAGCTCCATGATGACGTCCCTCCGTTGCGATCATCGGGATCCCGGACTCTAGCGTTGGTTTCATTGGAGAAATGATCGGGGTAGGTCATTGACTTCGATGCCGAAGATGATCTACGTCGAGGCGACTCAAACTCAAGCTCCATCTTCACTAGGTCATGAAACTTGTGAAGATAACACCCTATACAACATGTCAGGTGGTAGAGGATGAAGAAATAGGAAGTGGGTTCACTTTGGATTTGGATTTCTCACTTGATTTCATCACTTGAAAATTTTCAAGAAAGGTTTTCTTCACTTGATGAAGATGAAGAAGAAGAAGAAGGAGGAAAATAAATTATTCTTGAAAATAATAAATCAAGTGAATACTTATCATAATGCAACCATGGGTGAAGTTAACACATGTAGAGAATAAACTAGGGTTTAGGTGTAATGGTTAGGTTAAAGGAAAAAACAAAATGGTCAAAGATGCTAAGAAGCTTCATGAAGCTTAAAGCAAAGAAAGAAAACCACCATTTTATTTTTTGCCAAAAATAAATAAGTAAAATAAATAAATAAGTTAAAACCCTAACCATTAACCTAAACATGGTTTAAAGCATACACACACCCAAGTTTGCATGTATCATCAAACATGATACAAACTAGTGCACAAACATATATCACATATACAACTTATGCATATCAAGTGAGAAAATCAATCTTAAGTGAACCAATACTAGTTAATGTAAAGTAATATATCAAATATATAATTATACATTAAATAATTAAATCAACACTTGATTTAATGATCCGGTCATACTGCATATAACCGACTAATATCAAGTGTATCAATATATCGAATCAACATTTGATTCGGTAACCCTGCTATATCTTATATAACCGTCCGATGACACAAATCGCGAGAATAGAATTCAGTATCACATACTGGTATTATTCTCGGTCCTGCACATATCTCATATGCGCTCCTATTTCATTTCGCTTGAGCCAGGAAACCTCTGTGTAGGACTCTAAAG
The DNA here is from genome assembly GCA_030015575.1 of Agapanthus africanus. Taxonomy (NCBI): domain Eukaryota; kingdom Viridiplantae; phylum Streptophyta; class Magnoliopsida; order Asparagales; family Amaryllidaceae; genus Agapanthus; species Agapanthus africanus. The sequence continues at coordinate 190,813,377 of JASDDO010000001.1, forward strand.
ACTCGTCAATACGCCGGCAGTAGGTGATGATCATATCAAACACCTACAAACCGCAAGCGGTCTGCTAAACGTAACGGCCACCCGGGTATTGAGCGATCACAAGATCAATGAGCAAGCCCGCTCACACTCCTGTGAATCCAACCAGTAACACTTACCGTACAGTCCGGTCTGTTCGTCTGATATGTCGCATATCTCGTCTAGGGGTGGTAAACGTCAGACCCCAGTAGCTTGATAAGTCATGCCGATGTAAGGTCCATAACAAGCGTGAAACAACTGATAACTCTTACCAGTATATCACTGCAACCCTGGCCAGGGATTTCTAGTTATGACCAGTCGAGCATAGCGCAACATCAACCCCCAATACCGGGAGAGACGAATCCCCTCCTATCCCTCATTGCCTCCATGTGAATCGGGACCGTACCCAAAAACCACCTGTTTGCACGACTCAGTACAGCCGTGGTAGGGTGGAAATCAAACCACAGTGGGAGACACACAAGACTCTATGACGATCTCGGGTCAACAGACTAAGCTGTACCAGTGTCACCAGAGAACTGCCATCTGACGTGAGGTATAATACCATCTAGGAGTTCTCGGCGAGTCCGTTCAGTGTACCCATGCTCCACTGAGCACCCGCATACCATCTCTGATGTCAAACACCAATGGATATGGGATCATCCATCGCCCATCACATGGGTCGAGAAGATATACGCTAGTCTACTCTGGAATATCGATGCCCCGTCTCGATATTCCCACGACTAGGAACATTGAAGGATGTACTCATGGATTACCCAGGCCCCACTAGTATGATCTACATCATAGTCCTGGAAGTCGAGTACACATCCTAAGGGCTTTATCAACATGTAACAGAGAGACAGAAAGTATACATGTTAAGATAAAGAGCAACCAGATAGCGCACTATCATGTCGAGCAAGAAAGTCCTACCTATATATGTCCCAGCATCCACTACAATATACATCCTATGTACAGTAATGGCCCCTAGGGCATACATATAACTAACAATCTCCCACTTGCACTAGGGCCATCTGTAGCAGTGGTTGTAGTTTCTAATACTCAACCATCCCATAAAAGTGTCTCTTTGGGAAAAAGCCTTTGTGAGTGCATCCGCCGTGTTATCCTCTGAGTCTACTCTCCTAACCTCGATCACCCTGGAAATCAACTATTTCCATGATCAGGTGATGCTGCCTCAGAATATGTTTGGGTCACTAATGGGACTAAGGTTCCTGGGCCAAAGCCACAGTTCCATTGTCACATAATGGTAGGAACCTAGTTCATCTCATGAACCAATATACACCCAAACTTCCTCTTTAGTAGTATCTTTAATAGTGATGTTACCAGCCTTTATCGTCTAGTTTGCCACTGTATCTAGCTTGGAACTCTTCCAACATACCGTCCCTCTACTGAGGGTAAAGACAATGCCTACGACTGAGATTCAGTCGTCTTTATCACCCTGGAACTTTTCCAGTGATTCTCCCCAGGATCAATTGATACCATCTCACTACAACTAGTGAGAATTCTAACATCCATTTATATCTATCTCATAGATCCAAATCCCAGGATTTAGGAGGTATCATATAGATCCTATATGGAGAATCCTTGTGATAAGAGGAGAATGACCGTGCGTAGTATAGGAAACTCTTTTCATATCAAGAGTATGTTGTCCACGTACAATACGAGGATGACCACCATTCTCTCTACTACCTTTTTGTATGTACAAGGTTCGTCTACCATTTTGATGAAGTCTAACTCTTTGACTACCACATCAAAACAGATGTTCCAACTCCGCGATGCCTGCTTTATTCTGTAAAGCAACTTGCACACATTTCCGCTGCTCCCACTGTTTATGAAGCCCTCTGGCTGTGTACTTATATACGTTTTCTTCTAAATCAGTATTTAGAAAAGCAGTCATGACACCCAACCACCAGATATCGTAGTCATGGTATGTAGCAATGGCAAGTAGGATCCGGATGGACTTAAGCATAGCCACTAGAAAAGGTTTCATCATTATCCATGCCTCGTCGATGACGAAAACCTTTAACAAGTCTAGATTTGAAAGTCTAAACTTTTCCATCTACACCAAGTAATCATCTCAAGATATACTTGCTCCTGATGGGGATTTAACCCTTCAAATATAGCAACCAAAGACCATACTTTGTTGGTGTACATGGATTCCATCTCAGATCACTAAGCATCCAGCCATTCTTACAGAGTCCTTACTCTTGATGGCCTGCTCGAAACTAGTTGGGTCATCATCTCATGATGCATTCCTCGCTCCCACTGTCATCGAGAAACCGAAGTATCTCTCAGGTGGGTGAGGAACCCTACCAGATCGGCGGAGATGCTGAGGTTCGTCGAGGGCTATTGAATCCTTTGGTTCTGTCAAATCATCAGCTGCAGTTTTGTATAGCTAGAACCTTTCCAGTTCTACAGAACTGACCTTGCCTCGATCTTGTCCGGATTTTGCTTTTGACATAGGCCGGACAATCCCAAATCTTAACTTACATAATAGATAGGCTCTTCCCATACCATATCTTATATGGAGTGGTAGGCATTGATTTGATTCGAACCCAATTCAATAGGTATGCAGCTTCTCAAGTGCATAACCCCTAAAAGGAAATAGGTAACTCATTAGTACTCATCATAGAGCATACCATATCTAATATAGTGCGATTGCTCCGCCCCGATACACCGTTGTGCTGTGGTATATTTAGAGGAGTAATACCGAGAGAGAATCTCATTCTTCTTTAGAATAGTCCAGGAATTCTATGCACAAGTATTCTCCTCCTTGATCTCATCAAAGGACATAATACTTATATCCGGTTTTTGGTTCTCTACTTCTAACTTATATTCTGTGAATATCTCAAAAGCTTCGGACTTATGTTTCAACAGGAACATATGGCTGAATCTAGAGAGATCATCAGTGAATGTAATGAAGTACAAAGAACCAGTCCTGGCATGTGTAGACAGGGGACCTTACATACATCATCATGTATCAGTCCAAAGAGCTCACTAACTCTTTCTCTGTTTCCAATAAACAGAGCTATGGTCATCTTTTCTTTGTGACATGACTGACAACTTTCACAAGATGTAAATTCAAACTGATTTAAATATGCATCTAAAATGTAACTTCAGCCAGTCGTGTCCCATTGATATGACCTAGTCTACAATGCCTCAAGAAGGATCCGTTCATTTCTGAACTCTTCCTCTTGTGTGTATTCTGTATGCTAGGAACTGTAGTTTGATTTAGAACGTCAATGCTTTTAGATAACGTGCCTGAACCGATCAACTTTTGAGATGTTCAAAACAATATTCAACAATACAAAATTATATCCTTCTTTAATAAATAAAGAGATTGATATGATTTTGTATATCAGGTTCGGTATCTAATAGCATTTGTTCAGAATCAATGTACTGGTAATACAGGGTGACAGTGACCAACAGACTTGGCTGCAACACTTGAACCTTTTTCTGTCTCATGAAACTTATCACCCGTTCTCAGTTCTCTACCTTTCTGTAGCCCATATAATAGATTACATTTTTGGGATCCTGATCCGGTATCAAATACCCAGGACGTAGAGGATACTGAGAAACAGTTCTTTTGTAATGAACACACCCGAAAGAGATGCATCTCATGCACTTTATTCATTTGGGCGGCATGGGAATCCTGGTATTCCCCTATTTCCTGCTCGGTCTTATAACAATTATAAGTTGGAGCGAGACCAACGTTCCCCAGCTCAGTATAACAAGCGGGTTCGGTCAATACATCCATAGTATTATCTTGATTAAGGCGTGATATGGTCGCTACCCGGAGAGAGAGAGAAGAAAACACTCTGCGTGCGCTCTTGCAAGATTAGATTAGTTATATATATTATCTAATCAGGATGGCTCCCACTGTTTTTATCAAATCTTCCTTCAAACCCTAAAAGGTAAGACTAGCTGGGATTAATTACACTCTACAAGTTCGCCAATCATTGAGCCAGGCCAGTGTCGGAACTTTGAGGGAGGTTCCCTGTGCTTTTGCACGGACCTAATTAAAGTAAACCTCGTTTTCCCAGGGGCGTAACCCCGTTGACATCTTTCTAGACACCTACTTGATCGGCTAATTGTAAAGTGCAAAACTCTCCCAGGAGTAACAATTACTCGCAGTGGGTATCGGGATCCTACTATCATATAGAAGGTATGCAATCTCATTGCAAATTTCAACACTTGAAACTCCCGATAAAGGTTTTTACCCCTAACACTTATGACCTTAACTATGGTCAACAAATCATAAACACTAGTCAAGTTCTACCTGTCATTTCGTGATTAATTAGACCCACCTGCATGACCCTTAACTAAGGTCAACAAAGTCACACGACTGTTCTAACTAATCGCATCATATGCGGTGTAGGAAGACATTACTTAGCTACCGTACACTGTGCCTTAACTAAGGTCAACAAACACAGCACGAATACTAAGTACTCTACTTCCTAAAATGACGGAGGGTTGTGGATGGTTTTTAAGAAAACCTTTAACGCTTTGAACTTGATCTCGTTGCGGAATCAAATGGTTTTTAAATGGAGTGTTTTTTAGGTTTTTCTAGTTTTGCTAAAGGGGTCACTCCCGGTGAAGGGATCGTCGACCCTTTCCTCATCGAATAAGGTGCGGGATATATCAAATATACAGCTGTGCAAAGCAAAAACTATAGAAGCAATCAAAAGACAAACCGAGGGTTGTAGCATCTGCCAGTTATTGCTAAAGAGGTCACTCCCGGTGAAGGGATCGTCGGCCCTTTCCTCATCGAATAAGGTGCAGGATGTTCTACAAGGAACACCGCGATGCAAAGCAAGAACTGTAGCTACCTGTTTTTAAGAAATTCGATTCCACAACATCTTTTAGGTTATTTTCTTTCATTAATCACATTAATGAAGTCCCATCTTTTAAGTCCACCTAAACATCACAGATAAATATAACGTACGCTTATGCCATCCGCATTCTGTTAGTTATATGTATGCCCTAGAGGCCATTACTGTACATTGGATGTATATTGTAGTGGATGATGGGTCATATATAGGTAGGACTTTCTTGCTCGACATGATAGTACGCTATCTGGTTGCTCTTTATCTTAACATGTATACTTTCTGTCTCTCTGTTACATGTTGATAAAGCCCATAGGATCTGTACTTGACTACCTGGACTATGATGCGGATCATACTAGTGGGGACATGGTAGTCCATGAGTACATCCTTGAAATGTTCCTAGTCGAGGGAATATTGAGACGGGGCATCGATATTCCAGAGTAGACTAGCGCATATCTTCTCGACCCATGCGATGGGCGATGGATGATCCCATATCCATTGGTGTTTGACATCGAAGATGGTATGCGGGTGCTCAGTGGAGACTGGGTACACTGAACGGACTCGCCGAGAACTCCCAGATGGTATTATACCTCACGTCAGATGGCAGTTCTCTGGTGACACTGGTACAGCTTAGTCTGTTGACCCGAGATCGTCATAGAGTCTTGTGTGTCTCCCACTGTGCTTTGATTTCCACCCTACCACGGCTCTACTGAGTCGTGCAAACAGGTGGTTTTTGGGTACAGTCCCGATTCACATGGATGCAATGAGCGATAGGAGGGGATTCGTCTCTCCCGGTATTGGGGGTTGATATTGCGCTATGCAGGACTGGCCATAACAAGAAATCCCTGGCCAGGGTTGCAGTGATTTTCTGGTAAGAGTTATCAGTAGTTTCATGAATGTTATGGACCCAACGTCGGCATGACTTATCAAGCTATTGGGGTCTGACGTTTACCACCCCTAGGCGAGATATACGACATATCAGACGAACAGACCGGACTGTACGGTAAGTGTTACTGGTTGGATTCACAGGAGTGTGAGCGGGCTTGCTCGTCGATCTTCTGATCGCTCAATACCCGGGTGGCCGTTACGTTTAGCAGACCGCTTGCGGGTTGTGGGTGTTTAATATGATCATCATCTGCTGCCGGCGTATTGACGAGTCTTTAGAGTCCTACACAGAGGTTTCCTGGCTCAAGCGAAACGAAATAGGAGCGCATATGAGATATGTGCGGGACCGAGAATAATGCGTGTATGTGATACCGTATTCTATTCTCGCGAGGAATGTATCGAATGGTTGTATGAGATATAACCTAGTTATCGAATCAAGGATTGATTCGATAAGCCGATACATTGGATACTAGTCGGTTATTTGCGACATGACCGGATCATTGAATCAAGTGTTGATTTAATGATTTAATGTATAATTATATATTTGATATATTACTTTGCATTAACTAGTATTGGTTCACTTTAAATGGATTTTCTCACTTCAAGTTCACAAGTTGTATATGTGATATACTTTTGTACACTTGTTTGTATCATGTTTGATGATACATGCAAACTTGGCTTTGTGTAAGACTTAAACCTTGGTTAAGTAAATGGTTAGGGTTTTGATTTTATTAACCATTTATTTATTTATTCTTTTTTGCAAAATGAGAAATGGTGGCTTTCTTTGTTTGTTGTTGAAGCTTCATGAAGCTTTGACTAAGTGACCATTTTGTCTTCATGCTTAACCCTAACCATTCAACCTAACCCTAGTTTAGTCTCTACACTTAACCATGGTTGATATATGATAAGTATTCATTTTATTTCCTATTTTAAAAGACTTATCATAATTCTTTTTCTTCTTCTTCTTCATCATCAACAATGAAGAAAGCTTGCCTCCATCAATGGCAACTTGAGAAAAAGAGTGAGAAATCCACTTCTAAAGTGAACCCACCTCCTATTTCTTCATCCTCTACCTCTTGCCAAGTAGTATAGGGTGTTTTCTTCACAAGTTTCATGACTTGGTGAAGTTGGAGCTTTATCTTGAGTTGCCTCGACGTAGATCATCTTCGGCATCGAAGTCGACGACCTAGCCCGATCAATTCTCCGATGAAGCCGATGCTAGAGTCCGGGATTCGATATGGACAGTAGAGGGACGTCATCACGGAGCCTAGGAGGTGGAGGACCGGATCTACAAAGGTTGTAGCCTCTTTCCTTTCAAGTAAAGTTGTTTATTTGCTTTGCATCGTCTATACATCTAGTTAACGATCCGTATTAGGGTTTGTAGGCACATGGAAAATTTAGAATTAGCCATGTTTGATCACTTGTGAGACCTCAGTAGTGTGCCTAGGAACCTTTCACATTCGTCTCGATGTCCCGTCTGCACCGTTAGGTTAGGTAACTAACGCCAGAGCGAGGCAGGGCTAGCGCGGGTGTAAAACATAAGCAACGTCTATATAATATATCATATATACTATATACAATATCTATCTGAACATATCACATGATCACATCACAGACAACGCAGCAGAAAATATCATATGAAATATTAGATATACTAGGACTTCCGTGTTTTATTTTGAGCCTGTATAAAACACGGATTCCACGGTCGTGATGAACAGCCAATCCCACACCCCTAGACCCCTACGAGAGCGGCAAGCAACCCTACCAATTCTAGGGTTAGGAGACCCGGACTCGACTCCTCGAGATGGTCTCCCACTGGACCCTAGAACCCGGTTACCTGTGCTCCCCTCCTTGGGTCAATCCTAATGCGGAAAAGTAAATAATATACAAATGGTGACATCATCTGCAACCTGGAAGTGCCCCAATAAAAGAATATTACATACAAGTTTTTACATGAATGAAAAAGAAAAACACTCATCTCATATAAAAACCCCCGGCTATCCAAACACGACGATCCAATATAACATATCCAGCAACACATAACATCACATGTCATCAACGTAAGTAAATATGCCCATCCCAATTGTCGTTGACATATAGCAACGAAACCGGCGATATCACATATTACACTTACGGTCGCAGAAAAGAAAGTGTAAAATTACAACAGTTGGAATCCGCAAACTCTTTAGACATCGCATGCCTAACCAATTACAAATCCCGCATTTTAGTCTTATTATCGAAAACACTTCTCAATATCAAGTAGGGCAATTCAACAAGATTCCCGACATCCAGAACGAATACTCGTCGCAAACTTTAGTTGACGGCCGCACCCCCGATGCTGTCGATGAAGTGCACTAAGGCGGAACACCGCTACCGCGAGCACCCGAACGGATGCTTTCGGCGGCAGGGTTCTCCTATAGTCACTTGGTCGAGGCTTTGGGGCGTGGCTATCTATTAAGTTTACCCGGCGAGTATCCGCGTACACTACGTGACTGCGACGGACTTTTGATTGCATCAAAATTCCATGGCAACCGATCAAATGAGACTAAACTGCTTTGTTTATAACATTCATTCAGTTATCTCATAACTACTTTTGGATTCCAAATATTGTATCACATTCCAGATAAATAGAAAATGTTAAACTTTCCGATCGAACAATCAAACACCCAAGTTTTCCCGAAACAGCTCAACACTTGAAATAAGTTTAAAAACATCCATTTCATGCCACAGTACCAACGGTCCAGCCGTAGAAGGGTCAAGCCAACGCCTCACGTGTGGCACGCTGTACTGCCCCAAACCCTAAGGTTTAAAAGGCAGTTCAAGACTGTCACATAATCGAGTTAAGGTTTGTTTTCTTCTAGAGGTTCCATCGAGTTACTTGCACTACTTAGAATATTCTTAAACTACGGAAAAATCCAACACTTGGAAATTTCCCATCAGAGGAAAAAGTGGGTTATTTATATCCGGTCGAACTTTTTAACTTGTTCTAAAATACCCAAAAAAACATAAACAAAGATAAACAATCCGATCGAAACATCGAGTCTCCAAAACAACCCAGAAAACTCAACTGTTGAGTATAATTTAAAAATTCCAAGAAAACACAGAAAATTCAGTTGGGCATTACTATGCAGAGTACGTGACAAGAGTCACCTTTATGGCCGCGGAACCGCCGCGCAAGCCAGGGTGGCGCCGCGGTTCCGCGGCTCATTAGTCGACTTGGGGGCACGTGCTGCACAGTAACTCCTATAAAACCCTGCTGTATTTTTTGGATATTTTTAATTAGGAAAAATCCACTGTTTTAAAAATTGTACAGAGAAGGGTTTTATTTAGGGTTTCGGGGTTCGATCGGGATTCTAACTTCGTCTACCAATCACCTAAAGCTCTAGCTAGGCTCTGATACCACTGTAGGGTTCCTAGGCACACCTAAGAGGTTCCACAAGGCATCAACCATACCAAAATCAAATTTTTCGTGTGCCGAGAAACCCTAATTGAGATCGTTAACTAGAGGTAAGGCGAAACTAAGCAAGTTAACTACTTTAACTACAAGTGAAAGGGATTACAACCTTTTTAGATCCGGTCCTCTACTTCTTTAGCTCTGTGATGACGTCCCTCCGCTGCGATCATCGGGATCCCAGACTCTAGCGTTGGTTTCATCGGAGAAATGATCGGGCTAGGTCATTGACTTCGATGCCGAAGATGATCTACGTCGAGGCGACTCAAACTCAAGCTCCATCTTCACTAGGTCATGAAACTTGTAAAGATAACACCCTATACAACATGGCAGGTGGTAGAGGATGAAGAAATAGGAAGTGGGTTCACTTTGGATTTGGATTTCTCATTTGATTTCATCACTTGAAAATTTTCAAGATAGGTTTTCTTCACTTGAAGAAGATGAAGAAGAAGAAGAAGGAAAATGAATTATTCTTGAAAATAATAAATCAAGTGAATACTTATCATAATGCAACCATGGGTGAAGTTAACACATGTAGAGAATAAACTAGGGTTTAGGTGTAATGGTTAGGTTAAAGGAAAAAACAAAATGGTCAAAGATGCTAAGAAGCTTCATGAAGCTTAAAGCAAAGAAAGAAAACCACCATTTTATTTTTTGCCAAAAATAAATAAGTAAAATAAATAAATAAGTTAAAACCCTAACCATTAACCTAAACATGGTTTAAAGCATACACACACCCAAGTTTGCATGTATCATCAAATATGATACAAACTAGTGCACAAACATATATCACTTATACAACTTGTGCATATCAAGGGAGAAAATCAATCTTAAGTGAATCAATACTAGTTAATGTAAAGTAATATATCAAATATATAATTATACATTAAATCATTAAAGCAACACTTGATTTAATGATCCGATCATACTGCATATAACCGACTAATATCAAGTGTATCAATATATCGAATCAACATTTGATTCGGTAACCCGGCTATATCTTATATAACCGTCGGATGATACAAATCCCGAGAATAGAATTCAGTATCACATACTGGTATTATTCTCGGTCCCGCACATATCTCATATGCGCTCCTATTTCGTTTAGCTTGAGCCAGGAAACCTCTCTGTAGGACTCTAAAGACTCGTCAATACGCCGGCAGTAGGAGATGATCATATCAAACACCCACAAGCCGCAAGCTGTCTGCTAAACGTAACGGCCACCCGGGTATTGAGCGATCAGAAGATCAACGAGCAAACCCGCTCACACTCCTGTGAATCCAACCAGTAACACTTACCGTACAGTCCGGTCTGTTCGTCTGATATGTCGCATATCTCACCTAGGGGTGGTAAACTTCAGACCCCAGTAGCTTGATAAGTCATGCCGATGTAAGGTCCATAACAAGCGTGAAACTACTGATAACTCTTACCAGTATATCACTGTAACCCTGGTCAAGGATTTCCAGTTATGGCTAGTCGATCATAGCGCAACATAAACCCCAATACCGGGAGAGACGAATCCCCTCCTATCGCTCATTGCCTCCATGTGAATCGGGACTGTACCCAAAAACCACCTATTTGCACGACTCAGTAGAGCCATGGTAGGGTGGAAATCAGAGCACAGTTGGAGACACACAAGACTCTATGACGATCTCGGGTCAACAGACTAAGCTGTACCAGTGTCACCAGAAAACTGCCATCTGACATGAAGTATAATACCATCTGGGAGTTCTCGGCGAGTCCGTTCAGTGTACCCAGTCTCCACTGAGCACCCGCATACCATCTCTGATGTCAAACACCAATGGATATGGGATCATCCATCGCCCATCACATGGGTCGAGAAGATATATGCTAGTCTACACTGGAATATTGATGCCCCGTCTCGATATTCCCACGACTAGGAACATTGAAGGATGTACTCATGGACTACCCAGGCCCCACTAGTATGATCTACATCATAGTCCTGAAAGTCGAGTACACATCCTAAGGGCTTTATCAACATGTAACAGAGAGACAGAAAGTATACATGTTAAGATAAAGAGCAGCCAGATAGCGTACTATCATGTCGAGCAAGAAAGTCTTACCTATATATGTCCCAGCATCCACCACAATATACATCCTATGTACAGTAATGGCCTCTAGGGCATACATATAACTAACATGCATATCATCGGAGTTACGGTGGAGATACATATCTCGAAATCCACTTCTGAAATACAATATACATTAGTCAAATAATATAATACATATATAGTACACAACCTTGGAAAAATCTCAAAACTGAATAAAGCACATGCAAAGTATTTCCTGAATTTTCGTGTGATGCGTAACTCATGGCACAAGGTGCGTACGCTTATTTGTAAAGTAGTAAATATACTTATATATGTTTTTGCTCAAATTATACATTCCGCCGTCTTGAAATATCCCAAAAGGTTTTCTTTTATAAACGTTCGTGCTGCTCGCGGACAAGTAGGAAATAGTGAGACTATAACTCCTTTTTGAAAACCTCTGGTTATAATTTTTAATGCATGCAAAGTACTTAGGTACTGTCCTTAGATCAGTCCTGTTTGGCTACTACTCAATATAGTGCCCAACACGAAAACAAAGTGCTCAAAAGCAAAATCAGCCTCAAAATGCGTATCCAACAATCGCGTGCGTCCGGTGCGTACGGAAATCAAATCCAAACACAGGTGCCACAATATGCACAAAGCGAAACAAAGTGCAACGGGTGTGCACGAAAGCATCTGTCCAGTGCAACGGGTGTGCACGACAACAATATCTGGTGCATCTATTGTGCACGAAAATCTCAAGCGTGTGCATCCGGTGTGCAAAAAATCACATCGCATATCATGCGCCCTACATGCGCGAAAATCCAATCAAGTGCATCCATCAGGTCCGTAAAAAGCATCTAGTGTAATAACATGTACGAAAAATATAAGTCTGATGTAACAAATGCACAAAAATACAAATTTGGTGCATCAATGCACCAAATACAAACAATACTCAAATGCGTAAAAAGCAACACTGGGTGTACCAAGGTGTATAAAGTCATAAACGTGTGTAACTGCATGCACAAAACACATATCTATGCACTGCAAGCACATATAAGCTATACCGAGTGCAAAATCAAATCGAGTGCGTACCATACGCACAAAATCAAATCAACTGTATGAAATCCAGGAAATCATAAACATGTGCAGCCAAGGCACAAATCAATATCAAGTGCAATAGATATGCACAAATCATAAACCAATACAACGGTGTATAAAAACATATATTAAGTGCAATAACTATGCACGAAAATGTAAATACCCAGTAGGTGCAGCCATGGCACACGAAATCAATATCATGAAACTCGATCATTAAAACTCAAATCCAAGCGATATAAGCGTGATACTCGGATCACAACGCAAATCACAGCAAATGACATTGAGGTACACTTCCTGCAATGCCGGAAAAAAAATATTGGTGCGCCCAAAACTGGCAGAGCAAGAACATCCGCTTGCTTCCTGCTCATGGCCTGGCGTCCTCTGTCTCTGTGTCCTCATTTCTCTGTGGATTACCAATCTCGCAATCCATCGACTCTTCGGTTCAGTCAATTGTGCTAACGGAAACGATTCCGCTCTGGCACTTCTCTTATCGTCTCTTGTCCAATTAGTATGACCACTCGTAAAGCAGCACGTCACTGGCGTCAGCCTCTGGTCCTCTGAATACATGTCACACATTTGATCCTAGGTGCAAATCTTATCGCAGCAATGTCCTGGAATGAACCTGCTCAGGGTCTCTTCCCATCTTGCCTATGCCGAACTATACGGATGTTGGCACTCTTACCTAATCTTTTCTCGCTTTCTAGACATCTGCATTCTCAACACAGCTTTTCCTCAGGAACTGGTATCTTACGCCTTTGTATACATATCAGATCTCTAATCTCAACGGGGAGTAGAAACAGCTTATTGACATCTCGCACGAACCTCTTGTTCCACTCGTCTTTACTATCGTCTGATTCAACGTCACGTCATGCTATCTGCGTACTCCAATTGTCTCGGCTATAGTCAATCCGGAGAGTCTCACACGGACTCGAAATCACGAACTCAGTATCTTCATCACTCTGTAGAATATCTCTAGCCGAACACGTCTTCGGGAACTCGTCCATACCATCGGAGGAATACTCATTACTCTTCCGTTCTCGATCAACTCACAACGCATCTCGGTGACGTCCTCTATCTCAAGCTGGTCAGCTTACTGGTCTACTATCATATGATATCAGGACGACATTAAACTTTTCGTTCGATTTGTCAAAGTCCCATAATTCCCCAAAAGCACAGCTCTGAGCACAGTTTAATAACATCTAGTACACGCCACAGTACCTATGGACCAAACGTAGAAGAGCAAACCCAAGCCTCACTGATAGCACCGCTAAACTGCCGCAAACCCTAAGGTTCAAAAGCGGTTCCATCGTCATCATGTCGAGTTAGGGTTTCATTCTTCTAGAGGGTCCACCGAATTACTTGCATGTTTCCCCGAATGCTTTAAACTTGGAAAAATGGGTTTCTAACATTCATTCGAACTTTTAACTTGGCCTGGACAACATGTGAATACCTTCGTCTCTCAACTCAAGATAGACTAGCTATCATATGTCGTATCTCTGCCTGGAAGCTCCAGCGATCTCAGCTCGTAAGCTCTGGAAGCGACATCATATCAATCTCAGCAACAGCTAGGTCATCTGTCCATATGGTAGACGACATCAAAGTCTCTGAGGTATGCTGTACATCAACAGTCCTCGCACAACTGGCAGCCTCTATCAACTGCTCGATCATACGGTGTAAAACCGAACACTCGCCTCAAACGAGAAGTCACAACACCAATACAAAAATCGAGACATTCTCGTGTCACCAGAAAACACGATGGTCAGTCCTCGTCCATGAAGAGCTCGCCCTGACCGCAACACTAGCAGCAGCTCAATCTGCGCTCAAACTATGGTGACAGGAACCTCAAGCATGTATCGATGAAACCATATCAATGGAACGAAAGGAATCAACAGATCCAAAAATGGATACATGATCATAATAAGGAATGGAATCAATAAGGGTATGATCATGGAAACAAATAGAATCAAGGATAACAATATCTGTACATCCTAAGGTTTCTTAAGTGGAGTATCGTATCGTAAATATGCCGCGGAACATACGTACGGTACGTTACTTTACTCAAGATACCTACTCCATCAATCACGGTCAGCCCATGTAGCGAAAGTTCGGGTTTCATACCCTCCTGTCCAAGTCTAAGTTCCGTAAGTTCAAGCCAAGGTTTCGAATATATATAAACGCCCTAGACTCCGCATAGTCAAACATAGACTCGAACAAAGGTTAAACCTAGCGCTCTAACACCAACTTTGTCACGACCCGAAATATTAGATCATGACCAGCACTTAAATCACGCAACGTCTAAAGGCGTAACGTAATCCAAGTAAGCTGAAACCCAGAAATCTAAAACTTTTAAAGAAATAAAAGAGGTGCAGTTTTGAAATAAGGTATAATGAAGAAAAGTGTTTTCTTAAATGCATAGAAAAGGGAACATGAAAAATGCAAGTTTATCCTACTTGTTGTAAAACATGTTCGTCTTTTACAAATTTCGGCAGCACCTCCTTTGTATATTTTGATCCAAAACCACAAATACATGATAATATAAAAGTCATCCCCAAGCGGGCGCTAGCTCTTCGCCAAACGGCGGATCACAACCATGCAAGTAATAAAACAAGTATACGATGCCCAACGGCAAAGATTCACACAAAAGATAATGAATAAATTAAGACATCAACCCAAAAAGCGAATATAAAACCCATCGTTCAAATCTCGTAACTACAAGTCTCACTAAGTCTCATTACTTATACAATTACTAGTTTGATTGATGGAGTTGACTAGATACAATATGTAATATAAATACGAGAGTGGGCATGATCCAAATGCCCCACCTACCAAAGAAAGTCACCCAATGCAAGCTGTGTGCCAACGATACCGCTACCGATCCATACGGTCAACCTGCAATAACTGTGGCACAACGGGGGTGAGTTGCCAACTCGTGAGTAGAAAACATCATCTGGTAGAAATCGAATAAATTAACGATTTCCTAGGTCAACTATATCATAAAGGTAATACTATGATATTTAGGGTGACCGTATGTAAATATGTGCCAACAATAAATAAATGCAAGTATGAAAGTGGAAATCATTCAATAATATAATCAATGCCAATATACATGTAGATCTCGTCCACTCAAAACATCGTAATAGCATATGCATGTAAATATATGAGGATATCAAGAATGTGTATGTTCATCAATGACACACCAAAACATGTAACATAAGTGTCCAACACCGACACTCGAAATATCATGAAACCCGTGTCCAGCATCGACACGTAAATCATCATATCTCAGGCTCCGGCTATCCGGACTGGCCTGTATCCATCTCATGACTCCGGTCGGTATCCTCCGAAGAAACCGCCGAGTACAAATACTGTTAACGGTAGGTAAGTCTCCCCTGCTAGGCTCAACGCCATCATCTGCGACCATCTTACCCCGGGGTACCTCACCGGGTCCACCATGCACCCACAGACGGTTCATCCTCCTCCTCGAATCGGGTGTCACATGCCAATCTCAGAACCGAGAAAACGCATGGTGGACGCACTGAAATATCATATTAAGAGAAACCGGGATTTTAAAACAATATATACTTTCCTTTGAAATAATCTCAGTTCTCAAATCCAGAAATCCCATGAAAATAGCATATCTCAATGCGTAAATCATAAAGCATGATGTATGCAACATATAACAGAATGTAAGCATATCAGTAAATCATGAAATCATGGAACAATAATATGCATATATTAAGGGGAAACCGCTTTTTAAAATGAATCCAGTTTTAAAATATATCCTACGGTCTCTAATTTCTCTAAGGTCAAATGTAATATCGTATAAAGGTGTATATGCAACTATAGCAAGTAAATTATGCAAGAGTCATATCATGATGCAGCAATTCTACTGTATAGTGGCATGGCAATTATCGACAATGATGTGTGTGAGCTGGCAAATCTGTGTAAGTGTGACATACGCATCGTCGATAATGGTGCAGTAGTACCAGCACAGGTATATGCAATGCAATGAGAATAACATGAATGAAGCATAAGGTAAATAATCAGCTAAATGCGATAAGGTATATGTATCTAACATGACCGAGTCGGTGAATCTATCAAACGACATCCTCTAGACAAGGGTATAGATCAAACATTAATTAACTCTTCACGTACGGTAAATCATCGTACGACGTCATTAATCAATTTGGGATCCTAACAACCTATAAGGCAAAGAGGGTACGGACCTAATGTCTCGTACGGCATAACTCTCGAGATTCACAACATTATCCATATATATATACCAATCTCTCAGGTCCATCCGTATCAATCTCAGATCATGGGACCGTCAAAGGTATCAATTATCACATATCGATTCGTATCCGTATACCAACATATCATCAAGTTATCATATCACATCGTATATTCTTTTCATCACATTAAGTCGAATTTTATATATACATTCTGAAAGTCGATGTACAACACCCCACGACTTGCAGGGAGGCGGAAATATGAAAAACGATCTTGTTCTGTGCTTAAACATCGACTAACAGAAGAATCTTTGCTAAACGATAACTAACAAAATACATAGGAGTTCTAAACTACTATGTGAAGTGATTATACCTAAAGAACCGTGTCCTTCGTCTTTTCGTTCTCGACCTCCTCCTCGGCCTTCTCCAAGTAGTAGACGATCCACCCGAGAGCTATACTTCAAGCTTCACCTCAAACTAGAGATAACTAGGTTTCTTAAAGTGCTAATCTAAGTAATCTACGTGATATAGAGTTGGATTATGGAGTGATTAGTTTATTCTAATACTTGATCTCAACACATGAGAGGGGAGGATTAGGGTTTGAAGAGAGAGAGCTTGAGGAGAGAGAAGGTGAGCATGAGAATGGAATGAGATAATGATTTCTCATGATATATATGAAGCATTAAACTTTATCAAAAAAATAGAAAATAGGATTTAACAACCATGCTTCATAAATACAAATGGGTGATTCATCTGCATGAGTCATTAAGCATTTACGATGCATTAATGACATGGATGAATTACACAAATGAGTCACTAATCTCATTAAGTGGCACCTAAACCCCCTAGTCACCATCTTCTAGAAGCTTCTCGTGAAATTACGAGAACGCCCCTCCTATCTGTAAAAACACGGAAAAACTTTAGACTGTACAAATCCAATATCTCGATACTAGAATCTGGCATAAACCAAAGCCAACTAGTAAAAACTTTCCGAAAGTAGTACGTGCGTAAACACACATATGCGTCCGAACCCTTGTCGTAAAACCATACGACCTCTATATCGTTTCGCCTGGAGCAGGGAAACACTCTGTGTGGGACTCTAATGACTCGACTATTACGCTGGCAGTGGGTTTAACCACAGACTGCAAGCGGCACTAGCTGTACGTAACGGTCCCCAGGTAGATGTCGATAAGAAGGCCGATGAGGAAACCCATCCGAACTCTTACTGAGCCTGATATAACAATCTCCGTACAGTCCGGTCTGTTCGTCTAAGACTATCGCTTATCGGGCCTAGGGGGCGGCAAGCGTCAGTCCCCTAATAGCGGTATAAGTCATGTCGGAGTGAAGCCCATTACACCCTGAGAAACTACTGGAACCTACCAGTAAATCTCGCTTGCCCTGGCCAGGGACTTTGCGTAATGGCTCTCTGACACAGCGCGATATCAACTCCCAATACCGGGAGAGACGAATCCTGTCTAACTGCCACTGCCTCCATCTGCTCGGGACTGCACCCAACTGCTACATGTTTGCACGACTCCTTTGAGCCGTGGTAGGGTAGCAATCTAAGAACAGTGGGACACACTCGAGGCGAAGTAGCAGTGTCATGTCTGCGGACTATGCTGTACTCATGTCACCTGGGAACTGTTAACTGACGACTGGTATAAAACCCAACCAACAGTTCCCTGCGAGTCCTGTCCAGTGTACCCGTAACCCAACGAGCACCTGTATACTATCTCCAGTACGACGTACTGACGGCTGTGGGACATACCATCTCCTCAACTAGGATGAGAAGCGTACACACTAGTCTACTCCGGAGTATCGATGCCCTGTCTCGATAATCCTACGACTAGGGACCTGAAAAAGGATGTTCTTGTAGACTACCCAGCACCACTAGTGTGACTGCCATCACAACGCTGGTAGTCAAACAAGATCCTAAGAGCTCTATCAATACTTATACTCACATATTAAGATAGAAAAACCAAGTAGCATACTACCATGTTTACCAAGACTGTTATATACATGTGAATATCCCAAGCTTCCATTAAGTAATATACAAACTACTATGATACAATAATGGCCCCTAGGGCATATACCCTAACAATCTCCCACTTGCACTAGGGCCATGTACTGGCGTATCGAAGACCGATGATCTCGAGTAGCCTCTCGAACTGAATCTGAGGTAGGGCCTTCGTGAATGGATCAGCAATGTTCTCTTTAGTAGCAACACTCCGAAGCTCGATCTCCAGACGATCAATGATCTCCCTGATCAGGTGATACCGCCTTAAGATGTGTCTGGACTTCTGATGGGACCTTGGTTCCTTCGCTAAAGCTATAGCTCCGTTGTTGTCGCAATACAGAGGTATTGGATCAACTATGATAGGAACCACCTGAAGTTCTGTTAGGAACTTCTTCATCCAGACCGCTTCTTTTGCGGCATCGCAAGTAGCAATATACTCCACTTCCATCGTCGAGTCAGCAACGGTGTCCTGCTTGGAGCTCTTCCAGCACACCGCCCCTCTATTGAGGGTAAAGACATAACCCGACATGGACTTGGAATCGTCCTTATCACTCTGGAAGCCGGAATCAGCAAAGGCCTCTAACTTGAGGTCTTTTCCGCCGTAAACCAAGAACATCTCCTTAGTCCTTCTCAGGTACTTGAGAATGTTCTTTACTGCTATCCAGTGATTCTCCCCTGGGTCTGACTGATACCGTCTTACCACGCTTAGTGCGTAAGCTACATCTGGTCTGGTGCACAACATCGCATACATTATAGAGCCTACCGCAGAAGCGTAGGGTATAATAGACAAGCGTTCCCTTTCCAAATCAGTCTTGGGAGACATCTCTTTGGAGAGGGTGATTCCGTGACAAGCCGGTAGATTACCGCGCTTAGAATCTTCCATACTGAATCTTTTCAATATAGTGTTGATATACCTGGACTGCGAAAGTCCCAACATCCTCTTGGATCTATCACGATAGATCCGGATCCCCAGAATGTAAGAGGCATCACCCAGGTTTTTCATGGAGAACCTGTGTGACAAGAATCGTTTGACAGATTGTAGCATAGGAATGTCATTTCCTATCAATAGAATGTGATCCACGTACAAGACGAGGAATACAACACTTCTGGCTACAACTTTACTATATATACATGGTTCATCTGGATTTTTGATAAAGTCATATTCTTTGACTGTTTCATCAAAACAGATGTTCCAACTCCGCGATGCTTGCTTTAGTCCATAAATGGACTTAAGCAACTTGCATACTTTACCGCTGCTCCCACTCTGATTGAAACCCTCTGGCTGATCCCTATAGACGCACTCTTCTAAACTACCATTCAGAAAAGCCGTCTTTACTTCCATCTGCCAGATTTCATAATCATGGAAGGCAGCAATAGCAAGAAGGACCCGAATGGATTTGAGCATAGCCACTGGAGAAAAAGTTTCATCATAGTCCAAACCAGGTCTTAGACGAAAACCCTTTGCAACAAGTCTAGCCTTATAGGTTTCCACCTGTCCATCTACACCAATCTTTTTCTTGAAGATCCATTTGCATACTATTGGTTTTACCCCATTTGGAGCAAAGTCCAAAGTCCATACTTTGTTGGTGTACATGGACTCCATTTCGGTCCGCATTGCATCTAGCCATCGTACCGAGTCGCCGCTCTGGATGGCCTGCTGGAAGCTAGTAGGTTCATCATCATCTATGATGCAATCCTCTCTATCCCCATCTATGAGAAAACCGTAGTATCTCTCAGGAGGATGAGACGGCCTGCTACTCCTGCGGAGGGGTGAGGGAATGTCCTGTTCTTCTTGAACTACTGGTTCTACCAAACTTTCAGTTGTAGTTTATGGTTCTAGAATTTCTTCCAGTTCTATTTCTCTCCCACTTGTTTCCTTTTCTAAAAACTGATGTTATAGAAAATGGGCATTACGAGAAACAAAAACCTTTTGTTCCTCTGCGTAATAGAATAGAAATCCCCTAGAGTTCTTTAGATATCCCACAAACTGACATTTTACTGATCGTGCCTCGAGCTTGTCCACATACTGCTTTTTAACAAAAGCTGGACATCCCCATATCTTTACATACCGAAGATGGGGTTTCTTCCCACTCCACATCTGATATGGTGTGGTAGGCACAGTCTTGGTAGGAACCATGTTCAAAAGATATGCTGCTGATTCTAGCGCATAACCCTAGAATGATCGCGGTAACTCAGCATTACTTATCATGGATCGTACCATATCCAATAGGGTTCGATTCCGTCTCTCCGATACACCGTTATGCTGTGGAGTGTATGGAGGAGTAAGCTGAGAGAGAATTTCTTTCTCTTTTAGGTAACCAAGGAACTCGGCACTTAAGTATTCACCACCTCGATCAGATCTTAGTGTCTTGATACTTTTGCCGGTTTGGTTTTCTACTTCATTCTTATACTCTTGGAATTTTTCAAAAGCCTCGGATTTATGTTTCATCAGATAAATGAATCCGTACCTTGAGTAATCATCCGTAAAAGTAATGAAATAGGAAAAACCACCACTTGCATGTATAGATATTGGACCGCATACTGTTAGTTATATGTATGCCCTAGAGGCTATTACTGTACATTGGATGTATATTGTAGTGGATGCTGGGACATATATAGGTAGGACTTTCTTGCTCGACATGATAGTACGCTATCTGGTTGCACTTTATCTTAACATGTATACTTTCTGTCTCTCTGATTACATGTTGATAAAGCCCATAGGATGTGTACTCGACTTCCAGGACTATGATGCAGATCATACTAGTGGGGCCTGGGTAGTCCATGAGTACATCCTTGAAATGTTCCTAGTCGTGGGAATATCGAGACGGGGCATCGATATTCCAGAGTAGACTAGCGCATATCTTCTCGACCCATGCGATGGGCGATGGATGATCCCATATCCATTGGTGTTTGACATCGAAGATGGTATGCGGGTGCTCAATGGAGACTGGGTACACTGAACGGACTCGCCGAGAACTCCCAGATGGTATTATACCTCACGTCAGATGGCAGTTCTCTGGTGACACTGGTACATCTTAGTCTGTTGACCCGAGATCGTCATAGAGTCTTGTGTGTCTCCCACTGTGCTTTGATTTCCACACTACCACGGCTCTACTGAGTTGTGCAAACAGGTGGTTTTTGGGTACAGTCCCGATTCACATGGAGGCAATGAGCGATAGGAGGGGATTCGTCTCTCCCGGTATTGGGGGTTGATGTTGTGCTATGCTCGACTGGCCATAACAGGAAATCCCTGGCCAGGGTTGCAGTGATATACTGGTAAGAGTTTGTTGGAGATAGTGCCCTCAGAGTCAATTATTGGATCACAGGCACGTGATTGCAATGATTGAGGGATGACCTATCCCGGTAGGACAGTCTTACTCGAGATGATAGTATGCTATCTGGTTTACCTTTATCATCGTGTACTGCTTTAGGTGACCTGACATGTCGCTATTACACGTTGATAGAGCCCCTAGGATTCTTGCTTCACTGCCAGCAGTATGATGGCGATCATATACGTGGGAGCTGGTAGTCTATAAGCACATCCTTAAAAGGTCCCTAGTCGTAGGAGTTTCGAGACAGGGCATCGATACTCCATTAGTAGACTAGTGTATACAGTCGAGACCCCGACGAGGGGCGGTGGCCGGTCTCACAAGCCACTGGTGTCAGTTGGTTCACCTAAGATGTATACAGGTGCTCATTGGGTTATGAGTACACCGGACAGGACTCGCCGGGAACCTGCTAGTTGGGCTTATACCTGACGTCAGATAGCAGTTCCCTGGTGACATGTGTACAGGTTAGTTCATCGACCTGAGGATCGTCATTTGTCTCGTGTGAGTTCCCACTGTGCTTTGATTACTACCCTACCACGGCTCAAAGGAGTCGTGCAAACAGGTTTTAGTTGGGTACAGTCCCGAGCCACATGGAGGCAGTGAGCGGATCTGCAGGGGTTCGTCTCTCCCGGTATTGGGGGTGAGGTCGCGCTGTGTCTAGGAGAGCCATTACGCAAAGCCCTCGGCCGAGGCAGGAGATTTACTGGTAGGTATTCCAGAAGCATCTCAGGGCGTTCTGGGCTACACTCCGACACGACTTGTACCGCTTTTGGGGGTCTGACTTTTACCAACCCCCTAGGCCCGCCATGCGATACTCATAGACGAACGGACCGGACTGTACGGATATTGTCACTGACAGGCTCAGTAGGGTGTCAGGATGAGTTCGCTCATCGACGTCCCTTTTGGTCAATAGCTGGTGGCCCGTTACGTATTGGCTTATACCTCTGACGTGCTAGTGGTTAAATCCACAGCCATTGTATTGACGAGTCTTTAGAGTCCACCACACTTAAAGTTACTCAAGCTTTCGGGCGAAACGCTGTAGAGGCCGTATGGAGATATGGCAGGGTCCGATCAGATACGTGCGGTATTGCACGGATCAGGATCGGACAGTTTTGTACTAGTGGCCGTATAGTTATATGGCAGGGTTCGATCAGATACGTGCGGTATTGCACGGATCAGGATCGAACGGTTTTTACTAGCCGGCTTTGGCTTAAGCCGGTCCTAGTTTAGTACAGTGTAGATTTTGTCTCATTGCATTTGTATCCGGACGGAATACAGATGCGGGTGTGTATGCACAGTATTGGGGTTTTCCTGTAATTTATTACGGGACCAGTTTTCTGGAGTTGCCAGTTTGCATTCCGTTCCGGCCGGTTTTCCTTTGTTCTTTCCCGGCCGGACTTTTCTGATGGAGGGGGTTATTTGCAGTTTTGCAAATAACACTTTGTGGAGGGTTTTCTTGCAAATGTATTTATTATGATAGAATCTTTAGATACCATTCTCATCACTTGCTTTTGGTTGATTAGAAGTGATGAGAAAGGATTTGATCTTTGATTAGAGTTGATGTGAGGTTGTGATGATGGTTTAGGATGTGGTCACCCTTCTTGCTCTCCTACACTCACCTCCCTCTTGTTTCATATACATACATTCCTCCACCTTATTCTTCACTTGATGAATATGATAAGTTTTTCATGAGAGGAAAAAGAAAGAGAGAAGAAGAAGAAGAGAGCTTCATCTTGAGAGTTTCATTCATGATCTCATTTTCTTGCTAGAAAAATGCAAGCACCATTTTTCTATTCTTGATTCCTCCATCACCATGGCAACAAACCCCAAATGAGACAAGCATCTTCTACACTACATTCTACAGCACATCTTGAGCATGTCGAGTTGCCGGCTTCATGCTCGAGTTGCCTCGGTATTGAGGCGGGAGCCCGTAAAAGACACAGGCGATGTGGTGCCCTTTCCGGCGAGGAGGCGACGATATGGAGACAAGACTTTCCGCGGGAGATCGGGACGATGAAGAGAAGACCGGAGGACTCGGATCACTCGGTATACTTCTCACCCTATCTCTTGATTGCTAGCATTAGGTTAATGGTTTCGATCCGGGTTTTTCATTGTCCGCGGTAGCGCCGGTTTCCGAGTAAGGAAAAAATTTTGATTCCGCATTTTGGCCTCGAGTAAGAGGCCGTGGCGCTGCCGTGGCGCAACATGGTATCAGAGCCACGCCATTAACCTTACCTAGCTTGTTCTAATGTGTTTGCGTTTCCGATCGACCGAAATTTCCAAAAACCGTATTTTTATTGCACATCAGTTTCTGTCGAAATTTTTTGAAGTCCAAAAATTTTTCAGGTGGTCTCAGAATGATGTGCAGGGAGTTATAAGAACACTGCAAAAATTTGGTGACACAAATGATCCGTACGACCGCGGAAGGGCGGCCAAAACCCCACTTTGGCCGCTCTTCCGCCGCAGGATTTAAGCTTCACTTCACCATATTTTTTCAGTGGGCTTATGGGCTAAAATTAGGGGTTTTGGAATATTAAAATTGGGCCAATTATTTCTGTGAGTGCTACAGTTTTCTTTGGGGCCCACTTGTTAATTGTTTGATCAATCGGAAAATTTTAAACACATTATTTCACAGTATTTACATTATATCTGCGACCGTGAATGTCACTCGATAGGTAAATCCGGTCTAACTGCTATAGCCCGGTTAGACGGATTTGCGAACGTGACTTTCACGTTGATGTTCTATGTTTATGCTGTGATGTTGCGGATCGGTCGTGGGGATAGCCTGGATGCAATGCTAGTGCAGTGCTGTTGTATTATGTACATTTGATTTTGCGGGGCGAGCGTCCGACATGTGGACTGCCGTCACTGCCTGTTTGTATTATTCTTTTGGGGCACGACCTGGTTGCGGTCGATGTACCCGGTGTATGTATATTTTACTTTCTGTACTAGGGTTACCCCGCGGAGGGGTGCACGGATAGCCGGGTTCTGGAGGGCAACAAGCCCGCATCTCATGGCATTGGGACGGAGGGGGCTTTAGTCTAGAATTGGCGGGCTGTTCGACGCACTCGTAGGGGGTACAGGTTGACCCAGGAGGGGTGCCCAAGTTACCGGATTCCGTGAAGTGCTGGGTGGTCCATTCACGGTGCTGGAGGGGGCTGCCTCGCTTCAGGTTTTGGCGGGTGACTTGCCGCGCCCGTAGGGGTCTAGGATTTCATTGCACAGGCTATCCACACGACCAGGGGAACGTCGGGTTTCAGCAGCGGCTCTGTGAAACCCGGGGCTTCCAGATATCTGTATTGTTCTGTGATGCTATACATTTCTGTGATGTTGCATTTTATTCACGCCTTGAGCGAAATACTATATATTGGTATATATATTAGTAGATGTTGTATATGTTTTTCATCTGCGCTAGTCCAGTCCCCGCTCTGCCGTTAGTTAGCTAACCTAACGGGTGATGACGGGACCCAGTGGCGAATGCGGATGGCATATACGTACGTCAGTATATTTTCGTTCTTTGTGGTGTGATCAATTGATGGGACTGCATTGATTCGGATCAATGCAAGATAAACAAACCTATTCTGATGTTGTTGGAACACTTTTCAAAAAGCTGTTATTGCAAGGACGTTCACTTTTGTTTTGCATCGTGGTATTCATTTGGAATATCCTGCTCCTCAGTCGACGAGGCAAGGGCCGAGATCCCTTCACCGGGAGTGACCCCTTGGACAGAAGTTTGCGTCAGGGCATTAACTTCACTATAGCCGATTACTTTTGCTTTGCATCGAGGTATTCAGTTGGAATATCCTGCACCTCATTCTACGGGGAAAGAGCCGAGATCCCTTCACCGGGAGTGACCTCTTTAGTAAAGGTTTTCGTCACTATATTTTATTAAAAGGTTGTGCAGTTCCTTCAACGATATCAAGTTCATTACGTTAAAGGTTTTTCGCCAAAAACCAGTCGTAGCCCTCCGTCATTTCAGATTGGTATTACTTAGTATTCGTGCTGCGTATGTCGTGCTTAGCCGAGGCGTAGTGTTCGGTAGCTATGTAGTGTCTTTCTGTTGCATGGATATGTGATTGGTTAGGACAGTCGTACGGTCATTTTGGCTCAGTCAAGGACTCGTGCAGGTGGGTCTAATGCAATCAAGATAATGACGGGTTGAACTTGACTAGGATCCTTTGATATGTTGGCTCAGTCAAGGTCACTTGGGTCCTAGGGGTAAAAATCACATCGGGAGTTTCAAAAGAACTGAAACTTGCCAGGCATGAGCATACCTTCTGGAGTGTGGTGACGTGAGTGGATTCCGTCACGTTATCATGCGATGAGAGTTGGATCCCGATTCCTACTGATGAGTTGGTTTACTCCTCGGGTGATCCCGACTAATTCTTCTTTCAGGTTTGGAGGAGAATTTGAGGTACAGTGGGAGGTTTCCAGATTAGATAAAGTGATAACCATTCTGATCTAGGCTAGAGTGCACGCTGAGTGTTTCTTTTCTCTCTCTCTGGCAGCGACCATTGACCTGACCCTGGACTATGACTCAGTGACCAAGTTGACCGAACCTTCTTAACACTGGCTTTTGGATTGTCAGAGTTGCAGACCTCATTGCCACTCCTACTTTTACCCTTTTCTCCAGGACACCCCGTATTACTACGAACGTCCACTTCCATTGGACAAAACCATCGTATGGTTAGATACGAACTCGAAGGACTTCGAGGATGGTTTCTGGTTCTGGAGAAAACGAATAGGACTATTCAGTTGTCTTTTCTTTTCACCTTCTCTCAGGTTGCGAGTACTCCTTGGTTTAGGAGTAGTACACCTATTACGCAAATTGGATAGTCTTCTTCCAAACCATAGGCTGGTGCCGACCGGTAGGGAATGAAGAAAACCAGTTAGCCTAAACGGTGTACAGAAGGTATTAAGTTAAGACAAAGCAAGGGATTAGTAAGAGGGCAAAGTAAGTTGCGACTGCTATTCACGACCAAACCAAGTATTTCTTCGCCAATCCTAAATCACCTTTGTATTTCTCCAGGACACTCCGTATCACTACGAAGATCCCATTTTATTGGATAATCCATCGTATGGTTATATACGAACTCGAAAGGAACTTGTTCCAGTTCGGGGATGGATCCTGGTTCAGGAGAAATAAGAATAAAGTACATTCAGGTGCCTTTTATCTTCACCTTCTCTCGCATTGCGTGTGTTCCTAGGATTAGGACAGTACACCCTTTATGCCTTTTGGATAGTCTTCTTCCAAACCATAGGCTGGTGCCGAACGGTAGGGAAGGAAGAAAACCATTTGGCTTAAAGGGGTGTACAGAAGGTAATGACTAAAGACATATAAAGGGATTTGGAGAGGTGGCAAAGAATTATACGGTTATAGTTGTGAATCTGGATAATGGAAGAGGCATTACTAGGAATACCAGGATACCCCGACGAAACATTTCAATGTTTCAGTTTCACTGTGTACTGTTAATAGAAAACTGATTTCCCGATTAGACACTTACTCCAGAGTATGTATTTACCAGGTATGATTCTCACATCTGTATGGTTTTACAGATGATGAGTGGGAGTAAGTTATTGGGAATTGGGTGATCATCCTCACTATATCAGGATTCGTTGTAATCGGTGATATTTGAGGAAGTCACCTGGGTTGTTTGCCGGTCGGCAAATATTTGGTTTTGAATATCCGCGGTTATGCACCAATTTCAAATTGATATATCTGTACGTCTATTTTCATAGAGTGAGATATACCTTTTGATATTATGTCGATGACATTTACCTATATCAGTGGATGGTTAGGTAAGGAGCATTAAACAGCGGTGTAATTCTTCTTAACCATAAGTACAGTTTTCAACCTACGACGCACAGTGAAAGAGTTGTTAGACTCAGCGGACTTATACAGAGTATTGTATGTTGTCCAGTGTCCATTCGGACAGAGGGGTTGGTCCTCATACTATATTCTGTTTACTTTTAACTTCTCTAGTTCTTAGACATGTGTTTCGTAGAAACACAGGGTCTAAGTTTTGAGGAGTTATAGGTATTTGAATAGAGTAGAGAACCAGGTGTAGCAAGTATCGGGATTCTTCAAGGTGATCGAAGATGTAGATACTTGTGTATGGTATTCAGTTGATAGTAATGATGAAGACAGATTGCTTCTTTTTCAGGTTACTCATAATTGGAAGCATTCCTAAGTTGAGTAACGCTGATCGACCTCCTTCCATTTAGTTGACATGCACTGGAGATAGATGCATGATTTGAATCTGGTTAAATTAAATCAGTGCCTCTGGTTCTATATTGGATATAGAACAGTTCATATCTTAACGATGTTAAGGTACGGGGAGTTGTCCGGCTTATGCTTAAAACCAGACTCCGGATAACTCAAGGCACGTTTCTGTAATGGCTGTTTGTGGGTTGACCCAGGCTATGACGAGGGTTGACTTTCTACCATCTGGCAGATCAATAGAAATATTGTTCTAGACTCGCCACAGTTTTATTAAAAATGGATTTTTCA
Organism: Agapanthus africanus; assembly: GCA_030015575.1. Classification (NCBI taxonomy): domain Eukaryota; kingdom Viridiplantae; phylum Streptophyta; class Magnoliopsida; order Asparagales; family Amaryllidaceae; genus Agapanthus; species Agapanthus africanus. The sequence continues at coordinate 190,841,804 of JASDDO010000001.1, forward strand.
AAAACAGCAGTGGGAGTATGGTAGAACTGGAAGTGATTTCAGAACCGCAAACGATTACTGAAGATTTAATAAGGAACCTAAAGATTCAATCTGATTTGACATTCCATTGGCCACTCCGCAGATAAGGTGGGTAACTTCAGGCACCCGAGAGGTACTACGGTAGCCTCAAGGACGGTGACAGGGAAGTTCTCGTTTACCCACACTTGCCATTGTTGTTGTTCCAGGCTGCGAGACCCGGTGGGAGGATGAGTATAACGTCGTTCTAAACTAGCTTTAGAAGTGCACGTCTATATGACTCTGCCAGAGGGTTGTCGTAGTCAGTGGGAGCAGCGGAAGCATTGGTGGACATCAGGCTTATGTCTATTTATAGACTAAAGCAGATGTAGCGGAGATAGATCATCTATTTCTGATGTGACAGTTATAGGTTTGACGTCATCAGAATAGGGGATGGATCTGTTGAGAAGGTAGTAGGAAGTGATATTCCTATACTACGATCGGTTATACTTTGGTCGTCACACAGTGGTTTCTCCACAAGGGACTTGGATATTATATCAGACATACTGGTTACTAGATCTATGGTTTTAGATCCAGATTTGGGTGGTTTCCCAATCTGGGTACCTTGACAGCATTCTATGAGTATTTAGAATGGACGACTCCTGACACGGTAGTGCACCTGCAGTTGATGGAGTCACCCTCTCTAAAGGTGTCTTATAGACTAAAGGGGAGAGGGATACTCATGATTGGCAGATCACTTGCTTAGGCAATTGAGGCAATCATGAGATGTCAAGTACCACACCAGATGTCGTTCTTGCACTAGATGCAATAAGTTGATATTGATCCAATCCTGGAGAAACGGTCGGAAGCAGTTTTAGAACATAAGTTAATGTTCTAGGGATATGATAACGGCAGCCTCCTTTAGGAGACGGTTATCATTCCAGGCTTCGAAGGTGACATGGACGACAAGGACGTTGTCAGAGTTATAGTTTTCCTTCCAACGAGGGGCAGTATTTTGGACAGGTGGTCCAAGGCAATACTGAGGGAGGCTTGGCGCAGGATACTGATTAAGTTCGGTTGACGATACAGTCTAAGAAGTTTGGATTTGGAATTCATTTATGAGCTAGGTCCCATCAGATATCCAGACATTCTAAGACAGGTATTGCTCATTTCGGGAGATGGCTTTCTCCGCGAACTTGAGATATAGAGAGACATAGAAAGAAACATCACAGCGGATCCACTCACTGAGGCTATTCCTCGAACGCAATAGTTTCGCAAACGAGCTTTGTGAGACTGACTAGTAGAGGAGTTGGGTGTTCGGTATCACACGGGCTGTGAGTATGCGGCATCGCAATAATTAGCCTTGAGTGCAAGTGGGAGATAATTTTTCTATTCTTGATTCCTCCATCACCATGGCAACAAACCCCAAATGAGACAAGCATCTTCTACACTACATTCTACAGCACATCTTGAGCATGTCGAGTTGCCGGCTTCATGCTCGAGTTGCCTCGGTATTGAGGCGGGAGCCCGTAAAAGACACAGGCGATGTGGTGCCCTTTCCGGCGAGGAGGCGACGATATGGAGACAAGACTTTCCGCGGGAGATCGGGACGATGAAGAGAAGACCAGAGGACTCGGATCACTCGGTATACTTCTCACCCTATCTCTTGATTGCTAGCATTAGGTTAATGGTTTCGATCCGGGTTTTTCATTGTCCGCGGTAGCGCCGGTTTCCGAGTAAGGAAAAAATTTTGATTCCGCATTTTGGCCTCGAGTAAGAGGCCGTGGCGCTGCCGTGGCGCAACAGAGTTATCATTAGTTTCACGAATGTTATGGACCCTACGTCGGCATGACTTATTGAGCTATTGGGGTCTGACGTTTACCACCCCTAGGCGAGATATGCGACATATCAGACGAGCAGACCGGACCGTACGGTAAGTGTTACTGGTTGGATTCGCAGGAGTGTGAGCGGGCTTGCTCGTCGATCTTCTGATCGCTCAATACCCGGGTGGCCGTTACGTTTAGCAGACCGCTTGCGGCTTGCGGATGTTTGATATGATCATCATCTGCTACCGGCGTATTGACGAGTCTTTAGAGTCCTACACAGAGGTTTCCTAGCTCAAGCGAAACGAAATAGGAGCGCATATGAGATATGTGCGGGACCGAGAATAATGCGTGTATATGATACCGTATTCTATTCTCGCGATCAATGTATCGAATGGTTATATGCGATATAACCTAGTTATCGAATCAAGGATTGATTCGATAAGCCGACACATTGGATACTAGCCGGTTATATGCGATATGACCGGATCGTTAAATCAAGTGTTGATTTAATGATTTAATACATAATTATATATTTGATATATTGCTTTGCATTAACTAGTATCGGTTCACTTTAAATGGATTTTCTCGCGCGGATGTGCACATTGTATATTCGATATAGTTTTGTGCACATGATTGTATCATGTTTGATGATACATTCTAGCTTGGTTTTGTGTAAAGTGTTAAACCATGGTTAATTAGTGATTAGGGTTTCTTTTTCATTTACTTAATCATTTATTTATTCCTTTTGTTTATTTTGGAAAAAGAAAAGATAAAGAGATAAGAATGGTTGCTAGTTTTTGTTTTTATTTGAAAGCTTCTTGAAGCTTTGAACTTAGTCCACCATTCTTGTCTTTTATCTAACCCTAACCACTCTCTAACCTTAGTTAAAACTCTACACTAAACCATGGTCAAAGAGATGATAAGTATTCATTTATTTTATTTTTCTTTTAAGGAATAACTTATCATATCTTCTTCTTCTTCATCTTCTTCTTCCATGGATGTAGCTTGCTACTCCAATGGCAAGTAATGAAAAAGTGTGAGAAATCCAAATCTAAAGTCTACCCACTTCCTATTTCTTCATCCTCTACATCTTGCCAAGTAGTATAGGGTGTTTCCTTCACAAGTTTTTCCGACTTGGTGAAGTTGGAGCTTGTTCTAGCGATGCCTCGACGTAGATCATCTTCGGCATCGAACCGACGATCAAGCCCGCCCATTCTTCGATGATGCCGACGCTAGAGCCCAAGACATGATTTGGACAGCGAGGGGACTTCATTGCGTAGCCGTGGAGGTGGTGGACCGGATCTACAAAGGTTGTATATCCGTTCCCTTAGTTAAAATGTTAACTAGTTTATGGTTTCGCCTAAATATCTAGTAAACGATCCGTAGTCGGGTTTGTAGGCACCCGTAAAATTTGATTTGTGCATGTTTGATCACTTGTGAGACTTCACTAGAGTGCCTAGGAACCCTACAGTGGTATCAGAGCCTAGCTAGAGCCTTAGGCGAAGTCCCGACGGAATCAGAAGTCCGATCGACCCAAAACCCCGACTAAGAATATGCTCTCTGTACATTTTCTAATTTCGAGGATTTTTCCAAATTAAAAATATTCAGAAAAATCAGCAGGAACATATAAGACAAACTGTGAAATTCGTGGTCCTGATTCCACAATGTAGGCGCGGATCCGCGGCCCTACAGTAGGATGACGCGGCGGATCCGCGGCTATTTTGTCGCGATGTGCATATTGTTTTGCACAGTAACTCTTAGTTGTCTGTGCTGGTTTTCCTGGGGATTTTTAATAATTTTTCCAGAGTTGCATTTTCTGAGTTGTATTGGGAACTTGGTGTATTCGATCGGACTATCTAATTTTGTCGGTGTGCGTTTCCGGATATATTTTTAGAATATGTTAAAAAGTTTGACCGGATATAAATACCCACTTTTTCCCCTACCGGGAAATTTCCAATTGTTGGATTTTTCCGTAGTTTAACGACGTTCTAAGTAGTGCAAGTAACGCGATGGACCCTCTAGAAGACAACAAACCTTAACTCGATTATGTGACCGTCTTGAACTGCCCTTTGAACCTTCGGGTTTGGGGCAGTACGGCGTGCCACATGTGAGGCGTTGGCTTGACCCTTCTACGGCTGGACCGTTGCTACTGAGGCACGAACTGAATGTTGTTAAACTTATTTCATGTGTTGAGCTGTATCGGGAAAACTTGGGTGTTCGATTGTTCGATCAAAAAGTTTAGCATTTTCTGTTTATCCGGAATGTGATACAATAATTGGAATTCGCAAATAGTTATGAGATAACGGAATGAATGTTATAAACATAGCAGTTTAGTCCCATTTGATCGGTTGCCACGAAGTTTTGATGTGATCAAAAGTCCGTCGCAATCACGTAGCGTACGCGGATACTCGCCGGGTAAACTTAATAGACAGCCTCACTCCATAGCCCCGACCAAGTGACTGTAGGAGAACCCCGTCGCCGAAAGCATCCGTTCGGGTGCTCGCGGTGGCGGTGTTCCGCCTTGGTGCACTTCGTCGACGGTATCGGGGGTGCGGCCGTCTACTGAAGTTTGCGACGAGCATTCGATCAGAATGTCGGGAATCCTGTTGAATTGCCCGACTTGATATTGAAAAGAGTATTCGATAATGAGACTAAAATGCGGGGTTTATAATTGTTAGACATGTGATGTCTAAAGAATTCATTGAGTCAGGCATGCGATGTCTGAGGTGGTTGCGGATTCCAACTGTTGTAGTTTTACACTTTCTTTTCTGTGACCGTAAGTGTAATATGTGATATCGCCGGTTTCGTTGCTATATGTTAACGATAATTGGGATGCGCATATTTACTTACGTTGATGACATGAGATGTTATGTGTTGCTGGATATGTTATATTGGATCGTCGTATTTGAATAGCCGGGGGTTTTTTATGTGAGATGAGTGTTTTTCATTTTCATTCATGTAAAAACTTGTATGTAATATTCTTTTATTGGGGCACTTCCAGGTTGCGGAAGTCGTCACCACTTGTATATTATTTACTTTTCTGCACTAGGATTGACCCAAGGAGGGGAGCACAAGTAACCAGGTTCTGGGGTCCAGTGGGAGACCAACTCGAGGAGTCGAGTCCGGGTCTCCTAACCCTAGAATTGGTAGGGTTGCTTGCCGCTCTCGTAGGGGTCTTGGGGTGTGGGATTGGCTATTCATCACGACCGTGGAATCCGTGTTTTATACTGGCTCGTATTGAAAACACGGACGTCCTAGTATATCCAATATTTCATATGTTTCTTCTGCTGTGATTTATCTGTGATCATGTGATGTTCTGTGACAGGTATTATATATAGTATATATGATATATTGTATAAACGTTGCTTATGTTTTACACCCACACTAGCCCTGCCCCGCTCTGCTGTTAGTTACCTAACCTAACGGTGCAGACGGGACATCGAGGCGAATGCGGATGGCATAAGCGTATGTTATATTTATCTGTGATGGTTAGGTGGACTTAATTGATGGGATATTCATTAATGAGATTAATGAAAGAAAATAAACCTAATTGATGTTGTGGAATCGAATTTCAAAATAAAAACAGGTAGCTACAGTTCTTGCTTTGCATCGCGGTGTTCATTATAGAACATCCTGCACCTTATTCGATGAGGAAAGGACCGAGATCCCTTCACCGGGAGTGACTCCTTTAGCAATAACTGGCAGATGCTACAACCCTCGGTTTGTCTTTGATCGCTTCTATAGTTTCCCCTTTGCACAGTGATATATATGATATATCCCGCACCTCATTCGACGTGGAAAGGGCCGACGATCCCTTCACCGGGAGTGACCCCTTTAGCAAAACTAGAAAAGCCTCAAAAACATTCCATTTAAAAAAAAAAAAACCATTTGATTCCGCAACGAGATCAAGTTCAAAGCGTTAAAGGTTTTCATAAAAACCATTCGCAACCCTCCGTCATTTTAGGAAGTAGAGTACTTAGTATTCGTGCTGTGTTTGTTGACCATAGTCAAGGCACAGTGTACGGTAGCTAAGTGATGTCTTCCTATACCGCATATGATGCGATTAGTTAGGACAGTCGCGTGACTTTGTTGACCTTAGTTAAGGGTCATGTGGGTGGGTCTAATTAATCACGAAATGGCGGGTAGAACTTGACTAGTACTTATGATTTGTTGACCATAGTTAAGGTCATAAGTGCTAGGGGTAAAAACCATTATTGGGAGTTTCAAGTGTTGAAATTTGCAATGAGATTGCATACCTTCTATGTGATAGTTGGATCCCGATACCCACTGCGAGTAATTGTTACTCCTGGGAGAGTTTTGCACTTTACAATTAGCCGATCAAGTAGGTGTCTAGAAAGGTGTCAACGGGGTTACGCCTCTGGGAAAACGAGGTTTACTGTAATTAGGTCCGTGCGAAAGCACGGGGAACCTCCCTCAAAGTACCGACACTGGCCTGGCTGAAAGATTGGCGAACTTGTAGAGTGTAATTAATCCCGGCTAGTCTTTCCTTTTAGGGTTTGAAGGAAGATTTGATAAAAACAGTGGGAGCCATCCTGATTTGATAAAATATATAACCAATCTAATCTTGCAAGAGCGCACGCAGAGTGTTTTCTTCTCTCTCTCTCCTGGTAGCGACCATATCACGCCTTAATCAAGATAATAATACGGATGTATTGACCGAACCCGCTTGTTATACTGAGCTGGGGAACGTTGGTCCCGCTCCAACTTATAATTGTTATAAGACCGAGCAGGAAATAGGGGAATACCAGATTTCCTATGCCGCCCAAACGAAGAAAGTGCATATGATGCATCTCCTTCGGGTGTGTTCATTACAAAGAACTGTTTCTCAGTATCCTCTGCATCCTGGGTATATGATACCGGATCAGGATCCCAGATATGTAATCTGTTACATAGGGCTACAAAAGGGTAGAAAAACTGAGAACGGGTGATAAGTTTCATGAGACAGAAAACGGGGCAAGTGTTGCAGCCAAGTCTGTTGGTCACTGTCACCCTGTATTACGAATACATTGATTCTGAACAAATGCTATTAGATACCGAACCTGATATACAAAATCATATCAGTCTCTTTATTAGTAAAGAAATGATATAATTTTGTATAGATGGATAATGTTTTGAACATTTCCTATATCAAAAGTTGATCGGTTCAGGCACGTTATCTAAAAGCATTGACGTTCTAAATCAAACTACAGTTCCTTGTATACTGAACACACACAAGAAGAAGAGTTCAGAAATGAACGAATTCTTCTTGAGGCATTGTAGACTAGGTCATATCAATGCGACCCGACTGGCTGAAGTTACATTTAGATGTATATTTAAATCAGTTTGAATTTACATCTTGTGAAACTTGCCAGTCATGTCACAAAGATTAGATCACCATAGCTCCGTTTACTGTAAACGGAGGAAGAGTTAGTAAACTCTTGGGACTGATACATGATGATGTATGTAAAGTCTCCTGTCTACACATGCCAGGACTGGTTCTTCATACTTCATTATATTCTCTGATAATCTCTCAAGATTCAGTTATATGTTCCTGTTGAAACATAAGTCCGAACCTTTTGAGGTATTCACAGAATATAAGTTAGAAGTAGAGAACCAATAATCGGGTATAAGTATTATATCCTATGATGAGATCAGGGAGGAGAATACCTGTGCATGGCATTCCTGGACCATTCTAAAGGAAAATGAGATTCTCTCTCCGTACTACTCCTCTGATTACACCACAGCACAACGGTGTATCAGGGCGGAGCAATTGCACAATATTAGATATGGTGTGCTCTATGATGAGTATTACTGAGTTACCTATTTTCTTTTGGGGTTATGCACTTGAGAAGCTGCATACCTATTGAATTAGGTTTGAATCAAATCACTGCCTACCACTCCATATAAGATATGGTATGGGAAGAACCCATCTCTTAAGTGAGTTGAGATTTGGGGTTGTCCGGCCTATGTTTAAAGCAAAATCCGGACAAGATCGAGGCAGGATCAGTTCTGTAGAACTGGAAAGGTTCCAGCTATACAAAACTGCAGTTGATGATTTGACAGAACCAAAGGATTCTATAGTTCCCGACGAACCTCATCCTCTCCGCCGATCTAGTAGGATTCCTCATCCGCCTGAGAGATACCTCGGTTTCTCGATGACAGTGGGAGCAAGGATTGCATCATGAGATGATGACCCAACTATTTTCGAGCAGGCCATCGAGAGTAGGGACTCTGTAAGAATGGCTGGATGCTTAGTGATCCGAGATGGAATCCATATACACCAACAAAGTATGGACTTTGGTTGCGATATCTGAAGGGTTAAATCCCCATCAGGAGCAAGTATATCTTGAGAAGATTACTTGGTGTAGATGGAAAAGTTGAGACTTTCAAAGCTAGGCTTATTAAAGGTTTTAGTCATCAACCAGGCATGGATAATGATGAAACCTTTTCCAAGTGACTATGCTTAAGTCCATCCGGATCCTACTTAACATTGCTACATACCATGACTACGATATCTGGCGGTTGGGTGCCATGACTGCTTTTCTAAATACTGATTTAGAAGAGAACGTCTATAAGAACACAGCCAGAGGTCTTCGTAAATAGTGGGAGCAGCGGAAACGTGTGCAAGTTGCTTTACATAATGAAGCAGGCATCACGGAGTTGGAACGTCTGTTTTGATGTGATAGTCAAAGTGTTTGACTTCATCAAAATGGTAGACGAACCTTGTATATATAAAAGGGTAGTAGAGAGTAAGGTGGTCATCTTCGTATTGTACGAAGACAACATACTCTTGATAGGAAAAGAGTTTCCTATACTACGATCGATCAATCTCCTATTATCATAAGGATTCTCCAAATAGGATCAAAGTGATACCTCCTAAATCCTGAGTTTTCATCTATGAGATAGATGTAATTGGATGCTAGGATTCTCACTAGATGTAGTGAGATGGTATCAATAGATCCTGGGCAGAATCACTGGAAGTGTTCCAGGGTGATAAAGACGACTGAATGTCAGTCACAGGCACTGTCTTTACCCTCAATAAAGGGACGGTATGTTGGAAAGGTTCCAAGCTAGATACCGTGGCAAAATAGACGATAAAGGCTGGTAACATCGCTATTGAAGATACTACCAAAGAGGAAGTTTGGGTGTATATTGGTTCATAAGATGAACTAGGTTCCTGCCATTGTATAACAATGGAGGTATGGCTTTGGCCCTGGAACCCTGGTCCCATCAGTGACCCAGACAAATTCTGAGGCAGCATCACCTGATCATGGAGATAGTTGATCTCCAGGGTGATCGAGGTTAGGAGAGAAGACTCAGAGGACAACACGGCGGATCCACTCACGAAGGCCTTTTTCCCAAAGAGAGACAATTTAGGGGATGGTTGAGTATGTGATACTGCAACCACTGCTACAGATGGCCCTAGTGCAAGTGGGAGACTGTTAGTTATATGTATGCCCTAGAGGCCATTACTGTACATTGGATGTATATTGTAGTGGATGCTGGGACATATATAGGTAGGACTTTCTTGCTCGACATGATAGTACGCTATCTGGTTGCACTTTATCTTAACATGTATACTTTCTGTCTCTCTGATTACATGTTGATAAAGCCCATAGGATGTGTACTCGACTTCCAGGACTATGATGCAGATCATACTAGTGGGGCCTGGGTAGTCCATGAGTACATCCTTGAAATGTTCCTAGTCGTGGGAATATCGAGACGGGGCATCGATATTCCAGAGTAGACTAGCGCATATCTTCTCGACCCATGCGATGGGCGATGGATGATCCCATATCCATTGGTGTTTGACATCGAAGATGGTATGCGGGTGCTCAGTGGAGACTGGGTACACTGAACGGACTCGCCGAGAACTCCCAGATGGTATTATACCTCACGTCAGATGGCAGTTCTCTGGTGATACTGGTACAGCTTAGTCTGTTGACCCGAGATCGTCATAGAGTCTTATGTGTCTCCCACTGTGCTTTGATTTCCACCCTACCACGGCTCTACTGAGTTGTGCAAACAGGTGGTTTTTGGGTACAGTCCCGATTCACATGGAGGCAATGAGCGATAGGAGGGGATTCGTCTCTCCCGGTATTGGGGGTTGCTGTTGTGCTATGCTCGACTGGCCATAACAGGAAATCCCTGGCCAGGGTTGCAGTGATATACTGGTAAGAGTTATCAGTAGTTTCACGAATGTTATGGACCCTACGTCGGCATGACTTATTAAGCTATTGGGGTCTGACGTTTACCACCCCTAGGCGAGATATGCGACATATCAGACGAACAGACCGGACCGTACGGTAAGTGTTACTGGTTGGATTCGTAGGAGTGTGAGCGGGCTTGCTCGTCGATCTTCTGATCGCTCAATACCCGGGTGGCCGTTACGTTTAGCAGACCGCTTGCGGCTTGCGGATGTTTGATATGATCATCATCTGCTACCGGCGTATTGACGAGTCTTTAGAGTCCTACACATAGGTTTCCTAGCTCAAGCGAAACGAAATAGGAGCGCATATGAGATATGTGCGGGACCGAGAATAATGCGTGTATATGATACCGTATTCTATTCTCGCGATCAATGTATCGAATGGTTATATGCGATATAACCTAGTTATCGAATCAAGGATTGATTCGATAAGCCGACACATTGGATACTAGCCGGTTATATGCGATATGACCGGATCGTTAAATCAAGTGTTGATTTAATGATTTAATACATAATTATATATTTGATATATTGCTTTGCATTAACTAGTATCGGTTCACTTTAAATGGATTTTCTCGCGCGGATGTGCACATTGTATATTCGATATAGTTTTGTGCACATGATTGTATCATGTTTGATGATACATTCTAGCTTGGTTTTGTGTAAAGTGTTAAACCATGGTTAATTAGTGATTAGGGTTTCTTTTTCATTTACTTAATCATTTATTTATTCCTTTTGTTTATTTTGGAAAAAGAAAAGATAAAGAGATAAGAATGGTTGCTAGTTTTTGTTTTTATTTGAAAGCTTCTTGAAGCTTTGAACTTAGTCCACCATTCTTGTCTTTTATCTAACCCTAACCACTCTCTAACCTTAGTTAAAACTCTACACTAAACCATGGTCAAAGAGATGATAAGTATTCATTTATTTTATTTTTCTTTTAAGGAATAACTTATCATATCTTCTTCTTCTTCATCTTCTTCTTCCATGGATGTAGCTTGCTACTCCAATGGCAAGTAATGAAAAAGTGTGAGAAATCCAAATCTAAAGTCTACCCACTTCCTATTTCTTCATCCTCTACATCTTGCCAAGTAGTATAGGGTGTTTCCTTCACAAGTTTTTCCGACTTGGTGAAGTTGGAGCTTGTTCTAGCGATGCCTCGACGTAGATCATCTTCGGCATCGAACCGACGATCAAGCCCGCCCATTCTTCGATGATGCCGACGCTAGAGCCCAAGACATGATTTGGACAGCGAGGGGACTTCATTGCGGAGCCGTGGAGGTGGTGGACCGGATCTACAAAGGTTGTATATCCGTTCCCTTAGTTAAAATGTTAACTAGTTTATGTTTTCGCCTAAATATCTAGTAAACGATCCGTAGTCGGGTTTGTAGGCACCCGTAAAATTTGATTTGTGCATGTTTGATCACTTGTGAGACTTCACTAGAGTGCCTAGGAACCCTACACATACATCGCTGTGTACGAGTCCTAAGAGCTCGCTCGCTCTTACTCCATGTCCAGTGAATGGAGTCTTTGTCATTTTTCCCTTGAGACATGATTCACAAGTGGCATAAGTTTGATATTCGAACGAGTCCAAATATCCTTCTCTATGTAACTTAGTTAACCTTGTCTCATTGATGTGACCTAGTCTACAATACCATAAGAAAGCCTTATTTAAATATGGAGACTTTCTTTTTAGTGTGTTCTGCACATTGAAAATCTGGAGTTGGTTTAAGACATATATACCGTTATTCAGTGTACCGGACCCAATCAAACCATGATTGAGGTGGATGTTAACAACATCGCTTACAAACGTGAAATCATAACCTTTATTTGATAACAAGGAAACTGATATGATATTACACGTTAAACTAGGTACACAAAAACAGTTATGTAAAACCAAAATATCTCCACTCGTCAATCCCAGGTGATAATCCCCGACGGACACAGCTCCCACGCTAGCTCCGTTAGCAACCTTTAGGGTCATATCACCTTTCTTCAGCACTTTACGGTTTCTCAGTGCCTGCAATGAATTACATATATGAGTTCCTGATCCGGTATCCAATACCCAGGAAGTAGAGTTGATTGACAGACAATTCTTAATTACAAACACACCTTAAGTCGAAGCCACAGCTTGCTTCGGTCCCTGGTTCTTGGCGTTCCACGCCTTGCAATCTTTCTTCCAGTGCCCTTTCCTGTGATAATGGAAGCACTCATCCTGGGCTACTACCGGCACCGCAATCTTTTTCTTTCCCTTCGTTCCCACCTTACTAACACCTCCTCTAGGTCTGGTGGCGGCCTTCTTCTTCCTTCCTTTGGCCCTAGCCTTGGACCCGGAAGAAGAAGCATCGCTAACAAACATAGCGGGTGTTTCCCTTGCCTTCTGCAAGGTGCCCTCTGCACTCCTCAACAAGTTAAGGAGTTCCGAAAGTTCAACTTCTTTTCTTTGAATGTTGAAATTCAGAATAAACTGGGCGTAGGTGGGAGGAAGGGACTGGAGAATAAGGTCTGTATAGAGCTCATTATCCAAAGTCGTCCCAAGGTCTGCGAGCTCTTCTATATAGCCTATCATCTTTAGGACATTTTCTTCTACTAATGATCCGACGGCCAACCTCGCTCGAAACAAGTTCTTTGAGGTCTCGTATCTTGCTATACGAGATTGCTCCCCATACAGATCTTTTGTATGGAGAAATATGGATTCAAGATCCATATCCTCGTGCCTCCTCTGATGTTCATTGTTCATCGAGGCAAGCACGATGCACTTGGCCTTCGCGCAATCTATCTCCCAGGTTTTGTGGATTTCCTTATCCGTATTACTGGATTTGGGACCAGGGACAACAGGTGCCTTAGCGGTGAGGACGTACCCCAATTTGTCATAGGTCAAAGCCATTTTGACATTCTGCAGCCAATCTTTATAGTTTGGCCCTGTCAGTATATTTTTCTCTAAAAGTAACTTAAGTCCAGTCATTTTTAGGGTCGCTGCAATTAGGAGAGAGAGAGAAGAAAACTCTTTAGCATGATGCACTTGCAAGTTTAGAGTGGTTTTTAGTTTATCTAAACTAGATGGCTCCCACTGTTTCTCGAATCCTTCCTCAAACCATAAAAGAAGAATTAGCCAGGACTATTCTCACCGTACAATACTTGCTTAACCGTTCAGCCAGGCCAGTGTCGATACTTCGAGGGAGGTTTTCCAACGCTTTCGCGAAGTTCCTTAATTAAATAACCTCTTTTCTCTGGGGGCGTAGCCCCGCTGACACCTTTCTAGACACCTACTTGGTTTATAGCATTGATCGTTAAGTGATGAATATCCTGATAAGTAGCATATACTCACAGTAGGATCGGGATCCAAATATCATCGTCTAATAATGCTGAAGGAATCCTACCAACATTCATCGAACTCCAAATGGTATGCATCTCTTTGCAAATTTCAGTTTCTTTAGAAATTCCCGATATAAATTTTTGCCCCATGCTCTTATGACCTTGGCGTTAGGTCAAAATGAAATAAGTCACATGTCAAGTTCTACTCATCATTATCTTGTTAATTTGAACCCATCCGAACATATCCTTGACGTTCGGCCAAAATGATAATACGACTGTCCCAAACTAACTCATCTATCTATGCAACAAATGAATACCCAGCAGCTACCAAACACTATGCCTTGGCGTTGGTCAAAATACATAGCTTGAATACTACTGAATACCCAAATGAAATGACGGAGGGCTATGAATGGTTTTGGCGAAACCGTGAACGTAGTGAACTTGATATGATCGAAGGAACCTGATAGCTTTAAAAGGAGTGGTTAAAGCTCCGCAATTAAAAAATATCCTCTGTTTTAAAATTAACCGAGTGGTTTTTTTTTAAATTGTTCCAACGATTAAACTTTGGTTTATTTTCTTTGCATTATAATAATGTGTCCCATCATTAACCTATCATTGCAGAAAATAACGAAAATACAACGTCCTCTTATGCCATCCGTATTCGCCACTGGGTCCCGTCATCACCCGTTAGGTTACTTAACTAACGGCAGCGCGGGGGCTGGGCTAGCGCGGGTGTAAAAGATAAGTGACGTCTAAATAGCTATCATATATAGATATTGTACATTCGTCAGACGCAATAATAGGCATTCCAGATCACAGATGAACATTATTGGATTTGCAAGCAATCCGTTTTTGCTTTGAGCCTGCAACAAAGGACGGATTATATAGTTGTGATGAATAGCCATTACCCCACTCTAGACCTCTACGGGTACGGCAAACTACCCGCCAAGTACCCGAAGCGAAGCGGTCTCCCTCAACAAAGTGAGTAGGCCACTAAACATTCAAAGTACCCGGTAGTTTGTGCACCCCACCTTGGGTCTGTCCTAAGAGCAAAAACAGTAAAATGAAATAATACAACGGTGGATACAACCGCAACCTGGATGTGCCCCGCAAAATAATATTACAACATATTACAATTATATTTAATGAATTAAAATAATAACCCATTACAAAACCCCGGCTAATCATCACAACAGTCCAATACAGTTCATAATCACAAACAGTTAAATCCATTACAGAAATGTGCAACCCCCTGCAAACCGACATACTAGCAGTTAGGGAAGGTTTACGAACACATTATACAATCACAGATATAATCATATTAGCAAACATCGTATAATTTCGATCGAGCAAACATATCAGATTCTACTCCCAAAACTTCTCTGTGCACCTGAGACTTTGAGCAGAAAATAAACATTCCAGAAAATACAAAAATATCACAAAAGAATAACTGGAGCAAACTGGGTCGAATCGGCCCCAACTCGGCCGCGGATCCGTGGCGGATCGGTGGGATCGGCCGCGGTTCTGCGGCTGTATGGCCGATTCACTAACCCATTTTTGCCCAGTGTTCTTATCTTTCTATGCTTGTTATTCTGCAGCAACTTGAAAAATTTTTAGAGCCTGTTTTAAATTCGACAGAAACTTGTGATATCGATGCCTTTTTCCGGTTCGTTTTGCGTTCGAAATTTATACGACTTTGCTAATAAGTTAATTATTGTTTAGCGAGGCTCTGATACCACTGTAAGTAGATGTACAATACCCCACGACTTCCGGGGAGGCGGAAATATGAAAAACTATCTTGTTCTTTACTTAAACATCGACAAACCGAAGAATCTTTGCTAAACGATAACTAACAAAAGACATAGGAGTTCTAAACTATTATGTGAAGTGATTATACCTAAAAACCGTGTCCTTCGTCTTTTCGTTCTCCACCTCCTCCTCGGCCTTCTCCAAGTAGTAGACGATCCACCCGAGAGATATACTTCAAGCTTCACCTCAAACTAGAGGTAACTAGTTTTCTTAAAGTGCTAATCTAAGTAACCTACGTGATATAGAGTTGGATTATGGAGTGACTAGTCTATTCTAATCCTTGATCTCAACACATGAGAGGGGAGGATTAAGGTTTGAAGAGAGAGAGAGAAGGTGAGCATGAGAATGGAATGAGATAATGATCTCTCATGATATATATGAAGCATTAAACTTTATCAAAAAAATAGAAAATAGGATTTAACAACCATGCTTCATAAGTACAAATGGGTGATTCATCTCCATGAGTCATTAAGCATTTATGATGCATTAATGACATGGATGAATCACACAAATGAGTCACTAATCTCATTAAATGCATATACCACCTAAACCCCCAAGTCACCATCTTCTAGAAGCTTCTCGTGAAATTACGAGAACGCCCCTCCTATCCGTGAAAACACGGAAAAACTTTAGACTGTACAAATCCAATATCCCGATACTAGAATCTGGCTTAAACCAAAGCCGACTAGTAAAAACTGTCCGAAAGTCGTACGTGCATAAACACACGTAAGCGTCCGAACCCTTGTCGTAAAACCATACGACCTCTATATCGTTTCGCGTGGAGCAGGGAAACACTCTGTGTGGGACTCTAATGACTCGACTACTACGCTGGCAGTGGGTTTAACCATAGATCGCAAGTGGCACTAGCTGTATGTAATGGTCCCCAGGTAGATGTCGATAAGATGGCCGATGAGGAAACCCATCCGATCTCCTACTGAGCCTGATGTGACAATCTCCGTACAGTCCGGTCTGTTCGTCTAAGACTATCGCATATCGGGCCTAGGGGCGGCAAGCGTCAGTCCCCTAATAGCGGTATAAGTCGTGTCGGAGTGAAGCCCATTACACCCTGAGAAACTACTGGAACCTACCAGTAAATCTCGCTTGCCCTGGCCAGGGACTTTGCGTAATGGCTCTCTGACATAGCGCGATATCAATTCCCAATACCGGGAGAGACGAATCCTGTCTAACCGCCACTGCCTCCAAGTGCTCGAGACTGCACCCAACTGCTACCTGTTTGCATGACTCCTTTAAGCCGTGGTAGGGTAGCAATCTAAGAACAGTAGGACACACTCGAAGCGAAGTAGCAGTGTCAAGTCTGCGGACTATGCTGTACGCATATCACCTGGGAACTGTTAACTGACGACTGCTATAAAACCAACCAACAGTTCCCTACGAGTCCTGTCCGGTGTACCCGTAACCCAACGAGCACCTGTATACTATCTCAAGTACGACGTACTGACGGCTGTGGGACAGACCATCTCCCCAACTGGGATGAGAAGCGTACACACTAGTCTACTCCGGAGTATCGATGCCCTGTCTCGATAATCCTACGACTAGGGACCTGAAAAAGGATGTGCTTGTAGACTACCCAGCCCCCACTAGTGTGACTGCCATCACAACGCTGGTAGTCAAGCAAGATCCTAAGAGCTCTATCAATACGTATACTCACATATTAAGATAGAAAAACCAAGTAGAATACTACCATGTTTAGCAAGACTTTTATATACATGTGAATATCCCAAGCTTCCATTAAGTAATATACAAACTAGTATGATACAATAATGGACCCTAGGGCATATACACTAACACATTCTACTTTATTAAACTAGCTTCATGTTACGCTAAACTCAATGCTTATTCTAGTGCAATTACCGATCTATAAGTCATAATTCTCTTTCACCTTTCATATCTCAATATATATATTTAATTACTAATATTATCACTTGCTATCTTTTAAACTATATCCCAAGTTTCCTAATCTAGGTTTCTATGACTGTATCCTATAGATCGGTTTCCATTTAATATTTGCGGGGGTGCTATACGCCATCCACCCGACTTCCTCCGTACATATAGATCTACTCACATTGATCCTTGCTCGCCAAAGTCGATGACGCCATGCTCCATCGTCTCAGAATCCACGCAAAGGTACCAACTGTATCAACACATATCACAAATGCCATTAAATTGAGTTCGGAAAACCAATATGGCACACGGTGTGTTTATAACTTAGAAGCTATAGCCACGCATGCAAAACAATCAAACAACCCTTGTTGTTAAGGTAGAAACGCCCAACAACCAAATACAATATAAAATACCAAAACCAAGCATTCAAAATACGGAAAACATAACCAAAAATCACATAAATTGTGCTGCCAGATTTTACCCTAGGCCAAACTAAGGGATTTTGCACAAAGGGTTAGTCCAGATATCAGATATAGGAGCTATGGACCCAGAACCACACATATTCACCATGAACAGGCCGCAAATTGCGTCCTGGGGTAATAAATCTGCGGCCATGTAGTGGGGGGAGGTGCTCAGGTTTCAGGTGGTGGTCCATGGTTGCCTGCACGTCTCATGGTCATGGGAATTTCTTTTATGGTTGTCTCGGGTCACTCCAGGTCTCCAAATACACTCACAAATTGCCAAATTTACCAATCTCGGAAAGTTCTAAGTTCGTGTTTGGGTTCTATTTTCTGTTCTAGGTCAGCAAAACACCACTCAAGTCTTATTAACAGCCAATACACATCATTAATCCCCCACAATTTCCCAAACCCTTCTCTTGGGATTTCTAAGATTACAATTCCATACAAAATCAACCTCTAAACAACAATAGAATGCTAAGAAAACATGAACTAAACTAAGTGAAGGGAATTTTACCTCAATTGGGCAACCCAAGAAAAACCCTAGTTTCTCCAAGTCATCAAAATCCAACTTTTCTTGGTCCAAAGTGTAGAGGATGGAGTGGGGATCATCTTTTGTGAAGGGGGTATAGTGTTTGGATGAAGATTTTGAGGTGAATGCATGGGATGAAGGTGGAGGGAGACTTGAGGAAGAAGGAGATGAGAAAAAAAGAGAAAACAAATGAGGGGTGATGATATATGGCAGCCCCCTCTCTCTCTCTCACTCTTTTATTCTCACCCCCTCCTCTCTCTCTTTTGCCCTTCTCACTTTCTTTTCTTTTTATTTTAAAACCAAAACACATAATACCCAAAACAACATAAGAAATAACATGTAATCAAATGCGAAATGACACGGTGCACTAATCATGGAAAACTGTATAAACACGGATTTGGTCTAATCACGATTAGCAGTGCACTAATCGGGTTCTATCCAAACCGCATATAATAAATTTTAAAATGCCGAATCCGATAAATATATTTTTAAATGAATAAATCATTTTAATCTCCAATTATTTCATAATTATTAGTATATACGTATACCTTTTTTACAAAAACCCCAATTTCGCAAATCGGTAGTTTTCGCGAAATATATTATTTTAATATTAAATTCCAAAAATAATATTTTATATTTTCTGAATTGTTACACATGGTCAACAAACGTAGTACGAATACTAAATAGTATTTATCTGAAATGACGGAGGGC
Source organism: Agapanthus africanus (assembly GCA_030015575.1). Lineage (NCBI taxonomy): Eukaryota > Viridiplantae > Streptophyta > Magnoliopsida > Asparagales > Amaryllidaceae > Agapanthus > Agapanthus africanus. The sequence continues at coordinate 190,860,557 of JASDDO010000001.1, forward strand.
TACGACAGGTTTTTAAGAAAACCTTTTGCGTAATGAACTTGATATCGTTGTAGAATCGAGTGATTTAGAAAAGGAGTGTTTTTGAGGCTTTTACTAGTTTCGCTAAAAAGGTCACTCCCGATGAAGAGATCTCGGCTCTTTCCTTATGGAATAAGGTGCAAGATATTTCACAAATACCACTATGCAAAGCAAAAACTATAGAAGCAATCACAAGACAAACCGAGTGGGTTGCAGCATCTGCCAGTTTCGCTAAAGAGGTTACTCCCGGTGAAGGGATCTCGACTCTTTCATTATCGAATAAGGTGTTGGATATTCTACAAGGAATACCGCTATGCAAAGCAAGAACTAGAGCTACCGGTTTTTAAAACAAGTTTCTACAATATCTTTAGATTTCTTTTTCTTTCATTAATCTCATTAATGAAGTCCCATCAATTATGCTTCCTGAGCATCACAGAAGAAACGAAAGCAGCAATAATTATTATATATCATATATATAATATAGGCATTCATCTCATAACACATCAACTGATCACATCATAAAATATCAGCAGCTGAAGAGCATATATGAAGTATTGGATATACTAGGAATTCCGTGTTTTAATTAAGCCAGTAAAAAACGCGGATTCCACGGTCGCGATGAATAGCCAAACCCACATCTCTAGACCCCTATGAGAGCGGCAAGCAACCCTACCAATTCTAGAATTAGCAGACCCGGTCTCAACTCTTTTAGATGGTCTCCCACTGGACTCTAGAACCCGGTTACTTGTGCTCTCCGCCTTGGGTCTACCCTAATGCGGAAAGGTAAATAATATACATCAATGGTGACATTATCCTCAACCCAAAAGTGCCCCAATAAACGAATATTACATATAAGCTTTTACATGAATGAAAATGAAAAACTCTCATCTCACATAGAAACCCCAGGCTATTCAAAACACGACGATCCAATATAACATATCACAGCAACACATAACATCGCATGTCATCAACGTAAGTAAATATGCGTATCCCAATAGTCGTTGACATATAGCAACGAAACGAGCGATACACCACATATTACACTTACGGCCGCAGAAAAGAAAGTGAAAAACTACAACAATTGGAATCTGCAACTACCTTAGACATCATAAACCCAATGTATCACATACTTTGGATTTCATTCCTAACCAAATGAATTTCTTAGACATCACATGCCTAACAATTATAAACCCCGCATTTCAGTCTCGATATTGAAAACACGTTCCAATAACCTGTCAAGAAATTCAATAAGTTTCCCGATAACCTGATCGAATGGTCGTTGTAAATTTTAGTAGACGGCCGCACCCCCGATACCGTCGACGAAGTGCACTAAAGCGGAACACCGCGGCCGCGAGCACCCGAACGGATGCTTTTGGCGACGGGGTTCTCCTACAGTCACTTGGTCGGGGCTATGGGGCTTGGATATCTATTAAGATTACCCGGCGAGCATCCGCATATGCTACGTAATTGCGACGGACTTTTGATCATGATCAAAATTCTGTGGCAACCGATCAAATGAGACTAAACTGCTAGATTTATAAAATTCAAACTAGTTATCACATAGCTAATTATGTAGATTCCAAATATTGTATCACAATCATAGATAGCTAGACGATGTTAAACTATTCGATCGAATAAACACACACCCAAACTTTCCCAAAGAGCTCAACACTTGAGCGGAGTTTACAAAGTACCCAGAACATGCCACAGCTCCTATGAACCATCCGTAGAAGGGCCGACCCATACCTCACTCATGTCTCCATGGAACTGCTGCAAACCCTACGGTACGACCGTGGTTCCGCGATCCAAAAAGTCAAGTTTGGTTATCGTTCTTCTAGAGGGTCCACAGAATCTCTTCCATGATTTTCTGAAAATTTTAAACATGGAAAAAATCCAACTCTTGGAAAATTTCCAGCAATGAAAAATATGATTTATTGATATCCGTTCGAACTTTTTAACATCGTCTGAATAACTCGAATGGATGTTAGAATTATGATTACGAAACACTCCGAATTGTCTTTGCAGAAAGTTAACATCACATGCAAAATTAACAAAAACTAGCAACACCTGAAACACCAAAACCCAGAGCCTGGAACACTGAAAAAATTTGAAGCCTGAATCATTGAACAGGGCCGGCCTGCACGGTTTTTCCCTTTTTGTGCTCGGCCGAAATCCAACCAAAATGCTTCAAATTTTCATAATGTTCATGTTATATCAAATACAACATTCTGCAGTTGCTAAAAAAAATTTTAAGGCCATTTAAAATTTGGCAGAAATTGGATTTTAGGGTTTCAAGTTTCGGAGTAGTTTCGGTTTCGTAATCTAACAAACATCGTTTAAATCTCTAGCCTGGCTCTGATACCACTGTAAGGTTACTTAGCGATGTCGCAAGGTTTCGGGAGGCATCGTCCATGCATTTTTCAAAATTTTGCCGTTCTAAAGAACCCTAACCCTAGAATCTTAACTAGAGAATTAAACAATACAAGATGGAAACAACTTTACATCTAAGTGAATGAGGAATACAACCTTTGTAGACCGGTCCTTCACTTTTAAAGCTCCGTGTAGTAGTCCCTTCGCTCCAAGTAGTGAACACCCGAACTCTACTGAGGGTTCACATGAAGAAATGAACAAGCTTGCTTGAAGTTTTCGAGGCCGAAGATGATCTACGTCGAGAAGACTCAAGCTCATGCTACCTCTTCACTAATGGTAGATTAGTGAAGCAAACACCCTAAACTAAATGGCTAATATAGTAGAGGATGATGAAGTAGGAAATGGGCTCACTTTAGATTTAATTTTCTCACAATATTTCATCATCATTTCAAACCATAGAAGCTTTTTTTCAAAAGGAAGAAGAAGATGAAATGAAGAATAGAAAGAAACTCATATGAGGTGAGAATATGAACCATGGGTAAGTTAGTGTCATACACTAACCCATGTAGAGAAATAACCATGGGTGCGTATAATGGTTAGGTTAATAAATATCTACAAGTGAAACAAAAATGGTGCACTTGGTCAATGTTTCCACAAGCTTCTACAAGCTTGTAGCCATGACAAAATATCCATCCATTTTTGAATTACTTAGATAAATATAAACCCTACATTATATAAAGAATGGTGTAATTCTCATACACCCATGAAGTATGTGGTATCAAGCATGACATAAATAAAATGTACATTAATATATATCACATATATACTATATACACATTAGTGAGAAAAAGAATACTTAGTGAGCAAATATTAGTTAATGTAAGTCAATATATCAAATATATAATTATACATTAAATTATCAAATCAACACTTGATTTAATAATCCGGCCATATCACATACAACCAACTAATATCAAATGTAACAATATATCGAATCAACACTTGATCCGATAACCCGGCTATATCACATATAACCGACCGATATCACATATCACGAGAATAGAATACAGTATCATATAATCGTATTTATCTTGGTCTCGCACATATCATATATGTGCTCCAACTTCGTTTCGCAAGAACCAGGAAACCTCTGTGTAGGACTCTAAAGACTTGCAATACGCCGGCAGTAAGCGATGATCATATCAAACACCAACAAGCTGCAAGCGGTCTGCTAAACGTAACGGCCACCCAGGTATTGAGCGATCGGAAGATCAACAAGCAAGCCTGCTCATACTCCTACGAATACAATCAGTAACACTACCATACAGTCCGGTCTCTTCGTCAGATATGTCGCATATCGTAGCCTGGGGGTGGTAATCGTCAGACCCCAATAGCCTGATAAGTCATGCCAATGCAAGGTCCATAACAGTTCGAGAAACTACAGATAACACTTAACTGTATACCTCAGCAACCCTGGCCAGGGATTTCCTGTTATAGCCAATCGAGTATAGCGCAACATCAACTCCCAATATCGGGAGAGACGAATCCCCTCCTATCGCTCATTGCCTCCATGTGACTCGGGACTTTACCCAGAAACCATCTTTTTGCACGATCTCTTGACCATGGTATGATGTAAATCAAAGCACAGTGGGAATCACACAAGACTCTATGACGATCTCGGGTTGACAGACTATCATGTACCAGTGTCACCAGAGAACTGCTATCTGACGATAGGTATAATACCATCTAGGAGTTCTCGGCGAGTCCGTCCAGTGTACCCAGTCTCTACAGAGCACCCGTATACCTTTTCTGATGTCAAACACCAATGGATGTGGGATCATCCATTGCCCATCACATGGGTCGAGAAGCGTATACGCTAGTCTACTCTGGAGTATCGATGCCCTGCCTCGATACTCCCACGACTAGGAACATTTGAAGGATGTACTTACCGACTACCCTGTCCCCACTAGTATGATCTGCATCATAGTCCTGATAGTCAAGTACTCATCCTAAGGGCTTTATCAATATGTAATAGAGAGACAATAAGTGTACATGTTAAGATAAAGAGCAACCAGATAGCATACTATCATGTCGGGCAAGAAAGTCCTCCCTATATATGTCCAAGCATCCACTACAATATACATCACATGTACAGTAATGGCCTCTAGGGCATACATATAACTAACACCGTCATCACCCGTTAGGTTACTTAACTAATGACAGAGCGGGTACTGGACTAGCGCGGGTGCAAAACATATACAACATCTACTAGTAAATATATAAATATATATAACAATCGTCCCAGGCATGATATAAAGCAACATCACAGAAGCAACACAGAATGGTGGATAATCCTGGACCATCGGGTTTCCCTTGAGCCACAAATGAGACTCGACGTTCTCTGTCGTGTGGATAGCCTGTGCAATGAAAATCTAGACCACTACGAGCGCGGCAAGTTACCCACCAAAACCAGAAGTGAGGAAACCCCCTTCATCAATGTGAATGGGCCACCCAGCATTTCACGGAATCCGGTAACTTAGGCACCCCTCCATGGATCAACCTATACCCCTACGAGTGCGACGAATATCCTGCCAATTCTAGAGTAAGGTCCCCTCCGTCTCAACGCCATGAGACGCGGACCCGTTGCCCTCTAGAACCTGGTTATTCATGCACTCCACCGTGGGGTAATCCTAGTACAGAAAAGAAAATAATATGTATAAGGGTGACATCGACCTCAACCCGGTCGTGCCCCAAACAAATAATATACAAACTGGCACTGACGGCAGCCCACAAGTCGGACGCTCGTCGCGCAATATCAAATGTACAAATGAAACTAAACTGTACTACCATTGCACCATAGCTATCCACCACGACGATCCAACCACAACACAGCACAACACAGAACATCAACGTGAATGTCACCTTTACAAGCCCGTCTAAAAGAACATATAGCAATCAGACGAGTTATACCGCTCGAATGACATTCACGGTCGCAAATAGTAATGCATGTACTGTAAACATTTAAACAATGTTAAATTATCGACTTTGAAACACCCCGAATTGCCCCCAAACAACTAGATAAATACAAATCCAAACTAGGCAAAACTAGCAATACCACTGAACCAATATTCCAGAGACTAGACCACATACCAAAACTCAAGTCCAAACTCATCATTAAAACCGGTCAGGCCGGATTTTTCCCTTATGTGGTCGGTCCAATGAAGTCGTTTCGGGCTCGTGTTTAGTGTGTGTTCTAGTGGTCATCTAAGTAGTCTTCTGTAATTGCTTAAAAATTTTTTTGAAGACGCGGAAAAATTGACAGAAACTGGAATACACCAAGCGATGTTTTGGAGTTGTTTCGATTTTGATAGTTTAACATTGTCTAAAACTGTTAGTAAGTGGTTTACGGGTTGTCTCTAATACCATGTTGGGTTACGGCAGCACCCCGGCCATCAAACCATGGCCAAATACGGAACAAAAATTTATTAAACCGGCGCTACCATGACCCGATACCCGGATCTACCATAAACCCTATACTAGAAAGCAATATAAGGAGTTAGGAATGGTTATACCGAGTTGATCCGTGTCCTTCGGCCTTCAACATTCATCCCAAACTCCTAGTAGTTGCGGATCGAGTTTGGTTGCCGGTCTTCCTCCATCTATGATGATCCACCTGAGGGAAATGGCGCAAGCTTCAACCTTAGCAAGCGAGGTAACCGACGCTCCAAGGTTGCTACCAATGGAGAGTGGAGGTGTAGGAATGTGTCACTATAATTTTCTCTCATCACAAATGCTCCATGAGTAACTCAAGAAGATGAAGAGGAAATGAGGAAAACATGTGGCATGAGCAACTAAAGAAATGTGCTAAGTATATTCTCCAAGTAAGAATGAATGAGTGAAGAGAGCAAGTAAATAAAACAAGTAAAGAAATGAGCAAGGCCACTTAAGAAAAATTGTGGCTGCCCCCTCTCTTTCTTATGCACACACAAAAATATCTCATTCCATTTTTCCAATAAACAATTCCAAGCCATACCTCTCTACATACCATGACCCATGCTCATGCCAACTCACCCTCCACCTCATTTCAAAATTAATTTTCTAAAAAGAAAATCAATTAATGAGGTGGACATCTTCTAGAAAATATTCTGTATAAATACGGAATACAACCCGGTATACGTATCGAAATACATATACGCGTATTCGTATAAAAAATACGAATAGCCAAGAGAGAAAATGAATAGTGAACAATAATACTAGAATACATATATATAAATGCATATATATAAATTATTAAATCAAAACCTGATTTAACAATCCGGCTTAATCCTAAACCGCTAGTATTATCAACCGTCCGATTAAAGTCTGTGCAGCCTATACACATATTTAATCGGATACCTGTATGTACCAACATACGTCATTTACACCATATCGCCTGAACCGTGAAAACCCTCTATGTGTGACTCTAAAGACTCGTTAATACGCTGGCAGTGGGTTTAACCATAAGCACGTTAGCGGCACTAGCTGTACGTAACAGCTACCCAGGTATTGAGCGAAAGAAAGACCGGTGAGCAAAGTCATCGAAACGCCTACTGAGCCTGACAGTGACAATATCCGTACAGTCCGATCTGTTCGTCTGAAAGTATCGCATATCGAGTCTAGGGGGAGGATAAAGTCAGAATCCTAATAACGTGATAATTCATGTCGGTATGAAACCCATCACCACATGAGATACTACCGATCCTAAATCAGTAATTCTCGACTACCTTGGTCAAAGATTTCTGGTGATGGTCACCCATGCACTGCGCGACATCAACCCTTAATACCGGGAGAGACGAATCCCCGACAATCCGCTCAATGTCTCCATATGGCTCGGGACTGTACCCAACTAAAACCTGTTTGCACAACTACTTTGAACCGTGTTAGGGTAGTAATCAAAGCACAGTGGGAACTCACACGAGACAAATAACAATCTCAGCTCGACAGACTAACCTGGAAAATGCTATCTGACAATAGGTATAGCAACAACTAGCAGGTTCCCGGCGAGTCCGTCCAGTGTACTCATAACCCAATGAGCACCTGTATACTATCTTAGGTGAACAAACTAACACCAATGGCTTGTGAGACCTGGCCACCGCCCCTTATCGGGATCTCGATCAATATACACTAGTCTACTCTGGGGTATCGATGCCAAGTCTCGAAACTCCCACGTCTAGGGACATTTAAGGATGTGATTATAGACCACCAGCTCCTGTTGGCTATAGTGCCCTCAAGTCAATTATTGGATCCCAGGCACGTGATTGCAATGATTGAGGGAGGACTTATACCAGTAGGACAGTCTTACTCGAGATGATAGTATGCTATCTGGTTTGTCTTTATCATCGTGTACATGCTTTAGGTGACATTACAAATCACTATTACATGTTGATAGAGTCCTTAGGATTCTTGCTTGACTACCAGCAATATTATGGCGATCATATATGTGAGAGTTGGGTAGTCTATAAGCACATTCTTAAAGTGTCCCTAGTCGTGGGAGTTTCGAGACTGGGCATCGATACTCCGAGAGTAGCCTAGTGTATACGGATCGAGACCCCGACGAGGGGTGATGGATGGTCTCACAAGCCATTGGTGTCAGTTGGTTCACCTAAGATAGTATACAGGTGCTCATTGGGTTATGAGTACACCGGACGGACTCTCCAGGAACATGCTAGTTGGTATTATACCTATCATCAGATAGCAGTTCCCTGATGACATGTGTACAGGTTAGTTTATCGACCTGAGATTGTCATTTGTCTCATGTGAGTTCCCACTGTGCTTTGATTACTACCCTACCACGGCTCAAAGAAGTTGTGCAAATAGGTTTTAGTTGGGTACAGTCTCGAGCCACATGGAGGCAGTGAGCGGATCGTCAAGGGATTCGTCTCTCCCGGTATTAGGGGTTGATATCACGCTGTGATTGGAGAGCCATTACACAAAGTCCTTGGCCAAGGCAAGTGAGATTTACTGGTAGGTCTTCCAGTAGTTTCTCAGGGTATTCTGGGCTACACTCCGACATGACTTATACCACTATTAGGGGTCTGACGTTTACCAACCCCATAGGCCCGATATGCGATACTCATAGACGAACAGACCGGAATGTACGGATATTGTCACTGTCAGGCTCAGTAGGGTTTTAGGATGAGTTCGCTCATCAGCTTCCCTTTCGCTCAATACCTTGGCAGCCGTTACGTACAGCTAGTGCCACTGACATGCTTATGGTTAAACCTACTGCCAGCGTTTTGACGTGTCTTTAGAGTCCCTCACAGAAAATTTCCCAAGTTCGGGCGAAACGTTGTAGAGGCCTTATATTTTTATGGAAGGGTTCGCTCATATACGTGCACTCGTGCACGGATCATGATCGGACGGATCATACTAGTGGGCTTTGGTTTAGCCGGATCCTAGTATTAGATTGTTTGATTATTTTCGTCTCGTTGTACTCGTATTCAGTCGGAATGCGAATGCAGTTATGTATATACAGATGAGGGGTATTCTTGTAATCCGTTACAAGATTACTTTTGAAGATTCCATTTCTTTTTATTATATTAAACATTTAGGGTTTTTGTAAATGTTTAATATTAATGAGGTGTAAAGTGTAAGCTTGAGTTTTGGCTTGTGGCATTAATTGTGGCATGGTGACTCATGGTGTGTTTACTTGTGCCATGGGTTATTGTTTATTAGTTAGGTTGTGAGATATTTTTGGAGAGAGAGGATATTTCTTTGGTTGCAAGAACTCAAAAAATATCTCACAACAAAAGAGGGCAGCCACCATTTTTTTTGGTTGCTTTTTCTTTTGCTAAGTCTTGAGCTCACACATCTTTCCTCACATGGCTTCTTCTTCACCTCCACCCTATCCCTATCATGTGTTGAGAATCCTAGGGTAAATTAAGACAAAATGATCACACACTATCTTTACTTCATCTTGGAATCTCGGCTAGCAAACTTGATGTCCGAGTTGCTTCGGTTTAGAAGCGGGAGCCCGTATAAAGAATTCTCGATGTGGAGCCTCTTTGACGAGGGAGGCCGGAGAAAGAACATGATCAAGGAAGCCGCAACACCGCTAGGATCATTGAAATGGTAGAAGACCGAAGGACACGATCCGTTCGGTATAACCATCTAACTCCTAGTTTACATGTTTGCGAGTATAAGGTGTTTGGTTCGATCTTACGCAGGTTTCGTTTGGGCCAAAGTTTTGAAAGTTTTTGTTCCGCATTTAGCTACGGTTTGATGGCCGGGGAGCTGGCGAAACCCAACATGGTATCTGAGCCATCCAAACACCCTAAACTAGGTAGTTGCGACATTAGAATTCACGTTTTTTCGGGCATCGAAAACTGTCGAAAAAACAGTCCCGAATTTTTGAGTTTAGAGATGTTTGCACACCCCGCGGGCTCTCGGTTTGAACCGAAAATCCACGGGGTGCTGCATGGGCACCCCAGGGAGACCCTGAGGGGGACCGAATGGCTGGGCCCACTCCTCAAGACCACCACAAGGTGGTCTTGGGGGTGGGAACCCGAAACTACCCCTGCATGGGCAGTTTCGGGTCTGGCTCACCCTCTGGACTCCTCGTGGTGGCCTTAGGGGTAGGGTACCCCCTCCAGGCACCCTGACTCGAAGTTAATTCCATGCTCTAACTCCCCATGAAGGTTCGGATGCGTTTCGTTTTGATTCGGACATCCGAATTGGCTCAAAACTCGATTTTTTTAGATGTTTAGTGCACTTGGTTTTTGATCCTTAGCATATTTGGGATGTGCGCTAATTGTGTTTTGGAATTCTAATGTCATGACTTCGTTTGCATGCATGGATGTGTTGGTAAAGTTGTTTAATTGCTATATGCTCAATTAGACAGGGTTACACACTTGATTCGGTTACTTATTTCTGTGGATAAATCTGGTTATGGTTTGTGCGGATTCGTCGTGGTGGATAGCCTGGTTGCAATGATAGTACAGTTTAGTTTGATTTGTATATTTGGGATGTGCGCTAATTATAGGACTTTGATGATTAAATCAAAAAGTTTAACGTCGTCCAGATATTATATGATGGGATACAATATTTGGAATCCACAAATGTAGTTATGAGATAACTAATTTGAATATTATAAATCTAGCAGTTTAGTCTCATTTGATCGGTTGCCATGGGATTTTGATGTGATCAAAAGTCCGTCGCAATCACGTAGCGTACGCGGATACTCGCCGGGTAAACTTAATAGATAGCCACGCCCTAAAGCCCCGACCAAGTGACTGTAGGAGAACCCCGTCGCCAAAAGCATCCGTTCGGGTGCTCGCGGCAGAGGTGTTCCACCTTAGTGCACTTTGTCGACGGCATCGTGGGTGCGGCCGCCTACTAAAGTTTCCAACGAGCATTCGATCAGGATATCGGGAATCTTGTTGAATTGCCCAACTTGATATTGAAAAGTGTTTTCGATCGAGACTAAAATGCGGGGTTTATAATTGTTAGGCATGCGATGTCTAAGGAATTCATTTGGTTAGGCATGAAATCCGAATATGAGATATTTCGGGTTTATGATGTCTGAGATGGTTGCGGATTCCAATTGTTGTAGTTTTTCACTTTCTTTTCTGTGACCGTACGTGTAATATGTGGTGTATCGCCGGTTTCGGTGCTATATGTCAACGACAATTGGGATACGCATATTTACTTACATTGATGACATGTGATGTTATGTGTTGCTGGGATATGTTATATTGGATCGTTGTGTTTGAATAGCCGGGGGTTTTATGTAAGATGACAGTTTTTATTTTCATTCATGTAAAATTCATTGTATGTAATATTCTTTTATTGGGGCACATCCGGGTTGAGGATGATGTCACCATTGTATATTATTTACTTTTCCGCATTAGGATAGACCCAAGGCGGGGAGCACAAGTAACCGGATTCTAGGGTCCAGTGGGAGGCCATCTAAAGGAGTTGAGACCGGGTCACCTAACTCTAGAATTGGTAGGATTGTTTGCCGCTCTCGCAGGGGTCTAGGGGTGTGGGATTGGCTATTCATCACGACCGTGGAATCCGTGTTTTATACAGGCTTAATTTAAAACACGGAAATCATAGTATATCCAATATTTCATTTGTTGTTTTCTGCTGTGATATCTGTGATGTGATCATTTGATATATTGATGAGATGAATACAGGATATAGTATATGTGATATATTATATAGACGTTGCTTATGTTTTATACCCGTGCTAGCACTGCCCCGCTCTGCCGTTAGTTACCTAACCTAACGGTGCATGAGGGGACATCGAGGCGAATGTGGATGGTATAAGCGTACGTTGTATTTATCTGTGATGCTTAGGTAAATTTAAATGATGGGACTTCATTAATGAGATTAATGAAAGAAAAGAAACCTAAAGAATTTCGACTGCTTATTCATTCGATCTGCTAAACGAACGAGCCCGAATGGGGGACGAGCGTTAGAGCGAATTGAGCGAGCGAAGCCTTCCTTGAGCTTCCCTCACCCTACAATTTCATTTCCGCTTCAGCTTCCCCGGTTTAGTTGGTTTGGAGTGCGATCATGGATTGGCCACATTTTACCGGAGGTTCATTAGAAACTTAAGCACTATAATGGCACCGCACGATCAACTTAAGTAGTCTAGTAGCCACCTTGTAATCATTACCGAGTTGAACGGCTTCTTTTTTTAAGTTCTTGCTTTGCATAGCGGTATTCCTTGCAGAATATCCAGCACCTTATTCGATAAGGAAAGAGACGAGATCCCTTCACCGGAAGTGACCGCTTTAGCAATAACTAGCAGATGCTACAACCCTCGGTTTTGTCTTTTGATTGCTTTTGTAGTTCTTGCTTTGCATAGTGGTATTATGAATATCCTGCACCTCATTCGACGAGAAAAGAGCCGAGATCCCTTCACCGGGAGTGACCTCTTTAGCAAAACTAGAAAAAGCCTCAAAAACACTCCATTTAAATCATTTAATTCTGCAACGATATCATGTTCATTACGCAAAAGGTTTTCTTAAAAACCTGTCGTAACCCTCCGTCATTTCAGATAAGTACTTCATAGTATTCGTGCTACGTTTGTTGGATTTCGTCAAGGCGTAGTGTGCGATAGCTATTTATACTTATCTGCATAAGAATATGATGCGATTGAGTTGTTAGTTATATGTATGCCCTAGAGGCCATTACTGTACATACGATGTATATTGTAGTGAATGCTTGGACATATATAGGGAGGACTTTCTTGCTCGACATGATAGTATGCTATCTGGTTGCACTTTATGTTAACATATACACTGATTGTCTCTATGTTACATGTTGATAAAGCCTTTAGGATGAGTACTTGACAACCAGGATTATGATACAGATCATACTAGTGGGGACAGTGTAGTCGATAAGTACATCCTTTAAATGTTCCTAGTCGTGGGTGTATCGAGACAGGACATCGATATACCACAGTAGACTAGCGTATAGCTTCTCGACCCATGTAAATGGATGATGGATGGTCCCATATCCATTGGTGTTTGACATTAGAGATAATATACGGGTATTATACGTAACGTCAGATGGCAGTTCTCTGGTGACACTGGTACAGGTTAGTCTGTAGACCCGAGATCGTCATAGAGTCTTGTGTGATTCCCACTGTTCTTTGATTTCCACCTTACCACGTTTAAGAGAACGTGCAAAATGGTGGTTTTTGGTTACAGTCCCGAATCACATGGAGGCAATGAGCGATAGGAGGTGTTTCGTCTCTCCCGGTATTGGGAGTGGATGTTGCGCTGTGCTCGATTGGTTATAACAGGAAGTCCCTGGCCAGGGCTGCTTTAGAGATATACTGGTAAGTGTTATCAGTAGTTTCTTGACCCGATATGAGCCTCACATCAGCACGAATTATCGAGTTACTGGGGTCTGGCGTTTACCACCCTTAGACGAGATATGCGACATATCAGACAAAGAGACCAGACTGTACGGTAGTGTTACTGATTGGATTCGCAGGAGTGTGAGCAGGCTTGCTTGTTGATCTTCTGATCGCTCAATACCCGGGTGGCCGTTATGTTTAGCAGACCGCTTGAGGCTAGTGGGTGTTTGATGTGATCATCACCTACTGCCAGCGTATTGACGAGCTTTTAGAGTCCTACACACGGGTTTCCTGGCTCAAGCGAAACGGAGTAGGAGCACATATGTGATATGTGCGGGACCGAGATTGATACGATATGAGATACCGTATTCTATTCTCATGATTTGTGACATTGGTCGGTTATATGCGATATAGCCGGGTTATCGGATCAAGTGTTGATTCGATAAGTTGTTACACAAGATATTAGTCGGTTATATGTGATATAGCCGGATTATTAAATCAAGTGTTGATTTAATAATTTGATGTATTATTATATATTTGATATATTATATTACATTAACTAATATTAGCTAACTTTAGATTTCTTTTCTCACTTTGGATAAATTGATGTATATGTGATATATGTTAAATGTATCATGCTAGGTTACAAATACAACTAGGGTTAATGAGGGTTAAACCATGCTATAGTTAAGATTAGGGTTTATATTTATCATTAAGTAATTCAAATATTATGAATAATTGTCATGGTTGATATTTGTTGAAAGCTTGTAAGTTTCTTTGACTTTGTCCATTTACTTTGTCTAGCTTAAGATATTTTTTGACCTAACATTTAACCCTAGCTCATAGTTAACTCTCTACAAGAGTTAAGCATGACATGCTTAACTCTTTGTTTCATTTCTAAACTCACACAGTAATTCATATGATGAGTTCATTCTTCTTCTACTTCTTCCTCAAAGCTTTCTAGCTTCAATGGAGTATGAGAAGAAATGTGAGAAAACGAAATCTAAAGTGAGCCCACTTCCTACTTCATCATCGTCTACTACTTGACATTTAGTACAGGGTGTTTGCTTCACTAATTTCACAATTAGTGAAGAGATAGCTTTGGTCAGTGTCTCCTCGACGTAGACCATCTTCGGCCTCGAAGATATCAAAGCAAGTATGTTCGTTTTTCATGGGAGCCTCTCTAGAGTCCGGAGTTCACAATCGCAGCGAAGGGACTACTATACAGAGCTATTGAAGTGAAGGACCGGTCTACAAAGGTTATATTCCTTGCCCACTAGACTTGCAAAGTGTTTGCAATTACTTGTCCGTCGATTTCTAATAAACGATTCTTTGTTTAGGGTTAGCAAGAATGGAAATTTTTTAATTTGGCATGGACGATGCCTCCCAAAACCTTGCTGCCGTGCTAGGTAACCCTGTATGAGTTAGGGTAGCGTGCGACTTTGTTGGCTTTCGTCAAGGGTCATGCGGGTGGGTTTAATTCAATCAGGAAATGTACGGGTTGAACTTGACTAGCAGCCTATGGTTTGTTGGCTTTCGTCAAGGTCACAGGATGCTAGAGGCAAAATATTATTGGGAATTTAAAGTGTTGAAATTTGCAATGAGATTCCATACCTCCTATGAGATAGTTGGATCCCGATACCCACTGCGAGTAAGAGTTACTCCTGGGAGAGTTTTACACATTACAATTAGCCGATCAAGTAGGTGTCTAGAAAAGTGTCAATGGGGTTATTGTAGGGTTCCTAGGCGCACTAATGAGGTCTCACAAGGCATCAACCATGCCAATTTCAAATTTTGCAAGTGCCGAGAAATCCTAATACGGATCGTTAACTAGATTTTAGGCGAAACTTGCAACTAGTTAACAACTTAACTAAGTGAACGGAAATACAACCTTTGTAGATCCGGTCCTCCACCTCCATAGCTCCATGATGAAGTCTCCTTGCTGTCCAAATCGAATCCCGGGCTCTAGCGTCGGCTTCATCGGAGAAATGGGCGGGCTTGGTCGTCGGCTTCGATGCTGAAGATGATCTACGTCGAGGCAACACTAGATCAAGCTCCAACTTCACCAAGCCATGAAACTTGTGAAGAAAACACCCTATACTACTTGGCAAGAGGTAGAGGATGAAGAAATAGGAAGTGGGTTCACTTTAGAATTGCATTTCTCACTTGGAATCAACACTTGATAAATTTCAAGAAAGCTTTTCCTTCTTCATCAAGAAGAAGAAGAAGAAAAGAATGGAAAAATGAATTAATTCTAATTGAATAATCAAGTGATGGTTACCATAATGTAACCATGGTAAAGTGTAGAGAATAAACTAGGATTAGGTGAATGGTTAGGTTTAGTGGTAAAAACAAAATGGAAGACTTTTCAAAGATGCTTTGAAGCTTCAAGAAGCTTTTAGCAAAGAACAAATAAATCCACCATTTTATTTTGCCAAAACTAAAAAAGATTAAATAAATAAATAAAATCAAAACCCTAACCATTACACAACCATGGTTTAATCATACACTTAACCAAGTTAGCATGTATCATCAAACATGATACAATCATGTGCACAAAAGTATATCACATATACAACTTGTGTACATCAAGTGAGAAAATCCTTTTAAAATGAACCAATACTAGTTAATGCAAAGTAATATATTATATATATAATTATACATTAAATCATTAAATCAACACTTGATTCAATGATCCGGTCATGTCGCATATAACCGACTAGTATCCAATGTATCGACTTATCGAATCAATCCTTGATTTGATAACTAGGTTATATCACATACAACCATTCGATACATTCATCGCGAGAATGGAATACGGTATCACATACACGCATTATTCCCGGTCCCGCACATATCTCATATGCGCTCCTATTTCGTTTCGCTTGAGCCAGGAAACCTCTGTGTAGGACTCTAAAGACTCGTCAATACGCCGGCAGCAAATGATGATCATATCAAGCACCCACAAGCCGCAAGCGGTCTGCTAAACGTAACGGTCACCCGGGTATTGAGCGATCAGAAGATCGACGAGCAAGCCCGCTCACACTCCTGTGAATCCAACCAGTAACACTTACCATACAGTCCGGTCTCGTCATCTGATATGTCGCATATCTTGCCTAGGGATGGTAAACGTCAGACCCCAATAGCTCGATAAGTCGTGTCGATATGAGGTCTTTAACAGTTTGAGAAACTACAGGTAACACCAGTAAATCTCAGCAACCCTAGCCAGGGATTTCCGGTTATAGCCAATCGAACACAGCGCAACATCAACTCCCTATACCGGGAGAGACGAATCCCCTCCTATCACTCATTGCCTCCATGTGATTCGGGACTGTACCCAAAAACCACCATTTTGCACGTCCTCTTGGACGTGGTAAGGTGGAAATCAAAGCACAGTGGGAATCACACAAGACTCTATGACGATCTCGACTCAACAGACTACTCTGTACCAGTGTCACCAGAGAACTGCCATCTGACGTAAGGTATAATACCATCTTGGAGTTCTCGGCGAGTCTGTCCAGTGTACCCAGTCTCCACTGAGCACCCGTATATCATCTCTGATGTCAAACACCAATGGATATGGGATCATCCATCGCCCATCTGTATGGGTCGAGAAGGTATACTCTAGTCTACACTGGTATATCGATGCCCCGTCTCGATACACCCACGACTAGGGACCTTGAAGGATGTACTTATGGACTACCATGTCCCCACTAGTATGATCTGCATCATAGTCCAGGTAGTCAAGTACACATCCTAAGGGCTTTACCAACATGTAACAGAGAGACAATCAGTATACACGTTATGGTAAAGAGTAACCAGATAGCATACTATCATGTCGAGCAAGAAAGTCCTCCCTATATATGTCCAAGCATCCACTACAATATACATCCTATGTATAGTAATGGCCTCTAGGGCATACATATAACTAACAATCTCCCACTTGCTCTAGGGCCATCTGATAGCAGTGGTTGAAGTATCTCATACTCAACCATCCCATAATAGTCTCTCTCTGGGAAAAGGCCTTTGTGAGTGGATCCGCCGTGTTGTCCTCTGAGTCTACTCTCCTAACCTTGATCCCTTGGAGATCAACCATCTCCATGATCAGGTGACACTGCCTTAGAATATGTCTGGATCACTGATGGGACCGGCGTTCCTTGGCATAAGCCACAACTCCATTGTCTCACAATGGTTGGAACGTAGTTCATCTCATGAACCGATATACACCCAAACATCCTCTTTGGTAGCATCTTAAGTAGCGATATATTCAGCCTTTAATCGTCTAGTATGCCACGGTATCTAGCTTGGAACTCTTCCAACATACCATCCCTCCACTGAGGGTAAAGACAATGCATGTGACTGACATTCAGTCGTCCTTATCACCCTGGAACACTTCCAGTGATTCTCCCCAGGATCAATTGATACCATCTCACTTCAGCTAGTGAGAATCCTAACATCCATTTAGATCTATCTCATAGATCCAAAACCCAGGATTTAGAAGGTTTCACTTTGATCCTATATGGAGAATCCATGTGATAAACGGATATCGACCGAGCGTAGCATAGGAAATTCCTTCCCTATCAAGAGTATGTCATCCACGTACTCTACGAGGATCATCACCATACTCCCTACTACCTTTTTGTATATACAAGGCTCATCTACCATTTTGATGATGTCAAACTGTTTGACTACTACATCAAAACAGATGTTCCAACTCCGCGATGCCAGCTTTATCCTATAAAGCATCTTGTACACGTTTCCGCTGCTCCCACTGTTTACGAAGCCCTCTGACTGTGTACATATAGACTCTCTTTTCTAAAACATCATTTAGAAAAGCAGTCATGACACCCAACTGCCAGATATCGTAGTTATGATATGTAGCCATGGCAAGTAGGATCCGGATGGACTTAAGCATAGCCACTGGAAAAGGTTTCATCATTATCCATACTTGGTCAATGATGCAAACCTTTTAACAAGTCTAGCTTTGAAAGTCTCAACTTTTCCATCTACACCAAGTAATCTTCTCAAGATATACTTGCTCCTGATAGGGATTTAACCCTCCAGATATAGCAACCAAAGTCCATACTTTGTTCGTGTACATGGATTCCATCTCAGATCGCAAAGCATCCAGCCATTCTTACAGAGTCACTACTCTCGATGGCCTGCTCGAAACTAGTTGGGTCATCATCTCATGATGCAATCCTCGCTCCCACTGTCATCGAGAAACCAAAGTATCTCTCAGGTGGGTGAGGAACTCTACTAGATCGGCGGAGAGGCTGAAGTTCGTTGGTTACTATTGAATCCTTTGGTTCTATCAAATCATCATCTGCAGTTTGTATGGCTGGAACCATTCCAGTTCTACATAACAGTATTTGCCTCGAGCTTGTCCGGATTATGCTTTTAGACATAGCCCGGAAAACCCCAAATCTTAACCAACTTAAGATATGGGCTCTTCCCTTTCCATATCACATATGAAGCGGTAGGCAATTGGTTTGTTTGGAACCCTATTCAATAGGTATGCAGCTTCTCAAGCGCATAACTCCCAAAAGGAAATAGGAAACTCAGTGGTATTCATCATAGAGCACACCATATCACATAGGGTGCTATTGCTCCGCCCCGATGTACCATCGTGCTATGGTGTATACGGAGGAGTAATGCTGAGAGAGAATCTCATTCTCCTTTTAGAATAGTCCAGGATTTCCGTGTTCAAGTATTCTCCTCCTCGATCTTATCAAAGGACATAATACTTATACCCGTATTGGTTCTCTACTTCTAAATCATATTCTGTGAATATCTCAAAAGGTTCGGACTTGTGTTTCAACAGGAACATATGTCTGAATCTTGAAAGATGATCAGAGAATGTAATGAAGTAAAAAGAACCGGTCTTGGCATTTATAGACAGGGGATCTACATACATCAGCATGTATCATCCCAAGAGTTTACCAACTCTTTCTCTCTTTCCAATAAACAGTGCTATGGTCATCTTATCTTTGTGACATGACTGACAAGTTTCACAGGATGTAAATTCAAACTGATTTAAATATGCATCTAAATGTAACTTCAGCCAGTCGGGTCGCATTGATATGACCTAGTCTACAATGCCTCAAGAAGGATTCGTTCATTTCTGAACTATTCCTCTTGTGTGTGTTCCGTATACTAGGAACTGTAGTTTGATTTAGAACGTCAATGCTTTTAGATAACGTGCCTGAACCGATCAACTTTTGATATAGGAAATGTTCAAAACATTATCCGACAATACAAAATTTTATCATTTCTTTACTAATAAAGAGACTGATATGATTTTGTATATCAGGTTCGGTATCTAATAGCATTTGTTCAGAATCAATGTATTGGTAATACAGGGTGACAGTGACCAACAGACTTGGCTGCAACACTTGCCCCGTTTTCTGTCTCATGAAACTTATCACCCGTTCTCAGTTTTTCTACCTTTTTGTAGCCCTATGTAACAGATTACATATCTGGGATCCTGATCCGGTATCATATACCCAGGATGCGGAGGATACTGAGAAACAGTTCTGTATAATGAACACACCCGAAGATGATGCATGAGCATGCACTCTCTTCGTTTGGGTGGCATGGGAAATCTGGTATTCCCCTACTTCATGCTCTGTCTTATAAAAATTATAAGTTGGAGCGGGACTAACGTTCCCCAGCTCAGTATAACAAGCCGGTTCGGTCAATAATCCGTATTATTATCTTGATTAAGGCATGATATTGTCGCTACCTGGAGAGAGAGAGAAGAAAACACTCAGCGTGCGATCTTGCAAGAATAGATTGGTTATTTATTTTATCTAATCAGGATGGCTCCCATTGTTTTTTTTTTATCAAATCTTCCTTCAAACCCTAAAAGGAAAGACTAGCCAGGATTAATTACACACTACAAGTTCGCCAATCTTTCAGCCACGCCAGTGTCGGTACTTTGAGGGAGGTTCCCCGTGCTTTTGCACGGACCTAATTAATGTAAACCTCGTTTTCCCAGAGGCGTAACCCCGTTGACACCTTTCTAGACACCTACTTGATCGTCTAATTGTAATGTGTAAAACTCTTCCAGGAGCAACAATTACTCACAGCGGGTATCGGGATCCAACTATCTCATAGAAGGTATGCAATCTCATTGCAAATTTCAACACTTGAAATTCCCGATAATATTTTGCCCCTAACGTGCTATGACCTTGACGAAAGCCAACAAACCATAGCCCGCTAGTCAAGTTCAACCCGTACATTTCTTGATTGAATTAAACCCACCCGCACGACCCTTGACGAAAGCCAACAAAGCCGCCCGACTACCCTAATCCAATCGCATCGTATGCAGCAGATAAGCAGCATATAGCTACCACACACTACACCTTGACGAAAGCCAACAAATGTAGCACGAATACTATATACAGCTTATCTGAAATGACGGAGGGCTACGACAGGTTTTTCTAAAAACCTATTGCGTAATGAACTTGATATCGTTGTAGAATCAAATGATTTTAAAATGGAGTGTTTGAGGCTTTTCTAGTTTTGCTGAAGGAGTCACTCCCGGTGAAGGGATCGTTGGTCCTTTCCTCGTCGAATGAGGTGCGGGATATGTCATATATATCACTGTGCAAAGCAAAAACTCTTAAAAGCAATCAAAAGACAAACCGCGGGTTGTAGCATCTGCCAGTTATTGCTAAAGGAGTCACTTCCGGTGAAGGGATCTCGGTCCTTTCCTTATCGAATAAGGTGCAGGATATATCATATATACCGCTGTGCAAAGCAAGAACTGTAGCTACCTGTTTTATTTTTGAAATTCGATTCTACAGCATCTAAAGGTTTCTTTTTGTTTTCATTAATCACATTAATGAAGTCCCATCATTTAAAGTACCTAAACATCACAGATAAATACGACGTACACTTATGCCATTCGCATTCGCCTCGATGTCCCCTCGTGCACCGTTAGGTTAGGTAACTAACGGCAGAGCGGGGCAGGGCTAGCGCGAGTGCAAAACATAAGTAACGTCTATATAATATATCATATATACTATATACTGTATCCATCACAGAACATATCACATGATCACATCACAGATATCGCAGCAGAAGTATCATATGAAACATTGGATATACTAGGACATCCGTGCTTTCAATACGAGCCAGTATAAAACACGGATTCCACGGTCGCGATGAATAGCCAAACCCACACCCCTAGACCCCTACGAGAGCGGCAAGCAACCCTACCAATTCTAGAGTTAGGAGACCCGGACTCGACTCCTCGAGTTGGTCTCCCACTGGACTCCAGAACCCGGTTACTTGTGCTCCCCTCCTTGGGTCTATCCTAGTGCGGAAAAAGTAAATAATATACAAAGGGTGACATCTTCCGCAACCTGGAAGTGCCCCAATAAAAGAATATTACATACAAGTTTTTTACATGAATGAAAATGAAAAACACTCATCTCACATAAAAAAAACCCCGGCTATTCAAACACGACGATTCAATATAACATATCCAGCAGCACATAACATCACATGTCATCAACGTAAGTAAATATGCGCATCCCAATTGTCGTTGACATATAGCAACGAAACCGGCGATATCACATATTACACTTACGGTCACAGAAAAGAAAGTGTAAAACTATAATAGTTGGAATCCGCAACCTCCATAGACATCGCATGCCTAATCAAATGAATTACTTAGACATCGCATGCCTAACAATTACAAACCCCGCATTTTAGTCTCAAAATCGAAAACACTTTTCAATATCAAGTCGGGCAATTCAACAAGATTCCCGACATCCTGATCGAATACTCGTCGCAAACTTCAGTAGACGGCCGCACCCCCGATACCGTCGACGAAGTGCACCAAGGCGGAACACCGCTACCGCGAGCACCCGGACGGATGCTTTCGGCGACGGGGTTCTCCTATAGTCACTTGGTCAGGGCTAAGGGGTGTAGCTGTCTATTAAGTTTATCCGGCGAGTATCCGCGTACGCTACGTGATTGCGACGGACTTTTGATCACATCAAAATTCCGTGGCAACCGATCAAGTGAAACTAAAGTGCTATGTTTATAACATTCAAATCAGTTATCTCATAACTACTTGTGAATTCCAATTATTGTATCGCATTCCAGATAAATAGAAAATGTTAAACTTTCCGATCGAACAGTCAAACACTCAAGTTTTCCCGAAACAGATCAACACATGAAACAAGTTTAAAAACATCCAGTTCATGCCTCAGTACCAACGGTCCAGCCGTAGAAGGGTTAAGCCAACGCCTCATATGTGGCACGCCGTACTGCCCCAAACCCGAAGGTTCAAAGGGCAGTTCAAGATGGTCACATAATCGAGTTAAGGTTTGTTGTCTTCTATAGGGTCCATCGCGTTACTTGCACTACTTAGAACGTTATTAAACCACGGAAAGATCCAACACTTAGAAATTTCCCGACAGGGGAAAAGGTGGGTATTTATATCCGGTCGAACTTTTTAACATATTCAAAAAATTATCAGGAAAACACATAGACAAAATTAGACAATCCGATCGAATAATCGAATCCCCAAAACAACCCTTGAAAATTTTGGATTTTTGTGAATTAAAAATATGCAGAAAAATCAGCAGGTGTTTGTAGGAGTTACTGTGAAATTCGACCGGCCAAATCAATCAAACCGCCGCGGTTCCGCGGCACGAGCATGGCTCGTGTGGCGGTTCCGCGGCCGTACGGAGGCATCATTCATTTTAAATTCCACAGTAATTCCTATATTGTTGTGCTGTATTTTTTGGGAATTTTTAACTTACACCCGAATCACATGGAGGCAATAAGCGATAGGAGGGGATTTGTCTCTCCCGGTATAGGGAGTTGATGTTGCGCTGTGTTCGATTGGCTATAACCGGAAATCCCTGGCCAGGGTTGCTGAGATTTACTGGTAAGTGTTACCTGTAGTTTCTCGAACTGTTATAGACCTCATATCGACACGACTTATCGAGCTATTGGGGTCTGACGTTTACCACCCCTAGGCAAGATATGCGACATATCAGACGACGAGACCGGACTGTACGGTAAGTGTTACTGGTTGGATTCACAGGAGTGTGAGCGGGCTTGCTCGTCGATCTTCTGATCACTAAATACCCGGGTGGCCGTTACGTTTAGCAGACCGCTTGCGGCTTGTGGGTGCTTGATATAATCATCATCTGCTGCCGGCGTATTGACGAGTCTTTAGAGTCCTACACAGAGGTTTCCTGGCTCAAGCGAAACGAAATAGGAGCGCATATGAGATATGTGCGGGACCGAGAATAATGTGTGTATGTGATACCGTATTCCATTCTCGCGATGAATGTATCGAATGGTTGTATATGATATAACCTAGTTATCGAATCAAGGATTGATTTGATAAGTCGATACATTGGATACTAGTCGGTTATATGCGACATGACCGGATCATTGAATCAAATGTTGATTTAATGATTAAATGTATAATTATATATATGATATATTACTTTGCATTAACTAGTATTGGTTCATTTTAAAAGGATTTTCTCACTTGATGTACACAAGTTGTATATGTGATATACTTTTGTGCACATGATTGTATCATGTTTGATGATACATGCTAACTTGGTTAAGTGTATAATTAAACCATGGTTGTGTAATGGTTAGGGTTTTGATTTTATTTATTTATTTAATCTTTTTTAGTTTTGGCAAAATAAAATGGTGGATTTATTTGTTCTTTACTAAAAGCTTCTTGAAGCTTCAAAGCATCTTTGAAAAGTCTTCCATTTTGTTTTTACCACTAAACCTAACCATTCACCTAACCCTAGTTTATTCTCTACACTTTACCATGGTTACATTATGATAACCATCACTTGATTATTCAATTAGAATTAATTCATTTTTCCATTCTTTTCTTCTTCTTCTTCTTGATGAAGAAGGAAAAGCTTTCTTGAAATTTATCAAGTGTTGATTCCAAGTGAGAAATGCAATTCTAAAGTGAACCCACTTCCTATTTCTTCATCCTCTACCTCTTTCCAAGTAGTATAGAGTGTTTTCTTCACAAGTTTCATGGCTTGGTGAAGTTGGAGCTTGATCTAGTGTTGCCTCGACGTAGATCATCTTCGGCATCGAAGCCGACGACCAAGCCCGTCCATTTCTCCGATAAAACCGACGCTAGAGCCCGGAATTCGATTTGGACAGCAAGGAGACTTCATCATGGAGTTATGGAGGTGGAGGACCGGATCTACAAAGGTTGTATTTCCGATCACTTAGTTAAGTTGTTAACTAGTTGCATGTTTCGCCTAAAATCTAGTTAACGATCCGTATTAGGGTTTCTCGGCACTTGTAAAATTTGAAATTGGCATGGTTGATGCCTTGTGAGACCTCATTAGTGTGCCTAGGAACCCTACAGTGGTATCAAAGCACAGTGGGAATCACAAAAGACTCTATGACGATCTCGGGTCAACAGACTACTCTGTACCAGTGTCACCAGAGAACTGCCATCTGACGTAAGGTATAATACCATCTAGGAGTTCTCGGCGAGTCCGTCCAGTGTACCCAGTCTCCACTGAGCACCCGTATATCATCTCTGATGTCAAACACCAATGGATATGGGATCATCCATCGCCCATCTGTATGGGTCGAGAAGGTATACGCTAGTCTACACTGGTATATCGATGCCCCGTCTCGATACACCCACGACTAGGGACCTTGAAGGATGTACTTATGGACTACCATGTCCCCACTAGTATGATCTCCATCATACTCCAGGTAGTCAAGTACACATCCTAAGGTCTTTACCAACATGTAACAGAGAAACAATAAGTATACACGTTAAGGTAAAGAGTAACCAGATAGCATACTATCATGTCGAGCAAGAAAGTCCTCCCTATATATGTCCAAGCATCCACTACAATATACATCCTATGTATAGTAATGGCCTCTAGGGCATACATATAACTAACAGTTATGCCCTTGGGAAAACGAGGTTTATTTTTGTCACGACCCGAAAGTACGGAACGTGACCGGCACTTAGATTACGAAGCGTCTAGAGGCGCAACGTAACCTAAGTAAGCCGAAGCCCAGAAATCTAAACCATAAAAAGAAGAAGTAAAAGAAGACATGAAGAAAACAAGTTTAAAAACTTCAGCAAATTTACCCAAAAATTTCAGCAGAGTCTCCTCTGTAAAAACTGGCCCCAAACGGGTACAACAAGTATAATATACACAAACAATAAAAAACATCCCCAAATAGGAGCTAGCTCTACGACAAAAGGCGGAAACAACCACACCAATACACAATAGTATACAACGCCAAAGGGCGAGGCTCAAAATTCAAAAGAAAAAAAAATCCACGAGATATCATAATAATACAAGCGCGACTCTAAGGTCGAAACAAATAAACGGTCCAGTAAACTATCAAGTAATACAAGTTTGGTTGATGGAGCTTTCTAAATACAAATGAAATAATAAAAATACAACGGCGGTTCAGATACAAATGAACCAACCTACCGTGCAAATCACCCGGAATGAAAATGATGTGCCAGCAACTGCCAAGGGACCCTGTACATCAACCTGTAATAAAATTTGGCACAACGGGGGTGAGTTACCAACTCGTGAGTAGAAGACATCTACGAAAAGAAATCGAATGAACGGCGCTATCCTAGGTCATAATAATATACTAATATACTCCTAGTCATCAAGTAAGACAGGATAATAAGCTACGTGTAAATGCAAATACTCCGTGCTCGTGTCAGTGCCTCATATAGTACTATGTCATATGAATGAGTATGCATGCACCATGAACGTAAAATGACTAATCCTGAAATCTAGGTATATCTATATAAGAAATCATTAACTTTTGTCATAGTAAAATGTGTATAGAAATCTGAAATATCAACAATGAAATCCATGGAAATCCATGTCAAGCATCGACACAAAGCATGTAAATCTCAAGTCTCAATACCTCATAATCTCAATGTCTCATAGTCTCAATATCTCGGGCTCCGTCGGTCCGGATCGGCCCATATCATCAAATCTCACGACAATGGTCGGTATCCTCCGGATATCCGCCGCGCCAGACATCACCGGTAGGCAACCTTCCCCTGCCAGGCTCATCGTCTACAACTCGATCTTCTTGCCCCGGGTACCATACCGGGCCCACCATGTACCCGAGACGGTTCATCCACTCCTCGAATCGGGTCTCGAAATCCAACAGAAAACATGAAATCTCATGGTGGACGACACATACATCACGAGAAAACCGCATCTTATGTTTTAAAAAGAGAGGAGGAGAGAGAAAGAAGTTTTTATATATTTTTGCGGTTTTCCCCAAAATCCAGAAATCTCATAGAAAACCAAAATCTCAAAATCATGAGTAAGTATATGATAAGTGTCGGCATATGCCCATAATACTACATGATAACAAGGAAATATGAATGCATGAAATGTCTAAGTAATCAATGCCATGTCTATACTAACCCCAGAGAGCAATCACGATATTACATCAATCTAGCAGTTAGCTGATTGCATCAATAAACGATAATATGATCTAAATTGTACGTGACATAGCAATTACCGATGATGATGTGTGTGAGCCGGCAAATAAGTGTGTGTGGAATATACGCATCATCGGTAATGGTGCTAGTGTCCTAACAGGTAGAGTTTGATTCTTATTATAGAAACATATGTATGAACATGCAACATTATGACTATAGTATGAATGTAAAGACAGATGTGCAATAACCACTCATTTGATATACAAGTATAACTACAATTATATGTCTTGAGCCTAACTACTGTCCATCTAACCTCCTAAAGAACTAAACCTAAAAACTAGTCGATAAGAAATAAGGGTACACCTAAAGTCTGAGTCCATATCTCTAATAGTCGGCGATCCAGCCTCAATAGCGTCACGTACGTAGTACGGTTTCCTCGAAACAAGAGTGCGGATCAATCATCACATCTATGTCTCGTACGGTAAAATCCATCGTACGACATCCCAATATCAGGGTACTGGTGAAGTATCACCTACGTGTCTCATCATTCATATAATATCATCATCAACACATGTCATGATCGAGGTGCTATACTGTAATCGCATACATCAATCATATATCATTGTCAGTATAAATATAGATCGTTAATTTATCCTCAGAAATGTCATGTCACATATATCATATCTTGATCAAGTCACATATGTCAAGTCGTGATCAAGTTACACCTTTATGATATCGCAATCAAGTTACATCTATATGATGTCATAATCAAGTCACACATATAACATATCAGAATATCAATCACATGTTACGGTCCGAGTGCTATTTTAGAGTCCCATGTACCTCTATATCATCACCACCCTTTATTATCTATGTATACCTATGCATTATCTCATTTTCTAATGATCCGCTAACATCATAATACGACCGTATAGTCAAGAATCACGGCATCAAACCCAGCTATACTGTTTCATTCCTGTGTATCATATCACATCATTGTATCCTATATACGTGTTGTGTATATATATATACCTATACCTAGTCCTATATATATATATATACACATACACGTATACACCACGTCAAGTTTCAGTGTGTTCGTGTGTGTGTATCTACCTGAAACCTACGAATCTCTTCCAAGATATTCATCCTCTGGTATGGTCTTCCTAAATCAGTCTAGTCCAGCCTAGGGTCATTACTAGGGTCCTACTCATTAAGAATCTAGGGTCACTTTTGGCTTCCTAATGTCAATAAGTGTTATTCCTATTCTACGATTGCGGGGGTGCTAAACGCCATCCACCCGACTTCCCCCGTAGATATACATCTACTCACCTGGTCCTTGTCTGCCGAAGACGGTGTCGCCATTCTCTTCTTCATCGTCCGCAGTCCACGTGAGGGGTACCTATGTGCAAACACATATAATATCGTAAACTGAATCACAGACAAAACCAAAACGACGCACGAAACGCGCATGGGTTAAAACCTATGTCCCGCTCATGCAAAAAACCAAATATGGCTCGATATCGGCGTACAAACGCCAATTGATCGAGATAAACATCAACGAACAACTCATAGTTTTAAAACTCATTACTTATAATATAAAACTTTTTTTAAATCATCGGAACCCTAAAAATCGATCAAATCGTCCGATTTCGTAAAACCCGAAAACGCCAATTTACCGTTTCACTTCAAAACTTACTGTTTAAACGAAACTAATGGTCATGATACTCATTAATTAGCATAACTAGATTATACAAACCACTACTATATTTTTATTACACAAATTTGTATTAATTTGAAATTTCTAGTTTGCAACCTTTAGCAATTTTCAAAATCTTACAAGCAAAATGTCACAATAGCAATTTTAAACTGGATTTTGCATGAATTAATACAATAAACTACAATTCATTGATGATAATGATATAATGAAACCATAAATTATATTTTAAATTTCATTTATTTAAGAATTTCCAAAAACTAGTTAGCAAAAATGGTATTTTTATTAGTATTTTTCAATTATCAAAAGAAACTAGTGACCAAACTAAGTTTTTCATTCCATAAACAAATAAATATTCTCATTAACACAACAATCTAATGTTACAAACATTAATTGGAATTTATCTCACCAATATATATATATAATATAGAAATCTAGTTTGCAAAATTGTTTAAATTAAACAATTTTGAATCAACAATTTACAATATATCAACCATGCATGATCTTCCATTTATAAAAGTGTCAAACTAGTTATTATAACCCTAATTAATTAATAAAAATCATAACTTGATTTTATAACCCTAACTTGAATTTTTAAAACTTGGAAATAGAATTAATTTCTTAAATCTAAACATGCTTAAATGAAACATCTACTAACAATAAATCAAAAGAATAAAATTTATACCTTCACACAAGAATTCCAAACATGAAAATAAGCCTCCAAAATGAATGCTTTCCATCTCCAAAATCCATGTAAAAATGAGCAAAGAATAAAGGGTAGGAAATAAATAAGATTTTGTGGATTTTTATTTGGATTTTTGTAGGATTTTTGATGATTTTTTGAGGTAAATTAAATTTTGAAGATGGGGGGGCTGCCATGGGGGGTTGAGGCCGGCCACATCATGGAGGAGGGAGAGGAGAGTGAGAAAAGTGAAGAAAAGTGTAGAAACTTCACCCAAAATATCAACTCTTTATATCTTTTCATGATTTTATTTAATTTCTTTCATTTCTTTTCTAAACAACTCAAGAAAAATCTAGAAACGTGGTTAAAATTTGCAAATAAATTTTTCATGATAAACACTAAATTCTAATATGCAATGGTTCATTTTTACAAATTAAACCCTTTCAAATTTGAAATTAACACTAATTTAGTGCATAAATAAACCTTATGTAAATATTTAAAATAATTAATTTAGGAAAAATATTTAATTAAACTAAAAATTTATAAGTGACTAAATAAACACCATTTACAAGTAACAACATAATTAAAATAGGTATTTTTAAATTTATAGTGAAAAATAATTACGGTTTTGTTTTACGAAAAATACGTTTTACTTTACCGAAAATCATAAAATTCACTTAAACGATTTTATTTATTTAATTATTTTTAAAATGTTATAATTTTAATTAGGTCTGTGCGAAAACACAGGGAACCTCCCTCAAAGTACCGGCACTCGCCTGGCTGAAAGATTGGCGAACTTGAGGGTGTAATTAATCCCGGCTAGTATTTTCTTTTAGGGTTTGAAGGAAGATTTGACTAAAACATTGGGAGCCATCGTGATTAGATATATTAATAACCAATCTAATCTTGCAAGAGTATACGCCGAATGTTTTCTTCTCTCTCTTTCCAGGTAGCGACCATGTCACGCCTTAAATCAAGATAATAATATGGATGTATTGACCGAACCCGCTTGTTATACTGAGCTGGGGAACGTTGGTTTCGCTCCAACTTATAATTGTTATAAGACCGAGCAGGAAATAAGGGATTACCAGTATTCTCGTGCCTCCCGAACGAAGAAAGTGCATGCTGATGCATCATCTTCGGGTGTGTTCATTACAGAGAGCTGTTTCTCAGTATCCTTTACGTCCTGGGTATGTGATACCGGATCAGGATCCCACATATGTAATATGTTACATGGGCTACTGACAGGTAGAGAACTAAGAATAGGTGATAAGTTTTAAGAGTTGGAAACGGTGCAAGTGTTGCAGCCAAATCTGTTGGAAGTTATCACCCTATATTACCAAATACATTGATTCTGAACGAATGTTATTAGATACTGAACCTAATATACAACATCATATCAGTCTCTTTGTTAAGTAAAGAAGGATATAATTTTGTATTGTTGGATAATATTTTGAACATTTCCTATATCAAGAGTTGATCGGTTCAGGCACGTTATCTAAAAGTATATACGTTCTAAATCAAACCACAGTTCTTAACGTACAAAACACACACAAGAGGAAGAGTTCAAAAATGAACGAATCCTACTTAAGGCATTGTAGACTAGGTCATATCAATGTGACCCGACTAAGAGAAGTTACATTTCGATGCATATTTAAATCAGTTTGAATTTACATCTTCTGAAACTTGCCAGTAATGTCACAAAGATAAGATGACCATAGCTCCGTTTACTGGAAATAGAGAAAGAGTTAGTGAACTCTTGGGATTGATACATGATGATGTATGTACGTCCCCAGTCTATACATGCCAGGAACGGTTCTTTGTACTTCATTACATTCACTGATGATCTCTCAAGATTCGGACATATGTTCTTGTTGAAACACAAGTCTGAACCTTTTGAGATATTCAAAGAATACAAGTTAGAAGTGTTAGTGTATATGCCCTAGAGGCCATTACTGTATCATACTAGTATGTATATTGCTTGATGGAAGCTTGGGATATTCACAGTTGTATAGACAATCTTGCTCGAAATGGTAGTATGCTACTTGGTTTGTCTCTGCTTTAATGTGTACATGTGTTTCTTTTATTATATCACCTATACGCATTAGTGGAGCCCTTAGGATCTTTGCTTGATTACCAGCGTTATAATGGCAGTCACACTCATGGGGGCTGGGTAATCTACAAGCACATCCTTATTCACACGTCCCTGGTCGTGGGATTATTGAGACAGGGCATCGATACTCCAGAGTAGACTAGCGTATGCGCTTCTCATCCCAGCACGGGAGACGGTCTGTCCCACAGCCGTCAGTACGTCATACTTGAGATAGTATGCGAGTGCTTGTTAGGTTACGAGTACATTGGACAGGACTCGTTAGGAACTGTTGGTTGGTATTATACCTATCGTCAGTTATCAGTTCCCAGGTGACATGAGTACAGCTTAGTCCGTTGACTTGACACTGCCACTTCGCCTCGAGTGTATTCCCACTGTACTTTGATTACTATCCTACCACGGCTCAAAGGAGTCATGCAAACATGTAGTTTTTGGGTGCAGTCCCGAAGCACTTGGAGGCAGTGACGGTTAGACAGGATTCATCTCTCCCGGTATTGGGGGTTGATATCGTGCTGTGTCTAGGAGAGCCATTACACAAAGTCCCTGGCTATGGCAAGCGAGATATACTGGTAGGTTTCCAGTGTTATCTCAGGTGTTCTGGGCTACACTCCGACATGACTTGTACCGCTAGTAGGGGACTGACGATTACCGCCCCCTAGGCCCGCCATGCGATGTTATCAGACGAACAGACCGGACTGTACGGAGAATGTCACATACAGACTCAGTAGGAGTACAGATGGGTTTCACCTCATCCGTCTTCTTATCGGCATCTACCTGGGGGCCGTTACGCACAGCTAGTGCAGCTTGCGGTCTGTGGTTAAACCCACTGCCAGCGTAGTGTCGAGTCTTTAGAGTCCCACACAGAGGGTTATTCGCCTTTGGGCAAAACAGAGTAGAGGTCGCAAGGTTTTGCGACAGGGTTCGTTCACATCCGCGCACTTGCGCACGTTTGGTGTCCGGACAGTCATTACTATCGGGCTCTGGTTTGAGCCGGATCCTAGTATATGTTTTTGGGGTTAGTTTTATCTCATTGTATTCTTGTTCCTCGGAACACGAATGCGGGCGTGTATGCACAGTTGTTTGAGGCGGAGGAAGAGGATTTTCATTAGGGTTTTGGAACGGGTGTGTATGCACAGTTGACAGTCGTCTTTTTCCAAATCCTAATGAATTTGTGATATATCTATTAATAATATTAATTAAATGAAATTGTGTCATGGTTGGGTTTGTTGACTTGTTGACCAAGGATGACTAGTTGACCATGGTTGAAACATTGACCATCATCATTACACATCAAAGATGCTCTTTGATCTTTGCAAAAAACATTTAATGTGATATGATAATGGTCTCATCAAACCTTCCATCACCTTTTTCATTTTGGATTAATATTATTATTAGATAATTCACTTATATTGTTATGGTTGTAAAATACCATCCTCATTCTATCATAACCATTCTCTCTCCTCTCTTCTTCTTCCTCCTCCTCTAGTTCAAGGAGATCCATTCTCATGAGTTGAGAAACCTCTCCTTGAGATAAAATACCCAAAACCACTCTCTACTCACTCTAAGGTTGAAGGTCTAGCAAGCCAAAGACCTTCGTTCTCTCAAAGTTCGAGAAAGCAGCTCAAGGAAGAAACCCTCAGGTGGATCCAACTTTGACAAGAGTAGGCGACGAGGAAAACACCATCCAACCATTACAAAGAGTCCAAGAAGAAGGAGTTCAAGTGTGGTATAACCCCTAACCGAGTAGATAAATCTCTAGTTAGGTTGCTAGTGTGTAGTTTAGCCAAGATCCGTTTTTGTAGTCCAAGTTACCTAAACGAAAAAAAATGTTTTTTACCATTTTCGCAAGCCCGAAAGAACCGGGAGAGGTAACATGGACTTACAGTGGTATCAGAGACTAACTAAACACACCCTAGCAAGTTAGCAAAGTATTTAGAATATCGACCGAACGAAAAAACCGCAAAACACCCCGGAAAACCCTAGTTTCTGCCGATTTTTTTTCTGCTCTAAAAATAAAAAATCATGTCTTAAAAATCGGCACAGGCTTTTCTATAAACAGGCAAGAAAAACGATCACACGAGCCGACCAACGCGCCGTGGTTCCGCGGCAGAAGCTTGCTTCTGCCGCGGATCCGCGGCAGAGTTGACTCGGCCGTGGATCGTTTCTCCTGCAGTTTGTTTCTGGGGGTATTTTGTGATTTTTGGGATGGTTTGTTTCTGCCCAGAATTTCTAGAGAACAAGTTGGTTTTTAGGGTGGTTACAAATCCGTATTTTTGGTCGATTTTCTGTAGACTTTGGCTAATGGTTATATC
This sequence comes from Agapanthus africanus, assembly GCA_030015575.1. Classification (NCBI taxonomy): domain Eukaryota; kingdom Viridiplantae; phylum Streptophyta; class Magnoliopsida; order Asparagales; family Amaryllidaceae; genus Agapanthus; species Agapanthus africanus. Next base: position 190,894,089 of record JASDDO010000001.1, read on the forward strand.
TGTAACGTTATATATGTATTGAACGTCCACTAATCGCTATACGTCGATTAGTGGGGGTTATACATATCTGTGATCTGTGATGTTGATGGTTTGTGTATATGAATTCGTTGGATTGTCGCGAATGAATAGCCGGGGGAATTGTGAGATGAGAGTTTTTTTTATCTTTCAATTCTTGTAATATGTAAATTGATGTAATATTATTTGTATGGCCGCACAACCGGGTCGGGGTTGTAGCCGTCATTGTATAATTTCTTTTTACTGTTTTTGCTCCTAGGATAGACCCAAGGTGGGGTGCACAAACTACCGGGTATCTCGAAGTGCCGAGTGGCCTACTCACGAGTTGAGGGAGGTTGCTTTGCTTCGGGTACTTGGCGGGTAGTTTGCCGCACCCGTAGGGGTCTAGGGTAGGGTGTGGCTATTCATCACGACCGTGTAATCCGCTTTTCGTTACATACTCGAACAGATTGCGGATTCCTAGTATATCCAATGTATTCATCTATGATCTGTAATGTCTATCATTGCTATATATATATACGATATCTATTTAGGCATTGCTTATGTTTTGCATCCGCGCTAGCCCAGCCCCCACTCTGTCGTTAGTTAAGTAACCTAATGGGTGATGACGGGGCCCCGTGGCGAATGGGAATGGCATAAGCGTACGTCATATTTTGGTTGTTTTCTGCAATGGTAGGATTAAATGATGGGACGCGTTGGAATTAATGCAGGAAAATAAACCAAGTAAAAGTCGTTGGAACACTTTCAAAACTACTCGGTTCTTTTCAAAAACCAAATTTTAAATGCAGAGCTTGAACCACTCCTTTTAAAAGCTATCTTGTTCCATCGATTATATCAAGTTCACTATGTTCACAGTTTCGCCAAAACCATTCGTAGCCTTCCATCATTTCAGTTAAATATTTGGTAGTATTCAAGCTATGCATTTTGACTTCACGCCAAGGCATAGTGATTGGTAGCTGCCGGATATTTATCTGTTGCATAGATAGAACGCGTTGATTTGAGACGGTCGTATTGCCTTTTTGGCCTACGTCAAGGGTAGGTACGGGTGGGTTCAAATTAACCTGGATAGTGATGGGTAGAACTTGACATGTGACTTATGACATTTTGACCTCACGCCAAGGTCATAAGAGCATGGGGCAAAAATCCACATCGGGAGTTTCATAAGTACTGAAACTTGCTAGCGCTGCATACCATTTGGAGTGTGATAATTCTGGTAGGATTCCTTCAATTTTGTCACGCGATGATATTTGGATCCCGATCCTACTGTGAGTATATTCTACTCCTCGGAAAATTTCTCACTTAACGATCAATGCTATAAACCCAGTAGGTGTCTAGAAAGGTCTTAGCGGGGCTACGCCCCCAGAGAAAAGAGGTTCTTAAATTAAGGAACTTCGCAAAAGCGTTGGAAAACCTCCCTCGAAGTACCAACACTGGCCTGGCTGAACGGTTAAGCAAGTATTGTACGGTGAGATTGATCCCGACTAATTCTTCCTTTATGGTTTGAGGAGGGATTCGAGAGACAGTAGGAGCCATCCTGTTTAGACAAACTAAAAACCACTCTAAACTTGCAAGAGCATCATGCTAAAGTATTTCTTCTCTCTCTCCTAATTGCAGCGACCAATCGACATGACCAGACTTAAGTTACTACTAGATAAAAACATACTGACAGGGCCAAACTACAAAGATTGGCTCAGGAATGTCAAAATGGCAATCACTTATGACAAGTTGGGTATCTTCTTACCATCAAAGCTCCCCCTGTCACAGGTCCCAAAACCAGCGTCGCGGATAGGGAAATCCGTAAGACCTGGGAAATCGACTGAGCGAAGGCCAAGTGCCTCGTGCTTGCCTCTATGGACAACGAACATCAGAGGAGGCACGAGAATATGGACCTCGAATCCATATTTCTCCATACAAAAGAACTGTATGGAGAGTAATCTCGTATCGCCAGATACGAAGTGTCGAAGAAGTTGTTTTCGGCAAGATTGGCCGTCGGATCATCGGTAGCGGAACACGTGCTTAAGATGATTGACTACATAGAGGAGCTCGCGGACCTTGGGACCACGTTGGAGAATGAGCTCTATACGGACTTGATTCTTCAGTCCCTTCCTTCCACTTACGCCCAGTTCATCCTGAATTTCAACTTGCAAGAAAAGGAAGTTGAACTTTCAGAGCTCCACAACATGCTGAGGAGTGCAGAGGGCACCCTACAGAAAGGTAGGGAAACATCCACTTTGTTTGTAGGAGGATCTTCCTCTTCTAGGTCCAAGGCGAAAGCCAAGGGAAAGAAGAAGAAAACCCCCGCCAAACCATGGGGCGGTGTTAGTAAGAAGGATACGAAGGGAAAGGCAAAAGCAATAAAGGTAGCCGGGAAGCTTGTGGATAAGGAAAAATGCTTTTACTGTCACAAGAGTGGACACTGGAAGAAAGATTGCAGGGCTTGGAAGGCCAGAACACAGGATCTGAAGCAAGTTGCGGCTTCAGCTTCAGGTGTGTATGTTATTGAAAACTGTCTATCAATAAACTCTACTTCCTGGGTATTGGATACCAGATCAGGATCTCATATCTGTAATTCTTTGCAGGGGTTGAGAAAGCGTAGGTTTTTGAAGGCAGGTGGCATGACCCTCAAAGTTGCAAACGGAGCTAGCATGGATGCTGAGGCCGTTGGGGACTATCACCTGGGGATGTCAGATGGACATGTTTTGGTTTTACGTAATTGCTTTTTTGTACCCAATGCAACTTGTAATATCATTTTTGTATCTTTAATATCTAAAGAAGGTTATGAATTTGCGTTTGTAAGTAATGTTGTGAACATTCACCTTAATCAAGTTTTGATTGGGTCAGGTACATTAAGCAATGGTATATACGTATTGAACCAACCACAGATTTTCAATGTCCAGAATACACACAAAAGAAAGTCTCCGGATATCGATCAGGCTTTCTTATGGTATTGTAGAGTGGGTCACATCAATGAGAAAAGATTGACGAAGTTACATACTGAAGGATATTTGGATCCGTTCGAATATCAATCATATGCAACTTGTCAATCCTGTCTCAAAGGAAAGATGACAAAAACTCTGTTTACTGGACACGGAGTAAGAGCGAGCGAGTTCTTGGGACTCGTACACAGCGACGTGTGCGGTCCAATGTCTACACATGCGCGAAGCGGTTATTCTTACTTCATTACTTGTACGGATGATTTTTCAAGTTCGGACATGTCTTCTTAATGAAGCATAAATCTGAAGCCTTTGAAAAGTTCCAGGAATACAAGAATGAAGTAGAAAAAAAAACAGGCAAAAGTATCAAAACACTATGATCTGATCGAGGTGGTGAATACTTGAGTGCCGAGTTCCTGGATTACCTAAAAGAGAATGGAATTCTCTCTCAGCTTACTCCTCCCTACACTCCGCAACATAACGGTGTATCAGAGAGACGTTACCGAACCCTATTGGATATGGTACGGTCCATGATGAGTAACGCTGAGTTACCGCGATCATTCTGGGGATATGCGCTAGAATCAGCCGCATACCTTTTGAACCGAGTTCCAACTAAAACTGTACCTACCACACCATATGAGTTATGGAGTGGGAAGAAACCCTATCTTCAATATCTGAAGATCTGGGGATGTCCAGTTTTTGTCAAAAAGCAGCATGTAGACAAACTCGAGGCACGCTCAGTACTGTGCAAGTTTGTGGGATACCCAAAGAACACCAGGGGGTATCTTTTCTACCACGCAGAGGAACAAAAAGTCTTTGTTTCTCGTAATGCCCACTTTCTAGAACACCAGTTCTTGGAAAAGGAAATTAGTGGGAGCGCAGTAGAACTGGAAGAAATTCCAGAACCACAAGCTATTACTGAAAGCTTAATAGAACCAGAGGGTTCGAAAGATCAGGACATTCCTACGCCGCTCCGCAGGAGTAGTAGGCAGTCTCATTCGCCCGAGAGATACTACGGTTTTCTCATAGACGGGGATAGAGAGGATTGCATCATTGATTGTGATGAGCCTACTAGCTTCTAGCAAGCAATTAAGAGCGTTGACTCGGTAAAATGGCTGGATGCAATGCGGACCGAAATGGAGTCCATGTACACCAACAAAGTATGGACGTTGGACATTGCTCCAGATGGGGTAAAACCCGTAGGATGCAAGTGGATCTTCAAAAGGAAGATTGGTGTAGATGGACAGGTTGAGACCTATAAAGCTAGACTTGTTGCGAAGGGTTTTCGTCAAAGACCTGGTTTGGACTATGACGAAACCTTTTCTCCAGTGGCTATGCTAAAATCCATTCGGATCCTTCTTGTCATTGCTGCCTTCCACGATTATGAGATTGGCATATGGACGTAAAGACCGCTTTTCTAAATGGAAATTTAGAGGAGTGTGTCTATATAGACCAGCCAGAGGGTTTCATTCAGAGTGGGAGCAGCGGAAAAGTGTGCAAGTTGCTCAAGTCCATCTATGGACTAAAGCAGGCATCGAGGAGTTGGAACATCTGTTTTGATGAGATGGTCAAAGAATTTGGCTTTATCAAAAATCCAGATGAACAATACATCTATAGTAGATTTGTAGCAAGAACTGTCGTATTCCTCGTTTTTTACGTGGATGACATTCTGTTGATAGGAAATGACATATCTATGCTACAATCTGTCAAGGGGTTCTTGTCACAAAGGTTCTCCATGAAAGACCTGGGTGATGCCTCCTACATTCTGGGGATCCGGATCTATCGTGATAGATCCAAGAGGATATTAGGACTTTCGCAGTCCAGGTACATCGACACCATACTGAAAAGATTCAGTATGGAAGATTCCAAGCGCGGTAATCTACCGGCTTGTCACGGGATCACCCTCTCCAAAGAGATGTCTCCCAAGACTGATTCGGAAAGGGATCGCATGTTTATTATACCCTACGCTTCTGCGGTAGGCTCTATAATGTATGCGATGTTGTGTACCAGACCAGATGTGGCTTATGCTCTGAGTGTGGTAGGTAGGTATCAGTCAAACCCTGGGGAGAAACACTGGATAGCGGTAAAGAACATTCTCAAGTACCTGAGAAGGACTAAGGAGATGTTCTTGGTGTATGGCGGAAAAGACCTCCAGATTGAGGCCTTTGCTGACTCCAGCTTCCAGAGTGACAAGGATGATTCCAAGTCCATGTCGGGCTTTGTCTTTACCCTTAATGGAGGGGCGGTGTGTTGGAAGAGTTCCAAACAGGAAACCGTTGCTGACTCGACTATGGAAGCGGAATATATCGCTGCATCTGATGCCGCAAAAGAAGCCGTCTGGATGAGGAAGTTCTAGAAAGAACTTCAGGTTGTTCCATCCATTATTGATCCAATACCTCTGTATTGCGACAACAACGGGGCTATAGCTTTAGCGAAGGAACCCATGTCCCATCAAAAATCCAGACACATCTTGAGGCGGTATCACCTGATCAGGGAGATCGTGGATCGCCAGGAGATCGAGGTTCGGAGGGTTGCTTCAGAAGATAACACTGCAGATCCATTCACAAAGGCCTTACCCCAGACTCAGTTCGAGCGGCTGATCGAGATGATAGGTCTTCGATACGCCAGTACATGGCCTTAGTGCAAGTGGGAGATTGTTAGTGTATATGCCCTAGAGGTCATTACTGTATCATACTAGTATGTATATTGCTTGATGGAAGCTTGGGATATTCACAGTTGTATAGACAATCTTGCTCGAAATGGTAGTATGCTACTTAGTTTGTCTCTGCTTTAATGTGTACATGTGTTTCTTTTATTATATCACCTATACGCATTAGTGGAGCCTTTAGGATCTTTGCTTGATTACCAGCGTTGTGACGGCAGTCACACTCGTGGGGGCTGGGTAATCTACAAGCACATCCTTATTTACACGTCCCTGGTCGTGGGATTATCGAGACAGGGCATCGATACTCCAGAGTAGACTAGCATATGCGCTTCTCATCCCAGCACGGGAGACGGTCTGTCCCACAGCCGTCAGTACGTCGTACTTGAGATAGTATGCGGGTGCTCGTTAGGTTACGAGTACACTGGACAGGACTCGTTGGGAACTGTTGGTTGGTATTATACCTATCGTCGGTTATCAGTTCCCAGGTGACATGAGTACAGCTTCATCCGTTGACTTGACATTGTCACTTCGCCTCGAGTGTGTTCCCACTGTACTTTGTGTTTGTGTATATGCCCTAGAGGCCATTACTGTATCATACTAGTTTGTATGTTACTTAATGGAAGCTTGGGATATTCACCTTGTATATACAATCTTGCTCAAAATAGTAGTATCCTACTTGGTTTGTTTCTACTTCAATGTGTACATGTGTTTATTTTAGTATATCGCCTATACACATTAGTGGAGCCCTTAGGATCTTTGCTTGATTACCAGCGTTTTGATGGCAATCACACTAGTGGGGCTGGGTAATCTATAAGCACATCCTTATGCAGGTCCCTGGTCGCAGGACTATCGAGACAGGGCATCGATACTCCGGAGTAGACTAGCGCATGCGCTTCTCATCCCAGTGTGGGAGACGGTCTGTCCCACAGCCGTCGGTACGTCGTACTTGAGATAGTATGCGGGTGCTCGTTGGGTTACGAGTACACTGGACAGGACTCGTCGGAAACTGACTAGTTGGTATTATGCCTATCGTCAGTTATCAGTTCCCAGGTGACATGAGTACAGCTTAGTCCGCTGACTTGACACTGTCACTTCGCCTCGAGTGTGTTCCCACTGTACTTTGATTACTACCCTACCACGGCTCAAAGGAGTCGTGCAAACAGGTGGTAGTTGGGTGCAGTCCCGAAGCACTTGGATGCAGTGACGGTTAGACAGGATTCGTCTCTCCCGGTATTAGGGGTTGACATCGCGCTGTGTCTAGGAGAGCCATTACACGAGTAGTCCCTGGCCAGGACAAACGAGATATACTGGTAGGCTTCCAGTGTTATCTCAGGGTATTTTGGGTTTCACTCCGACACGACTTGTACCGCTATTGGGGGACTGACATTTACCGCCCCCTAGGCCCGCCATGCGATGTATCAGACGAACAGACTGGACTGTACCGAGAATGTCACATTCAGTCTCAGTAGGAGTTCAGATGGGTTTCGCCTCGTTAGTCTTCTTGTCGGCATCTTCCTGGGGACCGTTACGCACAGCTAGTGCCGCTTGCGGTCTGTGGTTAAACCCACTGCCAGCGTAGTGTCGAGTCTTTGGAGTCCCACACAGAAAGCTATTCGCCTTTAGGCAAAAGAGTAGAGGTCGCATGGTTTTGCGGCAGGTCGCATGGTTTTGCGACAGGGTTCGGTCACATCCGTGCACTTATGCACGTACAGTGTCCGGACAGTTATCACTAGCGGGCTTTGGTTTAAGCCAGATCCTAGTGTACCTTTTGGGATTGGATTTATCCAGTATGCATTCGTGTTCCTCGGAACGCGGATGCGGGTGTGTATGCACAGTTGACGGAGAGACAGAGGCAGAGGATTCTCATTAGGGTTGTTGACCGTTGACAGTTGACTATTGACTTTTTGTTCAACCCTAATGAGAATATGATATGTGATTAACAATTATATTAATTAAGTATTATGGTGACGTGGTTGTTGAGGGATTGACTTTGTTGACTTGTTGACTTTTATTGACTTGTTGACTTTGTTGACCGGTTGACTAGGCTTGACTAGTTGACCATCATGATAACTATAGCTATCATTTCATGGCAAAGACTTTTGCTTGCTTGCTCTTTTGTGCAAAATGAGTGCATGAAATGATATGGCTATGGTTGCTTAAACCATCACATAATACTTGATTGATATGAGGTGTTATGATTGTTTTGGATTATGAGAGCAAAATGAGAAAAGTCTTCTCTCATTCTTTCATGCTCATTCTCTCTCTTGTTCTTGAGCTCTCATCTCCTCCTCTTGCTCTCCCTCTCTTGACTCTATGGTTCACTTGTCTCATGAGTTGAGAACCAAGAAGCATAGATAAAATCCCATACAAATTCTTCTCTACTCACTCTAGTTCACAAGGTTTAGCAAACCTACTGAACTAGTTTCTTCAAAGTTCGAAAAAGGAGCCAAAGGTTGAAGCTTTCAGGTGGATCTATCTTCGGCGTAAGGAGACGACGGGAAGAAGCCGATCCGGACCACCATCGAGGTTTGAAGACGAAGGAGTTCAAGACAAGAAAGGTATAAACCCCCTAACCGAGTAGTTAACGACTCCTTCTTAGGTTGTTAGTTAGATGTTTAACAAAGATCCGGGTTTTAAGTCCATGTTACCACCTCTAAGAAAATCGTTTTTTACCAAATTCCGCATGCCCGAAAGTACCGGGAGAGGTAGCATGGACTTAAAGTGGTATCAGAGCCTAGTTAAACTCTATCTAACATGTTAGCAAAGTAGCTAGAAGATCGATCAAAGAAAAAGTCGCAAAACGTACCCCGTTTTTTAAACTTTCTGTCGATTTTAAAAGTGCTGGAATTTTTTTTTGAGATACACCAAAAATCGACTCAGGGTTTTCTGAAGAAACTGCAAAAATTTGACCCCCTAAGTCGATCAAAGCGCCGCGGTTCCGCGGCGGGAGCTTGCTCCCGCCGAGGAACCGCGGCCGAGTTGACTCGGTCATGGGGTTTCTTCTTTGCAGTTTGCTCATAGGGGTATTTTGGGATTTTTGGAATATATATTTTCTGCCCAGATTTTCCAGAACGAAAATTTTATTTTTGGGGCCTGAAAATCCGTATTTTTGATCGAACTTCTAAAAGACTTTAGCTGACGGGTTTTTCTGTAATGTGATATTTGTATTGAACGTCTGCTAATCGCTATATGTCGATTAGTGGGGGTTATACAAATCTTTGATCAGTAATGTTATTGGAATGTGTATATGAATTCATTGGATTTTCGCGGGTGAATAGCCGGGGGGTTGTGAGACGAGTGTTTTCTTTTCTTTCAATTCATGTAAATTTGTAAATTGATGTAATAATTATTTGTATGGCCGCACAACCGGTTCGGGGTTGTAGCCGTCATTGTATAATTTCTTTTACTGTTTTTGCTCCTAGGATAGACCCATGGAGGGGGTGCACAAACTACCGGGTATGCCGAAGTGCCTAGTGGCCTACTCACGGAGTTGAGGGAGGTTGCTTCGCTTCGGGTACTTGGCGGGTAGTTTGCCGCACCCGTAGGGGTCTTGGGTGGGGTATTGGCTATTCACCGCGACCGTGTAATCTGCTTTTCGTTACAGGCTCGTACGAATTGCGAATTCCTAGTATATCCAATGTATTCATCTGTGATCTGAAATGGCTATCATTGCAATATATCTATATATGATATTATTTAGGCGTTGCTTATGTTTTACAGCCGCGCTAGCCCAGCCCCCGCTCTGTCGTTAGTTAAGTAACCTAACGGGTAATGACGGGGCCCCGTGGCGAATGCGAATGACATAAGCGTACGTCATATTTTAGTTCTTTTCTGCAATGGTAGGATTAAATGATGGGACGCATTAAAAGAACTAATGCAAGAATATCACGCATTAAAAGAACTAATGCAAGAAAATAAACCAAGGTAAAATCGTTGGAACACTTTCGGAAAACCACTCGGTTCTTTTCAAAACTAACTTTTAAATGCGGAGCTTGAGCCACTCCTTTTAAAAGCTATCTCGTTCCATCGATTATATCAAGTTCACTACGTTCACGGTTTTGCCAAAACCATTCGTAGCCCTCCGTCGTTTCACATGAATAGTCAATAGTATTCAAGCTGTGTATGTTGGCCAAAGTCAAGGCATAGTGATTGGTAGCTATTGGGTATTCATGTGTAGCATAGATAGATGCGTTGGTTTGGGACAGTCGTACTGCAATTTTGGCCAAAGTCAAGGGTAGGTACGGATGGATCCAAGTTAACCTGGATAATGACGGGTAGAACTTGACATGTGACTTATGATATTTTGGCCAAAGTCAAGGTCATAAGAGCATGGGGCAAAAATCCACATCGGGAGTTTCATAAGTACTGAAACTTGCTAGATTTGCATACCACTTGGAGTGTGATGATTCTGGTAGGATTCCTTCAGTTTCGTCACGCGATGATATTTGGATCCCGATCCTACTGAGAGTATATGCTACTCCTCGGGAAATTTCTCACTAAACGATCAATGCTATAAACCTAGTAGGTGCCTAGAAAGGTGTTAGCGGGGCTACACCCCAAGGGAAAAGAGGTTCTTGAATTAAGGAACTTCGCGAAAGCGTTGGAAAACCTCCCTCGAAGTACCGATACTGGCCTGGCTGAACGGTTAAGCAAGTATTGTGCGGTGGGATTGATCCCGACTAATTCTTCCTTTTTGGTTTGAGGAGGGATTCGAGAAACAGTGGGAGCCATCCTGTTTAGACAAACTAAAAACCATTCTAAACTTGCAAGAGCATCAAGCTGAGTTTTTCTTCTCTCTCCTAATTGCAGCGACCAATCGACATGACTGGACTTAAGTTACTTCTAGATAAAAACATACTGACAGGGCCAAACTACAAAGATTGGCTCAGGAATGTCAAGATGGCAATCACTTATGACAAGCTGGGGTATCTTCTTACCACCAAAGCTCCCCCTGTCCCTGGTCCCACTTCCAGCGTCGCGGATAAGGAAATCCGTAAGACTTGGGAGATTGATAGCGCGAAGGCCAAATGCCTCGTACTTGCCTCTATGGACAATGAACATCAGAGGAGGCACGAGAATATGGACTTGGAATCATATTTCTTCATACAAAAGAACTGTATGGAGAGCAATCTCGTATCGCAAGATACGAAGCGTCGAAAAAGTTATTTTCGGCAAGGATGGCCGTCGGATAATCAGTAGCAGAGCACGTGCTTAAGATGATCAGCGACATTGAGGAGCTCGCGGACCTAGGGACCACATTGGAGAGTGAGCTCTATACGGACTTAGTTCTCCAGTCCCTTCCTTCCACTTACGCCCAGTTTATACTGAACTTCAACTTACAAGAAAAGGAAGTTGAACTTTCAGAGCTCCTCAATATGCTGAGGAGCGCAGAGGGCACCCTACAGAACGGTAGGGAAACATCCACTTTGTTTGTAGGAGGATCATCTTCTTTTAGGTCCAAGGCGAAAGCCAAGGGAAAGAAGAAGAAAGCCCCCGCCAAACCAAGAGGCGGTGTTAGTAAAGTGGATACGAAGGGAAAAGCAAAAGCAACAAAGAAAGCGGGGAAGCTTGTGGATAAGGAAGAATGCTTCAATTGTCATAAGAAAGGACACTGGAAGAATGATTGCAGGGCTTGGAAAGCCAGGACACAGGAATTGAAGCAGGTTGCAGCTTCAGCTTCAGGTGTGTATGTTATTGAAAACTGTCTTTCAATAAACTCTACTTTCTGGGTATTGGATACCGGATCAGGATCTCATATCTGTAATTCATTGCAAGCGTTGAGAAATCGTAGGGTTTTGAAGGCAGGTGACATGACCCTCAGAGTTGCGAACGGAGCTAGCATGGATGCTAAAGCCGTGGGGGACTATCACCTGGGAATGTCAGATGGACATGTTTTGGTTTTGCGTAATTGCTTTTTTGTACCCAACGCAACTTGTAATATCATTTCTGTATCTTTAGTTTCTAAAGAAGGTTATGAATTTGCGTTTGTAAGCAATGTTGTAAACATTCACCTTAATCAAGTTCTGATTGGGTCAGGTACATTGAGCAATGGTATATACGTATTAAACCAACCACAGATTTTCAATGTCCAGAATACACACAAAAGAAAGTCTCCGGAAATAAATCAGACTTTCTTATGGCATTGTAGACTGGGTCACATCAATGAGAGAAGGTTGACAAAGTTACATACAGAAGGATATTTGAATCCGTTCGAATATCAATCGTATGCCACTTGTCAATCCTGTCTCAAAGGAAAGATGACAAAGACTCCGTTTACTGGACACGGAGTAAGGGCGAGCGAGCTCTTGGGACTCGTACACAGTGACGTGTGCGGTCCAATGTCTACACATGCGCGAAGCGGTTATTCTTACTTCATTACTTTTACGGATGACTTTTCAAGGTACGGTTATGTCTTCTTAATGAAACATAAGTCCGAAGCCTTTGGAAAGTTCCAGGAATATAAGAATGAAGTAGAAAAAAAGACCGGCAAAAGTATCAAGATTCTAAGATCGGATCGAGGTGGAGAATACTTAAGTGCCGAATTCCTGAATTACATAAAAGAGAATGGAATTCTCTCTCAGCTTACTCCTCCATACACTCCGCAACATAACGGTGTATCGGAGAGACGGAACCGCACCCTATTGGATATGGTACGGTCCATGATGAGTAACGCTGAGTTACCGCGATCATTCTGGGGGTATGCGCTAGAATCAGCTGCGTACCTTTTGAACCGAGTTCCCACTAAGACTGTGCCTACCACACCATATGAGATGTGGTGTGGGAAGAGGCCCCATCTTAATCACATTAAGACATGGGGAAGTCCAGCTTTTGTCAAAAAGCAGCATGCGGACAAGCTCGAGGCACGCTCAGTACAGTGCAAGTTCGTGGGATATCCAAAGAACTCCAAGGGATATTTCTTCTATTGCAAAGAGGAACAAAAAGTTATTGTTTCTCGTCATGCCCACTTTCTAGAACACCAGTTCTTAGAAAAGGAAATTAGTGGGAGCGCAGTAGAACTGGAAGAAATTCCAGAACCACAGACTATTACTGAAAGTTTAGTGGAAACAAAGGGTTCAAAAGAACAGGACATTCCTACGCCGCTCCGCAGGAGTAGTAGGCAGTCTCATCCGCCCGAGAGATACTACGGTTTTCTCATAGACGGGGATAGAGTGGATTGCATCATAGATTATGATGAGCCTACTAGCTTCCAACAGGCCGTTCAGAGCGTTGACTCAGTAAAATGGCTGGATGCAATACGGACCGAAATGGAGTCCATGTACACCAACAAAGTATGGACGTTGGACATTGCTCCAGACGGGGTAAAACCCGTAGGATGCAAGTGGATCTTCAAAAGGAAGATTGGTGTAGATGGACAGGTTGAGACCTATAAAGCTAGACTTGTTGCAAAGGGTTTCAGTCAAAGACCTGGCTTGGACTATGACGAAACCTTTTCTCCAGTGGCTATGCTGAAATCCATTCGGATCCTTCTTGCCATTGCTGCCTTCCACGATTATAAGATCTGGCAAATGGACGTAAAGACCGCTTTTCTAAATGGAAATTTAGAGGAGTGTGTCTATATGGACCAACCAGAGGGTTTCATTCAGAGTGGGAGCAGTGGAAAGGTGTGCAAGTTGCTTAAGTCCATCTATGGACTAAAGCAGGCATCACGGAGTTGGAACATCCGTTTTGATGAGACGGTCAAGGAATTTGGCTTTATCAAAAATCCAGATGAACCATGCATCTATTGTAGATTTGTAGCGAGAACTGTAGTATTCCTCGTTTTGTACGTGGATGACATTCTCTTAATAGGAAATGACATTCCTATGCTACAATCTGTCAAGGGGTTCTTGTCACAAAGGTTCTCCATGAAAGACCTGGGTGATGCCTCATACATCCTGGGGATCCGGATCCATCGTGATAGATCCAAGAGGATATTAGGACTTTCACAGTCCAGGTACATCGACACCATACTGAAGAGGTTCAGTATGGAAGATTCCAAGCGCGGTAACCTACCGGCTTGTCACGGGATCACCTTCTCTAAAGATATGTCTCCCAAGACTGATTTGGAGAGGGATCGCATGTCTATTATACCATACGCTTCTACGGTAGGCTCTATAATGTATGCGATGTTGTGTACCAGACCGGATGTAGCTTATGCACTTAGTGTGGTAAGCCGGTATCAGTCAAACCCTGGGGAGAAACACTGGATAGCATTAAAGAACATTCTCAAGTACCTCAGAAGGACTAAGGAGATGTTCTTGGTGTATGGCGGAAAAGTCCTCCAGATCGAGGCCTTTGCTGACTCCATCTTCCAGAGTGACAAGGATGATTCCAAGTCCATGTCGGGTTTTGTCTTTACCATCAATGGAGGGGCGGTGTGTTGGAAGAGTTCCAAACAGGAAACCGTTGCAGACTCGACGATGGAAGCGGAATACATCGCTGCATCTGATGCCGCAAAAGAAGCTGTCTGGATGAGGAAGTTCTTGAAAGAACTTCAGGTGGTTCCGTCCATTGTTGATCCAATACCTCTGTACTGCGACAACAACGGGGCTATAGCTTTAGCGAAGGAACCCAGGTCCCATCAGAGATCCAGACACATCTTGAGGCGGTATCACCTGATCAGGGAGATCGTGGATCGCCAGGAGATCGAGGTTCGGAGAGTCACTTCAGAAGATAACACTGCAGATCCATTCACCAAGGCCTTGCCCCAGACTCAGTTCGAGCGGCTGATCGAGATGATAGGTCTTTGATACGCCAGTACATGGCCTTAGTGCAAGTGGGAGATTGTTAGTGTATATGCCCTAGAGGCCATTACTGTATCATACTAGTTTGTATATTACTTAATGGAAGCTTGGGATATTCACCTTGTATATACAATCTTGCTCAAAATAGTAGTATGCTACTTGGTTTGTTTCTACTTCAATGTGTACATGTGTTTATTTTAGTATATCGCCTATACACATTAGTGGAGCCCTTAGGATCTTTGCTTGATTACCAGCGTTATGATGGCAATCACACTAGTGGGGCTGGGTAATCTATAAGCACATCCTTATGCAGGTCCCTGGTCGCAGGACTATCGAGACAGGGCATCGATACTCCGGAGTAGACTAGCGCATGCGCTTCTCATCCCAGTGTGGGAGACGGTCTGTCCCACAGCCGTCGGTACGTCGTACTTGAGATAGTATGCGGGTGCTCGTTGGGTTACGAGTACACTGGACAGGACTCGTCGGGAACTGACTAGTTGGTATTATACCTATCGTCAGTTATCAGTTCCCAGGTGACATGTTATAGCTTAGTCCGCTGACTTGACACTGTCACTTCGCCTCGAGTGTGTTCCCACTGTACTTTGATTACTACCCTACCACGGCTCAAAGGAGTCGTGCAAACAGGTGGTAGTTGGGTGCAGTCCCGAAGCACTTGGAGTTAGTGACGGTTAGAAAGGATTCGTCTCTCCCGGTATTGGGGGTTGACATCGCGCTGTGTCTAGGAGAGCCATTACACGAGTAGTCCCTGGCCAGGGCAAACGAGATATACTGGTAGGCTTCCAGTGTTATCTCAGGGTGTTTTGGGCTTCACTCCGACACGACTTGTACCGCTATTGGGGGACTGACGTCTACCGCCCCCTAGCCCCGCCATCCGATGTATCAGACGAACAGACCGGACTGTACGGAGAATGTCACATTCAGGCTCAGTAGAAGTTCAGATAGGTTTCGCCTCGTCAGTCTTCTTGTCGGCATCTACCTGGGGACCGTTACGCACAGCTAGTGCCGCTTGCGGTCTGTGGTTAAACCCACTGCCAGCGTAGTGTCGAGTCTTTAGAGTCCCACACAGAAAGCTATTCGCCTTTAGGCAAAAGAGTAGAGGTCGCATGGTTTTGCGGCAGGTCGCATGGTTTTGCGACAGGGTTCGGTCACATCCGTGCACTTATGCACGTACTGTGTCCGGACAGTTATCACTAGCGGGCTTTGGTTTAAGCCAGATCCTAGTGTACCTTTTGGGATTGGATTTATCCAGTATGCATTCGTGTTCCTCGGAACGCGGATGCGGGTGTGTATGCACAGTTGACGGAGAGACAGAGGCAGAGGATTCTCATTAGGGTTGTTGACCGTTGACAGTTGACTATTGACTTTTTGTTCAACCCTAATGAGAATATGATATTTGATTAACAATTAGATTAATTAAGTATTATGGTGACATGGTTGTTGAGGGATTGACTTTGTTGACTTGTTGAATTTGTTGACCGGTTGACTAGGCTTGACTAGTTGACCATCATGATAACTATAGCTATCATTTCATGGCAAAGACTTTTGCTTGCTTGCTCTTTTGTGCAAAATGAGTGCATGAAATGATATGGCTATGGTTGCTTAAACCATCACATAATACTTGATTGATATGAGGTGTTATGATTGTTTTGGATTATGAGAGCAAAATGAGAAAAGTCTTCTCTCATTCTTTCATGCTCATTCTCTCTCTTGTTATTGAGCTCTCATCTCCTCCTCTTGCTCTCCCTCTCTTGACTCTATGGTTCACTTGTCTCATGAGTTGAGAACTAAGAACCATAGATAAAATCCCATACAAACTCTTCTCTACTCACTCTAGTTCACAAGGTTTAGCAAACCGAGTGAACTAGTTTCTTCAAAGTTCGAAGAAGGAGCCAAAGGTTGAAGCTTTCAGGTGGATCTATCTTCGGCGTAAGGAGACGACGGGAAGAAGCCGATCCGGACCACCATCGAGGTTTGAAGACGAAGGAGTTCAAGACAAGAAAGGTATAAACCCCCTAACCGAGTAGTTAACGACTCCTAGTTAGGTTGTTAGTTAGATGTTTAACAGAGATCCGGGTTTTAAGTCCATGTTACCACCTCTAAGAAAATCGTTTTTTACCAAATTCCGCATGCCCGAAAGTACCGGGAGAGGTAGCATGGACTTACACTTTGATTACTACCCTACCACGGCTCAAAGGAGTCATGCAAACAGGTAGTTTTTGGGTGCAGTCCCGAAGCACTTGGAGGCAGCGATGGTTAGACAGGATTCGTCTCTCCCGGTATTGGGGGTTGATATCGCGCTGTGTCTAGGAGAGCCATTACACAAAGTGTTGGAGATAGTGCCCTCAGAGTCAATTATTGGATCACAGGCATGTGATTGCAATGATTGAGGGAGGACCTGTCCCTGTAGGACAGTCTTACTCGAGATGATAGTATGCTATCTGGTTTATCTTTATCATCGTGTACTGCTTAGGTGACCTGACAGGTCGCTATTACACGTTGATAGAGCCCTTAGGATTCTTGCTTGACCACCAGCAGTATGAGGGCGATCATATACGTGAGAGCTGGCAGTCTATGAGCACATCCTTAAAAGGTCTCTAGTCGTGGGAGTTTCGAGATAGGGCATCGATACTCCAGAGTAGACTAGTGTATACAGTCGAGACCCCGACGAGGGGCGGTGGCCGGTCTCACAAGCCACTGGTGTCAGTTAGTTCACCTAAGATGTATACAGGTGCTCATTGGGTTATGAGTACACCGGACATGACTCGCCGGGAACATGCTAGTTGGTCATATACCAGACGTCAGATGGCAGTTCCCTGGTGACATGTGTACAGGTTAGTTCATCGACCTGGGGATCGTCATTTGTCTCGTGTGAGTTCCCACTGTACTTTGATTACTACCCTACCACGGCTCAAAGGAGTCGTGCAAACAGGTTTTAGTTGGGTACAGTCCCGAGCCACATGGAGGCAGCGAGCGTATCTTCAGGGGTTCGTCTCTCCCGGTATTGGGGGTGAGGTCGCGCTGTGTCTAGGAGAGCCATTACACGATGCCCTCGGCCGAGGCAAGGAGATTTACTGGTTGGTATTCCAGTAGTATCTCAGGGTGTTCTGGGCTACACTCCGACATGACTTGTACCGCTTTTGGGGGTCTGACTTTTACCAACCCCCTAAGCCCGCCATGCGATGCTCATAGACGAACGGACCGGACTGTACGGATATTGTCACTGACAGGCTCAGTAGGGTGTCAGGATGAGTTCGCTCATCGACGTCCCTTTTGATCAATACCTGGTAGCCCGTTACGTATTGGCTTATACCTCTGACGTGCTAGTGGTTAAATCCACAACCAAGGTGTTGACGAGTCTTTAGAGTCCCCCACATTCAGTTACTCAAGCTTTCGGGCGAAAAGCTGTAGAGGCCGTATGGAGATATGGTAAGGTCCGATCAGATACGTGCGGTATTGCACGGATCAGGATCGGACAGTTTGTGTAGGGTTCCTAGGCACACTAATGAGGTCTCACAAGGCATCAACCATGCCAATTTCAAAAATTACGGGTGCCAAGAAACTCTAATACGGATCGTTAACTAGAATATTAGGCGAAACAAATGTGAATAGTTAACAACTTAACTAATAGAACGGAAATACAACCTTTGTAGATCCGGTCCTCCACCTCCATAGCTCCGCAATGAAGTCTCCTCGCTGTCCAAATGGAAACCCGGGCTCTAGCGTCGGCTTCATCGGAGAATGGACGGGCTAGGTCATCGACTACGCTGCCGAAGATGATCTACGTCGAGGCATCACTAGATCAAGCTCTACCTTCACCAAGCCATGAAAACTTGTGAAGGAAACACACTCTACTACTTGGCAAGAGGCAGAGGATGAAGAAATAGGAAGTGGGTAGACTTTAGAATTGGATTTCTCACTCTTTTTCATCAATCACCATTGATGAAGTCTAGGTTTTCTTCTTGAAGAAGAAGAAGAAGAAGATAGAAATATTATGATAAGTTATTTTGAAAATAGAAAATCAAAGAATACTTATCATAAACCAACCATGGTCAATTGTAGGGACCAAACTAAGCTTAGGTGAATGGTTAGGTTAGGTATGAAGACAAAATGGTCACTTTGGTCAAAGCTTCATGAAGCTTCAATGAAAAACAAAACTAGCAACCATTTTCTTTTCTTTTGCCATTTCTTTTAATCCAAATTACAAAGATATTAAAAATGAATAAGTGCATAAATGGATCAAATGAAACCCTAACCATCAACTAACCATGGTTTAATCATACACTTAACCAAGTTGTAAGTGCACGGCGGCGCCCCGGCCGTCAAACCGACGGCCAATTGCGGAAGCGGTGAATAACTTTAATTTTGCGGACTTAGCAAACCGGCACCACCGCGCACTATAACCCGGATCGAAAACCATTAACTAGTCTAAGCTAACAAGAAGATGGGTTAGAGATATACCGACGATCCAAGTCCTCCGGTCTTCTCGTCATGGTCCCGATCTCCTGCGGAAAAGTCCCGTCTCCTCCTCGTCGCTGGAAGTGCACCACATCGCCTACTTCTTTTACGGGCTCCCACCTCAATGCCGAGGCAACTCGGGCACGAAGCCGGCTACTCGACGTGCCCAAGATTTGCTGTAGAATGTTTGGTAGAGCTTGTGTCTCACTTTTGGGGTTGTGGAATTGCCATTTGAGGAGGGATTGAACTTGGAGCTTTTTAGATGGAACTTGTGGGATTTTTGCAACATGAAATGAAGCAAAATCCCACCTCAAAATATTTGGACAGCCCCTTCAAGAGGGAGGCCGGCCATGCTCTAGTGAGTGAGGGAGAGAATGAGATGGATCACCATGAGAGAGTGAGAGGCTTGAACAATAATGCAAGGCATCAAAAAACAATTATGAAAGAATATGATCACAACACCAAAACCACACTCAAACCACAACCATCACTAAACAAAGTCAAGCCATCATGATAGCTAGAAGTCAAGGTCAAGCAAGTCAATGGAAGGTGCACCATCATGAAGACTATCATGATGCTACAAAAAGCAAAGACCCCCTTCCACAAATGCCTATTTGCAACAATGCAAATAAGCCCTCCTCCACCAAACTTCGGCCAATGAACGGAACAAAGGAAATTGGCCGAAACGGAAAGCAAACTGGCAACTCCAGAAAACTGGTCCCGTAATAAATTACAGGAAAACCCCAATACTGTGCATACACACCCGCATCTGTATTTCGACCGAAATACAGATGCAAAGAGACAAAATCTACACTGTACTATACTAGGATCCGGCTTAAACCAAAGCCGGCTAGTAATATCCGTTCGATCCTGATCCGTGCAATACCGCACGTATCTGATCGAACCCTGCCATATAACCATACGGCCTATAGTACAGACTGTCCGATCCTGATCCGTGCAATACCGCACGTATCTGATCGGACCTTGCCATATCTCCATACGGCCTCTACAGCTTTTCGCCCGAAAGCTGAGTAACTGAAATGTGGGGGACTCTAAAGACTCGTCAACACCTTGGTTGTGGATTTAACCACTAGCACGTCAGAGGTATAAGCCAATACGTGACGGGCTACCAGGTACTGACCAAATGGGACGTCGATGAGGAAGCTCACCCCGACACCCAACTGAGCCTGTCAGTGACAATATCCGTGCAGTCCGGTCCGTTCGTCTATGAGCATCGCATGGCGGGCCTAGGGGGTTGGTAAAAGTCAGACCCCCAAAAGCGGTACAAGTCGTGTCGGAGTGTAGCCCAGAACACCCTGAGATACTACTGGAATACCTACCAGTAAATCTCCTTGCCTTGGCCAAGGACTTTGTGTAATGGCTCTCCTAGACACAGCACGACCTCACCCCCAATACCGGGAGAGACGAACCCCTGAAGATACGCTCACTGCCTCCATGTGGCTCGGGACTGTACCCAACTAAAACCTGTTTGCACGACTCCTTTGAGCCGTGGTAGGGTAGTAATCAAAGTACAGTGGGAACTCACACGAGACAAATGACGATCCCCAGGTCGATGAACTAACCTGCACACATGTCACCAGGGAACTGCCATCTGACGTCTGGTATATGACCAACTAGCATGTTCCCGGCGAGTCCTGTCCGGTGTACTCATAACCCAATGAGCACCTGTATACATCTTAGGTGATCCAACTGACACCAGTGGCTTGTGAGACCGGCCACCGCCCCTCGTCGGGGTCTCGACTGTATACACTAGTCTACTAATGGAGTATCGATGCCCAGTCTCGAAACTCCCACGACTAGGGACCTTTTAAGGATAAGCTTATAGACCCCCAGCTCCCACTTATATGATCGCCCTCATACTGCTGGTGGTCAAGCAAGAATCCTAGGGGCTCTATCAACGTGTAATAGCGACGTGTCATGTCACCTAAAGCAGTACACAATGATAAAGGTAAACCAGATAGCATACTATCATCTCGAGCAAGACTGTCCTACTGGGATAGGTCCTCCCTCAATCATTACAATCACGTACCTGTGACCTAATAATTGACTCTGAGGGCACTATCTCCAACAATCTCCCACTTGCACTCAAGGCTAATTATTGCGATGTCGCATACTCACAGCCCGTGTGATACCGAACACCCAACTCCTCTACTAGTCAGTCTCACAAAGCTCGTTTGCGAAACTATTGCGTTCGAGGAATAACCTTAGTGAGTGGATCCGCTTAGTTGTCTCTTTCCATGTCTCTCTATATCTCAAGTTCGCGGAGAAAGCCATCTCCCGAAATGAGCAATACATGTCTTAGAACGTGTCTGGATGTCTGATGGGACCTAGCTCATAAATGAACTCCAAATCCAAACTTCTTAGACTGTATCGACAACTGAACTTAATCAGTATCCTGCGCGCCATGCCTCCCTCAGTATTGGCTTGGACCACCTGTCCAAAATACTGCCCCTCATCAGAAGGAAAAACTATAACTCTGACAACCTCCTTGTCGTCCATGTCACCTTGGAAGCCTGGAATGATAACTGTCTCCTGAATGAGGCTGTCGTTATCATATCCCTAGAACATCCACTTATGTTCTAAAACTGCTTCCGACTGTTTCTCCAGGATTGGATTAATGTCAACTTATTGCATCTAGTGCAAGAACAACATCTGGTGTGGTACTTGACATCTCATGATTGACTCAATTGCCTAAGCAAGTGATCTGTCAATCATGCACGTCCCTCTCCCCTTTAGTCTGTAAGACACCTTTGGAGAGGGTGACTCCATTACCTGCAGGTACATTACCGTGCCAGGAGTCTTCCATCCTAAATACTCTTAGAATGCTGTCAAGTACCCTGATTGGGAAACCACCCAAATCTAGATCTAAAACCATAGATCCAGTAACCAGTATGTCAGATATAAAATCCATTTCCTTTGTGGAGAAACCACTGTGTGACGACCAAAGTATAACCGATCGTAGTATAGGAGTTTCCTTTCCTACTCTGTGTAGGTCATCCAAATACCAGGATATCACACCCTACTACCTTCTCAACAGATCCATCCCCTATTCTGATGAAGTCAAACCTATGACTGTCACGTCAGAAATAGATGATCTATCTCCGCTACATCTGCTTTAGTCTATAAATAGACATAAGCTACCTGTCCACCAATGCTTCCGCTGCTCCCACTGACTACGACAACCCTCTGGCAGAGTCATATACACGTACACTTCTAAAACTAGTTTAGAACGACGCTATACTCATCCTCCCGCCGGGTCTCGCACCCTGGAACAACAGCAATGGTAATTGTGGGTAAACAAGAACTTCCCTGTCACCGTCCCTGAGGCTACCGTAGTACCTCTCGGGTGCCTGAAGTTACCCACCTTATCTGCGGAGTGGCCAATGGAATGTCAATCCAGATTGAATCTTTAGGTTCCTTATCAAATCTTCAGTAATCGTTTGTGGTTCTGGAATCACTTCCAGTTCTACCATACTCCCACTACTGTTTTCCTGAAAAAATCCATTTTTATTAAAACTGTGGCGAGTCTAGAACAATATTGCTATTGTTCATCCAGATGGTAGAAAATCAACCCGCGTCATAGCCTGGGTCAACCCACAAACAGCCATTACAGAAACGTGCCTTGAGTTGTCCAGTGTCTGGTTTTAAGCATAAACCGGACAACTCCCCGTACCTTAACATCGTTAAGATATGAACTGTTCTATATCCAATATAGAAACAGAGGCACTGATTTAATTGAACCAGATTCAAATCATGCAGCTGTCTCCAGTACATGTCAACTAAATGGAAGGAGGCCGATCAGCGTTACTCAACTTAGGAATGCTTCCAATTATGAGTAACCTGAAAAAGAAGCAAGATCTCTTTATCATTACTATCAACTGAATACCATACACAAGTATCTACATCTTCGATCACTTTGAAGAATCCCGATACTTGCTACACCTGGTTCTCTA
The DNA here is from genome assembly GCA_030015575.1 of Agapanthus africanus. Taxonomy (NCBI): domain Eukaryota; kingdom Viridiplantae; phylum Streptophyta; class Magnoliopsida; order Asparagales; family Amaryllidaceae; genus Agapanthus; species Agapanthus africanus. Next base: position 190,916,896 of record JASDDO010000001.1, read on the forward strand.
CTCTATTCAAATACCTATAACTCCTCAAAACTTAGACCCTGTGTTTCTACGAAACACATGTCTAAGAACTAGAGAAGTTAAAAGTAAACAGAATATAGTATGAGGACCAACCCCTCTGTCCTAATGGACACTGGACAACATACAATACTCTGTATAAGTCCCTTGAGTCTGATAACTCTTTCACTGTGTGTCGTAGGTTGAAAACTGTACTTATGGTTAAGAAGAATTACACCGCTGTTTAATGCTCCTTACCTAACCATCCACTGATATAGGTAAATGTCATAGACATAATTTCAGAAAGGTATATCTCACTCTATGAAAATAGACGTACAGATATATCAATTTGAAATTGGTGCATAACAGCGGATATTCAAAACCAAATATTTGCCGACCGGCAAACAGCCCAGGTGATTTCCTCAAATATCACCGATTACAACGAATCCCGATATAATGAGGATAATCACCCAATTCCCAATAACTTACTCCCACTCATCATCTGTAAAACCATACAGATGTGAGAATCGTATCTGGTAAATACATACCCTGGAGTAAGTATCTAATCGGGAAATCAGTTTTCCTTTAACTGTACACAGTGAAACTGAAACATTGAAATGTTTCGATGGGGTATCTTGGTATTCCTAGTAATGCCCTTTCCATTATCCAGATTCACAACTGTAACCGTATAATTCTTTGCCACCTCTCCAAATCCCTTCATATGTCTTTAGTCATTACCTTCTGCACACCCCTTTAGGCCAAATGGTTTTCTTCCTTCCCTACCGTTCGGCACCAGCCTATGGTTTGGAAGAAGACTATCCAATAAGCATAATGGGTGTACTGTCCCAATCCTAGGAACACTCGCAATGAGAGAGGGTGAAGATAAAAGACACCCGAATAAACCTTATTCCTATTTCTCCTGAACCAGAATCCATCCCCGAACTGGAACCAGTTCCATTCGAGTTCGTATATAACCATACGATGGAGTATCCAAATAAACTGTGGATCTTCGTAGTGATACGGAGTGTCCTGGAGAAATACAAAGGTGATGTGGGAGTGGTAACGAAATATTTGGTTTGGTCGTGAATATCTGTTGCAATTTACTTTGCCCTCTTACTAATCCCTTGCTTTGTCTGAACTTAATACCTTCTGTACACCATCGTTAGGCTAATTGGTTTTCTTCATTCCCTACCGGTCGGCACCAGCCTAAGGTTTGGAAGAAGACTATCCAATTTGCGTAATAGGTGTACTATCTCCTAAACCAAGGAGTACTCGCAACCTGAGAGAAGGTAAAAGGAGAAGACAACTGAATAATCCTATCCGTTTTCTCCAGAACCAGAAACCATCCTCGAATTCCTTCGAGTTCGTATCTAACCATACGATGGTTTTGTCCAATGGAAGTGGACGTTCGTAGTAATACGGGGTGTCCTGGAGAAAAGGGTAAAAGTAGGAGTGGCAATGAGGTCTGCAACTCTGATAATCCAAAAGCCAGTGTTAAGAAGGTTCGGTCAACTTGGTCACTGAGTCAAAGTCTTAGGGTCGGGTCAATGGTCGCTGCCAAAGAGAGAGAGAAAAGAAACACTCAGCGTGCACTCTAACCTAGATCAGAATGGTTACCAATTTATCTAATCTGGAAACCTCCCACTGTACCTCAAATTCTCCTCCAAACCTTAAAGAAGAATTAGTCGGGGTCACCCGAGGAGTATACCAACTCATCAGTGGGAATCGGGATCCAACTCTCATCGCATGATAACGTGACGGAATCCGCTCACGTCATCACACTCCAGAAGGTATGCGCATATCTGGCAAGTTTCAGTTCTTTTGAAACTCCCGATGTGATTTCTGCCCCATGCTCTTATGACCTTGACTTTGGCCAACAAATCATAAGTCACATGTCAAGTTCTACCCGTCATTCTCCAGGTTGATTCGAATCCACCCGCACAAGCCCTTGACTTTGGCCAACAAGGCTATACGACTGTTCCAAACCAACGCATCTATCTATGCTGCATATGAATAACCAACAGCTACCAAACACTGTGCCTTGACTTTGGCCAACAAACACAGCTTGAATACTATTGACTACCCATATGAAACGACGGAGGGCTACGAATGGTTTCTGGCGAAAACCTTTAACGTAAAGAACTTGATATCGTCGAAGGAACGGATAGCTTTTAAAAATATAGTGACGAAAACCGTTGCTAAAGAGGTCACTCCCGGTGAAGGGATCTCGGCTCTTTCCCCGTAGAATGGGGTGCAGGATATTCCAACTGAATACCACGATGCAAAGCAAAAGCAATCGGCTATAGTGAAGTTAATGCCCTGACGCAAACTTCTGTCCAAGGGGTCACTCCCGGTGAAGGGATCTCGGCCCTTGCCTCGTCGACTGAGGAGCAGGATATTCTAAATGAATACCGCGATGCAAAACAAAAGTGAACGTCCTTGCAATAACAGCTTTTTGAAAAGTGTTCCAACAACATCAGATTAGGTTTGTTTTTAACTTGCATTGATCCGAATCAATGCAGTCCCATCAATTGATCACACCAAAAAGAACGAAAATATACTGATGTACGTATATGCCATCCGCATTCGCCACTGGGTCCCGTCATTACCCGTTAGGTTAGCTAACTAACGACAGAGCGGGGACTGGACTAGCGCGGATGCAAAACATATACAACATCTACTAATATATATACCAATATATTATATTCGCTCAAGGCGTGAATAAAATGCAACATCACAGAAATGTACAGCATCACAGAAACAATACAGATATCTGGGATCCCCGGGTTTCACAGAGCCGCTGAAACCCGACGTTCCCCTGGTCGTGTGGATAGCCTGTGCAATGAAATCCTAGACCCCTACGGGCGCGGCAAGTCACCCGCCAAAACCTGAAGCGAGGCAGCCCCCTTCAGCGCCGTGAATGGACCACCCAGCACTTCACGGAATCCGGTAACTTGGGCACCCCTCCTGGGTCAACCTGTACCCCCTACGAGTGCGGCGGATAGCCCGCCAATCCTAGAGTGAAGCCCCCTCCGTCCCAATGCCATGAGATGCGGGCTTGTTGCCTTCTAGAACCCGGCTATCCGTGCACCCCTCCGCGGGGCAATCCTAGTACAGAAAGTAAAATATACATACACCGGGTACATCGACCGCAACCAGGTCGTGCCCCAAAATAATAATACAAACAGGCAGTGACGGCAGTCCACATGTCGGACGCTCGCCCCGCAATATCAAATGTACATAATACAACAGCACAGTACTAGCATTGCATCCAGGCTATCCCCCACGACCGATCCGCAACATCACAGCAAATACATAGAACATCAACGTGAAAGTCACGTTCGCAAATCCGTCTAACCGGGCTATAGCAGTTAGACCGGATTTACCGATCGAGTGACATTCACGGTCGCAGATATAATGTAAATACTGTGAAAAATGTGTTTAAAAAATTTCCGATTGATCAAACAATTAACAAGTGGGCCCCAAAGAAAACTGTAGCACTCACAGAAACAATTGGCCCAACTTTAATATTCCAAAGCCCATATTTTAAGCCCAGAAGGCCTCTGTAAAAAAATGGTGAAGTGATGTGAATAGTGCGCGGCGGAAGGGCCGCACAAATGGGGTTTTCGCGGCGGTTCCGCGCTCCAACTGTGGAGTTACTTCGTCAAATTTTTACAGAACTCTTATATTTTCCAGTACATCAATATTTTATAACCTGGAAAAATTTTCGAGACCAAAAATTTTCAACAGAAACTGATGCGAACTTAAATGCAGTTTTGGAACTTTTTGATCGATCGGAAATGCAAACACATTACACAAAGTTAGACTAAGTTAATAACCTGGCTCTGATACCACTGTAAGTGCACGGCGGCGCCCCGGCCGTCAAACCGACGGCCAATTGCGGAAGCGGTGAATAACTTTAATTTTGCGGACTTAGCAAACCGGCACCACCGCGCACTATAACCCGGATCGAAAACCATTAACTAGTCTAAGCTAACAAGAAGATGGGTTAGAGATATACCGACGATCCAAGTCCTCCGGTCTTCTCGTCATGGTCCCGATCTCCTGCGGAAAAGTCCCGTCTCCTCCTCGTCGCTGGAAGTGCACCACATCGCCTACTTCTTTTACGGGCTCCCACCTCAATGCCGAGGCAACTCGGGCACGAAGCCGGCTACTCGACGTGCCCAAGATTTGCTGTAGAATGTTTGGTAGAGCTTGTGTCTCACTTTTGGGGTTGTGGAATTGCCATTTGAGGAGGGATTGAACTTGGAGCTTTTTAGATGGAACTTGTGGGATTTTTGCAACATGAAATGAAGCAAAATCCCACCTCAAAATATTTGGACAGCCCCTTCAAGAGGGAGGCCGGCCATGCTCTAGTGAGTGAGGGAGAGAATGAGATGGATCACCATGAGAGAGTGAGAGGCTTGAACAATAATGCAAGGCATCAAAAAACAATTATGAAAGAATATGATCACAACACCAAAACCACACTCAAACCACAACCATCACTAAACAAAGTCAAGCCATCATGATAGCTAGAAGTCAAGGTCAAGCAAGTCAATGGAAGGTGCACCATCATGAAGACTATCATGATGCTACAAAAAGCAAAGACCCCCTTCCACAAATGCCTATTTGCAACAATGCAAATAAGCCCTCCTCCACCAAACTTCGGCCAATGAACGGAACAAAGGAAATTGGCCGAAACGGAAAGCAAACTGGCAACTCCAGAAAACTGGTCCCGTAATAAATTACAGGAAAACCCCAATACTGTGCATACACACCCGCATCTGTATTTCGACCGAAATACAGATGCAAAGAGACAAAATCTACACTGTACTATACTAGGATCCGGCTTAAACCAAAGCCGGCTAGTAATATCCGTTCGATCCTGATCCGTGCAATACCGCACGTATCTGATCGAACCCTGCCATATAACCATACGGCCTATAGTACAGACTGTCCGATCCTGATCCGTGCAATACCGCACGTATCTGATCGGACCTTGCCATATCTCCATACGGCCTCTACAGCTTTTCGCCCGAAAGCTGAGTAACTGAAATGTGGGGGACTCTAAAGACTCGTCAACACCTTGGTTGTGGATTTAACCACTAGCACGTCAGAGGTATAAGCCAATACGTGACGGGCTACCAGGTACTGACCAAATGGGACGTCGATGAGGAAGCTCACCCCGACACCCAACTGAGCCTGTCAGTGACAATATCCGTGCAGTCCGGTCCGTTCGTCTATGAGCATCGCATGGCGGGCCTAGGGGGTTGGTAAAAGTCAGACCCCCAAAAGCGGTACAAGTCGTGTCGGAGTGTAGCCCAGAACACCCTGAGATACTACTGGAATACCTACCAGTAAATCTCCTTGCCTTGGCCAAGGACTTTGTGTAATGGCTCTCCTAGACACAGCACGACCTCACCCCCAATACCGGGAGAGACGAACCCCTGAAGATACGCTCACTGCCTCCATGTGGCTCGGGACTGTACCCAACTAAAACCTGTTTGCACGACTCCTTTGAGCCGTGGTAGGGTAGTAATCAAAGTACAGTGGGAACTCACACGAGACAAATGACGATCCCCAGGTCGATGAACTAACCTGCACACATGTCACCAGGGAACTGCCATCTGACGTCTGGTATATGACCAACTAGCATGTTCCCGGCGAGTCCTGTCCGGTGTACTCATAACCCAATGAGCACCTGTATACATCTTAGGTGATCCAACTGACACCAGTGGCTTGTGAGACCGGCCACCGCCCCTCGTCGGGGTCTCGACTGTATACACTAGTCTACTAATGGAGTATCGATGCCCAGTCTCGAAACTCCCACGACTAGGGACCTTTTAAGGATAAGCTTATAGACCCCCAGCTCCCACTTATATGATCGCCCTCATACTGCTGGTGGTCAAGCAAGAATCCTAGGGGCTCTATCAACGTGTAATAGCGACGTGTCATGTCACCTAAAGCAGTACACAATGATAAAGGTAAACCAGATAGCATACTATCATCTCGAGCAAGACTGTCCTACTGGGATAGGTCCTCCCTCAATCATTACAATCACGTACCTGTGACCTAATAATTGACTCTGAGGGCACTATCTCCAACACAAGTTAGCATGTATCATCAAACATGATACAATCATGTGCACAAAAGTATATCATATATACAACTTGTGCAATGCAAGTGAGAAAATCCATTTAAAGTGAACCAATATTAGTTAATGCAAAGTAATATATCAAATATATAATTATACATCAAATCATTAAATCAACACTTGATTTAACGATCCGGTCATATCGCATATAACCGACTAATATCTAATGTATCGGCTTATCGAATCAATCCTTGATTCGATAACTAGGTTATATCGCATACAACCTTTCGATAGATTCATCGCGAGAATAGAATACGCTATCACATACACGCATTATTCTCGGTCCCGCACATATCTCATATGCGCTCCTATTTCGTTTCGCTTGAGCCAGGAAACCTCTGTGTAGAACTCTAAAGACTCGTCAATACGCCGGTAGCAGGTGATGATCATATCAAACACCCGCAAGCCGCAAGCGGTCTGCTAAACGTAACGGCCACCCGGGTATTGAGCGATCAGAAGATCGACGAGCAAGCCCGCTCACACTCCTGTGAATCCAACCAGTAACACTTACCGTACAGTCCGGTCTGATCGTCTGATATGTCGCATATCTCGCCTAGGGGTGGTAAACGTCAGACCCTAATAGCTCGATAAGTCGTGTCGATATGAGGTCTATAACAATTCGAGAAACTACTGGTAACACTTACCAGTAAATCTCAGCAACCCTGGCCAGGGATTTCCGGTTATAGCCAATCGAACACAGCGCAACATCAACTCCCTATACCGGGAGAGACAAATCCCCTCCTATCGCTCATTGCCTCCATGTGACTAGGGACTGTACCCAAAAACCACCGTTTTGCAAGCCCTCGTGGACGTGGTAAGGTGGAAATCAAAGCACAGTGGGAACCACACAAGACTCTATGACGATCTCGGGTCAACAGACTATTCTGTAACAGTGTCACCAGAGAACTGCCATCTGACGTAAGGTATAATACCATCTGGGAGTTCTCGGCGAGTCCGTCAAGTGTACCCAGTCTCCACTGAGCACCCGTATATCATCTCTGATGTCAAACACCAATGGATATGGGATCATCCATCGCCTATCTGTATGGGTCGAGAAGGTATACGCTAGTCTACTCTGGTATATCGATGCCCTGTCTCGATATACCCACGACTAGGGACCTTGAAGGATGTACTTATGGACTACCATGTCCCCACTAGTATGATCTGCATCATAGTCCAGGTAGTCAAGTACACATCCTAAGGGCTTTACCAACATGTAACAGAAAGACAATCAATGTACACGTTAAGGTAAAGAGTAACCAGATAGCATACTATCATGTCGAGCAAGAAAGTCCTCCCTATATATGTCCCAGCATCCACTACAATATACATCCAATGTACAGTAATGGCCTCTAGGGCATACATATAACTAACAATCTCCCACTTGCACTTGGGCCATCTGATAGCAGTGGTTGTAGTATCTCATACTCAACCATCCCATAAAAGTCTCTCTCTGGGAAAAGGCCTTTGTGAGTGGATCTGCCGTGTTTTCCTCTGAGTCTACTCTCCTAACCTCGATCACCCTGGAGATCAACCATCTCCATGATCAGGTGACACTGCCTTAGAATATGTCTGGATCACTGATGGGACCGGCGTTCCTTGGCATAAGCCACAACTCCATTGTCTCACAATGGTTGGAACGCAGTTCATCTTATGAACCAATATACACCCAAACATCCTCCTTGGTAGCATCTTAAGTAGCGATGTATCCAGCCTTAATTGTCTAGTATGCCACGGTATCTAGCTTGGAACTCTTCCAACATACCGTCCCTTTACTGAGGGTAAAAACAATGCCTGCGACTGACATTCAGTCATCATTATCACTCTGGAACCTTTCCAGCGATTCTCCCCAGAATCAATTGATACCATCTCACTACAACTAGTGAGAATCCTAACATCCATTTAGATCTATATCATAGATCCAAAACCCAGGATTTAGGAGGTATCACTTTGATCCTATATGGAGAATCCTTGTGATAAGCGGAGATTGACTGAGCGTAGCATAGGAAACTCTTTCCCTATCAAGAGCATGCCATCCACGTACTCTACGAGGATCGTCACTATACTCCCTACTACCTTTTTGTTTATACAAGGTTCATTTACCATTTTGATAATGTCAAACTCTTTAACTAACACATCAAAACAGATGTTCCAGCTCCGCGATGTCTGCTTTATCCTATAAAGCATCTTGCACACGTTTCCGCTGCTCCCACTGTCTACGAAGCCCTCTGGCTGTGTACTTATAGACGCTCTCTTCTAAAACATCATTTAGAAAAGCTGTCATGACACCCAACCGCCAGATATCGTAGTCATGGTACGTAGCCGTGGCAAGTAGGATCCGGATGGACTTAAGCATAGCCACTGGAAAAGGTTTCATCATTTTCCACGCCTGGTCGATGAAGAAAACCTTTAACAAGTCTAGCTTTGAAAGTCTCAACTTTTCCATGTACACCAAGTAATCTTCTCAAGATATACTTGCTCCTGATGAGGATTTAACCCTTCAGATAAAGCAACTAAAGTCCATACTTTGTTGGTGTATAAGGATTCCATCTCAGATCACTATAGCATCCAGCCATTCCTATAGAGTCCTACTCCTGATGGCCAGCTCGAAACTAGTTGGGTCATCATCTCATGATGCAATCCTAGCTCCCACTGTCATAGAGAAACCGAAGTATCTCTCAGGTGGGTGAGGAACCCTACTAGATCGGCGGAGAGGCTGAGGTTCGTTGGTAACTATTGAATCCTTTGGTTCTGTCAAATCATCAGCTGCAGTTTTGTATAGCTGGAACCTTTCCAGTTCTACATTACAGACCTTGCCTCGAGCTTGTCCGGATTTTGCTTTTCAGACATAGGCTGGACAACCCCAAATCTTAACTAACTTAAGAGATGGGCTCTTCCCTTATCATATCAAATATGAAGTGGTAGGCAACTGATTTGATTTGAACCCTATTCAATAGGTATGCAGCTTCTCAAGTGCATAACTCCCAAAAAGGAAATAGGTAACTCAGTAGTACTCATCATAGAGCACACCTTATCATATAGGGTGTGATTGATCCACCCCGATATACCATCGTGCTATGGTGTATACGGAGGAGTAATGCTGAGAGAGAATCTCATTCTCCTTTAGAAAAGTCCAAGAATTTCGTGCTCAAGTATTCTCCTCCTTGATCTCATCATAGGAAATAATACTTTTACCCGTATTTGGTTCTCTACTTCTAACTTATATTCTGTGAATATCTCAAAAGGTTCGGACTTGTGTTTCAACAGGAACATAGGTCTGAATCTTGAAAGATCATCAGAGAATGTAATGAAGTACAAAGAACCGGTCTTGGCATGTGTAGACAGGGGACCTTTATACATCAACATGTATCATCCCAAGAGTTCACTAACTCTTTCTCTGTTTCCAATAAACAGAGCTGGTGTCATTATATCTTTGTGACATGACTCGCAAGTTTCATAAGATGTAAATTCAAACTGATTTAAATATGCATCTATGTGCAACTTAGCTAGTCGGGTCGCATTGATATGACCTAGTCTACAATACCTCAAGAAGGATTCGTTCAGTTCTGAACTCTTCCTCTTGTGTATGTTCTGTATACTAAGAACTGTAGTTTGATTTAGACCATCAATGCTTTTAGATAACGTGCCTGAACCGATCAACTTTTGATATAGGAAATGTTCAAAACATTATCCAACAATACAAAATTTTATCATTTCTTTACTGATAAAGAGACTGATATGATTTTGTATATCAGGTTCGGTATCTAATAACATTCGTTCAGAATCAATGTATTGGTAATACAGGGTGACAGTGACCAACAGACTTGGCTGCAACACTTGCCCCGTTTTCTGCCTCATGAAACTTTATCACCCGTTCTCAGTTCTTTACCTTTCTATAGCCCTGTGTAACATATTACATATCTGGGATCCTGATCTGGTATCACATACCCAGGACGTAGAGGATACGGAGAAACAGTTCTTTGTAATGAACACACCCGAAAATGATGCATCAATATGCACTCTCTTCGTTTGGGCGGCACGGGAATTCTGGTAATCCCCTATTTCCTGCTCTGTCTTATAACAATTATAAGTTGGAGCGGGACCAACGTTCCCCAGCACAGTATAACAAGTGGGTTCGGTCAATACTTCCGTATTATTATCTTGATTAAGGCGTGATATGGTCGCTACCTAGAGAGAGAGAGAGAAGAAAACACTCAGCGTATGCTCTTGCAAGATCAGATTGGTTATTATTTTATCTAATCAGGATGGCTCCCACTGCTTTTTATCAAATCTTCCTTCAAACCCAAAAAGGAAAGACTAGCCGGGATTAATTACACACTACAAGTTCGGCAATTTTTCAGCCAGGCCAGTATCGGTACTTTGAGGGAGGTCCCCCGTGCTTTCGCACGAACCTAATTAGTGTAAACCTCGTTTTCCCAGAGGCGTAACCTCGTTGACACCTTTCTAGACACCTACTTGATCGGCTAATTGTAATATGTAAAACTCTCCCAGGAGTAACTCTTACTCGCAGTGGGTATCGGGATCCAACTATCTCATAGAAGGTATGCAATCTCATTGCAAATTTCAACACTTGAAATTCCCGATAATATTTTGCCCCTAGCAACTATATGACCTTAACATAGTCAACAAATCATAAGTGCTAGTCAAGTTCAACCCGTCATTTCCCGATTGAATTAAACCCACCCGCACGACCCTTAACATAGTCAACAAAGTCGCACGACTACCCTAATCCAATCGCATCATATGCTTATGCAGATAAGCACTAATTAGCTACCGCACACTACGCCTTAACATAGTCAACAAACGTAGCACGAATACTAACTAGTACTTATCTGAAATGACGGAGGGCTACGACAGGTTTTTCTGAAAACCTATTGCTTAATGAACTTGATATCGTTGTAGAATCAAATGATTTTAAAAATGGAGTGCTTTTGAGGCTTTTCTAGTTTTGCTAAAGGAGTCACTCCCGGTGAAGGGATCGTCGGTCCTTTCCTCGTCGAATAAGGTGCGGGATGTATCATATATATCACTGTGCAAAGCAGAACTCTTAAAAGCAATCAAAAGACAAACCGAGTGTGTAGCATCTTCCAGTTATTGCTAAAGGAGTCACTCCCGGTGAAGGGATCTCGGTCCTTTCCTTATCGAATAAGGTGCAGGATATATTACATATACCGCTGTGCAAAGCAAGAACTGTAGCTACCTGTTTTATTTTTGAAATTCGATTCTACAACATCTTTAGGTTTCTTTTATTTCATTAATCACATTAATGAAGTCCCATCATTTAAATACCTAAACATCACAGATAAATACGACGTACACTTATGCCATCCGCATTCGCCTCGATGTCCCCTCGTGCACCGTTAGGTTAGGTAACTAACGGCAGAGCGGGGCAGGGCTAGCGCGGGTGTAAAACATAAGTAACGTCTATATAATATATCATATATACTATATACTGTATCCATCACAGAACATATCACGTGATCACATCACAGATATCGCAGCAGAAGAATCATATGAAATATTAGATATACTAGGACGTCCGTGTTTTCAATACGAGCCAGTATAAAACACGGATTCCACGGTCATGATGAATAGCCAAACCCACACCCCTAGACCTCTACGAGAGCAGCAAGAAACCCTACCAATTCTAGAGTTAGGAGACCCGGACTCGACTCCTCGAGATGGTCTCCCACTGGACCCTAGAACCCGGTTACTTGTGCTCCCCTCCTTAGGTCTATCCTAGTGCGGAAAAGTAAATAATATACAAAGGGTGACATCTTCCGCAACCTGGAAGTGCCCCAATAAAAGAATATTACATACAAGTTTTTACATGAATGAAAATGAAAAACACTCATCTCACATAAAAACCCCCGGCTATTCAAACACGACGATCCAATATAACATATCCAGCAACACATGTCATCAACGTAAGTAAATATGCGCATCCCAATTGTCGTTGACATATAGCAACGAAACCGGCGATATCACATATTACACTTACGATCACAGAAAAGAAAGTGTAAAACTACAACAGTTGGAATCCGCAACCTCCATAGACATCGCATGCCTAATCAAATGAATTACTTAGACATCACATGCCTAACAGTTATAAACCCCGCATTTTAGTCTCAAAATCGAAAACACTTTTTAATATAAAGTCGGGCAATTCAACAAGATTCCCGACATCTTGATCGAATTCTCATCGCAAACTTCAGTAGGCGGCCGCACCCCCGACGCCGTCGACAAAGTGCACCAAGGCGGAACACCGCTGCCGCGAGCACCCGAACGGATGCTTTCGGCGACGGGGTTCTCCTACAGTCACTTGGTCGGGGCTATGGAGTGAGGCTGTCTATTAAGTATACCCGGCGAGTATCCACGTACGCTACGTGATTGCGACGGACTTTTGATCACATCAAAATTCCGTGGCAACCGATCAAGTGAGACTAAACTGCTATGTTTATAACATTCATTCAGTTATCTCATAACTACTTATGAATTCCAATTATTGTATCACATTCCGGATAAACAGAAAATGTTAAACTTTTCGATCAAACAGTCGAACACCCAAGTTTTCCCGATATAGATCAACACATGAAATAAGTCTAACAACATTCGGTTCTCAGTACCAACGGTCCAGCCGTAGAAGGGTCAAGCCAACGCCTCATATGTGGCACGCCGTACTGCCCCAAACCCTAAGGTTCAAAGGGCAGTTCAAGACGGTCACATAATCGAGTTAAGGTTTGTTGTCTTCTAGAGGGTCCATCGCGTTACTTGCACTACTTAGAACGTCTTTAAACCACGGAAAAATCTAACACTTGGAAATTTCCCGGCAGGGGAAAAAATGGGTATTTATATCCGGTCGAACCTTTTAACAGTTTCTAAAATATCCGGAAACACATAAACGAAGTTAAATTATCCGATCAAATTAACGAGTCCCCAATAAAACCCTAGAAAACTCAACACATGAGTGGAATTAAAAAATTCACATAAAAAATTGCCAAGAAAGGACCTAAGAATAAATATATGAAATTGGAGGGACTAAGTCCAAATTTGGGCCGCGGAAGCGCCGCCAAACCCCTGTTTTGGCCGCGGTTCCGCGGTCAAATTATTGAATTAGGGGCCCAAACTTCACAGTAATTCTTAGTTTTTCCTGCTGATTTTTCTGCATATTTTTAATTCACAAAATTCAACAGTTTTGAAAATGTACAGAAAGGCATTTTGATTGGGGTTTCGGGGTTCGATCGGATCTCTAACTTCGTATACCCATCGCCTAAGGCTCTAGCTAGGCTCTGATACCACTGTAGGGTTCCTAGGCACACTAATGAGATCTCACAAGGCATCAACCATGCCAATTTCAAAAATTACGGGTGCTAAGAAACTCTAATACGGATGGTTAACTAGAATATTAGGCGAAACAAATGCGAATAGTTAACAACTTAACTAATAGAACGGAAATACAACCTTTGTAGATCCGGTCCTCCACCTCCATAGCTCCGCAATGAAGTCTCCTCGCTGTCCAAATAGAAACCCGGGCTTTAGCGTCGGCTTCATCGGAGAATGGACGGGCTAGGTCATCGACTACGCTTCCGAAGATGATCTACGTCGAGGCATCACTAGATCAAGCTCCACCTTCACCAAGCCATGAAAACTTGTGAAGGAAACACACTCTACTACTTGGCAAGAGGTAGAGGATGAAGAAATAGGAAGTGGGTAGACTTTAGAATTGGATTTCTCACTCTTTTTCATTAATCACCATTGATGAAGTCTAGGTTTTCTTCTTGAAGAAGAAGAAGAAGAAGATAGAAATATTATGATAAGTTATTTTGAAAATAGAAAATCAAAGAATACTTATCATAAACCAACCATGGTCAATTGTAGAGACTAAACTAAGCTTAGGTGAATGGTTAGGTTAGGTATGAAGACAAAATGGTCACTTTGGTCAAAGCTTCATGAAGCTTCAATGAAAAACAAAACTAGCAACCATTTTCTTTTCTTTTGCCATTTCTTTTAATCCAAATTACAAAGATATTAAAAATGAATAAGTGCATAAATGGATCAAATGAAACCCTAACCATCAACTAACCATGGTTTAATCATACACTTAACCAAGTTAGCATGTATCATCAAACATGATACAATCATGTGCACAAAAGTATATCATATATACAACTTGTGCAATGCAAGTGAGAAAATCCATTTAAAGTGAACCAATATTAGTTAATGCAAAGTAATATATCAAATATATAATTATACATCAAATCATTAAATCAACACTTGATTTAACGATCCGGTCATATCGCATATAATCGACTAATATCTAATGTATCGGCTTATCGAATCAATCCTTGATTCGATAACTAGGTTATATCGCATACAACCTTTCGATACATTCATCGTGAGAATAGAATACGCTATCACATACACGCATTATTCTCGGTCCCGCACATGTCTCATATGCGCTCCTATTTCGTTTCGCTTGAGCCAGGAAACCTCTGTGTAGGACACTAAAGACTCGTCAATACGCCGGTAGCAGGTGATGATCATATCAAACACCCGCAAGCCGCAAGCGGTCTGCTAAACGTAACTGTTGGAGATAGTGCCCTCAGAGTCAATTATTGGATCACAGGCACGTGATTGCAATGATTGAGGGAGGACCTATCCCGGTAGGACAGTCTTACTCGAGATGATAGTATGCTATCTGGTTCACCCTTTATCATCGTGTACTGCTTCAGGTGACCTTACAGGTCGCTATTACACGCTGATAGAGCCCCTGGGATTCTTGCTTGACTGCCGGCAGTTTGATGGCGATCATATACGTGAGAGCTGGTGGTCTATAAGCACATCCTTAAAAGGTCCCTAGTCGTAGGAGTTTCGAGACTGGGCATTGATACTCCATTAGTAGACTAGTGTATACAGTCGAGACCCCGACGAGGGGCGGTGGCCGGTCTCACAAGCCACTGGTGTCAGTTGGTTCACCTAAGATGTATACAGGTGCTCATTGGGTTATGAGTACACCGGACAGGACTCGCCGGGAACCTGCTAGTTGGGATTATACCGGACGTCAGATAGCAGTTCCCAGGTGACATGTGTACAGGTTAGTTCATCGACCTGAGATCGTCATTTGTCTCGTATGAGTTCCCACTGTGCTTTGATTACTACCCTACCACGGCTCAAAGGAGTCGTGCAAACAGGTTTTAGTTGGGTACAGTCCCGAGCCACATGGAGGCAGTGAGCGGATCTGCAGGGGTTCGTCTCTCCCGGTATTGGGGGTGAGGTCGCGCTGTGTCTAGGAGAGCCATTACACAAAGCCCTCGGCCGAGGCAGGAGATTTACTGGTAGGTATTCCAGTAGTATCTCAGGGTGTTCTGGGCTACACTCCGACACGACTTGTACCGCCTTTGGGGGTCTGACTTTTACCAACCCCCTAGGCCCGACATGCGATCCTCATAGACGAACGGACCGGACTGTACGGATATTGTCACTGACAGGCTCAGTAGGGTGTCAGGATGAGTTCGCTCATCGACGTCCCTTTTGGTCAATAGCTGGTGGCCCGTTACGTATTGGCTTATACCTCTGACGTGCTAGTGGTTAAATCCACAGCCATTGTATTGACGAGTCTTTAGAGTCCACCACACTTTCAGTTACTCAGCTTTCGGGTGAAACGCTGTAGAGGCCGTATGGAGATATGGCAGGGTCCGATCAGATACGCGCGGTATTGCACGGATCAGGATCGGACAGTTTTGTACTAGTGGCCGTATAGTTATATGGCAGGGTTTGATCTGATACGTGCGGTATTGCACGGATCAGGATCGAACGGATTTTACTAGCCGGCTTTAGCTTAAGCCGGTCCTAGTCTAGTACAGTGTAGATTTTGTCTCATTGCATTTGTATCCGGTCGGAATACAGATGCGGGTGTGTATGCACAGTATCGGGGTTTTCCTGTAATTTATTACGGGACCAGTTTTCTGGAGTTGCCAGTTTGTATTCCGTTCCGGCCGGTTTTTTCTTTGTTCTTTCCCGGCCGGACTTTTCTGATGGAAGGGGTAATTTGCAGTTTTGCAAATTACATTTGGTGGAGGTTTTATTTGTAAGATGATTTATTATGATAACCTTTTTAGATACCATTCATTTCATGCTTTATTGTGAAAAGATTGGATTTGAGGTTGATGTAAGTTTGATGATGATTATGTCTTGATGTGGTCACCACTTGCTTTACCCTACACTCACCTCCCTTCTTGCTTCATATTACCTCCTCCACCATTCTCTTTTGGATATAAGTTTTCATTAGAAAAGAGAGAAGAAGAATAAGAAAAGAGAGAAGAAGAAGAAGAGAGCTTCTTCTTGAGAGTTTCATTTCTTGATCTCATTCATGCTAGAAAAATGCAAGCACCATTTTTCTTATCTCATTTCCTCCATCATCTTCAAATGGCAACAAACCCCAAGTGAGACACTACACTACACATTCTACAGCACATCTTGAGCATGTCGAGTTGCCGGTTTCATGCTCGAGTTGCCTCGGTATTGAGGCGGGAGCCCGTAAAAGACGCAGGCGATGTGGTGCCCTTTCCGGCGAGGAGGCGACGATATGGAGACAAGACTTTCCGCGGGAGATCGGGAAGATGAAGAGAAGATCGGAGGACTCGGATCACTCGGTATACTTCTCACCCTATCTCTTGATTGCTAGCATTAGGTTAATGGTTACGATCCGGGTTTTCATTGTCCGCGGTAGCGCCGGTTTCCGAGTAAGGAAAAATTTTGATTCCGCAATTTGGCCTCGAGTAACACGGCCGGGGCGCTGCCGTGGCGCAACATGGTATCAGAGCCACGCCATTAACCTTACCTAGCTTGTTCTAATGCGTTTTGCTTATCCGATTGACCAAAATTCCAAAAACCTCATTTTTGTTCACATCAGTTTTCTGTTGGAATTTTTTGGTGTCTAAAAATTTTTCAGGTTGCAGAAAAATGATGTGCTGAAAAAGATAAGACTACTGTAGAAAAACGACAAAGTGATTCCTTAGTTGGAGCGCGGAACCGCGGCCAAAACCCCCTTTGGGCCGCGGTTCCGCCGCACTATGGTGAGGTCACTTGGTCATTTTTCTGCAGTTGCTTTATGGGCTGAAAATAGGGCTTTTGGAATATTAAATTTGGGCCCAGATCTTCTGTGACTGCTACAGTTTCACTTGGGAGCCCACTTGTTAATTGTTTGATTGATCGGATATTTTAAACACATTATTTCACAGTATTTACATTATATCTGCGACCGTAAATGTCACTTGATCGGTAAATCCCGTCTAACTGCTATAGCCCGGTTAGACGGATTTGCGAACGTGACTTTCACGTTGATGTTCTATGTTTATGCTGTGATGTTGCGGATCGGTCGTGGGGGATAGCCTGGATGCAATGCTAGTACAGTTTTGTTGTATTATGTACATTTGTATTGCGGGGCGAGCGTCCGACATGTGGACTGCCGTCACTGCCTGTTTGTATTATTCTTTTGGGGCACGACCTGGTTGCGGTCGATGTACCCGGTGTATGTATATTTTACTTTCTGTACTAGGATTACCCCGCGGGGGGTGCACGGATAGCCGGGTTCTGGAGGGCAACAAGCCCGCATCTCATGGCATTGGGACGGAGGGGGCTTCAGTCTGGAATTGGCGGGCTGTTCGACGCACTCGTAGGGGGTACAGGTTGACCCAGGAGGGGTGCCCAAGTTACCGAATTCCGTGAAGTGCTGGGTGGTCCATTCACGGTGCTGAAGGGGGCTGCCTCGCTTCAGGTTTTGGCGGGTGACTTGCCGCGCCCGTAGGGGTCTAGGTTTTCATTGCACAGGCTATCCACACGACCAGGGGAACGTCGGGTTTCAGCAGCGGCTCTGTGAAACCCGGGGCTTCCAGATATCTGTATTGTTCTGTGATGCTGTACATTTCTGTGATGTTGCATTTTATTCACGCCTTGAGCGAAATACTATATATTGGTATATATATTAGTAGATGTTGTATATGTTTTTCATCCGCGCTAGTCCAGTCCCCGCTCTGCCGTTAGTTAGCTAACCTAACGGGTGATGACGGGACCCAGTGGCGAATGCGGATGGCATATACGTACGTCAGTATATTTTCGTTCTTTATGGTGTGATCAATTGATGTGAGTGCGTTGATTCGGATCAATGCAAGCTAAACAAACCTTTTCTGACGTTGTTGGAACACTTTTTCAAAAAGCTGTTATTGCAAGGACGTTCACTTTTGTTTTGCATCGTGGTATTCATTTGGAATATCCTGCTCCTCAGTCGACGAGGCAAGGGCCGAGATCCCTTCACCGGGAGTGACCCCTTGGACAGAAGTTTGCGTCAGGGCATTAACTTCACTATAGCCGATTACTTTTGCTTTGCATCGTGGTATTCAGTTGGAATATCCTGCACCTCATTCTACGGGGAAAGAGCCGAGATCCCTTCACCGGGAGTGACCTCTTTAGTAAAGGTTTTTCGTCACTATATTTTCTAAAAAGGTTATCCAGTTCCTTCAACGATATCAAGTTCATTACGTTAAAGGTTTTTCGCCAAAAACCAGTCGTAGCCCTCCGTCATTTCAGATTAGTATTACTTAGTATTCGTGCTGCGTTTGTCGTGCATTGCCGTGGCGTAGTGTTCGGTAGCTATGTAATGCTTTTCTGTCACATGGATAAGTGGATTGGTTAGGACAGTCGTACGGTCTTGTTGGCATTGTCAAGGACTCGTACGGGTGGGTTTAACGCAATCAAGATAATGACGGGTAGAACTTGACTAGGACTCTTTGATTTGTTGGCATTGTCAAGGTCACTTGGGTCCTAGGGGTAAAAACCTACATCGGGAGTTTCAAAAGAACTGAAACTTGCCAGACATGCGCATACCTTCTGGAGTGTGGTGACGTGAGTGGATTCCGTCAAGTTATCATGCGATGATAGTTGGATCCCGATTCCCACTGATGAGTTAGTATACTCCTCGGGTGACCCCGACTAATTCTTCTTTCAGGTTTGGAGGAGAATTTGAGGTACAGTGGGAGGTTTCCAGATTAGATAAAGTGATAACCATTCTGATCTAGGTTAGAGTGCACGCTGAGTGTTTCTTTTCTCTCTCTCTTTGGCAGCGACCTTTGACCCGACCCTAAGACTATGACTCAGTGACCAAGTTGACCGAACCTTCTTAACACTGGCTTTTGGATTGTCAGAGTTGCAGGCCTCATTGCCACTCCTACTTCTACCCTTTTCTCCAGGACACCCCGTATTACTACGAACGTCCACTTCCATTGGACAAAACCATCGTATGGTTATATATGAACTCGAAGGACTTCGAGGATGGTTTCTGGTTCTGGAGAAAACGAATAGGATTATTCAGTTGTCTTTTTCTTTTCACATTCTCTCAGGTTGCGAGTACTCCTTGGATTAGGAGTAGTACACCTATTACGCAAATTGGATAGTCTTCTTCCAAACCATAGGCTGGTGCCGACGGGTAGGGAATGAAGAAAACCAGTTAGCCTAAACGGTGTACAGAAGGTATTAAGATTAAGACAAAGCAAGGGATTAGTAAGAGGGCAAAGTAAATTGCGACTGATATTCACGACCAAACCAAGTATTTCTTCGCCAATCCTAAATCACCTTTGTATTTCTCCAGGACACTCCGTATCACTACGAAGATCCACAGTTTATTGGATACTCCATCGTATGGTTATATACGAACTCGAAAGGAACTTGTTCCAGTTCGGGGATGGATTCTGGTTCAGGAGAAATAGGAATTAAGTACATTCAGGTGTCTTTCATCTTCACCTTCTCTCGCATTGCGAGTGTTCCTAGGATTGGGACAGTACACCCTTTATGCCTTTTGGATAGTCTTCTTCCAAACAATAGGCTGGTGCCGAACGGTAGGGAAGGAAGAAAACCATTTGGCCTAAGGGGGTGTACAGAAGGTAATGACTAAAGACATAGAAAGGGATTTAGAAAGATGGCAAAGAATTACAAGGTTACAGTTGTGAATCTGGATAATGGAAGAGGCATTATTAGGAATACCAGGATACCCCGTCGAAACATTTCAATGTTTCAGTTTCACTGTGTGATGTTAAAAGAAAACTGATTTCCCGATTAGACACTTGCTCCAGGATATGTATTTACCAGGTTAGATTCTCACATCTGTATGGTTTTACAGATGATGAGTGGGAGTAAGTTATTGGGAATTGGGTGATCATCCTCATTATTTCAGGATTCGTTGTAATCGGTGATATTTGAGGAGATCACCTGGGCTGTTTGCCGGTCGGCAAATATTTGGTTTTGAATATCCGCTGTTGTGCACCAATTTCAAATTGATATATCTGTACGTCTATTTTCATAGAGTGAGATATACCTTTTGATATTATGTCGATCACATTTACCTATATCAGTGGATGGTTAGGTAAGGAGCATTAAACAACGGTGTAATTCTTCTTAACCATAAGTACAGTTTTCAACCTACGACACACAGTGAAAGAGTTGTTAGACTCAGCGGACTTATACAGAGTATTGTATGTTGTCCAGTGTCCATTAGGACAGAGGGGTTGGTCCTTATACTATATTCTGTTTACTTTTAACTTCTCTAGTTCTTAGACATGTGTTTCGTGGAAACACAGGGTCTAAGTTTTGAGGAGTTATAGGTATTTGAATACAGTAGAGAACCAGGTCTAGCAAGTATCGGGGTTCTTCAAAGTGATCGAAGATGTAGATACTTGTGTATGGTATTCAGTTGATAGTAATGAGAACTTGCTTCTCTTTCAGGTTACTCATAATTGGAAGCATTCCTAAGTTGGGTAACGCTGATAGGCCTCCTTCCATTTAGTTGACATGCACTGGAGACAGCTGCATGATTTGAATCTGGTTCAATTAAATCAGTGCCTCTGGTTCTATATTGGATATAGAACAGTTCATATCTTAACGATGTTAAGGTACGGGGAGTTGTCCGGCTTATGATTAAAACCAGACACTGGACAACTCAAGGCGCGTTTCTGTAATGGCTGTTTGTGGGTTGACCCAGGCTATGACGAGGGTTGACTTTCTACCATCTGGAAGATCAATAGTGATATTGTTCTTAACTCGCCACATTTTAAAAGGAAATGGTTATTTTTCAGAAAAACAGTAGTGAGAGTATGGTAGAACTGGAAGTGATTCCAGAACCGCAAACGATTACTGAAGATTTGATAAGGAACCTAAAGATTCAATCTGATTTGACATTCTATTGGCCACTCCGCAGATACGGTGGGTAACTTCAGGCACCCGAGAGGTACTCCGGTAGCCTCAAGGACAGTGACAGGGAAGTTCTTGTTTACCCACACTTGCCATTGTTGTTGTTCCAGGCTACGAGACCCGGCAGGAGGATGAGTATAGCGTCGTTCTAAACTAGCTTTAGAAGTGTACGTCTATATGACTCTGCCAGAGGGTTGTCGTAGTCAGTGGGAGCAGCGGAAGCATTGGTGGTCATCAGGCTTATGTCTATTTATAGACTAAAGCAGATATAGCGGAGATAGATCATCTATTTCTGATGTGACAGTCATAGGTTTGACGTCATCAGAATAGGGGATGGATCTGTTAAGAAGGTAGTAGGGTGTGATGTCCTGGTTTTGGATGACATACACAGAGTAGGAAGTGATATTCCTATACTACGATCGGTTATACTTTGGTCGTCACACAGTGTTTTCTCCACATGGGACTTGGACATTATATCAGACATACTGGTTACTAGATCTATGGTTTTAGATCTAGATTTGGGTGGTTTCCCAATCTGGGTACCTTGACAGCATTCTATGAGTATTTAGAATGGACGACTCCTGGCACGGTAGTGTACCTGCAGGTGATGGAGTCACCCTCTCTAAAGGTGTCTTACAGACTAAAGGGGAGAGGGATACGCATGATTGACAGATCACTTGCTTAGGCAATTGAGTCAATCATGAGATGTCAAGTACCACACCAGATGTTGTTCTTGCAGTAGATGAAATAAGTTGATATTAATCCAATCCTGGAGAAACAGTCGGAAGCAGTTTTAGAACATAAGTTGATGTTCTAGGGATATGATAACGGCAGCCTCTTTTAGGAGACGGTTATCATTCCAGGCTTCCAAGGTGACATAGATGGCAGAGTGGCTGTCAGAGTTATAGTTTCTCCTTCTGACGAGGGGCAGTATTTTGGACAGGAGGTCCAAGGCAATACTGAGGGAGGCATGGCGCTGGGTACTGATTAAGTTCAGTTACCGATACAGTCTAAGAAGTTTGGATTTGGAGTTCATTTATGAGCTAGGTCCCATCAGATATCCAGAGATACTCTAAGACAGGTATTGCTCATTTCGGGAGATGGTTTTCTCCGCGAACTTGAGATATAGAGAGACATAGAAAGAAACATCTAGGCGGATCCACTCACTGAGGCTTATCCTCGAACGCAATAGTTTCGCAAACAGGCTTTGTGCGACTGACTAGTAGAGGAGTTGGGTGTTCGGTATCACACGGGCTGTGAGTATGCGACATCGCAATAATTAGCCTTGAGTGCAAGTGGGAGATTGTTGGAGATAGTGCCCTCAGAGTCAATTATTGGATCACAGGCACGTGATTGCAATGATTGAGGGAGGACCTATCCCGGTAGGACAGTCTTACTCGAGATGATAGTATGCTATCTGGTTCACCCTTTATCATCGTGTACTGCTTCAGGTGACCTTACAGGTCGCTATTACACGCTGATAGAGCCCCTGGGATTCTTGCTTGACTGCCGGCAGTTTGATGGCGATCATATACGTGAGAGCTGGTGGTCTATAAGCACATCCTTAAAAGGTCCCTAGTCGTAGGAGTTTCGAGACTGGGCATTGATACTCCATTAGTAGACTAGTGTATACAGTCGAGACCTCGACGAGGGGCGGTGGCCGGTCTCACAAGCCACTGGTTTCAGTTGGTTCACCTAAGATGTATACAGGTGCTCATTGGGTTATGAGTACACCGGACAGGACTCGCCGGGAACCTGCTAGTTGGGATTATACCGGACGTCAGATAGCAGTTCCCAGGTGACATGTGTACAGGTTAGTTCATCGACCTGAGATCGTCATTTGTCTCGTATGAGTTCCCACTGTGCTTTGATTACTACCCTACCACGGCTCAAAGGAGTCGTGCAAACAGGTTTTAGTTGGGTACAGTCCCGAGCCACATGGATGCAGTGAGCGGATCTGCAGGGGTTCGTCTCTCCCGGTATTGGGGGTGAGGTCGCGCTGTGTCTAGGAGAGCCATTACACAAAGCCCTCGGCCGAGGCAGGAGATTTACTGGTAGGTATTCCAGTAGTATCTCAGGGTGTTCTGGGCTACACTCCGACACGACTTGTACCGCCTTTGGGGGTCTGACTTTTACCAACCCCCTAGGCCCGACATGCGATCCTCATAGACGAACGGACCGGACTGTACGGATATTGTCACTGACAGGCTCAGTAGGGTGTCAGGATGAGTTCGCTCATCGACGTCCCTTTTGGTCAATAGCTGGTGGCCCGTTACGTATTGGCTTATACCTCTGACGTGCTAGTGGTTAAATCCACAGCCATTGTATTGACGAGTCTTTAGAGTCCACCACACTTTCAGTTACTCAGCTTTCGGGCGAAACGCTGTAGAGGCCGTATGGAGATATGGCAGGGTCCGATCAGATACGCGCGGTATTGCACGGATCAGGATCGGACAGTTTTGTACTAGTGGCCGTATAGTTATATGGCAGGGTTTGATCTGATACGTGCGGTATTGCACGGATCAGGATCGAACGGATTTTACTAGCCGGCTTTGGCTTAAGCCGGTCCTAGTCTAGTACAGTGTAGATTTTGTCTCATTGCATTTGTATCCGGTCGGAATACAGATGCGGGTGTGTATGCACAGTATCGGGGTTTTCCTGTAATTTATTACGGGACCAGTTTTCTGGAGTTGCCAGTTTGTATTCCGTTCCGGCCGGTTTTTTCTTTGTTCTTTCCCGGCCGGACTTTTCTGATGGAGGGGGTAATTTGCAGTTTTGCAAATTACATTTGGTGGAGGTTTTATTTGTAAGATGATTTATTATGATAACCTTTTTAGATACCATTCATTTCATGCTTTATTGTGAAAAGATTGGATTTGAGGTTGATGTAAGTTTGATGATGATTATGTCTTGATGTGGTCACCACTTGCTTTACCCTACACTCACCTCCCTTCTTGCTTCATATTACCTCCTCCACCATTCTCTTTTGGATATTGGTTTTCATTAGAAAAGAGAGAAGAAGAATAAGAAAAGAGAGAAGAAGAAGAAGAGAGCTTCTTCTTGAGAGTTTCATTTCTTGATCTCATTCATGCTAGAAAAATGCAAGCACCATTTTTCTTATCTCATTTCCTCCATCATCTTCAAATGGCAACAAACCCCAAGTGAGACACTACACTACACATTCTACAGCACATCTTGAGCATGTCGAGTTGCCGGCTTCATGCTCGAGTTGCCTCGGTATTGAGGCGGGAGCCCGTAAAAGACGCAGGCGATGTGGTGCCCTTTCCGGCGAGGAGGCGACGATATGGAGACAAGACTTTCCGCGGGAGATCGGGAAGATGAAGAGAAGATCGGAGGACTCGGATCACTCGGTATACTTCTCACCCTATCTCTTGATTGCTAGCATTAGGTTAATGGTTACGATCCGGGTTTTCATTGTCCGCGGTAGCGCCGGTTTCCGAGTAAGGAAAAATTTTGATTCCGCAATTTGGCCTCGAGTAACACGGCCGGGGCGCTGCCGTGGCGCAACAGTAATGGCCACCCGGGTATTGAGCGATCAGAAGATCAACGAGCAAGCCCGCTCACACTCCTGTGAAACAACCAGTAACACTTACCGTACAGTCCGGTCTGATCGTCTGATATGTCGCATATCTCGCCTAGGGGTGGTAAACGTCAGACCCCAATAGCTTGATAAGTCGTGTCGATATGAGGTCTATAACAATTCAAGAAACTACTGGTAACACTTACCAGTATATCTCAGCAACCCTGGCCAGGGATTTCCGGTTATAGCCAATCGAACACAGCGCAACATCAACTCCCTATACCGGGAGAGACGAATCCCCTCCTATCGCTCATTGCCTCCATGTGACTCGGGACTGTACCCAAAAACCACCGTTTTGCACGCCCTCTTGGACGTGGTAAGGTGGAAATCAAAGCACAGTGGGAACCACACAAGACTCTATGACGATCTCGGGTCAACAGACTATTCTGTACCAGTGTCACCAGAGAACTGCCATCTGACGTAAGGTATAATACCATCTGGGAGTTCTCGGCGAGTCCGTCCAGTGTACCCAGTCTCCGCTGAGCACCCGTATATCATCTCTGATGTCAAACACCAATGGATATGGGATCATCCATCGCCCATCTGTTTGGGTCGAGAAGGTATACGCTAGTCTACTCTGGTATATCGATGCCCTGTCTCGATATACCCACGACTAGGGACCTTGAAGGATGTACTTATGGACTACCATGTCCCCACTAGTATGATCTGCATCATAGTCCAGGTAGTCAAGTACACATCCTAAGGGCTTTACCAACATGTAACAGAAAGACAATCAATGTACACGTTAAGGTAAAGAGTAACCAGATAGCATACTATCATGTCGAGCAAGAAAGTCCTCCCTATATATGTCCCAGCATCCACTACAATATACATCCAATGTACAGTAATGGCCTCTAGGGCATACATATAACTAACAGTTTGTACTACAGGCCGCATGGTTATATGGCAGGGTTCGATCAGATACGTGCGGTATTGCACGGATCAGGATCTAACTGATAATACTAGCCGGCTTTGATTTAAGCCGGATCCTAGTATAGTACAGTGTAGATTTTGTCTCATTGCATTTGTATCCGGTCGGAATACAGATGCGGGTGTGTATACACAGTATCGGGGTTTTCCTGTAATTTATTACGGGACCAGTTTTCTGGAGTTGCCAGCTTGCTTTCTGTCTCGGCCATATTTCTTTGTATCCTTCATTGGTCGAAGATTGGTGGAGGAGGGCTTATTTGCATTTGTGCAAATAAGCAATTTGGAAGGGGGTCTTTGCATATTGTTGTGTCAAGATCACTTGACTTTCTTTTGTCATCATGGCTAGTCTTGTAGTGTCATGATGGCATGACTTTTTGGTGATGATGATGGATGATGATGGTTGTATGAGTGTTGGAGTTTCTTTGTGATCATTTGTTGATAATGATTTCCTTTCATGATATCATTTGACCTCTCTCTCACTTGTATTAGTGTGTGGCTCCCTTCATTTTGATACACCACCTCTCTCATTCTCTCCATTCCACAAGCCATGGCCGGCCAAGAAAGGCTAGGGGCTGTCCAAACTTTTAGTGTGGGATTTTTGCTCTTTTGCTCTTGGAAAAATCCCACAAGTTCCATCTCCATGGGATTGTATCATTCCTCCACCTATATGGCAATTCCTACAACCCCAAAAAGAGACATAGTAATCCACACTATATTCTACAGCAAATCTTGGGCACGTCGATTTGCCAGCTTCATGCCCGAGTTGCCTCGGCATTGAGGTGGGAGCCCGTAAAAGATGTAGGCGATGTGGTGCACTTCCGGCAACGAGGTGGAGACAGGACATTCCGCGGGAGATCGGGACGACGACGAGAAGACCGGAGGACTCGGATCTGTCGGTATATCTCTATTCCCTTTCTTGTAGTTAGCTAGGACTAGTTAATGGTTCGATCCGGGTGTTTAGTGCGCGGTGGTGCCGGTTTGCTAGTTTGCAAAATTAATGTTTTTCGCTTCCGCATTTTGGCGTCAGATTGACGGCCGGGGCGCCGCCGTGCACTTACAGTGGTATCAGAGCCTCACCATTAACTTAGTCTAGCTTTGTTTAATGTGTTTACATTTCCGATCGACCAGAATCCCAAAAACCGTATTTTCCTACACATCAGTTTTCTGTCGAAATTTTCTGGTCTCGAAAATTTTTTCAGGTGACTGCAGAATGATGTACAGAGTATCCTAAGACCACTGGAAAATTTTGGTTCCCTGATCCTTCCGTACGGCCACGGAACCGCGGCCATAACCCCTCTTTGGCCGCGGTTCCGCCGCAGGTAGTTGGGTTCAGTTCACCATTTTTTTTCATTGGGCTTATGGGCTTAAAATATGGATTTTGGTATATTAATATTGGGCCCAGAATTTCTTGGTGTGCTACAGTAGTACTTGGGGGCCCACTTGTTAAAATTTGATCGATCGGATATTTTAAACACATTATTTCACAGTATTTACATTATATCTGCGACCGTGAATGTCACTCGATCGGTAAATCCTGTCTAGCTGCTATAGCCCGGTTAGACGGATTTGCGAACGTGATTTTCACGTTGATGTTCTGTGTATTGCTGTGAGGTTGCGGATTGGTCGTGGGGGATAGCCTGAGGGCAATGCTAGTACAGTTGCGTTTTGTTGTATTATGTACATTTGATATTGCGGGGCGAGCGTCCGACATGTGGACTGCCGTCACTGCCTGTTTGTATTATTATTTTTGGGGCACGGCCAGGTTGCGGTCGATGTACCCGTTGTATGTATATTTTACTTTCTGTACTAGGATTACCCCGCGGAGGACTGCATGGATAGCAGGGTTCTAGAGGGCAACAAGCCCGCATCTCATGGCATTGGGACGGAGGGGGCTTCACTCTAGAATTGGCGGGCTATTCGCCGCACTCGTAAGGGGTACAGGTTGACCCAGGAGGGGTGCCCAAGTTACCGGATTCCGTGAAGTGCTGGGTGGTCCATTCACGGAGCTGAAGGGGGCTGCCTCGCTTCAGGTTTTGGCGGGTGACTTGCCGCGCCCGTAGGGGTCTAGGATTTCATTGCACAGGCTATCCACACGACCAGGGGAACGTCGGGTTTCAGCGGCTCTGTGAAACCCGGGGATCCCAGATATCTGTATTGTTCTGTGATGCTGTACATTTCTGTGATGTTGCATTTTATCACGCTTTGAGCGAAATATAATATATTGGTGTATATATTAGTAGATGTTGTATATGTTTTGCATCCGCGCTAGTCCAGTCCCCGCTCTGTCGTTAGTTAGCTAACCTAACGGGTAATGACGGGACCCAGTGGCGAATGCGGATGGCATATACGTACATCAGTATATTTTCGTTCTTTGTGGTGTGATCAATTGATGGGACTGCGTTGATTCGGATCAATGCAAGTTAAAAACAAACTAATCTGATGTTGTTGGAACACTTTTCAAAAAGCTGTTATTGCAACGACGTTCACTTTTGTTTTGCATCGTGGTATTCAGTTGGAATATCCTGCTCCTCAGTCGACGAGGCAAGGGCCGAGATCCCTTCATCGGGAATGACCCCTTGGACAAAAAGTTTGCATCAGGGCAATAACTTCACTATAGCCGATTACTTTTGCTTTGCATCGTGGTATTCAGTTGGAATATCCTGCACCTCATTCTACGGGGAAAGAGCCGAGATCCCTTCACCGGGAGTGATCTCTTTAGCAAAGGTTTTCGTCACTATATTTTTAAAAGCTATCCGTTCCTTCAACGATATCAAGTTCATTACGTTAAAGGTTTTCGCCAGAAACCATTCGTAGCCCTCCATCATTTCAGTTAAATATTCGGTAGTATTCAAGCTATGTATTTTGACCTCACGCCAAGGCATAGTGTTTGGTAGCTGCCGGGTATTTATCTGTTGCATAGATAGATGCGTTGGTTTGGGACAGTCGTACTACTATTTTGGCCTACGTCAAGGGTATGTACGGGTGGATTCAAATTAACCTGGACAATGATGGGTAGGACTTGACATGTTACTTATGATATTTTGACCTCACGCCAAAGTCATAAGAGCATGGGGCAGAAATCACATCGGGAGTTTCAAAAGAACTGAAACTTGCCATATATGCGCATACCTTCTGGAGTGTGACACCGTGAGCGGATTCCGTCACGTTATCATGCGATGATAGTTGGATCCCGATTCCCACTGATGAGTTAGTTTACTCCTCGGGTGATCCCGACTAATTCTTCTTTCAGGTTTGGAGGAGAATTTGAGGTAACAGTGGGAGGTTTCCAGATTAGATAAATTGGTAACCATTCTGATCTAGGTTAGAGTGCACGCTGAGTGTTTCTTTTCTCTCTCTCTTCGGCAGCGACCATTGACCCGACCCTAAGACTATGACTCAGAGACCAAAATTAACCGAACCTTCTTAAACATTGGCTTTTGGATTATCAGAGTTGCAAACCTCATTGCCACTCCTACTTTTACCTTTTTCTCCAGGACACCCCGTATTACTACGAACGTCCACTTCTATTGGACAAAACCATCGTATGGTTAGATACGAACTCGAAAGAATTTATTCGAGGATGGTTTCAGGTTCTGGAGAACGGATAGGACTATTCAGTTGTCTTTTCCTTTTACCTTCTCTCAGGTTGCGAGTACTCCTTGGTTTAGGAGATAGTACACATATTACGCAAATTGGATAGTCTTCTTCCAAACCTTAGGCTGGTGCCGACCGGTAGGGAATGAAGAAAACCAATTAGCCTAACGATGGTGTGCAGAAGGTATTAAGTTAAGACAAAGCAAGGGATTAGTAAGAGGGCAAAGTAAATTGTGACTGCTATTCACGACCAAACCAAGTATTTCTTCGCCAATCCTAAATCACCTTTGTATTTCTCCAGGACACTCCGTATCACTACGAAGATCCCAAGCTTATTGGATAATCCATCGTATAGTTATATACGAACTCGAAAGGAACTTGTTCCAGTTCGGGGATGGATCCTGGTTCAGGAGAAATAGGAATAAAGTTCATTCGGTTGTCTTTTATCTTCACCTTCTCTCACATTGCGAGTGCTCCTAGGACTGGGACAGTACACCCATTATGCTTATTGGATAGTCTTCTTCCAAACCATAGGCTGGTGCCGAACGGTAGGGAAGGAAGAAAACCATTTGGCCTAAAGGGTGTGCAGAAGGTAATGACTAAAGACATATAAAGGGATTTGGAGAGGTGGCAAAGAATTATACAGTTACAGTCGTGAATCTGGAAGAGGCATTACTAGGAATACCGGGATATCCCATCGAAACATTTCAATGTTTCAGTTTCACTGTGTACTGTTAATGGAAAACTGATTTCCCAATTAGACACTTGCTCCAGGGTATGTATTTACCAGGTATGATTCTCACATCTATATGGTTTTACAGATGATGAGTGGGAGTAAGCTATTGGGAATTAGGTGATTGTCCTTATTATATCGGGATTCGTTGTAATCAGTGATATTTGAGGAAGCCACCTGGGTTGTTTGCCGGACGGCAAATATTTGGTTTTGAATATCCGCTGTTGTGCACCAATTTCAAATTGATATATCTGTACGTCTATTTTCATAAAGTGAGATATACCTTTTGAAATTATGTCTATGACATTTACCTATATCAGTGGATGGTTAGGTAAGGAGCATTAAATAGCGGTGTAATTCTTCTTAACCATAAGTACAGTTTTCAACCTACGACACACAGTGAATGAGTTATCAGACTCAAGGGACTTATACAGAGTATTGTAGTTTGTCCAGGGTCCATCAGGACAGAGGGGTTGGTCCTCGTACTATATTCGGTTTACTTATGACTTCTCTAGTTTTTAGACAGGTGTTTCGTGGAAACACAGGGTTCGAATTTTGAGAAGTTATAGGTATTTGAATAGAGTAGAGAACCAGGAGTAGCAAGTATTGGGATTCTTCAAAGTGATCGAAGATGTAGATACTTGTGTACGGTATTCAGTTGATAGTAATGATTTAGGGAACTTGCTTCTCTTTCAGGTTACTCATAATTGGAAGTATTCCTAAGTTGAGTAACGCTGATCGGCCTCTTTCCATTTAGTTGACATGCACTGGAGACAGTTGCATGATTTGAATCTGGTTCAATTAAATCAGTGCCTCTGGTCCTATATTGGATATAGAACAGTTCGTATCTTAACGATGTTAAGGTATGGGGAGTTGTCCGGCTTATGATTAAAACCAGACACTGGACAACTCAAGGCATGTTTCTGTAATGGCTGTTTGTGGGTTGACCCAAGCTATGACGAGGGTTGACTTTCTACCATCTGGAAGATCAATAGTGATATTGTTCTTAACTCGCCACAGTTTTAATAAAAATGGATTTTTTTCAGAAAACAGTAGTGGGAGTATGGTAGAACTGGAAGTGATTCCAGAACCGCAAACGATTACTGAAGATTTAATAGGAAACTAAAGATTCAATCTGGTTTGACATTCCATTGGCCACTCCGCAGATACGGTGGGTAACCTCAGGCACCCGAGAGGTACTCCGGTAGCCTCAAGGACGGTGACAGGGAGGTTCTTGTTTACCCACACTTGCCATTGCTGTTGTTCCAGGCTGCGAGACCCGGCAGGAGGATGAGTATAGCGTCGTTCTAAACTAGTTTTAGAAGTGTACGTGTATATGACTCTGCCAGAGGGTTGTCGTAGTCAGTGGGAGCAGCGGAAGCATTGGTGGACAAGTGGCATATGTCTATTTATAGACTAAAGCAGATTTAGCGGAGATAGATCATCTATTTCTGATGTGACAGTCATAGGTTTGACTTCATCAGAATAGGGGATCGATCTGTTGAGAGGGTAGTGGGGTGTGATGTCATGGTATTTGGATGACATACACAGAGTAGGTTGTGATATTCCTATACTACAATCGGTTACACTTTGGTCGTCACACAATGGTTTCTCCACATGGGACTTGGACATTATATCTGACATACTGGTTACTTGATCTATGGCTTTAGATCTAGATTTTGGAGGTTTCCCAATCAGGGTACTTAGACAGCATTCTAAGAGTATTTAGAATGGACGACTCCTGGCACGGTAGTGTACCTGCAGGTGATGGAGTCACCCTCTCTAAAGGTGTCTTATAGACTAAAGTAGAGAGGGATATGCATGATTGGCAGATCACTTGCTTAGGCAATTGAGTCAATCATGAGATGTCAAGTACCACACCAGATGTTGCTCTTGCACCAGATGCAATAAGTTGACATTAATCCAATCCTGGAGAAACAGTCGGAAGCAGTTTTAGAACATAAGTGGATGTTCTAGGGATATGATAACGACAGCCTCTTTCGGGAGACAGTTATCATTCCAGGCTTCCAAGGTGACCTGGACGACAAGGAGGTTGTCAGAGTTATAGTTTTCCTTCTGACGAGGGGCAGTATTTTGGACAGCTGATCCAAGGCAATACTGAGGGTGGCATGGCGCAGGACACTGATTAAGTTCAGTAGTCGATACAGTCTAAGAAGTTTGGATTTGGAGTTCATTTATGAGCTAGGTCCCATCAGACATCCAGACATATTCTGAGACAGGTATTGCTCATTTCGGGAGATGGCTTTCTCCGCGAACTTGAGATATAAAGAGACATAGAAAGAAACATCAAAGCGGATCCACTCAGTGAGGCTATTCCTCGAACGCAATAGTTTCGCAAGCGAGCTTTGTGAGACTGACGAGTAGAGGAGTTGGGTGTTCGGTATCACACAGGCTGTGAGTATGCGACATCGCAATAATTAGCCTTGAGTGCAAGTGGGAGATTGTTGGAGATAGTGCCCTCAGAGTCAATTATTGGATCACAGGCACGAGATTGCAATGATTGAGGGAGGACCTGTCCCGGTAGGACAGTCTTACTCAAGATGATAGTATGCTATCTGGTTTATCTTTATCATCGTGTACTGCTTAGGTGACCTGACAGGTCGCTATTACACGTTGATAGAGCCCTTAGGATTCTTGCTTGACCACCAGCAGTATGAGGGCGATCATATACGTGAGAGCTGGCAGTCTATAAGCACATCCTTAAAAGGTCCCTAGTCGTGGGAGTTTCGAGATAGGGCATCGATACTCCAGAGTAGACTAGTGTATACAGTCGAGACCCCGACGAGGGGCGGTGGCCGGTCTCAAAAGCTATTAGTGTCAGTTAGTTCACCTAAGATGTATACAGGTGCTCATTGGGTTATGAGTACACCGGACAGGACTCGCCGGGAACATGCTAGTTGGTCATATAGCAGACATCAGATGGCAGTTCCCTGGTGACATGTGTACAGGTTAGTTCATCGACCTGGGGATCGTCATTTGTCTCGTGTGAGTTCCCACTGTACTTTGATTACTACCCTACCACGGCTCAAAGGAGTCGTGCAAACAGGTTTTAGTTGGGTATAGTCCCGAGCCACATGGAGGTAGTGAGCGTATCTTCAGGGGTTCGTCTCTCCCGGTATTTGGGGTGAGGTCGCGCTGTGTCTAGGAGAGCCATTACACGAAGCCCTCGGCCGAGACAAGGAGATTTATTGGTAGGTATTCCAGTAGTATCTCAGGGTGTTCTGGGCTACACTCCGACACGACTTGTACCGCTTTTGGGGGTCTGACTTTTACCAACCCCCTAGGCCCGCCATGCGAAGCTCATAGACGAACGGACCGGACTGTACGGATATTGTCACTGACAGGCTCAGTAGGGTGTCAGGATGAGTTCGCTCATCGACGTCCCTTTTGGTCAATACCTGGTAGCCCGTTACGTATTGTCTTATACCTCTGACGTGCTAGTGGTTAAATCCACAACCAAGGTGTTGACGAGTCTTTAGAGTCCCCCACATTCAGTTACTCAAGCTTTCGGGCGAAAAGCTGTAGAGGCCGTATGGAGATATGGTAAGGTCCGATCAGATACGTGCGGTATTGCACGTATCAGTATCCGACAGTTTGTACTACAGGCCGTATGGTTATATGGCAGGGTTCGATCAGATACGTGCGGTATTGCACGGATCAGGATCGAACGGATAATACTAGCCGGCTTTGGTTTAAGCCGGATCCTAGTATAGTACAGTGTAGATTTTGTCTCATTGCATTTGTATCCGGTCGGAATACAGATGCGGGTGTGTATACACAGTATTGGGGTTTTCCTGTAATTTATTACGGGACCAGTTTTCTGGAGTTGCCAGCTTGCTTTCTGTTTCGGCCATATTTCTTTGTATCCTTCATTGGCCGAAGATTGGTGGAGGAGGGCTTATTTGCATTTGCGCAAATAAGCAATTTGGAAGGGGGTCTTTGCATATTGTTGTGTCATGATCACTTCACTTTCTTTTGTCATCATGGCTAGTCTTGTAGTGTCATGATGGCATGACTTTTTGGTGATGATGATGGATGATGATGGTTGTATGAGTGTTGGAGTTTCTTTGTGATCATTTGTTGATAATGATTTCCTTTCATGATATCATTTGACCTCTCTCTCACTTGTATTAGTGTGTGGCTCCCTTCATTTTGATACACCACCTCTCTCATTCTCTCCATTCCACAAGCCATGGCCGGCCAAGAAAGGCTAGGGGCTGTCCAAACTTTTAGTGTGGGATTTTTGCTCTTTTGCTCTTGGAAAAATCCCACAAGTTCCATCTCCATGAGATTGTATCATTCCTCCACCTATATGGCAATTCCTACAACCCCAAAAAGAGACATAGTAATCCACACTATATTCTACAGCAAATCTTGGGCACGTCGATTTGCCAGCTTCATGCCCGAGTTTCCTCGGCATTGAGGTGGGAGCCCGTAAAAGATGTAGGCGATGTGGTGCACTTCCGGCAACGAGGTGGAGACAGGACATTCCGCGGGAGATCGGGACGACGACGAGAAGACCGGAGGACTCGGATCTGTCGGTATATCTCTATTCCCTTTCTTGTAGTTAGCTAGGACTGGTTAATGGTTCGATCCGGGTGTTTAGTGCGCGGTGGTGCCGGTTTGCTAGTTTGCAAAATTAAAGATTTTCGCTTCCGCATTTTGGCGTCAGATTGACGGCCGGGGCGCCGCCGTGCAGTTACACAAAGTCCCTGGCCAGGGAAAGCGAGATAGACTGGTAGGTTTCCAGTGTTATCTCAGGTGTTCTGGGCTACACTCCGACACGACTTGTACCGCTAGTAGAGGACTGACGTTTACCGCCCCCCTAGGCCCGCCATGCGATGTTATCAGACGAACAGACCGGACTGTACGGAGATTGTCACATACAGACTCAGTAGGAGTTCAGATGGGTTTCACCTCGTCCGTCTTCTTATCGGCATCTACCTGGGGGCCGTTACGCACAGCTAGTGCTGCTTGTGGTCTGTGGTTAAACCCACTGCCAGCGTAGTGTTGAGTCTTTAGAGTCCCACACAGAGGGTTATTCGCCTTTGGGCAAAACAGAGTAAAGGTCGAAAGGTTTTGCAACAGGGTTCGTTCACATCCGCGCACTTGTGCACGTTTGGTGTCCGGACAGTCATTACTAGCGGGCTCTGGTTTGAGTCGGATCTTAGTGTATGTTTTGGGGTTAGTTTTATCTCATTGTATTCATGTTCCTCGGAACACGAATGCGTGTGTGTATGCACAGTTGTTTGAGGCGGAGGAAGAGGATTTTCATTAGGGTTTTGGAACGGGTGTGTATGCACGGTTGACAGTCGTCTTTTTCCAAACCCTAATGAATTTGTGATATATCTATTAATAATATTAATTAAATGAAATTGTGTCATGGTTGGGTTTGTTGACTTGTTGACCAAGGTTGACTAGTTGACCATGGTTGAAACATTGACCATCATCATTACACATCAAAGATGCTCTTTGATCATTGCAAAAAACATTTAATGTGATATGATAATGGTCTCATCAAACCATCCATCACCTTTTTCATTTTGGATTAATATTATTATTAGATAATTCACTTATATTGTTATGGTTGTAAAATACCATCCTCATTCTATCATAACCATTCTCTTTCCTCTCTTCTTCCTCCTCCTCTTCTAGTTCAAGGAGATCCATTCTTATGAGTTGAGAAACCTCTCCTTGAGATAAAATACCCAAAACCACTCTCTACTCACTCTAAGGTTGAAGGTCTAGCAAACCAAAGACCTTAGTTCTCTCAAAGTTCGAGAAAGGAGCTCAAGGAAGAAACCCTCAGGTGGATCCATCTTTGACAAGAGTAGGCGACGAGGAAAGCACCATCCAACCACTACAAAGAGTCCAAGAAGAAGGACTTCAAGTGAGGTATAACCCCTAACCGAGTAAATAAATCTCTAGATAGGTTGCTAGTGTGTAGTTTAGCCAAGATCCGTTTTTGTAGTCCAAGTTACCTAAACCCAAAAAAATGTTTTTTACCATTTCTGTAAGCCCGAAAGAACCAGGAGAGGTAACGTGGACTTACAAGAAGTAGAGAACCAAAACGTGCATAATTATTATGTCCTTTGATATGATCAGGGAGGAGAATACCTGAGCACGGTGTTCTCCTCCGAAAGACGCGACCGGGACGTTGAGACGTCAGGCCTGAAATTCGAGGGCAAATGCTAATTGGTTCTATCCATCCACCTCTCCGAAGATGCCAAGTTGATTTATGACACCATGTATCGATGGTTTAAATGGATGCGACCGATGTAGCAGACTTCATCGGATTCCCCCTCGTTGAGGGGTTTTTGATTGTAGGGACGCTCTTCCCTGCAGGCGCAAGCCCCTGCAGTTGATTATGCTACCGCATCGTGGTAACCACTTTCTCCTTCTCTAGATAATCACTTCGTGTCGTGTGTGTTTGTTTTGTTTTTGGTTGCCCGTCGATTGTATACGGAGACTAATTTATGTTGTCGCCCGTAGGGCTTGGATTAGTCCAAATCCGTATTTTCTTAGATTTGGGTTTGGGGTTGGGTTTAAGGATACGTTAGTCTCATTTGAGACTAAGATCAACTTAAACGTTTGTTAATGATACGTTAGTCTAATTTTTAGACTAAAATCTACTTAACAGGATCATTTAGATCCAACAAAAGAACATTTGGACTCTATTGTTTTAGTTTAAGGACATTACGGTCCAATTTTAGTTTAAGGACATCTCGGCCTAAAGTTAAGGACATCATAGTCCATAGGCTTAAGGACCCCACAGTCCGAGATTAAGAACATCATAGTCCATGGGTTTAAGGACCCTACAGTCCGAGATTAAGGACATCATAGTCCATGGGTTTAAGGACCCTACAGTCCATTTTAAAGACATCATAGTCTATGGAATGTATGGTTGTCGGGACCCGTCACCTCTCTGAAGACGTTGAAGGATTACAACGACAAATATCAGAGGAGTGAAGAGATGTACCCTTGAACCAATTTTGGTTGAGAGATCTGTAGTCCCATTGGGACTAAGATCTGAGATTTATAAGCACATGGGCTCAATTAATCTGAATGAGGGATTATTGGCCAACTTGGGCTCGGCCCACTCAGTTAAATGTTAAACATTTGACAATACTGAGCATTGATTTGTAATCTGACAATATTTTTGTCTATTATTGAATGCTGAGCATTCATCATAGCTCTAGGGCTTTATTTATAGAATAATTTATGTTCTTTTAGCGCACATGTGAGGAGCACGTGGCGTGCTTGGCGCTTTGCGCCAGTCAAAACGCGCAGAGTGCTGGTTTATAAGCGCATTGCAATTCTTCTGAGTGGCGCACACGTGAGGAGCACATAATGCGCTTGACACTGAGCGCCAGATTATGAGCGCATTGCGCTTCTGCTGAGTTGTGCACACGTGAAGAGCACGTGGCGCGCTTGGCTCTACGCGCTAGATAATGGACGCATTGCGCTAGTTTATGAGCGTAAAGCACTAGCTATTAAGTGGCGCACTCGTAAGGAGCATGTAGTGCGCTTAGCGCTGAGCGCCAGTCCAAGAGCGCAAAGCGTTAGCTTATGAGCGCAAAGCGCTATTTGATCAATTTTATGATCTGAGAAATAAATTCTCATTTATAAGAGACTTTGTCTCAAGATTCCAAGAACAAAAGTTCTTATTTTATAGGAGATGCTTCAATCTCTTATTTTGATGAAATGCTTTCTCTTTATGGATCTTTGATCCTAAGAGAATTGAATTATTCTCCCACCTTTTTATTTTATAATGAGATGTCCATGATCTCCTTGTATAAAAGACCTTAGTCTTATAGATCTATGAACTGTGAGAAGAATTATGTTCTTCTTCTTATTTTATAATGAGATCCTTTAATCTCTTTGTGAAAGACCTTGGTCTTGTAGATCTACGATCTTAAAGAAAGAAGTGAATTCTTCTTTTTATATGAGACGATTTAGTCTTTCTGTATATTTTTAACTTGAAGAAAATCTTCTTCTTCTACTGAGTGCTTGGCTCTTCTTTTTCGAGATTCTCAAAGTTTGGGGGGGGGGGTTCCTCTCTATGTTTCTCTGTATATCTCTGAGACTTGAAGTCTTGAGGCCTTTATATACGGTGAGCTAATTTATTCAATCAGTTAAGGAGATCTTTTCTCTAATTGATTAGGGGATTCCCCGTCGTTGGATCTTTGATCCAATGGCTTCTGATTTACAGAAGGCAATTTTCTTGTTTTTAACAAGATTGGGAAATCTTTTCCATACAGAATTTATTCTGTGTTTTTTGGTGATTTTTAATCACCATTGGATCATTGATCCAACAGTGCTCTGATTACAGAGCATCATCTTCTTGTTTGAAAAGATTTTGAGGAATCTTTCCTTAACAGAATTTTATTCTGATTAATTGATGATCTATCATCTTTATTGGATCTTTGATCTGACGGTGGGGAGCTTTTAGTTCCAGCGCTAGTGCACCCATGCTTTGCACGTGATGCGCTGCTTAGAGTGCAGCGCACTTAGCGCTAGTGCACACGTGCTTTGCACGTGGTGCGCTGCTTAAGTGCAGCGCTCTTAGCACTAGCGCACACGTACTTTGCACGTGGTG
The DNA here is from genome assembly GCA_030015575.1 of Agapanthus africanus. Lineage (NCBI taxonomy): Eukaryota > Viridiplantae > Streptophyta > Magnoliopsida > Asparagales > Amaryllidaceae > Agapanthus > Agapanthus africanus. The sequence goes on from JASDDO010000001.1 coordinate 190,955,783, forward strand.
CGCTGCTTAGAGCGCAGCGAACTTGGCGCTGCTATGAAGCGTTGCTTCATTTCAAAATTTGAAATTTTGAACAGAGCTTTGCTCTGATTGGGGGAAACAAATGCTCTCCCACCGTTGCGCTCATGTGGCCTACATGTGAGTGCAGCGGTGGAGCATCTATGCCCTTAGATCAACTCAGAAGCTGAAACGGCATCTCAGTGCCTATAAATAGGACCCTTGGACCTTTGGATGATTTCTGTTCATCTTCATTTCTGTCTTCTGAGAATTTTTATTCTCTTTCAGACCATAGCTCTTCATTTTAAGAACCTTCAAGAATAAAAACTCTGCCAAATTTTTGGTAAGATTTGAACTTTATCAATAGAGCTTTTCTCTTCCTCAGATCATAGATCTCAAAAATGTTTTCAGGGTTTTACCCATTAACAGAGCTTTGCTCTTCATAAATCTTAGATCTGAAAAAATGTTATTAAGGTTTACCCATTAACAGAGCTTTGTTCTTCATAGATCTTAGATCTAAAGAAAACCTTTTTAGGGTTTCTGAACCCATAAACAGAGCTTTGCACTCTTGAATAATGGAGATTTGTTGATCTCTTATAAAGAACTTTTAAGAGTTTGTTCATGGATCTTGAAGATCTAAGAATTTTAATTCATTAAAAAAATTTATTTCAGTTTTTCTGATGGGTTATTCCATCATTTTTACAGAGTAAGGCTCTTAAGGAATTTTTATTCCTTCATCATTAGAGTTTGACGGATGTCACTCTGTCACAGATCACTGCTCTAAAGGGGAGATTTTCTCCTTAGCCCGAGGGGTTCTCATTGAATGAGAATCAATTGAGGATTTCCTCATTTAATGACAGTCTCATCAAATGATGAGGCTGTTTTATTAATGATACGATGTCATCTGGATTATGTGGGTCCCCGTTGGTCCATTTTCACTGCATTGCAGTGTGGTACAGATTTAAAGTACCTAGTGATAGAACTTAAACCGTAGCATTGGCGGCTGAAAATTTGTTCTTTTCCACGCAGGTACTATGTCTTTCGACATTTCCTTCCCGTTCGTCTGTTCGGAAGACGGATTCCCCGAAGCACCCGTAGACCGAGAGGTTTTTGCGTTGATCAAAGACCATGACCCAGAGCATAAGAATCTTCATTTGTGGGGAACATAGTATAACCAGATCTTCATGGGTCAACGCAGCTTCTTTTGCGCAACTCCTTCAAAGGCCATCTTGGTGATTCATTATACTGACCTACCCCCGGTGAACTATGCCGTGGAGGTGGTTAATTAGACTTCAGAGGGTTGTCTTCAGCCCTCTATGGCTGCAATACCTGATGGCTTTGGACATTCTAGGGTGGTGTATATGCTAGGGTGAGTCGCGCCCTTAGGGACAGCCATACAACATATGCCTGACTCCCCGTCACTCAGTTGGATATCTGCAGTGGGCCTGATACATCATATCGGCAAAGAAGTCAGAGCTGCTGAGGCCTGGGTTGTACCCCGTGATCTATGCTTTCCTGTTTCAATATTCCCCACCTCCAGCCTGGTGGGTCAAAGCCTTTTTGGAATAGTGGAATATTCCAACTCATACCTTCCTTATGCTAGATCGGGAAGTTTCCATCTCTTTGGAAGAGTTTGCGGATATCTCCGGCTTGCCTGTCAGAGGGGAGCATTATAAGAAGATCTTTCCCGTTGATGAGTATATTTTCGCTACCCGACTGGTGATGACGGGTCTAAACCCTGAGAATGCCATTCAGCACTGATTCCCCAGCTTGATCAAGGTGTTAAACATTTACGAGGGCCTATTTCTTGAATCTGGAAGCCAGGAGGTTAGCTTTGCGGACTTCATCGCCCGTTTTCTCCCCCAGAAGCTTTATCGCAAGAAGGTGAAAGGTTCACCAAACTTGATTATCCTTTCGGCTTTGGCTTGGATAGCCAGCCAATATTGGAAGCCGATCAAAAGAGTTTCTTTCTTCCAAACATCACGATCGTCCCCTTTTCAGAAATTGCCACTCCAGGCATCGATGAGGAAGCGTTCTTTCTAGGGTTTCTCGATTTGTGGTTAAGCTGGTTCGTGCTTCCCACGCACCCACGCTATATGAGGCCGACTGTCTTCTACCCGGCTCATTAGATGGTTGAAGGGATACAGGTTGCTGTTGGGATTTCCAGGCTGGCTTATTTGTATCACGGCTTTAGTTCGATGGCCGACACTACTCAGCCGGGGGTGTAGCCCGTGAACTTCCCTATGCATTATTTTATCTCATGGCTCGAGTTTCATGTAGTCGGTGCTTTTGGAATGCACAAGCGGCCTCATTTCTATAAAACTTGCAATTTTCCACGGATCATGCGGCTGGTCAATGCTTCCATTGTGGAGCCAAGTCAGCGAGAGGCTCGGGGTGTAATTCTTCGCCCACGTACCATCAGGGACGGCATGACCTTTGTTCATAAGTTTATGACGAGTCGGAACTTGTATATAACCAAGCTTCGCACCGGGCCGGGAATCGCAAGAATTTACCGGTTCACCAGGTTCTACCACTGTAGGGCCCAATCATAGTCCGACATCTGAGTTTGATCCTGGCTCAGAAGGAACGCTAGCTATATGATTAACACATGCAATTCGAACGTTGTTTTCAGGATCGGTAAGGAATCCGCTAAGGCGGTGCAGCCGTTGCGGGACACCTTTAAGGACAGAGGTTCTACCTTGAAAGCTCGGGAGATTATCTATTTGTACCCGATCAGGCCGGGATAGTTGGTGTTCAGGAAAAATGACTCGGCTTGGTTTATGAGATATTGTTAGTTATATGTATGCCCTAGAGGCCATTACTGTACATAGGATGTATATTGTAGTGGATGCTGGGGCATATATAGGCAGGACTTTCTTGCTCGACATGATAGTACGCTATCTGGTTCCTCTTTATCTTAACATGTATACTTTCTGTCTCTCTGTTACATGTTCATATAGCCCTTAGGATGTGTACTCGACTTCCAGGACTGTGATGTAGATCATACAAGTGGGGCCTGGGTAATCCATGAGTACATCCTTCAATGTTCCTAGTCATGGGAATATCGAGACAGGGCATCGATATTCCAGAGTAGACTAGCGTGTATCTTCTCGACCCATGCGATGGGCGATGGATGATCCCATATCCATTGGTGTTTGACATCAAAGATGGTATGCGGGTGCTTAGTGGAGACTGGGTACACTGAACGGACTCGCCGAGAACTCCAAGATGGTATTATACCTTACGGCAGATGGCAGTTCTCTGGTGACACTGGTACAGCTTAGTCTGTTGACCCGAGATCGTCATAGAGTCTTGTGTGTCTCCCACTGTGCTTTGATTTCCACCCTACCACGGCTCTACTGAGTCGTGCAAACAGGTGGTTTTTGGGTACAGTCTTGATTCACATGGAGGCAATGAGCGATAGGAGGGGATTCGTCTCTCCCGGTATTGGGGGTTGATGTTGCGCTATGCTCGACTGGCCATAACTGGAAATCCCTGGCCAGGGTTGCACTGATTTACTGGTAAGTGTCATCAGTAGTTTCATGCTTGTTATGGACCTTACATCGGCATGACTTATCAAGCTACTGGGCTCTGACGTTTACCACCCCTAGGCGAGATATGCAACATATCAGACGAACAGACCGGACTGTACTGTAAGTATTACTGGTTGGATTCACAGGAGTGTGAGCGGGCTTGCTCGTTGATCTTCTGATCGATCAATACCCGGGTGGCCGTTACGTTTAGCAGATCGCTTGCGGCTTGTGGGTGTTTGATATGATCATCACCTACTGCCGGCGTATTGACGAGTCTTTAGAGTCCTATACAGAGATTTCCTGGCTCAAGCGAAACGAAATAGAAGCGCATATGAGATATGTGCGGGACAGAGAATAATGCCAGTATGTGATACTGAATTCTATTCTCGCGATTTGTATCATCGAACGGTTATATAAGATATAGCCGGGTTACCGAATCAAATGTTGATTCGATATATTGATACACATGATATTAGTCGGTTATGACCGGATCGTTAAATCAAGTGTTGATTTAATGATTTAATGTATAACTATATATTTGATATATTACTTTACATTAACTAGTATTGGTTTACTTAAGATGTTTTTCTCACTTGATTGTGCACATTGTATATATGATATATGTTTGTGCACTAGTTTGTATCATGTTTCATGGTACATGCAAACTTGGGTGTGTGTATGCTTTAAACCATGTTTAGGTTAATGGTTAGGGTTTCATTTACTTTATTTATTTTGGTTAAAAAACTAAATGGTTGCTTTTGTTCCTTTGCTAGAAGCTTCATGATGCTTCATGCATCTTTTGAAAAAGTAACCATTTTGTTTTTATTCCCTAACCTAACCATTTCACCTAAACCTTAGTTTATTCTCTACATTAGTTATCTCACCCATGGTTGCTAAATGATAAGCATCACTTGATTTTCTATTTTTGATTTATTTATTCATTCTTTTCTTTCTTTTTCTTCTTCTTCATGAAGAGAAGAAAACCTTGCTAGAAAAATTCCAAGTGATGAATCCAAGTGAGAAATCAAAATCCAAAGTGAACCCACTTCCTATTTCTTCATCCTCTACCACTTGCCATCTTGTATAGGGTGTTTTCTTCACAAGTTTCATGACTTAGTGAAGATGGAGCTTGAGTTTGAGTTGCCTCGACGTAGATCATCTTCGGCATCGAAGTCAATGACCTAGCCCAATCATTTCTCCGACGAAACTATCGCTAGAGACCAGGATTCCGATGATCGCAGTGGAGGGACATCATCACGGAGCTAAAGATGTGGTGGACCGGATCTACAAAGGTTGTAATCCCTATCACTTGTAGTTAAGTTGTTAACTTGCATTTGTTTTCGCCTATCATCTAGTTAACGATCTTGCATAGGGTTTCTCGGCACATGAAAAAATTTGAATTTGGCATGGTCGATCACTTGTGGAGCCTCATGAGTGTGCCTAGGAACCCTACAGTGGTATCAGAGCCTAGCTAGAGCTTTAGGCGATTGGTAGACGAAGTTAGAAACCCGATCGAACCCCGAAACCCTAATCGATACCCCTTTCTGTACATTTTTGAAATCAGTGGATTTTTCCAAATTAAAAATATCCAAAAAATACAGCAGGGTTTTCTAGGAGTTACTGTGGAGCACGTGCCCCCAACTCGACTAAAGCGCCGCGGAACCGCGGCCCCACCCTGGCATGTGCGGCGGTTCCGCGGCCATATAGGAGCATCTTGTCACGTGCTTTTCACAGTAATCCCCGTCTGTAATGCCTGTGTTTTCTGGGAATTTTTAATCTACACTCAACAGTTGAGATTTCTGGGTTGTATTGGAAGTTTGTTGATCCGATCGAAAGTTTAATTTCGTCTAAGTGTTTTTTCCGGGTAATTTTAGAACATGTTGAAAAGTTCAACCGGATATAAATACCCAATTTTTCCCCTGCTGGAAAATTTCCGAGTGTTGGATTTTTCCGTGGTTTAAGGACGTTCTAAGTAGTGCAAGTAACGCGATGGACCCTCTAGAAGACAACAAACCTTAACTCGATTATGTGACCGTCTTGAACTGCCCTTTGAACCTTAGGGTTTGGGGCAGTACGGCGTGCCACATGTGAGGCGTTGGCTTGACCCTTCTACAGCTGGACCGTTGGTACTGTGGCATGAAATGGATGTTTCTAAACTTATTTCATGTGTTGAGCTGTTTCGGGAAAACTTGGGTGTTTGATTGTTCGATCGGAAAGTTTAACATTTTCTATTTATCCGGAATGTGATACAATATTTGGAATCCACAAGGAGTTATGAGATAACTGATTTGAATATTATAAATCTAGCACTTTAGTCTCACTTGATCGGTTGCCACGGAATTTTGATGGGATCAAAAGTCCGTCGCAATCACGTAGCGTACGCGGATACTCACCGGGTAAACTTAATAGAAAGCCACACACCATAGCCCCGACCAAGTGACTGTAGGAGAACCCCGTCGCCGAAAGCATCCATTCGGGTGCTCACGGCAGCGGTGTTCCGCCTTGGTGAACTTCGTCGACGGCATCGGGGGTGCAGCCGTCTACTAAAGTTTGCGATGAGCATTCGATCAGGATGTTGGGAATCTTGTTGAATTGCCCGACGTGATATTGAAAAGAGTTTTCGATTTTGAGACTAAAATGCGGGGTTTATAATGGTTAGGCATGCGATGTCTAAGGAATTCATTTGATTAGGCATGCGATGTCTAAAGAGGTTGCGGATTCCAACTGTTGTAGTTTTACACTTTCTTTTCTGCGACCGTAAGTGTAATATGTAATATCGCCGGTTTCGTTGCTATATGTCAACGATAATTGGGATGGGCATATTTACTTACGTTGATGACATGTGATGGTATGTGTTGCTGGATATGTTATATTGGATCGTCGTGTTTGAATAGCCGGGTTTTTTTTATGTGAGATGAGTGTTTTTCATTTTCATTCATGTAAAAACTTGTATGTAATATTCTTTTATTGGGGCACTTCCAGGTTGCGGAAGATGTCACCGTTGATGTATATTATTTACTTTTCCGCATTAGGATAGACCCAAGGAGAGGAGCACAAGTAACCGGGTTCTAGGGTCCAGTGGGAGACCATCTCGAGGAGTCGAGTCCGGGTCTCCTAACCCTAGAATTGGTAGGGTTGCTTGCCGCTCTCGTAGGGGTCTAGGGTTGTGGGATTGGCTATTTATCACGACCGTGGAATCCGTGTTTTATACAGGCTCAAAATAAAACACGGACGTCCTAGTATATCCGATATTTCATATGATATTTTCTGTTGCGTTATTTGTGATGTGATCATGTGATATCTTCATTTAGATATTGTATATAGTATATATGATATATTATATATTATATAGACGTTGCTTATGTTTTACACCCGCACTAGCCCTGCCTCGCTCTGGCGTTAGTTACCTAACCTAACGGTACAGACGGGACATCGAGGCGAATGCGGATGGCATAAGCATACGTTATATTTATCTGTGATGTTTAGGTGGACTTAAATGATTGGACATTCATTAATGAGATTAATGAAAGAAAATAAACCTAAAAGATATTGTGGAATCGAATTTCTCAAAATCAGGTAGCTACAGTTCTTGCTTTGCATCGCGGTGTTCCTTATAGAACATCCTGCACCTTATTCGATGAGGAAAGGGCCGACGATCCCTTCACCGGGAGTGACCCCTTTAGCAATAACTGGCAGATGTTACAACCCTCGGTTTGTCTTTTGATTGCTTCTATAGTTTCTGCTTTGAACAGCGGTATATATGATATATCTTGCACCTTATTCGATGAGGAAAGGGCCGACGATCCCTTCACCGGGAGTGACCCCTTTAGCAAAACTAGAAAAGCCTAAAAAACACTCCATTCAAAAACCATTTGATTCTGCAACGAGATCAAGTTCAAAGCGTTAAAGGTTTTCTTAAAAGCCATCCGCAACCCTCCGTCATTTTAGGAAGTAGAGTACTTAGTATTCGTGCTGTGTTTGTTGACCATAGTCAAGGCACAGTGTACGGTAGCTAAGTGATGTCTTCCTACACCGCATATGATGCGATTAGTTAGGACAGTCGCGTGACTTTGTTGACCTTAGTTAAGGGTCATACGGGTGGGTCTAATTAATCATGAAATGATGGGTAGAACTTGACTAGTGCTTATGATTTGTTGACCATAGTTAAGGTCATAAGTGCTAGGGGTAAAAACCATTATCGGGAGTTTCAAGTGTTGAAATTTGCAATGAGATTGCATACCTTCTATATGATAGTTGGATCCCGATACCCACTGCGAGTAATTGTTACTCTTGGGAGAGTTTTGCACTTTGCAATTAGCCGATCAAGTAGGTGTCTAGAAAGGTGTCAATGGGGTTACGCCACTGGAAAAACGAGATTTATTCTAATTAGGTCCGTGCGAAAGCACGGGGAACCTCCCTCAAAGTACCGACACTGGCCTGGCTGAAAGATTGACGAACTTGTAGAGTGTAATTAATCCCGGCTTGTCTTTCCTTTTAGGGTTTGAAGGAAGATTTGATAAAAACAGTGGGAGCCATCCTGATTAGATAAAATATATAACCAATCTAATCTTGTAAGAGCGCACGAAAAGTGTTTTCTTCTATCTCTCAGGTAGCGACCATATCACGCCTTAATCAAGATAATAATATGGATGTATTGACCGAACCCGCTTATTATACTGAGCTGGGGAACGTTGGTCCCGCTCCAACTTATAATTGTTATAAGACCGAGCAGGAAATAGGGGAATACCAGAATTCCTATGCCGCCCAAACGAAGAAAGTGCATATGATGCATCTCCTTCGGGTGTGTTCATTATAAAGAACTGTTTCTCAGTATCCTCTATGTCCTGGGTATTAGATACCGGATCAGGATCCCGTTAATGTAATCCGTTACATGGGCTACAGAAAGGTAGAGAACTGAGAACGGGTGATAAGTTTCATGAGACAGAAAACGGTGCAAGTGTTGCAGCCAAGTCTGTTGGTCACTGTCACCCTGTATTACCAATACATTGATTCTGAACAAATGCTATTAGATACCGAACCTGATATAGTCTCTTTATTAGTGAAGAAAGGATATAATTTTGTATTGTTGAATAATGTTTTGTACATTTCCTATTTCAAAAGTTAATCGGTTCAGGCACGTTATCTAAAAGCATTGACGTTCTAAATCAAACCACAGTTCTTAACGTACAGAACACACAGAAGAGGAAGAGTTCAGAAATGAACGAATTCTTCTTGAGGTATTGTAGACTAGGTCATATCAATGTGACCCGACTAGCTTAAATTACATTTTAGATGCATATCTAAATCAGTTTGAATTTTCATCTTGTGAAACTTGCTAGTCATGTCACAAAGATAAGATGACCATAGCTCCGTTTACTGGAAACAGAGAATGAGTTAGTGAACTCTTAGGACTAATACATGATGATGTATGTAAGGTCCCCTGTCTACACATGCCAGGACCGGTTCTTTGTACTTCATTACATTCTCTGATGATCTCTCATGATTCAGCCATATGTTCCTATTGAAACATAAGTCTGAAGCTTTTGAGATATTCACAGAATATAAGTTAGAAGTAGAGAACCAAAAACCGGGTATAAGTATTATGTCCTATGATAAGATCAGGGAGGAGAATACTTGTGCATAGAGTTCCTGGACTATTCTAAAGGATAATGAGATTCTCTCTCCGTATTACTCCTCTGAATATACCACAGCACATTGGTGTATCAGGGCGGAGCGATCGCACCATATTAGATATGGTGTGCTCTATGATGAGTACTACTGAGTTACCTATTTCCTTTTGGGGTTGTGCACTTGAGAAGCTGCATATCTATTGAATTGGGTTCGAATCAAATCAGTGCTTACCACTCTATATAAGATATGGTATGGGAAGAGCCTATCTCTTAAGTAAGCTAAGATTTGGGGTTGTCCGGCCTATGTCAAAAGCAAAATCCGGACAAGATCGAGGCAAAGTCAGTTCAGTAGAACTGGAAAGGTTCCAGCTATACAAAACTGCAGCTGATGATTTGACAGAACCAAAGGATTCAATAGTCCCCGACAAACCTCAGCCTCTCCGCCGATCTGGTAGGGTTCCTCATCCGCCTGAGAGATACTTCGGTTTCTCGATGACAGTGGGAGCGAGGAATGCATCATGAGATGATGACCCAACTAGTTCCGAGCAGGCCATCGAGAGTAGGGACTCTGTAAGAATGGTTGGATGCTTAGCGATCTGAGATGGAATCCATATACACCAACAAAGTATGGACTTTAGTTGCTATATCTGAAGGGTTAAATCCCCATCAGGAGCAAGTATATCTTGAGAAATTACTTGGTGTAGATGGAAAAGTTGAGACTTTCAAAGCTAGACTTGTTAAAGGTTTTCGTCATCGACCAGGCATGAATAATGATGAAGCCTTTTCCAGGGACTATGCTTAAGTCCATCCAGATCCTCCTTGCCATTGCTACATACCATGACTACGATACCTGGTGGTTGGGTGCCATGACTACTTTTCTAAATAATAATTTAGAAGAGAACGTCTATAAGAACACAGCCAGAGGGCTTCATAAACAGTGAGAGCAGCGGAAACATGTGCAAGTTGCTTTACAGAATAAAGCATGCAACGCGGAGTTGGAACGTCTGTTTTGATGTGATAGTCAAAGTGTCTGACTTCATCAAAATGGTAGATGAACCTTGTATATACAAAACGGTAATAGAGAGTAAGGTGGTCATCCTCGTATTGTACGTGGACAACATACTCTTGATAGGAAAAGAGTTTCCTATGCTACGCTCGGTCAATCTCCTCTTATCACATGGATTCTCCATATAGGATCAAAGTGATACCTCCTAAATCCTGGGTTCTGGATCTATGAGATAGATCTAAAGGGATGTTAGGGTTCTCACTAGGTTTAGTGAGATGGTATCAATCGATCCTGGGGAGAATCACTGGAATGGTTCTAAGGTCATAAGGACGACTGAATGTCAGTCACAGGCATTGCCTTTACCCTGAGTGAAGAGACGGTTTGTTGGAAGAGTTCCAAGCTAGATACCGTGGCAAACTAGACGATAAAGGCTGGTAACATCGCTATTAAAGATACTACCAAAGAGGCAGTTTTGGTGTATATTGGTTCATGAGATGAACTAGGTTCCTACCATTGTGTGACAATGGAAGTGTGGCTTTGGCCCAGGAACCCTGGTCCCATCAGTGACCCAGACATATTCTGAGGCAGCATCACCTGATCATGGGGATAGTGGATCTCCAGGGTGATCGAGGTTAGGAGAGTAGACTCAGAGGACAACACGGCGGATCCACTCACAAAAGCTTATTCCCAGAGAGAGACTTATATGGGATGGTTGAGTATTAGATACTGCAACCACTGCTACAGATGGCCCTAGTGCAAGTGGGAGATTGTTAGTTATATGTATGCCCTAGAGGCCATTACTGTACATAGGATGTATATTGTAGTGGATGCTGGGACATATATAGGTAGGACTTTCTTGCTCGACATGATAGTACGCTATCTGGTTCCTTTTTATCTTAACATGTATACTTTCTGTCTCTCTGTTACATGTTGATATAGCCCTTAGGATGTGTACTCGACTTCCAGGACTGTGATGTAGATCATACTAGTAGGGCCTGGGTAGTCCATGAGTACATCCTTCAATGTTCCTAGTCGTGGGAATATCGAGACGGGGCATCGATATTCCAGAGTAGACTAGCGTGTATCTTCTCGACCCATGCGATGGGCGATGGATGATCCCATATCCATTAGTGTTTGACATCAAAGATGGTACGTGGGTGCTCAGTGGAGACTGGGTATAATGAACGGACTCGCCGAGAACTCCCAGATGGTATTATACCTTACGTCAGATGGCAGTTCTCTGGTGACACTGGTACAGCTTAGTCTGTTAACCCGAGATCGTCATAGAGTCTTGTGTGTCTCCTACTGTGCTTTGATTTCCACCCTACCATGGCTCTACTGAGTCGTGCAAAAAGGTGGTTTTTGGGTACAGTCCCGATTCACATGGAGGCAATGAGCGATAGGAGGGGATTCGTCTCACCCGGTATTTGGGGTTGATGTTGCGCTATGCTCGACTGGCCATAACTGGAAATCCCAGGCCACGGTTGCACTGATTTACTGGTAAGTTTTATCAGTAGTTTCATGCTTGTTATGGACCTTACATCGGCATGACTTGCCAAGTTACTGGGGTCTGACGTTTACCACCCCCAGGCGAGATATGCAACATATCAGACGAACAGACCGGACTGTACGGTAAGTGTTACTGGTTGGATTCACAGGAGTGTGAGCGGGCTTGCTCGTTGATCTTCTAATCGCTCAATACCCGGGCGGCCGTTACGTTTAGCAGAGCGCTTGCGGCTTGTTGGTGTTTGATATGATCATCACCTACTGCCGGCGTATTGACGAGTCTTTAGAGTCCTACACAGAGGTTTCCTGGCTCAAGCGAAACGAAATAGGAGCGCATATGAGATATGTGCGGGACAGAGAATAATGCCAGTATGTGATACTGAATTCTATTCTCGCGATTTGTATCATCGGACGGTTATATAAGATATAGCCGGGTTACCGAATCAAATGTTGATTCGATATATTGATACACATGATATTAGTCGGTTATGACTGGATCGTTAAATCAAGTGTTGATTTAATGATTTAATGTATAATTATATATTTGATATATTACTTTACATTAACTAGTATTGGTTCACTTAAGATGTTTTTCTCACTTGATTGTGCACATTGTATATATGATATATATTTGTGCACTAGTTTGTATCATGTTTGATGGTACATGCAAACTTGGGTGTGTGTATGCTTTATACCATGTTTAGGTTAATGGTTAGGATTTCATTTACTTTATTTATTTTGGTTAAAAAACTAAATAGTTGCTTTTGTTCCTTTGCTAGAAGCTTCATGATGCTTCATGCATCTTTTGAAAAAGTAACCATTTTGTTTTTATTCCTTAACCCAACCATTTCATCTAAACCTTAGTTTATTCTCTACATTAGTTACCTCACCCATGGTTTCTAAATGATAAGTATCACTTGATTTTCTATTTTTGATTTATTCATTCATTCTTTTCTTTCTTCTTCTTCTTCTTCATGAAGAGAAGAAAACCTTGCTAGAAAAATTCCAAGTGAGAAATCAAAATCCAAAGTGAACCCACTTCCTATTTCTTCATCCTTTATCACTTGCCATGTTGTATAGGGTTTTTCTTCACAAGTTTCATGACTTAGTGAAGATGGAGCTTGAGTTTGAGTTGCCTCGACGTAGATCATCTTCGGCATCGAAGTCAATGACCTAGCCCGATCATTTCTCCGACGAAACTATCGCTAGAGTCCGGGATTCCGATGATCGCAGTGGAGGGACGTCATCACGGAGATAAAGAATTGGAGGACCAGATCTACAAAGGTTGTAATACCTTTCACTTGTAGTTAAATTGTTAACTTGCATTTATTTTCGCCTATCCTCTAGTTAACGATCTTGCATAGGGTTTCTCGGCACATGAAAAAATTTGAATTTGGCATGGTTGATCACTTGTGGAACCTCATGAGTGTGCCTAGGAACCCTACAGATATAACCCCCACCGTTTTGCCCAGCAATCAAGTTATAATCAGGCCGTCCCGCTCAAGGCATTCTTGGCAGAACTGGTTTATACTGAAGAGGGTATCCGGAGCACTTTGCACCATTTCATGCGCCTAAACGCAGGGTCCAATTTCTTCATTAGTGAGCCAAGTTGTGTTCCGAAAGCCCTGAACGTATACGTGGCATGGTATCAACACGCGATGGGTGCTGTTATCCAGGAGGAGAAGCGACTATTTCTTGATCGCAAGGGTGCAGCCCCTGCTAGTAATCCGACCGTTCCCTTAAAGCAGCGGACTATCGTTCGTCCTCCTTTGAGAGAGGTTGCTGCGGTCGTGGTCCTGCGTGATAGGCCTGAGCTACTGATACCCCGTTCTCCCATGGAAGCAGTGACTGTAGCGTCTCCCGAGTCTGGCATAGGTTCAGATATCGGGACTCGTCGTCCCAAGGTGCCCACCAAGCGTAAGCTTATGCTAGCGGCGACTGGTACTCGCTCGCAGAAGAAGAAGAAGAAGTCGATTCTTTCTGCAGACGTTGTACTCGGTCAGGAGCCTCATGCTCCTTATAGCGAGGGCCTGAGCGAATATGGGACCAACGAGGGTCTATTCATGGCGCCAGATGATACTGATCTGGAGGCTGCCATCGCAGCTTCCGCGCGTTTAGCTAGCCACAAAACAGAACCGATCATCCTTGCACAATCAAGTAAACTTCAGCTGTATCTTTTGTCATTGTGTTACATTTCTATTATCTTGTTTTGACTGACACTTTTCCTTCAACAAGCATTTCAACTGAAAAGGCTCTCGCGGCTTCCCTCAAGACTTTTAAGGAGGAGGAGAGGCTTCGCGCTTCACTGGGCGTTGGTATATTTCGGCTTATTGTTCCTTCATTCCCCTTTCTTATGGGTAATCTGACCCCTTTTTCATCTTATCACAGGGACTACCTCGACTCAGGTAATCCCCAGTACAGTGCAATTCCTGCAGGGTGATGCGGAGATGGTTCCAGGGCCAGCTATCGAAGTCCCAGCCTCCTCAGCATTGCCAAAAGAGGCTTTACTTAAGCAACCGATGACGGACGCAACAACGGCTCCAGAGGTAACTCCCGGCGTGGACGATGGCATCTCCTTGACGGAGGTCCTAAGAAGATCGTCTCTCATGGCCCAGGAGGAAAGGAAGCGCAGGAAGCGTGCGGCAAGAGAATGTAACGCCGCCTTGGACATAGGTGCAGGATTGAGCACTGCTTCTCCTGTCCCTGCTTCTTCGGATGGTGCTCCGATTGCCCTGTCTATCGCTCATAGACAGGCGATACGTGCGGCTCGGGAGGCAGCTGAAAGGCCATCTCAAGGTAATGTAACTTTGGGTATTTTTATTAAAGTTTGATCCTCAGATTCTCACACGTTATATCCTGCAGGGCCAAGTCCTGATGAGGAAGTGGTAGGTGAGATGGCGGCAACCACTGAGCCTAAAATGGCCACTCTTTCTCAAGAGTCTGGAACTTCCCCAATTGCCACTCTTTCCCCTTACGGATCCTTTCCATTGCCAGGCGCTGCGAGTATCACGACGGCTCTCGTGGAGTCGGGGGATGAAGCTACGGGCGGCGAAACCATTCCGATGGAGTAGGGTGAAGCTGTCACTGCACCTAGTGACGCCCTTGTCGCGGTTTCGACCGGTGACTCACCATGTAGATTTCGGGTCATCGCTTTCCTTTTCATTCTGCAATCTCTTTCAATCTCTTCTGACAGTATTCCTCTCGTTTCTAATGCAGGTATGTTGAGCGTTGAGGTTGTGCCACCCGAGGAAGCACCACCAGTTGCTGCTTTGACGATTGCCGATCCTTTGCCTTCTCTCATATCCTCCCAAATGCTGGAAGGTACGGATTTATGACTTATCGGTTTCGTTGTAGGCAATATACTTTATGTACTGACATTGCATTATTACATCCTTGCAGGAGTCCTTTTTGATCATCTGTATCAGGTGCTGCACCCATATTTCTCCTTCCAGTCGGAGATTGCTTCATCTAGTGGCGTTGGTGAGTACCGTCTCTAGTTAATATCTTCTCTTTTCTTTTAAGGGCAGTCAAGTCGTTGCTAATTCTTCTTTGTTTTGACTGCAGTACTACAGATTGAAGGAGGAGATAAAAGAATAGTTGCGCCACCAGTACTCCCGGCCTTGCCACCTGCCGCAGCCGGTATAGTATACTTATTCACTCATGTGATTTATTTATTTTGTGAGTTAGCTTTTAACCGTAATTCATTTTGCAGCAGTAGCACCGGTCCCTGCTCCCTTCGAATCTTGTATATTAATGCTAGCAGGACCATTTTCTAGACGTCCATCTTCTAAGGGCACTGCGACCAGCCTTCGTATGTTGAATGAATCCATTGAAGAGCTTGATGCGGAGGTCCTTGCACTCACTGCAGATTTTTCTGCCGAGGTTAATCTTATGCTGGCGACGCTCGTGAACTTCCATAACGAAGGCGTCGTTGAGTCTTGGATTAATCACTACAGGAAAATTGAGGCCTGCCTGCAAGAGCTTGAGCTCGGACGTCCTGCTCCCGAGGTCCTGGTTGTGAACACCCAACGGGCTACGTGGGTCGAGCAGAGCACTCCCTACTTCCACCATCTTGAACAAGAAGCGGCCTTAAAGCTTAAGGTGTGTGAAGAGACATCAAGCGAATCTACCCGGCTGCACGTTCAGGTTGATGCAAATGCTGTACAGCTGAAAGCTATCTTTGAGGACCTTCTACGATGTATTTCTGACGGGCTAACGTTGAGGCAGAAGCTCGACCTCATCGAGCGAGATGCGCAAAGTCGTGGGGCAGCTCAACGGGTCATCGATGAGCAACATTCATCATATATGCAGCAACGGGCTCAGTTTGAAGCGGAGTTGGCTGCGGCAGCTGACCGTGAAAAGGGGCTGAAAGGAGTTCGTGAGCAACTGATTGGTTTATTGAAAACGTCTCCCTCCCAATAGTTGTTTTTTGTACTAATTAACATTTGTAATTTTTGAATAACATGTATCCATTTTTTATTCTTTCATATGATGTATCTTATACCCAATTGAACTTATAAATAAAAGATACATTTCTTTCGTACTATCTTGTGTTATCTCTTGCTTTCTTCTCATTTCTTTATTGCTGGCATGTTACTTTAGTTAGCGTAGCCTGTAGATGATAGAGAGCATTCCATCTTGAATTCTTCGAAAGGTAGTGATGGCTTAGGAAGCAGGTTCAGATCTGCTGTCTAAGGCTTTTCAACTTTATGAGCCGTGAGGGTCTTATAAAGACTTTTCTCCCTACGAGTCGAAAAGATCTCGTAGATGTATTTTCTCCTTAGGAATCGTGAGGATTCCTAAGTGTGTTTTCTCTTGGGAGTCGTAAGGATCTCACAAGAGAGTTTTCTTTCTTCCGAGTCGAGAGGATTAGTAAGTGATTGATGAGATTGACATTATCCGCATTTCACGGAGTCAGGGGTTGCTCTGGGCATTTCCTACGGGGTCAGGATTGACTTTAGCCGTGTTCCATGGGACCAGAATTCCTTCTGGTTGTTTACCACGGGGTCAGGATTGACTTTAGCCTTGTTCTACAGGACCAGTATTTGCTCTGGACGTTTCCCACGGGGTCAAGATTGACTTTAGCCCTGTTCCACAAGACCGGGATTTGCTCTGGATGCTTCCCACGTGGTCAGGATTGACATTAGTCGTGTTACGCAAGACCAGGATTTGCTCTGGACGCTTCCCACGGGGTCAGGATTGACATTAGCCGTGTTCCGCTAGACCAGGATTTGCTTTGGATGCTTCCCACGGGGTCAGGATTGACATTAGTCGTGTTCCGCTAGACCAGGATTTGCTCTGGACGCTTCCCACGGGGTCAGGATTGACTTTAGCCGTATTCCACGAGACCAGGATTTGCTCTGGACGCTTCCCACGGGGTCAGGATTGACATTAGCCGTGTTCCATGAGACCAGGATTTGCTCTGGACGCTTCCTACGGGGTCAGGATTGACATTACCCGTGTTCCAGTGGACCAGGATTTGCTCTGGATGCTTCCCACGGGGTCAGGATTGACATTAGCCGTGCTCCACTGGACCAGGATTTGCTCTGGACGCTTTCCATGGGGTCAGGATTGACATTAGTCGTGCTCCACTAGACCAGGATTTGCTCTGGATGCTTCCCACGGGGTCAGGATTGACATTAGCCGTGTTCCACTAGGCCAGGATTTGATTTGGACGCTTCCCATGGGGTCAGGATTGACGTTAGCCGTATTCCACGGGACCAAGAGGGGTTGACTTTATCCGCATTTCATGGAGTCGGGGGTTGACTCTCGGTTGTCTGTGCACCGCCGAGTCATGGAACTGGGAACTTTGCCGCGGCTCCGATTTGTTGATGTTGCGTCTGTTGTAATGAGATGAATGTTGGGATAATCTCCAGGCTGTTTGTGAACCGTCAAGATTCGGAGTAGGTACTTTGCCATGGCTCCAAGGTTGATTGTCGCGTCTGAATTCTGCTGGAATGAGGAGGAACGCTGTTGGTGATCTCTAGACTGTCTGTGAACCGTCGAGATTTGGAGTAGGGACTTTGCCATAGCTCCAAGGTTGATTGTCGCATCTGAATCCTACTGGAATGAGGATGAACGCTGTTGGTGATCTCTCGACTGTCTATGTGGCCGTCGAGACTTGTCTCTCCTTCTAATGGAGCCTAATGGGAAGGTATGGTTCCCTCTTTGTTTGTGCCCCTGGATTGTATAAAGGGATCGATGTGATCCCACCTGTAGGGCAAGAAGTTTCACTTTATATATTTTTCTTTCCGTGATGCTCTATCATATCAGCTTTTATATCGTGAAAGTCGCGATTGCCCAATCATTTCGGCTATCTTTCGCGGTGCCCAATCATTTCGGCTATTTGTTTTATTTACTTGCTGCTTTTTATTGTGAGTTGTCCAATCATTTCGGCTGTTTTGTATGCATACATTTTTACTTGCTGATTTTGTTGCAAGTTGCCCCATCATTTCATCTATTTCACATGCATTTGTGGATTGCTGGCTTTTCGCTGCGAATTTGTGATTTGATTCTGATTTAGGCATCAGCATCGCTGGGATATTTCCAGGAGCGAATCATTATTTGCCTCTGTCGATGTCGAACAAAGGTGGCTTCGCGAACAGGGTTAAGATCCTATTGACTAAGGCTTTTTACTTCATGAGCCGTAAGGGTCTCTTGAAGGTATTTCTCCCTACGAGTCGTGAGGATCTCGTAAGTGCGTTTTCTCCTTAGGAAATGTGAGGATCCCTAAGTGTGTGTTCTCTTATAAGTCGTAAGGATCTTATAAGAGTGTTGTTCATTGTGTGAACATATCCCTAGTCGCGGGTAGGACTTTTGTTAGGGAAATGTTTTTTCGCACCCATGGATTGTATACAAGGGTCAATATTGAACCGCCTGTAGGGCAGCATTGGAGATTGTGATGGCTTAAGAATAGGTTCAGATCCCTGTAGCTTAAGGCTTTTGAACTCAACAAGTCGTGAGGGTCTCAAAGGGGAATTCTCCTTATGAGTCGTGAGGATCTCGTAAGTGTAATTTCTCCTTAGAAATCGTGAGGATCCCTAAGTGCGTTGCTCCCTTATGAGTCGTAAGGATCTCACGCAGGTGGTTTCTCTTTACAAGTTCGAGAGGACCTTGCAAGTGTCTTTTAACGAGATTGCGCCCTTTCGGGTTTTCACAAAACTCGCCGGTAGTCTTGCTGTTTTTACTCACGGAGCCCTTTTGAGTTTTCATCCGTGCCCATCTCGCTTATGGACATACCGTTTTTTTCTGCGCCTTGGGATGCTGTGGTTCGTAGTAGTTTATAGATGTCTCGGTCAACAGCTAGTTTTAGAATATGGTGGTCCATTGTTAGTTTAAGGACGTTTCGGTCCGTATTCCGGCTACTACTTATAGAGTTTGGGCTTTAAAAGATAGCGAGCGGACATAGGTGTCGTCATCTATCGTTGACCTAGGCCGTGACTCGTCAGGCGTAGTATTTTTTCAGGAAGCGACCATTTATTGGCCTAAAAGGTCTTTCACCATGTATGTCCATGAGTAGATAGGCTCCACCCTGGTAAACTTTGTCTACAATGTACGGGCCTTCATCGTTCGGCTCGAATTTCCTCCGTTTGGCACGCTTGGGGATCATAGGTCTTTTGACCACTAGCACGAGTTTACCTTGGCAGAATGTCTTCGGCCTAGTCAATCTCTCGTATGGGCGCGTCATCTTTGCTTTATAAGCCATCAGGTTTTTTTGCGCCATGAGTCGGGTTTCATCAAGGGTGTCGAGTTCCTCAAGCCGAAGGTGGGCATTTTCTTCGTCTGTTAGTTCGTAGTGAACCGCCACTCGTAGAGAGGGTAACTCTATCTTGAGGGGGAGTACCGCTTCTATGCCGAATACCAATGCATACGGCGTTGTGTTTGTGGCCGTTTTGAACGTAGTTCGATACGCCCAGAAAGCTTCATGTGGTCTCTCGTGCCAGTCCCTCTTATTTCGAGACACCGTCTTTTTCACGATCTTCATCAAGGCCTTGTTGAAAGCCTCGGGTAGAGCGTTATCTCGGGGATTATAGACTGAAGAGTATCTCCAGTCTATGTTATGTTGTTGTGCGAAGCGGCTGATCTTGTGGCTACTATAGGCTGGGTCGTTATCGGAGATAATCCGTCGCGGAGTGCCGAACCGATAAATGGCATGTGTCTTGATGAAATGGAAGATATTCTCCGTTTTCACTTCCCTTAGCGGTGCTGCTTCTACCCATTTGGAGAAGTAATTAGTTGTCACCAAAATGAATCGATGTCCTCCGGACGATGCTGGTTCGATTGGCCCGATTATGTCGGTTCCCCACATTTCGAACGGCCAGCTAGCCACCGTTGGGTATAGCGGATTTGGATGCTGATGGATAAAGTCCCCGTGAATCTGGCACGAGTGGCATTGTTTCGCGTATTCGAGGCAGTCTTGGATCATCGTGGGCCAATAGTAGCCCATCCTTTTGATCTTTAGTTTCATTTTCGACCCGGCTTGGTGAGAACAGTAGAGTCCGTCGTGAGTTTCTTGGACGACTCTCTTCGCCTCTTCTGGTCCCAAGCATCTTAGCTACATGGAGTCAAACGATCTCTTATACAGAGTATCATTGACAAAGGCAAAAAAAAGTGCTCGTTTCATGAGATGATGTCTCGAGGATGCATCTTCAGGTGTTCGACGGGATTTGAAGTAGTCTATAAAGACTTCTCTCCAATCCTTAGTCTTTTCCTGGTCTTTTTCTTGTAGGGTCGCTTGCTCGGTCGCTCCTATTTCATCGGACGACTCTGGAGACATTTCTACCAGTGCAAGAACCCGACGACTTTGCACAACGATCCTCACATCATCGAGGTTCTCGTCGGCCAGTTCTTTGGCGAGTTTGGCCAATGCATCCGCCTTGCTATTTTCCGCACACGCTATGCTTTCCAGGGCATAGGCAGGGATTTCATTCAGTAGTTGCTGCACTCTCTCGCCGTATTTCACCAACTCTGGTTTGCACATTTGATAGTCGCCATTTAGTTGACTAACGACCAGCTGGGAGTCTCCGTATATTAGGAGGTTTTCAATTCCCATGTCGACAGCGATCTCAAGACCTTCTGTTAAAGATTCATATTCGGCTTCATTATTCGTCCTCTGGTCTGTTAAGGAGAAGGCAAAGCGCATTATCCCTCCTTGTGGCGTCACGAAGATGAGGCCTGCTCCTGATTTGATTATGGGGGTGCTGTGTTTTCGCTTCTTCATTGAAGATGTTCCGTCGAAGTAGAGTTCCCATCGGGCATCACTCCCTCCTTTCTCCCAGTCAATCGTGTCGAACGCGTGCTCGTCGGGCAATTCGCAGTTCAAAGGAGAATCGACAGGTATTGCATGCTCGGAAGTCGGCGATAGCCTGGCCTTTCACCGCCTTGAGGGGACGCTATGTCACCGAGAATTCCATTAAGAGTAGGGCTCATTTAGCGAGCCTTCCCGTTAATATGGCCTTTGACATCAAATATTTGAGAGGATCTACCTTTGATATGAGATGGACCTCATGTGCCAACGTATAGTGTCTGAGCTTCGTTATCGCGAAGATCAATGCCCGACAGTGTTTTTCAATGTGGGAGTAATTGTTTTCTGCCCCTAGGAGAACTCGACTCAAAGAGTAGAGGGCTCTCTCCTTCCCTTGGTCATTCTATTATTCCCATAGCGCGCCTAAGGTACCCTCAAGGGCGGTTGTATAC
Source organism: Agapanthus africanus (assembly GCA_030015575.1). Taxonomy (NCBI): domain Eukaryota; kingdom Viridiplantae; phylum Streptophyta; class Magnoliopsida; order Asparagales; family Amaryllidaceae; genus Agapanthus; species Agapanthus africanus. The sequence continues at coordinate 190,977,148 of JASDDO010000001.1, forward strand.
AGAATGAGAGGCTTTCCCTTGACCGAAGCAGTCAGCACCGGTGCATTCTGCAGGTATTGCTTAATTTCGTCCAGTGCACTTTGGCATTTGCGATCCCAGACGAACGGAGTTCCCTTCTTCATTAGGTGACTGTAAGGATGGCACTTGCCGGAAAGATTAGCTATGAATCGCCGGATATACGTGAGCTTTCCATGGAGAGACCGCAGCTGCTTGAGAATCCTTGGCGGAGGCATTTCCATGATCTCCTTGATCTTTGACGGGTCTATCTTAATGCCTCGGTGTCGGACGATGAATTCTAGGAACTTTCCCGAGGAAACTCCGAACACGCATTTGAGAGGGTTCATCTTCAGGTTGTATTTCCGCAGACGTTTGAACACGATCATCTTAAGCTCGAGCCGCATTCTTCTCGGTGCTTGTTTGTTCGGCTTGACGTCCGGAGATATCGCCAATTTATGGATGACTATTTCTGGATCTAGTCCCGGCATCTCGGAATAGTTCCATGCGAAGCAGTCTTTATACTGCATGAGCACATCTTTTAGTGTAGCCACCTGTTCTTTAGACAGCTGCTCGCTGACGAATGTCGGCCGCGGGTCACTTGCCGCCCCAAGTCATTTTTCATGAGGTTATCTGCAGTAGTATGTATCCTATCTTCCAGCTCTTTTGGCGCCAGTGGAAACTCTGAGAACACCTCGTCATCACCGTTTTCGAAGCACCAGGGGAGGTCATCCATATTCTCGGGTTCTTCTTCTGACAGCATTATTATGTGACAGGTACGAGATCGCTTCCAAGACCGATGTCGATCTGGCTCTACTCTCGCTGCATGTGCGGCTTTTGGTTCATGCTTCTGTGGTTGGGTTACCCTCCAACTGCTGGATAGAGCGAACCATCCTTGCTGATGCTGGTCTTTGACCCAGTTCTTGAAGGTGAAGCACTCTTCGAGAGGATGTCATATTGCTCGATGATAGGAGCAATAGTCTGGTTGAGAGACCTTGTCTACTTTCTCAGGGTGCTTGGACTCCGGGAGCGTCATCATCTGATTTTTATGACAAGATCGAATATCTTCTTTGTCTTGTCTTGAGAAAAAGAATACGCTCGACCCATCTTCTTTATAAGAAACAAATCCTGGTTGCTAGATTCTCGATCGCGCGGCTTCTTAGACCCGCTTTGTCGTTGTCGAACACTTTTTCCGTTCTTAGGTTTATTTTTGCCTCTGCGTTGGGTCTTTTATATGACGGGCTAGCGACGAAGGGCATCGTCACTTTCTGTAGCCTGCTAAAGGAGGCGCTGCGTTCTGGCTTTCTCGTAGATGGCCATTTCACGATTATGGTCGTCTCGAATCTTTTGACCTGCTTCCCTTATAAGCTTGTCCATTAGTTCTTCGAACGATGGAAATGGCATTTCTACGGCGGGAGCTCGTTTTGGTTCAGGGTTATCATCTTCCCACAGAGCATCTCCTTCTTCATCGAAGTCATGTATGACGTAGCAGCCGCGGAATCGCTCCCGTTTCTTGGATTGAACATATCCAAGCCCGATCATTTCCATTCTCTAGTTGGGAAATTTTCGCTGAGTTCCGGGGACATTCCAGATCCTGTTGTAGAACTGAGTTTGTTGAGCAGTCTGTTTGAAGGGTATGTCTTGACGCCTTAACAGCCTTTTTAATCCTTCTATGTAGTATCTGGGCAGACAGATGGGCTGGAGCCTGTCAAGCGTAGAATCGGAACCATGCCAAATTTCATTCTCCACTTTGGTTTTCGTGGATTGATAAAAGAGGATCGCCTTTTCATCTTTTCCCCTAGGAGGGACGTAGAACGACTGCAGTTCTTGCACACTGTAGGTATCAAGTGCGTCGAGCTCTTTGTAGTGCTCTTGCGGAACCATGGCGATCTGCAAACTTCGATCATCACCAGCGAAGGCTTGTATTGATAGCTGAACAGAAAATAGTGCATTGACCTCATCTTCCGAGTAGCTGCCGAAGACTAACATCGGGGTGGACAGTCTCGGCTTGTTGCATTGGGGCGGCCCGGAATAGACTATCTCTTCATCTTCCTCGGTATTGCTCCTGAAGACCAGAATGATGGTGATAGCTTTTTGTTTGCTCTCCAGTTTGCGACATCTTTCTGTGTCTTTGAAATCTGGCAGGAAGTACTTTGCATCCTCATATTTGCGAACTTCGTTCACGGAAAATGGGTTCAACTCCCCTGTCACGGTATACTTGAGACAATCCATGAAATACTTCATACACTGATGTTGTGTAGAAGGGATGATGTTATACTCGTGTAACCAAGGCCTGCCGAGCAAAGCATTGTAACATGTCTTGGCGTCAATGACGTGAAATTTGATGTCCGTGTTGAGTAGCCCAAAGCATAACGTCATTATCATAGACCCGAGAGTCCGTGATGACTGGGAGTCAAACTCGGAGATGGTGATTTTATCACGAGCGAGATGCTGAATGCTTATGCAGATTTCCTTCAACACTCTTATATTGAGGAGGTTGACGGAGGACCCATTGTCAACCAGTATTTTTCCTATCTTGATATCATGACAGTATTCGGAGGCATAAAAGGACGATTATGCTCGCACGTCCCGAGGAGGAGGTCTTCATCGCCGAAGATGATATCGGCCATGTGCACTTCTTCCAGCTCATCTTTCATCTTTTCTTCGGCTGGGAAAGCTTGAAATTGGTCAGGGTCTTGTAATGCCTTGATCAAAGAATCTCTCGCCTCCTTAGATAGCAGAAGGGCGTCGAGAATGCTTAGCTGTGAGGGGATCTTCCTCAGGTGTGCCAGAACGTTGTAATCCACCTTGTTTTTCTTGGGCGGGTCCTTGGCTGCCAGCTCTTCGACGACTCGATCATCGAGGGAGATATCCTCAGGGACATTTTCTTGCCCCTTATCCTTTTTGTTCGATCCCTTGTTTGTAGGTCCGAGATTCTTTTCAAGTAGCGTGCGATTGCGCAGCTGAATATTCTCGTAGCTCTTCGGTTCTTCTTCTTTTCCTGGGGTGGATTCTTTGAAGAAGGGGCCGAGAGTCATTTCTTCTTCAGAATCACTCCCGAAGGTAAGAACTTGCGATCCCCTATTACCAACTATGCGACAGTTGTCGGCAGCTCTTCCTTGCTCGTCTGTCACATTTTTCCGCTATCAACAAGTTTCACGCTTCATCATTTTGAAGTGTTGTCTGTGAACGACATACCCTTGCCACCAATTTTTAAAGGCGTTGCACTGTTCGGTGGGGTGCACAATCCTTCGATGGTATAAACAGTAATTAGGATGTACATCCTCTTCATTAAGGTGTATTTCATCAGAAGTGTTTCCTTCAGAGGGTGGCAGCTTCATTCCCATCGATATGGCTTTAGCGAACCTTTTCCTCGTTTTGAACCTGCTTTTGCTGGCAGCCGAAGTGATCCTATCTAGTTGGGGTGCTTTAATCTTTCCGTTCAGTCGCCAGTGCTTGGCTTTTCCAAATATGACAGTTTCACGCTCTCGATCAGCCTTGCTTTTCAGAAGGGCTTCTTTCAGGAATGCATCAATCATCTCGTCTGACGGTCCTAAGAGCTCTGATTCAGGATCTTCCCCCAGTTTCTCTGCGTCAGGAGCTTCTTCACCGTCTATCAACGAGTGAGAGACTACATGGCAGCTTGCCACATAATCCTCAAGTTCATCTGACGAGTCTTCTCCGTTGTCATCATCTCCGTCCTCAAGGACGTGGCTGAGACATTCTTGGAATGTGACTGGGGTCCACGCCTTCTGGTTATATTCTTCAAGCGCGTCAATATGTTTTTTCAGGTCCGTGCGCTTGTCACCATGCTTCACGGGCTTTTTTTGTTCTTCTTCTTCCTGTTCGAAGACTTTGATGGCTGGGTGTGGGCGCTTTGACTATCACCACCAATTTTTAAAGTTGGGCGCGGCTTCAGCATTCCCTCGATGATCTCTGGTTCTAGCTGATTTTTCCATCTGATCGCTGGGCATGTTAGGAGATCCTTCAGCATTCTCTTCATTTTGGCTGAAAGAACGACCTCCCATAGAGCTTTTTCTACAAAAGTGCACGATGCCCCCGGTGTGTCCCCCTTTTAAGAGCGTGCGGTTGAGGCGGGCTTACTTTCCAATTCTCGTACATTACGAATTTGCCCTGTTGGTATTGGTCTTTAATCCAGCCTTTAAAGACGAAGCAATTTTCAATTGGATGGCCTATCGCTTGGTGATAGGGGCAATAATTGGGATTATTAGTCTCACCGGGTTGCAATGGGCGTTTTGGATTCGGCAAAGTAATGAGCCTGTTGCGAACCACTAGTTCAAACAACCACCTCATTTTATCCCAGGGAAACGAGTAAGGGCGCTTCATTTTCTCATTAAAGAATTGCCGTCTCTCGTCTGGGAGATCAGTTATGTTTAGGCCACTGGACTGTTGTTGAGCATTGGCGACGAAGGTCGCTTTCCCCGTCCCTTTTTCGTTTTGAGGCTCCGACTTCGAAGAAGATGGCCTATGGCCCATCTGGTTCATTTGGGCCAGCTTGTCAATCAAAGCCTGGAAAGTGGTCGGCTTGAAAAACATCATGAATTGGGAAATGGTCGCCTGAGGGTCGAGAGTACCCACGAACATGCCTACCGCAGGCGCTTCTTCGATGCGCTGCTCGCATTTTGACCATAGATTCCGCCACTGTATCGCGTACTGAACCCAAGTTTCGCCTGGCTTTACCCTGTCATTGATCAGTGCTGTGATTGGGGTACGTTCGCTAGCGCTCGCAAAACGTTGGGTGAACATCAATTCTATCTCTGTAAAAGTTTTGACGGAGTCGTTGGGCAGCTCCGAATACCACTCAAAGGCCGTTTCTGCCAAGCTGCCGATGAACTGGCGAAGAAATAGTTTGCCGTCACCTCTGGTATTGCCGCAAAGAGCCCTGAACTGAGCGACATGTTGATGGGATTGCATGTTCCCTTGTATACGTGAAACTTAGGAATCGTGTATCCTGGCGGATACTTGATCTGATCGTACCATCCTGGATATGGTTGGCCGGATCCGACGACTTGGCCAGTTGCTTCATTTGCTTGATGAGCCCGTATTTGCTGAGCTATGTAATCATCCAGGGCGGTTTTTGAGATGGTCTCCTCCTTGGCTGCTGACAGTGCCGGCAGAGGATTTGATGTCTCTCCTCTATCATCTTCAATTATTACTGGAGGGTCTTCGGCTAGAGGGTCCAGCTGGATCATCATGCCCACCATATCTTGGAATAGAAGGGCCATTTGTTTTATATTGGCCGCTTGTTCCGCGACCTCTTTGTACTTCTTCTCAAGCATTCTCCGAAAGAATTCGGCATCAGTTTCCTGCTCACGGTGCTGCTCCGAAGATGTCTCTGGGCTTGCTTTTGATCCCGTGAGTGGGGCCATAGCTGTTAGCATCTCTTAGAGCTTTTGTTGTTGCTGCTCCTAAGCCTTAGTCACTGATCGCATAAGCGGTCGATGACCTGTAGAGATACGGCTATCCTCTTTTCCGGATGCCATATAGACGGTATGCACCATCATGCCCCCAGACTTGGGGCGTTTAGATTCAGTGTCTTTGCGATTTGCCAAAGACATAGGGATCTTCTCTGGCTTTCTCTTCTTGTGAGTAGTCGAAGTTAAGGGGGCCGTTGCCGTGGGCACCCAAGTAGTTGTCGCCTTCTATGGCTTGCCAGGGTGGTCCTGTTCTTGCCGAACCTTCATCTTTTTCTGTCGGCAGGGATAGTCTTGATCTACAACGGATTCTTGGACCTGTCGCCAAACTTTATAAATTTTAGGAGACGGCCGTTAAGGGGGCTGTTCAAGCTTTACCTTTGTAGCGTTCTTCATTGGTGGAGGAGATCTTTTCAGCACAGCAGTTGGCGAATTCCTGCGCACCCTGTTAAGTAATTCAAAGCTGTTCCCAGTTGGAACAACAGCATCAACTTCCACCATTGGAGCTGGCGGAGTCAGTCCAGAAGGGGTTGCCCCCAGCTTTCCTCACTCGGCGCCAGTGGCGACGTCGAGCATGTCCTGCGGCCAGGATCACCTCCGTTGTTGGATGAGCTTCTTCATGCCCCCTGCTTTGAGGAGAGACTGTTATTGGTGCTAGCCTATCGAAGACTGACACCCATTGAGAGGGGGTAGTCAGTCTTGCAAAGGCCGACTTTCGAACAGGGGAACAGCCTTCATGACTTCACGTAGAGTAGGGATTGAAATGGCCAATCTCGTGAAGACCGACCCCTCAGCAGGAGAAGCCGTCTTGGGGACTTTAGGAGTAGGAATGGCTAACTGCTTAGGGATAACACCTTCAAGAATTGCGGGCTTCTTCATGGCCCCATATGAGCTTCGGCCAAATCTGTTAAAAACTGAGGCAGTGGACTTAAGCAACCTGTTGAGAGGGGCCGCAGTAGTTGCAACCCGATCAAAGACCGACTTCTTGGGAGCTTCTTGCGATGGTATAGGGGAGCTGAAGCTCATTGGCGGGAGCATGGTCCCGAAGAACAATCCAGTGGTGGCCTGAGTCACCTGTTCCACCGGCATAGCGAAGATGGAGGCCGCTTGGGGCCCATAAGTCACTCCTCCGGACGGGACGGAGCGAGAGTTGCAGTTGTAGTTAGTGCATTTTGAAGCCATTGATCTTCTGTTTTCTTGATGGAGAAAGACACCAAATCTTAGTACCTCAAACCTAAGGGCAACCATATCAAACCGCGATTCGTTCGTGAACACGACACAAAGTGTGGAGTGGTGTTCATATCAGATTTTGCATTTTTATACCGCCTATTTTTCATCACATTGCTTATAGGTAGGTACTCTTGATCCGTATTTTGCTAGATAATTGCAGGTTACAGGTTCTCAGCTCTAAGCAGTGAAATTCATGGAAAAGCGCGACAAATTCTGGATTATTGCCAACCACAGATAAAATACGGGTCTCCGCTCTCTATCCGTATGTTGTTGCACACCAGTTTAAAGGACAAAATGGCAAATCAACGGTAATTTTCATGCACAAAGCACAATGTCAACACAAGATCTAACATGTCTACGCGGAGCTCAAGAAAAATCATGGCAAAAGATCCACATCAAATCACCTTTTGATCTGCTAAAATTCTGGAAAAAAATGTGAAGAGATTTTGAGAAACCAAGTATACCACACTGAAGACAATAACAGTACAGGGAAACACACCAAATTCGAGGAGCCAATTCCCTTATATGGCCGCGGATCTGCGGCCCACATGGCAATTCGGCCGCGGATCAGCGGCCGAGTTAACTCGGCAACAAAAGTTCTTTTGGGGGTATTTTGGTAACTTTATTTAGGACCAGATTGTTGCCCTAGGGTTTCTGTTTCCTGCCTATAAATAGCCCAGAAAAATGCCAAGTGAAGGGTGCTTAATTCTTGTGTTAGATTTTAGGATATATTTTATTCTTCTTCTTCCTCGTTTCATCTTTTCTCCATTAAAACCTTGTAGTGAGCTTTTATGAGTGAAGTGATGAATAAAAGAGTTCTTTTCTTTATCATGCTTGTCTTGTTATGTTGTTAATTGTAATTGCTTGTAATTTTCATTTGCTAATCTAGTTGTTGTCATTTGTTGTTTGTTTCTTTCTTCTTCTAGTTTTCTTTATCCTTAACAACAATGATGCTTAAGCTTGATCCTTGCCAAAGTGAGGTCTCAAATAGCTAGTTGAAATCTTCTAACCTCTTTCCTTCTATCTTCCTCTTTTTGTTGTATTTTCCTTTTTTTTGTAGTTGGTGAGTAGTTTCTCATTTGTTAGGGTAGGATAAGGAAAGTTTGAGAGAAGGAAATCTTTCTCACTCTTTTCTTGCCCAACATCTTAATTCGGAATCTCGTTAATTGAACCACAATCCGCTCCATATGGCACCCTATCCTACATGATTGCGGTGATTCCATAGTGAGACCGGTTGTGGTTGAATTAACCGGAGGTTAAGACTAAGAGTCAAGAACGGACGGACACGGACCAAAAGGAAGAAACTAAGCATTGGAAAGCTTTGCTTATACTCGCAAGTTCCTTCCTAGTCGTGCTAATCCCCGTTGTTGCCGATTACCGTAACACCGATATTAAGAGTGGCAACGAAAGAAGTGAGCAACTCCTATCTCAAACTAACCTAATCCTAACCCTAACAAGCTCTCTTCATATACATTTTAGCACATAGGTAATCTCAAACAAACCTGGACATTTGGACTTAACTCGTTAAAGCACATAGAAATGTAAGTGCACGGCGGCGCCCCGGCCGTCAATCCGACGACCAAATGCGGAAGCGGTGATAAACTTAAATTTTTTTTGAACTGGCAAACCGCCGCGCACTAATACCCGGATCGAACCATTAATTAGTCCTAGCTATCTACAAGATGGGGAAGAGAGATATACCGACAGATCCGAGTCCTCCGGTCTTCTCGTCGTCGTCCCGATCTCCTGCGGAATGTCCCGTCTCCTTCTCGTCGCCGGAAGTGCACCACATCGCCTACTTCTTTTACGGGCTCCCACCTCAATGTCGAGGCAACTCGGGCACGAAGCTGGCTAGTCGACGTGCCTAAGATTTGCTGTAGAATATCTAGAGAAGAAGTCTCATTTGGGGTTGTAGGAATTGCCTTTGTGGTGGAGGAAAAAGGAACTTGTAGGAATTTTCCAAAGCCAAATGAGTGTAATCCCCTCATGTAAAAAATGGGACAACCCCTCTAATGCTTGGCCGGTCACTACAATGTTGGAGGGGTGAATGAGAGAGTGAGAATGAGAGTTGTGTTGTATCAAAGATAATGGGAGCCATTCTCATATCATGCAAGAGAGAGAGAGAGAAAAGGTTATCATGAAAGGAAATGATCACAAAATAATTCCAACACTCAACCAACAACCATCACTCATCATCAACCATCATGTCCTACAAAAGTCAAGGCATGATGAAGCTAGAAGTCAAGGTCAAGGAAAAGCTATCATGACACAAGAATATGCAAAGAACCCCTCTACAAATACTTATTTGCAACAATGCAAATAAGCCCTCCTCCACCAAACTTCGGCCAATGAACGATACAAAGGAAATTGGCCGAAACAGAAAGCAAACTGGCAACTCCAGAAAACTGGTCCCGTAGTAAATTACAGGAAAACCCCGATACTGTGCATACACACCCGCATTTGTATTCCGACCGAAATACAAATGCAATGAGACAAAATCTACACTGTACTATACTAGGATCCGGCTTAAACCAAAGCCGGCCAGTAATATCCGTTCGATCCTGATCCGTGCAATACCGCACGTATCTGATCGAACCCTGCCATATATCCATACGGCCTGTAGTACAAACTGTCCTATCCTGATCCGTGCAATACCGCACGTATCTGATCGGACCTTGCCATATCTCCATACGGCCTCTACAACCTTTCGCCCGAAAGCTGAGTAACTGAATGTGGGGGACTCTAAAGACTCGTCAACACCTTGGTTGTGGATTTAACCACTAGCATGTCAGATGTATAAGCCAATACGTAACGGGCTACCAGGTATTGACTAAAAGGGACGTCTGTGAGCGAACTCAGCCTGACAACCCTACTGAGCCTGTCAGTGACAATATCCGTACAGTCCGGTCCGTTCGTCTATGAGTATCGCATGGCAGGCCTAGGGGGTTGGTAAAAGTCAGACCCCTAAAAACGGTACAAGTCGTGTCGGAGTGTAGCCCAGAACACCCTGAGATACTACTGGAATACCTACCAGTAAATCTCCTTGCCTCGGCCGAGGGCTTCGTGTAATGGCTCTCCTAGACACAGCACGACCTCACCCCCAATACCGGGAGAGACGAACCCCTGAAGATACGCTCACTGCCTCCATGTGGCTCGGGACTGTGCCCAACTAAAACCTGTTTGCACGACTCCTTTGAGCCGTGGTAGGGTAGTAATCAAAGTACAGTGGGAACTCACACAAGATAAATGACGATCCCCAGGTCGATGAACTAACCTGTACACATGTCACCAGGGAACTGCCATCTGACGTCTGGTATATGACCAACTAGCATGTTCCCGGCGAGTCCTGTCCGGTGTACTCATAACCCAATGAGCACCTGTATACATCTTAGGTGATCCAACTGACACCAGTGGCTTCTGAGACCGGCCACCGCCCCTCTTCGGGGTCTCGACTGTATACACTAGTCTACTCTGGAGTATCGATGCCCTGTCTCGAAACTCACACGACTAGGGACCATTTAAGGATATGCTTATAGACCCCAGCTCCCACTTATATGATCGCCCTCATACTGCTGGTGGTCAAGCAAGAATCCTAGGGGCTCTACCAACGTGTAATAGCGACCTGTCAGGTCACCTAAAGCAGTACACGATGATAAAGGTAAACCAGATAGCATACTATCATCTCGAGTGAGACTGTCCTACCGGGATAAGTCCTCCATCAATCATTGCAATCACGTACCTGTGACCTAATAATTGACTCTGAGGGCACTATCTCCAACCATCTCCCACTTGCACTTAAGGCTAATTATTGCGATGTCGCATACTCACAGCCCGTGTGATACCGAACACCCAACTCCTCTACTAGTCAATCTCACAATGCTCGTTTGCGAAACTATTGCGTTCGAGGAATAGCCTCAGTGAGTGGATCCGCCTTGATGTTTCTTTCTATGTCTCTCTATATCTCATGTTCGCGGAGAAAGCCATCTCCCGAAATGAGCAATACCTGTCTTAGAATGTGTCTGGATGTCTGATGGGACATAGCTCATAAATGAACTCCAAATCCAAACTTCTTAGACTGTATCGTCAACTGAACTTAATCAGTATCCTGCGCCATGCCACCCTCAGTATTGCCATGGACCACCTGTCCAAAATACTGCCCCTCATCAGAAGGAAAACTATAGCTCTGACAACCTCCTTGTCGTCCATGTCACCTTGGAAGCCTGGAATTATAACTGTTTCCCGAATGAGGCTGTCGTTATTATATCCCTAGAACATCCACTTATGTTCTAAAACTGCTTCCGACCGTTTCTCCAGGATTGGATTAATGTCAGCTTATTGCATCTAGTGCAAGAACAATGTCTGGTGTGGTACTTGACATCTCATGATTGACTCAATTGCCTGAGCAAGTGATCTGCCAATCATGCACATCCCTCTCCCCTTTAGTCTGTAAGACACCTTTAGAGAGGGTGACTCCATTACCTACAGGTACACTACCGTGCCAGGAGTCATCCATTCTCAATACCCTTAGAATGCTGTCTAAGTACCCTGATTGGGAAACCACCCAAATCTAGATCTAAAACCATAGATCTAGTAACCAGTATGTCTGATATAACGTCCAAGTCCCTTGTGGAGAAACCACTGTGTGACGACCAAAGTATAACCGACTGTAGTATAGGAGTTTCCTTTCCTACTATGTGTGTGTCATCCAAATACCAGGACATCACACCCTACTACCTTCTCAGCAGATCCATCCCCTATTCTGATGAAGTCAAACCCATGACTGTCACGTCAGAAATAGATGATCTATCTCCGCTACATCTGCTTTAGTCTATAAATAGACATAAGCTACCTGTCCACCAATGCTTCTGCTGCTCCCACTGACTACGACAACCCTCTGGCAGAGTCATATACACGTACACTTCTAAAGGTAGTTTAGAACGACGCTATACTCATCCTCCCGCCGGATCTCGCATCCTGGAACAACAGCAACGGTAATAGTGGGTAAACAAGAACTTCCCTGTCACCGTCCTTGAGGCTACCGGAGTACCTCTCGGGTGGCTGAAGTTACCCACCTTATCTGCGGAGTGGCCAATGGAATGTCAATCCAGATTGAATCTTTAGGTTCCTGTCAAATCTTCAGTAATCGTTTGTGGTTCTGGAATCACTTCCAGTTCTACCATACTCCCACTACTGTTTTCTAAAAAAATCCATTTTTAATAAAACTGTGGCGAGTCTAGAACAATATCGCTATTGTTCATCCAGATGGTAGAAAGTCAACCCTCGTCATAGCCTAGGTCAACCCACAAACAGCCATTAAAGAAACGTGCCTTGAGTTGTCCAGTGTCTGGTTTTAATCAAAAACCGGACAACTCCCCGTACCTTAACATCGTTAAGATATGAACTGTTCTATATCCAATATAGAACCAGAGGCACTGATTTAATTGAACCAGATTCAAATCATGCAGCTGTCTCCAGTGCATGTCAACTAAATGGAAACAGGCCGATCAGCGTTACTCAACTTGTGAGTACTTCCAATTGTGAGTAACCTGAAAGAGAAGCAAGTTCTCTTAATCATTACTATCAACTGAATACCATACACAAGTATCTACATCTTCGATCACCTTGAAGAATCCCGATACTTGCTACACCTGGTTCTCTACTCTATTCAAATACCTATAACTTCTCCAAATTCGGACCCTGTGTTTCCATGAAACACTTGTCTAAAAACTAGAGAAGTCATAAGTAAACCGAATATAGTATGAGGACCAACCCCTCTGTCCTGATGGACCCTGGATAACATACAATACTCTGTATAAGTCCCTTGAGTCTGATAACTCATTCACTGTGTGTCGTAGGTTGAAAACTGTACTTATGGTCAAGAAGAATTACACCGCTGCTTAATGCTCCTTACCTAACCATCCACTGATATAGGTAAATGTCGTAGACATAATTTCAGAAAGGTATATCTCACTCTATGAAAATAGACGTACAGATATATCAATTTGAAATTGGTGCATAACAGCGGATATTCAAAACCAAATATTTGCCGACCGGCAAACTACCCAGGTGATTTCCTCAAATATCACCGATTGTAACGAATCCCGATATAATGAGGATGATCACCCAATTCCCAATAACCTACTCCCACTCATCATCTGTAAAACCATATAGATGTGAGAATCATACCTGGTAAATACATACCCTGGAGCAAGTGTCTAATCGGGAAATCAGTTTTCATTTAACAGTACACAGTGAGACTGAAACATCGAAATGTTTCGATGGTGTATCCTGGTATTCCTAGTAATGCCTCTTCCAGATTCACGACTGTAACCGTATAATTCTTTGCCACCTCTCCAAATCCCTTCATATGTCTTTAGTCTTTACCTTCTGCACACCCCTTTAGGCCAAATGGTTTTCTTCCTTCCCTACCGTTCGGCACCAGCCTATGGTTTGGAAGAAGACTATCCAATAAGCATAATGGGTGTACTTTCCCAATCCTAGGAACACTCGCAATGAGAGAGGGTGAAGATAAAAGATAACCGAATAAACCTTATTCCTATTTCTCCTGAACCAGAATCCATCCCCGAACTGGAACAAGTTCCTTTCGAGTTCGTATATAACCATACGATGGAGTATCCAATAAACTGTGGATCTTCATAGTGATACGGAGTGTCCTGGAGAAATACAAAGGTGATTTAGGATTGGCGAAGGAATACTTGGTTTGGTCGTGAATAGCAGTCGCAATTTACTTTGCCCTCTTACTAATCCCTTACTTTGTCTGAACTTAATACCTTCTGCACACCATCGTTATGCTAATTGGTTTTCTTCATTCCCTACCGGTCGGCACCTGCCTATGGTTTGGAAGAAGACTATCCAATTTGCGTAATAGGTGTACTATCCCCTAATCTAAGGGGTACTCGCAACCTGAGAGAAGGTAAAAGGAAAAGACAACTGAATAATCATATCCGTTTTCTCCAGAACCTGAAACCATCCTCGAATAAATTCCTTCGAGTTCGTATCTAACCATACGATGGTTTTGTCCAATGGAAGTGGACGTTCGTAGTAATACGGGGTGTCCTGGAGAAAAGGGTAAAAGTAGGAGTGGCAATGAGGTTTGCAACTCTGGCAATCCAAAAGCCGGTGTTAAGAAGGTTCGGTCAACTTGGTCACTGAGTCATAGTCTTAGGGTCGGGTCAATGGTCGCTGCCGTAGAGAGAGAGAAAAGAAACACTCAGCGTGCACTCTAACCTAGATCAGAATGGTTACCAATTAATCTAATCTGGAAACCTCCCACTGTACCTCAAATTCTCCTCCAAACCTGAAAGAAGAATTAGTCGGGAACACCCGAGGAGTAAACTAACTCATCAGTGGGAATCGGGATCCAACTATCATCGCATGATAACGTGACGGAATCTGCTCACATCATCATACTCCAGATGGTATGCGTATATCTGGCAAGTTTCAGTTCTTTTGAAACTCCCGATGTGATTTCTGCCCCATGCTCTTATGACCTTGGCGAAGGTCAACAAATCATAAGTCACATGTCTAGTTCCACCCGTCATTGTCCAGGTTAATTTGAATCCACTCGTACAAGCCCTTGTTGAAGGTCAACAAGGCTATACGACTGTCCCAAACCAACGCATCTATCTATGCAGCAGAAAGGTAACAAGCAGCTACCATACACTATGCCTTGACGAAGGTCAACAAACATAGCATGAATACTACGTGCTACTCTTCTGAAACGACGGAGGGCTACGAATGGTTTCTGGCGAAAACCTTTAACGTAAAGAACTTGATATCGTTGAAGGAACTGATAGCTTTTTAAAAATATAGTGACGAAAACCTTTGCTAAAGAGGTCACTCCCGGTGAAGGGATCTCGGCTCTTTCCTCGTAGAATGAGGTGCAGGATATTCTAACTGAATACCACGGTGCAAAGCAAAAGTAATCGGCTATATTGAAGTTAATGCCCTGACGCAAAATTTTTGTCCAAGGGGTCACTCCCGGTGAAGGGATCTCGGCCCTTGCCTCGTCGACTGAGGAGCAGGATATTCCAACTGAATACCACGATGCTAAACAAAAGTAAACGTCCTTGCAATAACAGCTTTTTGAAAAGTGTTCCAACAACATCAGATTAGGTTTGTTTTTAACTTGCATTGATCCGAATCAACGCAGTCCCATCAATTGATCACACCAAAAAGAACGAAAATATACTGATGTACGTATATGCCATCCGCATTCGCCACTGGGTCCCGTCATTACCCGTTAGGTTAGCTAACTAACGACAGAGCGGGGACTGGACTAGCGCGGATGCAAAACATATACAACATCTACTAATATATATACCAATATATTATATTCGGTCAAGGCGTGATAAAAAGCAACATCACAGAAATGAACAGCATCACAGAAACAATACAGATATCTGGGATCCCAAGGTTTCACAGAGCCACTACTGAAACCCGACGTTCCCCTGGTCGTGTGGATAGCCTGTGCAATGAAATCCTAGACCCCTACGGGCGCGGCAAGTCACCCGCCAAAACCTGAAGCGAGGCAGCCCCCTTCAGCTCCGTGAATGGACCACCCAGCACTTCACGGAATCCGGTAACTTGGGCACCCCTCCTGGGTCAACCTGTACCCCCTACGAGTGCGGCGAATAGCCCGCCAATCCTAGAGTGAAGCCCCCTCCGTCCCAATGCCATGAGATGCGGGCTTGTTGCCCTCTAGAACCCGGTTATCCGTGCACCCCTCCGCGGGGTAAGCCTAGTACAGAAAGTAAAATATACATACAACGGGTACATCGACCGCAACCTGGCCGTGCCCCAAAATAATAATACAAACAGGCAGTGACGGCAGTCCACACGTCGGACGCTCGCCCCGCAATATCAAATGTACATAATACAACCACAACTGTACTAGCATTGCATCCAGGCTATCCCCCACGACCGATCCGCAACATCACAGCAAAAACAGAACATCAACGTGAAAGTCACGTTCGCAAATCCGTCTAACCGGGCTATAGCAGTTAGACCGGATTTATCGATCAAGTGACATTCACGGTCGCAGATATAATGTAAATACTGTGAAATAACGTGTTTAAAATATCCGATCAATCAAATTTTAACAAGTGGGCCCCCAAGCATTACTGTAGCAGATCAGGAAATTCTGGGCCCAATATTAATATTCCAAAACCCCAATTTTAACCCCAGAAAGATACTGTAGAAATTTGGTGCAGGGAAGCCAACAGTGTGCGGCGGAACCGCGGCCCAAAGGGGTGTTTGGCCGCGGTTCCGCGCTCCAACAGTGGACTTAGTGCATCGAATTTTCACAGAACTCTTATTTTTTCTAGTAGATCACTTTTCTGTAACCTGAAAAAATTTTCGACACCCAAAAATTTGAACAGAAAACTGATGTGAACAAAAATGTAGATTTTGGAATTTTGGTCGATCGGAAATGCAAAACACATTAGACAAAGCTAGACTAAGTTAATGGAGAGGCTCTGATACCACTGTAAGTGCACGGCGGCGCCCCGGCCGTCAATCCGACGGCCAAATGCGGAAGCGGTGATAAACTTAAATTTTTCTTGAACTGGCAAACCGCCGCGCACTAATACCCGGATCGAACCATTAATTAGTCCTAGCTATCTACAAGATGGGGAAGAGAGATATACCGAGAGATCCGAGTCCTCCGGTCTTCTCGTCGTCGTCCCGATCTCCTGCGGAATGTCCCGTCTCCTTCTCGTCGCCGGAAGTGCACCACATCGCCTACTTCTTTTACGGGCTCCCACCTCAATGCCGAGGCAACTCGGGCACGAAGCTGGCTAGTCGACGTGCCCAAGATTTGCTGTAGAATATCTAAAGAAGAAGTCTCATTTGGGGTTGTAGGAATTGCCTTTGTGGTGGAGGAAAAAGGAACTTGTAGGAATTTTCCAAAGCCAAATGAGTGTAATCCCCTCATGTAAAAAATGGGACAGCCCATCTAATGCTTGGCCGGTCACTACAATGTTGGAGGGGTTATCATGAAAGGCAATGATCACAAAATAATTCCAACACTCAACCAACAACCATCACTCATCATCAACCATCATGTCCTACAAAAGTCAAGGCATAATGAAGCTAGAAGTCAAGGTCAAGGAAAAGCTATCATGACACAAGAATATGCAAAGAACCCCTCCACAAATACTTATTTGCAACAATGCAAATAAGCCCTCCTCCACCAAACTTCGGCCAATGAACGATACAAAGGAAATTGGCCGGAACAGAAAGCAAACTGGCAACTCCAGAAAACTGGTCCCGTAGTAAATTACAGGAAAACCCCGATACTGTGCATACACACCCGCATTTGTATTCCGTCCGAAATACAAATGCAATGAGACAAAATCTACACTGTACTATACTAGGATCCGGCTTAAACCAAAGCCGGCCAGTAATATCCGTTCGATCCTGATCCGTGCAATACCGCACGTATCTGATCGAACCCTGCCATATATCCATACGGCCTGTAGTACAAACTGTCCTATCCTGATCCGTGCAATACCGCACGTATCTGATCGGACCTTGCCATATCTCCATACGGCCTCTACAACCTTTCGCCCGAAAGCTGAGTAACTGAATGTGGGGGATTCTAAAGACTCGTCAACACCTTGGTTGTGGATTTAACCACTAGCATGTCAGAGGTATAAGCCAATACGTAACGGGCTACCAGGTATTGACTAAAAGGGACGTCTGTGAGCGAACTCAGCCTGACAACCCTACTGAGCCTGTCAGTGACAATATCCGTACAGTCCGGTCCGTTCGTCTATGAGTATCGCATGGCGGGCCTAGGGGGTTGGTAAAAGTCAGACCCCCAAAAACGGTACAAGTCGTGTCGGAGTGTAGCCCAGAACACCCTGAGATACTACTGGAATACCTACCAGTAAATCTCCTTGCCTCGGCCGAGGGCTTCGTGTAATGGCTCTCCTAGACACAGCACGGCCTCACCCCCAATACCGGGAGAGACGAACCCCTGAAGATACGCTCACTGCCTCCATGTGGCTCGGGACTGTACCCAACTAAAACCTGTTTGCACGACTCCTTTGAGCCGTGGTAGGGTAGTAATCAAAGTACAGTGGGAACTCACAAAAGACAAATGACGATCCCCAGGTCGATGAACTAACCTGTACACATGTCACCAGGGAACTGCCATCTGACGTCTGGTATATGACCAACTAGCATGTTCCCGGCGAGTCCTGTCCGGTGTACTCATAACCCAATGAGCACCTGTATACATCTTAGGTGATCCAACTGACACCAGTGGCTTGTGAGACCGGCCACCGCCCCTCGTCGGGGTCTCGACTGTATACACTAGTCTACTCTGGAGTATCGATGCCCTGTCTCGAAACTCACACGACTAGGGACCATTTAAGGATATGCTTATAGACCCCAGCTCCCACTTATATGATCGCCCTCATACTGCTGGTGGTCAAGCAAGAATCCTAGGGGCTCTACCAACGTGTAATAGCGACCTGTCAGGTCACCTAAAGCAGTACACGATGATAAAGGTAAACCAGATAGCATACTATCATCTCGAGTGAGACTGTCCTACCGGGATAAGTCCTCCATCAATCATTGCAATCACGTACCTGTGACCTAATAATTGACTCTGAGGGCACTATCTCCAACAAGAAAAAGATTCCCATCTCCCTGAGGACGATCCGTACTCAACCGGCTAGCTACCAAGCGAAACCGTCTTGATTGCGGTAATTAACTAAGCACGCAAAAAGTCTAACAATCAAATGGCGCCGTTGCCGGGGAGACGGTAGTTTATTTCTTTGTGTAATTTCGGGTTAATTTGTGAATATAAATATAACCGAAAAACAAAAAAAATATATATATATATTGTAAAAAATCATCTTGTTATTTTTAATTAGTTTTTGTGCAAGTGTGCAGGATAAAAAGAAGGTCGAGTTCAGTGCCAAAGACGTGTGAAGTTAGACCCATATCTCGCGCCTACACCGCAACGGATCAAGACAAGAACCAATGGTCTACTGTAAAATTCTGGAGCAAAACCAGTGAGCCAATCAGAATTCAGGGGCTCGGGACAAGAAGAGGACACCAAACTCAGCAAAGTCAAGAAAAATGAAGGCCCAAGTCCACTTTCCTGCCGCGGAACCGCGGCCATAGGGCTTGTTTCGCTGCGGATCCGCGGTTGTTTGCTGACATCAGCAATAAAAATCTCCTGTGAGTATTTCTACCCTCTTCCCTACTCCTCTGAATTCCATTGAACTGTTTTTTCTGCAGCATTCTTCGCGCAAACTCTCTTCCCCCTTCCAATAAATTGTTTTTGTGCAGGATTCTTTGCGCTGCGCTAAAAATAAAAAAATTGATTGCAATTGATTGTTACTGCTTTGAATATTTTTAATCGGACTTTAAGGGGCTTGAAACCAATCCAGATTGGGTGGGGATTTCATCACCCTTCCCAGGAGCCCAGAAATCACAAAAGGCATATGCATTGACCATTATTTAATTAAAAAATACTAGACTCAGCCCTGAGGACGTCGCGCTAAATACCACAGAGGACTGGTTGTAGGCATCAGCCGTTTATCCTATCCTGACTTTGCGGCGTCTAGGCAAGTGTGTCTAAGGCAAATGGTTACTTAATTAGGACCACTACTTACGTAGTGGGGAGTCTCCCAGTTACCTGGCACTTACCTGGCCACAATTGGCGGAGAAAAGACGGTTTGAGGTCCTATTTCTAGCTCTTTGGAACAGTTAGGAGCTGTCTAGCTAACCTAGGTGACCCTAGATCTAGGTGTGATTGTGCATATTTTGTCTGTGATTGTTTGAAGCCGTAAGTCCGTACATATTTCTGTAAAGCTCTTTCTAGAAAAAAACACAAAACAAAAACTTTTATAAAAACTTGCCCTTAGTCGCCAGATTCCCATTTTTTTCACCCACCTACCATCGTATTTCTCCATTGACGTTTTCTTACCCTCACCTTCTCCGCTTTGACTACACTAAACTCGTTTAGTGTATGTCCAGTTAGACTCGCGACACTACCGCCCGCCTAGTCCGCATTACGTTAGTCGCTACCGATTACGCGATCGACTCAGACGTCGAAACTCCTTCCACGCCTCTTTCACCATTTCCTTTGCCGGCCAACTCTAACGTTGGCCGGGATTCTGTTCATACTTCCTCACCATCACTATCACCAGCTTCTTCTTCTGCGATGTCAGGATTTAATCCTAGCATCCCTTCAACTCCCCCGAGATTGATTCCACCTCCTATGGATGTGAATAACCCATAACCACCGCCTGTTATAGCGCCACAGCGAATCGCGCTACAGGATCGTTTCTATCCCACCCGCTCCACACTTCCTACCTGTATTTTCCTTCCACCGGCTAATGGGGATAATTTCGAAATTAAGCCCCACTTCATTAACATGCTTCCGAAATTTCATGGGCTTGAATCTGAAGATGCCTATATCTTCATCAACAAGTTCCAGAATGTTGGTGCCATGATGGAAACGACCCAGCTGTCGGACGATGCTATACAGCTACGGGTCATTCCGTTCACTTTGTGCAATCTTGCTGAAAAGTGGCTGTATAGCACTGCTTCCCACTCCATAACCAGTTGGGATGAGTTTGTGAAAGCGTTTCTCAAGAAATTCTATCCAAATCATAAAACCGTGAGGATCCGTAACGAAATCAACTAATTCTCCCAGCTTCCTACTGAACCTTTTTGGAAGTGCTTTGACCGATATAAAGACCTTCTGGTTCAGTGCCCTCATGATGGTATTGAGAAATGGCAACTTTGCCAAACTTTATACAAGGGCCCGAACCCAGCAACCAGGTAGTTGTTGGAAACCATTTGTCAAGGCCACTTCCTATCCAAATCTGACGAGGAAGCATGGCAATTCTTCGATGACCTTGCGAAACAAACGCTTCACTGGGAGAGCACCAGACCAAGTACTTCTTCTTCTTCTTCTTCCTCTACTTCTACTGGTCAGTATTGGGCAGGAATTCACCAACTCGATGTCTCTATTGCAATGAAAGCCGAAATGGCTGCAATAACGAAAAAACTTGAAGCGATAGAGTGCAAATTTTCATCTCCTGCTCCTGCCCCTGTTCTTCCCCTTCGTACCATTTGTGCTTGTTGTTCCGATCCATCTCACCTAACCGAAGAGTGTCCTTACAATCCTCCATCTCAAGGACAAGATCAGGTTAATGCTACATTTCAGCAAAGACTAAGAAACGATCCACACTCTTCCACCTACAATACCGGTTGGAGGAACCACCCTAATTTCGCTTGGAATCAGAACCAGCATCAATTCCAAGGCAACAATTTCCAAAGGCCCCCTCCTCCGCAACAACAAACTTAACATCAATTTCAGCAGCCCTTCCAACCCCAACCTTTTCAAAATCAGATGAACAACTTTGCACCCAATAATTCTTTTCCTCAAAACAACTTTGTTCCGTCAAACAACGATAGGGTTTTCTCGCTAGAACGGAGTCTGGAGGCATTTGTAAAGCAATCGACTCAATCCACCGCCAACATCCAGTCGTCCATTCAGTCTTTGGTGCAACACACTGCTGCACACAGGAAAAGCATCAAAACCATCGAAGCCCAGATAGCACAACTGAATGCGGCCTTAAGCGAGCGAGAGAAGGGGAAGTTACCATCTCAACCACTCCCAAATCCTGGTCGCCCACATAATGTACATGTTGCTCTTGAACAACAGAACCATAATGTGAGTGCCGTGACTACATTGAGATCGGGAAGAATGCTGCACAACAACATCGGCACAACAATTGAGGATAACGACACCCCGGCCGCTTAGTCTTCTTCTTCTCCTTCCTCATCTTCTGAGCCTATTCTTCATTCTTCAAAAGGCTCTTCTTCTTCTTCTGCTCTGAACGGACCCATATCTCACTCCATGAAAACCCCAGCTCTGGGATCCGTTCCAACTCCATAATCTCCTCCACAAGCATTGGACTCAACCAATTTTAAAAACGTTCCATTTCCAAACCGGTTGAGGTCCGATAAACAAAATCCACAAATGGAGAAGATTCTGGAGTTGTTGAAGCAGGTTAACATCAACATTCCCCTTTTAGATGCCATCCAACAAGTCCCTTCCTACGCAAAAAATTTAAAGGACTTGTGCACGAAAAAGAGGAAATCTCAGGTACCAAAGAAAGTTTTCTTAGCTAGTGCTGTGAGTGATGCTCTTACCCAATCTTTACCTCAAAAATGAAAGGACCCTGGCTGTCCTACAATTTCTATTACCATTGGGGATAAGAACATCAACTGCGTACTTTTGGATCTTGGTTCCAGTGTTAACCTGCTTCCATACTCAGTATATGAGCAATTAGGTGTAGGAGAGCTGAAACCCACACACTGTACTCTCCAAATGGCCGACCGATCAATCACCCATCCTAGGGGTGAGCTAGAGGATGTGTTAATCAAGGTTGGGGACTTCATATTCCCCGTTGACTTCATTGTTTTAGACACACAGCCTGTAGCTAACCCCCGGAATCAAATTCCGGTGATACTCGGTCGCCCATTCCTTGCAACCTCAAATGTTGTGATCAATTGTCGAAATGGTTCGATGAACCTATCTTTTGGAAATATGACAATTGAACTCAACATTTTTAGGTTGGGGAATAAGCCCTCCAAACCTAATGCTCATATACTAGATGTTTGTTCAATCCAGGAGATCACCCCGGATGACTGTGAATTCGAGGAGTTTTTGTTCGATCACGACAACCTTAAAGCCACTAGCGCGTTCTTCTTCGAACCTGCTGCTGCTTCTACGCCCGACAATGACTACGAGTGTTTCACTTTCTCGAACGATCTTAGCCAGTCACCACCTGAGTTTGAATCCTTTGAATTTCCGGATGAGTTACCTGAACCATCCAACTCGGTCGCTTACACTCATTTTGAACCTCTGCTGGAATCCTTTGAGTTCGAGACCTTTTCACCAATCTTGCCTTCAATCGTTTCACCTCCAACGCTCGAACTCAAGCCATTGCTGTCTCACCTTAAGTACGCTTACTTGGGTGAGAACGAGACCCTTCCTGTTATCAACTCGGCTTCTCTATCTCCAGAGCAAGAGAAGGCCCTTCTTACGGTCTTGCACAGCAATAAGCAAGCCTTTGGCTGGTCAATGGCGGACATCAAGGGGATTAGTCCCCTGATCGTTGAACATCACATTCATCTGATGGATGATGCCAAACCAGCCAGGGATCCACAAAGGCGACTCAATTCAGTCATGAAGGAGGCTGTGAAAAAGGAGATCGTAAAGTGTCTAGATAGTGGTATCATTTACATAGCCAGTGGGTTAGCCCCATTCACGTTGTCCCCAAGAAATCAGGCATAATGGACATAACCAACGAGGCGAACGAATTAATCCCTACTCGCACCCAGACTAGGTGGCGAGTATGCATCGATTATAGAAAACTCAACGCCGCAACGCGGAAAGACCACTTTCCGCTACCTTTCATTGACCAAATGCTTGAACGATTGGCTGGACATGAGTACTACTGCTTTCTTGATAGCTACTCCGGCTATACTCAGATTCCCATCACCGAAAAAGACCAGGACAAGACCACATTCACTTGTCCTTTCAGCACGTTTGCTTATCGTCGCATGCCCTTTGGGTTATGCAATGAACCTGCTACCTTCCAGCGGTGTATGATGGGAATCTTCTCAGACATGGTGGAAAAATTCTTGGAGATCTTCATGGATGATTTCTCCATTTTCGGCAATTCCTTTGATGAGTGTATGCTGCATCTCGACGCTGTCCTTACCCGGTGTAAGGACAAGAAGCTCACTTTGAATTGGGAGAAGTGCCACTTCATGGTGCGCGAAAGTATTGTCGTAGGACATATCATCTCGCAAAATGGTATTGAGGTAGATAAAGCAAATATTGAAGTCATTTCCAATCTCCCTCCTCCCAGATGCGTCAGAGACATCCGAGCCTTCCTTGGCCATGCCAGTTTCTATAGACAGTTCATTAAGGACTTTAGCAACATTGCTAGGCCCTTGACTCTTTTGCTGGCCAAGGACGCGACATTCGACTTCAACTTGAGCTGTGTGACTGTGTTCGAGTCATTAAAAAGCTCACTCACTTCTGCTCCCGTTCTTTCTTCTCCTGACTGGACGCACCCATTTGAGATTATGTGCGATGCATCCGACTTTGCCATCGGTGCTGTCCTTGGATAACACATCAACAAGATGCCACACGTAATCTATTATGCTAGCCGAACCCTGAACGATGCCCAACTGAACTATACAACAACCAAAAAGGAATTTTTGGCTGTTGTATTTGCTTTAGAAAAGTTCAGGCCCTACCTCATCGGCTCTCCAGTCATCGTCTACATGGACCATTCTGCTCTGTGCCATCTTTTTGCGAAGAAAGATGAAAAATCTCGGCTGATACGTTGGATCGTCTTGCTTCAAGAGTTTGACTTTGTCATCAAGGACAAAAGAGGATGTGAAAATGTAGTCGCCGACCATCTCTCACGACTTCCTTCTTCGCTGTCGCTTCAAATTCCGATCAACGACGTTTTTCCGGATAAACAGCTCTTAACAGTATCTTGCGAACCCTGGTTCGCAGATATTGTGAACTATTTAGCCACAGGATTACTACCGACTGAATGCTCAAGTCAGGACAGACTTCGATTCTTATCCCAAGTAAAACACTTTTACTGGGACGAACCATATCTGTTCAAGTACTGTCCCGACCTGATTATTCGTAGGTGTGTCCCTGACGATGAATTCAAGAGTGTGCTGTCGTTTTGCCATGATCAAGCATGTGGCGGGCATTTTGTCCCCAGAAAGACAGCCGAGAAGATCTTGCAGTGTGGTTTCTACTGGCCACAACTCTTCAAAGACGCTCATGACTACTGGAAGACTTGCTCCCGGTGCCAACACTTGGGCCGGATATCCAGGAGAAACGAGATGCCACTCCAACCAATCTTGGTTGTGGAGATTTTCGATATTTAGGGGATTGATTTCATGGGGCCGTTTCCCAGCTCTTTTGGGAACTTGTACATCCTTCTCGTTGTTGATTATGTCTCTAAGTGGGTCAAGGCTATGCCCAGCCGGACTAACGACAACAAGGTTGTCGTTAGATTTCTTAAAGAAAACATTTTCTCCCGGTTTGGGCACCCCCGAGCGATCATTAGCGACAATGGAACTCATTTCTGTAATAAGACTTTCGAGGCCTTGATGCGGAAATATTCCATTAATCATAAGCTATCTACGCCCTACCACCCTCAAACCTGTGGGCAAGCCGAATTTTCAAATTGGCAAATCAAGCAGATACTGGAGAAGACGGTTTCCAAGAACCGTAAGGATTGGTCGTTAAAACTCACTGATGCCCTTTGGGCATTTCGAACTGCTTATAAGACCGATGTTGGCATATCTCCCTATCGGCTTGTTTACGGAAAGGCTTGCCACCTTCCTGTGGAAATAGAGCATCGTGCATTTTGGGCGATAAAGGAGCTGAATCTGTCTCTCGAAGATGCGGGCAGCCATCGGAAGCTGCAGTTGAACGAATTGAGCGAGCTTCGGGATGAGGCTTACAAAAACGCGGTTGTCGTTAAGAACCGAACGAAGGTGTTTCACGATAAACAACTTTTGCACAAAACATTCGCACCTGGTCAACAGGTACTGCTTTACGACACCCGGCTACATTTCCATCCAGGTAAGCTCAGATCTCGCTGGAAAGGGCAATATTTTGTGCGGAATGTATATCCGCATCGCGCAGTGGATTTGGAGAATCCAAAAGACGGTTCATTTTTCAAAGTAAACGGACACAGACTAAAACCGTACCATAGCGCCGAACCAATAGAGGAGCTCCTGGTCTTACGGGAGCCGGTTTACCCTGCATAATCTTCCTCTGCCTACTACCAAACTTCGGTTATCCAGCCAAAACAGTGGACACTTGATCAGTCGAAAATAATGTATTTTTAATACGTCAATTTCCCTATCATTTGCACTCATTTAGAAGTGTTTGGCATTCATATTTCACATATTACCAAATCAGTCCTGAAATATCAGATTGCGTGTGTTAGACTCTAAAACCGGCACTATAAAGGAAATTGACCGCATTTCATGGCATCGCATCATCTCTGTATTTGCACAACACTTGTGTCGAGATTTTTGCGGGAAATTGCAGGAGCAAAGTAAAAAGAAGCTGATCAAAAATACACCAACTCCATATTTTCAGATCTGGTAGCAATTCAAAAGGCAATATAAAAATCAACATATCAAAGAAAGGCCCACAAGTCAGCCCAAATCATCACCAGAAGTTTGAAGCCCTAAAGCCTCTAAAGCGCCGCGGAACCGCGGCAGGAGCCAGCTTGCGCCGCGGTTCCGCGGCGGTTTGGTCAGATCATCAGTCCAATTTTGGTGCATAATTCTTCTCTCAGTGGCTACACCTCATTTTGACACGTCAAATTCCAGAATTCTCGAGAGTCTTCTGTTAGATCAGCAAAAGATGATTAATTAAGCTAATCCTAATTATGCTCCTAACTAACCTCTTCTAGAAGCTCCCTCCTAACTAATCACATCTAGAAGCTTCTCCTCTAACTAACTTTTGGAGGGAAATTCAAATCTCCTCAACAAAATTTTGTAGGGAAACTTAAAAATTCAAATCCTAGATCTAGGGTTTTGATGGCTATAAATAGGAATCTAGATCTAAGGGTTGTGGGGTTGATTAATCAATAGATCATTAGTTAGTCTTCTCTCATCATTTTAATTCTTCATCTTCTTCCACAAGTCTAGTGACAAGGCTTGTGCGAAACCCTAACCCTAATTCCACTCCAAATTCAAGATCTTGAGTACCAATCAAGCAAGAAGCCTTCAACCTTTTAGGAACCGAGCCGATCTTCAATCGGGCAAGTGATCCAAGCCGATCCGCGACCGACGGAGACGAGTGAAGACAAATCGACGATCGAGTTCTTCCTCTTGTAGTTCTTGAGCGAATGTAATGAAATTGTTGATATAAATAAAAGGTGAAATTCTTTAATCTTGCTTTCTTTTAAATTCTTGCATCATGATTCGATCTCAATTTATGATTGTAGTTCTTGTTGTGATGTTTGAGTAAAACTCCGCTCGTTAAGGAGTCGAGACGATCAATAGAATGATGATGTAACAAATCTTTAAACGATTCTTAAGTCCTACGAGTTTTGTAAACCCTAGCAAGTTCAAGAATCGATGACCTAGTTTCGTAGCGATGCTTTCTTGATTGTGATCGCTCGAAATTAGGGATCTACGATCGTTTCTTGAATTTACTAGAGGCTAGAATGTGAATGATATCGACGAAAGAACAAGGGATAAGATGAAACCCTAGTTTCATAAGAAATCCCTAATTCTCGATCGATCATCATCGATCTAGTATCAATTCATCAAAGGATAAGAATACGTCATTGTAAGATTGCATCACATCTATAGATTCGATCGATTCCTACGAGCCTCATTTCGATTCTTGATATTTGGTTTGGAAAAATCATCAAACTATCAATTCTTGATTCTATCTTTTTCTTGTTATTAGACCTATATTTTCTAATTCTTGAACTTCAATTACAAATCATGAATTGTTTGTTTTCTTTTCATTAAAGTTTCAATTCATCTAATTCGAAAGACGAACTATTACACTGTCCCTGTGGACGATCCGCACTCACTTACAATCTACATCCGACACCGTAGTTGATTGCGGTCAAATAATTTTTGGTTGTGATTTCTATACAATATCCAACTACACAAACAAGAATCCTTTACAATCAAATGGCGCCGTTGCCGGAGACAGTGCGCTAATTGTTCGTATTTTGAAATTTGAGTTGAAAATTTTATTCCATTATAATTTTTAGATCAAAATCCGCGCAAACACTAATACGAGTTGTTGTGATCTGTGCGAGGAAATCTGGAATCATTGGAGCTGTGGAGAAATTTTTCTGTATAATCCAAAGAGCTCCTGAGGTGAACAGAAACCGATCCTGAAAATTTGGTGCAGTGATCCCTTGATCTGACCGCGTTTCCGCGGTACAAGGCACTAATTGCCGCGCTTCCGCGGTGGGACTACCTCTTCTCTGTGCACATTTTGCTCTGTGAGTCTCTATCTTTCTTATCTCTTACCTCATCTGCTCCAAATAACAATTTCTTGCAGGTTTCTTTGCAAATAATCACAGCGCGCAAAATAGCAAAATTAAATTTGTGCGTGTTTTTGATTCTTGGTTGTTTGCATATTAATACGGAAATTAAGGGGCACGACCAAATCCAGATTAGGTGGGGAGTTCATTACCCTTCCTAAGCCCCGAAAATCGCAAAACTTGCATCCACATTTACCCTCATTAATTAAAAGAAATCTAGAGATGACTCTAAGGATCGTCGCGCTCAATTAGGACAAGAGAAGGCCGTGGGTAATTCATTGCTTATCCGCGTTTTCTTGTGGTGCCTAAGGCGAGTGTGTCTAAGGCTAGTGATTTTTAATTAGGCCCACTACTTACGTAGTGGAGTACCTTCCCACTTACCTGGCACTTATCCGGCCACAGGGGTACAAAGAGGCAGTGGAGGATTGATCCTGCGACTTGTTTTTTGGCAGTTAGGAGCGGTCTAGAGCCGGACCTAGGTGACCACTAGATTCTAGGGTTTTGTGTGTTACATTTGTTGTGTCGCATCAATTTTTTCAAAAATCCGTATATTTTCAAAACAAACACCGCATTCATTCATTCCCCTAATTATAAATCTACGCTGCCACTTGTACTAACCCTTTTTAGTACAAGATAGGCTGGACAACGGGATTCTAGTTCCTGTTTGTCCGCGTTTCCTTGATCGACCTAAAAGTCGGGATTTCTACATTTACCCTTTCTTTACCTACAATCATACCCACATCGATGGATCCGTCTCCATCGAATTTCTTTTCCACTACTCTGCCGCCGTCCATTGGTGCGCAGAATCCACCTCGCATCTCTCTCAAAGAGAGGTGCTATCCAACACGAGGTCCACTTTCCACATGTCTTTCCATTCCACCAGCCAATGGGGAAAATTTTCAAATAAAACTTCAATACATCAACCTTCTACCAAAATTTCACGGTCTCGAGTCTGAAGACGCATACGTGTTTATCATGAAATTTGAAAATGTATGCACAATGATGGGTACCTCACAGTTGTCTGTGGATGCTTTGCGTCTTCGTCTTCTCCCATTTATCTTGTGCGATTTAGCCGAGAAGTGGCTATATAACATTACCGCACATTCCATTTCAAATTGGGACGAATTTGTCAAAGCATTCCTTAAGAAATTCTACCCACATCATAAGACAGCTCGAGTCCGCAGCGAAATCTATCAATTCACCCAGCTCCCAAATGAAACATTTTCAAAATGTCTTGAACGTTTCAAGGATCTGTTAGTCCAATGTCCACATCACGACATCCCGAGATGGGAACTGTGCCGAATCATTTATGAGGGCATTACTCCTTACACAAGACAGACCCTTGAATCCATGTGTCAAGGCAATTTTATGACTAAAGATGATGGGGAAGCCTGGAATTTTCTAGAAGATTTCGCTGAAAAATCTTTACAGTGGGAGGGTGTGAGTCAATCGTCTAGGAAAGGCAATGATATTTCCATAGGAGTTAGAGCTGACATTTCAGCTATGCAAAAGAAACTTGAGACTATGGAAAACAAATTTTTAGCCGCCCAAAGTCAAATATCACTCTCCAAAACTGTATGTGGCTGTTGTTCTGATCCGTCTCACTTGACGGAAGAATGTCCGTTTCAAGGTCATGAGCATACCAATGCCGCATTTCAAAGACCTAGAAACGATCCATCTTCCTCCACATATGATCAGGGTTGGAGGAACCACCCTAACTTTTCTTGGAACCAATCTCAATCTCAAAACACGGTTCCAACCCAACACAATTTCCAAAGGGTCCCTCCACCACAACAGCAGCTACCACTTCAATTGATTCAGCACCCCTTTCAATCACAAAACTTCCAAAATCCGGCCAACACTTTTGCACCATCTAGTCCTTTGCAATTGACCGGTACAGATAATACCTCTGCACTAGCACAAACCTTGGATACTTTCATGAAACAATCCATCCAAGGGACGGTAAGTTTGCAATTTTCCATCGAGAATGTAATGAAGATCATTGTCTCTCAAAATGAGAACATCAAATCGATGGAAGCACAAATTGCACAACTAAAAGCCGAAATGAGTGCAAGAGAGAAAGGGAAACTTCCAGCTCAACCTTTACCTAATTCTGGCTATTCACATCTTGTGAATGCAACCATGTTGAGATCTGGAAGAGTGCTTGACAATCACGTTGGGGAAGAGTTTGATGATACCGATAAATCAATCAATAAAACCCCGGCTGAGACCTTTCCTTACACACACTTCAAATTCTGACCCCAGTTCTTCTACCCCACCACCTTCTTCCGAGCCTATTCTTCGTTTCCCAAAAGGCTCGCCACTTCAGCCCACCTCTTTTACTCCTCCACGGACGATCCCCACTTCTATTCTGGGATCGGGTCCACAAACACTTCCTTCTCCTATGATGGACCCAGCGCTTATTGCTAAAGCACCTTATCCGAATCGGTTAAGGGCTAACACACCAAGTCCACATATGGAGAAGATCATGAACATGTTTAAGGAAGTTAACATCAACATCCCTCTCCTAGAAGCTATTCAAAAAGTTCCGTCCTATGCAAAAACCCTTAAGAACTTGTGCACTAGGAAGAGGAAGACTCAAGTGCCGAAAAAAATCTTCATGTCAAGTACTGTAGACACGGCTTTTCCCCAACAATTACCTTGGAAACGTAAGGACCCTGGCTGTCCTACTATTTCCATTTCTATTGGGGAGAAACACATCAACCGTGCGTTACTTGACCTTGGCGCTAGTGTTAACTTACTTCCTTACTCGGTATACGAGCAACTAGGTATCGGAGTGTTAAAGCCCTCGAGCATAACTCTCCAGATGGTTGACCGATCAATCACCAAACCTAGGGGTGAACTGGAGGATGTGTTAATAAAAATCGGAGAATTTATAATCCCTGTGGATTTTATTGTAATTGATACACAGCCTGTAGCGAACCCACGGAAACAAATTCCGGTGATTTTAGGTCGCCCTTTTTTGGCCACTTCCAATGCTATTATCAACCGTCGTAATGGCTCTATGACCTTGTCTTTCGGGAATAGGTCAATAGAGCTGAACATTTACAAGTTGGGAAGTGTACCATCCGAACCTACTGCTCAGGTCTGTTCTGTTGACTTAATGGATGTCGACAGCAGCGAATTTGATGATCCTCCTGATACCGATCTTGACTCTTTTCATACGTTATTGTTTGACCCAACTATGTATCATACACATACGGACTCTTCCACCAAGATGTCCGGGTCAACAATTAACATTGATTATGAACTGTTCTTAGAGTCTGAAGATCACCCCGCACTTTGTGATGACATTATTCATCGGGGTATTGATGGAACATTTGAGGAGATCTTCGCTGATGAACTCGCATTTTTGAATGACACGGGTGTTGAGATGAATCATCTTCCAATCACTGAAATTGAACCTCCACCCCTTCTTCTGAACTGTAAAAAGAATGCGAGCAATCCATCACAATCACTGCATCGTCTCTCCAAAATGAGACACACACACATTCTATTCCACCACTTAACCTTTCCCCACTTCTTCTTCCACCAACCAGAGCACTGCATTGATAAAAATTTTGAATGGTTGGTGTTAACATTCGGTCTTTGCAAAGCTTGGCATCGACCACTGATTTTTGACCCCCTCATGTGATTTTCAAAGATTAACATTGCATAACTCAAGTTTGGGGGGGGTATATTTTCGGGCTCCTGAAAAGAAATTTTTTTACAAACTTTTGAGCCAAAAACAAGTTTGGGGGAGGTTCTTAACTTAAATATTTTGCCCCCACTAATAAATTCCTCCCAGGCTTATAGGTTTTGTAGATATAGCTGATGGCAACAGTGAGGACACTGTTGAAAACAAGTTTGGGGGAGGTTTGTGCTTATTTTCGCATCATTTGCATATCATTTGCATAAGCACAAAACATTTTTTGAAAAAAAAAACTAACTATAAAAATTTAAATATTTTCAAAACTATAAAAATATTTTTGTACGTAAATAAGATAATAAAAGTTTAGATAGTGAAAAATTACATCCATGAGATTAGAAAAATTTAAGAAAACTAAGAAAATTAGAAGTTTTCTTATACGAACTAGTAATAAGTAGTTATGAGCCGTTGTCCCAAGGGTTAGTAAGATGAAAGAAATCACTAATCTGAGGATAAAAATAAGTCTGAAAAATAGTTTCTATTCTAGAAGCCAAACATTTTGAATGTTGATACCCTGCTATTCGCACTTACACACATCTTGAAGCCCGGGATAGTAGAGGATACCTTGAAATCCTCTTGTCTTAAAGCCAAAAGTTTGAAGAAAAAAAAATTGAATAAAAAATATATAAAGTGGTGAGAAAAATGGTCACTGGTTTTGTTATCACCAAGGGCAATAAAAAAATATATAGCGAGGGTGCCTCTTCACCTAGTGCCCTAAGGCCAACTGGTCTGGGAGTCACTGCTATGCCTTAGGTGGTGCAAGACGAGGAAAATACACCAAGTAAGCAAGCACAGGAGTAATCGGTCGGTTAGTACCTCAAGAAGTATTAACGGTCGCATGAAAGTGTGTGAGCAATCTCATCTAAATATTCATTAATTAAAAAGTACTGAGGCTGATGGGCAAGAGTATGATAGCTTGAATTGAATTCTCCGGGTGTAGGGATGTTCTTTACACAAACGCAGGGTTATATGATCGATGTTTGGAAGAAAGATAGGAATGAAGAATAAGACGGTGTTTTATTGAGGGAGGACGTGATTTCTGACATCTTGTCATGACCATTAAGATAGGGCTCATAATAACCGAAAAGCTAGCTTAGTTGGAAACCTTAATTTTCAAGACTTTTCTTTTACAATTCTTGTCTTTAAATGTAATATTCATGATCTTCCTTTTATTATTGGATTTTGTGGGTGCAATCCGCTGAAAACCCTCAGGAGACAACACTCCTCCTACTAGGGACACCTAGAGGTTTAAAGGCTTGTTGCACGTGCTCAGTGCAATCGTGTTGCCTACGAAAGTGTGCTACTTAGTTTTTCTCTTTCTTTATTTTCTCCTTCTCTTTTTAATTAAACATTCGCTCGAGACGATCGAAATTAAGTTTGGGGGAATTTGATCAGTCGAAAATAATGTATTTTTAATACGGCAATTTCCCTATCATTTGCACTCATTTAGAAGTGTTTGGCATTCATATTTCACATATTAGTAAATCGGTCCTGAAATATCAGATTGCGTGTGTTAGACTCTAAAACCGGCACTATAAAGGAAATTGACCGCATTTCATGCCATCGCATCATCTCTGTATTTGCACAACACTTGTGTCGAGATTTGTGCAGGAAATTGCAGGAGCAAAGTCAAAAGAAGCTGATCAAAAATACACCAACTCTATATTTTCATATCTGGTAGCAATTCAAAAGGCAATATAAAAATCAACATATCAAAGAAAGGCCCACAAGTCAGCCCAAATCATCACCAGAAGTTTGAAGCCCTGAAGCCTCTAAAGCGCCGCGGAACCGCGGCGGGAGCCAGCTTGTGCCGCGGTTCCGCGGCGGTTTGGTCAGATCATCAGTCCAATTTTGGTGCATAATTCTTCTCTCAGTGGCTACACCTCATTTTGACACGTCAAATTCCAGAATTCTCCAGAGTCTTCTGCCAGATCAGCAAAAGATGATTAATTAAGCTAATCCTAATTATGCTCCTAACTAACCTCTTCTAGAAGCTCCCTCCTAACTAATCACATCTAGAAGCTTCTCCTCTAACTAACTTTTGGAGGGAAATTCAAATCTCCTCAACAAACTTTTGGAGGGAAACTTAAAAATTCAAATCCTAGATCGAGGGTTTTGATGGCTATAAATAGGAACCTAGATCTAAGGGTTGTGGGGTTGATTAATCAATAGATCATTAGTTAGTCTTCTCTCATCATTCTAATTCTTCATCTTCTTCCACAAGTCTAGTGACTAGGCTTGTGCGAAACCCTAACCCTAATTCCACTCCAAATTCAAGATCTTCAGTACCAATCAAGCAAGAAGCCTTCAACCTTTTAGGAGCCGAGCCGATCTTCAATCGGGCAAGTGATCCAAGCCGATCCGCGACCCACGGAGACGAGCGAAGCCAAATCGACGATCGAGTTCTTCCTCTTATAGTTCTTAAGCGAATGTAATGAAATTGTTGATATAAATAAAAGGTGAAATTCTTTAATCTTTCTTTCTTTTAAATTCTTGCATCATGATTCGATCTCAATTTATGATTGTAGTTCTTGTTGTGATGTTTGAGTAAAACTCCGCTCGTTAAGGAGTCAAGACGATCAATAGAATGATGATGTAACAAATCTTTAAACGATTCTTGAGTCCTACGAGTTTTGTAAACCCTAGCAAGTTCAAGAATCGATGACCTAGTTTCTTAGCGATGCTTTCTTGATTGTGATCGCTCGAAATTAGGGATCTACGATCGTTTCTTGAATTTACTAGAGGCTAGAATATGAATTATATCGACGAAAGAACAAGGGATAAGATGAAACCTTAGTTTCATAAGAAATCCCTAATTCTCGATCGATCATCATCGATCTAGTATCAATTCATCGAAGGATAAGAATACGTCATTGTAAGATTGCATCACATCTATAGATTCGATCGATTCCTACGAGTCTTATTTCGATTCTTGATATTTGGTTTGGAAAAATCATCAAACTATCAATTCTTGATTCTATCTTTTTCTTGTTATTAGACCTATATTTTCTAATTCTTGAACTTCAATTACAAATCATGAATTGTTTGTTTTCTTTTCATTAAAGTTTCAATTCATCTAATTCGAAAGACGAACTATTACACTGTCCCTGTGGACGATCCGCACTCACTTACAATCTACATCCGACACCGTAGTTGATTGCGGTCAAATAATTTTTGGTTGTGATTTCTATACAATTTCCAACTACACAAACAAGAATCCTTTACAATCAACACTGTTTTAAATAAGTTAAGGGGTATGTATATACCATTTTGTATATATATGTGGATATTCTTGTCCGGTGCATCTCCATCTTTAACAATTTTCTTTTAAATATATATATATATATATATAATATAAAAAAAATGTGTATATATAACCGACAATTTTGACCCTTCAATGATTTCTTCATGCAATGACAGTGAGGACACTGTCCAGTTTAAGTTTGGGGGTACGCTCGGTACGCATTTCTAACCTTCGCATTCATGTGTATATTTTGCACCTAAAATCCATAAAAAATCAAAAAAAATTCTAAAAACATAAAAACTTTTTCGTCAAGTTAGCCAGTGGGAGAACTCAGATTCAACATTTCAAAGATTTTGTTTGATAAGATAAGAATAACTAAATCTTATTTTTAGATTTTGGAAACCTGAAAGATAACTCTCCTTTGAAGTTAAATATAGCTGATATACGTCTTTACATCACACTACACGTGTTGTGAGTTTTTGAAAATTTGATGACAAGTCTATTATGTCTGAAAACTTTTAAATGGATAAATTATTTCTGAGGATCAAATAGGTTTGTTCTGAAATAAGTAATATCAAGAATAGTTTAGGAAGTGAAGCGGATATTAAGGGATGTTATTGATGTCTTAATTGGAACTAATTCTGAAAAATAACCCATCTGGAACTTGATTGGAATGATTACACACCGAACCCACTAAACACGTCTTTTGTCCAAAAAAATAATTGAACTGCCGGTTATATCTCCGTTCGCATGAATCATCATGATTTTCACGCTAAATTGTCTTTTGTTTTTTGGCCTAGGTAACTTGAGTAATTAAGTCCGCTGGGGTGTCTCTACACCTAATGCCCTAAAGCCAACTGGTTTGGGTGCATTGGCCAAAAGCTCGTTAAGAAACTTAGAAAGTCCAGATTAAAACAAAATCAAGCAAGTGTTCTCTCCGAGTTAAAATTCCTAACGGTTCTTTGTGTGAGAATAATCTAGACAAAAGACAGGTTGTTATAAAAAAAAATATTTCTAGCAGAGATATGAAGGTTTTATTCTATGATAAAGACTACTGCACATTCACAAAGGTGTGTATGAAATGAAAACAAGAAAAAGGTGGAGTGAAAAATAAGACCTAGTTTCCTGTTAAGGAAGATAGAAATTCTGAAATTGAAACCTTACTGGAAAACGAAACTTGAAAAATGCTTAACTCTTTATAAAACTTATGTGATCCTTTTTAAATGTTTATCTGGGCTTTATTTTATAACATGATGACTTTAATCGATCCTTCTGAAACTTAACGGCACTATTTGCACTGCACGTAAAGACATATAAAATCTTAAGTTATGTAAGAAGCGAGGTGTGAAAAATAAAGGTTCGATAGTCTAGAATTAGGATAATAGAATTGTTATTTTTAAAACAAAACCTTAGGGTTTTGAATCATAGTTATTTCGAAAAACTAGCTTGACGGGATTTTGTGGGTAGTATCCGCTGAAAACCCTCAGGAGACAACACTCCTCCTACTAGGGACACCTAGAGGTTTAACGGCTTGTTGCACATGCTCAGTGCAATCGCGTTCCCTGCGAAAGTGAGGTTAGGAATTTTTGTGAATAAATTGGCTTTGCTCGGGACGAGCAAATGATAAGTTTGGGGGTATTTGTTCATATCAGATTTTCGCATTTTTATACCGCCCATTTTTGATCACATTGCTTATAGGTAGGTACTCTTGATCCGTGTTTTGCTAGATAATTGCAGGTTACAGGTTTTCAGCTCTAAGAAGTGAAATTCATGGAAAAGCGTGATAAATTTTGGATTACTGCCAACCACAGATAAAATACGGGTCTCCGCTCTCTATCCGTATGTTGTTGCACACCGGTTTAAAGGATAAAATGGCAAATCAATGGTCATTTTCATGCACAAAGCACAATGTCAACACAAGATCCAACATGTCTACGTGGAGATCAAGAAAAATCATGGCAAAAGATCCACATCAAATCACCTTTTGATCTGCTTAAATTATGGAAAAAATGTGAAAAGATTCTGAGAAACTAAGTATACCACACTGAAGAGAATAACAGTACAGGGAAACCAACCAAATTCGAGGAGCCAATTCCCCTATATGGCCGCGGATCCGCGGCCCACATGGCGATTCGGCCGCGGATCCGCGGCCGAATTAACTCGGCGACAAAAGTTCTTTTGGGGGTATTTTGGTAACTTTATTTGGGGCCAGATTGTTGCCCTAGGGTTTCTGTTTCCTTCCTATAAATAGCCCAGAACAATGCCAAGTGAAGGGTGCTTAATTCTTGTGTTAGATTTTAGGATATATTTTGTTGTTCTTCTTCCTCTTTTCATCTTTTCTCCATTAAAATCTTGTAGTGAGCTTTTATGAGTGAAGTGATGAATAAAAGAGTTCTTTTCTTTATCATGCTTGTCTTGTTATGTTGTTAATTATAATTGCTTGTAATTTTTATTTGCTAATCTAGTTGTTGTTATTTGTTGTTTGTTTCTTTCTTCTTCTAGTTTTCTTTATCCTTAACAACAATGATGCTTAAGCTTGATCCTTGCCAAAGTGAGGTCTCAAATAGCTAGTTGAAATCTTCTAACCTTTTTCTTTCTATCTTCCTCCTTTTGCTGTATTTTCCTTTTTTTTGTAATGGGTGAGTAGTTTCTCACTTGTTAGGGTAGGATAAGGAAAGTTTGAGAGAAGGAAATCTCTCTCACTCTTTTCTTGTCCAACATCTTAATTCGGACTCTCCTTAATTGAACCACAATCCGCTCCCTACGGCACCGTATCCTACATGATAGCGGTGATTCCGTAGTGAGACCGGTTGTGGTTGAATTAACCGGAAGTTAAGGATAAGAGCCAAGAACGGACGGACAAGGACCAAAAGGAAGAAACTAAGCGTTGGAAAGCCTAGCTTATACTCGCAAGTTCCTTCCTAGTCGTGCTAATCCCCGTTGTTGCCGATTACCGTAACACCGATATTAAGAGTGGCAACGAAAGAAGTGATCAACTCCTATATCAAACTAACATAATCCTAACCCTAACAAGCTCTCTTCATATACATTTTAGCACATAGTTAATCTCAAACAAACCTGGACATTTGGACTTAACTCGTTAAAGCACATAGAAAAAGATTCCCATCTCCCTGCGGACGACCCGTACTCAACCAGCTTGCTACCAAGCGAAACCGTCTTGATTGCGGTAATTAACTAAGCACGCAAAAAGTCTAACAATCAAGTGGAAAGAGGAAAAGGTCCCACCGGGCGTGCCAGAATCTGTTCTCCGCCGAAAGACGCAACCAGGACGTTGGGACGTCAGGCCTGAAATTCGAGGGTAGATGCTAATTGGTGCTATCCGTCCACCTCTCCGAAGATGCCAAGTTGATTTATGACACCATGTATCGAAGGTTTAAATGGATGCGACCGATGTAGCAGACTTCGTCAGATTCCCCCTCGTTGAGGGATTTTTATTATGGGGATGCTTTTCCCTGCAGGAACAAGCCCCTGCAGTTAATTATGCTACTGCATCGCGGTAACCACTTTCTCCTTCACCAGATGATCACTCTGTGTCGTGTGTGTTTATTTTGTTTTTGGTTGCCCGTGGATTCTATACGGAGACTAATTTATGTTGTCGCCCGTAAGGCGTGGATTAGTCTAAATCCGTATTTTCTTAGATTTGGATTTAGGGATGGGTTTAAGGATACGTTAGTCTCATTTGAGACTAAGATCAACTTAAACGTTTATTAAGGATACGTTAGTTTAATTTTTAGACTAAGATCTACTTAACAGGATCATTTAGATCCAACAAAAGAGCATCTGAACTCTATTGTTTTAGTTTAAGGACATTGCGGTCCATTGTTAGTTTAAGGAAATTACGGTCCAATGTTAGTTTAAGTACATCTCGGTCAAAAGTTAAGGACATCATAGTCCATGGGCTTAAGGACCCCACAGTCCGAGGTTAAGGACATCATAGTCCATAGGTTTAAGGACCCCATAGTCCGAGGTTAAGGACATCATAGTCCATTGGTTTAAGGACCCCACAGTCCGAGGTTAAGGACATCATAGTCCATGGGTTTAAGGACCCCACAGTCCAATTTAAAGACGTCATAGTCTATGGAATGTATGGTTGTCGGGCCCCGTCACCTCTATGAAGACGTTGAAGGATTGCAATGACAAATATCAGAGGAGTGAAGAGATGTACACTTGAACCAATTTTGGTTGAGATATCTATAGTCCAATTGGGACTGAGATATGAGATTTATGAGCTCATGGGCTCAATTAATTTAAATGAGGGATTAATAGCCAACTTGGGCTCGGCCCACTCAGTTAAATGTTAAACATTTGATAATGCTGAGCATTGATTTGAGTTCTGACGATATTTTTGTCTTTTATTGAATGCTAAGCATTCATCATAGCTCTGGGGCTTTATTTATAGAACAATTTATATTCTTTATTCATCATAGCTCTGGGGCTTTATTTATAGAACAATTTATATTCTTTTAGCGCACACGTGAGGAGCACGTGGCGCGCTTGGTGCTTTGAGCCAGTCAAAGAGCGCAGAGTGCTAGTTTATGAGCGTATTGCGCTTCTTCTGAGTGGTGCACACGTGAGGAGAATATAGTGCGCTTGGCGCTAAGTGCTACATTATGGGCGCATTGCGCTTCTGCTGAGTGGCACACACATGAGGAGCACGTGGCGCGCTTGGCTCTAAGCGCCAGATAATGGGCGCATTGCGCTAGTTTATGAGCGCAAAGCGCTAGCTGTTAAATGGCACACACGTGAGGAGCATATGGTGTGCTTGGCGCTGAGCGCCAATCCAAGAGCGCAAAGCGCTAGCTTATGAGCGCAAAGCGCTATTTGATCAATTTTATGATCTGAGAAATAAATTCTCGTTTATACGAGATTTTGTCTCAAGATTCCAAGAACAAAAGTTATGCTTCAATCTCTTATTTGGATGAAAGGCTTTGCCTTTATGGATCTGTGATCCTGAGAGAATTGAATTATTCTCCCCCCTTTTTATTTTATAATGAGATGTCCATGATCTCCTTGTATAAAAGACCTTAGGTTTACAGATCTATGATCTGTGAGAAAAATTATGTTCTTCTTCTTATTTTATGATGAGATCCTTTAATCTCTTTGTGAAAGACCTTGGTCTTGTAGATCTACGATCTTAAAGAAAGAAGTGAATTCTTCTTTTTATATGAGACGATTTCGTCTTTCTGTCTATTTTTACCTTGAACAAAATCTTCTTCTTCTACCGAGAGCTTGGCTCTTCTTTTTTTAGATTTCTCAAAGTTTGGGGGGTCCTCTCTATGTTTTTCTTTATATCTCTGAGACTTGAAGTCTTGAGGCCTTTATATAGGGTGAGCTAATTGTTTCAATTAGTTAAGGAGATCTTTTCTTCAATTGATTTGGGGATTCCCCAACGTTGGATCTTTGATCCAAGGGCTTCTGATTTACAGAAGGCAATTTTCTTGTTTTTAACAAGATTAGGAAATCTTTTCCATACAAAATTTATTTTGTGTTTTTGGTGATTTTTAATCACCATTGGATCATTGATCCAACGGTTCTCTGATTTACAGAGCATCATCTCCTTGTTTAAAAAGATTTTGAGGAATCTTTCTTAACAGGATTAATTGATGATTTATCATCTTTATTGGATCTTTGATTTGATGGTGGGGAGCTTTAAGTTTCAGCGCTAGCGCACCCGTGTTTTGCACGTTGTGCGCTGCTCAGAGT
Organism: Agapanthus africanus; assembly: GCA_030015575.1. Classification (NCBI taxonomy): domain Eukaryota; kingdom Viridiplantae; phylum Streptophyta; class Magnoliopsida; order Asparagales; family Amaryllidaceae; genus Agapanthus; species Agapanthus africanus. The sequence continues at coordinate 191,017,615 of JASDDO010000001.1, forward strand.
GCAGCACACTTAGTGCTAGTGCACATGTGCTTTGCACGTGGTGCGCTGCTTAAGTGCAGCGCTCTTAGCGCTAGCGCACACGTACTTTGCACGTGGTGCACTGCTTAGAGAGAAGCGCACTTGGTGCTTCTATGAAGCGTTTCTTCATTTCAAAATTTGATATTTTGAACAGAGCTTTGCTCTGATTGGTGGAAAGACACGGAATTCCTAGACCATTCTAAAGGAGAATGAGATTCTTTCTCAGCATTACACCTCCGGATACACCACAGCACGTTGGTATATCAGGACGGAGCAATCACACCCTATGTAATATAGTGTGCTCTATGATGATTACTACTGAGTTGCCTATTTCCTTTTGGGGGTTATGCACTTGTGAAGCTGCATATCTATTGAATTGGGTTCCAATCAAATTAGGTGCCTACTACTCCATATGGGCTATGGTATGGGAAGTGCCCATCTCTTAAGGATGTTAAGATTTGGGGTTGTCCGGCCTATGTCTAAAAGAAATATCCGAACAAGCTCGAGCCAAGTTCAGTTCTGTGAAAGTTTGTTGGATATCCCGAGCATTCGCAAGGGAATATCTTCTATGACACTGAGGAGAAAAATGTGTTTTGTTTCTCAGCATGCCACCTTTGGAAAAGGGAATTTCTTGTGAAGAAATTAGTGGTCATGAGGTAGAACTGGAAGGAGTTCCAGCTATACAGACTGTAGCTGATGATTTGATAGGACCGGAGGATTCAATAGTTCCCGACGAACCTCAGCCTCTCCGCCAATCTGGTAGGGTTCCTCACCCACCTGAGAGATATTTCGGTTTTCTTTATGACAGTAGGAGCGGGGATTGCATCATAAGATGATGACCCAACTAGTTTCGAGTAGGCCTTCAGGAATCGGGACTCTATGAGAATGGCTGGATGCTAAGTGATCTGAGATGGAATCCATATACACCAACAAAGTATGGACTTTGGTTTCTTTATATGAAGGGTTAAATCGCCATCAGGAGCAAGTATATCTTGAGAAGATTACTTGGTGTACATGGAAAATTTGAGACTTTCAAAGCTAAGACTTGTTGCAAAAGGTTTTCATCATCTACCAGGTGTGGATAATGATGAAAACTTTTCTAGTGCCTATGTTTAAGTCCATCCGGATCCTACTTACCATTGCTACATATCATGACTACGATATCTGACGGTTGGGTGTCATGACTGCTTTTCTAAATAGTGATTTAGAAGAGAGCGTCTATAAGTACACAGCCAGAGGGCTTCGTAGACAGTGAGAGCAGCGGAAACGTGTGCAAGTTGCTCTATGGGATAAAGCAGGCATCGCGGAGTTAGAACATCTGTTTTGATGCGGTAGTAAAACAGTTTGACTTCATCAAAATGGTAGATGAACCTTGTATATACAAAAAGTAGTAGGGAGCATGGTGGTGATCCTCGCATTGTACGTGGATGGCATACTATTTGTTAGTTATATGTATGCCCTAGAGGCCATTACTGTACATAGGATGTATATTTTAGTGGATGCTGGGACATATATAGGGAGGACTTTCTTGCTCGACATGATAGTATGCTATCTGGTTGAACTTTACCTTAACGTGTATACTGGGTGTCTCTCTGTTACATGTTGGTAAAGCCCTTAGGATGTGTACTTGACTACCTGGACTGTGATGCGGATCATACTAGTAGGGACATGGTAGTCCATAAGTAAATCCTTCAAAGTCCCTAGTCGTGAGTGTATCGAGATGGGGCATCGATATACCAGAGTAGACTAGCGTATACCTTCTCGACCCATACAGATGGGCGATGGATGATCCCATATCCATTGGTGTTTGACATCAGAGATGATATACGGGTGCTCAGTGGAGACTGGGTACACTGGACGGACTCGCCGAGAACTCCCAGATGGTATTATACCTCACGTCAGATGGCAGTTCTCTGGTGACACTGGTACAGAGTAGTCTGTTGACCCGAGATCGTCATAGAGTCTTATGTGGTTCCCACTGTGCTTTGATTTCCATCTTACCACTTCCATGAGGGTGTGCAAAACGGTGGTTTTTGGGTACAGTCCCGAGTCACATCGAGGCAATGAGCGATAGGAGGGGATTCGTCTCTCCCGGTGTAGGGGGTTGATGTTGCGCTGTGTTCGATTGCCTATAACAGGAAATCCCTGGCCAGGGTTGCTGAGATTTACTGGTAAGTGTTACCAGTAGTTTCTCGAATTGTTATAGACCTCATATTGACACGACTTATCGAGCTATTGGGTTCTGACGTTTACCACCCCTAGGCGAGATATGCGACATATCAGACGATCAGACCGGACTGTACGGTAGTGTTACTGGTTGGATTCACAGGAGTATGAGCGGGCTTGCTCGTCGATCTTCTGATCGCTCAATACCCGGGTGGCCGTTACGTTTAGCAGACCGCTTGTGGCTTGTGGGTGCTTGATATGATCATCACCTGCTGCCGGCGTATTGACGAGTCTTTAGAGTCCTACACAGAGGTTTCCTGGCTCAAGCGAAACGAAATAGGAGCGCATATGAGATATGTGCGGGACCGAGAATAATACGTTTATGTGATACCGTATTCTATTCTCGCGATGAATGTATCGACTGGTTGTATGCGATATAACCTAGTTATCGAATCAAGGATTGATTCGATAAGCCGATACATTGGATACTAGTCGGTTATATGTGATATGACCGGATCGTTAAATCAAGTGTTGATTTAATGATTTAATGTATAATTATATATATTTGATATATTACTTTGTATTAACTAGTATCGGTTCACTTTAAATGGATTTTCTCGCTCGTGATGTGCGCATTGCATATGCGATATGATTTTGTGCACTTGCTTGTATCATGTTTGATGATACATCCCTTTTGGTTAAGTGTAAAGAATTAAACCTTGGTTAATGAAATGGTTAGGGTTTACTTTTTCCTTATTCATTTTATTCATTTATTTATTCTTTTGGAAAAAGAAAAGCAAATGAGAAAATGGTGGCATGTTTTGTTTTATTCATGAAGTTTCATGAACACTTTGACTTTGTAACCATTTTGTCTCATGCTTAAACCTAACCATTCCACTTAACCCTAATTAATTCTCTACACCTAACCATGGTTCTATTATGATAAGAATTCATTATTCTTTTCATTTTTAGAATAAACTTATCATATCATTTCTTCTTCTTCTTCCTTGAACTCAAGAAGAAAACCTTGACTTCATCAATGGTGGATTGATGAAATGAGTGAGAAATCCAATTCTAAAGTCTACCCACTTCCTATTTCTTCATCCTCTACCTCTTGCCAAGTAGTAGAGTGTGTTTCCTTCACAAGTATTCATGGCTTGGTGAAGGTGGAGCTCGATCTAGTGATGCTTCGACGTAGATCATCTTCGGCACGTCGTCGACGACCTAGCCCGTCCATTCTCCGATGAAGCCAACGCTAGAGCCCGGGAATTCACTAGGACAGCGAGGGGACTTCGTTACGGAGCTATGGAGGTGGAGCACTGGATCTACAAAGGTTGTATTTCCGTTTAACTTATAGTTAAGTGTTAACTAGATTTCATTTTCGCCTAGATTTCTAGCCAACGATCCGTAGTTTAGGGTTTCTCGGCACCGTAATTTTTGAAATGGACATGGTTGATGCCTTGTGAGACCTCACTAGAGTGCCTAGGAACCCTACAGTGGTATCAAAGCCTAGCTAGAACCTTAGGCGAAGTCCAGACGATGTTTGAAACTCGATCGAACTGTAAAACCAACCCGGAAAATGCTCTCTGTACTTTTTCTAAAAACAGGGATTTTTCAGTATTAAAAATATGTAGAAATATCAGCAGGAATATATAAGAGTTATTGTAAATTTCGATGCCCTAATTCCATTATAGCGCCGCGTTTCCGCGGCACGAGCATGGCTCGTGCGGCGGATCCGCGGCCTGTTTGTCGTATTATGAGTTGAAGTTTGCACAGTAACTCCTATTTAACAGTGCTGGTTTTCCTGGGTATTTCTAATATTTTTTCCAAAGTTTGAATTTTCTGAGTTGTTTTGGGGATTCGAATGTTCGATCGGATTATCAAATTTTGTCTGTGTGGCTTTCCGGATAAATTTTTGAATATGTTAAAAAGTTCGACCGGATATAAATACCCAATTTTTCCCCTGTCGGGAAATTTCCAAGTGTTGGATTTTTCCGTAGTTTAACGATGTTCTAAGTAGTGCAAGTAACGCGATGGACCCTCTAGAAGACAACAAACCTTAACTCGATTATGTGACCGTCTTGAACTGTCCTTTGAACCTTCGGGTTTGGGGCAGTACGGCGTGCCACATGTGAGGCGTTGGCTTGACCCTTCTACGGCTGGACCGTTGGTACTGAGGCACGAACTGAATGTTGTTAGACTTATTTCATGTGTTGGATTGTATGGGGAAAACTTGGGTGTTCGATTGTTCGATCGGAAAGTTTAACATTTTCTGTTTATCTGGAATGTGATACAATAATTGGAATTCACAAATAGTTATGAGATAAAGGAATGAATATTATAAACATAGCAGTTTAGTCTCACTTGATCGGTTGCCACGGAATTTTGATGAGATCAAAAGTCCGTCGCAATCACGTAGCGTACGCGGATACTCGCCGGGTAAACTTAATAGACAGCCTCACTCCATAGCCCCGACCAAGTGACTGTAGGAGAACCCCGTCGCCGAAAGCATCAGTCCGGGTGCTCGCGGTAGCGGTGTTCCACCTTGGTGCACTTCGTCGACGGTATCGGGGGTGCGGCCGTCTACTGAAGTTTGCGAAGAGCATTCGATCAAAATGTCGGGAATCCTGTTGAATTGCCCGACTTGGTATTGAAAAGTGTTTTCGATAAAGAGACTAAAATGCGGAGTTTATAATTGTTAGGCATGCGATGTCTAAGTAATTCATTTGGTCAGGCATGCGATGTCTGAGGTGTTAGTTATATGTATGCCCTAGAGGCCATTACTGTACATAGGATGTATATTGCAGTGGATGCTGGGACATATATAGGGAGGACTTTCTTGCTCGACATGATAGTATGCTATCTGGTTGAACTTTACCTTAACGTGTATACTGATTGTCTCTCTGTTACATGTTGGTAAAGCCCTTAGGATGTGTGCTTGACTACCTGGACTATGATGCGGATCATACTAGTGGGGACATGGTAGTCCATAAGTACATCCTTCAAAGTCCCTAGTTGTGGGTGTATCGAGACGGGGCATCGATATACCAGAGTAGACTAGCGTATACCTTCTCGACCTATAGAGATGGGCGATGGATGATCCCATATCCATTGGTGTTTGACATCAGAGATGATGTACGGGTGCTCAGTAGAGACTGGGTACACTGGACGGACTCGCCGAGAACTCCCAGATGGTATTATACCTCACGTCATATGGCAGTTCTCTGGTGACACTGGTACAGAGTAGTCTGTTGACCCGAGATCGTCATAGAGTCTTGTGTGGTTCCCACTGTGCTTTGATTTCCATCTTACCACGTCCAAGAGGGCGTGCAAAACGGTGGTTTTTGGGTACAGTCCCGAGTCACATGGAGGCAATGAGCGATAGGAGGGGATTCGCCTCTCCCGGTATAGGGAGTTGATGTTGCGCTGTGTTCGATTGGCTATAACAGGAAATCTGTCACGACCCGCAGGGTACGGAACGTGACTGGCACTTAAGTGTACGAAACGTCTAAAGGCGTCCGTAAAATAAGTAAGCCAAAGCCCAGAAAACAAAACCAATGAAGCAAAAGAGTGAAGAAACCCAATCAATTGAAAGCGAGTTATCAAATAAGTCATGTAAAACCCTTTATAAAAACAATACCAATTTTTCCGAAAATTTCGGCAGAGTCTCCTTTGTAAATACTGGCCCCCAAAAATGGGTACAACAAGAATATATATAAAACCAACAAATAAGGCATCCCCAAGCGGGAGCTAGCTCTTCGCCATAAGGCGGTCACAAATCCCACGCAATGTAAATGACAACAAGCATAATAATCATAAGGGAGCATAAAAAAAGTAGCATGTCGGCTCAAGTGAGCTCGACCCCAAAGTACAGCATAAAATCCACAAACCTCACTGTCTCATCTCTAGGTCAATATACAATAATCTGGTAGAAACAGTAGATGGAGTACACTAGATACAAAGAATATACAAGTGGTACAAAATAATAACATAACCCACCTATGAGCAAAACTCGAGCTCAGGCAAAAGAGGCAAAAGACAAGTGCGCCCGCCGCTACTGAACTGACGGAGCGGACCTGCAAAAGACTGTGGCACAACGGGGGTGAGTTGCCAACTCGTGAGTAATAAATAACATCTGCAAAGGCTATCGTATGCATGCACACAAGTATCCTAGCATCTAAAATACAGTTATGACTGGATGCACTAGCAGGTGTGTATATCATATCAGTGTGCTAATATGTATGCAACATGAAAATATGAGGTCTCAATAGGTATATATAAGAAATATTTTATCTCTTTTTTTGTTTTTTTGAAACTCTTTTAGAATGCCAGCATAATGTCAATGAATCGACGAAAATCGGTGTCCAGCAACGACACCCAAAAGCTGTCTCAAATCTCATAAATGTATCTCTGGCCTCAGCCGTCCGGCTGATCCATCTCAAATATCAATATATCATCATCTAGCGGCCACGGTCGGTATCCTCTGGATATCCGCCGTCCCAAACAGTCACCGGTAGGTAATCCATCCCCTGCCAGGCTCAACGTCATCACCACATTCCTCTTGCCCCGGGGTACCTTACCGGGCCCACCATGTACCCGTGCCGGTTCCTCCACTCCTCGACACGGATTTCCAAATCCACAGCAAACTCATGGTGGACGACACTTACATCACTAGAAAACCGCAATTTTTACATATTTTAAAATATAATAAGTTTAGAAAATTTACGGTTTTCCCCCGAAATCCAGCAATATCATAAAATCTCAAGAAATCCTCATAAGTGCATATATCAATGATAATGAATGCGTATGATATCAATAATCAAGTCGCGATGTGTGATTAATGTATTAAGCATGAACAATTAATATGATGAAGTACATGCACATGAATAGCAATACTACGGTTTCATTTTTAAGGAATTAAAGGCAAAAGCAGCAGTTTAAGTATCAATTAGTAAAAGGTTTAATTTAAATGTTATCTAGTGTGGTGGCATGGCAATTACCAGGGTGTGTGTGTAAGCATGAATAGTGCTCGTGCTGCATATAAAAACCTGGTAATGGTGCATGTGTCCTACAATTGAGTTTGCGTATATGGGTATAACATATTGTTCTAATTGCAGCAATTATCATGCCAGTAATATTATTCTAATGTCACAAGTGGTTATCCAGTTTACTATTTTTCAGTTTACTAAATCTATCGGGCGACTTGCGCCATCCAAACGATCGTCCCCCGTAGATGTTAAATCTACTCACCGGGATCCCTGGCTAGCTGTGTCCAATCACCGCCTTTCCCTTTCGCGCCGCGTCTGACGTTTCCGCGACCGAACCTGGAATTTACATCAATACCAAACATAAGGTTACACATTCAAGAACGACGCAAAACCCCAACGAAACTACTAAAGTTCGCTAGCTAGGTACAACGTGCACAAAGTGCGCGGAACACACGCGAAAATCGCAAAACTGCCGAAAAACGCCGATTTGGGTCGCCCGGCAAAACTAAAACCCGACTACCCAAAAACCGCACTCACGCATCCTAAAAGTCGTAGGACGAGCCATACAATCATCAAGATATCAAAAATAATTCATCACATAACTTATATAAAAATCTAGTAAGCATTTGCATTCCAATTTGATGCAAACATCGACAATTTAGCGACAAAGTCAACACCACCCAACACCAACATCCAAACTAACCAAATAGCTAGCCAATACACTAATTTTAAACCATCAACCATGCTTAAAAAAACTAATTTCCATAAACAAAACCTTCTCTTGATTTTTGTAATTAGCAAACATAAACCAAACTATATATGAAAAACCTTAATTTAACACTAGATTTTTGCCTAATAAGCAAGTTAACCACTTAGATTAAGGTTAGCAAAACACTAGATAGCAAATTAGGTTTAATCAAATAAATAATGCTTTCTAAAACTTAATCCACTCACTAATCAAGCTTCACAAACCAATTCCAAACATAAACCCTCTCTTGAAAATTTAAAACAACAATTTCACCCTTCTAAAATTAACTAATTTAGCAAAATTGGAAACTATAACAACAAGGTAACTATATGGATTAGTTAATTAACCACTAGATTAACTATAAAACAATCTAATTAAGTATTATGGCTTCAAAACCCTAGCTAAAATTTTCAAGCAAAACCTAAGAAACTAGATTAAACTACACTAAATTAACACTAAACCATCTAACATATGAACTTAAACAAAAGAATTTAACATGATAGAAATTATACCTCTTGATCTATGGATCAAGCAAGAAAATTTTGCTCCAAATGATGGCCTCAACACCAAGATCCAAGCAAGAATGGCTAAGGATAATGATAGCTTAAGGATTTTGTTTGGATTTTTGAATTAAATCATGGATTTTGATGTATTTTCTTGAAGAAATTGAAGAAAATGAAAAGAAAAGAGAGGAAGAAGAGGGTGTGCAGGATTTTCGGCCAGAGGAGGAATGGGGGAGGGTGTGGGCAAGTGGGGAAGGTCATGGGTCAAGTCCACAAAGTCAAATGCACCTTACTTTATTCATTTTAATTAAAATAAACCCAAAAAACCCCTTAAATCACTCAAGAAAGCAACTAAAGAAAAGAGATCAGAATTTTCTGGTCTCACACAAGGTGGGGCTGTCCTAGGGCTGAGGAAAAAGAGAGAGGGGTTTTACAAAAGAAATTTTATGCAAAAAGGCCCCCTACAACTCAAAAATTGCAAGTTTTAGCCCAAAATTCAATAAATTCGTTTCATATCATAAAAATTTGTTAAAAATGAAAATAAATTACTAAAAATTTATGTTATCACTAGATTATAATTATCATAATTTTAGAGATTAAAATTAGCCCGGAAAAATTTGTATTTATCGCTTATTTAATGTATTTTCTTACCGGCTTAAAATAATATTAAAAAATTGAAAAATTAGGGAAAATTTTTAAACGACCAGAATTTCATAATTAACTCATTAGCTACTAAAAACAAGCAATTACCTATCCATTTTAAGTATAATTAGCCCTAAACTGCAAAATAACAAGAAGGACGGTTTTCGGAAAAATACCGAATTTTCACCGAATTTCAGGAAAACATCAAAACGACATTTCAAGACGCTACAATCTTCCCCCCTTAAAGAAATTCGGTCCCCGAATTTAAAAAAAAAAAAATATAGCTACGCGTACCTTCAAAGAGATGGGGATACTTCTTCCTCATCTCGCCCTCGGTCTCCCAGGTAACCTCCTCGCTGCTCGGGCTACGCCAAAGGACCTTGACGGTTGGTATAATCTTCGACCTCAACTTCTTCACCTGCCGATCCAGGATGGCCACCGGCTGCTCTGCAAAAGAAAGGTCGCGCTCTAGCTGGACTGTCGGGTGCTGAATCGCATGCGAAGGGTCGTGAAGGTACTTGCGGAGCATCGAAACATGGAAAACGGGGTGAACATCGGGAAAGCTGGGAGGAAGAGCCAAACGATATGCAACAGCGCCAACACGCTCGAGGATCTCGAAGGGACCTATGAATCTAGGGCTAAGCTTCCTCTTTCGCCCAAAACGCATCACGCCCTTCATCGGAGAGACCCTCAGAAAAACATGGTCGCCAACTGTGAACTCTAACCTGCGACGGCGCCTGTCTGCATAGGATTTCTGCCTGCTCTGAGCCGCTCTCATCCGGTCTCGGATCAACTGGATCTTCGATGTCGTCTCCTCAACAAGCTGCGGCCCCAAAATGCTGCTCTCGCTGAGCTCTGTCCAACAAACGGGCGATCTGCATCTCCTCCCATACAATGCCTCGAAAGGTGCCATCTGAATAGTATCCTGGAAGCTGTTGTTGTAGGAGAACTCCACTAGAGATAAATGACGATCCCAGCTACCCCCAAAGTCTAACACGCATGCTCTGAGCATGTCCTCGAGAGTCTGAATGGTCCGCTCTGACTGTCCGTCTGTCTGCGGATGAAACGCTGTGCTGAAGCTCAAACGAGTGCCCAAAGCCTCCTGAAGTCTCTGCCAAAGTCGGCTGGTGAACTGAGTGCCTCGATCTGACACGATACAAGTCGGTACGCCATGTAGTCGCACGATCTCGTCAATATAGAGCTGAGCATACTGAGCGAAGCTGAAAGTCGTCTTCACTGGCAGGAAGTGAGCCGCTTTCGTCAATCTATCCACGATCACCCAGATGGAGTCGTACCCTCGACTGGTCCTGGGTAGACCCACAACGAAATCCATCGAAATCTGCTCCCATTTCCACTCTGGAATGGGTAACGGCTGTAGCTCTCCTGCGGGCCTCTGGTGCTCGGCCTTGACTTGCTGACAAGTCAGGCATCTCGAAACGAACTCCGCAATGTCCCTCTTCATCCCGTCCCACCAGTAGGTCTCTCTCATATCATGGTACATCTTGGTGGAACCGGGGTGGACACTATACACTGATCGGTGTGCCTCCTCAAGAATGTCGCGCCGCAATCCATCAGCATCTGGTACGCACAGTCTAGATCCATATCGTAAAATCCCCTGATCGTCAACCACGAACTCGGAAAATCTGCCCTGTCCCATCTGTGCCATGATCTCTGAGCAACGGTCGTCACTGCGCTGTGCCTCATATATACGGTCAAGCAACTGTGGGCGTGCACGAACATGCGCGAGCTGTCCCCCTGTCTGAGTGAACTCGAACTCAACTCGGCTGTCGCATAACATCTGCCAATCAGCTGACGACTGCCTCTGCACTGCGCGCAAAAAGGATAGACTACCCCCGGGCCTCCTACTCAACGCATCTGCCACCACATTCGCCTTGCCGGGGTGATATAAGATCTCGCAGTCGTAGTCTTTCACCAACTCCATCCAACGACGCTGTCTGAGGTTCAGGTCTCGCTGCTGAAATATGTACTTTAAGCTCTTGTGATCGGTGAATATCTGACACGACTCGCCGTACAGGTAATGTCGCCAAATCTTCAGTGCAAAGACCACTGCAGCCATCTCCAAATCATGAGTGGGGTAGTTCTGTTCATGCTTCTTCAACTGCCGAAAAGCATAAGCGATCACCCGGCCATGCTGCATCAAAACGCATCCTAATCCCACTCGCGAAGCATCACAGTAGACAACAAATCCGCCTGATCCCGAAGGCAAAGATAATACCGGCGCCGTAGTCAAACAAGTCCGTAGCTGCTGAAAACTGCGCTCGCACTCCTCTGTCCAAACGAAAGGAACTCCCTTCCGGGTCAAACCGGTCAACGGTGCAGCTATACGGGAGAAGTCCTGAACAAAACGCCTGTAGTAGCCCGCCAAGCCTAGAAAACTACGGATCTCAGTAACCGTTGTAGGTCGGGGCCACTGCTGAACAGCCTCAATCTTCTTCGGGTCCACACAAATGCCGTCTCTCGTAACCACGTGACCCAAGAATCCGACGCTGTCCAGCCAGAATGCACACTTGGAGAACTTCGCGAACAGCTGTTGCTCCCTCAGAGTCTGTAACGTAATCCGCAAGTGCTGCTCGTGCTCCTCTCTGCTCCGGGAGTACACCAAGATATCGTCGATAAATACGATGATGAACAAGTCAAGATACGGCCTGAATGTGTGGTTCATCAAATCCATAAATGCTGCTGGGGCGTTGGTGAGTCCGAACGACATCACCAAAAACTCGTAGTGGCCGTAGCGCGTGCGGAAAGCTGTCCTCGGTATATCCTCCTGTCGAACTCGCAGCTGATGGTATCCTTGATCGCAAGTCGATCCTCGAAAAATACCCCGCACCCTGAAGCTGGTCGAACAAATCATCAATGCGTGACAACGGATATCTGTTCCGAACGGTAACTTTGTTCAGCTGGCGGTAGTCGATACATAAGCGCAAACTTCCATCCTTCTTCTTGACAAACAGGACCGGAGCACCCCACGGAGAAATACTCGGTCGAATAAGCCCCTTATCCAACAAATCCTGCAACTGGTCCTTCAGCTCTCGAAGCTCTGCCGGGGCCATCCGATAAGGCGGTATAGAAATAGGCCCCGAACCGGGAATCAAATCAATGCAGAACTCAACATCGCGCTCAGGCGGTAGCCCAGGTAGCTCATCAGGGAAAACATCAGGGAACTCACAAACTACTGGAACCCGGTCTAACGGAACCTCTGCAGCTCGAGTATCACAAACAAACGCTAAGAATCCCTGACATCCCTTCCGCAAGAGCTGACCAGCGCGAAGAGACGAAATTAAGCTGGGAAGGGCGACACTGCGGTCTCCCTGAATAACAAGGACTGGCTCTCCCGGAAAGCTAAATCTGACTGCCTTCTCACGGCAGTCCACCGAAGCATAACAAGTGGCTAGCCAATCCATGCCCAGAAGCACATCAAAGTCCAACATATCGAGGAGTATCAAATCAACTGATGAATCCCTCTCCCCGATACGAACGGAACACAAACGAAATACAAAACGAGCGACAAACGACTCGCCTACCGGAGTAACAACAACAAGCGGCCGATCTAACGACGACGACTCACGGCCCAACATCGGTGCAAAGTGTGTAGAGACGTACGAATGTGTGGAACCTGGGTCGAATAATACCCGTGCGTCGAAAGAACAAACTGGCAAGGTACCTGTCACAACGGCATTGGATGCCTGCGCATCCTGCGGTGTCAAAGCAAATACTCGGGCCTGTCCTCCACCGATAGCGGGCTGACCTCGACCTCGGCCTCTGCCTCCTCGTCCTCTCTGAACAGGACCGCCGCGTCCACGGCCTCTGGGTGCACCTAACTGGCGTGGAGCATCGCCTGGGGTAGGAAGTAGGGCTCTCTGAGGAGGGGGTGGTGATGGTGGTAGGGTCACGTGCGGAACTGTCGCTGCTCCCTGTCGTCTCACCGGACAGTCTCTGACAAGATGGTGCAAACTCCCGCACCCAAAACATCCTGGCGACGGCTGCTGCCCCTGGGGATAAGAACCATATAACTGTCCCCGCCCAAATCCTCTGCCAGGCCTATCTCTCGGAAAGAATCTGGCGCGCTGTCTCTGAGACGGTACATCGGTGCGAATCCTCTTCGGACCAGAAACGGCCGAAGTCCGCGATATGCGTGCCTCCATCCGCAATGCCGTATCCATAGCAGCTGAATAAGTGTCGTAGTGCTGGACGCCAATGGCAAGATATAGCTGGGCATCAAGTCCCTGTACGAACCTCTTCACCATCTTCTCCTCGGTATCCACCAAATACTGAGCATATCGGGATAACTGTGTAAACTGGATGTCATACTCAGACACCGTCATCCCAGGTGTCTTGACTAAGGCCTCGAAGCTACGAGCTCTGGCGTCACGAACGCTCTCTGGAAGGAAACGGGCTAGAAAGACCGCTGTAAACTCGGCCCAAGTCATAGGCGGTAGATCTGCAGCTCGACCTCTCAAGACTGACTCCCACCATGTCTGCGCGAGACCCTCTAGTCGGAAACTCGCAAGCTCTACCCATCGATCATCCGAACATCTCAGCGAACGGCAGATCCTGGCTAAACTGTCAAGGAACGTCTGTGGGTCCTCCGCTGTCTCGGTGCCGGTGAATACTGGAGGTCTCAGCCTCATGAAATCCTGTAGTGAAACCGGAATGGCCACGGTGGTAGTAGTAGGAGCAGGTATCATGGTCGTCTGTGATGTAGTAGGTACGTCATCCGGCCTCGGTGTACGACTGGCTGCAACTAGGGATCCTACCATCTGACGCAGCTCCTGCATGCCTCCCATCATCTGTCGCAACTCCTCCATACCGGTCTCGAGCCTATCCATACGGCCTGGGGAAGGTGGATCGGTCTGTCCCTGCGGCGTAGGCATACCGCCCTGCTCAGTCCTAGTCTCGGACGAGCCAGCTCGAATCTCGTCTCTGGCGGCAGCCCTCTGTGCCCTCGTAGCCTTCGGCGGCATAGTGGCTGTTACAGGAAACAGATAGTAAGGACAGTGCAATAGGATCATAGGATACACGGAATTGAAGAAGGAATTTTTTCAAGCAAGTATATCCTAAAGTCACTTAGGCGTAGTACCGTATCGTAAGTATGCCGCGGACATACGCACGCTACGTTACCCTGCTTAAGTCACTTACTCCATCTACCAAGGGTCATCCTACACTCACAAAGGTAAAACCTATCGCTCTGATACCAACTTTGTCACGACCCGCAGGGTACGGAACGTGACTGGCACTTAAGTTTACGAAACGTCTAAAGGCGTCCGTAAAATAAGTAAGCCAAAGCCCAGAAAACAAAACCAATGAAGCAAAAGAGTGAAGAAACCCAATCAATTGAAAGCGAGTTATCAAATAAGTCATGTAAAACCCTTTTTAAAAACAATACCAATTTTTCCGAAAATTTCGGCAGAGTCTCCTTTGTAAATACTGGCCCCCAAAAATGGGTACAACAAGAATATATATAAAACCAACAAATAAGGCATCCCCAAGCGGGAGCTAGCTCTTCGCCATAAGGCGGTCACAAATCCCACGCAATGTAAATGACAACAAGCATAATAATCATAAGGGAGCATAAAAAAAGTAGCATGTCGGCTCAAGTGAGCTCGACCCCAAAATACAGCATAAAATCCACAAACCTCACTGTCTCATCTCTAGGTCAATATACAATAATCTGGTAGAAACAGTAGATGGAGTACACTAGATACAAAGAATATACAAGTGGTACAAAATAATAACATAACCCACCTATGAGCAAAACTCGAGCTCAGGCAAAAGAGGCAAAAGACAAGTGCGCCCGCCGCTACTGAACTGACGGAGCGGACCTGCAAAAGACTGTTGCACAACGGGGGTGAGTTGCCAACTCGTGAGTAATAAATAACATCTGCAAAGGCTATCGTATGCATGCACACAAGCATCCTAGCATCTAAAATACAGGTATGACTGGATGCACTAGCAGGTGTGTATATCATATCAGTGTGCTAATATGTATGCAACATGAAAATCTGAGGTCTCAATAGGTATATATAAGAAATATTTTATCTCTTTTTTTGTTTTTTTGAAACTCTTTTAGAATGCCAGCATAATGTCAATGAATCGACGAAAATCGGTGTCCAGCAACGACACCCAAAAGCTGTCTCAAATCTCATAAATGTATCTCTGGCCTCAGCCGTCCGGCTGATCCATCTCAAATATCAATATATCATCATCTAGCGGCCACGGTCGGTATCCTCTGGATATCCGCCGTCCCAAACAGTCACCGGTAGGTAATCCATCCCCTGCCAGGCTCAACGTCATCACCACATTCCTCTTGCCCCGGGGTACCTTACCGGGCCCACCATGTACCCGTGCCGGTTCCTCCACTCCTCGACACGGATTTCCAAATCCACAGCAAACTCATGGTGGACGACACTTACATCACTAGAAAACCGTAATTTTTACATATTTTAAAATATAATAAGTTTAGAAAATTTGCGGTTTTCCCCCGAAATCCAGCAATATCATAAAATCTCAAGAAATCCTCATAAGTGCATATATCAATGATAATGAATGCGTATGATATCAATAATCAAGTCGCGATGTGTGATTAATGTATTAAGCATGAACAATTAATATGATGAAGTACATGCACATGAATAGCAATACTACGGTTTCAT
Organism: Agapanthus africanus; assembly: GCA_030015575.1. Lineage (NCBI taxonomy): Eukaryota > Viridiplantae > Streptophyta > Magnoliopsida > Asparagales > Amaryllidaceae > Agapanthus > Agapanthus africanus. The sequence continues at coordinate 191,033,351 of JASDDO010000001.1, forward strand.
TTTTAAGGAATTAAAGGCAAAAGCAGCAGTTTAAGTATCAATTAGTAAAAGGTTTAATTTAAATGTTATCTAGTGTGGTGGCATGGCAATTACCAGGGTGTGTGTGTAAGCATGAATAGTGCTCGTGCTGCATATAAAAACCTGGTAATGGTGCATGTGTCCTACAATTGAGTTTGCGTATATGGGTATAACATATTGTTCTAATTGCAGCAATTATCATGCCAGTAATATTATTCTAATGTCACAAGTGGTTATCCAGTTTACTATTTTTCAGTTTACTAAATCTATCGGGCGACTTGCGCCATCCAAACGATCGTCCCCCGTAGATGTTAAATCTACTCACCGGGATCCCTGGCTAGCTGTGTCCAATCACCGCCTTTCCCTTTCGCGCCGCGTCTGACGTTTCCGCGACCGAACCTGGAATTTACATCAATACCAAACATAAGGTTACACATTCAAGAACGACGCAAAACCCCAACGAAACTACTAAAGTTCGCTAGCTAGGTACAACGTGCACAAAGTGCGCGGAACACACGCGAAAATCGCAAAACTGCCGAAAAACGCCGATTTGGGTCGCCCGGCAAAACTAAAACCCGACTACCCAAAAACCGCACTCACGCATCCTAAAAGTCGTAGGACGAGCCATACAATCATCAAGATATCAAAAATAATTCATCACATAACTTATATAAAAATCTAGTAAGCATTTGCATTCCAATTTGATGCAAACATCGACAATTTAGCGACAAAGTCAACACCACCCAACACCAACATCCAAACTAACCAAATAGCTAGCCAATACACTAATTTTAAACCATCAACCATGCTTAAAAAAACTAATTTCCATAAACAAAACCTTCTCTTGATTTTTGTAATTAGCAAACATAAACCAAACTATATATGAAAAACCTTGATTTAACACTAGATTTTTGCCTAATAAGCAAGTTAACCACTTAGATTAAGGTTAGCAAAACACTAGATAGCAAATTAGGTTTAATCAAATAAATAATGCTTTCTAAAACTTAATCCACTCACTAATCAAGCTTCACAAACCAATTCCAAACATAAACCCTCTCTTGAAAATTTAAAACAACAATTTCACCTTTCTAAAATTAACTAATTTAGCAAAATTGGAAACTATAACAACAAGGTAACTATATGGATTAGTTAATTAACCACTAGATTAACTATAAAACAATCTAATTAAGTATTATGGCTTCAAAACCCTAGCTAAAATTTTCAAGCAAAACCTAAGAAACTAGATTAAACTACACTAAATTAACACTAAACCATCTAACATATGAACTTAAACAAAAGAATTTAACATGATAGAAATTATACCTCTTGATCTATGGATCAAGCAAGAAAATTTTGCTCCAAATGATGGCCTCAACACCAAGATCCAAGCAAGAATGGCTAAGGATAATGATAGCTTAAGGATTTTGTTTGGATTTTTGAATTAAATCATGGATTTTGATGTATTTTCTTGAAGAAATTGAAGAAAATGAAAAGAAAAGAGAGGAAGAAGAGGGTGTGCAGGATTTTCGGCCAGAGGAGGAATGGGGGAGGGTGTGGGCAAGTGGGGAAGGTCATGGGTCAAGTCCACAAAGTCAAATGCACCTTACTTTATTCATTTTAATTAAAATAAACCCAAAAAACCCCTTAAATCACTCAAGAAAGCAACTAAAGAAAAGAGATCAGAATTTTCTGGTCTCACACAAGGTGGGGCTGTCCTAGGGCTGAGGAAAAAGAGAGAGGGGTTTTACAAAAGAAATTTTATGCAAAAAGGCCCCCTACAACTCAAAAATTGCAAGTTTTAGCCCAAAATTCAATAAATTCGTTTCATATCATAAAAATTTGTTAAAAATCAAAATAAATTACTAAAAATTTATGTTATCACTAGATTATAATTATCATAATTTTAGAGATTAAAATTAGCCCGGAAAAATTTGTATTTATCGCTTATTTAATGTATTTTCTTACCGGCTTAAAATAATATTAAAAAATTGAAAAATTAGGGAAAATTTTTAAACGACCAGAATTTCATAATTAACTCATTAGCTACTAAAAACAAGCAATTACCTATCCATTTTAAGTATAATTAGCCCTAAACTGCAAAATAACAAGAAGGACGGTTTTCGGAAAAATACCGAATTTTCACCGAATTTCAGGAAAACATCAAAACGACATTTCAAGACGCTACAAAATCCCTGGCCAGGGTTGCTGAGATTTACTGGTAAGTGTTACCAGTAGTTTCTCAAACAGTTATAGACCTCATATCGACACGACTTATTGAGCTATTGGGGTCTGACGTTTACCACCCCTAGGCGAGATATGCGACATATCAGACGATCAGACCGGACTGTACGGTAGTGTTACTGGTCGGATTCACTGGAGTGTGAGCGGGCTTGCTCATCGATCTTCAGATCGCTCAATACCCGGGTGGCCGTTACGTTTAGCAGACCGCTTGCGGCTTGTGGGTGTTTGATATGATCATCGCCTGCTGCCGGCGTATTGACGAGTCTTTAGAGTCCTACACAGAGGTTTCCTGGCTCAAGCGAAACGAAATAGGAGCGCATATGAGATATGTGCGGGACCGAGAATAATACGTGTATGTGATACCGTATTACATTCTCGCGATGAATGTATCTGAAAGGTTGTATGCGATATAACCTAGTTACCGATTCAAGCGTTGATTCGATAAGCCGATACATTGAATACTAGTCGGTTGTGTGCGACATGACCGGATCATTGAATCAAGTGTTGATTTAATGATTTAATGCATAATTATATATTTGATATGTTACTTTGCACTAACTAGTATTGGTTCACTTTAAACGGATTTTCTCACTTGGTTCGTGCGCATTGCATATGCGATATGTTTTTGTGCATTTGTATGTATCATGTTTGATGATGCATGCTAACTTGAATTTGTGTAAAGATTAAACCATGGTTATTCAAATGGTTAGGGTTTTGTTTTTCATATCTATTTATTTATTTATTTTCTTTTTGGAAAAAGAAATGAGAAGAATGGTGGCTTTCTTTGTTTGTAGTTGAAGATTCATGAACCTTTGACTTTGTCCACCATTCTTATCTCATGCTTAACCTAACCATTTGATTTAACCCTAGTTCAATCTCTACACTTGACCATGGTTTAGATTATGATAAGTTTTGATTATTCTTTTCTTTTTCTAATTAACTTATCATAACTATTTTCCTTCTTCTTCTTCATTCTTCAAGTGAAGAAAACCAAGCTCCATCAATGGTGATTGTTGGAAAAGAGTGAGAAATCCAAAACTAAAGTCTACCCACTTCCTATTTCTTCATCCTCTACCTCTTGCCAAGTAGTAGAGTGTGTTTACTTCACAAGTTTCTTGACTTGGTGAAGTTGTGAGCTTGATCTAGCGATGCCTCGACGTAGATCATCTTCGGCATGGACATCGACGACCTAGCTCCCTTTTTCTCCGACGAAGTCGACTCTAGAGCCCGGATTTGATTTGGACAGCGGAGAGGACCTCGTTGCGGAGCCGTGGAGGTGGAGCACCGGATCTACAAAGGTTGTATTTCCGTATCTTTTAGTTAAGTGTTAACTAGTTAGCTTTTTTCGCCTAGAAATCTAGCAAACGATCCGTAGTCGGGTCTCTCGGCACCCGTAAAAATTTAATATGGCATGTTCGATGCCTTGTGAGACCTCATTAGGGTGCCTAGGAACCCTACATGAGGAGGTTGCGGATTCCAACTGTTGTAGTTTTACACTTTCTTTTCTGTGACCGTAAGTGTAATATGTGATATCGCCGGTTTCGTTGCTATATGTCAACGACAATTGGGATGGATATATTTACTTACGTTGATGACATGTGATGTTATGTGTTGCTGGATATGTTATATTGGATCGTCGTGTTTGAATAGCCAGGGGGTTTTATGTGAGATGAGTGTTTTTCATTTTTCTTTCATGTAAAAACTTGTATGTAATATTCTTTTATTGGGACACTTCCAGGTTGCAGAAGTTGTCACCTTTTGTATATTATTTACTTTTCCGCACTAGGATAGACCCAAGGAGGGGAGCACAAGTAACCGGGTTCTGGAGTCCAGTGGGAGACCAACTCGAGGAGTCGAGTCCGGGTCTCCAAACTCTAGAATTGGTAGGGTTGCTTGCCGCTCTCGTAGGGGTCTAGGGGTGTGGGTTTGGCTATTCATCACGACCGTGGAATCCGTGTTTTATACTGGCTCGTATTGAAAACACGAACGTCCAAGTATATCCAATATCTCAAATGAATCTTCTGCTGCGATATCTCTGATGTGATCATGTGATGTTCTGTGATAGATACAGTATATAGTATATATGATATATTATATAGACGTTACTTATGTTTTACACCTGCGCTAGCCCTGCCCCGCTCTATCGTTAGTTACCTAACCTAACGATGCACGAGGGGACATCGAGGCGAATGCGGATGGCATAAGCGTACGTCGTATTTATCTGTGATGTTTAGGTAATTAAATGATGGGACTTCATTAATGTGATTAATGAAATAAAAGAAACCTAAGATGTTGTAGAATCGAATTTCAAAATAAAACAGGTAGCTACAGTTCTTGCTTTGCACAGAGGTATATGTGATATATCCTGCACCTTATTCGATAAGGAAAGGACCGAGATCCCTTCACCGGGAGTGACTCCTTTAGCAATAACTGGCAGATGCTACACACTCGGTTTGTCTTTTGATTGCTTTTAAGAGTTTTTGCTTTGCACAGTGATATATATGATATATCCCGCACCTCATTCGACGAGGAAAGGACCGACGATCCCTTCACCGGGAGTGACTCCTTTAGCAAAACTAGAAAAGCCTCAAAAACACTCCATTTCAAAATCATTTGATTCTACAACGATATCAAGTTCATTACACAAAAGGTTTTCAGAAAAACCTGTCGTAGCCCTCCGTCATTTCAGATAAGTACTGGTTAGTATTCGTGCTACGTTTGTTGACTATGTTAAGGCGTAGTGTGCGGTAGCTAATTAGTGCTTATCTGCATAAGCATATGATGTGATTGGATTAGGGTAGTCGTGCGACTTTGTTGACTATGTTAAGGGTCGTGCGGGTGGGTTTAATTCAATCTGGAAATGACGGGTTGAACTTGACTAGCACTTATGATTTGTTGACTATGTTAAGGTCATATAGCTGCTAGGGACAAAATATTATCGGGAATTTCAAGTGTTGAAATTTGCAATGAGATTGCATACCTTCTATGAGATAGTTGGATCCCGATACCCGCTGCGAGTAAGAGTTACTCCTGGGAGAGTTTTATACATTACAATTAGCCGATCAAGTAGGTGTCTAGAAAGGTGTCAACGAGGTTACGTCTCTGGGAAAACGAGGTTTACATTAATTAGGTCCGTGCGAAAGCACGGGGCACCTCCCTCAAAGTACCGACACTGGCCTGGCTGAAAGATTGGCGAACTTGTAGTGTATAATTAATCCCGGCTAGTCTTTCTTTTTAGGGTTTGAAGGAAGATTTGATAAAAAGCAGTGGGAGCCATCCTGATTAGATAAAATAATAACCAATCTATTCTTTCAAGAGCGCACGCTGAGTGTTTTCTTCTCTCTCTCTCCTGGTAGCGACCATATCACGCCTTAATCAAGATAATAATACGGAATATTGACCGAACCCGCTTGTTATACTGAGCTGGGGAACGTTGGTCCCGCTCCAACTTATAATTGTTATAAGACAGAGCAAGAAATTGGGGAATACCAGAATTCCCGTGCCGCCCAAACGAAGAAAGTGCATATGATGCATCTCCTTCGGGTGTGTTCATTATACAGAACTGTTTCTCAGTATCCTTTACATCCTGGGTATGTGATACCAGATCAGGATCCCAGATATGTAATATGTTACATAGGGCTACAGAAAGGTAGAGAACTGAGAACGGGTGATAAGTTTCATGAGGCAGAAAATGGGGCAAGTGTTGCAGCCAAGTCTGTTGGTCACTGTCACCCTGTATTACAATATATTGATTCTGAACGAATGTTATTAGATACCGAACCTGTTATGCAAAATCATATCTGTCTCTTTATTAGTAAAGAAACGATAAAATTTTGTATTGTTGGACAATGTTTTGAACATTTCCTATATCAAAAGTTGATCGGTTCAGGCACGTTATCTAAAAGCATTAATGTTCTAAATCAAACTACAGTTCTTAGTATACGGAACACACACAAGAGGAAAAGTTCAGAAATGAACGAATCCTTCTTAAGGCATTGTAGACTAGGTCATATCTATGCGACCCGACTGGCTGTAGTTACATGTAGATGCATATTTAAATCAGTTTGAATTTACATCTTGTGAAACTCGCTAGTCATGTCACAAAGATAAAATGACCATAGCTCCATTTACTGGAAACAGAGAAACAGTTAATGAACTCTTGGGATGATACATGTTGATGTATGTAGGTCCCCTGTCTACACATGCCAAGACCGGTTCTTTATACTTCATTATATTCTCTGATAATCTCTCAAGATTCAGACATATGTTCCTGTTGAAACACAAGTCCGAACCTTTTGAGATATTCATAGAATATAAGTTAGAAGTAGAGAACCAATACGGGTATAAGTATTATGTCCTATGATGAGATCAAGGAGGAGAATACTTGTGCATAGAATTCCTGGACTATTCTAAAGGAGAATGAGATTCTCTCTCGGCATTACTCCTCCGAATACACCATAGCACGATGGTATATCGGGGCGGAGCAATCACACCCTATATGATATGGTGTGCTCTATGATGAGTATTACTGAGTTACCTATTTCCTTTTAGGGGTTATGCACTTGAGAAGCTGCATACCTATTGAATAGGTTCGAATCAAATCAGTTGCCTACCACTCCATATGAGATATGGAAAGGGAAGAGCCCATGTTTTAAGCTAGTTAAGATTTGGGGTTGTCCGGCCTATGTCTAAAAGCAAAATCCGGACAAGCTCGAGGCAAGGTCTGTTATGTAGAACTGGAAGTGTTCCAGCTATACAAACTACAGCAGATGATTTGGTACAACCAGAGGATTCAGTAGAAACCAACGAACCTCAGCCTCTCCGCCGATCTAGTAGAGTTCCTCACCCACCTAAGAGATACTTCGGTTTCTCTATGACAGTGGGAGCAAGGATTGCATCATGAGATGATGACCCAACTAGTTTCGAGCTGGCCATCAAGAGTGAGACTCTGTAAGAATGGCTGGATGTTTATCGATCTGAGATGGAATCCTTATACACCAACAAGGTATGGACTTTGGTTGCTATATCTGAAGGGTTAAATCCCCATCAGGAGCAGGTATATCTTGAGAAGATTACTTGGTGTACATGGAAAAGTTGAGACTTTCAAAGCTAGAATTGTTAAAAGTTTGCATCATTGACCAGGTGTGGATAATGATGAAACCTTTTCAAGTAGCTATGCTTAAGTCCATCCAGATCCTACTTGTCACGGCTACATACCTTGACTGCGATATCTGGTGGCTGGGTGTCTTGACTGCTTTTCTAAATGATGATTTAGAAGATAGCGTCTATAAGTACACAGCCAGAGGGCTTCGTAGACAGTGGGAGCAGCGGAAACGTGTGCAAGATGCTTTATAGGATTAAAGCAGGTATCGCGGAGTTGGAACATCTGTTTTGATGGATTAGTCAAAGAGTTTGAAATCATCAAAATGGTAGATGAACCTTGTATAAACAAAAAGGTAGTAGGGAGTATGGTGGTGATCCTCGTAGAGTACGTGGATGACATACTCTTGATAGGGAAAGAGTTTCCTATGCTACGCTCGGTCAATCTCCGTTTATCACAATGATTCTCCATATAGGATCATAATGATACCTACTAACTCCTGGATTTTGGATCTATGAGATAGATCTAAATGGATGTTAGGATTCTCACTTGTCGAAGTGAGATGGTATCACATGATCCTGGGGAGAATCACTGGAAGGGTTCCAGGGTGATAAGGACGACTGAATGTCAGTCACAGGCATTGTCTTTACCCTCAGTGGAGGGACGGTATGTTGGAAGAGTTCCAAGCTAGATACCGTGACATACTAGACGATAAAGGCAGCATACATCGCTACTTAAGATGCTACCAAAGAGGCTGTTTGGGTGTATATTGGTTCATGAGATGAACTATGTTCCTCCCATTGTGTGACAATGGAGTTGTGGCTTATGCCAAGGAACGCATGTCCCATCAGTGATCCAGACATATTCTAAGGCAGTATCACCTGATCATGGAGATGGTTGATCTCCAGGGTGATCGAGGTTAGGAGAGTAGACTCAGAAGACAACATGGCGGATCCACTCATGAAGGCCTAATCCTAGAGAGAGACTTTTATGGGATGGTTGAGTATGAGATACTACAACCACTGCTACAGACGGCCCTAGTGCAAGTGGGAGATTGTTAGTTATATGTATGCCCTAGAGGCCATTACTGTACATAGGATGTATATTGTAGTGGATGCTGGGACATATATAGGGAGGACTTTCTTGCTCGACATGATAGTATGCTATCTGGTTGAACTTTACCTTAACGTGTATACTGGGTGTCTCTCTGTTACATGTTGGTAAAACCCTTAGGATGTGTACTTGACTACCTGGACTGTGATGCGGATCATACTAGTGGGGACATGGTAGTCCATAAGTACATCCATCAAAGTCCCTAGTCGTGAGTGTATCAAGATGGGGCATCGATATACCAGAGTAGACTAGCGTATACCTTCTCGACCCATACAGATGGGCGATGGATGATCCCATATCCATTGGTGTTTGACATCAGAGATGATATACGGGTGCTCAGTGGAGACTGGGTACACTGGACGGACTCGTCGAGAACTCCCAGATGGTATTATACCTCACGTTAGATGGCAGTTCTCTGGTGACACTGGTACAGAGTAGTCTGTTGACCCGAGATCGTCATAGAGTCTTGTGTGGTTCCCACTGTGCTTTGATTTCCATCTTACCACGTCCAAGAGGGCGTGCAAAACGGTGGTTTTTTGGTACAGTCCCGAGTCACATGGAGGCAATGAGCGATAGGAGGGGATTCGTCTCTCCCGGTATAGGGGTTTGATGTTGCGCTGTGTTCGATTGGCTATAACAGGAAATCCCTGGCCAGGGTTGCTGAGATTTACTGGTAAGTGTTACCAGTAGTTTCTCGAATTGTTATAGACCTCATATCGACACGACTTATCGAGCTATTGGGGTCTGACGTTTACCACCCCTAGGCGAGATATGCGACATATCAGACGATCAGACCGGACTGTACGGTAGTGTTACTGGTTGGATTCACAGGAGTATGAGCGGGCTTGCTCGTCGATCTTCTGATCGCTCAGTACCCGGGTGGCCGTTACGTTTAGCAGACCGCTTGCGGCTTGTGGGTGCTTGATATGATCATTACCTGCTGCCGGCGTATTGACGAGTCTTTAGAGTCCTACACAGAGGTTTCCTGGCTTAAGCGAAACGAAATAGGAGCACATATGAGATATGTGCGGGACCGAGAATAATACGTGTATGTGATACCGTATTCTATTCTCGCGATGAATGTATCGACTGGTTGTATGCGATATAACCTAGTTATCGAATCAAGGATTGATTCGATAAGCCGATACATTGGATACTAGTCGGTTATATGCGATATGACCGGATCGTTAAATCAAGTGTTGATTTAATGATTTAATGTATAATTATATATATTTGATATATTACTTTGCATTAACTAGTATCGGTTCACTTTAAATGGATTTTCTCGCTCGTGATGTGCGCATTGCATATGCGATATGATTTTGTGCACTTGCTTGTATCATGTTTGATGATACATCCCTTTTGGTTAAGTGTAAAGAATTAAATCTTGGTTAATGAAATGGTTAGGGTTTACTTTTTCCTTATTCATTTTATTCATTTATTTATTCTTTTGGAAAAAGAAAAGCAAATGAGAAAATGGTGGCATGTTTTGTTTTATTCATGAAGTTTCATGAACACTTTGACTTTGTAACCATTTTGTCTCATGCTTAAACCTAACCATTCCACTTAACCCTAATTAATTCTCTACACCTAACCATGGTTCTATTATGATAAGAATTCATTATTCTTTTCATTTTTAGAATAAACTTATCATATCATTTCTTCTTCTTCTTCCTTGAACTCAAGAAGAAAACCTTGACTTCATCAATGGTGGATTGATGAAATGAGTGAGAAATCCAATTCTAAAGTCTACCCACTTCCTATTTCTTCATCCTCTACCTCTTGCCAAGTAGTAGAGTGTGTTTCCTTCACAAGTATTCATGGCTTGGTGAAGGTGGAGGTCGATCTAGTGATGCTTCGACGTAGATCATCTTCGGCACGTCGTCGACGACCTAGCCCGTCCATTCTTCGATGAAGCCAATGCTAGAGCCCGGGAATTCACTAGGACAGCGAGGGGACTTCGTTGCGGAGCAATGGAGGTGGAGCACCGGATCTACAAAGGTTGTATTTCCGTTTAACTTATAGTTAAGTGTTAACTAGATTTCATTTTCGCCTAGATTTCTAGCCAACGATCCGTAGTTTAGGGTTTCTCGGCACCGTAATTTTTGAAATGGACATGGTTGATGCCTTGTGAGACCTCACTAGAGTGCCTAGGAACCCTACGCTATTGATAGGATAGAAGTTTCCTATGCTACGCTCGGTCAATCTCCTCTTATCACAAGGATTCTTCATATTTGATCAAGGGGATATGTCCTAAATCCTAGGTTTTGGATCTTTGAGATAGATCTAAATGGATGTTAGGATTCTCACTAGGTGTAGTGAGATGGTATCAATCGATCGTGGGAGAATCACTGATAGCTTCTAGAGTGGTAAGGTCGACTGACTGTCAGTCACAGGCATTGTCTTTACAATTAGTAGAGGGACAGTATGTTGGAAGAGTTCCAAGTTAGATACCGTGGCAAACTAGAAGATAAAGGATGGATATATTGCTACCAAGGATGATAGCAAATAGGTAGTCTGGATATATATATATATATATATATATATTAGTTCATGAGATGAACTTCGTTCCTACCACTGTGTGACAATGGAGTTGTGGTTTATGCTTAGGAACCCCCGTCCCATCAGTGATCCAGACATATTCTTAGGCAGTATCACCTGATCATGGAAATGGTTGATCACCAGGGAGATCGAGGTTAGGAGAGTAGACACAGAGGAGAACAGGACGGATCCACTCACAAAGGCCTATTCCCAGGAGAGACTTTTATGGGATGGTTGAGTATGAGATACTTCAACCACTGCTGATTGTTGGGTATGGGACACTGTAACAGATGGCCCTAGTGCAAGTGGGAGATTGTTAGTTATATGTGTGCCGTAGAGACCATTACTGTACATACGATGTATATTGTAGTGGATGCTTGGACATATACATGGAGGACTTTCTTTCTCGACATGATAGTATGCTATCTGGTTGCTCTTATTTTAATATGTACTCTGATTGTCTCTATGTTACATGTTGATAAAGCCCTTAGGATGAGTACTTGATTACCAGGATTATGATGCAGATCATACTAGTAGGGACAGAGTAGTCGCTAAGTACATTCTTTAAATGTTTATATTCGAGGGTGTATCGAGACAGGGCATCGATATACCAGAGTAGACTAGCGTATAGCTTTTCGATCAATGTAGATGGGCGATGGATGATCCCATATCCATTGGTGTTTGACATCAGAGACAGTATACGGGTGCTCAGTGGAGACTGGATACACTGAACGTACTCGCCGAGAACTCCCGGATGGTATTATACCTTACGTCAGATGGCAGTTCTCTGTTGACACTGGTACAGGTTAGTCTGTAGACCCGAGATTGTCATAGAGTCTTGTGTGATTCCCACTGTGCTTTGATTTCCACCTCACCACGTTCAATAGAACGTGCAAAACGGTGGCTTTTGGGTATAGTCCCAAATCACATGGTGGCAATGAGCGATATGAAGGGTTTCGTCTCTCCCGGTATTTAGGGGTTGATGTTGTGCTGTGCTCGATTGGCTATAACAGAAAGTCCATGGCCAAGGCTGCTTCAAAGATATACTGGTAAGTGTTATCAGTAGTTTCTCGACCCATTATCAGCCTCATATCAACATGACTTATCGAGTTACTGGGGTCTGGCGTTCACCACCCCTAGACGAGATATGCGACATGTCAAACGAAGAGATCGGACGGTACAGTAGTGTTACTGATTGGATTCGCAGGAGTACAAGCATACTTTCCTGATGATCTTCTGATCGCTCAATACCTGGGTGGCCGTTACGTTTAGCAGACCGCTTGCGGCTTGTGGGTGTTTGATATGATCATCACCTACTGCCGGCGTATTGACGAGTCTTTAGAGTCCTACACAGGGGTTTCCTGGCTCAAGCGAAATGGAGTAGGAGAACATATGCGATATGTGCGGGACCAAGATTGATACGATATGAGATACCGTACTCTATTCTCGCGATTTGTGACATTGGTCGGCTATATGCGATATAGCCGGGTTATCCGATCAAGTGTTGATTCGATAAGTTGTTACATATAATATTAGTCTGTTATATGTAATATAACCGGATTATTAAATCAAGAGTTTATTTGATAATCTAATGTATAATTATATATTAGATATATTACACTACATTAACTAATATTAGCTCACTTATGATTCTTTTCTCACTTGGTTTGTGCACATTGTATATATATGATATATGCAAGTGTACATTATTTTGTGTCATGCTTGATGATACATAGCAAGATGGGTGTATGAGACTTAAACCATGCTAGATTAAGTTAGGGTTTTATTTATTCTTAAGTTATAACAAAAGAGAGAAGACTTGGTCTATGTTGTCAAGTTTGGATGAAGCTTGTAGAACATTGACAAAATCCACTCTTTTGTCATTCCTTAGGATATTTGTTAACCCAACCCTTAACCTTAGCCTTTGGTTAATTCTCTACATGAGTTAGGCATGAGGGCTTAACTCACCCATGGTTGCAATAATTCATATGCTGAGTTCTTCTTCTTCTTCTTCTTCCTCAAAGCTTTCTAGCTTCAATGGAGATATAAGAAAAAAATGTCAGAAAATAAAATCTAAAGTGAGCTCACTTTCTACTTCATCATCCTCTACTACTTGCCATTTAGTATAGGGTATTTGCTTCACTAATTTCATAATTAGTGAAGAGATAGCTTGGGTTAGTGTCTTCTCGACGTAGATCATCTTTGGCCTCGAAGACATCGAAGAAAGCATGTTCGCTTCTTCATGGGAGCCCCTCTAAAGTCCGGAGTTCACGATCGCAGCGAAGGGACTACTACACGGAGCTATTGAAGTGAAGGACCGGTCTACAAAGGTTGTATTCCTTGCTCACTTAGGATGTAAAGTGTTTACATATGTTATTTCGTCGATTTCTAGTTAACAATTCTTTGTTAGGGTTAGCTAGAACAGCAAATTTTTGAATTCGGCATGGACGATGTTGTAGGGTGTTTTTCGTCACCCCATTGAGATGGGAATACACGCGCGCTTGTCAGGCGCATTACAGATTCCCCCTGCCTAGGGTAAGCTGGGGTTTATTAATGGTGGGGATCCAAATCTCCGGCAGCCGCGGACTAAGCTGTCGTTAATTACCCCTCGCCTTTGGAGCGAGGGAAACTCCGATTGACGGGTTAAACTGGCCATGCGAACTCAATGTGCAGTGTACATGTATTTTGTTTTGGAGAGGGCTTGGATATATCAGGTGCCATGCAGAGTTTTTACGGGGGTCCCGTTATAGAGCGTGTGAGTATATATATATATATATATATATATATATACATGTATATAAAAAAGGGGAAAAAGTGCCCAAAGGACGCGTAGGGCCAGTGCCTTGAGCGCTGTGCGCTTAGGTGCTGTGCGCTTAGGTGCTAGCGAACCACGTATCTGACACGTGGGCGCTGGGCGCTCGAGCGCTGGCGCACTACGTGTCGGCACGTGGGCGCTGGGCGCTTGAGCACAAGGCGCTCAGGCGCTTGGGCGCCGGCGAGAAAAATGGGCTTTTAGCCCCAGAAACTCCCGAAAGAGAAATTAGAGTGGTGTTAAACTCCTAAGATGTTTTGAAGCTGATGAAGAGCTTCTCCCCTTGAGCCCTAGTTCTTCTCCAAAGTGGGGTTTCTGGAGATGGGTCTCCTTCTTCTTCCTTTGTTGGCCGGATCTTGAAGATCAAGAAGTGTGAGATTTTAAAAATCTCTTCTTTTTAAGATCTGATGGAAGATCTGAGTTCCCCTTTGTGGGTTTTATGATGAAAAACTATTTAGTTTTATAAAAGGAAGAGTAAAACTCTTGATTTAATTCAGAAAAAAGAAGGTTTTAGAACCTTGAGGAAGGAGAGAGATCTCAGATCTAGATTTGCTCTTTTTAGAGAGAAAAAGTTGTTGGGATATTTTTATTATCCTTGCCTTTATAGGCTATACACTTTACACATAGCCCCTTGGGCTTCACAAAATGGCAATTTGCCTATCCCATGGCTCATGTGCCATATCTTTTTGCACATAAGCCATGAGCTTTACAAAAATTTTGCTTTATGCTTATTTTTCTTACATTTATTCATTACATAAATAAAAGAAATACAACAAAATTATTTATTACAAAATTTTTTACCTTGGCATGGGGGGAGGCCGGCCGCTTCATATTCGGGCTCGACCCGGGCATGGGCCCACTTGGTTTAGGGTTGACTTTGATTTTGACTTGGTCAACCGGGGTGTAAATTTTTACCCCAACAAATTCGCCCCATCAATAAATGCACACCACATATGTGGGCCGTGTGCATGAAATTGATGGATCTTCTTTCACGTGGAGGCGACTTGATTCGGTTCCCACCTTTTGGGAAGCTGGCACTGCCCTTTTTACGACATGGACGGTCGATGCTGCCCTTTTTATGACTTGGACGGTCGGTGTTGCCATTTTAGTGACGTGGACGGTCGGTGCTGGCCTTTTTGCGACTTGGACGGTCGGTTCTGCCCTTTTTGTGACTTGGGCGGTCGTTGCTGCCCTTTTAGCGACGTGGACGGTCGTTCCTGCCCTTTTTGCGACTTAGACGGTCGATGCTGCCATTTTTGCGACGTGGACGGTCGGTGCTGCCCTTTTAGCGACTTGGACGGTCGGTGCTGCCATTTTAGCGACGTGGATGGTCGGTGCTGCCATCTTAGCGACGTGGACGGTCGATGCTACCCTTTTTACGACTTGGACGGTCGGTTCTTCCCTTATTGCAACTTAGACGGTCGGTGCTGGAATTTTAGCGACGTGCACGGTCGGTGCTGCCCTTTTTGTGACTTAGACGGTCGGTTCTGCCCATTTTGCGACTTGGACGGTCGTTGCTGCCCTTTTAGCGACGTGGACGGTCGTTGCTGCCCTTTTTGCGACGTGGACGGTCGATGCTGCCATTTTTGCAACGTGGACGGTCGGTGCTGCCCTTTTTGCGACTTGGATGGTCGGTGCTGCCATTTTAGCGACATGGATGGTCGATGCTGCCCTTTTTATTACTTGGACGGTCGGTTCTGCAGTTTTTGCAACTTGGACGGTCGTTGTTGCCCTTCTAGCGACGTGGACGGTCGATACTACCCTTTTTGCGACTTGGACGGTCGATGCTGCCCTTTTTGCGACTTGGACGGTCGATGCTGCCATTTTAGCGACGTGGGCGGTCGGTGCTGCCCTTTTTGCTGTAAGTCCACGTTGCCAACCCCGGTTCTTGCGGGAAGGCGGAAACGGTATAAAAATCAAATTTTTAGCGCACTAGGCAACATGGACAAACAAAAGTCGAGATCTTTTCTAAACAAAACTAGCTACCAAGCTAAAGAGGGTTAGCTACTCGGAAAAGATGTTATACCTCACTTGAACTCCTTCTTCTTGAACTCTTTGTAGAGGTTGGATGGTGCTTTCCTTGTCGCCTTCTTTCGTCAAAGATGGATCCACCTGAGGGTTTAACCTTGGGCTCCTTTCTCGAACTTTGAGAGAACTAAGGTCTTTGGCTTGCTAGACCTTCAACCCTAGAGTGAGTAGAGAGTGGTTTAGAGTATTTTATCTCAAGGAGTGGTTTCTTAACACATGTGAATGGATCTCCTTGAACTAGAGGAGGAGGAAGAAGAAGAGAGGAGAGAGAATGGTTATGATAGAATGAATATGGTTTCTTACAACCATAACAATATCTAGTGAATTATCAAATTAATAAAATTAATCTAAATGAAAAGTTGATGGAAGGTTTGATAAGACTATTATCATTTCACATTAAATGGTTTTGCTAGAATCAAAGAGCATCTTTGATGTGTAATGATGATAGTCAATGTTTCAACCATGGTCAACAAGTCAACCTTGGTCAACAAGTCAACAAACCCATCCATGACACATTTTCATTTAATTAATATTATTAATTGATAATTCATAAATTCATTAGGGTTTGGAAAAAGACGACAGTCAACTGTGCATACACACCCGTTCCAAAACCCTAATGAAAATCCTCTTCCTCCGCCTCAATCATCTGTGCATACACACCCGCATTCGTGTTCCGAGGAATATGAATACTATGAGATAAAAGTAATCCCAAAACATATACTAGGATCTGGCTCAAACCAGAGCCCGCTAGTAATATCCGTCCGGACTCCAAACGTGCACAAGTGCGCGGATGAGAACGAACCCTGTCGCAAAACCATGCGACCTCTACTCTGTTTTGCCCAAAGGCGAATAGCCCTCTGTGTGGGACTCTAAAGACTCGACACTACGCTGGCAGTGGGTTTAACCACAGACTGCAAGCGGCACTAGCTGTACGTAACGGTCCCCAGGTAGATGCCGATAAGAAGACTGACGAGGTGAACCCCATCTGAACTCCTACTGAGCCTGAATGTGACAGTCTCCGTACAGTCTGGTCTGTTCGTCTGATACATCGCATGGCGGGCCTAGGGGGGCGGTAAACGTCAGTCCCCTGATAGCGGTACAAGTCATGTCGGAGTGAAGCCCAGAACACCCTGAGATAACACTGGAAACCTACCAGTATATCTCGCTTGCCCTGGCCAGGGACTACTCGTGTAATGGCTCTCCCAGACACAGCGCGATGTCAACCCCCAATACCGGGAGAGACGAATCCTGTCTAACCGTCACTGCCTCCAAGTGCTTCGGGACTGCACCCAACTACTACCTGTTTGCACGACTCCTTTGAGCCGTGGTAGGGTAGTAATCAAAGTACAGTTGGAACACACTTGAGGCGAAGTGACATTGTCAAGTCAGCAGACTAAGCTGTACTCATGTCACCTGGGAACTGATAACTGACGATAGGTATAATACCAACCAATCAGTTCCCAACGAGTCCTATCCAGTGTACTCGTAACCTAACGAGCACCCGCATACTATCTCAAGTACGACGTACTGACGGTTGTGGGACAGACCGCCTTCCTCACTGGGATGAGAAGCGCATACGCTAGTCTACTCCGGAGTATCGATGCCCTGTCTCGATAATCCCATGACTAGGGACATGTATAACGATGTGCTTGCGGATTACCCAGCCCCCACGAGTGTGACTGCCATCACAACGCTGGTAATCAAGCAAAGATCCTAAGGGCTCCACTAATGCATATAGGTGATACAATAAAAGAAACACATGTACACAATAAAGCAGAGACAAATCAAGTAGCATACTACCATTTCGAGCAAGATTGTCTATACAACTGTGAATATCCCAAGCTTCCATCAAGTAATATACATACTAGTATGATACAGTAATGGCCTCTAGGGCATATACACTAACAATCTCCCACTTGCACTAAGGCTATGTACTGGCGTATCGAAGACCTATCATCTCGATCAGCCGCTCGAACTGAGTTTGGGGTAAGGTCTTCATGAATGGATCTGCAGTGTTATCTTCTGAAGCAACCCTCCGAACCTCGATCTCCTTGCGATCCACGATCTCCCTGATCAGATGATACCGCCTCAAGATGTATCTGGATTTCTGATGGGACCTGGGTTCCTTCGCTAATGCTATAGCCCCATTGTTGTCGCAATACAAAGGTATTGGATCAACAATGGACGGAACCACCTGAAGTTCTTTCAAGAACTTCCTCATCCAGACGGCTTCTTTTGCGGTATCAGATGCAGCGATGTATTCCGCTTCCATAGTCGAGTCTGCAACGGTTTCCTGTTTGGAACTCTTCCAACACACCGCCCCTCCATTGAGGGTAAAGACAAAGCCCGACATGGACTTGGAATCATCCTTGTCACTCTGGAAGCTGGAGTCAGCAATGTCCTCAATCTGGAGGTCTTTTCCGCCATACACCAAGAACATCTCCTTAGTCCTTCTCTGGTACTTGAGAATGTTCTTTACCGCTATCCAGTGTTTCTCCCCAGGGTTTGACTGATACCTGCTTACTATACTCAGTGCATAAGCCACATCTGGTCTGGTACACAACATCGCATACATTATAGAGCCTACCGCAGAAGCGTAGGGTATAATAGACATGCGATCCCTTTCCAAATCAGTCTTGAGAGACATCTCTTTGGAGAGGGTGATCCCGTGACAAGCCGGTAGATTACCGCGCTTGGAATCTTCCATACTGAATCTTTTCAGTATGGTGTCGATGTACCTGGACTGCGAAAGTCCTAATATCCTCTTGGATCTATCACGATAGATCTAGATCCCCAGAATGTAGGAGGCATCACCTAGGTCTTTCATGGAGAACCTGTGTGACAAGAACCCTTTGACAGATTGTAGCATAGGAATGTCCTTTCCTATCAACAGAATGTCATCCACGTACAAAACGAGGAATACGACAGTTCTTGCTACAAATCTACTACAGATGCATGGTTCATCTGGATTTTTGATAAAGCCAAATTCTTGGACTGTCTCATCAAAACAGATGTTCCAACTCCGTGACGCCTGCTTTAGTCCATAGATGGACTTAAGCAACTTGCACACCTTTCCGCTGCTCCCACTCTGAATGAAACCTTCTGGCTGGTCCATATAGACACACTCCTCTAAATTTCCATTTAGAAAAGCGGTCATTACGTCCATCTGCCAAATCTCATAATCGTGGAAAGCAGCAATGGCAAGAAGGATCCGAATGGATTTCAGCATAGCCACTGGAGAAAAGGTTTCATCATATTCCAAACCAGGTCTTTGACGAAAACCCTTTGCAACAAGTCTAGCCTTATAGGTCTCAACCAGTCCATCTACACCAATCTTCCTTTTGAAGATCCACTTGCATCCTACGGGTTTTACCCCATCTGGAGCAATGTCCAACGTCCATACCGTGTTGGTGTACATGGACTCCATTTCAGTCCTCATTACATCCAGCCATTTTACCGAGTCAACGCTCTGAATGGCTTGCTGGAAGCTAGTAGGCTCATCACTATCAATGATGCAGTCCTCTCTATCCCCTTCTATGAGAAAACCGTAGTATCTCTCGGGCGGATGAGACTGCCTACTACTCCTGCGGAGCGGCGTAGGAATGTCCCGATCTTTCGAACCCTCTGGTTTTACTAAGCTTTCAGTAATAGCTTGTGGTTCTGGAATTTCTTCCAGTTCTACTGCGCTCCCACTTGTCTCCTTTTCCAAGAACTGGTGTTCTAGGAAGTGGGCATTACGAGAAACAAAAACCTTTTGTTTCTCTGCGTGGTAGAAAAGATACCCCCTGGTATTCTTTGGGTATCCCACAAACTTACACAGTACTGAGCGTGCCTCGAGTTTGTCCGCATGCTGCTTTTTGACAAAAGCTGGACATCCCCAGATCTTCAGGTATTGAAGATAGGGTTTCTTCCCACTCCATAATTCATATAGTGTGGTAGGCACAGTCTTAGTTGGAACCCGGTTCAAAAGGTATGCGGCTGATTCTAACGCATATCCCCAGAATGATCGCGGTAACTCAGCGTTACTCATCATGGACCGTACAATATCCAATAGGGTTCAGTTCCGTCTTTCCGATACACCGTTATGTTGCGGAGTGTATGGAGGAGTAAGATGAGAGAGAATTCCATTCTCTTTTAAGTAATTCAGGAACTCGGCACTCAAGTATTCACCACCTCGATCTGATCTTAGTGTCTTGATACTTTTGCCTGTTTGTTTTTCTACTTCATTCTTGTATTCCTGGAACTTTTCAAAGGCTTCAGATTTATGTTTCATTAAGAAGACATGTCCGAACCTTGAAAAATCATCCGTAAAAGTAATGAAGTAAGAATAACCGCTTCGTGCATGCGTAGACATTGGACCGCACACGTCGCTGTGTACGAGTCCCAAGAGCTCGCTCGCTCTTACTCCGTGTCCAGTGAACAGAGTCTTTGTCATCTTTCCTTTGAGACAGGATTGACAAGTTGCATAAGATTGATACTCGAACGGATCTAAATATCCTTCTTTATGTAACTTAGTCAACCTTCTCTCATTGATGTGACCCAGTCTACAATGCCATAAGAAAGTTTTATTGATTTCTGGAGACTTTCTTTTGTGTGTATTCTGGACATTGAAAATCTGTGGTTGGTTCAATACGTATATACCGTTGTTTAATGTACCTGACCCAATCAGAACTTGATTAAGGTGAATGTTCACAACATTACTTACAAATGCAAATTCATAACCTTCTTTAGATAATAAAAATACATAAATGATATTACAAGTTGCATTTGGTACAAAATAACAACCATGCAAAACCAAAAAATGTCCATCTGACAAACCCAGGTGATAGTCCCTCACGGCCTCAGCATCCATGCTAGCTCCGTTTGCAACTCTGAGGGTCATGTCACCTGCTTTCAAAAACCTACGCTTTCTCAACGCCTGCAAAGAATTACAGATATGAGATCCTGATCCGGTATCCAATACCCAGGAAGTAGAGTTTATTGATAGACAGTTTTCAATAACATACACACCTGAAGCTGAAGCCGCAACCTGCTTCAGATCCTGTGTCCTGGCTTTCTAAGCCCTGCAATCTTTCTTCCAGTGTCCACTCTTGTGACAGTAAAATCATTCTTCCTTATCCACAAGCTTCCCTGCTACCTTTGTTGCTTTTGCCTTTCCCTTTGTATCCTTCTTACTAACACCGCCCCTTGGTTTCACGGGGGTTTTCTTCTTCTTACCCTTGGCTTTCGCCTTGAAACTAAAAGAGGAAGATCCTCCTAAAAACGAAGTGGATGTTTCCCTACCTTTCTGTAGGGTGCCCTCTGCACTCCTCAGCATGTTGAGGAGCTCTGAAAGTTCAACTTCCTTTTCTTGTAAGTTGAAATTCAGGATGAACTGGGCGTAAGTGGAAGGAAGGGACTGAAGAATCAAGTCCGTATAGAGCTCATTCTCCAATGTGGTCCCAAGGTCCGCGAGCTCCTCTATGTAGCCAATCATCTTAAGCACGTGTTCCGCTACCGATGATCCGACGGCCAATCTTGCCGAAAATAGCTTCTTCGACACTTCGTATCTTGCGATACGAGATTGCTCTCCATACAGTTCTTTTGTATGGAGAAATATGGATTCGAGGTCCATATTCTCATGCCTCCTCTGATGTTCGTTATCCATAGAGGCAAGCACGAGGCACTTGGCCTTCGCGCCGACAATTTCCCAGGTCTTATTGATTTCCCTATCCGCGACGCTGGTTTTGGGACCTGGGACAGGGGGAGCTTTGGTGGTAAGAAGATACCCCAACTTGTCATAAGTGATTGCCATTTTGATATTCCTGAGCCAATCTTTGTAGTTTGGCCCTGTCAGTATGTTTTTATCTAGTAGTAACTTAAGTCCAGTCATGATGTTTAGTCGCTGCAATTAGGAGAGAGAGAAGAAACACTTTAGCATGATGCTCTTGCAAGTTTAGAGTGGTTTTTAATTTGTCTAAACAGGATGGCTCCCACTGTCTCTCGAATCCCTCCTCAAACCATAAAGGAAGAATTAGTCGGGATCAATCCCACCGCACAATACTTGCTTAACCGTTCAGCCAGGCCAGTGTCGGTAATTCGAGGGAGGTTTTCCAACGCTTTCGCGAAGTTCCTTAATTAAATAACCTCTTTTCCCTGGGGGCGTAGCCCCGCTAACACCTTTCTAGATACCTACTAGGTTTATAGCATTGATCGTTAAGTGAGAAATTTCCCGAGGAGTAGCATATACTCACAGTAGGATCGGGATCCAAATATCATCGCATGACAAAACTGAAGGAATCCTACCAGAATCATCACACTCCAAATGGTATGCAACGCTAGCAAGTTTCAGTACTTATGAAACTCCCGATGTGATTTTTGCCCTATGCTCTTATGACCTTGGCGTGAGGTCAAAATGTCATAAGTCACATGTCAAGTTCTACCCATCATTATCCAGGTTAATTTGAACCCACCCGTACCTACCCTTGACGTAGGCCAAAATGGCAGTACGACTGTCTTAAATCAACGCATTCTATCTATGCAACAGATAAATATCCGGCAGCTACCAATCACTATGCCTTGGCGTGAGGTCAAAATAAATAGCTTGAATACTACCGAATATTTAACTGAAATGATGGAGGGCTACGAATGGTTTTGGCTAAACCGTGAACGTAGTGAACTTGATATAATCGATGGAACGAGATAGCTTTTAAAAGGAGTGGCTCAATCTCCGCATTTAAAAGTTGGTTTTTGATAAGAACCGAGTGGTTTTTAAAGTGTTCCAACGACTTTTACATGGTTTATTTTTCTTGCATTAGTTCTTTTAATGCGTCCCATCATTTAATCCTACCATTGCAGAAAACAACCAAAATATGACGTACGCTTATGCCATTCGCATTCGCCACGGGGCCCTGTCATCACCCGTTAGGTTACTTAACTAACGATAGAGCCGGGGCTGGGCTAGCACGGCTGTAAAACATAAGCAACACCTAAATAGTTATTATATATAAATATATAGCAATGATAGACATTACAGATCATAGATGAATACATTGGATATACAAGGAATCCGCAATCCATTCGAGCCTGCAACGAAAAACGAATTACACGGTCGCGGTGAATAGCCAATACCCCACCCAAGACCCCTACGGGTGCGGTAAACTACCCGCCAAGTACCCGAAGCGAAGCAACCTCTCTCAACACCGTGAGTAGGCCACTCGGCACTTCGAGATACCCGGTAGTTTGTGCACCCCTTCCATGGGTCTATCCTAGGAGCAAAAACAGTAAAAAGAATTATACAATGACGGCTACAACCCCGACCCTGTTGTGCGGCCAAACAAATAATATTACATCAAATTACATATTACATGAATGAAAGAAAAAGAAACACTCATCTCACATCCACCCCGGCTATTCACCCGCGACAATCCAACGCATTCATATACATATACCATAATCAAACACAGATCACAGATATGTATAACTCCCACTAATCGACATATAGCGATTAGCCGACGTTCAATACATATAAACATCACAGATATAGCCGATTAGTCAAAGTAAAGTGAAGTTCGATCAAAAAAATACGGATTTATAGGCCCCCAAAAACAAATTTCTTTTCTGGAAAATCTGGGCTGAAATAAACCATCTTAAAAATCCTAAAACCACAACCTAAGAATACTGCACCAAACTCGGTCATGAACCGAGTCAAAACGGCCGCGGTTCCGCGGCAATGGGTATACTTTTGCCGCGGAACCGCGGCTCTTTGAAGGGATCACTTGACCGTTTTTGGTGGGCTTCTTCACAAAACCCTGAGATGATTTTTGGAGTATGACTTTTTATTTTTAGAGCAGAAAATAATTTAACAGAAACTTAGGGTTTTGCATGTCGTGGTTTTGTGATTTTTCCGATCGAACTTCTATACACTTTACTACCTAGCTAGTTTATGTTTAGTTAGGCTCTGATACCACTGTAAGTCCACGTTGCCAACCCCGGTTCTTGCGGGAAGGCGGAAACGGTATAAAAATCAAATTTTTAGCGCACTAGGCAACATGGACTAACAAAAGTCGGGATCTTTTCTAAACAAAACTAGCTACCAAGCTAAAGAGAGTTAGCTACTCGGAAAAGATGTTATACCTCACTTGAACTCCTTCTTCTTGAACTCTTTGTAGAGGTTGGATGGTGCTTTCCTTGTCGCCTTCTTTCGTCAAAGATGGATCCACCTGAGGGTTTAACCTTGGGCTCCTTTCTCGAACTTTGAGAGAACTAAGATCTTTGGCTTGCTAGACCTTCAACCCTAGAGTGAGTAGAGAGTGGTTTAGAGTATTTTATCTCAAGGAGAGGTTTCTCAACACATGAGAATGGATCTCCTTGAACTAGAGGAGGAGGAAGAAGAAGAGAGGAGAGAGAATGGTTATGATAGAATGAATATGGTTTTTTACAACCATAACAATATCTAGTGAATTATCAAATTAATAAAATTAATCTAAATGAAAAGTTGATGGAAGGTTTGATAAGACTATTATCATTTCACATTAAATGGTTTTGCTAGAATCAAAGAGCATCTTTGATGTGTAATGATGATAGTAAATGTTTCAACCATGGTCAACAAGTCAACCTTGGTCAACAAGTCAACAAACCCATCCATGGCACATTTTCTTTTAATTAATATTATTAATTGATAATTCACAAATTCATTAGGGTTTGGAAAAAGACGACTGTCAACTATGCATACACACCCGTTCCAAAACCCTAATGAAAATCCTCCTCCACCGCCTCAATCATCTGTGCGTACACACCCGCATTCGTGTTCCGAAGAACATGAATACTATGAGATAAAAGTAACCCCAAAACATATACTAGGATCTGGCTCAAACCAGAGCCCGCTAGTAATATCCGTCCGGACTCCAAACGTGCACAAGTGCGCGGATGAGAACGAACCCTGTCGCAAAACCATGCGACCTCTACTCTGTTTTGCCCAAAGGCGAATAGCCCTCTGTGCGGGACTCTAAAGACTCGACACTACACTGGCAGTGGGTTTAACCACAGACTGCAAGCGGCACTAGCTGTACGTAACGGTCCTCAGGTAGATGCCGATAAGAAGACTGACGAGGTGAACCCTATCTGAACTCCTACTAAGCCTGAATGTGACAGTCTCCGTACAGTCCAGTCTGTTCGTCTGATACATCGCATGGCGGGCCTAGGGGGCGGTAAACGTCAGTCCCCTGATAGTGGTACAAGTCGTGTTGGAGTGAAGCCCAGAACACCCTGAGATAACACTGGAAACCTACCAGTATATCTTGCTTGCCCTGGCCATGGACTACTCGTATAATGGCTCTCCTAGACACAGCGCGATGTCAACCCCCAATACCGGGAGAGACGAATCCTGTCTAACCGTCACTGCCTCCAAGTGCTTCGGGACTGCACCCAACTACTACCTGTTTGCACAACTCCTTTAAGCCGTGGTAGGGTAGTAATCAAAGTACAGTGGGAACACACTTGAGGCGAAGTGACAGTGTCAAGTCAGCGGACTAAGCTGTACTCATGTCACCTGGGAACAGATAACTGACGATAGGTATAATACCAACCAATCAGTTCCCAACGAGTCATGTCCACTGTACTCGTAACCTAACGAGCACCCGCATACTATCTCAAGTACGACGTACTGACGGTTGTGGGACAGACCGCCTCCCGCACTGGGATGAGAAGCGCATACGCTAGTCTACTCCGGAGTATCGATGCCCTGTCTCGATAATCCCACGACTAGGGACATGTATAAGGACGTGCTTGCGGATTACCCAGCCCCCACGAGTGTGACTGCCATCACAACGCTGGTAATCAAGCAAAGATCCTAAGGGCTCCACTAATGCGTATAGGTGATACAATAAAAGAAACACATGTACACATTAAAGCAGAGACAAACCAAGTAGCATACTACCATTTCGAGCAAGATTTTCTATACAACTGTGAATATCCCAAGCTTCCATCAAGTAATATACATACTAATATGATACAGTAATGGCCTCTAGGGCATATACACTAACATTTGCGACTTGGACGGTCGATCCTGGATTTGACTTGCCCCGCTTCTTGAGGCGTCAGGGATGAAGCTGACTTGTTTCCGAGGTGGAATTTGATTCTGCCAATGAGGTCATTGGTTGTTTTGCTGACTTGATGTGATTTGGGTTGACATCAGCATCGCTATGCTGGAATATGGTACCAGGAGCGAATCATCATTTGCCGTGAGGGAATTTCCCCCATTCCCGGTTTAACGACTTAGGGGTCATCTGTTCCCAACTTAACGACTCAGAGGTCATCTGTTCCCAGTTTAAAGACTGTGGGGTCTAGTGGATTGGAGTTTGGAATTTTGGGGTTAGGGTAGGCTTCAGCGTTGCTCACGCTGAAGCACATGTGCAAGGAGCAATTCATCATTTGCTTTTTCCTGTTGGGAAGCGGTGAATTAGGAGACAAGTTTAGGTCCCTATCACCTAAGGCTTTTCAATTTTATGAGCCGTAAGGGTCCCACAAAAGCATTTTCTCCCTACGAGTCGAAAGGATCTCGTAGGTGCACTTTCTCCTGAGGAGTCGTAGGGAATCCCAAGTGTGTTTTACCTTTGTGAGTCGTAAGGATCCCACGAAGGTGTTTTCTTACGAGTCATGAGGATCCCGTAAGTTGGTTCTCCTCATGTATCGGGAAAACACATGAGTCGGTCTTCCAAAATGGAGCATAAGTCCAAGGGCGAAGACCGACCACTGAACTGGTGATTGCGGTGGGGTATGGGTATGATGAGAATTATTTGAGCCCGTGGATTGTATACGGTAGTCAATTTGGGGACTAGCCGCAGGGCTGGGAGAATTTTGAGAAATTGGATTTTGGTTGGCGTCTGCATTGCTACACTGGAATATGGTACCAGGAGCGACTCATCATTCGCCATTTGGGGACTTGGAATTTGGATCTTGTTTGGTATCAGCATTGCTGCACTGGAACAATGCCAGGAGCAACTCATCATTGCCTCGGAATGACTTGGGATTTGGGTTTTTGGTTGGCATCAGCACCGCTAACACTGAAGTGTAACGCCAAGAGCGACTCATCATTTGCTATTTCCCGTTGGGGAGCGTAGCTTAGGAGACAGGTTTAGGTCCCTGTCACCTAAGACTTTTCAATTTTATGAGCCGTAAGGGTCTCATAAAAGCATTTTCTCCCTACGAGTCGAAAGGATCTCGCAGGTGTATGTTCTCCTTAGGAATAATGAGGATTCCTAAGTGTGTTGCTCCTTTGTGAGTCGTAAGGATCTCACGCAGGGATTTTTTCCTCACAAGATCGAGAGGACTTTGCGAGTGTATTTCATCTCTTTTCACGAGTTTGCGCCATTTCGGGTTTTGGCAAACTCGCCGGTAGTCCTGCTGTTTTTACTCACGGAGCCCTTTCGGGTTTTCATCCATGCCCATTTTACTTGTGGACATACCGTTTTTTCCTTCTTTTTTTTGCCGCTGGTGGGACTTTAAAAGTAGTCTCACCGGCAGGATTTGGGAGAGATAAGGGTCGTTTACGCCCGTGGGTTGTATACGATTTTGCAGGATGTATGATCCAGACCGTAGGGCTGATGTGCTCAATTCACTTGCGACTTGGAGCATTCACGCGTAGTATTTCTTGAGATATCGGCCATTGATGGGTGGCATGGGCCTTTCCCCTTCGGCATTTATTAGTTGGTAGGATCCTCCGTCGAACACTTTCTCAATGACGTATGGTCCTTCCCAGTTTGGCTCGAATTTTCCCTTGGCATGTCGATTGGGGATGATCGGTCTTTTGAGCACCAACACCAACTCACCTTTCTTGAAAGCGCGGAGACGGGTTATCTTGTCATAGGCCCGTGACATTTGGGCTCGGTATAGCTCCAGATTTTGCTGCACCGTGAGCCTCTTTTCTTCGAGGGCGTCCAGCTCTTCAAGCCGAAGGAGAATGTTTTCCTCCTCTGTCAATTCATGCTGAATGGCCATTCTTAAGCTTGGAACTTCGACTTCGAGGGGGAGGACCTCCTCCACTCTGAAGAGCAATGAGTATGGAGTGGACTGTGTTGGAGTACGGTGTGTGGTACGATATGCCTACAACGCATCGTGAAGCTTGAGATTCCAATCTCTCTTGTTGGCTGAAGCATTTTTCCTCAGGAGCTTGCATAGAGTCTTATTGAAGGCTTCGGCTAGCCCATTGGCTCTTGGATTATAGATGGAGGAATATCTCCAGTCTATCTTGTGTTGAGTGGCGAATCTTGAAACTTTCAAGCTCTTGAAAGAAGGCCCGTTGTCAGAAATGATTCTTCTTGGTGTACCGAAGCGGTATAAAATATTATGCTGGAAGAACATAAGAATATTTTCTGTCTTGACTTCTTTTAGCGGGACAGCTTCAGCCCATCTGGAGAAATAGTCTGTTGCGGCCAGTATGAACCGGTGGCCTCTAGATGACGGAGGGTCAATTAGGCCAACTATGTCGGTTCCCCAGACTTCGAAGGGCTACGACGCCACCGTAGGATGCAATGGATTGGGATGCTTATGAATGAAATCACCGTGAATTTGGCAGATATAACATTTCTTTGCATGCTCTCCGTAATCCCATATCATAGTTGGCCAGTAATACCCAAGCCGTTTAATTTGAAGTCGCATCTTGGGTCCAGATTGGTGAGCACCGCAAACGCCCGAGTGAACTTCTTTCATGACCTTTTGGGCTTCGGCCAATGACAGACACCTGAGCCAGAGTTGGTAATATGACCTGCGGTATAGTGTGTCATTTACAAACACGTATCGGAGAGCTCTCTTCTTCAGCTGAACCCTTGCAGATCTTCCTTCGGGCAACTTGTCGTATCGGAAGTACTCTATGAAGGGTTCTCTCCAATTAGGTTCGTCTTGAACGATCAAAGCTTCTTCGGCGGGACTACCCTTCTGTTCCGCGCTTTCCTCTTCTCGTAGAGAAACAGGGGGTAGAATTTGCCGGCTCCTGACTGTGATCAGAATTCCGTCCATGTCAGGATCAGCCATCTCCTTGGCTAAGTGAGCGAGTATGTCAGCCTTTTCGTTCAACGCTCTAGGGACTCTCGTTAGTTCAATATGAGTGAACCGTTTCATGAGTTCCACCACCCGGCTTCTGTACCGAGCTAACTCGGGTTTGTATATCTTATAGTCACCGCTTACTTGGTTGACGACAAGCTGGGAGTCACCATAAACCCGTAGCCGAAGGATTTACATTTCTATGGCGAGCTCCAAACTAGCTATCAGAGCTTCATACTCGGCCTCATTGTTTGTGCAAGGCTCGGTGAGAGCAAAAGAACGCCGTAGGGTTCCCATTGATGGCGTGATGAACACCAATCCTATCCCTGCTTTTATCTCCAGGACGCTTGATTTACTGGAGGTTCTTATCGATGAGGCCCCATCGAAGTAGAACTCCCAACATGGATCGTCATTTTCGAGGTGCAGCACTTGTTCGTCGGGTAACTAGCAATTGAGTGGTGACCCTTCTGGTATGGGATGAGCAGCGAGAAAGTTTGCAAGAGCTTGCCCTTTTACTGCTTTCTGAGGGGTATATACTATGTCAAACTCAAGTAGCATGATAGCCCATCTTGCCATTCTGCCGGCTAGGCTTGCTTTGGTCATCAAGTGTTTGAGCGGGTCGACCTTGGAGATCAGCATAACCCGATGAGCGAGAAGATAGTGCCTCAGCTTCTTCACAGCAAATATCAGAGCCAGGCATTGCTTTTCGATTGGGGAATAGTTGTGTTCCGTCCCGACTAGAGTTCGACTGAGGTAGTTGAGGGTATTTTTTTTCCTTCCTCGTTATTCTGGGCAAGGAGCGCACTGAGTGACTCATCCAGCATGGCAGTGTAGAGAATCAGCGGTTTATTTGGAATGGGAGCGGCCAGCACTGGAGGGTGCAACAAGTATTGTTTGATACTTTCGAACGCTGCTTGACATTCGGCATCCCAGATAAAAGGAGCTCCTTTCTTCATGAGCTTTGAGAAGGGCCTACATCTTCCCGATAAATTTAAGATAAACCTCCGTATATAAGCGGCTTGCCTTGAAAAGATCTTAGCTGTGTCAGGCTCTTTGGAGGGGGCATCTCCATGAGGGCCTTTATCTTTGATAGGTCAACTTCGATCCCTCGATGTCGGACTATGAAGCCTAGGAATTTTCCCGATGACATGCCAAAGCGCACTTTAAAGGATTCATCTTCAGATCATATTCCCTCAGTTTGGTGAGAACGGTCCTAAGATCTTGGATGTAGTTGGCCTTGGCTTTAGTTTTGACGACCAGATCATCAACATAGCATTTGACGACTTTATGGATTACGTCATCAAAGATATTAGTCATTGCCCTCTGATATGTAGCACTTGCGTTCTTCAGTCCGAACGGCATCATCTTGTAGCAATATATTCCGATCGGGGTTCTAAATGCTGTGTGTTTCTCATCCTCAGGCGACATCTTGATCTGATTATGTCCAGACGACCCATCCATAAAGGTGAACAACTCATAATTTGAGGTGTCATCGACCATCATTTCCATGACCGGTAGCGGGAAGTCGTCTTTAGGACATGCCTTGTTGAGGTCCCTGAAATCGACACAAACTCGGATCTGCCCATTTTTCTTCTTCACTGGGACTTTGCATGCGATCCAGTCCGCATATTTCTCTTCCCTGATGAAGCTGGCATCGATGAGCTTCTTGGTTTCCTCGATGACCTTTTCTTCTAGTTCCCTTCCCATTCTTCGAGGAGCTTGTTTGACTGGCTTAGCATCAGGAGATATAGCTAGTTTAAGCACGGCCACTTCAGGGGAAAGGCCAGGGATTTCTTTGTATGTTCACGCGAAGCAGTTGACGAACTCATGCAGCAGGGCAATTATCTGCTCTTTCATTTCCTCCGACAAGTGTGAGCTGATGTAGGTCGGCCTTGGATCATCGGGCGTTCCTAAGTCAATCTCGATTAGCTCGTCAAAGGTTGCTTGTCCGCCATCTCCGAGCTCTTGAGGAGCTTCTTCTGGCTCGGTTAGCTCATCTTCATCATTTGACTCTTCGCTGGATTCCCCAATATGGGTTATGTAGCATGCCTTAGAATCAGGCTGGATGAAACCTATGCCCCGCCTATCTGGAATTCGTCCATCGATGAGTGCTCAGACCTAAGGTGGATGCCATAGCCCTTCGTAAAACATTGCTTCGAACTCCGTTTGATATAACCGGCATCCGCACTTTTTAAAGTATTCCCGCATCTCGGGCGCATAGTATCTGGGATTGAGGATGGCTCTTATGCCTCTCTCATATGGAAGGCACGCGACAGACAAATCTTCCAGGTGCACAACGGGGTTTGACCCATAAAACAGGATGCTTTTCTGCCAACTTTTCCTTCCGGGGACGTAGAAAGATTTCAGCTGGTCCACGGTGGAGACTGACAACGCATCGAGCTCTTTGCACATCTGCTCCGGTACCCTTGTGACGGCTAGGGACCCTTCTGCAATTTCGAAGGTCTCTCGTAGTTTCGCTTGTTGCATAGGGGTCCAATCTGCACTGCTGTTGCACAGTAAGTCCTCTACCTCCGACTCTTCAGTGTCGCTGCCAAGATGAGGGAAGACTTTGCTGCTAGATGGGGCTTCAGTAACAGATTCGTCCATATCGCTACCGAAACGAGGATGGGTTTTACGGAAGGACAGACTTCCAGCGTCGGACTCATCAGCGTCGCTACCGAAATGCGGGCGCACTTGGGCGTTTTTGCTTTTGAATGTGACAGCCGGCTCAGATTTTTCTTTGAGTCTTGGGGCCGCTCTATCCTCAGTCAGTTGTGGCTTAGCATTTTGGTGGTTCATAAAGTACTGAGAATCTTCATATTCATCCACACCGAACGGCTGGATGTCTCCGTCAATGCGTCTTTCTTCACCATTTTCAGTATACTTCATGCATTGATGGAGAGTTGACGGGACGATGCCATAATCGTGGAGCCACGGCCGTCCAAAGAGAATCTTATAAGACGTGTCGGCGTCGTTCACGTATATCTTAGCTTCAGTTTGCAGATCCCCAAATTTGATTAGCTGAGATATGGACCCCAGAACTTGCTAGAAATTTTGGTTGAAGCCTTGAATGACAATCCTTTCCCTTGACAGGTGTCGGACGTCCATTGACAAACTCTTCAGAGTTCGCAAGTTCATGATGTTCACTGAGTACCCCGGATCAATCAATATGCGATTAATTCGATCTCTGTCCCTGTACCCGGTCACGTAAAGCAGCCGATTATGCTCAGCCGTTCCCAGTAGCAAGTCTTCATCCTTAAACATGACTGCGGCAACATGCAAAGCGTACTGGGATTCTTTCATATTAATTTCCTCAAAGTGAGCCTGATACCGCTCGGGGTTTTATAGAGCGTGAATGAGAACGTCTCTAAGCTCCTTAGATAGGATCAAGGCGTCGTAGATGCTCAGGAGAGACGGAAGCTTCCGGAGATGAGCCAAGACATTATAGTCTACCGAGGAAGGACTTATTTTTTCATCAGCCAGTTCTCTGCCATCTTCCTCACTAGCAACCTGCTTTTCCTTCCCTTTTGGGGCGTTGCCCTGATTTGGCGGTAGAGCCCTGCCACTTCTGAGCTGGATTTGATTGGCCTTTGTGGCGAGCTCCTCGTCCTCTTTGGGAAAACAGAGCTCCTCCTCAGAGTCGCTACCAAGATGGATGGCGTAGCAGGTCACTACTGGGATCTCTTCATTGGAGTCTTCTTCTAACTCTTCCAGAATTTCAGCCGCTTGTACAGGGAAGAACTCTTTCAATTGAATCATAGTTCTTTCCTTCTGTTCATAATCATCGAGGGAATCGATATATTTTTGAATGGTCGATCTCCCTGCAGACTCTTTTTTGCGCCGAGCTGCACTTTTCTTCTTCTTGAGCTTCTTGGAATTTAGGTCCGATGGAGCCGCATTGGCAGCTTGCATGGTAGGCTTCTTCTTCCCTTCCCATTCCATCCTGGGCTCTTTCCGAAGTAGCTTTATCATCTTCTTCGTCTTATTAGATATGTGCGTACTCCACGGAGGCCGCGATGAGTCCGTTTAATTTCTCAGGGTAGCGTGTTCGGCTGTCTGCTCCTAGAAGGCTTCAGCTTCTGTCTGTATAAAGTTGGTGGTTGCAACTTGATTGTTCACCAACACACTTTTAGATAGCTTAATCTCTCCAGCCTTGTACTGCTTCTTGACCCAGTCTTTGAAGATATAGCAATCCTCGATCGCATGGCTCACTACTCGGTGGTACGGGCAATACAGAGGATTGTCGGTCATTTTTGCTTCTTGGGGTCTTTTTGACTCCGGCAATTGTAGGCCGTTGTTCAATGCATCTTTAAATATCTTGCGGAGCTTGTCCCTTCTGAAAGAGTAAACCTTGTTCTTCTTCTCCTCTAGGGAAGGCCTATCTCCTCCCAGCAATGGATTTCGAGACCGGTTGGTTTTGGATTCACCCGCCCTTCACTTTTCTTCATTGTCGGACGTATTGAAGGCATTGGTACTGCTGGAACTCCTGCTTCTATGGTTGTCGTCCCGCTTGCTTTTCCAAGTTTTGTCTCTCTGAGAGTCCGGGGTAGACTCTTGCTTCGAGCTTTCCAGCATTTGGACTTTCTTGGTTAGCTCTTGAAACGTCTTGAGGCCTGCTGTACACAAGAATGGGACCATCCAATTGCTGAGGTTCCCAATGAGAAGGCTGACGGACTGGTCCTGCTCCAGTGGCGGTTCTTGACCGTGAGATTACGCAATCGAGCAATAGAGTCGGTGTTGCTTTCATTCTTCCTCGGCTTGGTCCTTACAAGGTCGGCAATGGAGATTTTATTGCTGACACTCATGAACCTTTGCCGAAACAGAGACTCCATTTGGGCAAAGGTAATGACGGACCCGTCTGGTATGCTCGCGTACCAGTCGAAATCGACACCGGTCAGGCTGTTGATAAATTGACGAAGAAGGAGCGCGTCATTGCCCTATGTATTTCCGCACGAAGCTTAGAAGTGGGCGACGTGCTGATTTGAATTCCCCGTTCCGTCAAATCTTCCGAACTTAAGAATGACGTAGCCGCTCGGGAACTCGATCGGATCGTATTGTGAGGGATATGGCTTCCCACTACTGTCAACTTCTTTCTGAGCTTCAGCTTCAGCCACCAATGTTTTAACTTTGCTGGTGACCAAATCCATTATCCGATCTTGTGTTAGTGGGATAGTGCTATCTAGGGCCAAGGCATCCCCAGAAGCGGAATATGGCCGGCTTTCGTGCGGCTCGACCATTCTTGGACCCAAAGGAACAGGCATTGGCTGCTTCGGATTGTCATCACTCGGCTGATTAGTAGCGACTTGTGCTTGATTGTGAGGCGCTCGAGCAATTTGAGCCATAAGCTGCATCACAACGTTCGTTAAGTCGTCAATCTTCGAATAGAGCTTGGCCATCTCTTCATCTTTGCTTCTGAGCTGTTTTCGAAGCTCTTGAAGCAACTTTTGCTCCGCTGTCCTGGGGCGGAAAGTCAGTTCTTTCTCGCTGTCCGAGCTTGACTCTGCATGGACCGAGGGGCCTTTCTGCCTATCATCCTCATCGAGAGGGTTTTCTTCATCCAGCGGAGGCAGCTGTTCTTGGGCAGCGGCAACCACATTCAAGCCAGATTAGGCTTGGGATGTGGTGGCCCCATCCTTGCTTTTTCTGCGAAGATTGTCGCTGGGGCACCCGCCTGCCATATAGATCGTATGGATAATATATCCAGACGTCTTTTTATTTTCGGCGGCTGATTTCATAGATCGCTGTCTTGACCCCCCTATTTCAGTAGCGGGCAGTCGATTGAAGGCGGATGGCCTGGCCGGATTCTTGAATGGTGCTGGCGCTTCTTTCCTGGATTTGCCCCGCTGCTTTCGCGTGGCACAGAGTGCCTGATAGACTCTTGAAGAGACAGTGTCATACTTTTTCTGTTAGGGCCGGGACACGTCTCTTTGTAGCATTGTTCGGACCGCTGTCTTCTTAATTCTGGCGGTCATGGCATTTTTCTGGACCCACTTCAGAGGCTCGATGGAATTGCTGATTCTTACGTCCGACTCAGCCGTCGTCGCGAGGCGACCATGCTATTGGAACTTCATAAGATTCCATTTGGCCGAAGCTCTGGCCCTCTTGTTGGCTCGATACCTGAGCTGCTTCTGCCTTAACTTTTCTGTTCGAAGCACCTGGCAGACTTCGGCACTTTGGGAAGACGCCGTAGACTGGGCGATGGAGGATTTTGGAGATACGCTCGATTGTGCATTTGTTTGAGTCATCACCTGAGCTCCTCCGCGACATTTGATGTTGCCCTTTGTACCGGAGGTCTTGCCCCCCGCTGGAGCACCAGAGAGTCGTTCAGACACCGTCTTAAGTTTCGGTTGTGGTGTCTTGGCGATCACGACATTCGGCCCCTTGCCCCTTGAGACCGGCTTGGCCACCTGTTTCGCCGGGATTTCTGCCAGATGAGTGCTTCCGGCAGGGTAGATGATGACGAAACCAAACTGGCGGGGCAGTTCCTCCTACTGTCGACTGAGGCTTGCGGGGAGAACCACACGAGCATTGACCTTGACCACGTACGGGATCGGGGTCACATTGGAAGCTGAATTCATCTTGGGAGACATTGTCGCCGAAAGTTGATTACTGCACAGAAAAAAAACATCATTTCAGTATAGGTAATCGATCTGTATATTGATTGAGTTCGCATGAACGTTTAACCCAAAATATGGGAGGAGAGAAACGTCCCACTGGGCATGCCAGAGCCTTAGGGTGTTTTTCGTCACCCCATTGAGATGGGAATACGCGCGCGCTTGTCAGGCGCATTACAGGTTACACCTGCCTAAGGTAGGCTGGGGTTTAATAATGGTGGGGATCTGAATCTCCAGCAGCCGCGGACTAAGCTGTCATTAATTACCCCTCGCCATTGGAGCGAGGGAACCTCCGATTGACGGGTTAAACTGGCCATGCGAACTCAATGTGCAGTGTACGTGTGTCTTGTTTTGGAGGGGGGCTTGGATATATCGGGAGCCACGCAGAGTTTTTACGGGCGTCCCGCTACCCGGATAGCGGGTTGGGGGTCAAGGGGGATAGCATCCCCCTTGCGGGGTGTGGGGCAGCGCCCCGGCCCAGAAAATTTTTAGAGGGACGGTGTTATAGAGCGTGTGAGTATATATATATATATATATATACATGTATACATATATATAAAAAGGGGGAAAAAGCGCCCAAAGGATGCGCGGGGCCAGCGTCTTGAGCGCTGTGCGCTTAGGTATTGTACGCTTAGGCGCTAGCGCACTACGTATCTGACATGTGGGCGCTGGGAGCTCGAGTGCTAGCGCACCACGTGTCGGCACGTGGGCGCTGGGCACTTGAGCGCTGGGCGGTTGAGCGCTATACGCTCGAGCGCTAGTGCACCATGTGTCGTCATGTGGGCGCTTGGCGCTTGAGCGCTGGGTGCTGGAGCGCTAGGCGCTCGAGCGCTGGCGCACCACATGTCGGTACGTGGGCGCTGGGCGCTTCAGCGCAAGGCGCTCGGGTGCCGGCGAGAAAAAAAGAGGCTTTTAGCCCCAGAAACACACGAAAGAGAAATTATAGTTGAGTTATACTCCTAAGATGTTTTGAAGCTGATGAAGGGCTTCTCCCCTTAAACCCTAGTTCTTCCCCAAAGTGGGGTTTCTACAGATGGGTCACTTTCTTCTTCCTTTGTTGGTCGGATCTTGAAGATCAAGAAGTGTGAGATTTTAAAAATATCTTCTTTTTAATATCTGATGGTTGATCTGAGTTCCCCTTTATGGGTTTTGTGGTGAAAAACTATTTAGTTTTATAAAAGGAAGAGTAAAACTCTTGATTTAATTCAGAAAAAAGAAGAAGGTTTTAGAACCTTGAGGAAGGAGAGAGATCTCAGATCTAGATTTGCTCTTTTTAGAGAGAAAACGTTGTTGGGATATTTTCATTATCCTTGCCTTTATAGGCTATACACTTTACACATAGCCCCTTGTTCTTCACAAAATGGCAATTTGCCTAGCCCATGGCTCATGTGCCATTTCTTTTTGCACATAAGCCACGGGTTTTACAATTTTTTTTGCGTTATGCCTATTTTTCTTACATTTATTCATAAAATAAAATAAAAGAAATACAACAAAATTATTTATTACAAAATTTTTATCTTAGAATGGGGGGAGGCCGACCGTTTCATGTTCGGGCTCGACCCGGGCATGGGCCTACTGGATCTGGGCTTGAGCCCACTTGACTTGGGGTTGATTTTGATTTTGACTTGGTCAACCGGGGTGTAAATTTTTACCCCAACAGATGCTTCCCGAAACCTTGCTACCGTCCTAGGTAACCCTGCAGTCTTGAGCTCACACATATTTCCTCACATGGCTTCTTCTTCACCTCCACTCTTTCCCTCTCATGTATTGAGAATCCTAGGGTGCATTTGTAAGTCCATGTCACGCACCCCACGAACTTGCGGGGAGGCAGAATATATGAAAAATGATTATCAAAGCTTCGTAACATGGACTTGAGCGCATGAATCGTATCTAAACCATTGCTAACTATCTACTAGAGGTTTAACTACTCGGATACGAAGTTATACCTCACGTTACTTGTCCTTCGGGTCTTCATCGCGGTCCTCCACTCCTCGTAGGCTCCTTGGAACATCGGCACCTCAACGGCCTCCTCGAATCAAAGACGATCCACCCGAAAGCTCCTACGCCAAGCTTAATCTCAAACTTGAGATAACTAGGTTCCTTAAAGTGCTAATCTAAGCTACATAGGGGATATAGAGTGAGATTATGGATGTATTAGTCTAGCTAACCCTTGATCTCAACTCATGAAAGGTTAGGGTTAGGGTTTGAAGAGAGAGTGAGCTTGAGGAGAGAGAAGGTGAAGATGATCATCAAATGATAATGAACTCTCATAATATATATGAAGCATTACTTTTTTATCCCAAGATGAAATAAAAGAATTAACAACCATGCTTCATAAATATCTATGTGTGATTCATCTCCATGAGTCATTAAGCATTTATGATGCATTAATGACATGGATGAATCACACAAATGAGTCAATAATCTCATTTAATGCAATGCCACCTTACCCCCCAAGTCACCACTCTTCTAGAAGCTTCCCGAAAAATTACGAGAACGCCCCTCCAGTCCGTGAAAACACGTAAAAACTTTAGACTGTATAAATCCAATAACCCGATACTAGAATCTGGCTTAAACCAAAGCCGGCTAGTAAAAACTGTCCGAAAAGTCGTACGTGCGTAAACACACGTATGCGTCCGAACCCTTGTCGTAAAACTATACGACGTCTATATCGTTTCGCCTGGAGCAGGAAAACTCTCTGTGTGAGACTCTAAAGACTCGACACTACGCTGGCAGTGGGTTTAACAACAAACCGCAAGCGGCACTAGCTGTACGTAACGGTCCCCAGGTAGATGTCGATAAGAAGGCCGATGAGGAAAACCATCTTAACCCCTACTGAGCCTGATGTGACAATCTCCGTACTGTCCGGTCTGTTCGTCTAAGGCTATCGCATATCAAACCTAGGGAGCGACAAGCGTCAGTCCCCTAATAGCTGTATGAGTCGTGTCGGGGCGAAGCCCATTACACCCTGAGAAGCTACTGGAACCTACCAGTATATCTCGTTTGCCCTGGCCAGGGACATTGCGTAATGGCTCTCTGACACAGCGCGATATCAACTCCCAATACCGAGAGAGACGAATCCTATCTAACCGCTACTGCCTCCAAGTACTCGGGACTGCACCCAACTGCTATCTGTTTGCACGACTCCTTTGAGCCGTGGTAGGGTAGCAATCTAAGAACAGTGGGACACACTCGAGGCGAAGTAGCAGTGTCAAGTCTGCGGACTATGCTGTACTCATGTCACCTGGGAACTGTTAACTGACGATGGGTATAATACCAACCAATCAGTTCCCCGGCGAGTCATGTCAGGTATACCCGTAACCTAACGAGCACCTGTATACTATCTCTAGTACGACGTACTGATGGCTGTAGGAAAGACCATCTCCCCAACTGGTATGAGAAACGTACACACTTAGTATACTCCGAATATCGATGTCCTATCTCGATAATCCAACGACCAGGGACCTGTATAGGGTGTTGCTTACAGACTACCCAGCCCCCACTAGTGTGACTGCCATCACGACGCTAGTAATCAAGCAAAGATCCTATGGGCTCTACTAATATGTATAAGTGATACGTTACAAAAAACATATGCACATATTAAAGTAGACTCAAACCAAGTAGCATACTACCATGTTTAGCAAGACTGTTATATACAACTGTGAATATCCCAAGTTTCCATTAAGTAATATACAACCTAGTATGATACAATAATGGCCCCTAGGGCATATGCACTAACAATCTCCCACTTGCACTAGGGCCATGAGCTGGCATATCGTAGACCTATCATCTCGAATAGCCTCTCGAACTGCGTCTGAGGAATGGCCATTGTGAATGGATCAGCAATGTTATCCTCCATCTTTACTCTCTTCACCTCGATCTCCCGGCGATCTATGATCTCTCTGATCAGGTGATACCGCCTTAAGATGTGTCTGGACTTCTGATGGGACCTGGGTTCCTTCGCTAAAGCTATAGCGCCGTTGTTGTCACAATACAGAGGTATTGGACCAACACTGGAAGGAACCACCTGAAGTTCTGTGAGGAACTTCTTCATCCAGACAGCTTCTTTTGCGGCATCACAAGCACCTATGTACTCCACTTCCATCGTTGAGTCTGCAACGGTCTCCTGCTTGGAACTCTTCCAACAGACCGCCCCTCCATTGAGGGAAGAGACATAACCCGACATGGATTTGGAGTCATCTTTGTCACTCTTGAAGCCGGAGTCGGCAAAGGCCTCCATCTGGAGGTCTTTTCTGCCATACACTAAGAACATCTCCTTAGTCCTCCTCAGGTACTTGAGAATGTTCTTTACTGCTATCCAGTGATTCTCCCCTGTGTTTGCTTGATACCGGCTTACTACGCTCAATGCGTATGCTACATCTGGTCTGGTACATAACATCGCATACATTATAGAGCCTACTGCTGAAGCGTAGGGTATAATCGACATGCGATCCCTTTCCAAATCAGTCTTGGGAGACATATCTTTGGAGAGGGTGATTCCGTGACAAGCCGGTAAGTTACCACACTTAGAATCTTCCATACTGAATCTCTTCACTATGGTGTCTATGTACCTGGACTGCGAAAGTCCCAACATCCTTTTTGATCTATCACGATAGATCCAGATCCCCAGAATGTAGGTGGCATCACCTAGGTCTTTCATGGAGAATTTATGCGACAAGAATCTTTGGACTGACTGTAACATAGGAATATCATTTCCTATTAGGAGAATGTCATCCACATACAAGACGAGGAATACTACAGCTCTCCTTACAATCTTACTGTATATGCATGGTTCATCTGGATTTTTGATAAAGTCAAATTCTTTGACAGCATCATCAAAACAGATGTTCCAACTCCGCGATGCCTGCTTTAGTCCATAAATGGACTTAAGCAGCTTGCATACTTTACCGCTGCTCCCACTCTGAATGAATCCCTCTGGCTGATCCATATAGACGCTCTCTTCTAAATTTCCATTTAGAAAAGCCGTCTTTACGTCCATCTGCCAGATCTCATAATCGTGGAACGCAGCAATAGAAAGAAGGACCCTAATGGATTTTAGCATACCTACTGGAGAAAAGGTCTCGTCATAGTCCAAACCAGGTCTTTGACGGAAACCCTTTGTAACAAGTCTAACTTTATAGGTTTCAACCTGTCCATCTACACCAATCTTCTTTCTGAAGATCCATTTGCATCCTACGGGTTTTACCCTATCTGGAGCAAAGTCCAAAGTCCATACTTTGTTAGTGTACATGGACTCCATTTCGGTCCGCATTGCATCCAGCCATTTTACTGAGTCACCGCACTGAATGGCTTGCTGGAAGCTAGTAGGCTCATCATAGTCAATAGTGCAATCCTCTCTATCCCCGTCTATGAGAAAACCGTAGTATCTCTCAGGCGGATGAGATTGCCTACTACTCCTGTGGAGTGGCATCGGGATGTCCCGTTCTCCTGAACCTTCTTGTTCTACCAAGTTTTCAGTAATAGCTTGTGGATCTGGAATTTCTTCCAGTTCTATTGCGCTCCCACTCTTCTGATTTTCTAAAAATTCAGTTTCCAAGAAGTGGGGATGCTGAGAAACAAAAACCTTTTGTTCCTCTGCGGAATAGAAAAGATACCCCATGGAGTTCTTTGGGTATCCCACAAATTTACACAGTACTGAGCATGCCTCGAGCTTGTCCGTATGCTGTTTCTTTACAAAAGCTGGACATCCCCATGTCTTAAGATACTTAAGACAGGGTTTCTTCCCACTCCACATCTGATATGGGGTGGTAGGCACAGTCTTGGTTGGAGCCTTGTTCAAGAGATATGCAGCTGTTTCTAGTGCATAACCCCAGAAAGATCGCGGCAACTTAACCTTACTCATCATAGAACGAACCATATCTAATAGGGTTCGATTCCTCCTTTCCGATACACCGTTGTGTTGTGGTGTGTATGGAGGAGTAAGCTGAAAGAGAATTCCATTCTCTTTTAAGTAACCTAGAAACTCGGCACTTAAGTATTCACCATCCCGATCAGATCTCAGTGTCTTGATACTTTTGCCGGTTTGTTTTTCCACTTCATTCTTGTATTCTTGGAATTTCTCAAAGGCCTCGGATTTATGCTTCATTAAGAAGATATATCCATACCTAGAGAAATCCTCTGTAAAAGTAATGAAGTATGAATAACCACCCCGCGTATGTGTAAACATTGGACCGCACACATCACTGTGTATGAGTCCTAAGAGCTCGCTTGCTCTTACTCCGTGTCCAGTAAACGGAGTCTTTGTCATCTTTCCTATGAGACAAGATTCACAAGTAGCATAAGATTGATATTCGAACGGATTCAAATATCCTTCTCTATGTAACTTAGTCAACCTTCTCTCATTGATGTGTCCTAGTCTATAATGCCATAAGAAAGCCTGATTTGTTTCCGGAGACTTTCTTTTAAGTGTGTTCTGGACACTGAAAATCTGAACTTGATTTAATACGTATATTCCGTTTTCTAATGTACCTGACCCAATCAAATCTTGATTTAGGTGGATGTGAACCACATCTCTTGTAAAAGTAAAATCATATCCTTCCTTAGAAAGTAAGGGTACAGATATGATATTACAGGTCGTACCTGGTATATAAAAACAGTTATATAGAATCAATATCTGTCCAGTTGTCAGTCCAAGATGATATTCCCCTACGGATTCAGTTTTCATGCTCATTCCGTTAGCAACTGTAAGGGTCATATCTCCTATCCCGATAACCCTACGGTTTCTCAGAGCCTGCAATGAATTACAGATGTGAGTTCCTGATCCGGTATCCAATACCCAGAAAGTAGGGTTAACTGACATACAGTTCTCTATTATAAACACACTCGAAGTCAAAGCCACAACATGCTTCGTATCCTGGCTACTGGCTTCTAAAGCCCTGCAATCATTCTGCCAATGCCCAATCCCATAACAATAGGAATGTCCCTCTTTTACTATATCCAGTCCCGAAACTTTTGCCATTCTCTTTCCTTCTGCTTCCCTGGTTTCCTTTAGGGTAAAAGGCAGAGACTGTAGAATCAAATCAGTATCTGACTCGTTTCCCAACGCGGTCTCCAGGTCCTGGAGCTCATCAATACAGCTAGTCATTGTAAGGACGTTGTCCCCTACAGATGATCCGTCAGCCAACCTCGCTTGAATTACTTCGTTCGAGGTCTCATATTTTGCGATATGAGATTGCTCTCCATATACTTTGTTATGGAAAAAGATGGAAACTAAGTCCATCTTCTCGTGCTGCTTCTGGTATACACCATCAACTGAAGCTAACACGAGGCACTTAGCTTTCGCTTTATCTTTTTCCCTTATCTGACGGATATCCATATCTGGGACAGTGGAAACTGGACCTGGGACGGCGGGATCGTGAGTAGTAATAGGGTGGTCCAGCTTGTCATAGGCAATGGACATCTGGACAGACTTTTGCCACTCATATAAGTAAGATTCAGTCAAATTATTATCTAGATGTAACCTATGTGTGGTCACAAGGTCGCTGCAATTTAAGAGAGAGAAGAAAATATTATTAGCATGATGCTCTTGCAAGTTTAGAGTGGTTTAATTTATCTAAACAGGATGGCTCCCACTATTTCTCGAATCCTCCTCAAACAATAAAAGAAGAATTAGCCAGGACTATTCTCACCATACAATTCTTGCTTAAACGTTCAGCCAGGTCAGTGTCGATACTTCGAGGGAGGTTTTCCAACGCTTTCGCGAAGTTCCTTAATTAAATAACCTCTTTTCTCTGGGGGCGTATCCCCGCTGACACCTTTCTAGGCACCTACTTGATTTATAGCATTGATCGTTAAGTGACGAATCTCCTGATAAGTAGCATGTACTCATAGTAGGATCGGGATCCAAAATATCATCGTATGATAATGTTGAAAGAATCCTACCAACATTCATCAAACTCCAAAATGGTATGCATCTCTCTGCAAATTTCAG
Source organism: Agapanthus africanus (assembly GCA_030015575.1). Classification (NCBI taxonomy): domain Eukaryota; kingdom Viridiplantae; phylum Streptophyta; class Magnoliopsida; order Asparagales; family Amaryllidaceae; genus Agapanthus; species Agapanthus africanus. Next base: position 191,076,787 of record JASDDO010000001.1, read on the forward strand.
TTTCCTTAGAAATTCCCGATATAGATTTTTGCCCCATGCTCTTATGACCTTGACGAAGGTCAACAAATCATAAGTCACATATCAAGTTCTACCCGTCATTGTCCAGGTTAATTTGAACCCACCCGTACATACCCTTGACGAAGGTCAACAAGGTAATACGACTGTCCCAAACCAACGCATCTATCTATGCTACATATGAACACCCAACAGCTACCAATCACTATGCCTTGACGAAGGTCAACAAACATAGCTTGAATACTATTGAATATCCATATGAAATGACGGAGGGCTACGACTGGTTTTAGCAAAACCGTGAACGTAGTGAACTTGATATAATTGAAGGAACCTGATACTTTTTAAAAGGAGTGGTTAAAGCTCCGCAATTAAAAATTCTGATCTTTTAAAAATAACCGAGTGGTTTCTTTTAAATTTGTTCCTACAATTGAACTTTGGTTTATTTGCTTTGCATTATAATAATGCGTCCCATCATTTATCCTATCATTGCAGAAAACAACGAAAATACCACGTCCTCTTATACCATCCGCATTTGCCATGGGGTCCCGTCATCACCCGTTTGGTTACTTAACTAACGACAGAGCGGGGGCTGGGCTAGCGCGGGTGTAAAACATAAGTGACGTCTAATAGCTATCATATATAGATATTATACATTCGTCAGACGCAATAATAAGCATTCCAGATCACAGATGAACTTTATTGGATTTATTAGCAATACGCATTTGCTTTGAGCCTGCAATAAAAGACGGATTACACAGTTGTGATGAATAGCCATTACCCCGACCCTAGACCCCTACGGGTACGGCAAACTACCCGCCAAGTACCCGAAGTGAAGCGGTCTCCATCAACAACGTGAGTAGGCCACTAAACACTTCGACGTACCCGGTAGTTTGTGTACCCCACCTTGGGTCTATCCTAGGAGCAAAAACAGTAAAAATAAATAATACAACGGTGGCTACAACCGCAACCTGGATGTGCCCCGTAAAAGAATATTATATCAAATTACATTTACATTGAATGAATGAATATTAAACACATCTCAAACCCCGGCTAACCATCACAACAGTCCTACACAGTTCATATACACAAACAGTAAACATTTCAGAAATGTGCAACCCCCTGCCAACCGACATACTAGCAGTTAGGGGAGATTTACGAACACATTAAACATTACAGATAAAAACCCAATTAGCAAATATCTTAGAATATCGATCGATAACCAAATTCCGTGTTTACCCCAAAAGCCAACCAGCAATGAAGCAACCTGGGTAGAAACAGAACATACAGGAAGACAAAAACCCAAAAATTATGAATTACGGTGAAACTCCGAGTCAACTCGGCGTTGACAAGGCGGCGGATCCGCGGCAGAAGCTCTCTATTGCCGCGGATCCGCGGCCGTTTTACCGAGTCACTGGCTCGTATTTTCCCATAACTCATATATTTCCCTGCTGTGAATTTTAAGGTATGCCAAAAAAGATTTCAGACACTTTTAAAATTAACAGAAACTTAGGGTTTCGAATTTTTTGTTTTCATGTTTTTGTGTCGATCGAACTTCTAATCAATTGCTAACAAGCTAGTAATGGTTTAGTTGGCTCTGATACCACTGTAAGTACATGTCACGCACCCCACGAACTTGCGGAGAGGCGGAATATATGAAAAACGATTATCAAAGCTTCGTAACACGGACTTGAGCGCATGAATAGTATCTAAACCATTGCTAACTATCTACTAGAGGTTTAACTACTCGGATATGAAGTAATACCTCATGTTACTTGTCCTTCGGGTCTTCATCGCGGTCTTCCACTCCTCGTGGGCTCCTTGGAACATCGGCACCTCAACGGCCTCCTCGAATTAAAGACGATCCACCCGAAAGCTCCTATGCCAAGCTTAATCTCAAACTTGAGATAACTAGGTTGCTTAAAGTGCTAATCTAAGCTACCTAGGGGATATAGAGTGAGATTATGGATGTATTAGTCTAGCTAACCCTTGATCTCAACTCATGAGAGGTTAGGGTTAGGGTTTGAAGAGAGAGTGAGCTTAAGGAGAGAGAAGGTGAAGATGATCATCAAATGAGATAATGAACTCTCATAATATATATGAAGCATTACTTTTTTATCCAAAAATGAAATAAAAGAATTAACAACCATGCTTCATAAATATCTATGTGTGATTCATCTCCATGAGTCATTAAGCATTTATGATGCATTAATGACATGGATGAATCATACAAATGAGTCACTAATCTCATTTAATGCAATGCCACCTTACCCCCCAAGTCACCACTCTTCTAGAAGCTTCCCGAAAAATTACGAGAACGCCCCTCCAATCCGTGAAAACACGGAAAAACTTTAGACCGTATAAATCCAATAACCCGATACTAGAATCTGGCATAAACCAAAGCCGGCTAGTAAAAACTGTCCGAAAAGTCGTACTTGAGTAAACACACGTATGCGTCCGAACCCTTGTCGTAAAACTATACGACCTCTATATCGTTTTTCCTGGAGCAGGGAAACTCTCTGTGTGGGACTCTAAAGACTCGACACTACGCTGGCAGTGGGTTTAACCACAGACTGCAAGCGGCACTAGCTGTACGTAACGGTCCCTAGGTAGATGTCGATAAGAAGGCCGATGAGGAAACCATCTTAACCCCTACTGAGCCTGATGTGACAATCTCCGTACAATCCGGTCTGTTCGTCTAAGGCTATCGCATATCAAACCTAGGGAGCGGCAAGCGTCAGTCCCCTAATAGCTGTATAAGTCGTGTCGGAGCGAAGCCCATTACACCCTGAGAAGCTACTGGAACCTACCAGTATATCTCGCTTGCTCTGGCCAGGGACTTTGCGTAATGGCTCTCTGACCCAGCGCGATATCAACTCCCAATACCGGGAGAGACGAATCCTATCTAACCACTACTGCCTCCAAGTGCTCGGGACTGCACCCAACTGCTACATGTTTGCACGACTCCTTTGAGCTGTGGTAGGATAGCAATCTAAGAACAGTGGGACACACTCGAGGCGAAGTAGCAGTGTCAAGTCTGCGGACTATGCTGTACTCATGTCACCTGGGAACTGTTAACTGATGATGGGTATAATACCAACCAATCAATTCCCCGGTGAGTCCTGTCCGGTGTACCCGTAACCTAACGAGCACCTGTATAGTACCTCTAGTACGACGTACTGATGGCTGTGGGACAGACCATCTCCCCAACTGGGATGAGAAGCGTACACACTTAGTCTACTCCGAAATATCGATGCCCTATCTCGATAATCCAACGACCAGGGACCTATATAGGATGTTGCTTACAGACTACCGAGCCCCCACTAGTGTGACTGCCATCACGACGCTGGTAATCAATCAAAGATCCTATGGGCTCTACTAATATGTATAAGTGATACGTTACAAGAAACATATGCACATATTAAAGTAGACTCAAACCAAGTAGCATACTACCATGTTAGCAAGACTGTTATATACAACTGTGAATATCCTACACTTCCATTAAGTAATATACAACCTATTATGATACAATAATGGCCCCCAGGGCATATACACTAATAGCATTGAGACAAAATGATCACACACTATCTCTATATCATCTTGGACATCTCGGCTAGCAAACTTGATGTCCGAGTTGCTTCGGTTTAGAAGTGGGAGCCCGTATAAAGAATCCTCGACGTGGAGCCTCTTCGACGAGGGAGACCGAAGAGCGAACATGATCGAGGAAGCCGCAACACCTCTAGGAGCATGGAATGGTAGAAGACCGAAGGACACGAACCGTTCGGTATAACCATCTAACTCCTAGTTTACATGTTTGCTAGTATTGGGTGTTTGGTTCGATCTTGTGTGGGTTTGTTTGTGCCAAAGTTTTTAAGTTTTTGTTCCGCATTTGGCCATGGTTTGGTGGCCGGGGAGCCGGCAAAACCCAACAGCTCCCACGTATATGTTTGCCATCATAATGCTGGTAGTCAAGCAAGAATCCTATGGGCTCTATCAACATGTAATAGTGATGATAAAGACAAAGCATATATCATACTATCATTTCGAGTAAGACTGCTATACCGGTATAGGCCCCACTTTCAACCATCATAATCACCTTCTTGCGATTACGATAATTGCCTTGAGGGCACTATAGCCAACAGAGCCATCCTGATTAGATAAGATAATAACCTATCTAATTTGCAGAGAGTGCACGCTAATGCATTTCCTTCTCTCTCTCTCTCTCCACGCAGCAGCCAATGTAGCACCTTAATCAAGATAATAATATGGATGTATTGACCGAACCCGCTTATTATACTAAGCTGGGAAATGTTGGTTCCTTAGGAATAGGGGAATATTAGGATTCCCGCGCTACCCTTATGAAGAAACAGCATGTTGATGCATCTTTTTCGGGTGTGTTCATTACCGAGAACTGATTCTCAGTTTGTTCTACGTCCTGGGTATTGGATACCGGATCAGGATCCCACGTATGTAATTTGTTACATGGGCTAAAGAAAGGTAGAGAACTGGGAAAGGGTGATAAATCTCTAACAGTAGGGAATGGTGCAATTGTTGCAACCAAGGCAGTTGGCGAATATCACCTTGTATTATCAACTGGTAATACATTGATTCTGAACGACGATTACTATGTACCAAAGATGATATGCAACATTATATCGGTTTCTTTGCTAACTAAAGAAGGATATAATCTCATATTAGAGGATATTGTTATGAACATTTTCCAAATCAAGTGTTGATTGGATTTGGTATGTTATGTAGGGGTATATACGTTCTTAATCAAAGTACAGTTCTTAACGTACAGAACACAAACAAGAGGAAAAGTTCAGAAAGGAACGAGGCCTTCTTGTGGCACTGTAAACTAGGTCATATCAATGCGACAAGATTGGCTAAGTTGCATAAAGATGGATATTTGAATCCGTTCGAATTTTCATCTTATAAAACTTGCCAGTCATGTCTCAAAGGCAAGATAACCAAAACACCTTTTACTGGACACGGAGAAAGAGCTTCACTCTTGGACTGATACATAGTGATGTATGTAGTCCCATGTCTACACATGCCAGAAATGGTTTCCCGTACTTTATTACATTCACTGATGATCTCTCAAGGTTCGGACATGTATTCCTGTTGAAACACAAGTTTGAAGTTTTTGAGAAATTTAAGGAATATAAGTGCGAAGTTGAAAACCAGACGGGTAAGAACATTAAAATCCTTCGATCAGATCGGGGAGGAGAATAGTTGAGCACAGAATTCTGTGATTATCTAAAAGAGAATGGGATTCTCTCTCAGCTTACTCCTCCGTATACGCCACAGCACAATAGTGTACCGGAGTGGAGGAATCTCACCATATTAGATATGGTGCGCTCTATGATGAGTACTACTGAGTTACCTATTTCTTTCTGGGGTTATGCGCTTGAGACAGCCATATACCTATTGAATAGAGTTCCGACCAAATCCGTGCCTACCACTCCATATGAGATATAGAATGGAAGGAGACCATCTCTTAAACGAGTTAAGATATGGGGTTTCCCGGCCTATGTTAAAAAGAAAAATTCAGACAAACTCGAGGCAAGGTCTGTTATGTGCAAGTTTGTGGGATATTCAAAAGATTCATATGGACATATCTTCTACCACACTGAGAAACAAAAGGTGTTTGTTTCTCAATATGCCACCGTTTTAGAAAAAGAATTTCTTATAAAAGAAATTAGTGGCAATGAGGTAGAACTGGAAGAAGTTCCAAAAGCACAAACTACGACTGACAATTTGGTTAAACCAGAGGACCCAATAGTACCAAATGAACCCCAACCACTCCGCAGATCTAGTAGGGTTCCTCATCCACCAGAGAGATACTACGGTTTTCTCGTAGATGGTGGGAGAAAGGATTGCATCATGGAAAATGATGACCCTATTAGTTTCGTGTAGTCCATCACAAGTGAAGACTCTGTGAAATGGATGGATGCTAGGTGATCCGAGATGGAATCCATGTACACTAACAAAGTATGGACTTTGGAGGTTGCTCTTGAAGAGGTAAAACCTATTGGGAGCAAGTGGATCTTCAAAAAGAAGATTGGTGTAAATAGAAAAGTTGAGACTTTCAAAGCAAGACTTGTAGCAAAAGGTTTTCGCTAACGACCTCGTGTCGACTATGATGAAACCTGTTCTCCTGTCGCTTTACTTAAGTCCATCAGGATCCTACTTGCCATTGCTGCATACCATGACTACGAAATCTGGCAGATTGACATCAAGACTACTTTTCTAAATGGTGATTTAGAAGAGAGCGTGTACATGATACAACCATAGGGCTTCGTAGACAGTAGGAGAAGCGGAAAGGTGTGCAAGCTGCTTAAATCCATCTACAATCCATCTACGGATTGAAGCAAGTATCGCGGAGCTGGAAACATCTGTTTTGATGAAGCTGTCAAAGAGTGTGACATCATCAAAAATGTAGATGAACCTTGTATATATAAGAAGGCTGTAGAGAGTAAGGTGGTCTTCCTCGTATTGTACGTGGATGACGTACTCTTGATAAGAAACGATGTTCCTATGCTAACACTCGTTCAAGCTCTTCTTATCACATAAGTTCTCCATGAAAGATCTAGGTGAAGCCTCCTATATCCTGGGGATAAAGATCTATAGAGATAAATCTTAATGGATGTTGGGATTGTCCCAATCCAAGTACATAGACACCATACTAAATAGGTTTAGTATGGAAGATTCCAAGCGAGGTAATTTACCCACTTGCTCAGGAATCACTCTCTCCAAAGAGATGTCTCCCAAGACTGATTTGGGAGAAGGCTCACATGCAAGGGATACCCTATGCTTCGGCAGTCGGGTCAATCATGTATGCGATGTTGTGTACTATACCGGATGTTAGCTTACTCACTAAGTGTAGTAGGAAGGTATCAATCAGATCCTGGGGAGAAAACACTAGACAGCTGTGAAGAACATTCATAAGTACTTAAGAAGGACTAAAGAAATGTTCTTGGTGTATGGTAACGGTGAACTCCAGGTGGAGTCGTTTACCGATTCGAGCTTCCAGAGTGATAAGGACAACAATAAGTCAGTCTCGTGTTTTTTCTTTAACCTCAATGGAGGGGCGGTGTGTTGGAAGATTTCCAAGAAAAACATCGTAGCAGACTCGACGATGGAAGCTGAATACATCGTTGCCAACGATGCTGCTAAAGAGGTTGTCTGGATGAAGAAGTTCATTGCTGAGCTTGGGTGTGGTTCTATCCATTGTGCATCCAATACCTATGTATTGTGATAACAATGGAGCTGTGGCTTTGGCCAAGGAACCCAGGTCCCATCAGAGATCCAAACATATTCTTAGGCGATATCACCTAATCAGGGAGATAGTAGATCGCCGAGAGATTGAGGTCAGGAGAGTTGACAGCGAGGACAATGTAGCGGATCTTACTAACGAAGGCCCTCCCCAGAAACAATTTCAGAGACTTTTTGGGATGTTGGGTATGAGATACTACAACACATGGCCCTAGTGAAAGTGGGAGATTGTTAGGAATATGTATGCCCGAGAGGCCATTATTGTACATGTGATGTATATTATAGTGGATGCTTGGACATATATATCGAGGACTTTCTTGCTCTATATGATAGTATGCTATCTGGTTACTCTTTATCTTAACATGTTGACTGGTATTCTTTACTGTCTTTCTCTCACATGTTGGTAAAGCCCTTAGGATATGTACTTGACTATCAGGATTATGATGAGAATCATACTAGTGGGGCAGGGTGGTCCAAAAGTACATCCTTTAATCAATTTCTAGTCGAGGGGATATCGAGACTAGGGCATCGATATTCCAGAGTAGACTAGTATATACGTTTCTTGTCCCTTAGATGACGATGGTTGATCCCACAACCATTGGTGTGTGACATCTATGATTGTATATAGGTACTCATTAGAGAATGGGTACACCGAACAGGACTCGTCGAGGACTCCTAGTTGGTAGTATACCTATCATCAGATAGCAATCCTCTGGTGACACTGGTATAGGTTAGTCTGTAGACCCAAGATCGTCATAGAGTCTTGTATGGCTCCCACTGTGCTTTGATTTCCTCCAAACCACGCTCAAAGGAGACATGCAAACAGGTGAATTTTGGGTACAGTCCGAGTCACATGAAGGCAATGAGCGATAGGAGGGGTTTCGTTTCTCCCGGTATTGGGGGGTTGATGTTGCGCTATGCTCGATTGGCTATAAATGGAAGTCCCTGGCCCAGGGCTGCTGCTGAGATTCACTGATAAGAGTTATCAGTAGTTTCTCGAACTGTTATAGACCAGACATCGGCATGACTTATCATGTTACTAGGGTCTGACGTTTACCCACCCCTAGACATGATATACGACATCAGATGAAGAGACCGGACTGTATGGTAGTGTTACTGATAGGCATCATCGCCAGTATGGACGAGCTTGCTTATTGATCTTCATATCTCTTAATACCTGGGTAGCCGTTACGTCCAGCTAGTACCGCTGATGGCTTGTAGGCGATTGATGTGATCATCACTTACTGCTGGCGTATTGACGAGTCTTTAGAGTCCCACACAGAAGTTTCCTGGTTCAAGCAAAACAAGTAGGGCACATATGTTGATATGTGCGTGGGCCTGATTAAATTCGAGTATGTGATACGGTATTGTAATCTGGCAGTTACCTGTTATCGGTGAGGTTATATATGATATAATCAGATTATTGAATCAAGTGTTGATTTGATAATGTGATACACAAATAAATGATATTAGTCGGTCGTATGTGATATAACCGGATTATTAGATCAAGTGTTGATTTAATAATTTGATATAAATTATATTTGATATAATTATATATTAACTAATATCATTAGCTCACTAAAAACTTTATTAATATATATATATATATATATATATATTATATGTATGTATATTTATATATATATGTATATATTATTAAATGAAGCATGGCTTGATTTTCTATTTTAAGAAATAGAAAAAATGAGGTGTAATTGTGGAGATATTTTGGGGTATGGTTAAGGCATGGTTTTTATCATATAATATTGGCCTTTGACTCACTATTCAAGTATGGTTGCAATTTGGAATTGCACTTTATTCCATGCTTGAATAATGTGAGGAGAGATATTCATCATTCATTCTTCACTTGGTTATTTTCATGCTTAGCCATTTTCTTTGATGAGCTCTTGCTCTCTCTTGCTTTCTAAAATTCTAACATCATCTCCAAGCTCAAAACCCTCACATGTGATATGAATCATTGAGCTTGTGAGATCCTTAGTGAGCTTTCAGAACCCCTACTTCATCATCCTACACTTGACTAGCGATCAAGTGTAGCGTGTTTCCTACACTAAAAGAGTTTAGTGTAGAGGTAGCTTAAGCTAGAGGGACTTCGGGTTGGATGGTCTTCGGCGTGAAGATCACGAAGGAGGCTTGTTCAACTCGAGCAGGAGCCTAGTAGAGTCGCATAGACCACAACCCCAAGCTAATGAAGAGAAGGACTCGATCTACGAGGGTATAACCTTTTTTCCTTCTTTCTAGCAGTTTATATCATCATAGCAAAATCCTAATCTTCTAGTAAAGATCTTGTTAGTCTAACTTAGCACCTAATAAAATTAAAATTTGGCATACTTGATGCTACTAAAACCTCATGGTGATCCTAGGCTGGACTTTCATAACCATGACCGAGTAATTTCTTGCTTGCTAGGATTTGTAGGATTAGGTAGAATAATGGATGAAATATCGCTTAACTTCTTTTGACATTTTAATGTTTATAAATCTTAGCAAAATAAATATTAACCCTCTTATTAGGAACGCTATCAATTAATGATAGTCACGCCATGATTTTAGATTTGTTATTACTTGTTTTGTTAAGGGCTTGAGATAAATAGAGATCAATGGAAGGACAATAGGCAGTAGTGGAAAACCCTGGTTCCCTCCAAAAACCCTAATTCACATTCATCGCTATCTCTCTAGTATTAAACAATTAAAAGATAAAAAGAATCATTTCTAAATTTTCATCCATTAACTACTAAGTCATATAAACCCTACAAGCCTTTCTATTATAAAATTTTCTACACATCTTAATTTAAAACGACAAGAATCCCTTCTCTTTTTTATCTGTAGGGTTGCTAGGCACACGTACAATGGTCTACGAGGCATCAACCATGCCCGATTTAAAATTTAGCCGTGCCGAACAACCCAAAGCCGGATCTTTAAACTAGAGTTTATGTGAAAACAAGCATGTTAAACACTTTAACACTAAGTGAAAGGGATTACAACCTTTGTAGATCTGGTCCTTCACTTCTTAAGCTCCGTGTTGTGGTCCCTTCGCTGCGATCATCGTGTTCCGGACTCTCGAGAGGCTCCGTGAAGAGAAAGATGTAAGCTTGCTTCCAATTTTCGATAACAAAGATGATCTACCTTGAAATTTTGTTAACACAAGCTAACACTCACTAAAAGAAGTGAACACCCTCATCTAAATGGCAAGAGTATATGAGGATGATGAAGTAGGATTTTTGCTCTCATTTATTATATTTTTATCACACTCGTTCATCACTTGGAAAAAAGCTAGTAAGCTTTTTCCATGAAAGAAAGAAGAAGGAAGAAGAAGATGAAAAAAATTATTGTCAAACCTTTTGTGATGAATAATGAAAGGATAATGATGAATAATGCAACCATGGTTGCTAAATATTTGTAGAGAATTAACCAAGGGTGTAGGGTTTGGGTTAGGTTAAAGATGAGTCATTTGTAAATATCTTTTTCATGACAAAATAAAAACCTTCTAGAAACTTCTAGAAAGCATTAACCCAAATCAAACCCTAATCTTGTTTAATCTTTACTAATCATGTTGCATTAGTTATCATATCATGTTACAATATTATATATCACATATATAATATTTATTGTAACAAAATAAAATAATACAATTAACATATATCGCATATATATCAATGTATTACCCGAGTGAGAAAAAGAATCTTTTAGTGAGCTAATATTAGTTAATGTAATTTAATATATCATATATATTATTATACATTAAATTATCGAATCAACACTTGATCCGACAATCCGGCTATATCGCATATAACCGACTAATATATCATTTACCGATTCATCAAATCAACACTTGATCCGATAACCCGACTGATATCAAATATCACGAGAATAGAATACGGTATCTTATATCGCATTATCCTCAGTCCCGCACATATCACATACGTGCCCTTACTCCGTTTTGCCTGAGCTAAGAAACCTTTGTGTAGGACTCTAAAGAATCGTCAATACGCCGGCAGTAGGTGATGATCATATCAAACACCTACAAGCTGCAAGCGGTCAGCTAAACGTAACAGCCACCCAGGTATTAAGCGCTCAGAAGATCAACAAGAAAGCCTGTACATTCTCCTGTGAATCCAATTAGTAACACTCCCGTACAGTCTGGTCTCGTCGTCTGATATGTCACATATCTCACCTAGGGTTGGTATACGTCAGACCCCAGTAGCTTGATAAGTCGTGTCGATATGAGGTCTATAACAGTTCGAGAAACTACTGATAACACTTACGAGTAAATCTCAGCAACCCTGACCAGGGATTTCCAGTTATAGCCAATCGAACACAGCATAACATCAACTCCCTATACCGGGAGAGACGAATCCCCTCCTATCGCTCATTGCCTCCATGTGATTCGGGACTGTACCCAAAAGCCGCCTTTTTGCACACCCTCTTGGACGTGGTATGATGGAAATCAAAGCACAGTGGGAATCACACAAGACTCTATGACGATCTTGGGTCAACAGACTACTCTGTACCAGTGTCACCGGAGAACTGCCATCTGATACCATCTGGGAGTTCTCGGCAAGTCCGTCCAGTGTTCCCAGTCTCCACTGAGCACCCGTACACCATCCTTGATGTCAAACACCGATGGATATGGGATCATCCATCGCCCATCATATGGGTCAAGATGCATATACGCTGGTCTACTCTGGTGTATCGACGCCCTGTCTCGATACACCTTCAACTAGGAACAGTTATAGGATGTACTCGTCGACTACCGTGGCCCCACTAGTATGATCTCATCATAGTCCCAGTAGTCGAGTACATATCCTAAGGGCTTTATCAACATGTAACACAGAGACATTCAGATTACATGTTAAGATAAAGTACAACCAGATAGCAAACTATCATGTCGAGCAAGAAAGTCCTCCCTATATATGTCCAAGCATCCACTACAATATACATCGTATGTACAGTAATGGCCTCTAGGGCATACATATAACTAACATTATCAACTCGTCTAAAACAAGAAAAGAAATTCACGTTTCCCTACGGACGACCCGTACTCATCGCAGCTAGCTATTTGCGACACCATTATAGATTGTGGTTATTTACAGTATACGGTTACACACCTTTTCACGATCAATCAAATGGCACTGTTGCCGGGGAAACGGTCGTAATTAATTTTCTTGTTATTCGGGTTAATTTCTAATATAAAACCATAGAACATAAAAAATAAAAAATTTAAATTTAAATAAAATATAAAATAAAATAAAAACCGCATTTTGTATTTTTAACGATTTTTGTGCGAGTTTTGCGAGAAATCTGGAGCACCTAGAGCGAACCATAAGAGATTCAGAAATTATCAAATAGGAGAAGAAGAGCAATGAAGTGTTGTGCCAAAGTTTGGAGGGGTGATCTCATCACACGGCGGTGGAACCGTGGCCCATTGGTGCAATATGTGGCGAAAGCGCGGCCAAATTGCGGAGTTGATCCCCCAAACTTCTCTGGTATTCTCCTATCGTCTCCCTCTCTCTTCTAAAGCTCTAATAAACTGTTTTTACCTGCAGAATTCTTTGCAGACAGCGCCGCTAAAATTCTTTTTGCGAGTTTTAGATTTTGGTTTGTTTTGCATACTTAAACCGAATATTAAGGGGCAATAAACCCAAATTCATATTAGGTGGGGATTTCATCACCCTTCTGTGGGGTGTTTTTTGTCACCCCATTTAGATGGGAATACGCGCGCGCTTGTCAGGCGCATTACAGATTCCCCCTGCCTAAGGCAGGCTGGGCTTTATTGATTGTGGGGATCCAAATCTCCGGCAGCCGTGGACTAAGCTGCCGTTAATTACCCCTCGCCTTTGGAGCTAGGGAACCTTCGATTGACGGGTCAAACAGGTCATGCGAACTCAATGTGCAGTGTTGTGTTTTAAAGGGGTTTGGATATATCAGGGGCCTCGCAGTGTGGAGTGTATATAAAAAGAATGGGGTGAGGAGCGTCCTCAGGACGCGTGCGTAGTGCCTCGGTGCTGGGCGCCAGCAGGCCGCATGCGTGGCGCGTGGGCGCCGGGAGCCAGCGGGCCACATGAGAGGCGTGTGGAAGCTGGGTGCGCGCGGCACGTGGGCACTAGCACCGTACGCGCACGGCTCGTAGGCACTAGGTGCCAATGGGCCATGTGAGAGGCGTGTGGGCACTAGGCGCCAGCGCCTCATAGGCCCTGCATGTGATCAAGAGTTAAACTCCTACAGAAAAGGGCTTAGCCCTGGGATTAAGAGTTAAAATCTTGAAAGGATGTTGAGAGGAGACAAACTCCCAAAAGAGTTTGATTTGTGGAGTTAAACTACAAAAGATTTTAAATGGAATTAATCTCAAAAAGAATTTTATTTAAGGAGCTAAACTCTTAGAGGTTTTTTGAAATGGAGTTGAACTCCCAGAAATCTTTGAAGATAATCAAAGGGGACCCTTTTCTTCTCCCCTGAGCCCTGGATCCTCTACTAAGCCTCGGATCTTTCCCTAAGTGGGATTTTTTGAGATGGGTCTCCTTCCTCCTCCTCTTTGTTGGCTGGATCTTGGAGAAAGGGGGTGAGATTTAAAAATCTCCCCTTTTGGAGACTGATGGAAGATCCGCGTTCCTCTTTAAGGTTTTTGTGGTGAAAAACTATTTCTTTTTGGAAAAGGAAGAGTGAAACTCTTGATTTAATTCAAAAAAAGGAGAAGGTTTAGAACCTTGAGGAAGGAGAAGTAGGCGCAAAAACCCTAACTTTTTGAATGAATGAATTCTCCTATTATTTCATTATCATGTTGCCTTATATAGTCTTACAAGTTTATATATAGCCCCTTGAGCTTCACAAAATGGCATTTTGCCTATCGCATGCCTCATGTGCTCCTTTCTTTTGCACATGAGCCATGGGCTTTACAAATAATTGGCTTTATACTTATTTTTCTTATATTCATGCATGAAAATTAAATCAAAATTGTTTATTACATAATTTTCATTTTGGCATGGGGGAGGCTGGCCGCGGGGTTCAACTTAGGCATGGCCCCACTTGGCCTGGGCTTGGGCCCACCTGGCTTGGGGTTGACTTTGACTTGGTCAGCCGGGGTGTAATTTCTTACCACAACAAAGTGCCCTCCATCAATAAATGCATACTTCATATGTGGGTCTTATGCATGAAATTGATGGATCTTCTTTCACGTGGAGGCGACTTGATTTAGTTCCCGCTTATTGAGAAGGTGGCACTGCCCTTTTTACCACATGGACGGTCGATGCTAGATGTGTCTCCGACACGGAGTGTCACCGGTCGACGTTTCTTTGGCGTGGAGTGTCTGGTTGACTTGATTCCAAGGCGGAGCATAATTCCGACAAGGAGGTCGTTGCTGCCTTTTTTGCGACTTGGACGGTCAGTGCTGCCTTTTTTGTGACGTGGACGGTCGGTGCTGCCATTTTAGCGACTTGGACGATCGGTGCTGCCCTTTTAGCGATATGGACGGTCGATGTTGCCCTTTTATTGATGTGGACGGGTAGATGCTGCCTTTTTAGCAACGTGGGCGGTCGGTGCTGCCCTTTTAGCGACGTGGACGGTCGGTACTGCCCTTTTAGCGACTTGGACGGTCGGTTCTGCCCTTTAAGTGACGTGGAAAGTCGATGCTGCCCTTTTAGCGACATGGACGGTCGATGCTGCCATTTTAGCGACGTGGACGGTCGGTACTTTGATTTGACTTGCTCCGGTTTCTGCGGTGTCAGGATTTGATATGACTTGCTCCGCTTTCTGCGGTTTCGGGATTTGATTTGACTTGCTTCCGAAGTGGAGCTTGATTCCGCCAGGGAGGTTGTTGGTTGTATTGCTGACTTTACATGATTTGGGTTGACATCAGCATCGCTATACTGGAATATAGTCCTAGAAGCGAATCATCATCTGCCCTGAGAGGATTTGGGGATTTTGGTTTTGGTTTGGCATCAACACCAATACACTGGAATATGGTACCAGGAGCGAATCATCATTTTCCATAAGCGTATTTCCCTCATTCCCAGTTTAACGACTTAAGGGTCATCTGTTCCCAGTTTAACGACTTAGATGCCATCTGTTCCCAGCTTAAAGACTTAAGGGTCTATTGGATCGGAATTTTGGAATTTTGAGGTAGGGGTCGGCATCAGCGTTGCTAACACTGAAGCACGGGTGCCAGGAGCAATTCATCATTTGCCTTTGCCTATTGGGGAGCGATGGCTTAGAAGACAGGTTTAGGTCTCTATCACTTAAGGTTTTTCAATTTCATGAGCCGTAAGGGTCCCATAAAAGCATTTTCTCCCTACGAGTCGAAAGGATCTCGTAGGTGTACTTTCTCCTTAGGAGTCGTGGGGACTCCCAAGTATGTTTTTTTTCTTAAGTCGTAAGGATCTCACGAAGGTGTTTTCTTACGAGTCAAGAGGATCTCGTAAGTTTATTCTCTTCATGTATCATGAGGACACATGAGTGGGTCTTCCCAAATGGAGCATAATTCCAAGGGCGTAGACCGGCCGTTGGAATGGTGATTGCGGTGGGGTATGGGTATGATGAGAATTATTTGAGCCTATGGATTGTATACGGTAGTCACTTCGGGGATTAACCGTAAGGCTGGGAGAATTTTGTGATTTTGTTGGCGTCTATAAAGCTGCACTGGAATATGGTACCAGGAGCGACTCATCATTCGCCATTGGGACATTCAGAGATTTGAAATTTTGGTTGGCGTCTGCATCGCTGCACTGGAATATGGTACCAGGAGAGACTCATGATTCGCCACTTGGGAACTTGGATTTTGGTTGGTGTCTGCATCGCTGCACTGGAATATGGTACCAGGAGTGACTCATCATTCGCCATTTGAATTTTTTTTACCGTGATTGTAAGTCGATGTTACACACCCTACATGATGCGGGGAGGCGGAATAGGTAAAACGATCATTTTCGTTCAAGGTAACATCGACTACGCAAAAGGATCTTTGCTAAACCCTAACTAACAATCTAACTACAAGTTGAAATTACTATGAAAGAGATTATACCTCAAGATACTAGTCCTTCTTGTTCTTGTTGTTCTCCTCCTCGTCGACCTCCTCAAATCAAAGAAGATCCACCCGAGAGTGCCCACTACAAGCTTACACTTCTAACTTGAGGTAACTAAGTGACTTAGAGTGTTAATCCAAGTGACCTAAAGAATATAGAGAGTGATTAAAGATTTAATAGTCTTGTTAACCCTAGGGTTCTCAACTCATGAGAGGATTAAGGTTAAGATGAAGAAGAGAGAGCTTGAGGAGAGAGAAAGTGTTTATGATGATGAAATGAATCTTGACTCATTTGGAAATATCATGAAGCATGAAAATATCTCACTAAAAATATCTAGCCAAATATCAACCATACTTCATTTAATTCTTGAGATGAATCATCTCATGAGTCATGGTTCATTTAATGATAATTACACCTCATCTCCTCCACCTCATTAAGTTTAAATCATAAAGATAAAAACACAAATGAGTCATCTCCTTCTAGAACCATCCCTACAAATTACGAGAATGCCCCTCCCATCCGTATTTACGAAAACACGGATATACTAAGACTATATCATATCCAATAATCTAATACTAGGATCTGGCTTAAACCAAAGTCCACTAGTATAATCTGTCCGAATATCATACGTGCACAAGTACACGTATATGTTCGAACCCTGTCATAAAACCATACGACCTCTATATCATTTCGCCCGAAGTAGGCAAACCCTCTGTGTGGGATTCTAAGGACTCGACACTACGCTGGCAGTGGGTTTAACCACAGGCCGCAAGTGGTACTAGCTGTACGTAACGGTCCCCAGGTAGATGTCGATAAGAAGGTCGATGAGGAAACCCATCCGAACTCTTACTGAGCCTGATGTGACAATCTCCGTACAGTTCGGTCTGTTCGTCTAAGAACGTCGCATATCTGGCCTAGAGGGCGGCAAGCGTTAGACCCTTAATAGTGGTATAAGTTGGGTCGGGTACAATCCGAAACACCGTGAGAAACTACTGGAGCACCTACCAGCAAATATCACTTGCCCTGGCCAAAGACCTTGCATAATGGAGTTCCGAACACAGCGCGACATCAACCCCCAATACCGGGAGAGACGAATCTTATCTAACCACCACTGTCTCCAAGTGCTTCGGGACTGCACCTAACTGCTACCTGTTTGCACGATTCAATAGAGTCGTGGTAGGGCAGCAATCTAAGAACAGTGGGAACACACTTGAGGCGAAGCAGCAGTGTCAAGTCAACGGACTATGCTGTACTCATGTCAGCTGGGAACTGTTACCTGACGATAGGTATAGTACCAACCAACAGTTCCCGACGAGTCATGTCCGGTGTACTCGTAACTCAACGAGCACCTGCATACTATCTCCAGTACAACGTACTAATGGATGTGGGACAGACCATCTCCCCTGCTGGGACGAGAAGCGTATACACTAGTCTACTCCGGAGTATTGATGCCCTGTCTCGATAATCCTATGACTAGGGACCTGAAAAAGGATGTACTTGTAGACTACCCAGCCCCCACTAGTATGACTGCCATCACAACGCTGGTAGTCAAGCAAGATCCTAAGGGCTCTATCAATATGTATTCATGATATGCTAAAAGAAACATATACACATATTAAGATAGATACAAACCAAGTAGCATGCTACTATGTCGAGCAAGACTGTTATAAACCCGTGTATATATCCCAAGCTTCCAAAATGTAATATACAAGCCAGTACTATACAATAATGGCCTCTAAAGCATATAACACAAACAGTGATTGCTCTATCATTTTATCTTTTCTTATCACGAAGGTCGCGATTGCCCTATCATTTCGGCTATTCATTCGCGGTTGCCCCATCATTTCGGCAGTTTATTTTTATTTTTATTTTACTCACTGATTTTTATTGTGAGTTGCCCCATCATTTCAGCTTTTTTTAAACTTTATTTACACACATTTTTTTACATCCCCAGTTTAACGACTTAGAGGTCGATTGTTCCCAGTTTAACGACGTGGTGGTCGTCTGTTGGAGCTTGGGCTCGATTCTGCAGGAACCACGGGCTCCCTTGGCTTTATTGCATGAGCGAGCTCTTCATCATTTGGATAAAGCAGGTGTTGGATGGCAACAACCGCGTCATTTTCATGGCTATAAGGCGTAGGAGGACTTGTTCCTATGAGCTCCATTATGTAGACCGTATGGGTTGTGTACCCGTCAATTGCTTCTTCATTGGCAATGTTGCTCATTGGGCTTTTAGCTTGTTGCCTTGGTCCCCACTTTTTAAAGAAAGGCAGATGTCTGAGAGAATCATGTTCTCGAAGGACTTCGGTCTCCGTTTGTATGAAATTGGCGGTCGCAGTTAGACTGTTTGTTAACATGCCTTTAGACAGTTCTATCTCTCATACCTTGTATTTCTTTTCAACCCAATCTTTGAAGACGAAGCAGTCCTCAATGGAATGAATTATCACTCTGTGATAGGGACAATATTGGGGTCATCGGTCATATTCGCTTCTTGCGGTCTTTTTTATTCTAGAAATTATAGACTGTTTCTTAGGGCATCCTTGAATATTTTATGGACTTTGTCCCTTCTTAAGGAATATACCTTATCCAGCTTCTCTTTCAGTAGAGATTCTCCTCCCTCTCCGAACACTGGCTTCCGAGGCCGGTTGGCATTAGGCCCGCTCATCCCTCGCTTATTTCGGTTAGGCGAAAAGTTAAAAGATTCAGCATCATCAGAATTTCCGTCTCTGCGATTATCATCCTTTCGGTTTCTACAGGACATATTGTTATTTTAGGAATCAAAGGAGGACTCCTGCTTTGAGCGCTCTAACATCTGAAATTTAATGGTCAGCTCTTGGAATGTTTTTAGACCCATGGTGCATAGAAATGGGGCTATCCAATTGTTGAGATTTCCGACGACTAGGCTGACAGATTGGTCCTGCTCTATCGGCGGTTCACATTTAACGGAGAGATTACGCAATCGGGTTATAAAATCTGTTAGATATGTATGCCCTAGAGGCCAGTATTGTATAGTACTAGTTTGTATAATACATTTTGGAGGCTTGGGATATATATACGGTTTTACGACAGTCTTGCTCGATATAGTAGTATGCTACTTGGTTTGTTTCTATCTTAATATGTGTATATGTTTCTTTTAACATATCGCTGAAACATATTGATGGAGCCTTTAGGATCTTTGCTTGACTACCGGCGTTGTGATGGCGATCGTACTAGTGGGGGCTGGTTAGTCTATAAGCACATCCTTATTCTTGGTCCCTAGTCGTAGGATTATCGAGACAGGGCATCGATACTCCAGAGTAGACTGGTGCATACGCTTCTCTTCCCAGTATGGGAGATGGTCTGTCCCACAGCCATCAGTAGGTTGTACTGGAGATAGTATGCGGGTGCTCGTTAGGTTACGAGTACACTGGACAGGACTCGTCGGGAACTGTTGGTTGGTATTATACCTATCGTCAGTTAACAGTTCCCAGGTGACATGAGTACAGCTTAGTCCGCTGACTTGACACTGTCACTTCGCCTCGAGTGTGTTCCCACTGTTCTTTGATTACTACCCTACCACGGCTCTACTGAGTCGTGCAAACAGGTATTAGTTAGGTGCAGTCCCGAAGCACTTGGAGGCAATGACGGTTAGACAGGATTCGTCTCTCCCGGTATTGGGGGTTGATATCGCGCTGTGTCTAGGAGAGCCATTACACATAGTCGTCCCTGGCCAGGGCAAGCGAGATATACTGGTAGGTTTCCAGTATTATCTCAGGGTGTTCTGGGCTACATTCCTACACGACTTGTACCGCTATTAGGGGACTGTCGTTTACCACCCCTTAGGCCCGTCATGCGATATTCTTAGACGAATAGACCGGACTGTACGGAGATTGTCACATACAGGCTCAGTAGGAGTTCGGATGGGTTCACCTCATCAGTCTTCTTATCGGCATCTACCCGGGGACCGTTATGTACAGCTAGTGCCGCTTGCGGTCTGTGGTTAACCCCACTGCCAGCGTAGTGTCGAGTCTTTAGAGTCCCACACAGAGGGTTATTCGCCTTTGGGCAAAACAAAGTAGAGTTCGCATGGTCTTGCGACGGGGTTCGTTCACATCGGCGCACTTGTGCACGTTTGGTGTCCGGACAGTTATTACTAGTTGGCTTTGGTTTAAACCAGATCCTAGTATATGTTTTGGAGTTAGTTTTATCTCATTGTATTCGTGTTCCTCGGAACACGGATGCGGGTGTGTATGCACAGTTGACTGAGGCAGAGGCATAGGATTCTCATTAGGGTTTTGGTACGGGTGTGTATGCACAGTTGACGATTGTCTTTTTCTAAACCCTAATGAATATATGAAATATCATTAATAATGTTAATTAAAAGGAAATTGAGTTATGGTTAGGGTTGTTGACCTTTTGACCAAGGTTGAAACTTTGACCATCATCATTTCACTCCAAAGATGCTTTTTGATCTTTGCAAAATCATTAAATGTGAAATGATAATGGTCTTATCAAACCAATCATCACCATTTTCATTTTGATTAATATTATTAATTTGATAATTCACATATATGATATGGTTGTTATTTTTCATATCATAATCTCATTCTCATTCTCTCTCATCCTTTGCTCTTCCTCTTCCTCTAGGTCAAGGCAAAATCTTTCATGAGTTGAGAACCATTGCCTTGGAGATAAAACACCAAAACTACTCTCTACTCATCCTAAGGTTGAAGGTCTAGCAAACCTAACACTTTAGATACCTCAAGGTTGAGGTAGGAGCTCAAGTTCGAGGCCCTCGGGTGGATCTATCTTCGGCAAAGAGGAGACGACGAGGAGGAGCCATTCAAGCTACTGTAAGGAGCTAGCAAGGAGGAGAACAACAAGAAGAGAAGGAGTTCAAGACATAGGTATAACCATTTTACATAGTAGTTAGAACTTGTAGTTCATATGTTATTTTTTGTTTAGCCATGATCCTTCATGAACGGTCCATGTTACCTATCGAGGAAAATTTTAATTTTTACCTATTCCGCCTCCCCGAAAGATCCGAGGTGGGTAACGTGGACCTAACAGTGGTATCAGAGCCTAGCTAAATACACACTAGCATGTTAGCAAAGTATTTAGAATTTTGATCGGATAAAAAACCGCAAAACACGCAAAAAATGCTAACTTTCTGCCGATTTTTATTTCTGTTCAAAAAATAATTTAACACATACTAAAAATCGGCTCAGGGTTTTTACAGAACACACAAGAAATTTGGTCCAGTGAGTCGGTTAACACGCCGCGGAACCGCGGCGAGAGCATGCTCTGCCGCGGATTCGCGGCCGAGTTGACTCGGCTGTGGGTCAAACTTCTTGCAGTGTTCTTATAATGGTGTTTTGGGATTTTTAGGATGGTTTGTTTCTGCCCAGAATTTCCAGAGAACAAATTTGTTTTTGGGGTGGTCACAAATCCGTATTTTTATCGAACTTCTCTAGACTTTGGCTAATGGGTTATATCTGTGATGTGATATATGGATTGAACGTCTGCTAATCGCTATACGTCGATTAGTGGGGGTTATACGTATCTGTGATCTGTAATGTTGATGGTTTATGTATATGAATTCGTTGGATTGTCGCGGATGAATAGCCGGGGGGTTGTGAGATGAGAGTTTTATTTATCTTTCAATTCATGTAATATGTAAATTGATGTAATATTATTTGTATGGCCGCACATCCGGGATGAGGTTGTAGCCGCCATTGTATAATTTCTTTTTACTGTTTTTGCTCCTAGGATAGACCCAAGGAGGGGTGCACAAACTACCGGGTACCTCGAATTGTCGAGTAGCCTACTTACGTTGTTGAGGGAGGTTGCTTCACTTCGGGTATTTGGCGGGTAGTTTGCCGCATCCGTAAAGGTCTAGGGTGGGGGTTTGGCTATTCAACGCGACCGTGTAATCCGTTTTTCGTTGCGGGCTCGAACGAAACGCGGATTTCTAGTATATCCAATGTGTTCATCTGTCATCTGGAATGGCTATCATTGCATCTGACGAATATGTATATATCTATATATGATATCTATTTAGGCGTTTCTTATGTTTTGCGTCTGCGCTAGTCCAGCCCCCGCTCTGTCGTTAGTTAAGTAACCTAACGGGTGATGACGGGGCCCCGTGGCGAAAGCGGATGGCATAAGCGTACGTCATATTTTCATTGTTTTCTGCAATGGTAGGATTAACTAATGGGACGCATTAAATTAATGCAAGAAAACAAACCTAAAAGACGTTGTTGGAACAATTTTCAAAAAGTTGTTATTGTAAGGGCGTTCACTTTTGTTTTGCACAGAGGTATTCCGTTATGAATGCCCAGAACCTCATTCGACGAGGCAAGGGCCAAGATCCCTTCATCGGGAGTGACCTCTTGGACAAAAGTTTGCGTCAGGGTAATAACTTCACTATAGTCGATTATTCTTGCTTTGCATCGAGGTATTCAGCTTAGAATATCCTGCACCTCATTTGACGAGGAAAGAGCCGAGATCCCTTCACAGGGAGTGACCTCTTTAGCAAAAGTTTTCGCCACTATATTTTCAGAAAGGTTATCATGTTCCTTCAACGATATCAAGTTCATTACGTTAATGGGTTTTTCGCCAAAAACCCAGCCGTAGCCCTCCGTCATTTCTTACAAGTAACACTTAGTATTCGTGCTGCGTTTGTTGACTCCGTCAAGACGCAGTGTACGGTAGCTGAGTGCTGCTTGTTTGTAGCAGTATATGGGATTGGTTAGGACAGTCGTATAACCTTGTTGACTCCATCAAGGGTTATGCGGGTGGGTTTAATGCAATCCAGATAATGACGGGTTGAACTTGACTGGGACTCTTTGATTTGTTGACTCCGTCAAGGTCACTTGGGTCCTAGGGGCAAAAATCCACATCGGGAGTTTCTGAAGAAACCGAAACTTGCAGATTTAGCATACCTTCTGGAGTGTGGTGACTAGAGTGGATTCCATTTAGGTCATCGCACAATGATAGTTGGATCCCGATCCCACTGATGAGTTGGATTACTCTCGGGAGATTATTTCACTTAACAATCAATGCTATAAACCAAGTAGGTGTCTAGAACGGTGTTAGCGGGGCTACGCCTCCAGGGAAAAGAGGTTACTTAATTAAGGAACTTCGCGAAAGCGTTGGAAAAGCTCCCTCGAAGTACCAACACTAGCCTGGCTGAAAGGTTAAAGCAAGTATTGTGACGTGCGATTAATCCTGACTAGTTCTTCTTTTAAAAGGTTTGAAGAAGAATTTGAGGAAACAGTGGGAGCCACTCTGGTTAAATAAATTAATACACCAATCTAATCTTGCAAGAGCGCACGCTGAGTGTTTCTTTTCTCTCTCTCCAGGTAGCAACCATTTCACGCCCTAATCAAGATAATAAAATGTATCGCTTGACCGATCTGAATTCTTATTCGGGGCTGGGGAACATTGGTTCGGCTCTAACTTGTGACAATAGTCATAAGTATGAGCAATAGAAAGAGGATTGTATGGATTCCTAGGATACCCAATTGAAAAAGAAGCATGGTTTTGCATATACTTCAGGAGTTCTTGTAATTGAGAACTGCATTATGGTCAGCCCTACCTCCTGGGTACTTGATACCGGATTAAGATCTCATATCTGTAATTTATTACAGGGATTGAGAAAAAGTAGGAAAGTTGTACCTGGTGATATGTCGCTCAGAGTAGCGAACGGAGCAAAAGTTAATGCTGCAGCCGTTGGTGAATATCACCTAGTGTTGCCAAATGATAATACTATGATTTTGAACGATTGCTACTATGTACCTTCCATGGTTTGCAACATCATATCAAGTTTCTTTACTCGATAAAGATGGATATAACTTTGTTCTTGATAGAAATATCATGAACATTTACCTTCATAAGGTACTGGTTGCAGAAGGTACACTGTGTAATGGTATCTATGTTCTAAATCAGAATACAGTTCTCAGTGTACAAAACACACGCAAGAGGAAGAATTCAGATACGAATGAATCCTACTTGTGGCATTGTAGACTTGGTCATATCGGAGTGAAAAGACTAAGTAAGTTGCATAAAGATGGACTCTTGAATACGTTCAAGTTTTCATCTTATGAAACTTGTCAGTCTTGTCTCAAAGGGAAGATGATCAAATCTCCGTTCACCGGACATGGAGAAAGAGCAACAGAGCTCTTGGGACTCATACATAGTGATGTATATGGTCCAATGTCTATACATGCAAGGGGTGGGTTCTCGTACTTCATCACATTCACTGACGATCTCTCTAGGTTCGGATATGTGTATCTGATGAAACACAAATCTGAAACTTTCGAGAAATTCAAGGAATTCAGAAACGAAGTAGAGAACCAGACTGGCAAAAGTATCAAGATCCTCCGATCGGATAGGGGAGGGGAGTACTTAAGCACGGAATTCCTAGATTACTTAAAAGAGAATGGAATTCTCTCTCAGCTTACTCCTCCTTATACACCACAGCACAACGGTGTATCGGAGCGGAGGAATCGTACCCTATTGGATATGGTTCGCTCCATGATGAGTAGTTCCGAGTTGCCTTTTTCATTTTGGGGACATGCGCTTCAGACAGCGGCATACCTACTGAATTACGTTCCATCCAAATCTGTGCCTAAGACTCCATATGAAATATGGAGTGGTAGAAATCCGTATCTTAAGCTATTCAAGATATAGGGTTGTCCGGCCTATGTGAAAACATATAAACCGGACAAGCTAGAGGCACGGTCAGTTCTATGTAAATTTGTAGGATATCCTAAAGACTCACTAGGATATCTGTTCTACCACACTGAGAAACAGAAGGTGTCTGTATCTCGCCACGCTACCTTTTTAGAAAGGGAGTTTCTTGCAAAAGAAACTGGTAGGAGTTCGGTAGAACTGGGAGAAATCCATGAACCACAAAACATAAATGAAAATTTGGAGGAACCACTAGATTCAATAACCCCAGACGAACCTCAGCCACTCCGCAGATCTGGTAGGATTTCTCATCCGCACGAGAGATACTACAGTTTTCTCTTAGACGGTGATCGAGAGGATTGCATCTTGGAAGAAGATGACCCTACCAGTTTCAGGCAGGCCATTATCAGAAGGGACTCTGATAAATGGCTGGAAGCAATGAAATCCGAAATGTAGTCCATGTACGCCAATAAAGTGTGGACCTTGGATATTGCTCCACAAGGGGTAAAATCCGTTGGATGCAAATGGATCTACAAAAGGAAACTTGGTGTAGATGGGCAGGTGGAAACCTATAAGGCTAGACTCGTTTCAAAAGGTTTTTGTCAAAGACCTGGTCTGGACTATGACGAAACTGTTAGTTATATGTATGCCCTAGAGGCCATTACTGTACATTGGATGTATATTGTAGTGGATGCTGGGACATATATAGGTAGGACTTTCTTGCTCGACATGATAGTACGCTATCTGGTTGCACTTTATCTTAACATGTATACTTTCTGTCTCTCTGTTACATGTTGATAAAGCCCTTAGGATGTGTACTCGACTTCCAGGACTATGATGTAGATCATACTAGTGGGGCCTGGGTAGTCAATGAGTACATCCTTCAATGTTCCTAGTCGTGGGGATATCGAGACGGGGCATCGATATTCTAGAGTAGACTAGCATATATCTTCTCGACCCATGTGATGGGCGATGGATGATCCCATATCCATTGGTGTTTGACATCAGATATGGTATGCGGGTGCTCAGTGGAGACTGGGTACACTGAACGGACTCGCCGAGAACTCCCAGATGGTATTATACCTCATGTCAGATGGAAGTTCTCTGGTGACACTGGTACAACTTAGTCTATTGACCCGATATCGTCATAGAGTCTTATGTGTCTCCCACTGTGCTTTGATTTCCACCCTACCATGGCTCTACAGAGTCGTGCAAACAGGTGGTTTTTGGGTACAGTCCCGATTCACATGGAGGCAATGAGCGATAGGAGGGGATTGGTCTCTCCCGGTATTGGGGGTTGATGTTGTGCTATGCTCGACTGGCCATAATAGGAAATCCCTGGCCAGGGTTGCAGTGATATACTGGTAAGAGTTATCAGTAGTTTCACGAATGTTATGGACCTTACGTCGGCATGACTTATCAAGCTACTGGGGTCTGACGTTTACCACCCCTAGGCGAGATATACGACATATCAGACGAACAGACCGGACTGTACAGTAAGTGTTACTGGTTGGATTCACAGGAGTGTGAGCGGGCTTGCTCGTCGATCTTCTGATCACTCAATACCCGGGTGGTCGTTACGTATAGCAGACCGCTTGCGGCTTGTGGGTGTTTGATATGATCATCATCTGCTGCCGGCGTATTGACGAGTCTTTAGAGTCCTACACAGAGGTTTCCTGGCTCAAGCGAAACGAAATAGGAGCGCATATAAGATATGTGCGGGACCGAGAATAATGTGTGTATGTGATACCGTATTCTATTCTCGCGATGAATGTATCGAATGGTTGTATGTGATATAACCTAGTTATCGAATCGAGGATTGATTCGATAAGTCGATACATTGGATATTAGTCGGTCATATGCGATATGACTGGATCGTTAAATCAAGTGTTGATTTAATGTATAATTATATATTTGATATATTACTTTGCATTAACTAATATTTGTTCACTTTAGATGGATTTTCTCACTTAAAGTGCACATTGTATATATGATATAGTTTTGTGCACTAGTTTGTATCATACATGCAAACTTGGTATGTGTATGCTTTAAACCTTGTCTAGGTTAATGGTTAGGGTTTTGTAATCTTTACTTATTTATTTATTCTTTTATTCATTTATTTTGGCAAGAATAATATGGTGGCTAACTTTGTTTCTTTATTGAAACTTCATGAAGCTTTGACCAGTTTGTTTCTTAGCCTTAACCTAACCATTTAACCTAACCCTAGTTTTATTATCTACACTTAACCATGGTTGCTATATGATAAGAATCACTTTATTTTCTATTTTCAAGATTCTTATCATATTCTTTATTCTTCTTCTTCTTCTTGAAGATGAAGAAAACCTTTGCTACCTTCAATGGTGATTTGAGAAAAAGAGTGAGAAATCCAATTCTAAAGTGAACCCACTTCCTATTTCTTCATCCTCTACCACTTGCCATGTAGTATAGGGTGTTTTCTTCACAAGTTTCATGACTTGGTGAAGTTGGAGCTTGATCTTGAGTTGTCTCGACGTAGATCATTTTCGGCATCGAAGTCGACAACCTAGCCCGATCTTTTCTCCGATGAAACCACCGCGAGAGTCTAGGATTCCGATGGGTACAGCGGAGGGACGTCATCACGGAGCCAAGTCAGTGGAGGACTGGATCTACAAAGGTTGTAATCACTTTCCTTTAGCAATAAAGTCGTTTACTTGCTTGCATCGCCTTACCTCTAGTAACGATCTAGTTTAAGGTTTCTCGGCACATAGAAAATTTTTGAATTGGACATGTTTGATCACTTGTAGAACCTCATGGGTGTGCCTAGGAACCCTACAGTTGTATCAGAGCCTAGCTAGAGCCTTAGGCGATGCGTAGACGAAGTTAGAAACCCGATCGAACCCCGAAACCCTAGATTTAACCCTTCTCTGTACATTTTTCCAAATTGTGGATTTTTCCATATTAAAAATATGCAGAAAAATCAGCAGGATTTTATAAGGGTTACTGAGCAAAACGAGCGCGTGAATCTACTAAACCGCCATGGAAACGCGGCATAAGCATGGATTATGCGGCGGTTCCGCGGCCACACAGTGGGAATATTCAATAATTTTTGCACAGTAATTCCTATATGTTAGTGCTGTATTTTCTGGGAATTTTTAAATTTTACTCAAGAGTTGAGTTTTCTGGGTTGTATTGGGAGTTCGTAGATTCGATCGGATTGTCTAATTTTGTCTATGTGTTTTTTCGGATAATTTAAGAAAATCTTGAAAAGTTCGACCGGATATAAATACCCAATTTTTCCCCTGTCGTGAAATTTCCAAGTGTTGGATTTTTCCATGGTTTAAAGATGTTCTAAGTAGTGCAAGTAACGCGATGGACCCTCTAGAGGACAAAAAACCTTAACTCGATTATGTGACCGTCTTGAACTGCCCTTTGAACCTTAGGGTTTGGGGCAGTACGGCGTGCCACATGTGAGGCGTTGGCTTGACCCTTCTACGGCTGGACCGTTGGTACTGAGGCATGAAGTGAATGTTTTTAAACTTGTTTCATGTGTTCAGTTGTTTCGGGAAAACTTGGGTGTTCGATTGTTCGATCGGAAAGTTTGACATTTTCTATTTATCCGGAATGTGATACAATAATTGGAATTCACAAATAGTTATGAGATAACTAATATGAATGTTATAAACATAGCAGTTTAGTCTCACTTGATTGGTTGCCACGGAATTTTGATGTGATCAAAAGTCCGTCGCAATCACGTAGCGTACGCGGATACTCGCCGGTAAACTTAATAGACAGCTACGCCCCATAGCCCCGACCAAGTGACTGTAGGAGAACTCCGTCGTCGAAAGCATCCGTTCGGGTGCTCGCGGCAGCGGTGTTCCGCTTTGGTGCACTTCGTCGACGGTATCAGGGGTGCGGCCGTCTACTGAAGTTTGCGACGAGCATTCGATCAGGATGTCGGGAATCTTGTTGAATTGCCCGACTTAATATTGAAAAGCGTTTTCGATAATGAGACTAAAATGCGGGGTTTATAATTGTTAGGCATGCGATGTCTAAGGAATTCATTTGATTAGGCATGCGATGTCTATGCAAGTTGCGGATTCCAACTGTTGTAGTTTTACACTTTCTTTTCTGCGACCGTAAGTGTAATATGTGATATCGCCGGTTTCGTTGCTATATATCAACGACAATTGGGATACGCATGTTTACTTACGTTGATGACATGTGATGTTATGTGTTGCTGGATATGTTATATTGGATCGTCGTGTTTGAATAGCCGGGGGTTTTTATGTGAGATGAGTGTTTTTCTTTTTCATTCATGTAAAAACTTGTATGTAATATTCTTTTTTGGGGCACTTCTAGGTTGCGGAAGATGTCAATGTTGATGTATATTATTTACTTTTCCGCATTAGGATAGACCCAAGGAGGGGAGCACAAGTAATCGGGTTCTAGGGTCCAGTGGGAGACCATCTCGAGGAGTCGATTCCGGGTCTCCTAACCCTAGAATTGGTAGGGTTGCTTGCCGCTCTCGTAGTGGTCTAGGGGTGTGGGATTGGCTATTCATCATGACCGTGGAATCCGTGTTTTATACTGGCTCGTATTAAAAAACACGGACGTCCTAGTATATCCAATATTTCATATGATTTTTTCTGCTGCGTTATCTGTGATGTGATCATGTGATTTGTTCAAATAGATATGGTATATAGTATATATGATATATTATATAGACGTTGCTTATGTTTTGCATCCGTACTAGCCCTGCCTCGCTCTGGCGTTAGTTACCTAACCTAACGGTGCAGACGGGACATCGAGGCGCATGCGGATGGCATAAGCATACGTTATATTTATCTGTGATGTTTAGGTGGACTTAAACGATGGGACATTCATTAATGAGATTAATGAAAGAAAATAAACCTAAAAGATGTTGTGGAATCGAATTTCAAAATAAAACAGGTAGCTACAGTTCTTGCTTTGCATTAAGGTGTTCCTTGTAGAACATCCTGCACCTTATTCGATGAGGAAAGGACCGAGATTCCTTCACCGGGAGTGACTCCTTTAGCAATAACTGGCAGATGCTACAACCCTCTGTTTGTCTTTTGATTGCTTCTATAGTTTCTGCTTTGCACAGCGATATATATGATATATCCCACACCTCATTCGACGAGGAAAGGGCCGACGATCCCTTCACCGGGAGTGACCCCTTTAGCAAAACTAGAAAAGCCTCAAAAACATTCCGTTTAAAAACCATTTGATTCCGCAACGAGATCAAGTTCAAAGCATTAAACGTTTTCATAAAAACCATTCGCAACCCTCCGTCATTTTAGGAAGTAGAGTACTTAGTATTCGTGCTGTGTTTGTTGACCTTAGTTAAGGCACAGTGTACAGTAGCTAAGTGATGTCTTCCTACACCGCATATGATGCGATTAGTTAGGACAGTCGCGTAACTTTGTTGACCTTAGTTAAGGGTCATGTGGGTGGGTCTAATTAATCACGAAATGACGGGTAGAACTTGACTAGTGCTTATGATTTGTTGACCATAGTTAAGGTCATAAGTGCTAGGGGTAAAAATCTTTATCGGGAGTTTCAAGTGTTGAAATTTGTAATGAGATTGCATACCTTCTATATGATAGTTGGATCCCGATACCCACTGCGAGTAATTGTTACTCCTGGGAGAGTTTTGCACTTTACAATTAGCCGATCAAGTAGGTGTCTAGAAAGGTGTCGATGGGGTTACCCCTCTGGGAAAACGAGGTTTACTGTAATTAGGTCCGTGCGAAAGCACGGGGAACCTCCCTTAAAGTACCGACACTGGCCTGGCTGAAAGATTGGCGAACTTATAGAGTGTAATTAATCCCGGCTAGTGTTTCCATTTAGGGTTTGAAGGAAGATTTGATAAAAACAGTGGGAGCCATCCTGATTAGATAAAATAAATAACCAATCTGATCTTTCAAGAGCGCACGCAGAGTGTTTTCTTCTCTCTCTCTCCAAGTAGCGACCACATCACGCTTTAATCAAGATAATAATATGGATGTATTGATCGAACCCGCTTGTTATACTGAGCTGGGGAACGTTGCTCCCGCTCCAACTTATAGTTGTTATAAGACCGAGCAAGAAATAGGGGAATACCAGAATTCCTATGCCGCCCAAACGAAGAAAGTGCATAAGATGCATCTCCTTCGGGTGTGTTCAATACACAGAACTATTTCTCAGTATCCTCTGCGTCCTGGGTATCTGATACCGGAACAGGATCTCAGATATGTAATCTGTTACATAGTGCTACAGAAAGGTAGAGAACTGAGAACGGATGATAAGTTTCATGAGACAGAAAACGGTGCAAGTGTTGCAGCCAAGTCTGTTGGTCACTGTCACCCTAATACATTGATTCTGAACGAATGTTATTAGATACCGAACCTGATATACAAAATCATATCAGTCTCTTTGTTACTAAAGAAATGATAAAATTTTGTATTGATGGATAATGTTTTGAACATTTCCTATATCAAAAGTTGATCGGTTCAGCCACGTTATCTAAAAGCATTGATGTTCTAAATCAAACTACAGTTCTTAGTATACGGAACACACACAAGAGGAAGAGTTCAAATATGAACGAATCCTTCTTAAGGTATTGTAGACTAGGTCATATCAATGCGACCCGACTGGCTGAAGTTACATTTAGATGCATATTTAAATCAGTTTGAATTTACATCTTGTGAAACTTACCAGTCATGTCACAAAGATAAGATGACCATAGCTCCGTTTACTGGAAACAGAGAAAGAGTTAGTGAACTCTTGGGATGATACATGTTGATGTATGTAGGTCCCCTGTCTACACATGCCAAGACAGGTTCTTTGTACTTCATTACATTCTCTGATGATCTCTTTAGATTCAGTCATATGTTCCTGTTGAAACACATGTCCGAACCTTTTAAGATATTCACAGAATATAAGTTAGAAGTAGAGAACCAAAAACCGGGTATAATTATTATGTCCTATGATAAGATCAGGGAGGAGAATACTTAAGCACGGAAATCCTGGACTATTCTAAAGGAGAATGAGATTCTCTCTCAGCATTACTACTCCGTATACACCATAGCACGATGGTATATCGGGGCGGAGCAATAGCACCCTATGTGATATAGTGTGCTCTATGATGAGTACTACTGAGTTTCCTATTTCCTTTTAGGAGTTATGCGCTTAAGAAGCTGCATACCTATTGAATAGGGTTCCAATCAAATCAATTGCCTACCATTTCATATGTGATATGGAAAGGGAAGAGTCCATATCTTAAGTTTGTTAAGATTTAGGGTTGTCCGGTCTATGTCTAAAAGCAAAATCCGGACAAGCTCGAGGCAAGGTCAGTTCTGTAGAACTTGAAAGGTTCCAGCTTTAGTAGGGTTCCTCACCCAGATGATTTGGTAGAACCAAAGGATTCAGTAGATTCCAACGAACCTCAGCCTCTCCGCCGATCTAGTAGGGTTCCACACCCACCTGAGAGATACTTCGGTTTCTCTATGACAGTGGGAGCGAGGATTGCATCATGAGGTGATGACCCAACTAGTTTCGAGCTGGCCATCACGAGTGGGACTCTGTAAGAATGGCTGGATGCTTAGCGATCTGAGATGGAATCCATGTACACCAGCAAAGTATGGACTTTGGCTGCTATATCTGAAGGGTTAAATCCCCATCAGGAGCAAGTATATCTTGAGAAGATTACTTGGTGTAGATGGAAAAGTTGAGACTTTCAAAGCTAGACTTGTTAAAGGTTTTCGTCATCGACCAGGCGTGGATAATGATGAAACCTTTTCCAATAGCTGTGCTTAAGTCCATCCAGATTCTACTTTCCATTGCTACATACCATGACTACGATATCTGGTGGTTGGATGCCATGACTGCTTTTCTAAATAATGATTTAGAAGAGAACGTCTATAAGAACACAGCCAGAGGGCTTCGTAAACAGTGGGAGCAGCGGAAACGTGTGCAAGTTGCTTTACAGGATAAAGCAGGCATTGCGGAGTTGGAACATCTGTTTTGATGTGGTAGTCAAAGAGTTTGACTTCATCAAAATGGTAGATGAACCTTGTATGTACAAAAGGGTAGTATGGAGTATGGTAATGATCCTCGTAGAGTACGTGGATGACATACTCTTGATAGGAAAGGAGTTTCCTATGCTACGATCGGTCGATCTCCTCTTATCACATAGATTCTCCATATAGGATAAAAGTGATACCTCCTAAATCCTGGGTTTGGATCTATGAGATAGATCTAAATGGATGTTAGGATTCTCACTAGTTGTAGTGAGATGGTATCAGTTGATCCTGGGGAAAATCACTGGAAAGGTTCCAGGGTGATAAGGACGACTGAATGTCAGTCACAGGCATTATCTTTACCCTCAGTAAAGGGACGGTATGTTGGAAGAGTTCCAAGCTAGATACCGTGGCATACTAGACGATTAAGGCTGGATACATCGCTATTAAAGATACTACCAAAGAGGCTATCTGGGGGTATATTAGTTCATGAGATGAACTCAGTTCCTCCCATTGTGTGACAATGGAGTTGTGGCTTATGCCAAGGAACGTCCGTCCCATCAGTGATCCAGACATATTCTGAGGCAGCATCACCTGATCATAGAGATAGATGATCTCCAGGGTGATCGAGGTTAGGAGAGTAGACTCAGAGGACAACACGGCGGATCCAATCACAAAGGCCTTTTCACAAAGAGAGACTTATATGGGATGGTTGAGTATGTGATACTACAACCACTGCTACAGATGGCCCTAGTGCAAGTGGGAGATTGTTAGTTATATGTATGCCCTAGAGGCCATTACTGTACATTGGATGTATATTGTAGTGGATGCCGGGACATATATAGGTAGGACTTTCTTGCTCGACATGATAGTACGCTATCTGGTTGCACTTTATCTTAACATGTATACTTTCTGTCTCTCTGTTACATGTTGATAAAGCCCTTAGGATGTGTACTCGACTTCCAGGACTATGATGTAGATCATACTAGTGGGCCTGGGTAGTCAATGAGTACATCCTTCAATGTTCCTAGTCGTGGGGATATCGAGACAGGGCATCGATATTCCAGAATAGACTAGCGTATATCTTCTCAACCCATGTGATGGGCGATGGATGATCCCATATCCATTGGTGTTTGACATCAGAGATGGTATGCGGGTGCTCAGTAGAGACTGGGTACACTGAACGGACTCGCCGAGAACACCCAGATGGTATTATACCTCACGTCAGATGGCAGTTCTCTGGTGACACTGGTACAACTTAGTCTGTTGACACGAGATCGTCATAGAGTCTTGTGTGTCTCCCACTGTGCTTTGATTTCCACCCTACCACGGCTCTACTAAGTCGTGCAAACAGGTGGTTTTTTGGTACAGTCCCGATTCACATGGAGGCAATGAGCGATAGGAGGGGATTCGTCTCTCCCGGTATTGGGGGTTGATGTTGTACTATGCTCGACTGGCCATAACAGGAAATCCCTAGCCAGGGTTGCAGTGATATACTGCTAAGAGTTATCAGTAGTTTCACGAATGTTATGGACCTTACGTCGGCATGACTTATCAAGCTACTGGGGTCTGACGTTTACCACCCCTAGGCGAGATATGCGACATATCAGACGAACAGACCGGACTGTACGGTAAGTGTTACTGGTTGGATTCACAGGAGTGTGAGCAGGCTTGCTCGTCGATCTTCTGATCGCTCAATACCCGGGTGGCCGTTACGTTTAGCAGACCGCTTGCGGCTAGTGGGTGTTTGATATGATCATCATCTGCTGCCGGTGTATTGACGAGTCTTTAGAGTCCTACACAGAGGTTTCCAGGCTCAAGCGAAACGAAATAGGAGCGCATATGAGATATGTGCGGGACCGAGAATAATGTGTGTATGTGATACCGTATTCTATTCTCGCGATGAATGTATCAAATGGTTGTATGTGATATAACCTAGTTATCGAATCGAGGATTGATTCGATAAGTCGATACATTGGATATTAGTCGGTCATATGCGATATGACCGGATCGTTAAATCAAGTGTTGATTTAATGATTTAATGTATAATTATATATTTGATATATTACTTTGCATTAACTAATATTTGTTCACTTTAGATGGATTTTCTCACTTGAAGTGCACATTGTATATATGATATAGTTTTGTGCACTAGTTTGTATCATACATGCAAACTTGGGTATGTGTATGCTTTAAACCTTGTCTAGGTTAATGGTTAGGGTTTTGTAATCTTTACTTATTTATTTATTCTTTTATTCATTTATTTTGGCAAGAATAAAATGGTGGCTAACTTTGTTTCTTTATTGAAACTTCATGAATCTTTGAAGCTTTGACCATTTTGTTTCTTAGCCTTAACCTAACCATTAAATCTAACCCTAGTTTTATTCTCTACAATTAACCATGGTTGCTATATGATAAGAATCACTTTATTTTCAATTTTCAAGATTCTTATCATATTCTTTATTCTTCTTCTTCTTCTTGAAGATGAAGAAAACATTTGCTACCTTCAATGGTGATTTGAGAAAAAGAGTGAGAAATCCAATTCTAAAGTGAACCCACTTCCTATTTCTTCATCCTCTACCACTTGCCATGTAGTATAGGGTGTTTTATTCACAAGTTTCATGACTTGGTGAAGTTGGAGATTGATCTTGAGTTGCCTCGACATAGATCATCTTCGGCATCGAAGTCGACGACCTAGCCCGATCTTTTCTCCGATAAAACCACCACGAGAGTCTAGGATTCTGATGGGTACAGCGGAAGGATGTCATCACAGAGACAAGTCAATGGAGGACCGGATCTACAAAGGTTGTAGTCACTTTCCTTTAGCAATAAAGTCGTTTACTTGCTTGCATCGCCTTACCTCTAGTAACGATCTAGTTTAGGGTTTCTCGGCACATAGAAATTTTTTGAATTGGCCATGTTTGATCACTTGTAGAACCTCATGGGTGTGCCTAGGAACCCTACAGAAACTTTTTCTCCAGTGGCTATGCTCAAATCCATTCGGATCCTACTTGCCATTGCAACCTTCCATGACTATGAAATCTGGCAGATGGACGTCAAAACGGCTTTTCTGAACGGCTGTTTGGAAGAGTGCGTTTACATAGATCGGCCACAAGGTTTCGTAGACAGTGGGAGCAGCGGGAAGGTGTGCAAATTGCTTAAATCCATTTATTGATTAAAGCAGGCATCGCAGAGCTAGAACATCTGTTTTGATGAGGCAATCAAGGAATTTGATTTCATCAAGAACGAAGATGAACCTTGTGTCTATAAGAAGATTGTAGGACGAACTGTCGTGTTCCTAGTCTTGTACGTGGATGACATTCTTTTGATAGGAAATGACATTCCTATGCTACAATCGGTCAAGCTATTCTTGTCACAACGGTTCTCCATGAAGGACCTGGGTGATGCCTCGTACATTCTGGGGATCTAGATCTACAGAGATAGATCCAAGAGACGACTAGGACTTTCGCAGTCCAGGTACATAGAGACCGTACTAAAGAGATTTAGTATGGAAGATTCCAAGCGCGGTAACATACACACATTGCACGGAATCACCCTCTCTAAGAAGATGTCTCCTAAGACTGATGAGGAGAGGGTTCGCATGAGCACTATACCCTACGCTTCGGCGGTAGGATCTATAATGTATGCAATGCTATGTACAAGACCAGATGTAGCTTACGCACTGAGCGTGGTGAGCCGGTATCAATCAGACTCAGGTGAGGGCCACTGGACGGCAGTGAAGAACATTCTCAAGTACCTGAGAAGGACTAAGGAGATGTTCCTGGTTTACGGTAATGGAGACCTCACGGTCGAGTCCTTTACCGATTCAAGCTTTCAGAGTGACAAAGATGACAGCAAATCTGTCTCGAGTTTTGTGTTTACCCTCAACAGAGGGGCGGTATGTTGGAGGAGTTCCAAACAGGATATCGTCGCAGACTCGACGATGGAGGCTGAATACATTGCTGCAAGCGATGCCGCAA
The DNA here is from genome assembly GCA_030015575.1 of Agapanthus africanus. NCBI lineage: Eukaryota > Viridiplantae > Streptophyta > Magnoliopsida > Asparagales > Amaryllidaceae > Agapanthus > Agapanthus africanus. The sequence continues at coordinate 191,113,753 of JASDDO010000001.1, forward strand.
AAGAGGCGGTCTGGATAAAGAAGTTCATTAATGAACTTCAGGTGGTTCCATCCATTGTTGACCCAATACCTTTGTATTGCGATAACAATGGGGCTATAGCTTTAGCGAAGGAACCAAGATCCTATCAGAAATCCAGACACATCTTAAGGCGGTATCACCTGATCAGGGAGATTATTGATCGCCAGGAGATAGAGGTACGGAGAGTGGACACAAAAGACAACACGGCAAATCCATTCACAAAGGCCCTCCCTCAAACACAGTTCAAGCGACTTTTTGAGCTATTGGGTATGCGGTACGCCAGCAGTTGGCCCTAGTGCAGACGTTGGGTATGCGGTACACCAATTACTGGCCTTTAGTTCAAGTGGGATATTGTTAGATATGTATGCCCTAGAGGCCATTATTGTATGGTACTAGTTTGTATAATACATTTTGGAGGCTTAGGATATATATACGGTTTTACGACAGTCTTGCTCGATATAGTAGTATGCTACTTGGTTTGTTTCTATCTTAATATGTGTATATGTTTCTTTTAACATATCGCTGAAACATATTGATAGAGCCCTTAGGATCTTTGCTTGACTACCGGCGTTGTGATAGCGATCACACTAGTGGAGGCTGGGTAGTCTATAAGCACATCCTTATTCTTGGTCCCTAGTCGTAGGATTATCGAAACAGGGCATCGATACTCCAGAGTATGCTGGTGCATACGCTTCTCTTCCCAGTATGGGAGATGGTCTGTCCCACAGCCATCAGTACGTCGTACTAGAGATAGTATGCGGGTGCTCGTTAGGTTACAAGTACACTGGACAGGACTCGTCGGGAACTGTTGGTTGGTATTTTAGCTATCATCAGTTAACAGTTCCCAGGTGACATGAGTATAGCTTAGTCCTGTAACGTTTTGAAAATCGTTTCGGTGAAATTTCGAAAAATCGGTAAAATAAGGGGGTTTTCCGTAAAAAGTCAAAATACAAATATTTTATTATAAAAATTAAATATACATATTCTAGCTATGTAATTGCTATTATTTGGTGTTTATTGAGCCGCTGGTGAAATTTCAAATTTTCTGAAAAAATATTATTTTATTATTATTTTAAGCCGTCACTAATACATTTAATTAGGGAAAATTACAAATTGGAATGAGTTGAAACAAATTTTGTGCAACATAAAACATTAAATAAAATTTTATCATGTGGTTTTTGGAACGAAATCATTTGCCAAAACGGTTTAGAAATTATTGAAGAAAAAAGGCTTTTTTTTAGCGTAAATGGATGTTTGGGGTATTGTATTTATCATTTTTCATCACCCCACACCCGTAGCCACACCCACACACCCCCATTTATTTCTCCCCTTGGCTGAATTCAGCAGCCCCCATCTTTTCCCCCACTTGAATTTCAAAGGAAAAGAAATGAAAGAAAAGAAAAGAAAATGGAGAAATGAGGTGGACCTTTGACCTTGAATTGACTTTGACTTCTTCCCCCACTTTCTCTACCTCCCTCTCTCTCCTCTCCCACTCCCAATCAGCCGACCCCCCACCCTCCTACAGCAGCAACAGCCCCCCCCCCCCCATTTCCCTTCTCTTTTCTCTTCAAACTTCATCAAAAATTGCCTCAAATCCATCAAAACAATCCCAAAACCCAAATCCGACTCCTACCCATTTTAGCTTAGCTCGTATAGCATGGATCTTTGTGAAAAGAGAGCATTTTGGGAGGCCATGGATGCTTGTGGGTCTTCAAATGTTTTTGGGTATAATTCTAAAACATTTTTGCTTAATTTGTTACTAATTTCTTAAAGCTAATTTAATTAAGTGTTAATTTGGTTTATGTGAGTTTAATTGCATGATTAAAGATTTCAAGTTAGGGTTTGTTGTGGAAATGAGTTGTGTTTGATTGTGTATGGTTTAGTGAGGTGGATTAACATATTTAGTTTTGTAGAAAACTAATCTAGTTGTTAATTACAAGTTGTTACTTGAAAAATGTCCAAATTAAGCTTTTTGTTGCAAACTAGTTTTTTTGATTTAATTCGAAATATGAGATTAAAAATATGGTTAGGGTTTTTATCATATTATTAACTTTATTAAGTGTAGTTTAATACTTTAGTTCATGGAAATCCAACCTAAATTGTAGTTTGTGCATTTTTGCTATGAAATTGTTAAAAAGGGTATTTTGTAAACTAGAATATTAGGGTTTTTGGAATTTAATGAGATTAAATTCCGGAAATTGTTTCTATGACTTATTTAAGATATTTAATAAGTATATTGGCCGCTACATTCATTTAAACATCATGTTTTGTACAAAAACGGCGAATTGTGCTTGCTAGATTTTCGGAAAAATGACTTTTTAAGTGAAATTGGGGTTTTTGTGAGTTTTAACCTAGTTCATATTAAAATTAGTGTTCGTGAATGTGCAAATGAGTGTGATTGGATTTTTCTCGGTGGTTTGACGTTTGTACATCGACATCGAGGGTTGGTTTGACTATTCTTGCATGCGTAGGCGATGGGTTTGGACCTATGCGTGATACACGTGCCGATTTGATTTTTGTATGCCGTTTCGATTTCGAATTTAGTTTTAATGCGATATGGTGCGTTATGATATGTAGGTACCCCCATATGGACTTCGAGACGACAAGCAAGCGTGTGGCGACATCGGCACCGGCTAGCGAGGACCAGGTGAGTAGATTTATATCTACGGGGAGAAGTCGGGTGGATGGCGTATAGCACCCCCGCAGTCCGTGGTGATGTATACGGATGCGTATACACACCAATAATTTATGATATGTTGTTAGGATTTATTATTGATGATTTTAGATGTATATTGGTGTTGGATTGGTGCATGGTTATGAAACCTTAGATAGTGGGTGCACTACACTTACACATACACACATATACATACTTGCATACATTCCTTATTTCATATGTGCGTGTATGGGAATATATATTTATGTGTTCACATGGGTATGGGACTATGTGTTCATATACTGGATTTGAGGATAGTATTTGGAATTTGAGATGAGTCGATGAGATTGGGCTTGAGGCCAGGAGATCGGTGATGTGATTTGGTTCGTATTGAGATACGACATGATGTTTTAGCGGGTCTTCTGACGTAGTAATTCTTACACCCGCATGCATACATAGATGGCATCAATATTGTACTAGACGTAGGACATTATTCCGGATCATGATATTTGATAAAGAAGATACCAAATGAATAGTGTGATTGATGTGACTTTGACCCGTACCCAGATTTGGGGATGCCGTACGACGGATTTACGCACGAGCTATATATTGATGATTGATCCGCACTCTTGACTTGGGATGTCTGATTATAGATATGGTATCGGATATGATATTATTGAGGCAGGATCACCGACTAATATATATACAGGTATGTATATACATCGACTCAGATGTTAGGCGGTTTCCTTACCTGTAGTCCAGCTGGTTAGCTTAGCCCTTTAGTTTAGTTTAGTTATTAGATTAGATTCGATTCTTACCTATTTCAAAAACTAACGAATCGTGAGTATATTAGAAGATAGCCCAAGGGATCCTACTGTAGGGTTCTTAGGCACACTAGTGAGGTCTCACAAGGCATCGAACATGCCAAATTCAAAAAATCTAGGTGCCGAGAGACCCGACTACGGATCGTTTGCTAGAAATCTAGGCGAAAAGCTAACTAGTTAACACTTAACTAAAAGTTTAACGGAAATACAACCTTTGTAGATCCGGTGCTCCACCTCCATAGCTCCGCAATGAAGTCCTCTCCGCTGTCCATAAAGAATCCGGGCTCTAGCATCGACTTCATCGGAGAATAAGCGAGCTAGGTCGTCGATGTCCATGCCGAAGATGATCTACGTCGAGGCATCGCTAGATCAAGCTCCACCTTCACCAAGCCTTGAAAACTTGTGAAGGAAACACACTCTACTACTTGGCAAGAGGTAGAGGATGAAGAAATAGGAAGTGGGTAAACTTTAGAATTGGATTTCTCACTCTAATTCTCACTTTGCCATTAAAGCTTGTGAAGCTTTTTCTTGAAGTGAAGAAGAAGAAGAAGATGAAGAATATGATAAGTTGATTGAAAATAGAAAAAATAAAAGAATACTTATCATAATCTTAACCTTAGTTAAGTGTAGAGAATTAACTAAGGTTGGGTTGAATGGTTAGGGTTAAGGATGAGAACAAAAGGTCAACAAGTCAAAACTTCATGAAACTTCAACTAAAAACAAAAGTAGCCACCATTCATTTATCTTCCAATTTATTCAAAATGAATAAATAAATAAGATAAATGAATAAGTAAAACCCTATTCAACAACTTAACCTTGGTTTAATTCTTTATACTTAACCAAAAAGCATGCATCATCAAACATGATACAAACATGTGCACAAAATCATATCGCATATGCAATGCGCACACCCGAGTGAGAATATCCATTTAAAGTGAACCGATACTAGTTAATGCAAAGTAATATATCAAATATATAATTATACATTAAATCATTAAATCAACACTTGATTTAACGATCCGGTCATATCGCATATAACCGACCAGTATCCTATGTATCGGCTTATCGAATCAACCTTTGATTCGATAACTAGGGTATATCGCATATAACCTAATCGATACATTCATCGCGAGAATGGAATACGGTATCACATACACGCATTATTCTCGGTCCCGCACATATCTCATATGCGCTCCTATTTCGTTTCGCTTGAGCCAGGAAACCTCTGTGTAGGACTCTAAAGACTCGTCAATACGCCGGCAGCAGGCGATGATCATATCAAACACCCACAAGCCGCAAGCGGTCTGCTAAACGTAACGGCCACCCGGGTATTGAGCGATCTGAAGATCGACGAGCAAGCCCGCTCACACTCCAGTGAATCCAACCAGTAACACTACCGTACGGTCCGGTCTGATCGTCTGATATGTCGCATATCTCGCCTAGGGGTGGTAAACGTCAGACCCCAATAGCTCAATAAGTCGTGTCGATATGAGGTCTATAACTGTTCGAGAAACTACTGGTAACACTTACCAGTAAATCTCAGCAACCCTGGCCAGGGATTTCCTGTTATAGCCAATCGAACACAGCGCAACATCAACTCCCTATACCGGGAGAGACGAATCCCCTCCTATCGCTCATTGCCTCCATGTGACTCGGGACTGTACCCAAAAACCACCGTTTTGCACGCCTTCTTAGACGTGGTAAGATGGAAATCAAAGCACAGTGGGAACCACACAAGACTCTATGACGATCTCGGGTCAACAGATTACTCTGTACCAGTGTCACCAGAGAACTGCCATCTGACGTGAGGTATAATACCATCTGGGAGTTCTCGGCGAGTCCGTCCAGTGTACCCAGTCTCTACTGAGGACCCGTATACCATCTCTGATGTCAAACACCGATGGATATGGGATCATCCATCGCCCATCTGTATGGGTCGAGAAGGTACACGCTAGTCTACTCTGGTATATCGATGCCCCGTCTCGATACACCCTCGACTAGGGACTTTGAAGGATGTACTTATGGACTACCATGTCCCACTAGTATGATCCGCATCATAGTCCAGGTAGTTAAGTACAGATCCTAAGGGCTTTACCAACATGTAACAGAGAGACAATCAGCATACACGTTAAGGTAAAGATCAACCAGATAGCATACTATCATGTCGAGCAAGAAAGTCCTCCCTATATACGTCCTAGCATCCACTACAATATACATCATATGTACAGTAATGGCCTCTAGGGCATACATATAACTAACAATCTCCCACTTGCACTAGGGCCATCTGTAGCAGTGGTTGTAGTATCTCATACTCAACCATCCCATAAAAGTCTCTCTCTGGGAACAGGCCTTTGTGAGTGGATCCGCTGTGTTGTCCTCTGAGTCTACTATCCAAACCTCGATCACCCTGGAGATCAACCATCTCCATGATCAAGTGATACTGCCTTAGAATATGTCTGGATCACTGATGGGACCGGCGTTCCTTGGCATAAGCCACAACTCCATTGTCACACAATGGTAGGAACATAGTTATTCTCATGAACTAATATTCACCCAAACAGCCTCTTTGGTAGCATCTTAAGTAGCGATGTATCCTGCCTTTATCGTCTAGTATGTCACGGTATCTAGCTTGGAACTCTTCCAACATACCGTCCCTTCACTGAGGGTAAAGACAATGCTTGTGACTGACATTCGGTCGTCTTTATCACACTGGAACCCTTCCAGTGATTCTCCCTAGGATCGATTGATACCGTCTCACTGCAACTAGTGAGAATCCTAACATCCATTTAGATCTATCTCATAGATCCAAAATCCAGGATTTAGTGGGTATCACTTTGATCCTATGTGGAGAGTCATTGTGATAAGCGGAGATTGATCGAGCGTAGCATAGGAAACTCCTTCCCTATCAAGAGTATGTCATCCACGTACTCTACGAGGATCGTCACCATACTCCCTACTACCATTTTGTTTATACAAGGTTCATCTACCATTTTGATGATGTCAACTTCTTTGACTAATCCATCAAAACAGATGCTCCAACTCCGCGATGCCTGCTTTATCCTATAAAGCATCTTGCACACGTTTCCGCTGCTCCCACTGTCTACGAGGCCCTCTGGCTGTGTACTTATAGACGCACTCTTCTAAAATATCATTTAGAAAAGCAGTCATGGCACCCAACCGCCAGATATCGTAGTCATGGTATGTAGCCGTGGCAAGTAGGATCTGGATGGACTTAAGCATAGCTCCTTAGAAAAAGTTTCATCATGATCCACACCTGGTCAATGATGCAAACCTTTAACAAGTCTAGCTTTGAAAGTCTCAACTTTTCCATGTACACCAAGTAATCTTCTCAAGATATACTTGCTCCTGATGGGGATTTAACCCTTCAGATATAGCAACCAAAGTCCATACTTTGTTGGTGTATAAAGATTCCATCTCAGATCACTAAGCATCCAGCCATTCTTACAGAGTCTTACTCCTGATGGCCAGCTCGAAACTAGTTGGGTCATCATCTCATGATGTAATCCTCGCTCCCACTGTCATAGAGAAACCGAAGTATCTCTCAGGTGGGTGAGGAACCCTACTAGATCGGCGGAGAGGCTGAGGTTCGTTGGTAACTATCAAATCCTTTGGTTCTTTTAAATCATCAGCTGCAGTTTGTATAGCTGGAACCTTTCCAGTTCTACATTACTGACCTTGCCTCGAGCTTGTCCGGATTTTGCTTTTCAGACATAGGCCGGACAACCCCAAATCTTAACTAGCTTAAGACATGGGCTCTTCCCTTTCCATATCACATATGAAATGGTAGGCAACTAATTTGATTCGAACCCTATTCAATAGGTATGCAACTTCGTAAGTGCATAACTCCCAAAAAGGAAAAAGGTAACTCAGTATTACTCATCATAGAGCACACCATATCAAATAGGGTGTATCTGCTCCGCCCCGATATACCATCGTGCTATGGTGTATACGGAGGAGTAATGCTGAGAGAGAATCTCATTCTCCTTTAGAATAGTCCTGGAATTCCGTGCTCAAGTATTCTCCTCCTTGATCACATCAAAGGACATAATACTTGTACCCTTATTGGTTCTTTACTTCTATCTTATATTCTGTGAATATCTCAAAAGGTTCAGACTTGTGTTTCAACAAGAACATGCGTCTGAATCTTGAGAGATTATCAGAGAACGTAATGAAGTATAAAGAACCAGTCCTGGCATGTGTAGACAGGGGACCTACATACATCATCATGTATCATCCCAAGAGTTCACTAACTCTTTCTCTGTTTCCAATAAACAGAGCTGGTGTCATTATATCTTTGTGACATGACTAGCGAGTTTCACAAGATGTAAATTCAAACTGATTTAAATATGCATCTACATGTAACTACAGCCAGTCGGGTCGCATAGATATGACCTAGTCTACAATGCCTCAAGAAGAATTCGTTCATTTCTGAACTCTTCCTCTTGTGTGTGTTCCATATACTAAGAACTGTGGTTTGATTTAGAACATTAATGCTTTTAGATAACGTGCCTGAACCGATCAACTTTTGATATAGGAAATGTTCAAAACATTATCCAACTATACAAAATTTTATCATTTCTTTACTAATAAAGAGACTGATATGATTTTGTATATCAGGTTCGGTATCTAATAACATTCGTTCAGAATCAATGTATTGTAATACAGGGTGACAGTGACCAACAGACTTGGCTGCAACTCTTGCCCCGTTTTCTGCCTCATGAAACTTATCACCCGTTCTCAGTTCTCTACCTATCTGTAGCCCTATGTAACAGATTACATATCTGGGATCCTGATCCGGTATCATATACCCAGGACGTAAAGGATACTGAGAAACAGTTCTGTATAAAGAACACACCCGAAGATGATGCATCAGCATGCACTCTCTTCGTTTGGGCGGCACGGGAATTCTGGTAATCCCCAATTTCCTGCTCTGTCTTATAACAATTATAAGGTGGAGCGGGACCAACGTTCTCCAGCTCAGTATAACAAGCGGGTTCGGTCAATATTCCGTATTATTATCTTGATTAAGGCGTGATATGGTCGCTACATGGAGAGAGAGAGAAGAAAACACTCAGCGTGCGCTCTTGCAAGAATAGATTGGTTATTATTTTATCTAATCAGGATGGCTCCCACTGCTTTTTATCAAATCTTCCTTCAAACCCTAAAAGGAAAGACTAGCCGGGATTAATAACACACTACAAGTTCGCCAATCTTTCAGCCAGGCCAGTGTCGGTACTTTGAGGGAGGTCCCCCGTGCTTTCGCACGAACCTAATTAATGTAAACCTCGTTTTCCCAGAGGCGTAACCCCGTTGACACCTTTCTAGACACCTACTTGATCGGCTAATTGTAATGTATAAAACTCTCCCAAGAGTAACACTTACTCGCAGTGGGTATCGGGATCCAACTATCTCATAGAAGGTATGCAATCTCATTGCAAATTTCAACACTTGAAATTCCCGATAATATTTTGCCCCTAACGTGCTATGACCTTGACGAAAGCCAACAAACCATAGCCCGCTAGTCAAGTTCAACCCGTACATTTCTTGATCGAATTAAACCCACCCGCACGACCCTTGACGAAAGCCAACAAAGCCGCACGACTACCCTAATCCAATCGCATCGTATGCTGGCAGATAAGCAGCATATAGCTACCGCACACTGCACCTTGACGAAAGCCAACAAATGCAGCACGAATACTATATACTGCTTATCTGAAATGACGGAGGGCTACGACAGGTTTTTCTGAAAACCTATTGCGTAATGAACTTGATATCGTTGCAGGATCGAATGAATTTTGAAATGGAGTGTTTTTGAGGCTTTTCTAGTTTTGCTAAAGGAGTCACTCCCGGTGAAGGGATCGTCAGTCCTTTCCTCGTCGAATGAGGTGCGGGATATATCATATATATCACTGTGCAAAGCAAAAACACTTAAAAGCAATCAAAAGACAAACCGAGTGTGTAGCATCTGCCAGTTATTGCTAAAGGAGTCACTCCCGGTGAAGGGATCTCGGTCCTTTCCTTATCGAATAAGGTGCAGGATATATCACATATACCGCTATGCAAAGCAAGAACTGTAGCTACCTGTTTTATTTTGAAATTCGATTCTACAACATCTTAGGTTTCTTTTATTTCATTAATCACATTAATGAAGTCCCATCATATAAGTACCTAATCATCACAGATAAATACGACGTACACTTATGCCATCCGCATTCGCCTCGATGTCCCCTCGTGCACCGTTAGGTTAGGTAACTAACGGCAGAGCGGGGCAGGGCTAGCGCGGGTGTAAAACATAAGTAACGCCTATATAATATATCATATATACTATATACTGTATCTATCACAGAACATCACATGATCACATCACAGATATCGCAGCAGAAGAAACATATGAAATATTGGATATACTAGGACGTCCATGTTTTCAATACGAGCCAGTATAAAACGCGGATTCCACGGTCGCGATGAATAGCCAAACCCACACCCCTAGACCCCTACGAGAGCGGCAAGCAACCCTACCAATTCTGGAGTTAGGAGACCCGAACTCGACTTCTCGAGTTGGTCTCCCACTGGACTCCAGAACCCGGTTACTTGTGCTCCCCTCCTTGGGTCTATCCTAGTGCGGAAAAGTAAATAATATACAAAAGGTGACTACTTCCGCTACCTGGAAGTGCCCCAATAAAAGAATATTACATACAAGTTTTTACATGAATGAAAATGAAAAACACTCATCTCACATAAAAAACCCCGGCTATTCAAACACGACGATCCAATATAACATATCCAGCAACACATAACATCACATGTCATCAACGTAAGTAAATATGCGCATCCTAATTGTCGTTGACATATAGCAACGAAACCAGCGATATCACATATTACACTTACGGTCACAGAAAAGAAAATGTAAAACTACAATAGTTGGAATCCGCAACCACCTCAGACATCGCATGCCTGACCAAATGAATTACTTAGACATCACATGCCCAACAATTATAAACCCCGCATTTTAGTCTCATTATCGAAAACACTTTTCAATATCAAGTCGGGTAATTCAACAAGATTCCCGACATCCTGATCGAATGCTCGTCGCAAACTTCAGTAGACGGCCGTACCCACGATGCCGTCGACAAAGTGCACCAAGGCGGAACACCGCTACCGCGAGCACCCAAACGGATGCTTTCGGCGACGGGGTTCTCCTACAGTCACTTGGTCGGGGCTATGGAGTGAGGCTGTCTATTAAGTTTACCCGGCGAGTATCCGCGTACGCTACGTGATTGCGACGGACTTTTGATCACATCAAAATTCCGTGGCAACCGATCATGTGAGACTAAACTGCTATGTTTATAATATTCATTCCGTTATCACATAACTTTTGTGAATTCCAATTATTGTATCCCATTCCAGATAAATAGAAAATGTTAAACTTTTCGATCGAACAATCGAACACCCAAGTTTTCCCGATACAGCTCAACACATGAAATAATTCTAACAACATTCCGTTCGTGCCTCAGTACCAACGGTCCAGCCGTAGAAGGGTCAAGCCAACGCCTCACATGTGGCACGCCGTACTGCCCCAAACCCGAAGGTTCAAAGGGCAGTTCAAGGCGGTCACATAATCGAGTTAAGGTTTGTTGTCTTCTAGAGGGTCCATCGAGTTACTTGCACTACTTAGAACGTCGTTAAACTACGGAAAGATCCAACACTTGGAAATTTCCCGACAGGGGAAAAATTGGGTATTTATATCCGGTCGAACTTTTTAACATATTCTAAAATTTGTCCGGAAAGCCACACAGACAAAATTTGATACCCCGATCGAAACACCGAATCCCCAAAACATCTCTAGAAAATTCAACTCTTGAATTAATATTAAAAATTCCCAGAAAACTCAGCTCTTTGAACTAGGAATTACTGTGCAAAGGAACAGGGATGACGTCATCAAGGGGCCGCTGATCCGCCGCAGAAGGCATGCTTCTGCCGCGGATCCGCCGCGAAATTTACTGTTCATGAAATAATTTTTGCATCGTAATTCTTAGATTTCCCTGCTGAATTTTTTAGTAATTTTTAATTTGGAAAAATCCACGTTTTTGGAAAAAGTCCAGAGAGCTATTTTGGGTTCGGATTTTTGGTTCAATCGGACTTCAAAGTCCGTCTGGAATTCGCCTAAGGCTCTAGCTAGGCTCTGATACCACTGTAGGGTTCCTAGGCACTCTCAAGAGGTCTCACAAGGCATCAACCATGCCAATTTCAAAAAATCTAGGTGCCGAAAAACCCGACTACGGATCGTTGGCTAGATTTCTAGGCGAAAAGCTAACTAGTTAACAATTAACTAATGGGAAAACGGAAATACAACCTTTGTAGATCCGGTGCTCCACCTCCATAGCTCCGCAATGAAGTCCTCTCCGCTGTCCATAAAGAATCCGGGCTCTAGCGTCGACTTCATCGGAGAATAAGCGAGCTAGGTCGTCGATGTCCATGCCGAAGATGATCTACGTCGAGGCATCGCTAGATCAAGCTCCACCTTCACCAAGCCTTGAAAACTTGTGAAGGAAACACACTCTACTACTTGGCAAGAGGTAGAGGATGAAGAAATAGGAAGTGGGTAAACTTTAGAATTGGATTTCTCACTCTAATTCTCACTTTGCCATTAAAGCTTGTGAAGCTTTTTCTTGAAGTGAAGAAGAAGAAGAAGATGAAGAATATGATAAGTTGATTGAAAATAGAAAAATAAAAGAATACTTATCATAATCTTAACCTTAGTTAAGTGTAGAGAATTAACTAAGGTTGGGTTGAATGGTTAGGGTTAAGGATGAGAACAAAAGGTCAACAAGTCAAAGCTTCATGAAACTTCAACTAAAAACAAAAGTAGCCACCATTCATTTATCTTCCAATTTATTCAAAATGAATAAATAAATAAGATAAATGAATAAGTAAAACCCTAATCAATAACTTAACCTTGGTTTAATTCTTTATACTTAACCAAAAAGCATGCATCATCAAACATGATACAAACATGTGCACAAAATCATATCGCATATGCAATGCGCACACTCGAGTGAGAATATCCATTTAAAGTGAACCGATACTAGTTAATGCAAAGTAATATATCAAATATATAATTATACATTAAATCATTAAATCAACACTTGATTTAACGATCCGGTCATATCGCATATAACCGACCAGTATCCTATGTATCGGCTTATCGAATCAACCTTTGATTCGATAACTAGGGTATATCGCATATAACCTAATCGATACATTCATCGCGAGAATAGAATACGGTATCACATACACGCATTATTCTCGGTCCCGCACATATCTCATATGCGCTCCTATTTCGTTTCGCTTGAGCCAGGAAACCTCTGTGTAGGACTCTAAAGACTCGTCAATACGCCGGCAGCAGGCGATGATCATATCAAACACCCACAAGTCGCAAGCGGTCTGCTAAACGTAACGACCACCCGGGTATTGAGCGATCTGAAGATCGACGAGCAAGCCCGCTCACACTCCAGTGAATCCAACCAGTAACACTACCGTACAGTCCGGTCTGATCGTCTGATATGTCGCATATCTCGCCTAGGGGTGGTAAACGTCAGACCCCAATAGCTCAATAAGTCGTGTCGATATGAGGTCTATAACTGTTCGAGAAACTACTGGTAACACTTACCAGTAAATCTCAGCAACCCTGGCCAGGGATTTCCTGTTATAGCCAATCGAACACAGCGCAACATCAACTCCCTATACCGGGAGAGACGAATCCCGTCCTATCGCTCATTGCCTCCATGTGACTCGGGACTGTACCCAAAAACCACCGTTTTGCACGCCCTCTTGGACGTGGTAAAATGGAAATCATAGCACAGTGGGAACCATACAAGACTCTATGACGATCTCGGGTCAACAGACTACTCTGTACCAGTGTCACCAGAGAACTGCCATCTGACGTGAGGTATAATACCATCTGGGAGTTCTCGGCGAGTCCGTCCAGTGTACCCAGTCTCTACTGAGCACCCGTATACCATCTCTGATGTCAAACACCGATGGATATGGGATCATCCATCGCCCATCTGTATGGGTTGAGAAGGTACACGCTAGTCTACTCTGGTATATCGATGCCCCGTCTCGATACACCCTCGACTAGGGACTTTGAAGGATGTACTTATGGACTACCATGTCCCACTAGTATGATCCGCATCATAGTCCAGGTAGTTAAGTACAGATCCTAAGGGCTTTACCAACATGTAACAGAGAGACAATCAGCATACACGTTAAGGTAAAGATCAACCAGATAGCATACTATCATGTCGAGCAAGAAAGTCCTCCCTATATACGTCCTAGCATCCACTACAATATACATCATATGTACAGTAATGGCCTCTAGGGCATACATATAACTAACACCTACGGAGATTTCAAAAGACGTATCTTTTCATAAAAACACCGTAGCCCCTATTTTCAAAACCCCATGATTCGTGTTATTTCAAAAGGCACCATTTGTAGGACTTATATTAGATTAATGCAGATTAGTTATAGTTGCGTCTAGTTTTCAGCTTCCGCTCATTATTGTGGTTCGCTTCGCATCGCATGCTTATATTATGTTTCGTACTACATTATTGATATCATGCTGTTAGGACACCAGCACCATTACCGATGATGCGTATGTACCACGTACACTTACTTGCCGGCTCACACACATCTTCATCGGTAATTGTCATGCCACGTACACTTTAGAAATACTATTGCATTGACATAGGTTGTGAGCTAATAATTTAGACATGATATTAGTGTACTCGCCTTATATGCTAGATTAGACATTGTAGATATTACTTGTTACTTCATGCATGTTAATATTCATTGTCATGCTGCATTCATGGATTTTTATGCCGATATGCACTGTTTACATGCTATTGAGGATTGGATTTGGATTTCTATGAGATTTTCTGGTTTTGGGGGAAAACCGCAAAATTTATATAAGCTTCTTTCTCTCTTTAAAATAAAAAGTGCGGTTTTCCCATGCTGTATGAGTCGTCCACCATGAGTTTGCTGATGGATTTCGAGACCCGATTCGAGGAGGCGGATGAACCGTTTCGGGTACATGATGGACCCGGTAAGGTACCCCGGGGCAAGAAGCGCGTAAGTATGACGATGTGAGCCTGGCAGGGGAGCACTACCTACCGGTGATTTTACCCGACGCGTCGGATATCCGGAGGATACCGTCGTGGTCTTGAGATGGATGGTAGGGGCCGGTCTGGACTGACGGCGCCCTAGATATTGTGATTGAGACATTGAGATTTTGAGATATTGAGGTACAGAGACTGTGATACAGAGATATCGAGATATTGGGATTACGTTTTGTGCCGATGCTAGGCACTGTTTTATGCTGATTTCATTATGATACCTCATTTTAAAAATACAAAGGAAATCTCACTAAATTATGGAAACAGTTCTTCATTTACATGTATTCTGTTTTCATTCATTCATACCTCATTCATATGATATATTGCTACTCTTAGGCACTGACACGGGTACATGAGAATACACTCGGGTTAGATATTTACCCTAGCCTTGTTATAGGCTGCTGGTTATATATATTTGAGGATGTATATTGATCGTATGACCTAGGATTGCGTCATGCATGCGATTTCTATTCGTAGATGTTTTTCTATTCACGAGTTGGCAACTCACCCCCGTTGTGCCCCAGTTTCTTGCAGGTTTTGCCGTACAGGTTTAATTACGGCTTTGCGGGCTCAGTTTCATTCGGGTGACTTGCTAGTAGGTGGGTTTATTTGTATCGCACCCATAATTATATCTTGTATATCATTATTCTGTTGTATCTAGAAGTTCCATCAACCAAACATGTATTTATTTTGAGATAGAGACCAGTGATGTTATTCTTTCGACTTTAGAGTCGCGCGTTATTTTTCTGCGGTTTTCTTGTGGATTTGAGTTCCCTTTTGAATTTTAATCCTCGCCGTTGGCGTTGTATATTATATTGCTTGTGTGGTTGTGACCGTCGATTGACGAAGAGCTAGCTCCCGCTTAGGGATGCCTTTTTACTGATTTCGTATACTATTCATGTTGTATCCCGTTTGGGAGCCAGTATTTACAAAGGAGACTCTGCCGAAATTTTCAGTAAATTTTGATGTTCTTAAAAACCGCATAATTCGGCTTATGCTATTAAAACTACTTGTTTTAAATTGGTTTTCCTTCACTCTACTTCTTTTCATGGTTTGGATTTCTGGGTTTTCGGTTTACTTAGATTACGTACGCCTCGAGACGTTTCGTAGTTTAAGTGCCGTTCATGTTCCGTACTTTCGGGACGTGACAAAGTTGGTATCAGAGCGTTAGGTTTTAACCTTCGGAGCGTAGGATGACCCTTGGTTGATGGAATAGGTGACTAAAGTAGAGTGACGTACCGTTGATATGTTCCGCGGTATATTTATGACACGCCACTCCACTTATGAAGTCTTAGGATGTACATTTCCTCGTTCAGTATTATATTCCTTCCTGATCTAGCCTCATTGGTACCAGTTTGGTTTTGCTTCTACGGTTACGGCAGGGAGAGCTACGGCTAGAGTTGCGGTCAGCACAAGCTCGTCACGAACGAGGACTGACCAGGGCGAAATTCCGGCGACACACGATTGCAGAGATGTATCTTTTTACCGTGTTTCCGCGCCACGAGTGTTTGGCGGATCGCCTTTATGAGGTTACTCGGAGGCGCTGATCGACACTAGAGAATTGAGCCAATGATACAGGCCAGCCAGATTTTGATGACCGTTGGTGTGTTGCTTACTCCTGACGATTGAGGCACTGTTCAGCATGCAGACGATCGACGAGATATCGCCCCATATGTTGGAGCTATTGCGAGGCGAGTTGTACGAATAGATGATAGAAGGTCGCTAGTCACCCGATGATGAATGACTAGGACAGGTGGTTCGTTCGCTTACCCCGATACGAGGTCATCAGATAGATTGATTCCAGCTAGAGACGACTTCACGCAGAGACGTGAGGGTCGACAGAGACGATCGAATGTCGGAAACCTATTATTCCAAGTTTAAAGTAGTCGGAAAGACATGCAGGCAATTCTATGGTCCCTCTAGAAGAATGAAACCCTGACTCGACTTAATGACCGTGTGAAAGCCTTTGAACCTTCGGGTTTGCGGCAGTTCTACGGCGCCATTAGTGAGGCTTGGGTTTGCCCTTCTACGGCTGGACCACAGATGCTGTGGTATGTACTCGATACTATTAAACTGTACCCAAGATGTTGAGCTCTTGGGGGATTATGAGGTTTCGACGAATCGATCGAATGGTTCTACTTCAATCGGATGCTAGGTGGTGAGATGCATTCTTGGAAGACTCCAGATACGAGGATAGCCGTTGGAGCTCAGTCCATGCAGCCACGACGAGACGAGTCCGAAGCGGTCGACATTAGAGAAAAATGGAGTAAGTGGTTCGTATAAGATCTGGATATGATGACGTTCTCCTCCGCCGACATCGGAGATGCGATGCGCATGCTGAGGCAGAGTACTGGATATACCTTCCAGAAGGAGTCACGATGAGTATGCAGTCGTTCCAGAGCAAGATGCAGATATAGGAAAGGACAATGACTTCCGGACAGTTGGCAGAGACGAGACATGGAAGAGACCGTGAGCAGGATTCCTTCCAGGACACTGCTGCAATGATACTTGCACCCAGGATCAGATGTGTCACGTACATTCAGAGAGCCAGAGGCCGACGCCAGTGATATGCTGTCTTACGAGTGGTCGTGATGATTGACCGGGAGATGACAAGAGACATGCCAGAACTGGATCATCCCCGTTAGCACACCCGACAGGGCCGATGAGCCGATGGACCGAAAGATCGGTAATTCACAGTGAAGACCTTGACCCAGGAGTGGTCATGGTTACGCACATCAGCAGGACAGAGTTCATGATCATCGACGAGACGTCCCACTAGTGACCGTGACAGTTAGTCGAGATTCTTAGAGGATGCGCTTGAGCGGTACAGTTCCGCCATTATTGATTTCGATGTTTTGGGTGATTTATTCGTATGATTTGATTTTGATGATTGAGAATTTACGATCTTTGCACAGTGTTGCACTTGATATCGTTTTCGTGCTTTAGTTTCACATTTTTGTGATTTTATGGTTTTAAACAGTTGAGTTGGTTTTGTGCGTATGCATGCACACGAATTGGTTCCTGCACTCTGTATAGTTATTATATGCTTGCAGTGTGCACTGGACTTCGATTTAGATTGTGATACTCGATATTTGTTTTGTGCACCTTGTGCACCTGATTGATTTTGCACACGTTCGGCGCTTGATATTGGATTTTATGATTTCGTGCACGATGGATGCACCTGATTTGGATTTTCGCGCATGTTGGGCGCATGTTTTGAAGGGTGATTTTGGTGCACACACCAGAGGCACTAAATTGAGAATTTTTTGTGCATGTCAGGTGCACCTGATTTTGCTGTCAGGCACACATGTTGCCTACGACAGATGTTTCGTGCACACCCGATGCACTTAGATGTTGTTTCTGTGCGCATGTATGGCACATTCAGGGATTTTGATTTCCGTGCGCACCAGACGCACGTAGCATTCATGTGCATATTTTGGGATTGATTTCGTATAGAGCAGTACGTTTTTATGATATTGCTATGTGTTTTCGTACTGAGCAGGACTAGTCAGAGGACAGTACCTGAATATATTTTTGCATGCATTGATAGTTATTGAAGAGATTTCCAAAAAGCGAGCTATAGCCTCAGTATTTACCTACGTGTCTGATATGACACGAAATGTTTAAAACAAGGAGACCCTTCTAAATTGTTTCCAAAACGGCGGAACGTACATTTCAAACAAAGGTATATATGTATATAGTTATTTTCTTATAATAGACGTCCGCCACTGTGCAGTGTTATACGCGTTGCACAGCGACTTAAAGAGATTTGGCATGAATTTCCTTAGATACTTACAGATATAGATTCGATATTTACATGTATAGTTTCGAGTTATGTCATATTGGTTTTGATTTGGATTTGGCATTGATGTCTTCTCCATGACTCCGATGATTGCGGGATGCTTGACGGAGTTTTGATTAGAGTTATATGCTTATTTTTCAAGCGCATGCGCTTCGCTACGATTTGTTTTATGTAGTTACAATTTCGGAGCCCCGACGACTTGATGGTTTTTCTTAGATGTTTTAGTATTTGGGGGAGTTTGAATTTAAATTCGGGGACCGAATTTCTTTAAGGGGGGAAGATTGTAACGTTTTGAAAATCGTTTCGGTGAAATTTCGAAAAATCGGTAAAATTAGGGGGTTTTCTGTAAAAATTCAAAATACAAATATCTTATTATAAAAGTTAAATATACATATTCTAGCTATGTAATTGCTATTATTTGGTGTTTATTGAGCCGCTGGTGAAATTTCAAATTTTCTGAAAAAATATTATTTTATTATTATTTTAAGCCGTCACTAATACATTTAATTAGGGAAAATTACAAATTGGAATGAGTTGAAATAAATTTTGTGCATCATAAAACATTAAATAAAATTTTATCCTGTGGTTTTTGGAACGAAATCATTTGCCAAAACGGTTTAGAAATTATTGAAGAAAAAAGGCTTTTTTTAGCGTAAATAGATGTTTGGGGTATTGTATTTATCATTTTTCATCACCCCACACCCGTACCCACACCCACACACCCCCATTTATTTCTCCCCTTGGCTGAATTCAGCAGCCCACATCTTTTCCCCCACTTGAATTTCAAAGGAAAAGAAATGAAAGAAAAGAAAAGAAAATGGAGAAATGAGGTGGACCTTTGACCTTGAATTGACTTTGACTTCTTCCCCCACTTTCTCTACCTCCCTCTCTCTCCTCTCCCACTCCCAATCAGCCGACCCCCCACCCTCCTACAGCAGCAACAGCCTCCCATTTTCCTTCTCTTTTCTCTTCAAACTTCATCAAAAATTGCCTCAAATCCATCAAAAAAATCCCAAAACCCAAATCCGACTCCTACCCATTTTAGCTTAGCTCGTATAGTATGGATCTTTGTGAAAAGAGAGAATTTTGGGAGGCCATGGATGCTTGTGGATCTTCAAATGTTTTTGGGTATAATTCTAAAACATTTTTGCTTAATTTGTTACTAATTTCTTAAAGCTAATTTAATTAAGTGTTAATTTGGTTTATGTGAGTTTAATTGCATGATTAAAGATTTCAAGTTGGGGTTTGTTGTGGAAATGAGTTGTGTTTGATTGTGTATGGTTTAGTGAGGTGGATTAACATATTTAGATTTGTAGAAAACTAATCTAGTTGTTAATTACAAGTTGTTACTTGAAAAATGTCCAAATTAAGCTTTTTGTTGCAAACTAGTTTTTTTGATTTAATTCGAAATATGGTTAGGGTTTTTATCATATTATTAACTTTATTAAGTGTTGTTTAACACTTTAGTTCATGGAAATCCAACCTAAATTATAGTTTGTGCATTTTTGCTATGAAATTGTTAAAAAGGGTATTTTGTAAACTAGAATATTAGGGTTTTTGGAATTTAATGAGATTAAATTCCGGAAATTGTTTCTATGACTTATTTAAGATATTTAATAAATATATTGGCCGCTACATTCATTTAAACATCATGTTTTGTACAAAAACGGCGAATTGTACTTGCTAGATTTTTGGAAAAATGACTTTTTAAGTGAAATTGGGGTTTTTGTGAGTTTTAACCTAGTTCATATTAAAATTAGTGTTCGTGAATGTGCAAATGAGTGTGATTGGATTTTTCTCGGTGGTTTGACGTTTGTACATCGACATCGAGGGTTGGTTTGACTATTCTTGCATGCGTAGGCGATGGGTTTGGACCTATGCGTGATACGCGTGCCGATTTGATTTTCGTATGCCGTTTCGATTTCGAATTTAGTTTTAATGCGATATGGTGCGTTATGATATGTAGGTACCCCCATGTGGACTTCGAGACGACAAGCAAGCGCGTGGCGACATCGGCACCTGCTAGCGAGGACCAGGTGAGTAGATTTATATCTACGGGGAGAAGTCGGGTGGATGGCGTATAGCACCCCCGCAGTCCGTGGTGATGTATACGGATGCGTATACACACCAACAATTTATGATATGTTGTTAGGATTTATTATTGATGATTTTAGATGGATATTGGTGTTGGATTGGTGCATGGTTACGAAACCTTAGGTAGTGGGTGCACTACACTTACACATACACACATATACATACTTGCATACATTCCTTATTTCATATGTGCGTGTATGGGAATATATATTTATGTGTTCACATGGGTATGGGACTATGTGTTCATATACTGGATTTGAGGATAGTATTTGGAATTTGAGATGAGTCGATGAGATTGGGCTTGAGGCCAGGAGATCGGTGATGTGATTTGGTTCGTATTGAGATACGACATGATGTTTTAGCGGGTCTTCTGACGTAGTAATTCTTACACCCGCATGCATACATAGATGGCATCAATATTGTACTAGACATAGGACATTATTCCGGATCATGATATTTGATAAAGAAGATACCAAATGAATAGTGTGATTGATGTGACTTTGACCCGTACCCAGATTTGGGGATGCCGTACGACGGATTTACGTACGAGCTATATATTGATGATTGATCCGCACTCTTGACTTGGGATGTCTGATTATAGATATGGTATCGGATATGATATTATTGAGGCGGGATCACCGACTAATATATATACAGGTATGTATATACATCGACTCAGATGTTAGGCGGTTTCCTTACCTGTAGTCCAGCTGGTTAGCTTAGCCCTTTAGTTTAGTTTAGTTGTTAGATTAGATTCGATTCTTACCTATTTCAAAAACTAACGAATCGTGAGTATTTTAGAAGAAAGCCCAAGGGATCCTACGGAGATTTCAAAACACGTATCTTTTCATAAAAACACCGTAGCCCCTATTTTCAAAACCCCATGATTCGTGTTATTTCAAAAGGCACCATTTGTAGGACTTATATTAGATTAATGAAGATTAGTTATAGTTGCGTCTAGTTTTCAGCTTCCGCTCATTATTGTGGTTCGCTTCGCATCGCATGCTTATATTATGTTTCGTACTACATTATTGATATCATGCTGTTAGGACACCGCACCATTACCGATGATGCGTATGTACCACGTACACTTACTTGCCGGCTCACACACATCTTCATCGGTAATTGTCATGCCATATACACTTTAGAAATACTATTGCATTAACATAGGTTGTTAGCTAATAATTTAGACATGATATTAGTGTACTCGCCTTATATGCTAGATTAGACATTGTAGATATTACTTGTTACTTCATGCATGTTAATATTCATTGTTATGCCGCATTCATGGATTTTTATGCCGATATGCACTGTTTACATGCTATTGAGGATTGGATTCGGATTTCTATGAGATTTTCTGGTTTTGGGGGAAAACCGCAAAACTTATATAAGCTTCTTTCTCTCTTTAAAATAAAAAGTGCGGTTTTCCCATGCTGTATCAGTCGTCCACCATGAGTTTGCTGATGGATTTCGAGACCCGATTCGAGGAGGCGGATGAACCATTTCGGGTACATGGTGGACCCGGTAAGGTACCCCGGGGCAAGAAGCGCGTGATGATGACGATGTGAGCCTGGCAGGGGAGCACTACCTACCGGTGATTTTACCCGACGCGTCGGATATCCGGAGGATACCGTCGTGGTCTTGAGATGGATGGTAGGGGCCGGTCTGGACTGACGGCGCCCTAGATATTGTGATTGAGACATTGAGATTTCGAGATATTGAGGTACAGAGACTGTGATACAGAGATATCGAGATATTGGGATTACGTTTTGTGCCGATGCTAGGCACTGTTTTATGCTGATTTCATTATGATACCTCATTTTAAAAATACAAAGGAAATCTCACTAAATTATGGAAACAGTTCTTCATTTACATGTATTCTGTTTTCATGCATTCATACCTCATTCATATGATATATTGCTACCCTTGGGCACTGACACGGGTACATGAGATTACACTCGGGTTAGATATTTACCCTAGCCTTGTTATAGGCTGCTGGTTATATATATTTGAGGATGTATATTGATCGTATGACCTAGGATTGCATCATGCATGCGATTTCTATTCGTAGATGTTTTTCTATTCACGAGTTGGCAACTCACCCCCGTTGTGCCCCAGTTTCTTGCAGGTTTTGCCGTACAGGTTTAATTACGGCTCTGCGGGCTCAGTTTTATTCGGGTGACTTGCTAGTAGGTGGGTTTATTTGTATCGCACCCATAATTATATCTTGTATATCATTATTATGTTGTATCTAGAAGTTCCATCAACCAAACATGTATTTATTTTGAGATAGAGACCAGTGATGTTATTCCTTCGACCTTAGAGTCGCGCGTTATTTTTCTGCGGTTTTCTTGTGGATTTGAGTTTCCTTTTGAATTTTGATCCTCGCCGTTGGCGTTGTATATTATATTGATTGTGTGGTTGTGACCGTCGATTGACAAAGAGCTAGCTCCCCCTTGGGGATGCCTTTTTACTGATTTCGTATACTATTCATGTTGTATCCCGTTTGGGAGCCAGTATTTACAAAGGAGACTCTGCCGAAATTTTCAGTAAATTTAGATGTTCTTAAAAACCGCATAATTCGGCTTACGCTATTAAAACTACTTGTTTTAAATTGGTTTTCCTTCACTCTACTTCTTTTCTTGGTTTGGATTTCTGGGTTTTCAGTTTACTTAGATTACGTACGCCTCGAGACGTTTCGTAGTTTAAGTGCCGGTCATGTTCCGTACTTTCGGGACGTGACAAGTCCGCTGACTTGACACGGTCACTTCACCTCGAGTGTGTTCCCACTGTTCTTTGATTACTACCCTACCATGGCTCTACTGAGTCGTGCAAACAGGTAGTAGTTGGGTGCAGTCCCGAAGCACTTGGAGGCAGTGACGGTTAGACAGGATTCGTCTCTCCTGGTATTGGGGGTTGATATCGCGTTGTTTCTAGGAGAGCCATTACACATAGTCGTCCATGGCCAGGGCAAGCGAAATATACCGGTAGGATTCCAGTGTTATCTCAGGGTGTTCTGGGCTACACTCCGTTACGACTTGTACCGCTATTAGGGGACTGACGTTTACCACCCCCTAGGCCCGCCATGCGATATTCTCAGACGAACAGACCGGACTGTACGGAGATTGTCACATTCAGGCTAAGTAGGAGTTCGGATGGGTTCACCTCATCAGTCTTCTTATCGGTATCTACCTGGGGACCGTTACGTACAGCTAGTGCCGCTTGCGGTCTGTGGTTAACCCCACTGCCAGCGTAGTGTCGAGTCTTTAGAGTCCCACACAGAGGGTTATTCGTCTTTGGGCAAAACAGAGTAGAGTTCGCATGGTCTTGCGACGGGGTTCGTTCACATCCGCGCACTTGTGCACGTTTGGTGTCCGGACAGTTATTACTAGCGGGCTTTGGTTTAAGACAGATCCTAGTATATGTTTTGGAGTTAGTTTTATCACTTTGTATTCGTGTTCCTCAGAACACGGATGCGGGTGTGTATGCATAGTTGACTGAGGCAGAGGCAGAGGATTCTCATTAGGGTTTTGGTACGGGTGTGTATGCACAGTTGACGATTGTCTTTTTCCAAACCCTAATGAATATATGAAATATCATTAATAATGTTAATTAAAAGGAAATTGAGTTATGGTTAGATTGTTGAGCTTTTGACCAAGGTTGACTTGTTGACCAAGGTTGAAACTTTGACCATGATCATTACACACTAAAGATGCTCTTTGATCTTTGCAAAATCATTAAATGTGAAATGATAATGGTCTTATCAAACCAATCATCACCTTTTTCATTTTGATTAATATTATTAATTTGATAATTCACATATATGATATGGTTGTTATTTTTCATATCATAATCTCATTCTCATTCTCTCTCATCCTTTGCACTCCCTCTTCCTCTAGCTCAAGGCAAAATCTCTCATAAGTTGAGAACCATTTGCCTTGGAGATAAAACACCAAAACTACTCTCTACTAAGGTTGAAGGTCTAGCAAACCTAACACTTTAGTTACCTCAAGGTTGAGGTAGGAGCTCAAGTTCGAGGCCCTCAGGTGGATCTATCTTCGGCAAAGAGGAGACGACGAGGAGGAGCCATTCAAGCTACTACAAGGAGCTAGCAAGGAGGAGAACAACAAGAAGAGAAGGAGTTCAAGACATAGGTATAACCATTCTACATAGTAGTTAGAACTTGTAGTTCATATGTTAGTTTTTGTTTAGCCATGATCCTTCATGAACGGTCCATGTTACCTATCGAGGAAAATTTTGATTTTTACCTATTCCGCCTCCCAGAAAGATCCGGGGTGGGTAACGTGGACCTAACAAAATCCGTGCTGCTTTCGTTGTTCTTTGGCTTGGTCCTTATGTGGTCGACAATGGTGATCTTATCGTTGACACTCATGAACCTTTGTCGGAACAGTGATTCCATTTGGACGAAAGTAGTAACGGAGCCATCCGGTATGCTCGCATACCAGTCGAAAGTGACATCGATTAATCTATTAATGAACTGGCAGAGGAGAAGCGCATCATTGCCCCCTGTATTCCCGCATGAGGCTTTCAAATGGGCGATGTGCTGATTCGCATTTCCCGTCCCCATCAAATCTTCCGAATTTAGGGATGATATAGCCACCAGGAAATTCTACCAGATCATACTGAGAAGGATATGGTCTCCCGCTACTGGTAACATCTTTTTGCGCTTCGGCTTCGGCTACCAATGTTTTGACTTTGTTGGCAACCAAATCCGTGATTTGATCTTGAGTTAGCGGGCTGCTGTCATCAGTAGCCAAGACATTTCCCGAGATAGGGTGCGATTCACTTTCAAGCGGTCCGCCCACCTTTGGATATGAGGGAATAGGCGTCGGCTGTCTCGGGACACCATTTCCTGGTTTATGAGTAGAAACTTACGCTTTATTGGACGGCTGAGAGGCAACTTGGGCCGTGAGCTGCATCACGACATTCATCAAGTCATCAATTTTGGAGTAAAGTTTGGCCATCTCCTTGTCTTTACTTCTGAGCTATTTCCGGAGCCCTTGGACAAATTGCTGCTCTGCGTTCTTGGGACGGAAGATTGGCTCCTCTTCGCTTTCCGAGCCCGACTCTTCATGAACCGTGGGATCTCTCTGCTTATCAGCCTCACTGGAAGTGTTTTCCTTACCTCCCAGAGGATGCTGGTAATGGGAAGTGGCAGCCACATTTATACCATATTGGATTTGAGATGTGGTGGCCCCGTCCTTGCTCTTGCAGCGCGTGCTCACCATGTAGACAGTGTGGAACACATATCCAGCCATCTCTTTATCTTTGGCGGGGTAACCCTATTCTTCAAACCTCATGAAGTTCAGCCTAGCAGGAGCCCTAGACCCTTTCTTGGCTCTGTATCTCAGCCTTTTTCTGTCTTAGCTTCTCGATTTTGAGGGCTTGGCGGGCATCCGTTATCGAGGAAGCCATTGTGAGTCGATTGGCGGGGAGCTTAGAGAAGACACCCGATCGAGTGATTGTTAGAGGCACCGCCGGAGCTTGCTCGAGACGCCTTATTGCTCTATTGGTGTTGATGACCTTGCCCCCAGCTGGGGCCAAGGAAAGTCATTCAAACACCGACTTACGTTTGGATTGGGGCGCCTTCGAGACCACCATATTTGGCCTCTTCCCTTTCGAGGCCGGTTTTTCTGTCACCGGAACTTGAGAAGCTGGGATGGCGCTAGCTGGCACGAACATAATAGAGCCAAATGGTAGCAGGGGCTCCTCCCACTGTCGCTCGAGACTGGCAGGAAGGACCTTCCTAGCGTCCATCTTCATTTTGTAGGAGATGGGAGTTGTATCGAGAGCTGAGATTGTCCTTGGAGACATTTTGTTGCGTCCGAAGACTGCAGTCGAAAGTCGTTAACCTGCAAATAGAAGAACGATTTCAGTACAGGCAATCAATGTATATGTTGATTGAGTTAGCATGGATATTTAACCCGAAATATAGGAGTAGAGGTGGGTCCCACTGGGCGTGCCAGAGTCTGTAGGGTGTTTTTCGTCACCCCATTGAGATGGGAATACGCGCCACTTGTCAGGCGTTCTACAGATTCCCCCTGCCTATGGTAGGCGGGGGTTTATTGATTATGGGGATCCAAATCTCTGGCAGCCGTAGACTAAGCTGTCGTTAATTACCCCTCGCCTTTGGATTGAGAGAACCTCCGATTGACGGGTCAAACAGGTCATGTGAGCTCAATGTGCAGTGTTGTATTTTAAAGGTGGTTTTCGATATATCGGGGGCCTCACAGAGTTTTATAGGGGTCCCGCTACCCGGATAGCGGGCTGGGGGTCAAGGGGGCGAGCATCCCCCTTGCGGGGTGCGGGGCAACGCCCTGTTAGAAATTTTTTCTAATGGAAAACGTGTTTTGAGTGTGGAGTGTATAAAAAAAGAGTGGGGTGAGGACCATCCAAAGGACGAGCACGCGGCGAGGGGAGCTAGCGGGCTGCGCGCGCCGTGTGGGCGCTATGCGGCAGCGGGCCGCGCGGGGCACGTGGGCGCCGGCGCCTCATGCGCGCGGCACGTGTGTTAGTTATGTATATGCCCTAGAGGCCATTATTGTACATATGATGTATATTGTAGTGGATTCTTAGATATATATAGAGAGGACCTTCTTGCTCAACATGATAGTATGCTATCTGGTTTCACTTTGTCTTAACATGTTGACTTATATTGGGTTACTGTCTTACTCTCATATATTGATAATGTCATTAGGATATGTACTTGACTACTGGGACTATGATGCAGATCATACTAGTAGGGCCAGGATAGTCCAAGAGTACATCCTATAATGTATCGAGACAGGGCATCGATACACCAGAGTAGACTAGCGTATACTCATCTTGACCCATATGATCGGAGATGGATGATCTCACATCCATTGGTGTTTGACATCAAAGATGGTACACGGGTGCTCACTGGAGATTGGGTACACTGAACGGACTCGTCGAGAACTCCTAGATGGTATTATACCTATCGTCAGATAGCAGTTCTCTGGTGACACTGGCACAGGTTAGTCTGTAGACCCCACATCGTCATAGAGTCTTGTGTGATTCCCAATGTGCTTTGATTTCTACCTTACCACGTTCAAGAGAACGTGCAAAACGGTGGCTTTTGGGTACAGTCCCAATTCATATGGAGGCAATGAGTGATAAGAAGGGTTTCGTCTCTCCCGGTATTGGGGGTTGATGTTGCGCTGTGTTCGATAGGCTATAACTGGAAGTCCCTGGCCAGGGCTGATATGGAAATCTACTGGTAAGTATTAACAGTAGTTTCACGACCCGTTATCTGCCTCACATCGACACGATTTATCGGTTACTGGGGTTTGACGTTTACCACCCCTAGATCGGATATGCAACATATCAGACGAAGAAACCAGACTGTACCGTAATGTTACTGATTGGATTTACAGGAGTGTGTGCAGGCTTGCTTGTTGATCTTCTGATCGTTCAATACCCGGGTGGCTGTTACGTTTAGCTGACCGCTTGCAGCTTGTGGGTGTTTGATATGATCATCACCTACTTCCGGCATATTGACGAGTCTTTAGAATCCTACATAGAGGTTTCCTGGCTCAGGCGAAATGGAGTTGGAGCATATATATGATATGTGCGGGACCGAGATTGATACGTGCATGTGATACCGTATTCTATTCTCGCGATATGTGATATCGGCCGGGTATATGTGATATAACCGGGTTACCGGATCAAGTGTTGATTCGATAAAATAATACATATTATATTGGTCGGTTATATGTAATATAGCCAGATTATTAAATCAATTATTGATTTAATAATTTAATGTATAATTATATATGTGATATATTACATTACATTAACTAATATAAGCACACTTAAATGATTCCTTTTTCTCACTTTTGGTGCATTGATATATATGTGATATATATTTAATGTATTCTTTTCTTTTGTTACAAAATATTATATATGTGATATGTGATACTGTAACATGCTTGGGTTACACATGCAATTAGGGTTTATAAGATTTAAACCATGGCTAGAAATTAGGGTTAGGTTTTTTTATTTATTTTAGTTAAATCAAAATTGTGGACTTTAGTTAAGATATTTATTTGTGTTGACTAAGTCCACTCTCTTGATATTTTGGCTAAGATATTTGTTAACCTAACCCTAACCCTATCTTATGGTTAAGTCTCTACAAGGGTTAGCATGACATGCTTAACCCAAGGTTGCATTTCTAACCTCATAACTATTATTCTTTCCTCACAACATCATCTTCTTCTTCCACCAAAAGCTCACTAGCTTTTTCTTTTGTGATGAATTAAAGTGAGAAAAAGAAAACTAAAGAGAGCAAAATTCCTACTTCATCATTCTCTTCTATACTAGCCATATAGATTAGTGTGTTAGCTTCACTAATATCTAATTAGTGAAGTGATAGCTTGGGTTTGTGTTTCCTCAAGGTAGATCATCTTGGATTGTGAAATCTTCAAGCAAGGATGCCTCATTCACCTCATGGAGCCTCTCTAGAGTCCGGTAGCTTGATGATCGCAGTGAAGGGACATCAACTCTGAGTTTATGAAGTGAAGGAACGGACTACAAAGGTTGTAATCCCTATCAATTAGAAGTAAAGTTGTTTACTTGTTGTTTATGTTTGATTCTCTAGTTAAAGATCTAGGATTAAGGTTGTTTAAACATGACAGAATTTTAAATTGGCATGGATGATGCTACCTGAAACATTGCTGTCGTGATAAATATCCCCACAATGGTATCAGAGTCTAGCTAGAGAATTAGAGGGATTAGTGTAGGATTACGAAACCGAAACAACTCCGAAACATCCGAATCGAAACCCTAGTTTCTGTCAGAAATTTTCAGGTGTCAAAATTTTTTTTAAACAGTTGCAGAATGATGTATGAGATACATAATGAACACTGTACAAAATTCACCCCATTCCCTCGGAATTGGGTCGGCCACACTAGTGTCAAAACCGGCCAGATCGTCCTCGTTAGGGTTGAAATTTTTACAGTGTTCAAAGCTCTGGGTTTTGGTACTTTTGGTGTTGTTTGTCTTTACTAATTTTGAATGTGATGTTATCTTTTAGCAAAGGCAATTCAGAGTGTTTCGTATTCATAATTCTAGTTTGTTTTCGGGTTATTTAGACGGTGTTAAAAATTTCGAACGGATATCAATAACTCACTTTTTCCTTGCTCGAAATTTTTCCAAGTGTTGGATTTTTCCTTAGTTTAAAACTTTCAGAAAACCATGAAAGCGATTCTGTGTACCCTCTAGAAGAACGAAACCTTAACTCGATTATGTGACCGTCAAAACCGCCACTAAACCTTAGGGTTTGTGGTAGTTTAGCGGTGCCACATGTGAGGCATTGGTTGACCCTTCTACGGCTGGTTCATAGGAGCTGTGGCATGTTCTGGGACTTTTTGAACTTTGCTCAAGTGTTGAGCTCAATTGGGAAATTTTGGGTGTTTGTTTGTTCGATCGGAAAGTTTAACATTGTCTATCTGGAATGTGATACTATATATGGAATTCATATAATTAGGCATGAAATCCGTAATATGTGATATTTCGGGTTTATGATGTCTAAGGTAATTGTGGATTCCAAATGTTATAGTTTTTCACTTTCTTTTCTGCGACCGTAAGTGTAATATGTGGTGTATCGCCGGTTTCGTTGCAATACATCAACGACAATTGGGATACGCATATTTACTTACATTGATGACATGTGATGTTATGTGTTGTTGTGATATGTTATATCGGATTGTCGTGTTTTGAATAGCCGGGGGTTTTATGTGAGATGAGAGTTTTTATTTTCATTCATGTAAAATTCATTGTATGTAATATTCTTTTATTGGGGCACTTCCGGGTTGAGGATGATGTCACCATTGTATATTATTTACTTTTCCGCTTTAGGATAGACCTACGGAGGAGACCATAAGTAACCGGGTTCTATGGTCCAGTGGGAGGCCATCTCGAGAAGTCAAGACCGGGTCTCCTAACCCTAGAATTGGTAGGGTTGCTTGCAGCTCTCATAGGGGTCTAGAGATGTGTGTTTTGCTATTCATCATGACCGTGGAATCCGTATTTTATACACTCTCAAAATAAAAATGGACCTCTTACTATATCCAATATTTTATATGTTATCTTCTGCTGCTGATATATTGTGATGTGATCATATTATATGCGTAAGACGAATGCTTTATTATTGTATATATGATATATAATAAACGTTGCTTATGTTTTGCACCCGCGCTAGTCCCGTCCCGGTATGCCGTTAGTTAAGTAACCTAACGGTGCATAACAAGACACTGTGGTGAATGCGGATGGTATAAGCGTACGTTGTATTTCCGCTTCTTCTGTGATGCTTAGGAGGCATAAATGATGAGACTTCAATAATGACATTAATGAAAGAAAAAGAAACCTAAAAGATGTTGTAGAATCAAATTTATAAAAAGGGTAGCTCTAGTTTTTGTTTTGCATAGCGGTATTCCTTGTAGAATATCCAGCACCTTATTCGGTAAGAAAAGAGCCGAGATCCCTTCACCTAGAGTGACCTCTTTAGCGATACTAGAAGATGTTATAACTCACTCAGTTTTGTTTTTGATTGCTTCTATAGTTTTTGCTTTGCATAGAGATATTTGTGAAATATCCTATACCTTATTCGATAAGGAAAGAGCCGAGTTCCCTTCACCGGGAGTGACCTCTTTAGCAAAACTAGAAAAAGCCTCAAAAACACTCCTTATCAAATTCACTTGTTTCTACAATGATATCAAGTTCATTACGCGAAAGGTTTTCTGAAAAACCTGTCGTAGCCTTCCGTCATTTTAAATAGAGACTAGTTAGTATTCGTGCTGCGTTTCTTGACCTTAGCCAAGGCGTAGTGTACGGTAGATAATTAGTGTTTATCTGCTAATACATGAGATGTGATTGAGTTAGGGTAGTCGTACAACTTTGTTGACCTTAGCCAAGGGTCGTATGGGTGGGTTTAATTCAATCGGGAAATGACGGGTTGAACTTGGTTAGAGCTTATGATTTGTTGACCATAGCCAAGGTCATGAGTTGCTAGGGACAAAAGCATTATCGGGAATTTCAAGTGTTGAAATTTGCAATGGGATTGCATACCTTCTATGAGATAGTTGGATCCTGATACCCACTGCGAATAAGAGTTACTCCTGGGAGAGTTTTACACATGACAATTAGTCGATCAAGTAGGTGTCTAGAAAGGTGTTTATGGGGTTATGCCTATGGGAAAACGAGATTTACTTTAATTAGGTCCGTGCGAAAGCACGGGGAACCTCCCTCAAAGTACCAACACTGACCTAGCTGAAAGATTGGCGAACTTGTAAGGTGTAATTGATCCCGGCTAGTATTACCTTTTAAGGTTTGAAGGACGATTTGATAAAAGCAGTGGGAGCCATCCTGATTAGATAAAATAATAACCAATCTAATCTTGTAAGTACGCTAAAGTTTTTTCTTCTCTCTCTCTTTCTTTCTCCAGGTAGCGACCATGTCAGGCCTTAATCAAGATAATAATATGGATGTATTGACTGAACCCGCTTTTTATACTGAGCAGGGGAACGTTGGTTCCGTTCTTTCTTATAATTGTTATAAGACTGAGCAGGAAATAGGGGACTATCAGGATTCCTACGCCGCCCGAACGAAGAACAAGCATGATGATGCATCTTCTTCGGGTGTGTTAGTTATCGAGAACTGTTTCTCAGTTCACTCTACGTCCTGGGTATTAGATACCGGATTGAGATCCCACATATGTAATATGTTACATAGACTACGGAAAGGTAGAGAACTGGGAGAGGGTGATCATTCTATAAGAGTAGGGAATGGTGCAAATGTTGCAGCCAAAGCAGTTGGCGAATATCACCTTGTGTTACCAAATGGTAATAGATTGATTCTGAACGAATGCTATTACATTCCGACCCTGATATGCAATCTTATATCAGTTTCTTTATTGAGTAAAGAAGATATAATTTTGTATTACAGGATAATGTTATGAACATCTTCCTGAATCAAAAGTTGATTTGATCAGGCTCGTTAAATAATGGCATATATGTTCTCAATCAAACTACAGTACTTAATGTGCAAAACACACACAGGAGGAAGAGTTCAGAAATAAATGAATCCTTCTTGTGGCATTGTCGACTAGGTCATATCAATGCGACACGACTAGCTATGTTATATAAGGATGGATATTTGAATCCGTTTGAATTATCATCTTATGCTACTTTCCAGTCATGTCTCAAAGGCAAGATGACCAAAACTCCGTTTAGTGGACATGGAGAAAGAGTTACAGAACTCTTGGGACTGATACATAGTAATGTATATGGTCTCATGTCTACACATGCCAGGAATGGTTCCTCGTACTTCATTACATTAAATGATGATTTCTCAAGATATGGACATGTCTTCCTGTTGAAACACAAGTTTGGAGCTTTCGAGAAATTCAAAGAATATAAGAATGAAGTCGAGAACCAAACGGGTAAAAGTATTAAGATCCTTCGATCTTATCGAGGAGGAGAATACTTGAGCAATGAGTTCCTGGACTACCTAAAAGAGAATGGGATTCTCTCTCAGCTTACTCCTCCCTATACACCATAGCACAACGGTGTATCGGAGCGGAGGAATCGCACCCTATTAGATATGGTGCGCTCGATGATGAGCACTGCTGAGTTACCTATTTCCTTCTGGGGGTATACGCTTGAGACAGGCATTACCTATTGAATAAAATTCCAACCAAATCGGTGCCTACCACTCCAAATGAGATATGGAATGGGAAGAGACCATCCCTTAAACGAGTTAAGATATGGAGTTGTCCGGCCTATTTTAAAAATCAAAATCCGGACAAGCTCGAGGCAAGATCAATTCTTTGCAAGTTTGTGGGATATCCAAGCAATTCATATGGATATCTTTTCTATCTAAATGAGGAACAAAAGGTGTTTGTTTCTCAACATGCCACCTTTTTAGAAAAGGAATTTCTTGTTAAAGAAATTAGTGGCAATGAGGTAGAACTAGAAGAAATTCCAGCTACACAAACTGCAGCAGAAGATTCGGTGGAACCGGAGGATTCGATAGCTCCTAACGAACCCCAGCCTCTCAGCCGATCTAGTAGGGTTCTTCATCCACCTAAGTGATAATACGGTTTTCTCATCGATGGTGGGAGCGAGGACTGCATCATGAAAGATGATGACCCAACTAGTTTCGAGCAGGCTATCACGAATGGGGACTCTGTGAAATGGTTGGATGCAATGCGATCTGAGATGGAATCCATGTACACCAACAAAGTATGGACTTTGGAAGTTGCTCCTGAAGGGGTAAAACCCATTAGGAGCAAATGGATCTTTAAGAAGAAACTTGGTGTAGATGGAAAGTTGAGACTTTCAAAGCTAGACCTGTTGCAAAGGGTTTTCATCAACGACCAGGTGTGGATTATGATGAAACCTTTTTTCCAGTGGCTATGCTTAAGTCCATCCGGATATTACTTGCAATTGCTGCATACCATGACTATGAAATCTGGCAGATCGATATTAAGACCGCCTTTTTAAATGGTGATTTAGAGGAGTGCGTGTACATGACTCAGCCAGAGGTCTTCGTAGACAGTATGAGCAGCGGAAAGGTGTGCAAGCTGCTTAAATCCATCTACGGGTTAAAGCATGCATTGCGGAGTTGGAACATCTATTTTGATGTTCTAGTCATAGAGTTTGACTTCAGCAAGAACGTAGATGAACCTTGTATCTACAAAAAGGTGGCAGAGAGTAAGTCTGTCTTCCTCGTATTGTACATGGATGACTAACTCTTGATAGGAAATGATGTTCCTATGCTGCACTCGGTCAAGCTCTTCTTATCGCATAGATTCTCAATGAAAGACCTAGGTGATTCCTCCTGCATTTTGGGAATTAAGATCTATAGAGATAGATCTAAACGGATACTGGGATTGTCCCAATCCAGGTACATAGACACCATACTAAAGAGATTTAGTATGGAAGAATCCAAGCGTGGGAACTTACCTACGATCTCTGGATTCACTTTCTCCAAAAAGATGTCTCCCAAGACTGATTTGGAAAGAGCTCGCATGAAAGGGATACCCTATGCTTCGGCAGTAGGCTCTATCATGTACGCGATGCTATGTACCAGAACCGATGTAGCATACTCACTATGTGTAGAGAGTAAGTATCAAGCAGATCCTGGAGAGAGTCACTGGACTGCTGTGAAGAACATTCTCAAGTACTTGAAAATGACTAAAGAGATGTTCTTGGTGTATGATAACGGAGAACTCCAAGTGGAGTCCTTTACCGATTCGAGCTTCCAATGTGATAAGGACGACTCTAAGTCGCACTCCGGATTTGTCTTTACCCTCCATGGAGGGGCGGTTTGTTGGAAGAGTTCCAAACAGGAAACCGTGGCAGACTCGACGATGGAGGCTGAATACATCGCTGCCAATGATGCTGCCAAAGAGGCTGTCTGGATAATGAAGTTCATAACTGAACATGGAGTGGTTCCATCCATTGAGCATCTAATACCTTTGTATGGTGATAACAATAGAGCTGTGGCTTTGGCCAAGGAACCCAGGTCCCATCAGAGATCCAGGCATATTCTGAGGCGGTATCACCTGATCCGGGAGATAGCTGATCGCCGCGAGATCGAGGTCAGAAGAGTTGACATGAAGGACAGCACTGTGGATCCACTAACGAAGGCCATACCCCAGATACATTTTGAGAGACTCTTTGAGATGTTGGGTATGAGATACTACAACAGCTGGCCTTAGTGCAAGTGGGAGATTGTTAGTTATGTAATTGCCCTGGAGGCCATTATTGTACATATGATGTATATTGTAGTGGATGCTTGGATATATATAGAGAGGACTTTCTTGCTCGACATGATAGTATGCTATCTGGTTTCACTTTGTCTTAACATGTTGACTTGTATTGGGTTACTGTCTTACTCTCACATGTTGATATAGCCCTTAGGATATGTACTTGACTACTAGGACTATGATGCAGATCATACTAGTGGGGCAGGGTAGTCCAAGAGTACATTTTATAATTGTTCCTAGTCGAGGGTGTATCGAGACAGGACATCGATACACCAGAATAGACTAGCGTATACGCATCTTGACCCATATGATGGAAGATGGATGATCCCACATCCATTGGTGTTTGACATCAAAGATGATACACGGGTGCTCAATGGAGACTGGGTACACTGAATGGACTCGCCAAGAACTCCTAGATGGTATTATACCTATCATCAGATAGCAGTTCTCTTGTGACACTAGTACATGTTAGTTTGTAGACCCGAGATCGTCATAGTGTCTTGTGTGATTCCCACTTTGCATTGATTCCTACCTTACCACGTTCAAGAGAATATGCAAAATGGTGGCTTTTGGGTACAGTCCCGAATCACATGGAGGCAATGAGCGATAGGAAGGGTTTCGTCTTTCCCGGTATTGGGGGTTGATATTGCGATGTGTTCGATTAGCTATAACTGGAAGTCCCTTGCCAGGGCTGATATGGAGATCTACTGGTACGTGTTATCAGTAGTTTCTCGACCGGTTATGAGCCTCACATCGACATGACTTATCGGTTACTGTGGTCTGACGTTTACCACCCCTAGACTGAATATGCGACATATCAGACGAAGAGACCGGACTATACGGTAATGTTACTGATTGGATTCACAGGAGTGTGTGCAGGCTTGCTTGTTGATCTTCTGATCGCTCAATACCTAGGTGGCTGTTACGTTTATCTGACAGCTTGCATCTTGTAGGTTTTTGATATGATCATCACTTACTGCCGGTGTATTGACGATTCTTTAGAGTCCTACACAGAGGTTTCCCGGCTCAGGCGAAACGGAGTAGGAGCACATATGTGATATGTGCGGGACCGAGATTGATACGTATATGTGATACCGTATTCTATTCTCACGATATGTGATATCGGCCGGGTAAATGTGATATAGCCGGTTTATCGGATCAAGTGTTGATTCGATAAAAGGATACATATTATATTGGTTATGTAATATAGCCAGATTATTAAATCAAGTATTGAATTAATAATTTAATGTATAATTACATATGTGATATATTACATTACATTAACTAATATAAGCTCATTTAAATGATTCCTTTTTCTCACTTTTGGTGCATTGATAGATATGTGATATATGTTTAATGTATTCTTTTCTTTTGTTACAAAATATTATATATGTGATATGTGATATTGTAACATGCTAGGGTTACACATGCAACTAGGGTTTATAAGATTTAAACCATGTCTAGAAATTAGGGTTAGGTTTTTTATTTATTTTAGTTAAATCAAAATTGTGGACATTAGTTAAGATATTTGTTTGTGTTGACTAAGTCCACTCTCTTGATATTTTGGCTAAGATATTTGTTAGCCTAACTTTAACCCTAGCTCATGGTTAAGTCTCTACAAGGGTTAAGCATGACATGCTTAACCCAAGGTTGCATTTCTAACCTCATAACTACTATTCTTTCATCACAACATCATCTTCTTCTTCCTCCAAAAGCACACTAGCCTTTTCTTTTCTGATGAATTAAAGTGAGAAAAAGAAAACTAAAGAGAGCAAAATTCGTACTTCATCATCCTCTTCTATACTAGCCATATAGATTAGTGTTAGCTTCACTAATCTCTAATTAGTGAAGTGATAGCTTGGGTTTGTGTTTCCTCAAGATAGATCATCTTAGATTGTGAAGTCTTCAAGAAAGAATGCCTCATTCACCTCATGGAGCCTCTTTAGAGTCCGGTAGCTTGATGATCGCAGTGAAGGGACCTCAACTCGGAGTTTATGAAGCGAAGGAATGGACTACAAAGGCTGTAATCCCTATCATTTATAAGTAAAGTTGTTTACTTGTTGTTTATATTTGATTCTCTAGTTAAAGATCTAGGATTAGGGTTGTTTAAACATGACAAAATTTTAAATTGGTATAGATGATGCCACCCAAAACCTTGCTGTCGTGATAAATATCCTTATGGCGTGGGCGCTAGGCGCCAGTGCCTCACGCGCTCGGCACGTGATCAGGAGTTAAACTCCTACAGAAAAAGGGGCTTAGCCCCAGGATTAAGACTTAAACTATTGATAGGATCTTGAGGGGAGTTAAACTCCTAAAAGAGTTTGATTTGTGGAGTTAAACTCCAAATGATTTTAAACGGAGTTAAACTCCAAAAGATTTTAAATGGAGTTAAACTCCAAAAAGAATTTTATTTATGGAGTTAAATTCCCAGAGGTTCTGCGAAATTGAGTTGAACTTCCAGAAATCTTTGAAGATAATCAAAGGGGACCCTTTTCTTCTCCCCTGAGCCCTACATCCTCTCCTATGCCTCGGATCTTCCCCTAAGTGGGATTTTTGGAGATGGGTTTCCTTCCTCCTCCTCTCTGTTGGCTGGATCTTGGAGAAAAGGGGGTAAGATTTAAAAATCACCCCTTTTGGAGATTGAGGGAAGATCCGCGTTCCCCTTTAAGGATTTTGTGGTGAAAAACTATTTCTTTTTGCAAAAGGAAGAGTGAAACTCTTGATTTAATTCAAAAAAAGGAGAAGGTTTAGAACCTTGAGGAAGGAGAAGGAGGCACAAAAACCTTAACTTTTTGAGGGAATGAATTCTCCTATTATTTCATTATCGTGTTGCCTTATATAGGCTTACAAGTTTACATATAGCCCCTAGGGCTTTACAAAATGGCATTTTGACCATCCCATGTCTAATGTGCTCATTTTTTTTGCACATGAGCCATGGGCTTTATAAAAATTTCGCTTTATGTTCTTTTTTCTTATATTCATGTATGAAAATTACATCAAAATTATATATTACATAATTTTCATTTTGGCATGGGGGAGGCTGGCCGCGGGGCTCGACTTGGGCATGGACCCACTTGGCCTGGGCTTGGGCCCACCTGGCTTGGGGTTGATTTTGATTTTGACTTGGTCAACCGGGGTGTAATTTTTGACCCCAACACCTTCCTAAGCCCCAAAAATCATAAATGAGCATACGCATAACCCTGCATTAATAAAAAAATATCTAGAACAATTCTCTAAAGACTATCGCGCTCAATTAGGACAAAGGAGGGCCGTGTGTAATTTATTGCTTATCCGCATTTTTCTTGTGGTGTCTAAGGCAAGTGTGACTAAGGAAAGTTGTTACTTAATTAGGCCCACTATTTCGGCGATTCATATAGCAGATACCTCCCACTTACCTGGCTGAAAGACTGATAAGGAGGTGATAGAGGATTTATCTTACGTCTTGTCTTTTAGAAGTCTAGGAGCGATCTCGTAATTTGACCTAGGTGACCATACTTCTAGGTATTGCTTGTGCACGTTTGTCGAGTCCCTCTTTCAAAACAAAATAATTTCCAAAATCCAAAAAAAACAAAAAGAGCTTAAAATTATTACCATTTCACACTTTTTTCTTTTCATTCTCTTATAATGGGTAACCTAAACCAACGAACTCTTGCCGAGCTTTGCTATCCACAACCATATATTTCTTGTTATCGTAATTGCTTTGGTACAAATTCTGACCCTACCATTTCTTTAAGGAATAGGATAGAGCACGCTAGAAATAACAGTTGGACATCCCACTCAAAGTCCTATCAACCGCGTCAAAATTCAACACTTTTTTATCTTGATAATTCGTTTAAGGCTAGTGAGGCAACTTCTAAACGCATGTCCATAGCTGAGCATATTGCGAAGGCTCGTAGCTAAATTTTCATACCTTTTGAGACGAATACGACAACTTCTAAACATATGTCCATTGTTCAGCATATTGCGAAGGCCCATAGCCAATGTTTCATACCTTTCACTTCTCCAAAATCGTTAGGACAATAATTATAATTATTTCCATATGAAAATATTGATACTTCTTTTGAGGTAAATATGGCCACTTCTAGACCCATGACCATTGCTGAACAGATAGCAATCGCCAGTCACAAACTAACTAACTAATTTAAATATTCTTCATATCACAATGTTGATCCTAATCCTAGTTATGAAACATGGATACACCCTTCTAATTCTAATCAACAGTACCAAACTTTCACACCCTCTCATGTGGATACTTCTCTTAAGACTAATGTGGCAAATCGTAAATGCATGTCGATTGCGGAACATATTGAACACGCCCATAGACAATAATTAAACACTTTCCAACCATATTCAACTTTTGCAACTTATTTAGACAGTGCTTCTGAACATCAATTAGGAAGTTCCACGATTCAAAGAGATTCTTTCATTGAAACTTCTTCACAAAACATGTCTAGTCATGAAATAGAGTTGGAATTTAGAAGAGAGAAAAAACCTGGGATTCCCCCAAGTTAAACCAAAACCAATTTTTTTGATCTCGACACCTTCTATTCTGCACTCCAATCAAATGTATTTGATGATCAACCGCTTCATACTCTAAGGTATGAAGAGCCCAATAATAACATGTTTGACAATTCCAATCATGAGTGTCAAAGAGAGCCTTACACCATTTCAAATCAAATCGATCCTTATTCGACTAAACTTGACAGGTCAAACTATCCAATTCCATCAAGCGAACCTAGTGATCCATCGATTGAGAATAAAATAATTGATGAATTTTTAAATAACTATTCGTTTGATTTGACTGAAGATGTTAGTGAGAACGGTGATAAGAATATCTTTGAAGATGAACCCGCTATGTTGGATGAGTTAGATTCTCCGACCCATCATGTCCCTTCTATTGAATGTGAACATCTTCCCGTGCATTTAACCGATCAAATACATACCACCGACCTATCCGATAAGCAAAACAATATTCAGCCTTCATCTCCCATATCTGGTTCAACAACGCTCGACACCCAAGTTCGTTTACCCATTTCATTACCCACTTTCTTTGGTTCTTCTTCTCATCTTCTTTCGATTCCACCCAGTTTTGATGAACCACACTCCGATATTTCGAGTTCTATGATTCTTAAAAGGCCACTTGATTTAGACTCTTTGGAAAATAAGGTAGATGTGCTTTTCGAGTCTTCTACCTCCATAATTTTTGAAATATCGAGTATTTTGAATTCTGGCGCGAAACAGATTGACATTGAAATGTTCAACCATCCTAGTGAATCTACATATTCCACTAACATGGATATCGATTCCCTTCTTTCCGATAAGATTATCACTCGGACCATCGATGAAAGTTTCGAAAATATTTTCGACGAAGAACTCACGTTCCTTAAACACTTGAATGTTGTGGAGAATCAACCTCCACCGGAAATTCGTGCGCCTCTATTGAGGCCGAAGAAGTTGAACCTCCACCCCTTCTTCTTATCACGTACAAGAATACGAATATTCTATCTATTTCTTATCTTTCAAATTCTCGTTTTCATTCACCATCACTTTTTCGTCTCCACCAACCGAGACGTAAAACCATTCGATTACACCTCTTCTCTTCCCCTTACTTAATCTATTATCCTTACTCTCATTTCTATTTCTTTTACTCGAGACATGATACAACCTCTATACTTATACAGTCTCGAGTCTTCTTCACATACATCCGTTTCGTATTCTTCTACCAACAATGGTGTTATCTAGATAAAATATTTGAATGGTTGGTTTTAACTTTTGGTCTTTGTAAAGCTTTATTTAGACCAAAAATAATATTTAACCCACCCCCCTCTTATGTTAAATTTCACTGCATAGTAATGAAAACACTGTTTTACTCATGTTTGGGGGGAAGAAGAAAAATATTTTTAATTGGCTCTTGAATGAAAGGAAATTTTTGCAAGAATGTGAGCCAAGAACAACTTTGTGGGAGGATTTCAATGTCATTCACTCTTGACCCCTTCTTTATACCATCTTATTGAACTGTTCCTTCTAGACTTCAGGTTTTGAGCTTACAGGACAACATCAGTGAGGACACTACTGCAAACAAGTTTGGAGGGATGGTTTGTATATATCTACGCATCATATGTAAATATTGCATTGAATAATAATTTTTTTTAAAGTTAAAAGTTAGAAAGTGAAAAATACATATAAAGATAGAAAGATTTAACAAATGCAAGAAAATTAGATGTTTTAAAACGAAGCTAGTAATATGCACTCATGAGCTGTTGTCCTGAGGGTTAGTAAGATGAAGGAAATTACTAATCTGAGGATAGAAATAAGTCTGAAAAATAGTCTCTATTTTTAGTCCAAACTTCCGAATGATGATACCCTACTATACGTGCTTTCATACATCTTGAATCTTAGGATAGTAGAGGATACCGTGAAATGCTCTTGTCTAAAAGCCTTAGTATGGACGAAAAAATATAAATTAAAAAAAAAATATAAATGACTCATAAAATATAAATGGTAAATAAAAATGAACACTGGTTTTGTAATTACTAAAGGTACCATAAAAAAATATAGCGAGGGTGCCTTATCACCTAGTATCTTAGACCAACTAGTTTTGGAGTCACTGCTAAGCCTTAAGTGTTGGTAGACTAGGATATTGCTAATTACGCCTTAATAAGTGAGCACATTTGGTAATCGGTTGGTTACTACCTCAAGAAGTTTTAACGGTCGCATGAAAAATGTGTGAGAAAAATCAATCTAAAACATTCACCGACTAAAAAGTACTAAGTTAGATGGATAAAGGGTATGATAGCTTGAATTGAATTCTCCATGTGTAGGGATGTCTTTTGACATTTTAATGTTTATAAACCTTAGCAAAATAAATGTTAACCCTCTTATCGGACGCGCTATCAATTAATTGTAACCACGACCATGATTTGAGATTAGTTAATTCTTGTTTTGTTAAGGGCTTTAGATAAATAGAGATCAATGGAAGGACAAGGAGCAGTTGGGGGAAACCCTAGTTCCCTCCAAGAACCTTAATCCACATTCATCTCTATTTCTCTAGTATTAAACAATTAAAAGATAAAAAGAATCATTTCTAGATCTTCATCCATGAACTACTAAGTCCTATAAACCTTACAAGCATTTCTATTATAAAATTTTCTACACGTCTTAATTTAAAACGACAACAATCCCTCCTCTCTTTTATCAACTCGTCTAAAACAAGAAAAAAAATTCACGTTCCCCTGCGGACGACCCGTACTCATCGCGGCTAGATATTTGCGGCACTATTATTGATTGCGGTTATTTACAGCATACGTTTACACACCTTTTCACGATCAATCCGGTATCGCTCATTTCGGGTGATTGTTGATCTCCGCAAAGTTGAGATATAGAAAGATAAAGTTGGAATATTGTAGCAGATCCACTCACTGAGCCAACTTCGCGAACACATTAGTTTCATAAACATGGTTTGCGAAACTGATTAGTAGAGAAGTTGGGTATTCGGTTGCACACGAGCTGTGGGTCTGCGATACCGTAATAATTGGCCTTAAGTGCAAGTGGGAGATTTTGGGATATAGTTCCCTCAAGGAAATTATTATGATTGTAAGTAGGAGATTATGATAATTGAGGGAGGACCTATACAAGTAGAACAGTCTTGCTCGAAATGATACTATGCTATATGGTTTGTCTTCATCATTGATGAAGCCCGTAAGATTCTTACTTGACTACCAGCATTATGATGGCGATCATATACGTGAGAGCTGAGTAGTCCATAAGCACATCCTTAAATTTCCCTAGTTATGGGAGTATCGAGTCTGGGCATGGATATTCCGGAGTAGACTAGTGTATACGTTTTTATACCCCGAAGAGAGGCAGTGGCCGGTCTTAAAAGCTACTGCTGTTGTGTCACCTAAGATAGTATACATGTGTTAAGTGGAGGTAAGTACACCATACGGACTCGCCGAGAACTTCTAGATGGTATCATATCTATCGTCAGATGGAAGTTCTCAGGTGTCAAGAGTACAGGTTAGCCTTTTGACTTGAGATCGTCATTTGTCTCATGTGAGTTCTGATCGATAGAGATTTTGCGTGTCGTGTCTAAGTTTAAAGTTAACCGCAATCAAGACGGTGTCGTGTGTAGCTAGCCGTGACGAGTACGGGTCATCCGCAGGGAGATGGTGCATTTTAAGTTCTTCTCACGAGTTAAGCCAAATTTCCAAATAGTTCAATTCTAACTTAATTGTTATATATATATATATGCAACGAAACGCTTATTAGGAATAGAAATAGGTTGGATTAAATTATGAAAATCCGTACTCATTTCTTTGTTCCTTATTTGACTTATCGAAGCTATGGTAATCGGCAACAATGTGGATTAGGGTGTTTAAACACGGTATTTCGAGAAATCCGGCTTATTGACCCTTGTCCTTCCGTTCTTATTTCTTATCTTTCGCCTCCAGCCAAACCAAACGCAATCGGTCACGGTTAGGGATCACCGCTACCATGGTAGGCTGGGGTGCCTAACGGAGCGCTTGCATGAGGTTTGGGCGGAGTTCGATTAGAAATTAAAGGGTAAAAGAAATGAGTAAAAGAAAAACTTAACTTAAATAACCATTCACTTTTCCTAATAAGATACACTATTCACAATTCATAACCAGCATCAAAAGAAAGTACAAAAAGAGAAGAGATCACAGGAAAAAACATTACACATAAGCAAATAGAAAGAAAGTAAATTGCAAATAAGTAAAGTTAAAGACAATACTAAGAACCCAAGTGCAAAAATGAAAGCTTCATTCAAGTTCAAAATAAGAGTACAAGATAATGAACTCAAATACTAAAATCTAACCTTGCAAGCTCAGTTAAGAGGTTGCAAGATGAGACAAAAGTAAAGAGCCCAAGACTAAACCTATCTATTATGTACAAGAACTAAAACAAAAATGTTGAGTGATGATTGAAACTTGGACAAAAGTATGGCCTTGAGCTTGCTTTCTGTTATGGTATTTATAGGTATAAAATCAACAAAAACAAACAATAAAAATAAGATGATGT
Source organism: Agapanthus africanus (assembly GCA_030015575.1). Lineage (NCBI taxonomy): Eukaryota > Viridiplantae > Streptophyta > Magnoliopsida > Asparagales > Amaryllidaceae > Agapanthus > Agapanthus africanus. The sequence continues at coordinate 191,158,190 of JASDDO010000001.1, forward strand.
GACAACATAGAATGACCATTAGAGCCATAAAGAGGTAGTTGGGACCGATGGTAACAGGAATTTGGCCAATTCTGGTGGTTTACTATAGCATGGTGGGGCCCATTTTCTTGTAAGGATCTTATATCCTCTCCATGATATCACTGGTATTGTTTGATTCTTCTATATCAACTTAGGTATTGATCTGTAGATTTGGAGGGAAATTGTAACTTTAAATCACATCACCCCTTTATGCTTCACTCATCACACACCCACTGGCACAAGTCATGATTATTGTGTGCACACTTCTGCTAGGCTGTCCCATCATGGTTCATGCATCAAAAGAGGTTTGTGTTCACACTTGTATTGTTGCATTATTTTTGATAAAAATGTGTACACATCTTTGTTGCAAAAAGAAAATCTTTGAATATTGATCGGTTTTCTGTTCCGGTTGCAGTGTCGGCTCAAAAATATCGTATCCGTGCATTTGAGTGTGTTTCCAGTGTTTTGTAACGAATACTTGTAATATGTATTTATTGAGCAGACACGGATTAATAGTACCGATATATCACAAAAATGATAATGAATGAGCGGTATTGAAATGCAGTTTTTCATGATGAACAAATACCCCCACACTTATCTTTTGCTCGTCCCGAGCAAAACAAAATCCTAATCTCACTTTCGCAGGGAACGCAATTGAACTGAGCCCATGCAAGAAGCCGTTAAATTTCTAGGTGTCCCTAGTAGGAGGAGTGTTTTCTCTTGAGGGTTTTCAGTGGATTACACCCACAAAATCCCGTCAAGCTACTTTTGCAAAATTAATGTCAATTCTAATCCTAGGGTTTAGCTTCAAAGCTATAAATTCTATTATCCTAAGTTAGAAATATCGAACCCTTTATTTTTCACACCTCACTTCATATTTAACTTAAGATTCTATACGTTTTTATGTGCGGTGCAAATAGTGTCGTTATGTTTCAAAAACGTTTGATAAAGGTCACCATGTTACAAAATAAAGACCTAATAAAACTTCAAAAGGATCACACAAGTTTATAAAGAGTTATGTTTTACTCAAATTTCGTTTCCTAGCCAGGTTTCAAATTCAAAATTTCTATCTTCCTTAACTGAAAATTAGGTCTTATTCTTCATTCCATCTTTTTCTTGTTTTCATTTCATACACAACATCGTGAACGTGCAGTAGTCTTTATTATTGGATAAAACCTTTATATCTCTAATAAAAATATTTTTATAAAAACTTTTCTTATGTCAAGATTATTCTCACACAAAGAACCTTTCGGAATTTTAACTCGGAGAGAACACTTTTTTGACTTTGTTTTCATTTGGGCTTTCTAGGCTTCTTAGCGAGCTTTGGGCCAATGCACCCAAACCAGTTGGTTTTAGGGCATTGCGTGTAGAGACACCCCGGCGGACTTAATTGCCCAAATTACCTGGGCTTTAAAACAAAAAGACTCATTTTGGCTTGAAAATCATAACAATTTAATGTGAACGGAGATATAGCTAGTTGGTCAGTTCTTTTCAAGATAACAGACGTGTTTGTGCAGCTAAGGTGTGTAATCATTCTGATTAAGTTCCAGATGGATTATTTTTTAGACTTAGTTCTTATTAAGGTTTCAATAATATCCCTTCATATCCACTTCGCTTTATAAACTATTTTTGATATTACTTATTTTAGAACAAACCTATTTGATCCTAAAAAAATAGTTTATCAATTTAAAAGTTTTTAGGACTTATCAGACTTGTCATTAAATTTTCAGAAGTTATGACATGTGTAGTGTGATGAAAAGACGTATATTAGCTATGGTTAAACTCATAGGAGGGTTATCTTTTAGGTTTTCAAAATTTAAGAATAGGATTTAGTTGGTCCTATCTTATCACACTAAACCGTAGGTATTTTTGAATCTAAGTTCTCCCACTAGCCAACTAGACGCCAAAGTTTTTATGTTTTGGAAATTTTCTGATTTTTATAGGTTTTTTGAATATGTATACAAATGTTGAATATACAAATGAATGCAAAGGATAGAGATGCTTACCGAGCATACCCCCAAACTTAAATTTGACAGTGCCCGCATTGTCATACCACACAAAGAGGGTCAAAATTGTTGAGGGGTCAAAATTTGTCGGTTCGCTATTTTATACATACATACACACACACACACACACACACACAAGAAAAAGGAAACAACATACATACACAAAAAGGTCACCCCAAACTTAAGTGAAGCAGTGTTTCCACTGTTAAGAGTTGAAGTTTAATATCAGGGGGGTTAAACAGTTTCAATCTATACAAGGCCTTATGCAGGACAAAAGTTAATACCAACCAATCAAAAATTCTATCGTGATTAGCCCAGGGTTGGTGAAAGGATGCGTAGAGAAAAGAAATGAAAGATACGTAAGACCGTGTGTGGATGGAAGTGGTATACGGTCTTAGTATTTGAGGAGATGAACGGAAGGGAGAAAGAAATGGAGTGCAAAGTTGAGCTTGAAAATTGATTGAGTAATTTAGTATAGTTTGTAATGATTTGAAATTCGAGTTTCCAACTGCACTAAATTATCAATATGCTGAGATAAGGGGTCAAACCTTTCAAGATTCGCACGAAAACATGAACTCGAACTTGGTGAACCAGATGAAGAAAATGAAGGTATTAAGTGGTCTCGTGGTAGGGAAACGATGAGAACGACGGAGGGAAGTAACTGAGGAATGGCGGTGGTTAAACGTTCAGGAGGATATTCACAGTCAATTGAAGGGACATGATGAGTCGGAAAATCCGATTCATCCAAGAAAACGCGTTTATCCTCAAAGATATTCTCAAAATTCTCCGCAAAATCAAGATCATCCATGCATTCATTAAAATCATTATCAATAACCTCAAGATGTAAAGGGGGTTCAGGAGAAACAATTAAAGGTTCGGGATGTTATCCACATGGTTCTGAAAGAATGTGTTGACTTGGTGAGAAAACCTTAACCAAATTTGTGGCTTCATCATCAAAATTTTCCCCAACATCTATATCCTCAATCAAGTCAAACATAAAGTTCTCAAACATCTTAACAAAAGCATGATTTTCAATCGGCTGTGTTTCTAGAGTGGGTATGTAGAGATCAAAGGGAGTGGCATTGGTTTCACTTGAAAGGGACCCTTCCCAATTGAGTAAATCAAACACTACATAGTCGCACAACTCATCAAACATTCTATCTTCAATTAGTGAATCATTTGGTGTACTCGACTTTCGAAATTGGAGTTGTGGAATTCTATTTGGAATGGGTATGCTTGATTTGTAAGGGTGGATTGTGCATTTTCACTACTCAACTCATCAACATATTCAATCTCCATAGCATACATTGTAAAATTTTGAGCTAGTTGGAAACTAGCTGCTTATTTGTTAGGTTGTATAAGGACGGCCATGGATGCATTCAATTCCTCCATTTGTCGGCACGAAGCTAACTGAAATTCTTCTAATGATTGTTCTAGACTAGACATGGGTTGTGAAGGGGTTTCAGCATAAGATTCAAATTCATTTGGATATGCGAAATTCCCAAATTGGTGTTCAGAGTCTAGTAAGGGTGTGAAAGTCAGGCCGGATTGATAGGAATTGAATGGTTTTGTGGAATAGGAAGGATTAGGATCAACATCTGGATAGAAAGATAGTTGGAATTGTTGTTCTAAAGAATTCGGAGTGGTGACAGGCGTGAAAGATTGGCTACAGGATTGTGCAATACATTCAACAGTGGACATCGATTTAAGAGTTGCCACGTTACCCTCAGAAGGGGTATCAACATGAAAAGGGGTGAAAGTTTGATAAGGTTGATATAACGTGGATTGTGGTGTCCATGTGGTGTTTCTAGAAGCGTCTATCCGATCTTTCAAAGAGATTTTTGGCATGGATGGATCATTTGACGTTCTACCAAAACAAGAGCCGTATGATGTAATATCTGGTTGAGAGTACCAAATTTCGGCAAGAATTGGTCGATGTGGGGTACCCATGATATGAAAAGAAGAAGAAGAGATGAAAAAGGTGGCGAGGGTTATTTTTTTGTTTTATGTTAGTTATTAACAAATGAATTAAATATACACACAAAAGGTAAAGAAAAGATAATCAAGACATAAATACCACACACTTAATCGGTCTAAGGTTCTTCTAGGTCAACTAAACCTGCTCAAGAACTTGATTGTGTTAGTTGTATGTATGCCCTAGAGGCCAGTATTGTACAGATGATGTATATTATATTGGATGCTTGGACATATATAGAGATGACTTTCTTGCTCGATATGATAGTATGCTATCTGGTTACTCTTTATCTTAACATGTACACTTGTCTCTTTATACTGTCTTATAGTTACATGTTGGTAAAGCCCTTAGGATGTGTACTTGACTACCTGGACAATGATGCAGATCATACTAGTGGGGACATGGTAGTCCATAGGTACATCCTTCAAGGTCCCTAGTCGTGGGTGTATCGAGACGGGGCATCGATATACCAGTGTAGACTAGCGTATACGCTTCTCGACCCATGAGATGGGCGATGGATGATCCCATATCCATTGGTGTTTGACATCAGAGATGGTGTACGGGTGCTCAGTGGAGACTGGGTACACTGGACGGACTCGCCGAGAACTCCCAGATGGTATTATACCTCACGTCAGATGGCAGTTCTCAGGTGACACTTGTACAGGTTAGTCTGTAGACCCGAGATCGTCATAGATTCTTGTGTGATTCCTACTGTGCTTTGATCTCCACCTTACCACGTCCATGAGGGCGTGCAAAACGGTGGTCTTTGGGTACAGTCCCGAGTCATATGGAGGCAATGAGCGATAGGAGGGGTTTCGTCTCTCCCGGTATTGGGGGTTGATGTTGCGCTGTGCTCGATTGGCCGTAACAGGGAAGTCCCTGGCCAGGGCTGATCAGAGATTTGCTGGTAAGTGTTACCAGTAGTTTCTCGACCCGTTATGAGCCTCACATCGGCACGACTTATCGGTTATTGGGGTCTGACGTATACCACCCCTAGACTTCATATGCGACATATCAGACGAACAGACCGGACTGTACGGTAAGTGTTACTGGTTGGATTCACAGGAGTGTGAGCGGGCTAGCTCGTCGATCTTCTGATGGCTCAATACCCGGATGGCCGTTACGTTTAGCAGACCGCTTGCGGCTTGTGGGTGCTTGATATGATCATCATCTGCTACCGGCGTATTGACGAGTCTTTAGAGTCCTACACAGAGGTTTCCTGGCTCAAGCGAAACGAAATAGGAGTGCATATGAGATATGTGCAGGACCGAGAATGATGCGTGTATGTGATACCGTATTCCATTCTCACGATGGATGTATCGATTGGTTATATTCGATATAACCTAGATATCGAATCAAGGATTGATTCGATAAGCCGATACATAGGATACTAGTCGGTTATATGCGATATGACCGGATCGTTAAATCAAGTGTTGATTTAATGATTTAATATATAATTATATATTTGATATATTACTTTGCATTAACTAGTATTGGTTCACTTTAAATGGATTTTCTCACTTGATGTGCAAGAAGTATATGTGATATACTTTTGTGAACATATTTGTATCATGTTTGATGATACTTGATCATGTGGTTAAGTGTAAAGGATTAAACCATGGTTAAGAGATGATTAGGGTTTTGCTTTTTCATTTATTTATTTGTTTATTTATTTGGAAAAGATTTAGATAAGAATGGTGGCTATGTTTGTTTCTAGTTGAAGCTTCATGAAGCTTTGACTTCTTAACCATTCTTGTCTTCATGCTTAACCCTAACCCATCCAAGTAACCATGGTCTATTCTCTACACTCTACCCTAGTTAGTTTATGATAAGTATTCATTTATTATTCATTTTAACTCAACACTTATCATAATTCTAGCTTCATCTTTTTCTTCATCTTCAAGAAAGAAAGCTTGATGCCATCAATGTCAACTTGAGTTCTAAAGTGAGAAATCCAATTCTAAAGTGAACCCACCTCCTATTTCTTCACCCTCTACCTCTTGCTAAGTTGTTTTGGGTGTTTTCTTCACAAGTTTCACATCTTGGTGAAGTTGGAGCTTGAACTTGTGATGCCTCGACGTAGATCATCTTCGGCACGAAGCCGACGACCTAGTCCGCCCTTTTCTCCGATGAAGCCGACGATTGAGTTCGGGATTCAAGACGGACAGCGAGAGGACGTCTACGTGGAGCTAAGGAAGTGGATATCCGGATCTACAAAGGTTGTAGCTTCTTATCTTTAGTTAAGTTGTTAACTAGATTCGTTTTTCGCCTAAATTTCTAGTCAACGATCCGTATTAGGGTTTCTCGGCACCCGTAAAATTTGAAATTGGCATGGTTGATGCCTTGTGAGACCTCTATAGTATGCCTAGGAACCCTACAGATTGTTGAAGTAAAACTGTATCGAGAAATGGGCTCAAGATATACTGATCACGAGGCCAGGTAAGTGCAGAGATAAGGGGAGGTTTTCCAACGATTTCACGAAATTCCTTAATTAGAATAACCTTTTATTTTTTGGAGGTTGCACCATGAACACTTTGCCTAGACACCCTGTGAACGATATAACGTTAAGCGGTGTTCTAAACACAATTAACTTCTCCTAATGAGCGCGAAGTCCTTAAAGGGTTAAAGTCTAGTTTCTTTTAAAATTTGTGCAGGTAAACGTTTTACTCAATTTCGTGATTTGCGACCCACGGGAAAGGTGATGAAATCTTTTACCGTATGTTGTGGGGTTCGCTTGCCCTTATGTCCGTATTAATGGATACAATACGCAAATCAATGAAAAGTTGTTCAAAACATCAAACAATCGTTTTTTATGTTTAAGCGCGGCGCTGCAACAAATACGGGTTAGTCAATTTAGCTTTTGGCGGCAAACTTGCAAAGAATCCTACAGAAGATAGAATAGTGGACGCGTCAGATTTGAGAAAGAAGGTCTTTAGGAAATACGTACCGATAGGTTTTGGGTTATGAACCCCCATTTGAATTGAATCCGATTAGCTTGAAAAGTTTTCTTGCACGGGTCAAACTACCCGGATCTTTGGCATTGTACTCCGCTATCACCTTATCTTTGAATGTACACTTTGCTCCACACGATAGCAGTTCGCAATTACTTAGAATTTGAAAATGTCTGAAAAACGGATATTTAGTGCGAAAAGCGATATAAGTGCCCAAACTCCTGCACACACAAAATTATGTAAATTAAATAATAAAAATGGAGTACTAACAGAACACTGGAGCAAACCCAAAAAGTATTTTTCCAAACACTTCCAACAAAACCAGCGGTAGCGGGCAGATGAGGGAAACCAGCGGGTGACTTTAAAAATTAGGTTTTCAAATTTTGTGTGGGTGCTCTGTGTTATCCTAGTATGCTACTGTTATATTTTGATTTTTCTATTTAACCACAGAGTGTTAGCAAGTCAAATTTCCAGAGAACAAAAAGGTTAGAAAAGTTAATTTTTGTTTTGGTTTTTGAATTTTTTTTTTGATTTTTAGTTTTGTTTTCAGAATAGTGTTAGGGCTATAAACAAGATATATAGAGATTAACCCGAAATAACAAGAATATAAACGTTACCGTCTCCCCAGCAACAACGCCATTTGATCGATAGAGATTTCGCGCATCGTATCTAAGTTTAAAGTTAACCGCAATCAAGACGGCGTCGCGTGTAGCTAGCCATGATGAGTACGGGTCATTCACAGGGAGATGGTTCATTTTAAGTTCTTTTTCTCACGAGTTAAGCCGAAGGTCCGAATAGTTCAATTCTAACCTAAGTGTTATATATATATATATATGGAACGAAACGCTAGTTAGGAATAGAGATAGGTTGGTTTAAGTTAGGAAAATCCGTACTCGTTTCTTTGTGCCTTACTTGACTTATTGAAGCTATGGTAATCGGAAACAACGTGGATTAGGGTGCTTAAACACGGTATTTCGAGAAATCCGGCTTATTGACCCTTATCCTTCCGTTCTTGTCTCTTATTTTTCGCTTCCGGCCAAACCAAACGCAATAGGTCACGATTAGGGATCACCGCTACCGTGGTAGGTAGGGTGCCTAACGTTGCGCTTGCGTGAGGTTTGGGCAGAGTTCGATTAGCAATTAAAGGGTAAAAGAAATGAGTAAAAGAAAAACTTAACTTAAATAACCATTCTCTTTTCCTAACAAGATACATTATTCACAATTCATAACCAACATTAAAAGAAAGTACAAAAAGAGAAGAGACCAAAGAAAACAACATTACCCATAAGCAAATATCAAGAAAGTAAAGTGCAAATAAGTAAAGTTAAAGAGAATATTAATAACCCAAGTGCGAAAATAAAAGTTTCATTCAAGTTCAAAATGAGAGTACAAAATAATGAACTCGGATACTAAAATCTAACCTTGCAAGTTCAGTTAAGAGCTTGCAAGATGAGATAAAATCAAATAGCTCAAGACTAAACCTATCTATTATGTAACTAAAACAAAAATGTATAGTGAAAATTGAAACTTAGACAAAAGTATGGCCTTGAGCTTGCTCTCTGTTATGGTATTTATAGGCACAAAATCAACAAACAAACAATAAAAATGAGATGATGTGACAATATGGAATGACCAGAAGAAAATTGGAGCCAAAAAGTGGTAGTTGGGACCGATAGTAATGTGATTTGGCCAATTCTGGCGGTTTACTGTAGCGTGGTGGGGCCCGTTTTCTTGTGGTGATCTTATATCCTCTCCATGATCTCACTGGTATTCTTTGATTCTTATATATCAACTTAGGTATTGATCAGTAGATTTGGAGGGAAATTGTAATTTTAAATCATATCACACATTTATGCTTCACTCATCATACACCCTACTAGCTCATCCAATTACACAAGTCATGATTCTTGTATGCCCACTTGTGCTAGGCTGTCCCACCATGGTTCATGCATCAAAAGAGGTTTGTGTTCACACTTGTATTATTACATTATTTTTGATAAAAAAAGGTCTACACATGTTTGTTGCAAAAAGAAACTCTTTGAATATTGATCTGTTTTCTGTTCCGGTTGCAGTGTCGGCTCACAAATGTCGTATCCATGCAATTGAGTGTGTTTTCAGTGTTTTGTCACGAATACCCGTAATCTGTACTTATTGAGCAGACACGGATTAATAGTACTGATATATCACAAAAATGATAATGAATGAGCAGTATTGAAATGTTATTTTTTATGATGAACATGTTCCCACTGTACTTTGATTACTACCATACTACGGCTTAAAGGAGTTATGTAAACAGGTTTTAGTTGGGTACAGTCCCAAGCTACATGGTGGTAGTGATCGATTGTCAGGAGTTCGTCTCTCCTGGTATTAGGAGTCGATGTTGCGCTACGTTCGGTTGGCCATCACCCTAAATCCGTGGCCATGGTGGATGAGATTTACTAATAGTTATTCAGTAGTTTCTCCTTTGGTGATGAACTTGACTTCGACATGACCTACCAAGTTATTAAGGGTCTAACTTTATTCACCCCCTAGACCCGTTATGCGATACTCTTAGTCGAAGAGACTGGACTGTATGGAGATTATTACATTTAGGCTCAATAAGGTAAGAACATACTTGATTGTTGACCACCTTTCAGCAAGTACCTAGGTGGCCGTTACGTACAGCTAGTGCCGCCGACGTTCTTGTGGTTAAACCTACTGCAAGCACATTGTCGAGTCTTTAGAGTCCCACACAGAGGGTTTTCCCAGTTCAGGCGATAGATGTAGAGGCCGTACGTTGGTACATGCAGGCGTCCGATTAAACACGTGTACGGAATACACGGAGTTTAATCGGGCGGTCGATAATACTAGCCGACTCAAGATTAAGCCGGATTATTAAATCAAGTTTTTATTTAATAATTGATATATATATATATTACTAATATTGTTCACTATTCATTTTCTTTCTTTGGTGCTATCCGTATTTTTATACGGATACGCGTATATGTAATGATACATATACCGGGAGAAGTATTCTGTATTTATACGAGAATGCTTCTAGAAGAAGGATACCTCATATTTGATTTTCTTTTTAGAAAATCAAATGGAAATGCGGTGGAGGGTGAGGTGGCAAGATGTATGTAGAGAGGCATGGCCTTGGTTTTAATATTACAAAATCATTTGGGTTTACTATTGTTATATGGTTGCTAAAATAATATGAGCCATTTCTTTTACTTTGCTTCTTACCCTACATACTTTATACTTTGCCATTATTTTTCATGTCATTGCTTTCCTCACCTCCTCCTCTTTTTTCTTCTTGTTCTCTTTAGCATGGTAAATTTAGAGAGAAAGTTGGTGAAAAAATTCCAACATCACCCACAATCCATACCTAGTAAGTTTGGACCGTCGGTCGGAGCCTGGATCAGTTCCCCTTAGGTGGATCATCTTCGGCAAGGGAGGTTGCCTCTCAAGCGCGTTCGCGGCGTTTACGAGTTTTGAGGGGTCTTTCACAATTAGTTGGACATGCATCGAAAGTTGTATTTTCTAAACCCTTGCATGTTAGTTTATAGTTTTAGGTGTTTTGATCGATTCTAGGTTTTAATCTCTAGTTGCCCCCTCGTTAATTTTTGTTTTCCGCTTCTGCATCGGCTGCGGCTTCCATGGAGAGGGCACTTGGGACTTAAAAGTTTTTGGATTTTAGCCATGCTTGATTAAACACGCACACATACATCTTCTCCTCTCTTGGTTTTTTCCCAAGTTGAGAAAAGAAAAAGAAAATGAGAGAAAAATTAGAGATTATGTTAGTGATATATGCCATAGAGCCCATTATTGTATAATACAGGATTGTATATTATATTTTGGAAGCTTGGGATATATACAGATATATAACAGTCTTGATCAATATGATAGTATGTTATCTGGTCTATATCTATCTTAACATGTGTATATGTTTCTTTTAATGTATTGTTAAAACATGTTGGTAGAGCCCGTAGGATCTTTGCTTGACTACCAGCGTTCTGATGGCAGTCACACTAGCGGGGGCTGGATAGTCTATAAGCACATCCTTAAACTTGTCCTTAGCCGTAGGATTATCTAGACAGGGCATCGATACTCCAGAGTAGACTAGTGCATACGTTTCCTAGCCCGTCATGGGAGATGGCCTGTCCCGCAGTATACGGTACCAAAGATAGTATACAGGTGCTCATTAGGTTATGAGTTACACTGTACGGGCTCGCTGGGAACTGCTAGTTGGTATTATACCTATAATCGGATAGCAGTTCTCTGGTGACATGAGTGCAGGTTAGTCCATTGACTTGACATCACTATTAATCTCGAGTGTGTTCCTACTGTACTTAGATTACTACCCTACCGCGGCTTTAAAAAGTCGTGCAAACAGTTAGTAGTTGGGTGCAGTCCTGAAGCACTTGGAGGCAGTAGGTGATAGAAAGGATTTGTCTCTCTCGGTATTGGGAGTTAATATCGCGTTGTGTACGATTGGCAATACTATAAGTTCCTGGCCATGGAAAGTTAGATTTACTAGTAGTTTCTCAGGTTATATTGGGTTCCACAACGACACGACTTGTCGCGCTATTAGTGGTCTGACGTTTACCACCCTCTAAGCCCGATATGAGATACTCTTAGACGAATAGACCGGAGCGTCTGGTGAATGTCACCTATAGGCTCAGTAGGATTTTCAGACAAGTAATCTTGTCGATCTTCCCTTCGACAAATACCTGGGTAGCCATTACGTATAGCTAGTGCTACTGACATGCTTGTAGTTAAACCCACTGCCAGTGTATTGTCGAGTCTTTGGAGTACCACACAGAGGATTTCCCGGTTCAAAAGAAACGGTGTAGTTTGCGTATTTCGATACGCTCGGGTGTTCGATTGAATACATGTATTTATACGCGTGCTTTAATTGGACGGTTTAGTAGTACTAGTAGGTTTGAAAGACAACCAGTTTTGATGCTAGTATTATATTGTTCTTTTTTGGGTATTTTTATTTGAACACGAATACGGTATTTATATGAATACGTGTATTTGTATAAATACGGGTATTTATCCTTTGATTCAAATACATGTATTTATTTCTAAATATGAATACGCGTATTTTTGTATTTTCGGTATAAATACGGTATTTGTATTTTAGTAGAAATACTGTATATGTATTTATTATAAATACGGGTTTTAGCTGTACTTGATTATATACATACAAGTATATGTGTGTGTATGTGTACCTAGCAAGGTGGCCATTCTCTACACTCATCTCTTCTAGAGTTTATATAAAGAGTGTGGGCTTATGACTCACACTAGTGATTCACAAGCCTACTCACTCTTTTGATTACTTTATAGTTTTTAAAGTATATGAAGAGATAAGTGAGAGAATGAGAATGAGGATGATGTTTATCTTCATAGATATTTTTTCTCTAGTTGTCATCTCTCATCTTCTTCTTCCTCACTTCTCTTCTTGTGTTTTGAGAAAGGAAAAGTGAGCATCTGGTTTATAAACTACACCTTCCTAAGTATCTTTTTCTAGAAACACTCGATCATTAGTTGCCTCATAAAAGCTATCGCTTGAATAGCATCCTTGGGTGGATCGTCTTCGATGCGGGAGATCGACATCGAAAGCCCATTCCATCAACCCTAGGAGCTCGAAGAGTCAACCACTCAAGACTTGAAGGACCGTCTACAAAGGTTGCTACACTAACCCAGTAACTAAAACTCTAGTTAGTGTAGTTTAGTTTACTGTTTGGGCTTGTATTCTAGGGTTTCAAGTGTGTAGTGCTCAAGTTTTTTAAAGTTTTGATTCCGCAAAGCCATAGTAGTCATGGCAAGGAGAACCATGAACTTACACTGGTATCAGAGTCTACCCAAACACTTAATTAGTTGAATATATAAGGTTTAAAGTTTTGAAACCAAAATAGTTCTGTAACGAAAATCCGAACTCCAAGTTTCGGTCGAAAAATTTTTGATCTCTGAAAATTATTTTTCGTATTGCGGAAAGATCTATATACTACTAGTTTTCCACAGTAGAAGCAAAAACCCTTTTGGTGATAATTTGGCCGCAAATTCATTGCTTTTGACTGCAATTTACGGCCGTACTATTGCCAACGGGGTCGTGTTTCATGCAGTGGTTTGGTCACTTGGAATTAGGATTTTTGTGATACGTAATTTTGGCCTAGATTTCCTATAGTGTTATCTTTGTATTCGTGTAGGGTTACTAGTGTTGGAGATAGTGCCCTCATAGTCAATTATTGGATCGCAGGTACGTGATTGCAATGATTGCGGAGGACCTATACCGGTAGGACGGTCTTACTCGAGATGATAGTATGCTATCTGGTTTGCCTTTATCAGTTGTGTGCATGTTCAGGTGACTGATTACATGTTCCACTTTGATAGAGCTCTTAGGATCTTGCTTTACTACCAACTGTATGATGGCGATCATATACGTGAGAATTGGGTAGTTTATATGCATATCCTTAATTGTGGTCCCTAGTCATGGGAGTTTCGAGACAGGGCATCGATACTCCGGAGTAGACTAGTGTATACAGTCGAGACCCCGACGAGGGGCGGTGGCCGGTCTCACAAGCCACTGGTGTCAGTTGGATCACCTAAGATGTATACAGATGCTCATTGGGTTATGAGTACACCGGACAGGACTCGCCGGGAATCTGCTAGTTAGTACTATACCTATCGTCAGATAGCAGTTCCCTGGTGACATGTGTACAGGTTAGTTCATCGACCTGAGGTCGTCATTTGTCTCGTGTGAGTTCCCACTGTGCTTTGATTTCTACCCTACCACGGCTCAAAGGAGTTGTGCAAACAGGTAGCTTTTGGGTACAGTCCCGAGCCATATGGAGGCACGTGAGCGGATCGGCAGGGGATTCGTCTCTCCCGGTATTGGGGGCGAGGTCGTGCTGTGTCTAGGAGAGCCATTACACAAAGTCCATGGCCATGGCAGGAGATTTACTGGTAGGTACTCCAGTAGTATCTCAGGGTGTTATTGGGCTACACTCCGACACGACTTATACTGCTATTGGGGGTCTGGCGTTTCTAGCCCCCTAGGCGGATATGCGATACTCATTGACGAACGGACCAGACTGTATATACATTGTCACTGTTAGGCTCAGTAGGGTTTCTGGATGAGTTCGCTCATCAGCCTCCCTTGAGGTCAGTCCGTAGGCAGCCGTTACGCATAGCAAGTGCCGCTGACGGTTTGTGGTTAAACCCACTGCCAGGATACTGACGAGTCATTAGAGTCCCCCACAGACAGTTTCCCAAGTTCGGGCGAAACGTTGTAGAGGCCGTATGGTTTTATGGCAGGGTTCGGAAAATGCACGTGCGTTTACGCACGTGTCAGTTTTCGGGCAGATGATACTGGTCGGCTTTGGTTTATGCCGGATCCGAGTATTATATTGAGTAGATATAATATCTTTGTCTCAGTTGCATTTGTATTCGGTCGTAATACAAATGCGAGTATATTTATACAGTTACGGGGTTATCCTGAAAGTTGTTTCAGGATCACTTTTGGAAGTTGCCAGTTTCCAGTTTTCTATCAGCCGTCTTTTAACATTCGGTTAAAGACGGATTTATCTTTTCTTGGATGAGGGTGAGTCATGCTTCTAGAAGGTTCTAGAAGGTTCTAGAAAATGGTGACAAGGATAATGACTCATGCTTTGATTTCTAAACATTCTTGTTTTCCTTAAGATATTCTTTTGTGTTCACATTATGATATTTTGCTTAAGGTTACTCTCCCCTCTCCTACACTCACCTCCCTCCATCTATATATGGCCGTCCCCTCCTCACACTCTCTCACTTGATGTTTTTCACTTGGAAAAGATTATGATAGTATTTTGGGATGCATGGAATTTCACAGCTCATTTTCATTCCATCACCCGATTCCCTCGGCAACTCCATTAACCGATCGTCCACGGACTTGGACGAAGAGAGACAAAGTCATCTACTCATTCTCTACATCATTCTTGGTCGTCTCTTTTAGCAAAATTGACGACCGAGTTGGCTCAAGTCAGAGGCAGGAGCCCGTTTATAGAATCAGTGATGTGGTGCTACCTGGACGAGAAGATCGGAGATCGAAGAGATCGGAGCAGCCGCAATAGAGCGTGGGATGATGGTTAAAGAACGAAGGACTCGGATCGTTCGGTATAACCTTTCTACACTCTTTACAGTTTGTTAGTTTAGCAATAATGGAAGATCCGGGTTAAAGTATACGATAGCGCCAGTTAAAAAGTTTTATTCCGCATTTGGCGTCTGTAGACGGCCGGGGCGCTAGCGTAGACTTACAGTGGTATCAGAGCCTCACCATTTTGCTATACTAACTTGTGCTAACGCGTTTAAAATATCGATCGAACCGGAAATCAAAATCGTAATTTTTCAGCATGACAGTTTCTGTTGATTTTAAATGGTGTCCTAAAAATATTTCACACATCTCAGAAAACTATGCAGGGTTTTATAAGAGCACCGACTAAATTTGGGCACGTGACTCCACCAAACCGCCGCGGAAACGCGGGCAAACCCATGATTTGGCCGCGTATCCGCGGCCACTTGGTGAGATCATGCTCACAAATTTGTACAGTGTGTTCCCCTCTGGAAATTGGGGTTTTTGGTATATATCTTTTGGGCCCAGGTTTTGTTTCTGTTCTCCAGATTTGCGTGGGGCCCACTTTGTGATATTTTGTCGATCGAAATTTAAACATGTTAGTTTACAGTGCTTACATTATATCTCCGACCGGGAATGTCATTTGATCGGTAAACCGCGTCTGATTGCTATAGTTCTTTTAGACAAGTTTGTGAACGTGACATTCGCGTTGATGTTCTGTGTTGTGCTGTGATGTTGCGGATTTGTCGTGGTGGATAGCAATGTGCAATGGTAGTACAGTTTGAGTTTATTTGTACATTTGATATTGCGGGGCGAGCGTCCAACTTGTGGACTGCCGTCACTGCCTGTTGTATAATATTCTTTTGGGGCACGACCAGGTTGCGGTCGATGTACCTGTTGTACTATTTTTCATTACTGTACTAGGTTTTGCCCCGAGACGGAGTGCACGGATAGCCGGGTTCTGGAGGGGCAACGGGTCAGCATCTCATGGTTTTGAGACGCAGAGGGGCCCCACTCTAAAATTGGCAGACTATTCGCCGCACTCGTAGGGGGTACAGGTTGACCCAAGGAGGGGTGCTCAAGATTACCGGATTCCGTGAAGTGCAGCGTGGTCCATTCACTATGCTGTAGGGGGCTGCCTCGCTTCAGGTTTTGGCGGGTAACTTGCCGCACCCGTAGGGGTCTAGGTTTCATTGCACAGGCTATCCACACGACAGGGGAACGTCGGGTTTCAGCAGCGGCTCCGTGAAACCCGGGGATCCCAGATTATCTGTATTGTTCTGTGATGCTTATTACTTTTCTGTAATGTTGCATATTATCATGCCTGGAGCGATTATTGTATATTGGTTTATATACTATTAGATGTTGTATATGTTTTACACCCGCGCTAGTCCAGTCCCCGCTCTGTCGTTAGTTAAGTAACCTAACGGGTGATGACGGGACCCAGTGACGAATGCGGATGGCATATACGTACATTTTATTTTCTTTCTTTTCTGGTGTGATTATTGATGGGACTGCGTTGATTCTGATCAATGCGAAATAAAACAAACCCGTTTTCAGTTGTTGGAACAAATTTAAAAAGGTGTTATTGCAAAGACGTTTCCTTTTGTTTTGCATAGCGGTATTCAGTGGAATATCCTGCACCTCATTCGACGGGGCAAGGGCCGATATCCCTTCACCGGGACTGACCCCTTGGGCAGAAGTTTGCGTCAGGGTAATAACTTCACTATAGTCGATTACAAGTTGCTTTGCATAGCGGTATTCAGTAGAATATCCTGCACCTCATTCCACGAGGAAAGAGCCGAGATCCCTTCACCGGGTGTGACCTCTTTAGCACAGGTTTTCGCCACTATATTTTAAAAAGCTATCAGGTTCCTTCAGCGATATCAAGTTCACTACGTTAAAGGTTTTTCGCCAAAAACCAGCCGTAGCCCTCCGTCACTTCTTTTGGGTATTCAGTAGTATTCAAGCTATGTATTTTGACCTAACGCCAAGGCATAGTGTTTGGTAGCTGCTGGGTATTCAATTGTTGCATAGATAGATGAGTTGGTTTGGGACAGCCGTTCTGCCATTTTGACCTAACGCCAAGGGCATGTGCGGGTGGGTTCAAATTAACAAGATAGTGATGGGTAGAACTTGGCATGTGACTTATGACATTTTGACCTAACTCCAAGGTTATAAGAGCATGGGGCAAAAATCGTATCGGGAGTTTCTAAAGAAACTGAAACTTGCCAAGTATGCGCATACCTTCTGGAGTATGAGTAACGTGGATGCATTCCATCACGTTATCATGCGATGAGAGTTGGATCCCGATTCCCACTGATGAGTTGGTTTACTCTTCGGGTGATCCCGATTGATTCTTCTTTCAGGTTTGGAGGAGAATTTGACAGGACAGTTGGAGGTTTCCGGATTAGATAAAGTGATAACCATTCTGATCTAGGTTAGAGTGCACGCAGAGTGTTTCTTTTCTCTCTCTCTTTTGGCAGCGACCTTTGACCGACCCTAGACTATGACTCAGTGACCAAGTTGACCGAACCTTCTTAAAATACTGGCTTTTGGATTGTCTGTGTTGCATAAGTCATTGCCACTCCTTCTTCTACCCTTTGCATTTCTCAGAACACCCGTTTTACTACGGACATCCACTTCCATTGGATAGATCCATCGTATGGTTATATACGAACTCGAAGGGACTTCTTTGAGGATGGATCCAGGTTCAGGAGAAATAGAATTGGTTTATTCAGTTGTCTTTTATTATCACCTTCTCTCAGGTTGCGAGAGCTCCTTGGTTTAGGAGAGTATACCTATTACGCTTATTGGATAGTCTTATTCCAAACCATAGGCAGGTGCCGAAAGGTAGGGAATGAAGAAAACCAATTAGCCTGAGTAGGGTGTGCAGAAGGTAATATGTAAAGACAAAATAAAGGGATTAGAAAGAGGGAAAAGTAAATTGCGACTGATATCATTCACGACCAAACCCGCGTACTTCATCGCCACTCCTATTTCACCTTTAAAAGGATAAGGTATTATTCAGTTGTCTTTTATCATCACCTTCTCTCAAGATACGAGTACTCCTTGGTTTAGGAGTGTACACCTATTATGCTTACTGGATAGTCTTCTTCCAAACCATAGGCTGGTGCTGAACGGTAGGGAAGGAAGAAAACCATTTAGCCTAACGATGGTGTACAGAAGGTAATGACTAAAGACAAATAAAGGGACTTAGATAGATGGCAATAAAATATACGGTTGAAGTCATGAATTGGATTATGGAAGAGGCATTACTATGAATACCAGGATACCCCTACGAAACATTTTCATGTTTCAGTGCATTGTTAAAGGAAAACTGTTTTCCCGATTAGATACTTACTCCAAGGGTATGTATTTACCAGGTTTCATTCTCATATCTGTATGGTTTTACAGATGATGAGTGGGAGTAAGTTATTGGGAATTAGGTAATTATCCTCATTATATCGGAATTCGTTGTAATTGGTGATATTTGAGGAAATCGCCAGGGTACAGTTTTCAACCTACGACGCACAAGTTTTTTTTGAGTTGTTTAACTCAGCGGACTTATACAGAGTATTGTATGTTGTCCAGTGTCCATCAGGACAAAGGGATAGGTCCTCGTACTATGTTCTGTTTACTTATAACTTCTCTAGTATTTAGACAAGTGTTTCGTAGAAATACAAGGTCTAAATTTTGAGAAGGTGTGGGTATAAGAATAAAGTAGAGAACCAGGTATCACAAGTATCGGGATTCTTCAAAGAGATCGAAGATGCAGATTCTTGTGATAGGTATTCAGATGATAGTAATGGTTTTGAGAAACGTGTTTCTCTTTCAGGTTACTCATAATTGGATGGATTCCTAAGTTGAGTAATGCTGATTAGCCTCTTTCCATTAAGTTGATATGCACTGGAGACAGCTGCATGATTTGAATATGGTTCCAATTAAATAAGTGCCAAAGTTTCTATATTGGATATAGAATGGATCGTACCTTAAAAGATATTAAGGTACGGGGAGTTGTCCAGCTTATGCTTAAAACCAGACTCTGGATAACTCAGGGCACGTTTCTGTAATGGCTGTTTGTGGGTTGACCCTGGCTATGACGAGGGTTGCTATTCTACCATTTGGAAGATCAATAGTGATATTGTTCTTGACTCGCCATAGTTTTAGTAAAATGGATCTTTTTCAGAAAACAGTAGTGGGAGTATGGTAGAACTGGAAGTGATTCCAGAACCGCAAACGATTACGGAAAATTTAATAGGACCTATATGTTCAATCAGGTTTGACATTCCATTAGCCACTCCGCAGATATGGTGGGTAACCTCAGACACCCGAGAGGTACTTCGGTAGGCTCAAGGACGGTGACAGGGAGGTTCTTATCTACCCAGACTTGACACTACTGTTGTTCCAGGCTATGAGACCCGGTAGGAGGGTTGTAGTAGTCAGTGGGAGCATCGGAAGCATAGTGGGCAAGTAACTTATATCTATTTATAGATTTGAGCAGTTATAGCGGAGATAGATCATCTAATTTTGATGTGACAGTCAAGGGTTTGACTTCAATCAGAATAGGGGATGGATCTGTTAAGAAGGTAGTAGGGTGTGATGTCATGGTATCTGGATGACATACACAAAGTAGGAAGTAAAATTCCTATACTACGATCGGTTGTACTTTGGTCGTCACACAGTTGTTTCTCCAGACAGGATATGGATATAATATTTGACATTCTGGTTTCTAGATCTATGGTTTTAGATCTGGAATTGGGTAGTTTCCCAATGTGGGTAATTTGACAGTATTCTAATGGTTTTTAGAATAGATGACTCCTAGCATGGTGGTGTACCTGCAGGTGATGGAGTCACCCTCTCCAAAGGTGTCGTATAGACTAAAGGGGAGAGGGAGTGCATGATTGGCAGATCACTTGCTTAGGCAATTGAGTCAATCATGAGATGTCAAGTACCACACCAGATGTTGTTTTTGCACTAGATGCAATGAGTTTGTATTAATCCAATCCTGGAGAAACATAAGGAAGCAGTTTTAGAACATGTTCTACGGATTTGATGACGGCAGCCTCCTTCGGGAGACGATTATCATTCCAGGCTTCAAAGGTGACATGGTTGACAGAGAGATTGTCAGAGTTATAGTTTTTCCCTCTGACGAAGAGGGACAGTATTATGGACAGGTGGTCCAAGAGGATACTGTGGGTGGCATGGTGCCGGATACTGATTAGGTTCAGTGATCGATACAGTCTAAGAAGTTTGGATTTGGAGTTCATTTATGAACTAGGTCCCCTCAGATATCCAGACATATTCTAAGACAGGTATTACTCAATTCGGGAGATGGCTTTCTCCGCGAACTTGAGATTTAGAGAGATATAGAAAGAAACATCTAGGCGGATCCACTCACTGAGGCTATTTCTCGAACACAATAGTTTTACAAACGGGCTTTGTGAAACTGATTAGTAGAGGAGTTTGATGTTCGGTTTCACACGGGCTGTGAGTAGTCGACATTGCAATAATTAGCCTTGAGTGCAAGTGGGAGATTGTTGGAGATAGTGCCCTCATAGTCAATTATTGGATCGCAGGTACGTGATTGCAATGATTGCGGAGGACCTATACCGGTAGGACAGTCTTACTCGAGATGATAGTATGCTATCTGGTTTGCCTTTATCAGTTGTGTGCATGTTCAGGTGACTGATTACATGTTCCACTTTGATAGAGCCCTTAGGATCTTGCTTTACTACCAACTGTATGATGGCGATCATATACGTGAGAGTTGGGTAGTTTATATGCATATCCTTAATTGTGGTCCCTAGTCGTGGGAGTTTCGAGACAGGGCATCGATACTCTGGAGTAGACTAGTGTATACAGTCGAGACCCCGACGAGGGGCGGTGGCCGGTCTCACAAGCCACTGGTGTCAGTTGGATCACCTAAGATGTATACAGGTGCTCATTGGGTTATGAGTACACCGGACAGGACTCACCGGGAATCTGCTAGTTAGTACTATACCTATCGTCAGATAGCAGTTCCCTGGTGACATGTGTACAGGTTAGTTCATCGACCTGAGGTCGTCATTTGTCTCGTGTGAGTTCCCACTGTGCTTTGATTTCTACCCTACCACGGCTCAAAGGAGTCGTGCAAACAGGTAGCTTTTGGGTACAGTCCCGAGCCATATGGAGGCACGTGAGCGGATCGGCAGGGGATTCGTCTCTCCCGGTATTGGGGGCGAGGTCGTGCTGTGTCTAGGAGAGCCATTACACAAATTCCATGGCCATGGCAGGAGATTTACTGGTAGGTACTCCAGTAGTATCTCAGGGTGTTATTGGGCTACACTCCGACACGACTTATACTGCTATTGGGGGTCTGGCGTTTCTAGCCCCCTAAGCGGATATGCGATACTCATTGACGAACGGACCGGACTGTATATACATTGTCACTGTTAGGCTCAGTAGGGGTTTCTGGATGAGTTCGCTCATTAGCCTCCCTTGAGGTCAGTCCGTAGGCAGCCGTTACGCATAGCTAGTGCCGCTGACGGTTTGTGGTTAAACCCACTGCCAGGGTACTGATGAGTCATTAGAGTGCCCCACAGACAGTTTCCCAAGTTCGGGCGAAACGTTGTAGAGGCCGTATAGTTTTATGGCAGGGTTCGGAAAATGCACGTGCGTTTACGCACGTGTCAGTTTTCGGGCAGATGATACTGGTCGTCTTTGGTTTATGCCGGATCCTAGTATTATATTGAGTAGATATAATATCTTTGTCTCCGTTGCATTTGTATTCGGTCGT
Source organism: Agapanthus africanus (assembly GCA_030015575.1). Lineage (NCBI taxonomy): Eukaryota > Viridiplantae > Streptophyta > Magnoliopsida > Asparagales > Amaryllidaceae > Agapanthus > Agapanthus africanus. The sequence goes on from JASDDO010000001.1 coordinate 191,180,013, forward strand.
AATACAAATGCGGGTATATTTATACAGTTACGGGGTTATCCTGAAAGTTGTTTCAGGATCACTTTTGGAAGTTGCCAGTTTCCAGTTTTCTATCAGCCGTCTTTTAACATTCGGTTAAAGACGGATTTATCTTTTCTTGGATGAGGGTGAGTCATGCTTCTAGAAGGTTCTAGAAGGTTCTAGAAAATGGTGACAAGGATAATGACTCATGCTTTGATTTCTAAACATTCTTGTTTTCCTTAAGATATTCTTTTGTGTTCACATTATGATATTTTGCTTAAGGTTACTCTCCCCTCTCCTACACTCACCTCCCTCCATCTATATATGGCCGGCCCCTCCTCACACTCTCTCACTTGATGTTTTTCACTTGGAAAAGATTATGATAGTATTTTGGGGTGCATGGAATTTCACAGCTCATTTTCATTCCATCACCCGATTCCCTCAGCAACTTCATTAACCGATCGTCTACGGACTTGGACGAAGAGAGACAAAGTCATCTACTCATTCTCTACATCATTCTTGGTCGTCTCTTTTAGCAAACTTGACGACCGAGTTGCCTCAAGTCAGAGGCGGGAGCCCGTTTAAAGAATCAGTGATGTGGTGCCATCTGGACGAGAAGATCGGAGATCGAAGAGATCGGAGCAGCCGCAACGGAGCGTGGGATGATGGTTAAAGAACGAAGGACTCGGATCGTTCGGTATAACCTTTCTACACTCTTTACAGTTTGTTAGTTTAGCAATAATGGAAGATCCGGGTTAAAGTATACGATAGCTCCAGTTATAAAGTTTTATTCCGCATTTGGCGTCTGTAGACGGCCGGGGCGCTAGCGTAGACTTACAACTAGGCACTCTAAGATGGTTCTACAAGGCATCAACCATGCCCGGTTTAAATTTTAGCCGTACCGAACAACCCTAACCAAGATCTTTAAACTAGAAATTAGGCGAAACAAAGCTTGTTAAATACTTTAATATCTAAGAGTTTGGGATTACAACCTTTGTAGTCCGGTCCTTCACTTCATAAGCTCCGTGTTGAGGTCCCTTCACTGCGATCATCGATTTCCCGGACTCTAGAGAGGTTCCACGAAGAGAATAATGCAAACTTGCTTCCGATCTTCGATAACAAAGATGATCTACCTTGAAGTTTCATTAACACAAGCTCTCTCTCACTAATGAAGTGAACACCCTAATCTAAATGGCTAGGATAGATTAGGATGATGAAATAGGATTTTAACTCTCATTTATTTTCATTAACTCACTCATTTTCATCACTTCATAAGAAGCTAGAAAGCTTTTCATGAAAGAAGGAAGAAGAAGAAGAAGAATGAATAAAATCCTTTTGTGATGAATAATAATCTTTTTGTGATGAATAATGAATTGTGATGATAACTACAAATGCAACCATGGTTGACCAAAGAAAAGGCTAACCTATATAGATAGTTAACTAGGGTTAAAGGGTGTGGGTTGGGTTTGGAAATATCTTACAAAATATCAACACAAATATCTTTGCAAGAAACAAAGTAAAAACTTCCAGAAGCATCTAGAAAACATTAAACCAAATCAAACCCTAACCATGTTTAATCTCTACTAATCATGTTGCATTAGTAATCATAACTTGTTACAATATTATATATCACATATATAATATTTATTGTAACAAAAAAAATAATACAATTAACATATATCGCATATATATCAATGTATTACCCGATGAGAAAATGAATCAATTAGTGAGCTTATATTAGTTAATGTAATTTAATATATCATATATATAATTATACAATAAATCATCGAATCAACACTTGATCCGACAATCCGGCTATATCGCATATAACCGACTAATATATCATTTACCGATTCATCGAATCAACACTTGATCCGACGACCCGGCTGATATCAAATATCGCGAGAATAGAATACGATATCTCATATCGCATTATCCTCGGTCCTGCACATATCACATATGTGCCCCTACTCCGTTTTGCCTGAGTCAAGAAACCTCTGTGTAGGACTCTAAAGAATCGTCAATACGCCGGCAGTAGGTGATGATCATATCAAATACCGACAAGCTGTAAGCGGTCAGCTAAACGTAACAGCTACCCAGATATTGAGCGATCAGAAGATCAACAAGCAAGCCTGTACATTCTCCTGCGAATCCAATCAGTAACACTCCCGTACAGTCCGGTCTTGTTTTCCCCAATCAGAGCAAAGCTCTGTTTGAATTTCAAATTCAAAAGGTGAAGTAACGCTTCAAATCTCTTGCGCTGCGCGCAGAGTGCCACGTGTCAACAGCAGACACGCCAGCGCAAGGGGCGCTGCGCCCAAGGCAGCGCACCCCAATCAGAGCAAGGCTCTGTTTTAAAATTCAAATTTTAAATAAAGGAAACAACGCTTCAGATAATTTTCGCTCTGCGCTGCATACCACATGTCAAACTGTGGTGCGCTAGCGCAGTTGCGCTGCGTTCTGCACGACACGTGTCAGCGCAGGCACGCTAGCGCAGTTGCGCTGCGCTCTGGGCTGCGCGACACGTATCAAGTGCAGGTGCGCTTGCGCCAACTGCGCCAGCACTAAGACTAAATAATAAATTATTTAATCAGAATTAAAATTCTAGAAAGATCTTTCCAATCTTATTAAAATAAGAAGATTGTCTTCTCTAAAACAGAGGCCTTATGATCAAAGATCCAACGGTGGGGAAATATCCCCAGATCAATTAGAGAAAAATATAAGTAACTAACTCAACAAACCAATTAGCCCTATATAAAGGCCCCTAGACTCCAAGTCTCACATATACAGAAAATAGAAAAATGGAAGAACTCTGAAAAAATTTGAAAGACAAGCCTTTGAAGAAAGAAGATCATCTTCATTAAGGTAAAGAATTAAATTCTTGGAAGAACAGAGATGAAAACATCTCATAAAAAGAAGAATTTCTTCTAAAAAGATCAAAGATCTAAGAACAAGATCAAGATCTTCAATATAAAAGAGAAAAAGATCATAAAGATCCAATCATAAAAAATTAAAGAAGTAATTTACTTCATTTCTAGATCTTTTGATCTATAGAAAGGCACATCCTTTTGATGAACCATTGGTTGTTGAATCTTGAGGTAGAAGCTCTTTAGAACAAGAAAAACTTGTTTCTTTGATCTGAATTGGATCAAGATGCGCTCTGCGCTACTGTACAGTGCCTTGCACTTTTGATTTGCGCCTCTGCGCTCCTTGGACTGGCGCAAGTCTCCAGAGAGCGCCACGTGTCAATCACAGAACAATCTGCGCCTTGCGCTTCTAAAACAGAGCGCTGTGCTCTTGGATTGACGCAAGTCACCAGAGGGCACCACATGTCAGCAGCGCACTAGCACAGCGTATTGGCTCAGCGTACTGGGCTAACAGACTTGCGCTGTGCGCTGCGTGACACGTGTCACCTGTACATGCGTCGACGCCTTGCGCTCTTTAATTGGCGCAAAGCGCCTGACAGGCCACGTGGCGCACTGTCAGACCATTAAATGCTGTGCATATTAAGAAAGGGCAGAGCCCAATTAAAAGGCCTAACGGGCTAAATATAAATGCTGTGCATTTAATTAAAAAGCCCAATACTGTGCATTGTTTAAGAAGGGCAGAGCCCAAGCAAAGGCCTAACAGGCCAAGGATAAATGAAATGCTACACATTTTCAAATGGACTTATCCCAATTCTTGACATAAGTCCTCAATTTAAATTGAACTGAGCACAACTGCTCTTCCAATCAATTTACACCCGGTTCTAGGGTATATCTCTTTACTCCTCTGGCATCCGTCCCTCAACGTCGTCCTAATCCCTCAACGTCGTCAGAGAGGTGACAGGTCCCGACAACCACACACCGATACGGACTGTGGGGTCCTTAAACTCATGGACTATGATGTCCTTAATCTCGACCGCGATGTCTTAAAACTAACATTAGATTGTGAGCTCCTTAAGCTCACGGACTATGATGTCCTTAAACTCGACCGCGATGTCTTAAAACTAACACCGGACTGTGGAGTCCTTAAATCCACGGACTATGATGTCCTTAACCTTGACCGCAACGTCTTAAAACTAAAATTGGACCGTAATGTCCTTAAACTACCGATCGACCGCAATATCACTAAACTAAACAATAGAGCCCCCAATTGCTCTCATGTCGGATCTAAACGATCCCGTTAAGGCGATCTTAGTCTAAAATTAGACTAACGTGTCCTTAACGAACGTTTAAGACGATCTTAGCCTCAAACAAGGCTAACGTATCCTTAAACACACACACACCCCAAACCCAAATCTAAGAAAGATACGGATTTGGACTAATCCACATCCTACGGGCGACGGCATAACTTAGTCTCCGTATACAATCCATGGGCAACCAAACACAAAACAAACACATACGACACGAAGTGACCATATGGAGAAGGAGAAAGTTGTTACCGCGATGCGGTAGCGTAATTAACTGCAGGGGCTTGCGCCTGCAGGGAAGAGCGTCTCTACAATCAAAAACCCCTCGAGCGAGGGGGAATCTGACGAAGTCTGCAACATCGGCCGCATCCGTTTAAACCTTCGATACACGGTGCCATAAATCAACCTGGCATCTTCGGAGAGGTGGACGGATAGCACCAATTAGCATCTGCCCTGAATCTCAGGCAAGACGTCTCTGTCACGCCGTCTTTAGGAGGGGAACAGATTCTGGCATGCCCGGTGGGACCTTTTCCTCTTTCCACTCCACACTTCGTGTGTCGTATTCGCGAACGAATCGCGGTTTGTTAATGGTTGCCCTCGGGTTTCAAGTTACTAAGATTTGGTCTCTTGCTTGGCGCAGAAAGCAAACAACAATGGCATTCACCTGCTCGAACTGCTCCAACTGCAACTACAACTGACGCTCCGCCTCACCTGGAGGTGTAGCCTATGGACCTCAAGCGGCATCACTGTTCACGATGCCAGTAGAACAAATCACCCAGGCTACTACTGGACTGTTTTTCAGGACCATGCTCCCGCCAATGTGTTAGTTATATGTATGCCCTAGAGGCCATTACTGTACATAGGATGTATATTGTAGTGGATGCTGGGACGTATATAGGGAGGACTTTCTTGCTCGACATGATAGTATGCTATCTGGTTGATCTTTACCTTAACGTGTATACTGATTGTCTCTCTGTTACATGTTGGTAAAGCCCTTAGGATGTGTACTTGACAACCTGGACTGTGATGCGGATCATACTAGTGGGGACATGGTAGTCCATAAGTACATCCTTCAAAGTCCCTAGTCGTGGGTGTATCGAGACGGGGCATCGATATACCAGAGTAGACTAGCGTATACCTTCTCGACCCATACAGATGGGCGATGGATGATCCCATATCCATTGGTGTTTGACATCAGAGATGATATACGGGTGCTCAGTGAAGACTGGGTACACTGGACGGACTCGCCGAGAACTCCCAGATGGTATTATACCTCACGTCAGATGGCAGTTCTCTGGTGACACTGGTACAGAGTAGTCTGTTGACCCGAGATCGTCATAGAGTCTTGTGTGGTTCCCACTGTGCTTTGATTTCCATCTTACCACGTCCAAGAGGGCGTGCAAAACGGTGGTTTTTGGGTACAGTCCCGAGTCACATGGAGGCAATGAGAGATAGGAGGGGATTCGTCTCTCCCGGTATAGGGGGTTGATGTTGCGCTGTGTTCGATTGGCTATAACAGGAAATCCCTGGCCAGGGTTGCTGAGATTTACTGGTAAGTGTTACCAGTAGTTTCTCGAATTGTTATAGACCTCATATCGACACGACTTATCGAGCTATTGGGGTCTGACGTTAACCACCCCTAGGCAAGATATGCGACATATCAGACGATCAGACCGGACTGTACGGTAGTGTTACTGGTCGGATTCACTGGAGTGTGAGCGGGCTTGCTCATCGATCTTCAGATCGCTCAATACCCGGGTGGCCGTTACGTTTGGCAGACCGCTTGCGGCTTGTGGGTGTTTGATATGATCATCACCTGCTGCCGGCGTATTGACGAGTCTTTAGAGTCCTACACAGAGGTTTCCTGGCTCAAGCGAAACGAAATAGGAGCGCATATGAGATATGTGCGGGACCGAGAATAATGCGAGTATGTGATACCGTATTCCATTCTCGCGATGAATGTATCGAATGGTTGTATGCGATATAACCTAGTTATCGATTCAAGCGTTGATTCGATAAGCCGATACATTGTATACTAGTCGGTTGTGTGCGACATGACCGGATCATTGAATCAAGTGTTGATTTAATGATTTAATGTATAATTATATATTTGATATATTACTTTGCATTAACTAGTATTGGTTCACTTTAAATGGATTTTCTCACTCGGGTGTGCGCATTACATATGCGATATGATTTTGTGCATTTGATTGTATCATGTTTGATGATACATGATTACTTGGTTAAGTGCAAAGAATTAAACCATGGTTAAAAGAATGGTTAGGGTTTCATTTCCTTTATTTATTTATTCATTTATTTATTTGTTTATTCATTTTGGAAAAGAGGAGAAAAGAATGGTGGCTTAATTTGGAGTTTAGTTGAAGCTTCATGAATCTTTGATCAAGTCAACCATTCTTATCTTATCCTTAACCCTGACCATTCCCACTAACCATGATTCATTCTCTACACATAACTCTAGTTAACATTATGATAAGAATTCATTTTCTTTTCTTTTTCAATTAACTTATCATAATATTCTTCTTCATCTTCTTCATTCTTCAAGTGAAGAAAACCAAGCTCCATCAATGGTGATTGTTGGAAAAGAGTGAGAAATCCAAAACTAAAGTCTACCCACTTCCTATTTCTTCATCCTCTATCTCTTGCCAAGTAGTAGAGTGTGTTTACTTCACAAGTTTCTTGACTTGGTGAAGTTGTGAGCTTGATCTAGCGATGCCTCGACGTAGACCATCTTCGGCATGGACATCGACGACCTAGCTCCCTTTTTCTCCGACGAAGCCGACTCTAGAGCCCGGATTTGATTTGGACAGCGGAGAGGACCTCGTTGCGGAGCTATGGAGGTGGAGCACCGGATCTACAAAGGTTGTATTTCCGTTAAACTTTTAGTTAAGTGTTAACTAGTTAGTTTTTCGCCTAGACATCTAGCCGACGATCCGTAGTTTAGGGTTTGTAGGCACCGTAAAATTTTAATATGGCATGTTCGATGCCTTGTGAGACCTTCTTGGGGTGCCTAGGAACCCTACAGTGGTATCAGAGCCTAGCTAGAGCCTTAGGCGAAGCGTAGACGGAATTTGAAGTCCGAACGACCCAAAACCGAAACCAACTCCAAAATGTGCTCTCTGTACTTTTTTGAAAACAGTGGATTTTTCCAAATTAAAAATTGCTAAAAAATTCAGCAGGGAAAAATAAGAATTACGGTGCAAAAAGTTTCTGGTGAACAGTATTTTTCGCGGCGGATCAGCGGCAGAATCATGGATTCTGCGGCGGATCAGCGGCCCTTTGATGACGTCAGCCCACTTTGTTTGCACAGTAACTCCTGATAAATTCTGCTGAGTTTTCTGGGAATTTTTAATATTGATTCAAGAGTTGAATTTTCTGCAATTGTTTTGGGGATTCGGTGTTTCGATCGGGGTATCAAATTTTGTCTATTTGGCTTTCCGGATAAATTTTAGAATATGTTAAAAAGTTCGACCGGATATAAATACCCAATTTTTCCCCTGTCGGGAAATTTCCAAGTGTTGGATTTTTCCGTAGTTTAACGACGTTCTAAGTAGTGCAAGTAACGCGATGGTCCCTCTAGAAGACAACAAACCTTAACTCGATTATGTGACCGTCTTGAACTGCCCTTTGAACCTTCGGGTTTGGGGCAGTACGGCGTGCCACATGTGAGGCGTTGGCTTGACCCTTCTACGGCTGGACCGTTGGTACTGAGGCACGAACGGAATGTTGTCAGACTTGTTTCATGTGTTGATCTATACCGGGAAAACTTGGGTGTTCGATCGTTCGATCGGAAAGTTTGACATTTTCTATTTATCCGGAATGGGATACAATAATTGGAATTCACAATAAGTTATGTGATAACTAAATGAATATTATAAACGTAGCACTTTAGTCTCACTTGATCGGTGCCGCGAAATTTTGATGTGATCAAAAGTCCGTCGCAATCACGTAGCGTACGCGGATACTCGCCGGGTAAACTTAATAGACAGCCTCACCCCATAGCCCCGACCAAGTGACTGTAGGAGAACCCCGTCGACGAAAGCATCTGTCCGGGTGCTCGCGGTAGCGGTGTTCCGCCTTGGTGCACTTCGTCGACGGTATCGGGGGTGCGGCCGCCTACTGAAGTTTGCGACGAGCATTCGATCAGGATGTCGGGAATCTTGTTGAATTGCCCGACTTGGTATTGAAAAGAGTTTTCGATTTTGAGACTAAGATGCGGGGTTTATAATTGTTAGGCATGCGATGTCTAAGTAATTCATTTGGTCAGGCATGCGATGTCTGAGGTGGTTGCGGATTCCAACTGTTGTAGTTTTACACTTTCTTTTCTGTGACCGTAAGTGTAATATGTGATATCGCCGGTTTCGTTGCCATATGTCAACGACAATTGGGATGGACATATTTACTTACGTTGATGACATGTGATGTTATGTGTTGCTGGATATGTTATATTGGATCGTCGTGTTTGAATAGCCGGGGGTTTTTATGTGAGATGAGTGTTTTTCATTTTCATTCATGTAAAAACTTGTATGTAATATTCTTTTATTGGGGCACTTCCAGGTTGCGGAAGTTGTCACCGTTTGTATATTATTTACTTTTCCGCACTAGGATAGACCCAAGGAGGAGGGCACAAGTAACCGGGTTCTGGAGTCCAGTGGGAGACCAACTCGAGGAGTCCAGTCCGGGTCTCCTAACTCTAGAATTGGTAGGGTTGCTTGCCGCTCTCATAGGGGTCTAGGGGTGTGGGTTTGGCTATTCATCACGACCGTGGAATCCGTGTTTTATACTGCCTCGTATTGAAAACACGGACGTCCTAGTATATCCAATATTTCATATGATTCTTCTGCTGCGATATCTGTGATGTGATCATGAGATGTTCTGTGATAGATACAGTATATAGTATATATGATATATTATATAGGCGTTACTTATGTTTTACACCCGCGCTAGCCCTGCCCTGCTCTGCCGTTAGTTACCTAACCTAACGGTGCACGAGGGGACATCGAGGCGAATGCGGATGGCATAAGTTTACGTCGTATTTATCTGTGATGTTTCGGTACTTAAATGATGGGACTTCATTAATGTGATTAATGAAAATAAAAGAAACCTAAGATGTTGTAGAATCGAATTTCAAAATAAAACAGGTAGCTACAGTTCTTGCTTTGCATAGCGGTATATGAGATATATCCTGCACCTTATTCGATGAGGAAAGGACCGAGATCCCTTCACCGGGAGTGACTCCTTTAGCAATAACTGGCAGATGCTACACACTCGGTTTGTATTTTGATTGCTTTTAAGTGTTTTTGCTTTGCACAATGATATATATGATATATCCCGCACCTCATTCGACGAGGAAAGGACCGACGATCCCTTCACCGGGAGTGACTCCTTTAGCAAAACTAGAAAAGCCTCAAAAGCACTCCCTTTTAAAATTCATTCGATCCTACAACGATATCAAGTTCATTACGCAATAGGTTTTCAGAAAAACCTGTCGTAGCCCTCCGTCATTTCAGATAAGTTGTATATAGTATTCGTGCTGCATTTGTTGGCTTTCGTCAAGGTGCAGTGTGCGGTAGCTATATGCTGCTTATCTGCTAGCATACGATGCGATTGGATTAGGGTAGTCGTGCGGCTTTGTTGGCTTTCGTCAAGGGTCGTGCGGGTGGGTTTAATTCGATCAAGAAATGTACGGGTTGAACTTGACTAGCGGGCTATGGTTTGTTGGCTTTCGTCAAGGTCATAGCACGTTAGGGGCAAAATATTATCGGGAATTTCAAGTGTTGAAATTTGCAATGAGATTGCATACCTTCTATGAGATAGTTGGATCCCGATACCCGCTGCGAGTAAGAGTTACTCCTGGGAGAGTTTTACATATTGCAATTAGCCGATCAAGTAGGTGTCTAGAAAGGTGTTAACGAGGTTACGCCTCTGGGAAAACGAGATTTACATTAATTAGGTTCGTGCGAAAGCACGGGGGACCTCCCTCAAAGTACCGACACTAGCCTGGCTGAAAGATTGGCGAACTTGTAGTGTGTAATTAATCCCGGCTAGTCTTTCCTTTTAGGGTTTGAAGGAAGATTTGATAAAAAGCAGTGGGAGCCATCCTGATTAGATAAAATAATAACCAATCTATTCTTGACAGAGCGCACGCTGAGTGTTTTCTTCTCTCTCTCTCCTGGTAGCGACCATATCACGCCTTAATCAAGATAATAATACGGAATATTGACCGAACCCGCTTGTTATACTGAGCTGGGGAACGTTGGTCCTGCTCCAACTTATAATTGTTATAAGACAGAGCAGGAAATTGGGGATTATCAGAATTCCCGTGCCGCCCAAACGAAGAGAGTGCATGCTGATGCATCATCTTCGGGTGTGTTCATTACAGAGAACTGTTTCTCAGTATCCCTTACGTCCTGGGTATGTGATACCAGATCAGGATCCCAGATATGTAATCTGTTACATAAGGCTACAGAAAGGTAAAGGACTGAGAACGGGTGATAAGTTTCATGAGGCAGAAAACGGGGCAAGTGTTGCAGCCAAGTCTGTTGGTCACTGTCACCCTGTATTACCAATACATTGATTCTGAACGAATGTTATTAGATACCGAACCTGATATACAAAATCATATCAGTCTCTTTATTAGTAAAGAAATGATAAAATTTTGTATTGCTGGATAATGTTTTGAACATTTCCTATATCAAAAGTTGATTGGTTCAGGCACGTTATCTAAAAGCATTCATGTTCTAAATCAAACTACAGTTCTTAGTATACAGAACACACACAAGAGGAATAGTTCAGAAATGAACGGATCCTTCTTGAGGCATTGTAGACTAGGTCAGATCAATGTGACCCGACTAGTCAGAGTTACATATAGATGCATATTTAAATCAGTTTGAATTTACATCTTATGAAACTTGCCAGTCATGTCACAAAGATATAATGACACCAACTCTGTTTATTGGAAACAGAGAAAGAGTTAGTGAACTCTTGGGATGATACATGTTGATGTATGTAAGGTCCCCTGTCTACACATGCCAGGACTGGTTCTTTGTACTTCATTACATTCTCTGATAATCTCTCAAGATTCAGACATATGTTCCTGTTGAAACATGAGTCCGAGCCTTTTGAGATATTCACAGAATATAAGCAAGAAGTAGAGAACCAAAATACAGGTATAAGTATTATGTCCTATGATGAGATCAAGGAGGAGAATACTTGAGCACGGAAATCCTGGACTATTCTAAAAGGAGAATGAGATTCTCTCTCAGCATTACTCCTCTGTATACACCATAGCACGATGGTATATCAGGGCGGAGCAATCACACCCTATATGATAAGGTGTGCTCTATGATGAGTACTACTGAGTTACCTATTTCCTTTTGGGAGTTATGCACTTGAGAAGCTGCATACCTATTGAATAGGGTTCAAATTTGTTGCCTACCACTTCATATGTGATATGGAAAGGGAAGAGCCCATATCTTAAGTTGGTTAAGATTTGGGGTTGTCCGGCCTATGTCTAAAAGCAAAATCCGGACAAGCTCGAGGCAAAGTTAGTTATGTACAACTGGAAGCGTTCCAGCTATACAAACTACAGCAGATGATTTGATAGAGCCAATGGATTCAGTAGATTCCAACGAACCTCAGCCTCTCCACCGATCTAGTAGGGTTCCTCACCCACCTGAGAGATAATTCAGTTTCTCTATGACAGTGGGAGCGAGGATTGCATCATGAGATGATGACCCAACTAGCTTCGAGCTGGCCATCAGGAGTGTGACTCTGTAAGAATGGCTGGATGCTTAGCGATCTGAGATGGAATCCTTATACACCAACAAAGTATGGACTTTGGTTGCTATATCTGAAGGGTTAAATCCCCATCAGGAGCAGGTATATCTTGAGAAGATTACTTTGTGTACATGGAAAAGTTGAGACTTTCAAAGCTGGACTTGTTAAAGGTTTTCGTCATCGACCAAGTGTGGATAATGATGAAACCTTTTCAAGTAGCAATGCTTAAGTCCATCCAGATCCTACTTACCACGGCTACATACCATGACTACAATATCTGGTGGTTGAGTGTCTTGACTGCTTTTCTAAATGATGATTTAGAAGAGTGCGTCTATAAGTACACAACCAGAGGGCTTCGTAGACAGTGGGAGCAGCGGACACGTGTGCAAGATGCTTTATAGGATAAAGCAGGCATCGCGGAGTTGGAACATCTGTTTTGATGGATTAGTCAAAGAAGTTGACATCATCAAAATGGTAGATGAACCTTGTATAAACAAAAAGGTAGTAGGGAGTATTGTGACGATCCTCGTAGAGTACGTGGATGACATACTCTTGATAAGGAAGGAGTTTCTTATGCTACGCTCGATCAATCTCCGCTTATCACAAAGATTCTCCATATAGGATTAAAGTGATACCTACTAAATCCTGGATTTTGGATCTATGAGATAGATCTAAATGGATGTTAGGAAACTCACTAGATGTAGTGAGGTGGTGTCAATCGATCCTGAGGAGAATCACTGGAAGGGTTCCAGGGTGATAAAGACGACTGAATGTCAGTCACAGGCATTGTCTTTACCCTCAGTAAAGGGACGGTATGTTGGAAGAGTTCCAAGCTAGATACCGTGACATACTAGACGATAAAGGCAGGATACATCGCTACTTAAGATGCTACTAAAGAGGCAGTCTGGGTGTATATTGGTTCATGAGATGAACTACGTTCCTACCATTGTGAGACAATGGAGTCGTGGCTTATGCCAAGGAACGCCGGTCCCATCAGTGATCCAGACATATTCTAAGGCAGTATCACTTGATCATGGAGATGGTTGATCTCCAGGGTGATCGAGGTTTGGAGAGTAGACTCAGAGGACAACACAGCGGATCCACTCACAAAGGCCTGTTCCCAGAGAGAGACAATTATGGGATGGTTGAGTATGAGATACTACAACCACTGCTATCAGATGGCCCTAGTGCAAGTGGCAGATTGTTAGTTATATGTATGCCCTAGAGGCCATTACTGTACATAGGATGTATATTGTAGTGGATGCTGGGACGTATATAGGGAGGACTTTCTTGCTCGACATGATAGTATGCTATCTGGTTGATCTTTACCTTAACGTGTATACTGATTGTCTCTCTGTTACATGTTGGTAAAGCCCTTAGGATGTGTACTTGACTACCTGGACTGTGATGTGGATCATACTAGTGGGGACATGGTAGTCCATAAGTACATCCTTCAAAGTCCCTAGTCGTGGGTGTATCGAGACGGGGCATCGATATACCAGAGTAGACTAGCGTATACCTTCTCGACCCATACAGATGGGCGATGGATGATCCCATATCCATTGGTGTTTGACATCAGAGATGATATACGGGTGCTCAGTGATGACTGGGTACACTGGATGGACTCGCCGAGAACTCCCAGATGGTATTATACCTCACGTCAGATGGCAGTTCTCTGGTGACACTGGTACAGAGTAGTCTGTTGACCCGAGATCGTCATAGAGTCTTTTGTGGTTCCCACTGTGCTTTGATTTCCATCTTACCACGTCCAAGAGGGCGTGCAAAACGGTGGTTTTTGGGTACAGTCCCGAGTCACATGGAGGCAATGAGCGATAGGAGGGGATTCGTCTCTCCCGGTATAGGGGGTTGATGTTGCGCTGTGTTCGATTGGCTATAATAGGAAATCCCTGGCCAGGGTTGCTGAGATTTACTGGTAAGTGTTACCAGTAGTTTCTCGAATTGTTATAGACCTCATATCGACACGACTTATCGAGCTATTGGGGTCTGACGTTAACCACCCCTAGGCAAGATATGCGACATATCAGACGATCAGACCGGACTGTACGGTAGTGTTACTGGTCGGATTCACTGGAGTGTGAGCGGGCCTGCTCGTCGATCTTCAGATCGCTCAATACCCGGGTGGCCATTACGTTTGGCAGACCGCTTGCGGCTTGTGGGTGTTTGATATGATCATCACCTGCTGCCGGCGTATTGACGAGTCTTTAGAGTCCTACACAGAGGTTTCCTGGCTCAAGCGAAACGAAATAGGAGCGCATATGAGATATGTGCGGGACCGAGAATAATGCGAGTATGTGATACCGTATTCCATTCTCGCGATGAATGTATCGAATGGTTGTATGCGATATAACCTAGTTATCGATTCAAGCGTTGATTCGATAAGCCGATACATTGTATACTAGTCGGTTGTGTGCGACATGACCGGATCATTGAATCAAGTGTTGATTTAATGATTTAATGTATAATTATATATTTGATATATTACTTTGCATTAACTAGTATTGGTTCACTTTAAATGGATTTTCTCACTCGGGTGTGCGCATTACATATGCGATATGATTTTGTGCATTTGATTGTATCATGTTTGATGATACATGATTACTTGGTTAAGTGCAAAGAATTAAACCATGGTTAAAAGAATGGTTAGGTTTTCATTTCCTTTATTTATTTATTCATTTATTTATTTGTTTATTCATTTTGGAAAAGAGGAGAAAAGAATGGTGGCTTAATTTGGAGTTTAGTTGAAGCTTCATGAATCTTTGATCAAGTCAACCATTCTTATCTCATCCTTAACCCTGACCATTCCCACTAACCATGATTCATTCTCTACACTTAACTCTAGTTAACATTATGATAAGAATTCATTTTCTTTTCTTTTTCAATTAACTTATCATAATATTCTTCTTCATCTTCTTCATTCTTCAAGTGAAGAAAACCAAGCTCCATCAATGGTGATTGTTGGAAAAGAGTGAGAAATCCAAAACTAAAGTCTACCCACTTCCTATTTCTTCATCCTCTACCTCTTGCCAAGTAGTAGAGTGTGTTTACTTCACAAGTTTCTTGACTTGGTGAAGTTGTGAGCTTGATCTAGCGATGCCTCGACGTAGATCATCTTCGGCATGGACATCGACGACCTAGCTCCCTTTTTCTCCGACGAAGCCGACTCTAGAGCCTGGATTTGATTTGGACAGCGGAGAGGACCTCGTTGCGGAGCTATGGAGGTGGAGCACCGGATCTACAAAGGTTGTATTTCCTTTAAACTTTTAGTTAAGTGTTAACTAGTTAGTTTTTCGCCTAGACATCTAGCCGACGATCCGTTGTTTAGGGTTTGTAGGCACCGTAAAATTTTAATATGGCATGTTCGATGCCTTGTGAGACCTCCTTGGGGTGCCTAGGAACCCTACACAATGAGCTTCACTGCACCGGTGCCCGTACCAGAAGCTCCTAAGAAGTCGGTCTTAGATCGACTTATAGCTGTTGCGGCCCCTCTCAACGGGTCACCCAACACCAATACCTCGGTCTTCTCCAAACTGGGCCAATACTCCTGCGGGCCCACGATGAAGCTTGCAGTCCCAGAGAAGGTTATTCCAAAGAGAGTAACCAAATCTGCCCCTAAAGTCGTCAGGGCGGCTTCTCCTACCAAGGGGTCAGTCTTTACAAGGCTGACCATCCCAACTCCCGCTCCTGTTACTCAAAAGACATCAGTCTTTAATAGGCTGACGCCGGCAACAGCCCCTCACCTGAACAGGGGGCAAGACAAGGCCGTCGCCGTCAACGAGCCAATTCCTACAGCTTGACATGCTCGACGTCGCCACTGGCGCCGAGTGAGGAAGTCAGGAGGAAGCTCCCCTTCTGGGATAACTCCATGAGCCCTGACGGCGGAAATTAATGCTGCTGTTCCAACCGGGAACAGCTTTGAACTGCTAAATAAGGTGCATAGGAATTCTCCTACCGCTGTACTGAAGAGATCTCCTCCACCACTGGAAAAAGGTGTGGAAGCAAAGCCAGAACAGCCCCAATCCCCTCAACGGCTGTCCGCTAAGATCTATAAAGTCTGGCGGCAGGCCTAAGACTCGGTGATCGATCCAAATTTCTCCCGGCAGCACAAAAAGCTGAAGGTCCAACAGGAAGTAAGCCATCCTGCCAAGCCACGAAAAGCCATCTGGGTGCCCACCTTGACGGCCCCCTCAACTTCCACTGTTCATAAGAAAAGAAGGACAGAGAAGATCCCTGTGCCGGTGACAAAAGCCAAAAACACTGAACCCAAACGCCCTAAGTCTGGGGGCATGGTCGTCCATACCGTTTACATGGCATCTGGGAAGGAGGACATCCGTGCTTCAACGGGCCACCGAACACTCACCCGATCCATCACAAGAGTCCAGGAGCAGCAACAGCAGAAGCTCCAGGAGATGTGACTGCAATGGCCGTGCTCACCGGACCAAAAGAAAGCCCAGAGGCGTCATCGGAGCAGCGTCGCGAACACGAAACTGATACTGAATTCCTTCGTAGAATGCTTGAAAAGAAGGACAAGGAGGCTGCAGAGCAAGCGGCCAATATAAAGCAGATGGCTCTTCTGTTTCAGGACATGGTTAGGATGATGATACAGCCGTATCCCCCAGCTGAAGATCCTCCGATTATCCTCGAAAACGACAGAGGAGAAACGTCAAATCCACCCCTGGCTCTTTCAACAGCCAAAGAGGAGACAATCTCTAAGGCCACCCTAAATGACTATATTGCTCAACAAATACGAGCTCACAAGGCAAATAAGGCAGCCGGCCAAGTTGTCAAAACGGGGCGACCATATCCGAGCTGGTATGATCAGATAAAGTACCCGCCGGGCTACACGATCCCTAAATTCCATGTCTACAAGGGGACAGGCAATCCCCATCAACATGTCGCCCAGTTCAAGGCTCTTTGTGGTAACACCGGCGGCGATGATAAGCTCCTGCTTCTCCAATTCGTCGGCTGTTTATCAGAGGCGGCGTTTGTGTGGTATTCCGAGCTTCCGAATGACTCCGTCAATACTTTTGCAGAGATGGAGTTGCTATTCACTTAGCGATTCGCAAGCGCCAGTGAACGCACCCCGATAACAGCTTTGATCAATGCAAGGGTGAAGCTGGGCGAAACTTGGGTTCAATATGCAATTTGATGGCGGAACTTATGGTCGAAGTGCGAACAGCGCATCGAAGAAGCACCAGCGGTGGGCATGTTCGTAGGCACCCTAGACCCTCATGCAACTATTTCACAGTTCATGATGTTCTTTAAACCGACCACGTTCCAAGCTTTAATCGATAAGCTATCCCAGATGGATCAAATGGGTCATAGCCCGTCTCCCTCGAAGCCGGAACCTCAAAACGACAAGGGTAAAGGGAAGGCAACCTTCGTTGCGAATGCCCAACAACAGCCCGGTGCCCCAAAGCTAGAAGATCAACTGGAAGAGAGACGACGCTATTACAATGAGAAAATGAAGCGTCCTTACTCATTCCCACGGGACAAGACGAAGAGGCTGTTCGAGCTGGCTATGCACAACAGGCTTATCAGTTTGCCGAATCCCAGGCGACCGCCGCAATCCAGCGAGGTGAATAATCCCAATTAATGCCCTTACCACCAAACGGGAAGTCACCCGATCGAGAATTGCTTCGTCTTTAAGGGATGGATCGAAGATCAGTACCTACAAGGCAAGTTTGCGCTGTTCGAGAAGTGGAAAGTAAACCCACCACAGCCGCACACTCCTAAGAAGACGGACACACCAGGGGCAACCTGTTCTTTTGTTGAAGAAGCTCCATGGGAGGTTGTGCTTTCAGCCAAAACCAAAAGAATGCTGAATGATCTCCAGACGTGTCCGGCGATCAGGTGGAAGAACCCGTTAGAACCTCAGATCATTGAAGGGATGCTGAAGCCGCACCCAACTCCAAAGATTAGTGTGATGGCCCTAGCACTCACATCCAGCCGTCAAAATCTTCAAAGAAGAAGAAGAAGAGATCCAAAAAGTCCGTGAAGCTTGGCGACAAGCGCACGGTCTTACAGAAATAGATCGACGCGCTGGAAGAGTACAATCAAAAGGCACGGACTCCCATCATGCTCCAAGAGTTCCTCAGCCACGTCCTTAAAGACGAAAATGACAGAGAAAGCTCGTCGGATGAATCTGAGGGTTACGTAGCAAGTTGTCATGTGATCTTTCACTCGTTTACAAACGATGAAGGAACTCCTTGCACCGAGAAGCTGGGGGCAGATCCTGAACCAGAAATCTAGGGCCGTCAGATGAAATGATCGACACATTCCTCAACGAAGCTCTCTCAAAAAGTAAAGCTGATCGGGAGCGCGAAACGGCCATATTTGAAAGAGCCAAGCGCCGGCGGCTAGACGAAAGAGTTGAGACACTCCTGTCAAATCAAAAGACATCCGTTGCGGATAAAAATAAATTCAAGACGAGGAAAAGGTTTGCTAAAGCCATATCAATGGGAATGAAGCTACCGCTCTCTGAAGGAAACACTCCCGGTGAAGCAAAGATGCATCCTAGTTACTGCTCATATCATCGAAAGATTTCACACCCCCACCGAGGAGTGCAATGCTTTTAAAAGATGGTGGCAGGGATATGTTGCTCACCGGCAGCATTTTAAGCGGATAAAACGCAAACTCGTCGGGAGCAAAGAAGTGCGGCTGAGGAGCATAAAAGAGATACCGGTAACTGTCACATGGTCAATGCAGGGGGATCGCAAATTCTCACTTTCGGAAGCGACTCGGACGAAGAAATGGCTCTTAACCCCCTATTTAAAGAATCCGCATTGGGAAGGGAGGAAGAACCGGAGACCTGTGAAAATATCCAGCTGCGCAATCGCACGCTTCCAAAAAAGAATCTCGGATCCACGAATAGGAAAGATATGGGAAAGGAAAAGGTCTCCGAAGATATCACCCTCGATGACCAAGCATGAAAGTGTTGACCGCCAAGGACCCGCCAAGGAAGAATAAGGTGGACTATAACGTTCTGGCACACTTGAGGAAGTTGCCCTCACAGCTCAGTATTCTTGACGCCCTTCTACTATCCAAAGAAGTGAGAGATTCATTGATCAAGACGCTACAAGAGCCAGAACAATTCTCCTCGCCGAAGAAAAGATGAAGGACGAGCTGGAAGAAGTACATACAGCCGATATCACCTTCAGCGATGAAGACCTCCTTTTCGGGACGTGCGAGCACAACCGTCCCCTCTATGTCTCAGAGTACTGCCACGATATAAAGATAGGCAAAATCCTGGTCGACAATGGGTCTTCCGTCAATCTCCTCAACGCACGAGTGTTGAAGGAAATCTGCATGAGCGTCCAACATCTCGCTCGCGATAAAATTACCATCTCCGGATTCGACTGCCAGTCGTCGCGGACTCTCGGGTCTGTGATATTGACATTGCGCTTCGGGCTGCTTGTCACAGACATTAAATTTCATGTCATTAAAGCCAAGACATGCTATAACACTTTGCTTGGCCGACCTTGGTTACACGAGTACAACATCATCCATTCTAGACAACATCGGTGTATGAAATACTTTAAGGATGGTCTCGAGTATACCGTAACAGGAGAGCTGAATCCATTCTCCGTAAATGAAGTCCGCAAGTATGAAGATGCAAAGTACTTCTTACCAGACTTTGAGGACACGGAGATATGTCACAAGCCGGAGAACAAATCTATCACCACCATTCCTTTCTTCGGGAGTGATACTAAGGAAGATGAGGCGATGGTTTATTCAGGCCCACCTAAGTACAACAAGTCGGGACCGTCCGCCCCTATGTTGATCTTTGGCAGCGACTGGGAAGATGAAGTCCATGCTATATTCTCCGCTCGGCCATCAATACAAACATTCACTGATGAAGAGCAAAGTTTGCAAATTGCCATGGTTCTGTCCAAACATCATAAAGAACTGGATGCGCTTGATACTTACAGTGTGGAAGAGCTGCAGATGTTCTATGTCTCTCCCAGGCGAGAAGGTGAAAAGGCAATCCTATTCTACCGCTCCGAGGAAAATAAAGTGGAGAAAGAAATCTGGCATGGTGCGGATCCTACACTTGATAGGCTTCAACCCATCCGTCTGCCTAGATATTATACAGAAGGCTTGAAAAGGTTATTAAAGCGCCAAGGGATACCCTTCAGAAAGACCGCTTGAAAAGCTAAGTTCTATGACAGGGTCTGGAACGTTCCCGGAACTCAGTGCAAGTTGCCCAATGGGAAAATGGAAGCTATCGGGCTTGGATATGTTCGGTCCAAGAAACGGGAACCGCTCCGTGACTGCTACGTCATACATGACTTTGATGAAGAAGGGGATGCTCAATAGGAGAGTGCTATTCCTGAACCAGAAAAAGTCCCCGACGTAAAAATGCCCAGTCCGTCGTTCGAAGAACAAATGGACAAGCTTATAAGAGAAGCTGGTCAAAAAGTTCGAGACGACCATAATCGCGAAATGGCCTTCTATGAGAAAGCCAGGATGCAGCGCCTTCTCCAACAAGCTGAGAAAGATGAAAATGCCGCTCCCTGTCAACATGTTGTAAAAAAGGCCCGACGCAGAGGCAGAAACAAGTCGAAAAGCGGTAAAGGCACTCAGCAACAATAAGGTGGGACCAAGAAGTCACGCGAGCGGGGATCGAATGGTCCGGACTTGTCCCTTATGAAGAAGATGAGTCGAGCATACTCTTTTCCCCAGGACAAAACAAAGAAGATACTTGACCTCGCTATAAGGCATCAAATGATTACACTGCCGGAATCTAAACACCCCGAGCAAGCAGGCGAAGTCTCTCATCCGGACTATTGCTCTTATCACCGAGTAATAAGACATCCTCTCGAAGATTGCTTCGCCTTCAAGAACTGGGTCGAAGATCAGTATCAGCTCGGCAAGTTCGCTCTATCCGACAGTTGGAGGATAACTCCACCGCGAAAACATGAATCCAAATCTGCGAGACTGGAATCAGATCCACATCGGTCTTCGAAACGAGCTCGTACTTGTCATATGATAACGATATTGAAAGAAGAGCCCGAGAATATGGATGACCTTCCCTGGTACTTTGAAAACAATGATGATGAGGTGATCTCAGAGTTTCCACCGGCGCCAAAAAAGCTGGAAGATGGAATACACACTACTGCAGATAACCTCAAGAAGATTGATTTAGGAACGGCAAGTGACCCGCGACCCGCATTCATCAGCGAGCTGCTATCTGAAGAAAGGGTGGTTGCGTTAAAAGATGTGCTTATGCAGCATAAAGATTGCTTCGTATGGAACTATTCCGAAATACCAGGATTAGATCCAGAGATCGCGGTCCATAAACTAACGATATCGCCGGACATCAAGCCAATCAAACAAGCACCGAGAAGAATGCGGCTCGAGCTTGAGATGAGCATTAATGCCAAAGTCAAGAAGCTGATCGAGTCTGGGTTTATCCAGGAAGTTCAGTATCCTGATTGGATCGCCAACATCGTCCCGGTGATGAAGAAAAATGGGACAGTGCGCATATGCGTAGACTTCCAGGATCTCAATAAAGCCTGCCCGAAGGACATTTCCTAGTACCGGTCACTGATCTGATGATAGATAATATGTCCACTCACGAAGTTTTCTCTTTCATGGACGGATCGTCAGGATACAATCAAATAAAGATGTATCCCGAAGACCAGAAGTACACCGCTTTCCGGACCCCTTTGGGTATATTCTGCTACAAGGTGATGCCCTTCGGTCTAAAGAACGCCGGTGCCACCTATCAGAGGGCCATGAAGAAGATCTTTGATGACCTTATACATGAAATCGTTGAATGCTATATCGACGACCTCGTGGTGAAAAGCAAATTATACGAGGAACATCTCGAACATCTGAAGATCGTATTTCAACGCTTTCGGCAATATAACTTGAAGATGAACCCACTCAAATGCGCGTTCGGGGTCTTCTCGGGCAAATTCCTAGGATTCATTGTCTGACACCGAGGTATCGAGATAGATCCGTTGAAAATCAAGGTGATCATGGAAATGCCCCCGCCAAGGACTCTGAAACAATGGCGATCCCTTCAAGGGAAGCTTACGTACAACTGGCGATTTATAGCCAATCTCTCTGGCAAATACCGTCCTTATAGTCACCTGATGAAAAGGGGACCCCGTTCGTCTGGGATCACAAATGCCAAGGCGCGCTAGACGAAATCAAGCAATATCTGCAGAACCCGACAGTGCTGGCCGCTCCGGTCAAGGGAAAGCCTTTCATTCTTTATATAACAGCACTCGAAGGCTCCTTAGGCGCATTATGGGCACAAGAAAACGACCAAGGGAAGGAGAGAGCCCTCTACTATTTGAGTCGAGTTCTACTTGGGGCAGAAAGCAATTATTCTTCCTTCGAAAAACACTGCATGGCGTTGATCTTCGCAATAACGAAACTTCGGCACTATGCGTTGGCACATGAAGTCCATCTCATATCGAAGGTGGATCCCCTCAAATATTTAATGTCAAAGGCCATACTGACGGGGCGACTCGCTAAATGGGCCCTGCTCTTGATGGAGTTCTCAATAACTTATCAACCTTTTAAGGCACTGAAAGGCCAGGCCATCGCCGACTTCCTCGCCGAGCATCCGATACCGGCCGATTCTCCCTTGAATTGCGAACTGCCAGATGAACACGCGTTCGATGCGATCGACGGTGGTGATAACCGGTGGGAACTTTATTTTGATGGAGCGTCTTCCATGAAGAAACGCAGACAGAACGCTCCTATAATCAAATCAGGGATAGGCCTTATCTTCGTAACCCCGCGAGGAGGGATAATGCGCTTTGTTTTCTCCTTTACAGAGCCGAGGACGAACAATGAAGCCAAATACGAAGCTTTGATAGCAGGCCTCGAGATCGCCATCGACATGGGAATTGAAGACCTCCTCATATACGGAGACTCCCAACTGGTCGTTAGTCAAGTAAATGGCGATTACCAAACATGCAAACCAGAGTTGGTGAAGTACGGTGAAAAGGTGCAGCAACTGTTGACCCAAATTCCTTCCTACACTTTGGAAAGCATACCGCGTGCGGAAAATAGCAATGCAGATGCATTAGCCAAGCTCGCTAAAGAACTAGCCGACAAGAACCTTGATGACGTAAGAATCATGGTACAAAGCCGTCCGGTGCTTGCCCCAGCAGAAATATCTCCGGAATCATCCGAGGAAAAGAAAACGACTGAGCAGATGGCTATGCAAATAAAAGACTAGGAAAAGGCTGAGGATTGGAGAGAAGTCTTTATAGACTACTTCAAATCCCGTCGAACGCCTGAAGATGTGTCCTCAAAACATCACCTCATGAAGCGAGCCCTATCTTTCACCTTCGTCAATGATACTCTGTACAAGAGGTCATTTGATTCTCTGTGGTTGAGATGCCTGGGACCTGAAGAGGCGAAGAGAGTCGTTCAAGAAGTTCATGACGGACTCTGCGGTTCTTACTAAGCCGGACCGAAGATGAAGCTGAAGATTAAACGGATGGGTTATTATTGGCCCACGATGATCCAGGACTGCCTCAAATATGCAAAGCAATGCCATTCATGCCAAATTCATGGGGACTTTATCCATCAGCACCCAAATCCGTTACACCCGACAGTGGCTAGCTGGCCGTTTGAAATGTGGAGAACTGATATAATCGGCCCCATCGAACCAGCATCGTCCAGGGGACATCGATTCATCTTGGCGACGACTGATTACTTCTCCAAGTAGGCAGAAGCAGTACGGCTGAGGGAAGTGAAGATGGAGAATATCCTCCATTTCTTCAAGACGCACGTCATTTATCGGTTTGGAACTCCGAGACGGATTATCTCCGATAACGGGCCAGCCTACAGAGGCCACAAAATCAGCCGCTTCGCACAACAGCACACCATAGACTGGAGATAATCATTAGTCTCTAATCCCCAAGCCAACGGTCTAGCGGAAGCTTTCAACAAAACCTTAATGAAGATCGTGAAAAAGATGGTGTCCCGAAATAAGAAGGACTGGCACGAGAGACTACATGAAGCTCTATGGGCGTACCGGACTACGTTCAAGACGGCCACGAACACAACGCCATACACATTGGTATTCGGTACGGAAGCGGTACTCCCCCTCGAGATAGAATTACCCTCTCTATGAATGGCGATCCATTACGAGCTGACGGACGAAGAAAACGCTCACCTTCGGCTCGAGGAGCTCGATGCCCTTGATGAAACCCGGCTCATAGCGCAACAAAATCTGGAGGCTTATAAAGCAAAGATGACGCGCTCTTACGAAAGATTGACCAGGCCGAGGACATTCCGCCAAGGCGAACTCATGCTAGTGGTCAAAAGACCTATGATCCCCAATCACGCCAAGCGAGGAAAATTCGAGCCGAACTATGAAGGCCCGTACATCATAGACAAGGTCTACCAGGGTGGAGCCTATCTACTCATGGACATGCATGGCGAAAAACCTTTCAGACCGATAAACGGCCGCTTCCTGAAGAAATACTACGCCTAACGAGTTACGGCCTAGGTCAATGATAGATGACGACGACTATGTCTGCTCGCTATCTTCCTGAGCCCAAAGCTCAATAAGTAGTAGCTTGCTAGCGGACCGAAATGTCCTTAAACAAACGATGGACCACTATGTCCTAAAACTAGCTGTTGACCGAGACGTCGAGAAACTATGGTGGATTGCAGCATCCCAAAGCTGATACAAAAAAAAGAAAAAAAAACGGTATGTCCATAAGCAAAATGGGCACGGATGAAAACCCGAAAGGTCTCCGTGAGTAAAAACAGCAGGGTAACCGGCGAGTGTTTGTGAAAACCCAAAAGGGCGCAACGTCGTTAGAGAAAAAAAAGAATAAACAAAAAAAAATAAAACGGTACGTCCATAAGCAAAATGGGCACGGATGAAAACCCGAATGGGCTCCGTGAGTAAAAACAGCAGGGCTACCGGCGAGTGTTTGTGAAAACCTGAAACGGCACAACCTCGTTAAAAGACACTTATAGGGTCCTCTCGACCTTGTAAAGAGAAACAACCTGCGTGAGATCCTTACGACTCACAAGGAAGAAACACACTTAGGAATCCTCACGATTCCTAAGGAGAAATTACAATTGCGAGATCCTCACGACTCGTAAGGAGAACTCTCTTCTGGGACCCTCACGGCTCATAAGATTTGAATGTCTTAAGTTACAGAGACCTGAACCTGTTCTTAAGTAACCCCCACAGCCTTCGATATTGCCTTACAAGCGGCTTGATACTGACCCTTGTATACAATCCACGGGCGCGAATAAACATTTCCCTAACCGAGTCCCATCCGTGACTAGGGATATGTTCGCACGGTAAACAACCTTTGTAAGTCCTCTCGACTTATAAGGAGAAAACCATTTTGTAGGATCCTTAAGACTTACAGGGGGACATGCGCTTAGGAATCCTTACGATTCCTAAGGAGAAAACACACCTACGAGATCCTCACGACTTGTAGGGAGAAATACCTTTGTGAGACCTTTACGGCTCATGAAGTCAAAAGCCTTAGTCGACAGGATCCTAACCCTGTTCGCTAAGCCACCTTTATTCGGTATCGACAGAGGCAAATGATGATTCGCTCCTGGCAATATCCCAGTTGTAGCGGTACTGATGCTGAAATCGGTGTCTAATCCCAAACTTGCGGCAAAAAGCTAGCAAGCCACACATGCATACGAAATAGCCGAAATAATAGGGCAACTTGCAGAAAAAATCAGCAAGTAAAAATATATGCATGCAAAATAGCCGAAATGATTGGGCAACTCGCAATAAAAAACAGTGAGCAAAAATAAAATAAATAGCCGAAATGATTGGGCACAGCGAAAAATAGCCAAAATGATGGGGCAATCACGACCTTCGCGATATTAAAAGCTGAAATGATAGAGCATCGCGGAAAGAAATAAAAAATAAAAATGAAATTTACGCCCTACATGCGATAGTACATCAATCCCTGTTTACAATCCAGGGGCACAAACAAAAAAAGGAATCACACCTTTCCTCCACAGGTTTCATCAGAAGAAGAAGCCAAATCTCAACGGTTCACAGATAGCCTAAAGATCATCTCGACATTCGTCTTATTGTAGCAGACACAACATCAAGCAAATCGGAATAGCAGCAACTCCCAGCTCCATGATTCGGAGTTATATAGATGACCGAGAGTCAAATCCCAACTCCGTTAAATGCGGATCTAATCACCAAAATTCCTGGTCACGTGGAACGCGGATAACGTCACTTCTGACCCAGTGGAAAACGTCTAGAGCAGATCCTGGTCCTCGCAGAGCACGGCAGTGAACCCGTGTGAAGCATCCAGAGCGGAGCCTAGTCCTCGCCAAACACGGCAGTGAACCCGTGTGAATCATCTAGTGCAAATTCCTGGTCACGTGGAACGCGGATAATGTCACTTCTGACCCTGTGGAAAACGTCCAGAGCGGATCCTGGTCCTCGCAGAGCACGGCAGTGAACCCGTGTGAAGCATCTATAGCGGAGCCTAGTCCTCGCCAAACATGGCAGTGAACCCGTGTGAAGCATCCAGTGTAAATTCCTGGTCATGTGGAACACGGATAACGTCACTTCTGACCCCGTGGAAAACGTCCAAAGCGGATCCCGGTCCTCGCAGAGCACGGCAGTGAACCCGTGTGAAGAATCCAGAGCGGAGCCTAGTCCTCGCCGAGCACGGTGGTGAACCCGTGTGAAGTATCTAATGCAAATTCCTCGTCATGTGGATCGCGGATAACGTCGCTTCTGACCTCGTGGAAAACGTCCAGAGCGGATCTTGGTCCTCATAGAGCACGGCAGTGAACCCGTGTGAAGCATCTAGAGCGGAGCCTAGTCCTCGCCGAACACGGAAGTGAACCCGTGCGAAGCATCTAGTGCAAATTCCTGATCACGTGGAACGCAGATAACGTCACTTCTGACCCCATGGAAAACATCCAAAGCGGATCCTGGTCCTCGCAGAGCACGGCAGTGAACCCGTGTGAAGCATCCAGAGCGGAGCCTAGTTCTCGCCAAACACGGCAGTGAACCCATGTGAAGCATCTAGTGCAAATTCCTGGTTACGTGGAACACGGATAACGTCACTTCTGACCCCATGGAAAACGCCCAGAGCAGAGCCTGGTCCTTGCCGAACACGGCAGTGAACCCGTGGGAAGCATCCAGAGCAAACATCGGACTGTGGAGTCCTTAAATCCACGGACTATGATGTCCTTAACCTCGACCGTGATGTCTTAAAACTAAACAATCAAACAAAATGACTTCAAGCTGATTTTACCTTGGTTTAAGGGTACATCTCTTCACACATTTGATATTTGTCATTGTAATTCCCTAACGTCTTCAAAGAGGTGACGGGTCCCAGTAACCACACATTTCACGGACTGTGAAGCCCTTAAATCCACGGACTATGATGTCCTTAACCTCGACCGTGATGTCTTAAAACTAACACCGAGCTGTGAGGTCCTTAAACTCATGGACTATGACGTCCTTAACCTCGACTGTGATGTCTTAAAACTAACAACGGACTGTGGAGTCCTTAAATCCACAGACTATGATGTCCTTAACCTCGACCGCGATGTCTTTAAACTACGGTACCCCGGAAAGCATCCAGAGCAACCCTTAACTCCGTAAAATGCGGATAAAAACAACTTCACCCATCACTTGCGGGTCCCCATGACTCGTAAGGGAGTAAATTCTCTTGTGGGATCTTTACAACTCTCAAGAGAAAACACACTTAGGAATCCTCACGATTCCTAAGGAGAAAATGCACCTACGGGATCCTCTCGACCTGTAGGGAGAAAATACTTTATGAGACACTCGCAGCTCATAAAATTGAAAATTCTTAGACCGCACTTGCTAAAATCGCGGGGCAAACAACACAGCAAGAAAGAAGAAAGCGGGGAAATGACACAAGACATTATGAAGAATGTATATCTTTTATTCATGAATCCAATTAAGTACAAGTTACATCGTGTTAAAGAATAAAAGAAACAAATACATTTTATTTACAATTACAAATGATACAAAATGTTCATGGAGAAGGAAGCGTCTTCAACAAATCCACAAGTTGCTCTCGCACTTCCTTCAGCGCCTTCTCCTGATCGGCTGCCGCAGCCAACTCTGCTTCCATCTGGGCCCGCTGCTGCTAGCAGGATAAAAGTTGTTCTTCGATGGCTCGCTGAGCTACTTCATGACCTTGGGCATCTCGCTCAATGGTATCGAGCTTCTGCTTCAATGTTAACCCGTCGGAGATACTTTGCAGGAGGCCTTCGAAAATAACTTTCACCCGAGCAGCGTTGGCGTCGACCTCAGCACGCAGTTGAGTAGACTCGCTCAAGGTCTCTTTACATTCCCACCGCCTTAAAGCCGCTTCTTGTTCAAGATGGCGGAAATAAGAAGCGCTCTGCTCGATCCATGCCGCCCGTTGAGTACTCGTGGCCAAAACCTCGGGGGCAGGACGCAAAAGCTCCAGCTGATCCAGGCGGGCCTCGATCTCCCTGCTGTGATTAATCCAAGACTCGACGACGCCTTCATTATGAAAATTTACAAGCGTCTCCAGCATCGGATTAACTTCAGCAGCGAAATCTGCGGCAGATGCAGGAGCTTCTGCGTCAAGCTCCTCGACGCATCCGCTCAGCATACTCAAACTCATCGCAGCACCCTTTGAGGATAGACGTCTGGAGAATGGGCCTGCCGGCATCATAATGCGGGACTCGAAAGGAGCTGGAACCAGAGCGATAGCTGCAAAACAAATCATAAACAGATGACAGGCCTAAAAATACAAGAGATTCATGAACAATGGAATTTACTATACCAGCTGCAGCAGGCGGCAAAGCTGGGAGGACCGGTGGCACAACCGATATTTTATCTCCTCCTTCGATCTGTAGCACTGCAATCGGGGCAAGAAAAATCAGAAACAATTTCATTATTAGAAAAAGCAAGGGCATTAATTGAAAACTATACTCACCAGCGCCACTGGAGGCAGCAAGCTCCGACGGGAAGGAGAAGTGTGGGTGCAGCACCTGGTACAGGTGATCAAAAAGCACTCCTGCAAGGACGCAATTGTAGGGTTCCTAGGCACACAGTAGAGGTCTCACAAGGCATCAACCATGCCATTTTACAAAAATATGGTGCCGAGAAACCCTAGTTAACGAATCGTTGCTAGAAATCTAGGCGAAAAGTAAACTAGTTAACACTTAACTACTAGAATATGGAAATTACAACCTTTGTAGATCTGGATATCCACCTCCACGGCTCCGCAACGAAGTCTCCTCGCTGTCCAAGTCGAACTCCGGGCTCTAGCGTCGGCTTCATCGGAGAATGAACGGGCTTGGTCATCGACGACGATGCCGAAGATGATCTACGTCGAGGCATCGCTAGATCAAGCTCCCACTTCACCAAGTGATGAAACTTGTGAAGAAAACACACTCTACTACTTGGCAAGAGGTAGAGGATGAAGAAATAGGAGGTGGGTTCTCTTTAGAATTGGATTTCTCACTCTCAAGCTCAAGTTGCCATTGATGGCCTCAAGGTTTCAAACTTGAAGATGAAGAAGAAGATGAGCTAGAATTATGATAAGTCTCTTTTAAAATGAAAAGAAAAACAATCCTTATCATAATCAAACTAAGGTTAAGTGTAGAGAGCAAACCATGGTAAGTGGGAATAGTTAGGGTTTAGCATGAAGACAAAATGGTCTTTGAGTCAAACCTTCATGAAGCTTCATCAAGCTTCATGACAAAAAGAAAACCATTTTGTTTTCATAAAATTATTTAAATAAAAAGGAATGGATAAATAAATGAGTGATTAAAACAAAACCCTAATTATCTACTTAACCATGGTTTTATTCTTTATACTTAACCATATAAACATGCATCATCAAATATGATACATACAAGTGCACAAAAGTATATCACATATACATCATGCACACCAAGTGAGAAAATCCATATAAAGTGAACCCATACTAGTTAATGCAAAGTAATATATCAAATATATAATTATACATTAAATCATTAAATCATTAAATCAACATTTGATTCAATGATCCGGTCATGTCGCACATAACCGACTAGTATTCAATGTATCGATTTATCGAATCAATGATTCGATAACTAGGTCATATCGAATATAACCAATCAAAACATTTATCGCGAGAATGAAATGCGGTATCACATACACGCATTATTCTCGGTCCTGCACACTTCTCATATGCGCTCCTATTTCGTTTCGCTTGAGCCAGGAAACCTCTGTGTAGGACTCTAAAGACTCGTCAATACGCCGGTAGCAGATGATGATCATATCAAGCACCCACAAGCCGCAAGCGGTCTGCTAAACGTAACGGCCATCCGGGTATTGAGCGATCAGAAGATCGACGAGCTAGCCCGCTCACACTCCTGTGAATCCAACCAGTAACACTTACCGTACAGTCCGGTCTGTTCGTCTGATACGTCGCATATCAAGTCTAGGGGTGGTAAACGTCAGACCCCAATACTCGATAAGTCGTGCCGATGTGAGGCTCATAACGGGTCGAGAAACTACTGGTAACACTTACCAGCAAATCTCTGCTCAGCCCTGGCCAGGGACTTCCCTGTTACGGCCAATCGACCACAGCGCAACATCAACCCCCAATACCGGGAGAGACGAAACCCCTCCTATCGCTCATTGCCTCCATGTGACTCGGGACTGTACCCAAAGACCACCGTTTTGCACGCCCTCATGGACGTGGTAAGGTGGAGATCAAAGCACAGTGGGAATCAGACAAGACTCTATGACGATCTTGGGTCTACAGACTAACCTGCACAAGTGTCACCTGAGAACTGCCATCTGACGTGAGGTATAATACCGTCTGGGAGTTCTCGGCGAGTCTGTCCAGTGTACCCAGTCTCCACTGAGCACCCGTATACCATCTCTGATGTCAAACACCAATGGATATGGGATCATCCATCGCCCATCACATGGGTCGAGAAGCGTATACGCTAGTCTACTCTGGTATATCGATGCCCCGTCTCGATACACCCACGACTAGGGACCTTGAAGGATGTACTTATGGACTACCATGTCCCTACTAGTATGATCTGCATCATAGTCCAGATAGTCAAGTGCACATCCTAAGGGCTTTACCAACATGTAACCATAAGACAGTTTAAAGAGACAAGTATACATGTTAAGATAAAGAGTAACCAGATAGCATACTATCATATCGAGCAAGAAAGTCATCTCTATATATGTCCAAGCATCCAATATAATATACAACATCTGTACAATACTGGCCTCTAGGGCATACATACAACTAACAATCTCCCACTTGCACTAGGGCCAGCTGCTGTAGTATTGCATACCGAGCATCCCGAAGAGTCTCTCAAACTGTATCTGGGGAATGGCCTTCGTGAGTGGATCCGCCGTGTTGTTCTTCGTGTCAACCCTCCTGACCTCGATCTCCCGGCGATCAACTATCTCCCGGATCAGGTGATACCGCCTCAGAATATGTCTGGACCGCTGATGGGACCTGGGTTCCTTGGCCAAAGCCACCGCTCCATTGTTATCGCAATACAAAGGTATTGGATGCTCAATGGATGGAACCACTCCAAGTTCAGTAATAAACTTCTTGATCCAGACAGCCTCTTTGGCAGCATCGTTGGCAGCGATGTATTCAGCCTCCATCGTCGAGTCTGCCACGGTTTCCTGCTTGGAACTCTTCCAGCTAACCGCCCCTCCGTAAAGGGTAAAGACAAAGCCCGACTGCGACTTAGAGTCGTCCTTATCACTCTGGAAGCTCGAATCGGTAAAGGACTCCACTTGGAGTTCTCCGTTACCATACACCAAGAACATTTCTCTAGTCCTTCGTAAGTACTTGAGAATGCTCTTCACAGCTGTCCAGTGACTCTCTCCAGGATCAGCTTGATACCTGCTCACTATACTTAGTGAGTATGCTACATCGAGTCTGGTACATAGCATCGCATACATGATAGAGCCTACTGCCGAAGCATAGGGTATCCCTTGCATGCGAGCTCTCTCCAAATCAGTCTTGGGAGACATCTCTTTGGAGAGAGTGACTCCAGAGATCGTGGGCAAGTTCCCACGCTTGGACTCTTCCATACTAAACCTCTTTAGTATGGTGTCAATGTACCTGGATTGGGACAATCCTAAAATCCGTTTGGATCTATCTCTATAGATCCTAATTCCCAATATGCAGGTGGCATCACCAAGATCTTTCATTGAGAATCTTTGTGATAAGAAGAGCTTGACCGATTGCAGCATAGGAATATCATTTCCTATCAAGAGTATGTCGTCCACGTACAATACGAGGAAGACAACCTTACTCTCTGCCACCTTCTTGTAGATACAAGCTTCATCTGGATTTTTGACGAAATCAAACTCTTTGATAACGACGTCAAAGCAGATGTTCCAACTCCGCGATGCTTTCTTTAATCCATAAATGGATTTAAGCAGCTTGCACACCTTCCCGCTGCTCCCACTGTCTACGAAGCCCTCTGGCTGAGTCATGTACACGCACTCTTCTAAATCACCATTTAGAAAGGCGGTCTTAACATCCATTTGCCAGATTTCATAATCATGATAAGCAGCGATGGCAAGCATGATCCGGATGGATTTAAGCATAGCCACTGGAGAAAAGGTCTCGTCATAGTCCACACCTGGTCTTTGACGAAAACCCTTTGCTACAAGTCTAGCTTTGAAAGTCTCCACTTTCCCATCTACACCAAGTTTCTTCTTGAAGATCCACTTGCTCCCAATGGGTTTTACCCCTTCAGGAGCAACGTCCAAAGTCCATACTTTGTTGGTGTACATGGATTCCATCTCGGACCGCATAGCATCCAGCCATTTCACTGAGTCCCCACTCGTGATGGCCTGCTCGAAGCTAGTTGGGTCATCATCTTCCATGATGGAATCCTCGCTTCCACCATCAATGAGAAAACCGTAGTATCTCTCAGGTAGACGAGAAACCCTACTAGATCGGCGGAGAGGCTGGGGTTTGTCGGGTGCAATCGAATCTTCTGGTTCCACTAAATCTTCAGTTATAGTTTGTGTATCTGGAATTTCTTCCAGCTCTACCACTTTGCCACTAATTTCTTTTTCAAGGAATTCCTTTTCTAAAAAAGTGGCATATTGAGAAACAAACACTTTTTGTTCTTCAGCATGGTAGAAAAAATATCCTTGGGAATTCCTAGGATATCCCACAAACTTGCAAAGAACTGACCGTGCCTCGAGTTTGTCTGGATTTTGCCTTTTGACATAGGCCGGACAACCCCATATCTTAACTCGTTTAAAATATGGTCTCTTCCCACTCCATATCTCATATGGTGTGGTAGGTACAGATTTAGATGGAACTTGATTCAATAGGTATGTTGCTGTTTCCCGCGCATAACCCCAGAAGGAAATAGGTAACTCAGCTATGCTCATCATAGAGCGCACCATATCTAATAGGGTGCGATTCCTCCGTTCTGATACACCGTTGTGCTGTGGTGTATATGGAGGAGTCAGCTGAGAGAGAATCCCATTCTCTTTTAGGAAGTCCAGGAATTCATTGCTCAAGTATTCACCTCCTCGATCAGATCGTAGGATTTTAATACTTTTTCCGGTTTGGTTCTCAACTTCTTGTTTATATTCCCTAAATTTCTCAAAAGCTTCTGATTTGTGTTTCATCAGGAACACATACCCGAACCTAGAGAGATCGTCAGTGAATGTAATGAAGTATGAAGAACCATCCCTGGCATGTGTAGACATGGGACCGCATACATCACTATGTATAAGTCCCAAGAGTTCGGTAACTCTTTCTCCGTGTCCCGTAAACGGAGTTTTGGTCATCTTGCCTTTGAGACATGACTGGAAAGTGTCATAAGATGAAAATTCGAAAGGTTTCAAATATCCATCCTTATGCAACTTAGCCAGTCGTGTCACATTGATGTGTCCCAGTCTACAATGCCACAAGAAGGATTCGTTGAGTTCAGAACTCTTCCTCTTGTGTGTGTTTGTTATGCTCAGAACTGTTGTTTGATTTAGAACATAAATGCCATTGCATAACGTGCCTGATCCAACCAACTTTTGGTTACGGAAAATATTCATAACATTGTCCTGTAATACAAAATTATATCCTTCTTTGCTTAATAAAGAAACCGATATAATGTTGCATATCAGGTTCGGCATGTAATAGCATTCGTTCAGAACCAATGTATTACCAGTTGGTAATAC
Source organism: Agapanthus africanus (assembly GCA_030015575.1). NCBI lineage: Eukaryota > Viridiplantae > Streptophyta > Magnoliopsida > Asparagales > Amaryllidaceae > Agapanthus > Agapanthus africanus. The sequence goes on from JASDDO010000001.1 coordinate 191,214,173, forward strand.
AAGGTGATATTCCCCGACAGTCTTAGCTGCAACAATTGCACCATTTCCAACTCTTATGTCTTTATCACCTTCTCCAAGTTCTCTACCTTTCTTAAGCCCATGTAACTGATTACATATATGGGATCCTGACCCGGTATCCAATACCCAGGACGTAGAGCAAATGGAGAAACAGTTCTCAGTAACGAACACACCCGAAGAAAATGCATCATCATGTACTTTCTTCATTCGGGTGGCATGGGAATCCTGGTATTCCCCTATATCCTGTTCAGTCCTATAACCCTTATAGGAAAGAATGGAACCAACGTTCCCCAGCACAGTATAACATGCGGGTTCGGTCAATACATCCATATTATTATCTTCATTAGGGCATGAAATGGTCGCTACCTGGAGAGAGAGAGAAGAAAACACTTTAGCGTATGCTCGTGCAAGATCAGATTGGTTATTATCTTATCTAATCAGGATGGCTCCCACTGCTTTTTATCAAATCTTCCTTCAAACCCTAAAAGGAAAGACTAGCCGGGATTAATTACACACTGCAAGTTCGCCAATCTTTCAGCCAGGCCAGTGTCGGTACTTTGAGGGAGGTCCCCCGTGCTTTCGCACGAACCTAATTAATGTAAACCTCGTTTTCCCAGAGGCGTAACCTCGTTAACACCTTTCTAGACACCTACTTGATCGGCTAATTACAATGTGTAAAACTCTCCCAGGAGTAACTCTTACTCGCAGTGGGTATCGGGATCCAACTATCTCATAGAAGGTATGCAATCTCATTGCAAATTTCAACACTTGAAATTCCCGATAATCTTTCGCCCCTAGCAGCTATATGACCTTAACATAGTCAACAAATCACAAGTGCTAGTCAAGTTCAACCCGTCATTTCCTGATTGAATTAAACCCACCCGCACGACCCTTAACATAGTCAACAAAGTCGTACGACTACCCTAATCCAATATGCATCATATGCATAAGCAGATAAATACTGGTCAGCTACCGCACACTACGCCTTAACATAGTCAACAAACGTAGCACGAATACTAACTAGTACTTATCTGAAATGACGGAGGGCTACGACAGGTTTTTCTGAAAACCATGAGCGTAATGAACTTGATATCGTTGTAGAATCAAATGAAGTTTTGAAATGGAGTGATTTTGAGGCTTTTCTAGTTTTGCTAAAGGAGTCACTCCCGGTGAAGGGATCTCGGTCCTTTCCTCGTCGAATGAGGTGCGGGATATATCATATATATCGCTGTGCAAAGCAAAAACCCAAAAGCAGTCAAAAGCAAACCGAGTGTGTAGCATCTGCCAGTTATTGCTAAAGGAGTCACTCCCAGTGAAGGGATCTCGGTCCTTTCCTCATCGAATAAGGTGCAGGGTATATCATATATACCGCTGTGCAGAGCAAGAACTGTAGCTACCTGTTTTATTTTAAAATTCGATTCCACAACAACTTAGGTTTCTTATCTTTCATTAATCACATTAATGAAGTCCCATCATTTAAATACCTAAACATCACAGATAGATATGACGTACACTTATGACATCCGCATTCGCCTCGATGTCCCCTCGTGCACCGTTAGGTTAGGTAACTAACGACAGAGCAGGGCAGGGCTAGCGCGGGTGTAAAACATAAGTAACGTCTATATAATATATCATATATACTATATACTATATCCATCACAGAGTCACAACTCAGATATCGCAGCAGAATAAACATATGAAATATTGGATATACTAGGACGTCCGTGTTTTCAATACGAGCCAGTATAAAACACGGATTCCACGGTCGTGATGAATAGCCAATCCCACACCCTTAGACCCCTACGAGAGCGGCAAGCAACCCTGCCAATTTTAGGGTTAGGAGACCCGGACTCGACCCCTCGAGTTGGTCTCCCACTGGACCCCAGAACCCGGTTACTTGTGCTCCCCTCCTTGGGTCTATCCTAATGAGGAAAAGTAAATAATATACAAAAGGTGACAACTTCCGCTACCTGGAAGTGCCCCAAATATAAAAGAATATTACATACAAGTTTTTACATGAATGAAAATGAAAGACACTCATCTCACATAAAAACCCCCGGCTATTCGAACACGACGATCCAATATAACATATCCAGTAACACATAACATCACATGCCATCAACGTAAGTAAGTATGCATACCCCAATTGTCGTTGACGTATAGCAACGAAACCGGCGATATGAACATACTACACTTACGGTCACAGAAAAGAAAGTGTAAAACTACAACAATTGGAATCCGCAACTTCTTTAGACATCACATGCCTAATCAAATGAAATACTTAGACATCACATGCCTAACAGTTATAAACCCCGTATTTTAGTCTCATTATCGAAAACACTTTTCAATATAAAGTGAAACTAAACCGCTAGATTTATAACATTCATTCAGTTATCACATAACTGTTTGTGAATTCCAATTATTGTATCACATTCCAGATAAACAGAAAATGTTAAACTTTCCGATCGAACATCCGAATACCCAAGTTTTCCCGATACAGCTCAACACATGAAATAAGTCTAACAACATTCAGTTCGTGCCTCAGTACCGACGGTCCAGCCGTAGAAGGGTCAAGCCAACGCCTCACATGTGGCACGCCGTACTGCCCCAAACCCGAAGGTTCAAAGGGCAGTTCAAGACGGTCACATAATCGAGTTAAGGTTTGTTGTCTTCTAGAGGGTCCATCGCGTTACTTGCACTACTTAGAACGTCGTTAAACTACGGAAAAATCCAACACTTGGAAATTTCCCGACAGGGGAAAAATTGGGTATTTATATCCGGTCGAACTTTTTAACATATTCTGAAAATTATCCGGAAATACACAAAAGACGAAATTTGATAATCCGATCGAAATACCGAATCCCCAAAACAACCCTGGAAAATTCAACTCTTGAATGAATATTAAAAATTCCTAGGAAAACCACCACAGAAAAATGAGAATTACTGTGAAAATTAAAATGCACAAAACGACAAAAGCGCCGCGCATCCGCCGCACGAGCCATGCTCGTGCCGCGGATCCGCGGCTCTTTGATGGAATTAGTCCATCGAAATTCACAGTAACTCTTAGATTAGCCTGCTGATTTTTCTGCATATTTTTAATGTGGAAAAATCCCCGATTTTAGAAAAAGGACAGAGAGCATGTTTGGTTTGGGGTTTCGGGTTCGTTCGGGCTTCAAACGCCATCTAGACTTCGCCTAAGGCTCTAGCTAGGCTCTGATACCACTGTAGGGTTCCTATGCACACAGTAGAGGTCTCACAAGGCATCAACCATGCCATTTTACAAAAATATGGTGCCGAGAAACCCTAGTTAACGGATCGTTGCTAGAAATCTAGGCGAAAAGTAAACTAGTTAACACTTAACTACTAGAATATGGAAATTACAACCTTTGTAGATCCGGATATCCACCTCCACGGCTCCGCAACGAAGTCTCCTCGCTGTCCAAGTCGAACTCCGGGCTCTAGCGTCGGCTTCATCGGAGAATGAACGGGCTTGGTCATCGACGACGATGCCGAAGATGATCTACGTCGAGGCATCGCTAGATCAAGCTCCCACTTCACAAAGTGATGAAACTTGTGAAGAATACACACTCTACTACTTGGCAAGAGGTAGAGGATGAAGAAATAGGAGGTGGGTTCTCTTTAGAATTGGATTTCTCACTCTCAAGCTCAAGTTGCCATTGATGGCCTCAAGGTTTCAAACTTGAAGATGAAGAAGAAGATGAGCTAGAATTATGATAAGTCTCTTTTAAAATGAAAAGAAAAACAATCCTTATCATAATCAAACTAAGGTTAAGTGTAGAGAGCAAACCATGGTAAGTGGGAATAGTTAGGGTTTAGCATGAAGACAAAATGGTGTTTGAGTCAAACCTTCATGAAGCTTCATCAAGCTTCATGACAAAAAGAAAACCATTTTGTTTTCATAAAATTATTTAAATAAAAAGGAATGGATAAATAAATGAGTGATTAAAACAAAACCCTAATTATCTACTTAACCATGGTTTTATTCTTTATACTTAACCATATAAACATGCATCATCAAATATGATACATACAAGTGCACAAAAGTATATCACATATACATCATGCACACCAAGTGAGAAAATCCATATAAAGTGAACCCATATTAGTTAATGCAAAGTAATATATCAAATATATAATTATACATTAAATCATTAAATCAACATTTGATTCAATGATCCGGTCATGTCGCACATAACCGACTAGTATTCAATGTATCGATTTATCGAATCAATGATTCGATAACTAGGTCATATCGAATATAACCAATCGAAACATTTATCGCGAGAATGAAATGCGGTATCACATACACGCATTATTCTCGGTCCTGCACACATCTCATATGCGCTCCTATTTCGTTTCGCTTGAGCCAGGAAACCTCTGTGTAGGACTCTAAAGACTCGTCAATACGCCGGTAGCAGATGATGATCATATCAAGCACCCACAAGCCGCAAGCGGTCTGCTAAACGTAACGGCCATCCGGGTATTGAGCGATCAGAAGATCGACGAGCTAGCCCGCTCACACTCCTGTGAATCCAACCAGTAACACTTACCGTACAGTCCGGTCTGTTCGTCTGATACGTCGCATATCAAGTCTAGGGGTGGTAAACGTCAGACCCCAATACTCGATAAGTCGTGCCGATGTGAGGCTCATAACGGGTCGAGAAACTACTGGTAACACTTACCAGCAAATCTCTGATCAGCCCTGGCCAGGTACTTCCCTGTTACGGCCAATTGAGCACAGCGCAACATCAACCCCCAATACCGGGAGAGACGAAACCCCTCCTATCGCTCATTAACTCCATATGACTCGGGACTGTACCCAAAGACCACCGTTTTGCATGCCCTCATGGACGTGGTAAGGTGGAGATCAAAGCACAGTGCGAATCACACAAGACTCTATGACGATCTCGGGTCTACAGACTAACCTGCACAAGTGTCACCTGAGAACTGCCATCTGACGTGAGGTATAATACCATCTGGGAGTTCTCGGCGAGTCCGTCCAGTGTACCCAGTCTCCACTGAGCACCCGTATACCATCTCTGATGTCAAACACCAATGGATATGGGATCATCCATCACCCATCACATGGGTCGAGAAGCGTATACGCTAGTCTACTCTGGTATATCGATGCCCCGTCTCGATACACCCACGACTAGGGACCTTGATGGATGTACTTATAGACTACCATGTCCCTACTAGTATGATCTGCATCATAGTCCAGGTAGTCAAGTACACATCCTAAGGGCTTTACCAACATGTAACCATAAGACAATTTAAAGAAACAAGTATACATGTTAAGATAAAGAGTAAACAGATAGCATACTATCATATCGAGCAAGAAAGTCATCTCTATATATGTCCAAGCATCCAATATAATATACAACATCTGTACAATACTGGCCTCTAGGGCATACATACAACTAACAGCAATAATACAACATCAGTACATAAATTAATCAGCCTAGATAAGACTGGTGGGTTACAAGTCCATACCTTCCAGCATTCGCGACGGTGCAAGAGAAGGTAGAGAGGTGGCCACCGTCAGGGTGGTAACTGACGGTGCTGTCTCAAGTAGCTTGATTTCGGCACCAGCCGCACCTGCATTAGAAGCAAGATAAACTTTATTAGGAAAGAATGCGGAATAAAAAAAAGGAGAGAAGGGCGGTGACCCAAAAATTTACCTGATGAGCCGCCAGTCGGAGCCGTGATAAGGGCGTCACTTGATGCAACGGTGGCGTCTCCCTCCTCCATCAGCATGGGTTCACCTCCTATTGCCTCATCACCAGACACTACAGTAGCCGTCATCATGCTCTCGAGGCCGAGAGACGGCGAAGGACCATAGGCAGGGAGAGCAATGATCGGAACGGTGCCCGACTCTTGAGAAAGAGCGGCCGTCTCGTCCTCGGCAATCATGCCCATCTCACTCGCTACCCCCTCGGGCTCAGCTGTCGCGGCCGTCTCGTCCACCGCTGCAATAGGTACATCGGTCGCGGTCGCTCCATCCGCTACTGCCTCAGGCTCGGTTGCAGCAGCCGTCTCATCGGCTGCTACCTCGCACTCAGCAGTGGTGGCCATCTCGGGCATAGTAGTCGCGACTGTCTCGTCAGCCACTAGCTCAGGCCCGGCAACTACAGCTGCACCGCCTACCGTCGCCTCGGGATCAGCTGCTACCTTCTCCACCGTCCCCTCAGGCTCGACGGTCGCCGCCGCTCCTTCAGTAGGACTCGGCCCTGCAGGACAAGATGTATAAGAACCGATAGTTTTACAACTTTTACAACAAAACCTCGAAAAGCACATTACCTGAGGTGGATTGACCGTTGGCTTCCCGAGCTGCATGCGCCGCCCGTCTATGAGCAGTAGAAAACCGGGGGCTCCTCTAAAGGAGTAGCAGTGGGGGTAACGGCGCTTGAGCCCGCTCCCACAGCCAAATCAGCGCTACGCTCTTTCGCTGCACGCCTCAAGCGCTACCTCTCCTCCCGGGCCGTCACGACGGACCTCTTGGAAGCCTCCTTTAGCAAGGCGTCGTCGTCCGCATTCAGAGTTTCCTCCAGATCCTTCAAGGCATCCATCATCAGCTTTTTGAGTTGGGTCTCTAACGGTAGCCCCGAAGAGGCCGGGACTTCGGTAGCTGGCCCGGGGAGAGTCCTCGCATCGGCTTGCGTAGTAGATCCCGCGGCCCCTGCAAAGAGACAAAGAAAAGGTTAGATTGGCCATAAAAAAGGAAAATAAAGACTCAATAAGCTGAGACGTACCAACGCCCAATAGAGCACGTTTCCTTTCCTCCTCCTCGAAGGTTTTGAGGGAAGCAGCGATGGCTTCTTCGGTAGAAATGCCTGTTTAAAAAGGAAAAGCGTTAGTCAAAGACAATGATAAAAGTATGATGAAATGACGAAGAATACAACTAGTGATTACCTGATTGCGCGAGTTTAGCCAACCACGCTTCGAGCCTTACCGATCGCTCAGAAGCCGCGATAACGGCCGCCAGATCGGTGTCTTCTGGCTCTACGAAGAAACCCTCGTTGCTTCCATACTCGCTTAGGCCTTCGGTGAGAGGGACCTGAGGCCCTAAGCCGAGGACGGCATAAGAAGAAAGAACAGACTTCTTCTTCCTCTTCTGCGCGCGGACCCCGGTCGCACCCAAAATCAACTTGCGCTTCGTGGGCACCTTGGGGCGGCGGGTCCCGATGTCCGAGCCCACGCCGGATTCAGAAGAAACCACATTCACCGTCTCCACAAGAGCACGGGGCGCTGGGGGCACGTCCACGGTATCATAGGGCAGTCCGTGCGGGGGCTAAGCACACGCGGAGGCTCATCTCCTGCATCTCCTCTCAGCGGAGGAACGACATGGGTCCTTGGCCTTAGGGGGCTTTGCGATCGCTGGCGGTGGGCACACCCATGCGGTCAATCAGCAGCCGTTTCTCTTCCCGGATAACAGCACCCATTGCGTGCTGATACCAAGCCCCATACACGTTGAGGGCCTTTGGAACGCAACTTGTCTCGCTAATGAAAAAATGGGAGCCCGTGTTTAACCGCATAAAAAGATGTAGTGCACTCTGTATCCCATCCCTGGTGGCCGCAGGTTCTTCCAAGAACGCCTCCAGTGGAACCCCTTGGTTATAACTTAACTGCTAGGCGAACCGATGAGGGTTGTACCTCATGAAGAGCGCCATATCGTTTTGCCTGAACACCAGGAAGCCCGGCCGGAAAGAGTATAAGTGAAGAATCTCCCGGGCTTTCAATACGGAGGCCCCGTCCTTGAAACCATCACACAGCGCCAACACCGCCTTGGAGGTCTCCGGGCCAATGGTCATGACCTTGTCCATGAAAGAGATGCCCGCTCCGACCGTGTGCGGACGAAGAAGCAACCCCCTAGCCTCCCGCGGAGGCGGATTCACAATAGAAGCGCCAATTAACCGCATGACCCTCAGGAGGCTACACTTCTCGTAGAACGAGGGCCTCTTATGAATACTAAAAACCCCGAGCATATGCATTTCCATCCATGAAGTAAAGTAGTGCATCGGGAGATTGGCGAGTTACACCCCGGGTTCATTTGCGTCCGCCGCCACGCTAAGTCCGTGGTACAAATGGGCTAACCCGGCGATTCCAATCGACAATTGTATACCAGCCACCATCCGATGTGCTGGGTAGAAGACGGACGGCCTCATATAGCGTGGGTGCATGGGGAGCGCGAACCACCACAGCCATAGCCCCAGAAACCCAAGAAAGAAGGTCTCCCCGTCGATGCCCGGGGCGGTGATTTCTGATAAGGGGATGATGGCGGCATCGGGGAGATAAAAACCCTTTTGATCGTCTTCCAGTACTGGTCGACGATCTAAGCCGAAGCCGAAGGGGTTGTCGAGCTTGGCGAACTTTTCGCTCCGCTGCGATAGAATCTCTGGTCGATGAAATCTCCAAAACTAACTCCCCGGTTCCCCTATTCTAAGTAGAGACTTTCATACATATTCAGCACCTTTATCAGGCTCGGAAACTGGTGCTGAATAGCATTCTCCGGCGTTAGGCCCATTACCAGCGGCTTGGTGGCGAAGACATATTCGTCAGGAGGAAGTAACTCTTCATAATGCTCCCCCCTCACCGGAAAACCCAAAATCTCAGCAAATTCTTCCAAGAGGATGGAGACTTCCATGTCCGACAGAAGAAAGGTATGGGTGGGGATGTTCCATTGTTCCATGAATGCCTTAACCCTCCACGTCGGAGGAGCAGGGTACTCGAACAATGAGGCATAGACTGTGGGGTACAGACCAATCTTCATCAAATGTGTCTTCTTCGCTGACAAGATGTATCTGGCCCACTGCAAATACCCGGCCGAATGTCGAGGGGTCAATCCAATGTTATAGGGTTGTCCCCAAGGGCGCGACTCACCCTGGCATATGCACCGCCCCAGAATATCAACGGCTGCCGGCGGCTACACGGGGATGGCAGCAATCGAAGGCTGAAGAAGATCCTCCGAATTCCAATTTACGACCTCCACGGCATAGTTCACTGGGGGTGCGTCTGCATATGTGATCGACGAGATCGGCTCTGACGGCATCGCACAAGAGAAGCTTCGGCGACCCTTGATAATCTCGCTATACCACCTACCCCACAGGTGAAGGTTCTTATACTCAGGGTCATGATCCTTAATGAGAGCGAGAACCTCCCGGTCCACCGGCGCCTCAGGGAATCCGCCCTCTGAGCGGAAGAATGGGAATGAAAGATCGGCAGACATGTTGCCTGTAAGGAAAAGCGAAATTCAACTATCAGTATTATAATTTGATTTTAAAAAGAAATTCCGACGCTTGGTACTTTGAAATTTGTACTACACTGCAATGCAGTGGAGAGGGGACCAAAGGGGGACCCACAAAATCCAGATGACAATGCATCAGTTAATAATACAGCCTCATCATTGGATGAGACTGTCAATTAATGAGGAAATCCTCAAAAAGAATATTCTCATTAAATGAGAAATCCCTTGAGACAAGGAGAAACTCTCCCTTTTGAGAGCAAAGCTCTGTCACAGAGTAACACTTGTCAAAATCTGGTCACAAGGGAATTAAATTCCTTAAAGAGCCTAGCTCTGTAATAATGATGGAAAAATCCATCAAAGGAAAAATTAATTTCTAAAAAATTAAAGTTTGGGATCTTAAAGATCCATGAAAAACTCTTAGGAGTTCATCATCGGAAGATCAAAAGACCTATATTCTGTCAATGAGCAAAGCTCTGTTCATGGGTTAAGAAACCCTGAAACAAATTCTTGAGAGCAAAGCTCTGTTTGTGAAACCCCATAAGGGATTTCTTTAGATCAAAAGATTTATAAGAGCAAGGCTTTATTAATTAAAATTGATTTAATTAAGTTTAAATTTTTACCTAAAATTTTTCTAGAGTTTTAACTCTTAAGGTTCTTGAAAACAAGAGCAAGGCTCTGAAAATAAAATTCTTAAAGATGATAATCATCTGCTGAGGACCAAGGGTCCTATTTATAGGCGCTCAAGTGCCTCTTCAACTCCTGAGTTGATCCAACGGTCTAGATCTTGCCACCGCTGCACTCATGTGTGCGCCACATAAGCACAACGGTGGGGAGGGCATTTTTTTCTCCCAATCAGAGCGCCACGTGTCAACAGCAGATATGCCAGCGCAAGGGGCGCAGCGCCCAAGGCAGCGCACCCCAATCAGAGTAAGGATCTGTTTTAAAATTCAAATTTTAAATAAAGGAAGCAACGATTCAGATAATTTGCGCTCTGCGCTCTGCGCCACGTATCAAATAGTGTTGCGCTAGCGCAGTTGCGCTGCGCGACACATGTCAGCGCAGGCGCGCTAGCGCAGTTGCGCTGCGCTTTGCGCTGCGCGACACGTGTCAAGCGCAGGCGCGCTAGCGCAGTTGCGCTGCGTTCTACGCTGCGCGACACGTGTCAAGCGCAGGCGCGCTAGCGCAGTTGCGCTGCGTTCTACGCTGCGTTCTACGCTGCGCTAACTGCGCCAGCACTAAGACTAAATAATAAATTATTTAATCAAAATTAAAATTCTAGAAAGATCTTTCCAATTTTATTAAAATAAGAAGATTGTCATCTGTAAAACAGAGGCTTTAGGATCAAAGATTCAACGGTGGGGAAATATCCCCAGATCAATCAGAGAAAGATCTCTGTAACTAACTCAACAAACCAATTGGCCCTATATAAAGGTCCCTAGACTCCAAGTCTTACATATACAGAAAATAGAAAAAGGGAAGAACTCTGAAATTTTTTGAAAGGCAAGCCTTTGAAAAAAGAAAATCATCTTCTTTAAGGTAAATAATTAAATTCTTGAAAGAACAGAGATGAAAACACCTCATAAATAGAAGAATTTCTTCTAATAAGATCAAAGATCTAAGAACAAGATCAAGATCTTCAATATAAAAGAGAAAAAGATCATAAAGATCGAATCATAAAAAAATTAAAGAAGTAATTTACTTCATTTCTAGATCTTTCGATCTATATAAAGGAACAGCCTTTTGATGAACCATTGGTTCTTGAATCTTGAGGTAGAACCATTTTAGAACAAGAAAAACTTATTTCTTTGATCTGAATTAGATCAAGATGCGCTCTGCGCTACTGTACAGTGCCTTGCACTCTTGATTTGCGCCTCTGCGCTCCTTGGACTGGCGCAAGTCACCAGAGAACGCCACGTGTCAATCACAGAATAATCTGTGCCTTCCGCTTCTAAAACAGAGCGTTGTGCTCTTGGATTGGCATAAGACACCAGAGCGCGCCACGTGTCAGCAGCGCACTGGCGCAGCGCACTGCGCTAACAGACCTGCGCTCTGCGCTGCGTGACACGTGTTACCTCCACATGCGTCGGTGCCTTGCGCTCTTTAATTGGCGCAAAGCGCCTGACAGGCCACGTGGCGCACTGTCAGACCATTAAATGCTGTGCATTATTAAGAAAGGGCAGAGCCCAATTAAAAGGCCTAACAGGCCAAATATAAATGATGTGCATTTAATTAAAAAGCCCAATGTTGTGCATTGTTTAAGAAGGGCAGAGCCCAAGCAAAGGCCTAACATGTCAAGGATAAATGAAATGCTACACATTTTCAAATGGACTTAGCCCAATTCTTGCTATAAGTCCTCAATTTAAATTGAACTGAGCACAACTGCTCTTCCAATCAATTTACATCCAGTTCGAGAGTACATCTCTTTACTCCTCTGGAATCCGTCGTTGTAATACCTCAACGTCGTTAGAGAGGTGACGGGTCCTGACAACCACACACTGATACGGACTGTGGGGTACTTAAACTCATAGACTATGATGTCCTTAACCTCGACCGCAATGTCTTAAAACTAACATTGGATTGTGAGGTCCTTAAGCTCACGGACTATGATGTCCTTAAGCTCGACCGCGATGTCTTAAAACTAACACCGGACTGTGGAGTCCTTAAATCCACAGACTATGATGTCCTTAACCTTGACCGCAACGTCTTAAAACTAACATTGGACTGTAATGTCCTTAAACTACCGATCGACTGCAATGTCACTAAACTAAACAATAGAGCCCCCAATTGATCTCTTGTCGGATCTAAACGATCCCGTTAAGTCGATCTTAGTCTAAAATTAGACTAATGTATCCTTAACGAACGTTTAGGTCGATCTTAGCCTCAAACAAGGCTAACGTATCCTTAAACACACACACCCCCAAACCCAAATCTAAGAAAGATACGGATTTGGACTAATCCACGTCCTACGGGCGACGGCATAACTTAGTCTCCGTATACAATCCACGGGCAACCAAACACAAAACAAATACACATGACACAAAATGAGCATATGGAGAAGGAGAAAGTTGTTACCGCGGTGCGGTAGCGTAATTAACTGCAGGGGCTTGCGCCTGCAGAGAAGAGCGTCCCCACAATCAAAAACCCTTCGAGCGAGGGGGAATCTGACGAAGTCTGCTACATCGGTCACATCCGTTTAAACCTTCGATACACGGTACCATAAATCAACATGGCATCTTCCGAGAGGTGGACAGATAGCACCAATTAGCATTTGCCCCAAATCTCAGGCAAGACGTCTCTGTCGCGCCGTCTTTCGGAGGGGAACATATCTCTTCATCTGATATGTCGCATATCTCGCCTAGGGGTGGTAAATGTCAGACCCTAGTAGCATGATAAGTCGTGTCGATATGAGGTCTATAACAGTTCGAGAAACTACTGGTAACAGTTACCGGTAAATCTCAGCAACCCTGGCCAGGGATTTCCAGTTATAGCCAATCGAACACAGCACAACATCAACTCCCTATACCGGGAGAGACGAATCCCCTCCTATCGCTCATTGCCTCTATGTGATTCGGGACTGTACCCAAAAGCCACCTTTTTGCATGCTCTCTTGGATGTGGTATGATGGAAATCAAAGCACAGTGGGAATCACTCAAGACTCTATGACGATCTCGGGTCAACAGACTACTCTGTACCAGTGTCACCGGAGAACTGCCATCTGATACCATCTGGGAGTTCTCGGCGAGTCCGTCCAGTGTACCCAGTCTCCACTGAGCACTCGCCATCCTTGATGTCAAACAGCGATGGATATGGTATCATCTATCGCCCATCATATGGGTCAAGATGCGTATACGCTAGTCTACTCTGGTGTATCGATGCCCTGTCTCGATACACCATCGACTAGGAACAGTTATAGGATGTACTCGTCGACTACCGTGGCCCCAGTAGTATGATCTCATCATAGTCCGAGTAGTCGAGTACATATCCTAAGGGCTTTATCAACATGTAACATAGAGACAATCAGAGTACATTTTAAGATAAAGTGCAACAAGATAGCATACTATCATGTCGAGCAAGAAAGTCCTCCCTATATATGTCCAAGCATCCATTACAATATACATCATATGTATAGTAATGGCCTCTAGGGCATACATATAACTAACATTCTCCCACTTGCACTAGGGCCATCTGTTGTGGTATCACATACCCAACAATTAGCTGTGGTTGAAGTATTTCATATTCAACCATCCCATGAAAGTCTCTACTGGGAAAAAGGCCTTTGTGAGTGGATCCGCGCTGTTGTCCTCTGTGTCTACTCTCCTAACCTTGATCTCCCTAGAGATCAACCATCTCCATGATCAGGTGATACTGCCTAAGAATTATATCTGGATTTCTAATGGGACGGGCGTTCCTAGGCTAAAGCCATTACTCCATTGTCACACAATGGTTGGAACGAAGTTCATCTCATGAACTATTATATATCCAGACTGACTCTTTGGTAGCATCCTTGGTAACGATGTATCTTGCCTTTAATCATCTAGTAAGTCACGGTATCTAGTTTGGAACTCTTCCAACATACCGTCTCTCAACTGAGGGTAAAGACAATGCCTGCGACTGACATTCAGTCGTTCTTATCACCCTGAAACCTTTCCAGAGATTCTCCCCAGGATCGATTGATACCATCTCACTACAACTAGTGAGTATCCTAACATTCAATTAGATCTATCTCATAGATATAAAACCTAGGATTTAGGTGGTATCACTATGATCCTATATGGAGAATCCTTGTGATAAGCGGAGATTGACCGAGTGTAGCATAGGAAACTCCTTCCCTATTAAGAGTATGTCATCCACGTACTCTACGAGGATCACCACCATACTCTCTAGTACCTTTTTTGTATATACAATGTTCATCTACCATTTTGATGAAGTCAAACTCTTTGACTATCACATCAAAACAGGCGTTCTAACTCCGCGATGCCTGTTTTATCGCATAAAACAACTTGCACACATTTCCGCTGCTCCCACTGTCTACGAAGCCCTCTGGCTGTGTACTTATAGACGCTCTCTTCTAAAACATCATTTAGAAAAGCAGTCATGACACCCAACCACCAGATATCGTAGTCATGGTATGTAGCCGTGGCAAGTAGGATCTGGATAGACTTAAGCATAGCTTTGAAAGTCTCAACTTTTCCATGTACACTAAATAATCTTCTCGAGATATACTTGCTCCTGATGGGAATTTAACCCTTCAGATAAAGCTACCAAAGTCCATATTTTGTTGGTGTATAAGGATTCCATCTTAGATCGCTAAGCATCTAGCCATTCTTACAGAGTCCCACTCTTGATGGCCTGCTCGAAACTAGTTAGGTCATCATCTCATGATGCAATTCTCGCTCCAACTGTCATAGAGAAACCGAATTATCTCTCAGGTGGATGAGGAACCCTACTAGATAGGCGGAGAGGATGAGGTTCGTTGGAATCTATTGAATCCTTTGGTTCTACTAAATCATCTGCTGTAGTTTGTATAACTGGAACTCCTTCCAGTTCTACTTCATGACCACTAATTTTTCCACAAGAAATTCCCTTTCACAAAGGTGGCATGTTAAGAAACAAAACATTTTTTGTTCCTCGGTTAGGTAGAAGATATTCCCTTGCGTATTCTTGGGATATCCAACAAACTTCCACAGATCTGTCTTTGCCTCGAGCTTGTTCGGATTTTGCTTTTTAGACATAGGCCGGACAACCCTAAATCTTAACTTACTTAAGATATGGGCTCTTCCCATTCCATATCACATATGTGTTATTGTATATGCCCTAGGGGCCATTATTGTATCATACTAGCTTGAATATTACTTAATGGAAGCTTGGGATATTCACAGTTATATAACAGTCTTGCTAAACATGGTAGTATGCTACTTGGTTTTATCTATTTTAATATGTGAGTATACGTATTGATAGAGCCCTTAGGATCTTGCTTGACTACCAGCGTTGTGATGGCAGTCACACTAGTGGGGGCTGGGTAGTCTACAAGCACATTCTTTTCCAGGTCTCTAGTCGTAGGATTATCGAGACAGGGCATCGATACTCCGGAGTAGACTAGTATGTACGCTTTTCATCCCAGTTGGGGAGATGGTCTGTCCCACAGCCATCAATACATCGTACTGGATATAGTATACAAGTGCTCGTTAGGTTACGGGTACATCGGACAGGACACGCAGGGAACTGCTGGTTGGTATTATACCCGTCGTCGGTTAACAGTTCCCAGGTGACATGAGTACAGCATAGTCCGCAGACTTGACACTGCTACTTCGCCTCGAGTGTGTCCCACTGTTCTTAGATTGCTACCCTACCACGGCTCAAAGGAGTCGTGCAAACAGGTAGCAGTTGGGTGCAGTCCCAAGCACTTGGAGGCAGTGGCGGTTAGACAGGATTCGTCTCTCCCGGTATTGGGAGTTGATATCGCGTTGTATCAGAGAGCCATTACGCAAAGTCCCTGGCCAGGGAAAGCGAGATTTACAGGTAGGTTCCAGTAGTTTCTCAAGGTGTAATGGGTTTCACTCCGACACGACTTATACCGCTATTAGGGGACCGACGCTTCCGCCCCCATAGGCCCGATATATGATAGTCCTAGAAGAACAGACCGGACTGTACGGAGATTGTCACATCAGGCTCAGTAGGAGTTCAGATGGGTTTCCTCATCGGCCTTCTTATCGACGTCTACCTGGGGACCGTTACGTACAGCTAGTGCCGCTTGCGGTCTGTGGTTAAACCCACTGCCAGCGTAGTAGTCGAGTTTTTAGAGTCCCACACAGAGAGTTTCCCTACTCCAGGCGAAACGATATAGAGGTCGTATGGTTTTTACGATAAGGGTTCGGACGCATACGTGTGTTTACGCACGTACGACATTCGGACAGTTTTTACTAGACGGCTTTGGTTTATGCCAGTTTCTAGTATCGGGTTATTGGATTTATACAGTCTAAAGTTTTTCCGTGTTTTCACGGATAGGAGGGGCGTTCTCATAATTTCGCAGGAAGCTTCTAGAAGGATGATGACATGGAGGGTAAGGTGGCATAAGCATTTAATGAATTTGTGACTCACTTAGATGAATCATTCAAGTGAGTTAATGAAGCATTTATTGCTTAAACTCACTTGATGATTCATTGTATCTATTTAATGAAGCATGATGATAATGCATTTTGATTTATTCATTTTGATTTTCTTATGCTTCATTATATATTATAAGTGAGAAGCTTTTTCATTGATTATCATTCTCACTTTCTCTCTCCTCAAGCTCTCTCTCTTCAAACCCTAATCCTCCCCTCTCATGTGTTGAGATCAAGGATTAAATAGACTAATTAATCCATAACCTCACTCTATATCACCTAGGTACCTTTGATTAGCAACTAAAGAAACATAGTTACCTCAAGTTTAGAGGTGAAGCTTGAATTAGAAGCTCTCGGGTGGATCGTCTATTACATAGAGGAGGCCGAGGAGGAGGTGGATAACAAAAAGAAGAAGGACAAGCTTCACTAGGTATAATCTCTTTTCATAGTAGTTAATAACTCCTATGTTTTTGTTAGTTATCGTTTAGCAAAGATTCTTCGGTTAGTCGATGTTAACTCAAAGAACAAGATCGTTTTTCATATTTCTGTCTCCCCGCAACTCGTGGGGTGTTGTACATCGACTTACAGTGGTATTAGAGCTTCGCTAAACAATAATTAACTCATTAGCAAAGTCGTAAGAATTTCGAACGCAAAACGAACCGGAAAAAATATCGAAATCACATTGTTTCTGTCGATTTTAAAATAAGGTCCAAAAATTTTTCAGGGACCTGTAGAATAACCTACAGAGAAATATAAGAACACTAAAAAAAATTGGGTTCTTGAATCGTCCAAACAGCCGCAGAACCGCGGCCGATCCCACCGATCCGCCGCGTATCCGCGGCCCAGTTGGAGCCGATTCAGCCCAAGTTTTTCCAGTGGCTCTTCTGTGATGTTTTTGTCTTTTCTGGAATGTTTATTTTCTGCTCAAGTCTCAGGTGCACAGAGAAGTTTTGGAGTAGAATCTGATGTGTTTGCTAGATCGAAATTATACGATGTTTGGGTAATAAGATTATATCTGTGATTGTATAATGTGTTCGTAAACCTCCCATAACTGCTTGTATGTCGGTTGGCAGGGGGTTGCATATTTCTGTAATTGATTTTACTGTTTGTGGTTATGAACTGTATTGGATTGTTGTGATGATTAGCCGGGGTTTGTGATGGGTTGTTATATTCATTCATTCAATGTAATTGTAATATGTTGTAATATTATTTTGCGGGGCACATCCAGGTTGCGGTTCTAGCCATCGATTGTATTATTTCATTTTACTATTTTTTGCTCCTAGGATAGACCCAAGGTGGGGTGCACAAACTACCGGGTACTTTGAAGTGTTTAGTATCCTACTCACGTTGTTGAGGGAGACCGCTTCACTTTGGGTACTTGGCGGGTAGTTTGCCGTACCCGTAGGGGTGTAGGGTGGGATAATGGCTATTCATCACAACTGTGTAATCCGTCTTTCGTTGCAGGCTCAAAGGAAACGCGGATTGCTTGCATATCCAATAATTTTCATCTGTGATCTGGAATGCCTATTATTGCGTCTGACTAATGTACAATAGCTATTTAGACGTCACTTATGTTTTACACCCGCGCTAGCCCAGCCCCCGCTCTGTCGTTAGTTAAGTAACCTAACGGGTGATGATGGGACCCAGTGGCGAATGTGGATGGCATAAGAGAACATTGTATTTTCGTTGTTTTCTGCAATGATAGGTTAATGATGGGACGTATTATTATTAATGCAAAGAAAATAAACCAAAGTTGAATCGTTGGAACAGTTTAAAAGAAACCACTCGGTTATTTTTAAAACAGAAGATATTTTTAATTGCGGAGCTTTAACCACTCCTTTTAAAAGCTATCAGGTTCCTTCGGTTATATCAAGTTCACTACGTTCACGGTTTTGCCAAAACCATTCGTAGCCCTCCGTCATTTCATTTGAGTATTCAGTAGTATTCAAGCTATGCATTTTGATCAACGCCAAGGCATAGTGTTTGGTAGCTGCTGGGTATTCATTTGTTGCATAGATAGATTCGTTAGTTTGGGACAGTCGTATTATCATTTGGCCAACGTCAGGGATATGTACGGATAGGTTCAAATTAACAAGATAATGATGGGTAGAACTTGACATGTGACTTATGACATTTTGACCAACGCCAAGGTCTTAAGAGCATGGGGCAAAAATTAATATCGGGAATTTCTAAAGAAACTGAAATTTGCAAAGAAATGCATACCATTTGGAGTTTGATGAATGTTGGTTGGATTCCTTCAACATTATCATACGATGATATATGGATCCCGATCCTACTATGAGTATATGCTACTCATCAGGAGATTCGTCACTTAACGATCAATGCTATAAACCAAGTAGGTACCGAGAAAGGTGTCAGCGGGGCTACGCCCCCAGAGAAAAGAGGTTATTTAATTAAGGAACTTCGCGAAAGCGTTGGAAAACCTCCCTCGAAGTATCGACACTGGCGTGGCTGAACGGTTAAGAAAGTATTGTACGGTGAGAATAGCCCTGGCTAGTTCTTCCTTTTTGGTTTGAGGAGGGATTCGAGAAACAGTAGGAGCCATCCAGTTTAGATAAATTAAAAACCACTCTAAACTTACAAGAGCATCATGCTAAAGTGTTTCTTCTCTCTCTCCTACTTGCAGCGACCCTGAAAATAACTGGACTTAAGTTACTTTTAGAAAAACATATACTGACAGGGCCAAACTATAAAGATTGGCTGCGGAATGTCAAAATGGCTTTGACGTATGACAAGTTGGGGTATGTCCTCACCACTAAGGCACCTGAAGTCCCAGGTTCTAAATCCAGTAATGCGGATAAGGAAATCCGCAAAACCTGGGAGATCGATTGCGCGAAGGCCAAGTGCATCGTGCTTGCCTCGATGTACAATGAACATCAGAGGAGGCACGAGGATATGGATCTTGAATCCATATTTCTCCATACAAAAGATCTGTATGGAGAGCAATCTCGTATAGTAAGATACGAGACCTCAAAGAAGCTATTTCAGGCGAGGTTGGCCGTCGGATCATTGGTAGGAGAACATGTCCTAAAGATGATTGGCTATATTGAAGAGCTCGCAAACCTTGGGACGACTTTGGATAATGAGCTCTATACAAACCTTATTCTCCAGTCCCTCCCTTCCACCTACGCCCAGTTTATTCTGAACTTCAACATTCAAAGAAAAGAAGTTGAACTTTTAGAACTCCTTAACATGTTGAGGAGTGCAGAGGGCACCTTGCAGAAGGCAAGGGAAACACCCGCTATGTTTGTTAGCGGTGCTTCTTCTTTCAGGTCCAAGGCTAGGGCCAAAGGAAGGAAGAAGAAGGTCGCCACCAAACCTAGAGGAGGTGTTAGTAAGGTGGGAGCGAAGGGAAAGAAAAATATTGCGGTGCCAGTAGTGGCCCAGGATGAGTGCTTCCATTTTCATAGGAAAGGGCACTGGAAGAAAGACTGCAAGGCGTGGAACGCCAAGAACCAGGAACCGAAGCAAGCTGTGGCTTCGAATTCAGGTGTGTTTGTAATTGAGAATTGTCTGTCGATCAACTCTACTTCCTGGGTATTGGATACCGGATCAGGATCTCATATATCCAATTCATTGCAGGCACTGAGAAACCATAGGGTGCTGAAGGAAGGTGATATGACCCTGAAGGTTGCTAACGGAGCTAGCGTGGGAGCTGTGTCCGTCGGGGATTATCACCTGGGATTGACAGGTGGACACATTTTGGTTTTAGATAACTGTTTTTGTGTACCTAGCTTAACGTGTAATATCATATCAGTTTCCTTGTTATCAAATAAAGGTTATGATTTCACGTTTGTAAGTGATGTTGTTAACATCCACCTTAATCATAGTTTGATTGGGTCCGGTACACTGGATAACGGTATATATGTATTAAACCAACTCCAGATTTTCAATGTCCAGAACACACTAAAAAGAAAGTCTCCAGATAACAATAAAGCTTTCTTATGCCATTGTAGACTAGGTCGCATCAATGAGACAAGGTTAACTAAGTTACATAGAGAAGGATATTTGGACTCGTTCGAATATCAAACTTATGCCACTTGTGAATCATGTCTCAAAGGAAAGATGACAAAGACTCCATTCACTGGACATGGAGTAAGAGCGAGCGAGCTCTTAGGACTCATACACAGCGATGTATGTGGTCCAATGTCTACACATGCAAGAGGTGGTTTTCCTATTTCATTACTTTTACGGATGATTACTCTAGGTACGGATTCATTTATCTGATGAAACATAAATCCGAGGCTTTGGAGAAATTCCAGGAGTATAAGAATGAAGTAGAAAAAAAAATCGGCAAAAGTATCAAGACACTAAGACCTGATCGAGGTGGTGAATACTTAAGTGCCGAGTTCCTGGGTTACCTAAAAGAGAAAGGAATTCTCTCTCAGCTTACTCCTCCATACACTCCACAGCATAACGATGTATCAGAGAGAAGGAATCGAACCCTATTGGATATGGTACGTTCCATGATGAGTAATACTGAGTTACCACGATCTTTCTGGGGTTATGCGCTAGAATCAGCGGCATATCTTCTGAACAAGGTTCCTACCAAGACTGTGCCTACCACGCCATATCAGATGTGGAGTGGGAAGAAACCCTATCTTCAGTATCTGAGGATATGGGGATGTCCAGCTTTTGTTAAAAAGCAGCATGTGGACAAGCTCGAGGCACGATCAGTACAGTGTAAGTTTGTGGGATATCCAAAGAACTCCAAGGGGTATCTATTCTATTACGCAGAGGAACAAAAGGTTTTTGTTTCTCGTAATGCCCATTTTCTAGAACAGCGGGTTTTAGAAAAAGATACAAGTGGGAGCGAAATAGAACTGGAAGAAATTCCAGAACCACAAACTACTACTAAAAGTTTGGTAGAACCAGTAGTTCAAGAAGAACAGAACATTCCCGCACCCCTCCGCAGGAGTAGTAGGCCGTCTCATCCGCCTGAGAGATACTACAGTTTTCTCATAGATAGGGATAGAGAGGATTGCGTCATAGATGATGATGAACTTACTAGCTTCCAGCAGGCCATCCAGAGCGGCGACTCGGTACGATGGCTAGATGCAATGCGGACCGAAATGGAGTCCATATACACCAACAAAGTATGGACTTTGGACTTTGCTCCAGATGGGGTAAAACCCATAGGATGCAAATGGATCTTCAAGAAAAAGATTGGTGTAGATGGACAGGTGGAAACCTATAAGGCTAGACTTGTAGCAAAGGGTTTTCGTCAAAGACCTGGTTTAGACTATGACGAAACTTTTTCTCCAGTGGCTATGCTCAAATCCATTCGGGTCCTTCTTGCTATTGCTGCCTTTCATGATTATGAAATCTGGCAGATGGACGTAAAGACGGCTTTTCTGAATGGTCATTTAGGAGAGTGCGTCTATATGGATCAGCCAGAAGGTTTCAATCAGAGTGGGAGCAGCGGGAAAGTATGCAAGTTGCTTAAGTCCATTTATGGACTAAAGCAGGCATCGCGGAGTTAGAACATCTGTTTTGATGAAACGGTCAAAGAATATGACTTTATCAAAAATCCAGATGAACCATGTATATATAGTAAAGTTGTAGCACGAACTGTCGTATTCCTCGTCTTGTACGTGGATGACATTCTATTGATAGGAAATGACATTCCAATGCTACAATCTGTCAAAGGATTCTTGTCAGACAGGTTCTCCATGAAAGACCTGGGTGATGCCTCTTACATTCTGGGAATCCGGATCTATCGTG
The DNA here is from genome assembly GCA_030015575.1 of Agapanthus africanus. Lineage (NCBI taxonomy): Eukaryota > Viridiplantae > Streptophyta > Magnoliopsida > Asparagales > Amaryllidaceae > Agapanthus > Agapanthus africanus. Next base: position 191,236,304 of record JASDDO010000001.1, read on the forward strand.
ATAGATCCAAGAGGATGTTGGCACTTTCGCAGTCCAGGTATATCAACACTATACTGAAAAGATTCAGTATGGAAGATTCTAAGCATGGTAATCTATCGGCTTGTCACGGAATCACCCTATCGAAAGAGATGTCTCCCAAAACTGATTTGGAAAGGGATCGCATGTCGATTATACCCTACGCTTCTACGGTAGGCTCTATAATGTATGCGATGTTGTGCACCAGACCAGATGTAGCTTACGCACTGAGCGTGGTAAGCCGGTATCAGTCAGATCCAGGGGAGAAGCACTGGATAGCAGTAAAGAACATTCTCAAGTACCTGAGAAAGACTAAGGAGATGTTCTTCGTTTACGGCGAAAAAGACCTCAAGATGGAGGCCTTTGCTGATTCCGGCTTCCAGAGTGATAAAGACGATTCCAAGTCCATGTCAGGTTATGTCTTTACCCTCAATGGAGGGGCGGTGTGCTGGAAGAGTTCCAAGCAGGACACCGTTGCTGACTCGATGATGGAAGCAGAGTATATTGCTGCTTGCAATGCCGCAAAAGAAGCGGTCTGGATGAAGAAGTTCCTAACAGAACTTCAGATGGTTCCTACCATAGTTGATCCAATACCTCTGTATTGCGACAACAACGGAGCTATAGCTTTAGCGAAGGAACCAAGGTCCCATCAGAAGTCCAGACACATCTTAAGGCGGTATCACCTCATTAGGGAGATCATAGATCGCCGGGCGATCGAGGTCCGGAGAGTTGCTACTGAAGAGAATATTGCTGATCCATTCATAAAGGCCCTATCTCAGATTCAGTTCGAGAGGCTACTCGAGATCATCGGTCTTCGATATGCCAGTACATGGCCCTAGTGCAAGTGGGAGATTGTTAGTGTATATACCCTAGGGGCCATTATTGTATCATACTAGCTTGTATATTACTTAATGGAAGCTTGGGATACTCATAGTCATATAACAGTCTTGCTAAACATGGTAGTATGCTACTTGGTTTTATCTATTTTAATATGTGAGTATACGTATTGATAGAGCCCTTAGGATCTTGCTTGACTATCAGCGTTGTGATGGCAGTCACACTAGTGGGGGTTGAGTAGTCTACAAGCACATCCTTTTCCAGGACCCTAGTCGTAGGATTATCGAGACAGGGCATCGATACTCCGGAGTAGACCAGTGTGTACGCTTCTCATCCCAGTTGGGGAGATGGTCTGTCCCACAGCTATCAATACGTCGTACTGGAGATAGTATACAGGTGCTCGTTAGGTTACGGGTACACCGGACAGGACTCGCAGGGAACTGTTGGGTTGTATTATACCCGTCGTCAGTTAACAGTTCCCAGGTGACATGAGTACAGCATAGTCCGCAGACTTGACACTGCTACTTCGCCTCGAGTGTCTCCCACTGTTCTTAGATTGCTACCCTACCATGGCTCAAAGGAGTCATGCAAACAGGTAGCAGTTGGGTGCAGTCCCGAGCACTTAGAGGCAGTGGCGGTTAGACAGGATTCGTCTCTCCCGGTATTGGGAGTTGATATAGCGCTGTGTCAGAGAGCCATTATGCAAAGTCCCTGGCCAGGGCAAGCGAGATTTACTGGTAGGTTCCAGTAGTTTCTTAAGGTGTAATGGGCTTCACTCCGATACGACTTATACCGCTATTAGGGGACTGACGCTTGCCGCCCCCTAGACCCGATATGTTATACTCCTAGACGAATAGACCGGACTGTACGGAGATTGTCACATCAGGCTCAGTAGAAGTTTGGATGGGTTTCCTCATCGGCCTTCTTATCGACATCTACCTGGGGACCGTTACGTACGGCTGGTGCCGCTTGCGGTCTGTGGTTAAACCCACTGCCAGCGTAGTAGTTGAGTCTTTAGAGTACCACACCGAGAGTTTCCCAACTCCTGGCAAAACGATATAGAGGTCGTATGGTTTTTACGACAAGGGTTCAGACGCATACGTGTGTTTACGCACGTACGACATTCGGACAGTTTTTACTAGCTGGCTTTGGTTTAAGCCAGTTTCTAGTATCGGGTTATTGGATTTATACAGTCTAAAGTTTTTCCGTGTTTTCACGGATAGGAGGGGCGTTCTCGTAATTTCGCGGGAAGCTTCTAGAAGGATGATGACATGGAGGGTAAGGTGGCATAAGAATTTAATGAATTTGTGACTCACTTAGATGAATCATTCATGTGAGTTAATGAAACATTTATTGCTTAATGACTCACTTGATGATTCATTGTATCTATTTAATGAAGCATGATGATAATGCATTTTGATTTATTCATTTTGATTTTCTTATGCTTCATTATATATTAGAAGTGAGAAGCTTTTTAATTGATTATCATTCTCACCTTCTCTCTCCTCAAGCTCTCTCTCTCTTCAAACCCTAATCCTCCCCTCTCATTTGTTGAGATCAAGGATTAGATAGACTAATTAATCCATAACCTCACTCTATATCACCTAGGTACCTTTGATTAGCAACTAAAGAAACCTAGTTACCTCAAGTTTAGAGGTGACGCTTGGATTAGAAGCTCTCGGGTGGATCGTCTATTACATAGAGGAGGCCGAGGAGGAGGTGGATAATGAAAAGAAGAAGGACAAGGTTCACTAGGTAAAATCTCTTTTCATAGTAGTTAAGAACTCTTATGTTTTTGTTAGTTATCGTTTAGTAAAGATTCTTCGGTTAGTCGATGTTAACTCAAAGAACAAGATCGTTTTTCATATTTCCGCCTCCCCGCAACTCGTGGGGTGTTGTACATCGACTTACAATATGAAGTGGTAGGCATCTGATTTGATTTGAACCCTATTCAATAGGTATGCAGCTTCTCAAGTGCATAACTCCCAAAAGGAAATAGGAAACTCAATAGTACTCATCATAGAGCACACCATATCACATAGGGTGCTATTGCTCCGCCCCGATATACCATCGTGCTATGGTGTATACGGAGGAGTAATGCTGAGAGAGAATCTCATTCTCTTTTAGAAAAGTCCAGGAATCTCCGTGCTCAAGTATTCTCCTCCTTGATCTCATCAAAGGACATAATACTTATACCCGTTTTTGGTTCTCTACTTCTAACTCATATTCATTGAATTTCTCAAAAGGTTCAGACTTGTGTTTCAACAAGAACATATATCCGAATCTTGAGAGATAAACAGTGAATGTAATGAAGTATAAAGAACCGGTCTTGGCATGTGTAGACAGGGGATCTTCATACATCAGCATGTATCAATCCCAAGAGTTCACTAACTCTTTCTCTGTTTCCAATAAACTGAGCTGTGGTCATCTTATCTTTGTGACATGACCAGCAAGTTTCATAAGATGTAAATTCAAACTAATTTAAATATACATCTAAATGTAACTTAGCTAGTCGGGTCGCATTGATATGACCTAGTCTACAATGCCTTAAGAAGGATTCGTTCATTTCTGAACTCTTCCTCTTGTGTGTGTTCTGTTTACTAAGAACTGTAGTTTTGATTTAGAACGTCTATGCTTTTAGATAACGTGCCTGAACCGATCAACTCTTGATATTGGAAATGTTCAAAACATTATCCAACAAAACTTTATCCAACAATACAAAATTATATCCTTCTTTACTAATAAAGAGACTGATACGATGTTGTATATCAGGTTCGGTATCTAATAACATTCATTTCGAATCAAGGTATTTGTTAATACAGGGTGATAACAACCAACAGACTTGGCAGCAACACTTGCACCGTTTCTATCTCATGAAACTTATCACCCATTCTCAGTCCTCTACCTATCTGTAGCGCATGTAACAAATTACATATGTGGGATCCTGATCTGGTATCAAATACCCAGGACGTAAAGGATATTGAGAAACAGTTCTGTGTAATGAACACACCCGAAGAAGATGCATCGGCATGCACTTTCTTCGTTTGGGCGGCATGGGAATTCTGGTAATCCCCTATTTCCTGATCTGTCATATAACAATTATAAGTTGGAGTGGGACCAATATTCCCCAGCTCATTATAACAAGCGGGTTCGGTTTAATACATCCGTATTATTATCTTGATTAAGGCCTGATATGGTCGCTACCTGGAGAGAGAGAGAAGAAAACACTTAGTGTATGCCCTTGCAAGATTAGATTGGTTATCTAATATATCTAATCAGGATGTCTCCCACTGTTTTAGTCAAATCTTCCTTCAAACCCTAAAAGGAAAGACTAGCTGGGATTAATTACACCCTATAAGTTCGCCAATCTTTCAGCCAGGCCAGTGCCGGTACTTCGAGGGAGGTTCCCCGTGCTTTCGCACGAACCTAATTAAAGTAAATCTCTTTTTTCCAGGGGCGTAACCCCGTTAACACCTTTCTAGACACCTACTTGATCGGCTAATTGTAATGTGTAAAACTCTCCCAGGAGTAACTCTTACTCGCAGCGGGTATCGGGATCCAACTATCTCATAGAAGGTATGCAATCTCATTGCAAATTTCAACACTTGAAATTCCCAATAATATTTTACCCCTGGCGTTCTATGACCTTGACGAATGCCAAACAACCCATAGTCCACTAGTCAAGTTCAACCCGTACATTTCTTGATTGAATTAAACCAACCCGCACGACCTTGACGAATGCCAAACAATGCCGTACGAATACCCTAATCCAATCTCATCGTATGCTAGCAGATAAGCTCTAGTTAGCTACCGTACACTACGCCTTGACGAATGCCAAACTACCGCAGTACGAATACTAAGTAGGACTTATCTGAAATGACGGAGGGCTACGACAGTTTTTTTTAAGAAAACCCTTTGCATAATGAACTTGATATCGTTATAGAATCGAGTGATTTTAAATGGAATGTTTTTAAGGACTTTTCTAGTTTTGCTAAAGAGGTCACTCCCAGTGAAGTGATCGTCGGCTCTTTTCTCATCGAATAAGGTGCAGGATATTTCACAAATATCACTATGCAAAGCAAAAACTATAAAACAATCAAAAGACAAACCGAGTATACAGCATCTTCTAGTTTCGCTAAAGAGGTCACTCCCGATGAAGGGATCTCGGCTCTTTCCTTAACAAATAAGGTGCTGGATGTTCTACAAGGAACACTGCAATGCAAAGCAAAAACTAGAGGTGCCAGTTTTTAAACAAGTTTCTACAACATCTTTAGGTTTATTTTATTTCATTAATCTCATTAATGAAGTCCTATTTTATTATGCTTCACAAGCATCAGATATGAAACGAAATCAACAATATATAATATATATCTCATATATATAATATAAACATTCGTCTCAGGCAGTAATATGATCTCATCACAGAATATTGCAGCAGAAGAACATATATGAAATATTGGATATACTAGGACGTCCGTGTTTTTAATACGATCCTGTATAAAACACGGATTCCACGGTCGCGATGAATAGCCAAACACACATCCCTAGACCCCTACAAGAGCGGCAAGTAACCCTGCCATTTCTAGTGTTAGGAGACCCAGTCTCGACTCCTCAAGATGGTCTCCCACTGGACCCTAGAACCCGGTTACTTATGCTCCCCGCCTTGGGTCTACCTAATGCGGAAAAGTAAATAATATACAATGGTGACATCATCCTCAGCCCGGAAGTGCCCCAATAAAAGAATAATACATACAAATGAATTTTACATGAATGAAAAATAAAAACCCTCATCTCACATAAAACCCCCGGCTATTCAGAACACGACGATCCAATATAAAATATCACAGCAACACATAATATCTCATATCATCAACGTAGGTAAGTATGAATACACTGATTGTCGTTGATGTATAGCAACAAAAACCGGAGATACAACTACATAATACACTTATGGTCACAGAAAAGAAAGTGTAAAACTACAACAGTTGCAATCCGCAACCTCTTTAGACATCGCATGCCTAACCAAATGAATTCCTTAGACATCGCATGCCTAACAATTATAAACCCCGCATTTTAGCCTCTATATGGAAAACACTTTTCAATATCGAGTCGGGCAATTCAACAAGATTCCCGCCATCCTGATCGAATGCTCGTCGCAAACTTTAGTAGGTGGCCGCACCCCCGGATGCCGTCGACGAAGTGTACTAAGGCGGAACACTGCTGCCGCGAGCACCCGAACGGACGCTTTTGGCGACGGGGTTCTCCTACAGTCACTTGGTCGGTGCTAGGGGGCGTGGCTGTCTATTAAGTTTACCCGGTGAGTATCCGCGTATGCTACGTGATTGCGACGGACTTTTGATCACATCAAAATTCCGTGGCAACCGATCAATTGAGACTAAACTGCTAGATTTATAACATTCAAATTAGTTATCTCATAACTACTTGTGGATTGCAAATATTGTATCACATTCCAAATAAATAGACAATGTTAAACTTTCCGATCGAATAATCAAACACCCAAGTTTTCCCAAATAATTCTCAACACTTGAAATTAGTTTTAAAACATCCATCACATGCCACAGTACCAATGGTCCAGCCGTAGAAGGGTCAAGCCAACGCTTCACATGTGGTAACGCCGTACTGCCACAAACCCTAAGGTTTAGAGGCGGTTCAGACGGTCACATAATCGAGTTAAGGTTTGTTGTCTTTTAGAGGGTCCACCGCGTTACATGCACGACTTAGAACGTTCTCAAACTACGGAAAAATCCAACACTTGGAAATTTTCCGGCAGGGGAAAAGTGAGTTATTGATATCCGTTTGAACTTTTTAACACGTTCTAAAAATTACCCGGACAAACTAAACGAAGTTATACTTTCCGATCGAATCAACGAGTTCCCAATACAACCCAGAAAACTCAACACTTGAGTAAAAATTAAAAATTCCCAGAAGCATCAGGAAACACATACGGACATAACTGTACAAAAAAACATACCCTAATCCCACTGTAGCGCCGCGGAACCGCCGCGCAAGGCATGTCTTTGCTGCGGTTCCGCGGCTTTTTAATGGGCTTACTGGCTCGTTTTTCACATAAGTCTATAGAATTCCTTGCTAATTTTTCTGAGCATTTTTAATACGAAAAATGTCAGCTTTTGAAAATTTTTCCAGAAACTAGGGTTTTACGGGTATTCGGAGTTCGATCGGACTTTAAATTTCGTCTAGACTTTGCCTAAAGTTCTAGCTTGGCTCTGATACCACTGTAGGGTTACTAGGCACTCTAAGAAGGTTCTACAAGGCATCAACCATGCCTGATTTAAATTTTAGCCGTGCCGAACAACCCTAACCATGATCTTTAAACTAGAAATTAGGCGAAACAAAGCATGTTAAACACTTTAACATCTAAGAGTTTGGGATTACAACCTTTGTAGTCCGGTCCTTCATTTCATAAGCTCCGTGTTGAGGTCCCTTCGCTGCGATCATCGATTTCGTGGACTCTAGAGAGGTTCCACGAAGAGAATGATGCAAACTTGCTTCCGATCTTTGATAACAAAGATGATCTACCTTGAAGTTTCATTAACACAAGCTCTCTCTCACTAATGAAGTGAACACCCTAATCTAAATGACTAGGATAGATTAGGATAATGAAGTAGGATTTTAGCTCTCATTTATTTTCATTAACTCACTCATTTTCATCACTTCATAAAAAGCTAGAAAGCTTTTCATGTAAGAAGGAAGAAGAAGAAGAAGAATGAATAAAATCCTTTTATGATGAATAATAATCCTTTTGTGATGAATAATGAATTATTATGATATTTACAAATGCAACCATGGTTGACCAAAAAAAAGGCTAACCTATGTAGAGAGTTAACTAGGGTTAAAGGGTGTGGGTTGGGTTTGGAAATATCTTACAAAATATCAACACAAATATCTTTGCAAGAAACAAAGCAAAAACTTCTAGAAGCATCTAGAAAACATTAACCCAAATCAAACCCTAACCATGTTTAATCTCTACTAATCATGTTGCATTAGTAATCATAACTTGTTACAATATTATATATCACATATATAATAATTATTGTAACAAAATAAAATAATACAATTAACATATATCACATATATATCAATGTATTACTCGATGAGAAAATGAATCAATTAGTGAGCTTATATTAGTTAATGTAATTTAATATATCATATATATAATTATACATTAAATCATTGAATCAACACTTGATCCGACAATCCGGCTATATCGCATATAACCGACTAATATATCATTTACCGATTCATCGAATCAACACTTGATCCGACGACCCGGCTGATATCAAATATCGCGAGAATAGAATACGGTATCTCATATCGCATTATCCTCGGTCCTGCACATATCACATATGTGCCCCTACTCCGTTTTGCCTGAGTCAAGAAACCTCTGTGTAGGACTCTAAAGAATCGTCAATACGCCGGCAGTAGGTGATGATTATATCAAACACCCACAAGTTGCAAGCGGTCAGCTAAACGTAACAACCACCAAGGTATTGAGCGATCAGAAGATCAACAAGCAAGCCTGTACATTCTCCTGCGAGTCCAATCAGTAACACACCCGTACAGTCCGGTCTCTTCGTCAGATATGTTGCATATCTCGCCTAGGGGTGGTAAACGTTAGACCCCAGTAGCTTGATAAGTCGTGTCGATATGAGATCTATAATAGTTTGAGAAACTACTGGTAATACTTACCGGTAAATCTCAGCAACCTTGGCCAGGGATTTCTAGTTATAGCCAATCGAACACAGCACAACATCAACTCCTTATACCGGGAAAGACGAATCCCCTTCTATCGCTCATTACCTCCATGTGATTCGGGACTGTACCCAAAAGCCACCTTTTTGCATGCCCTCTTGGACGTGGTATGATGGAAATCAAAGCACAGTGGGAATCACATAAGACTCTATGACGATCTCGGGTCAACAGACTACTCTGTACCAGTGTCACCGGAGAACTGCCATCTGACGTGAGGTATAATACCATCTGGGAGTTCTCGGCGAGTCCGTCCAGTATACTCAGTCTCCACTGAGCACCTGTACACCATCCTTGATATCAAACACCGATGGATATGAGATCATCCATCGCCCATCATATGGGTCAAAATGCGTATACGCTAGTCTACTCTGGTGTATCGATGCCCTGTCTCGATACACCCTCGACTAGGAAAAGTTATAGGATGTACTCATCGACTACCGTGGCCCCACTAGTATGATCTCATCATAGTCCCGGTAGTCGAGTACATATCCTAAGGGATTTATCAACATGTAACATAGAGACAATTAGAGTACATGTTAAGATAAAGTGCAACCAGATAGCATACTATCATGTCGAGCAAGAAAGTCCTCCCTATATATGTCCAAGCATCCATTACAATATACGTCATATATAAAGTAATGGCCTCTAGGGCATACATATAACTAACAATTTGGGCTTCATGAAATGTTTCAAAGTCGAGATTTTAGCATCGTTTATTCGCTTTGTGTTTGTATATGAATTTCTAAATGTCAACTAATTGTTATACGTCAATTAGTAGGGGGTTGCACATATTTTGTATCTTGATGTTGCGGTTTGTGGATATGAAGTATTGGATCGTCGTGTTGAATAGCCGTGGGGGATGTGAGAAGAGTGTTCTTTTCTTTCATTCATGTATTTGTAAAGTGATGTGATATTGTTTTGTGGGGCACATCCGGGTTAAGGTTATAGCCACCGTTGTATTATTAATTTACTTTTCTTGCAGTAAGGATAAACCCAAGGTGGGGTGCACAAACTATTGGGTTCTTAAAGTGTTGAGTGGCCTACTCATCTCATTGAGAGAGCTTGCTTCACTTTGGGAATTTGGCGAGTAGTTTTTTGCACTTGTAGGGGTTTAGGTTGAGGGTTTTGGCTATTCATAGTGATCGTGGAATCCGATTTTCGTTAGAGGCTAAAACGAAACACGGAAATCCTAGTATATCTAATATTTTCATCTGTGTTACTTCTGTTGTGATCTGTGATGACTATTATTGCATGAGACGAATGGCTCTATATAAATTATATATAATAAATGTTGCTTATGTTTTACACCCGCGCTAGCCCTGTTAGTTATATGTATGCCTTGGAGGCCATTACTGTACATAGGATGTATATTATAGTGGATGCTTGGACATATATAGGGAAGATTTTCTTGCTCGATATGATAGTATGCTATCTGGTTGCTCTTTATCTTAACATGTTGACTTGTATACGTGATGTTGTCTTGCTTTCACATGTTGATAAAGCCCTTAGGATGTGTACTTGACTACCAGGACTATGATGGAGATGATACTAGTGGGGCAGAGGTAGCCGGTAAGTACATCCTTAGATTATTCCTAGTCGTGGGAGTATCGAGACAGGGCATCGATACTTCAGAGTAGACTAGCGTATACGCTTCTCGACCCATATGATGGGCGATGGATGATCCCATATCCATTGGTGTTTGACATCAGAGAAGGTACACGGGTGCTCAATGGATACTGGGTACACTGAACGAACTCGCCGAGAACTCCTAGATAGTATTATACCTATCGTCAGATAGCAGTTTCTCTGGTGACACTGGTACAGGTTAGTTTGTAGACCCGAGATCATCATAGTGTCTTGTGTGATTTCCACTGTGCTTTGATTTCCACTGTGCTTTGATTTCCACCATACCATTATCAAGAGATCGTGCAAAAAGGTGGTTTTTGTGTACAGTCCCGAATCACATGGAGGCAACGAGCGATAGGAGGGGTTCGTCTCTCCCGGTATTGGGAGTTGATGTTGCGCTATGCTCGATTTGTCATAACATGAAATCCCTGGCCAGGATTTCTGAGATTTACTGGTAAGTGTTATCAGTAGTTTCTCGAACCGTTATGGACCTTGCATCGGCATGACTTATCAGGCTATTGGGGTCTGATGTTATACCACCCCCAGGGTGTGATATGCGACATATCAGATGAAGAAACCGTACTGTGCGGTAGTGTTATTGATTGGATTCGTAGGAGTATGAGCAAAATTTCTTGTTGTTCTTCTGATCGCTCAATACCCGGGTGGCTGTTACGTTTAGCAGACCGCTTGCTACTTGTGGGTTTTTGTTATGATCATCACCTGCTACCGGCGTATTGACGAATCTTTAGAGTCCTACACAGAGGTTTCCTTGTTCATGCGAAACGGAGTAGGTGCACATATGTGATATGGGCAGGATAGAGATTGATACGAGTATATGATACCGTATTCTATTCTTGTGATATGAGATATCGGCCTAGTATATGTGATATAGCCGGGTTATCGAATCAGGTGTTGATTCGGTAAGTTGATATTATTGATATTAGTCGGTTATATATGATATATCTGGATCATTAAGTCAAGTGTTGATTTAAAGATTTAATTTATAATTATATATATTTGATATATGAATTTACATTAACTAATATTGCTCACTTGACCATTTCTTTTTCTCGCTTTGCATACATTGTATATATGTGATATATATTATGTATCATGCTAGGTTATATTTGCAACTTGGGTGTGTAAGACTTATACCATAACCATGATAAAATTAGGGTTTTATTTATCTTAGTAATTAACAAAATTGGTTGGAAATTGTCATGGCTAAAATCTTGGAGAAGCTTGCTAACCATTGAGTAAGTCCACCAAATTTGTTTTACTATAAGATTTTTATTAACCCAACCTTTATCCTATGCCATGGTTAAGTCTCTACAATTGTTAGTGTGTGATATTAATTAACCCTTGGTTGCAATTTTAACTTCATGAGTTCATTCTCTCTTCTTCACTCTTCATCTTCTTCAAGAACCCAAAAAGCTTTCTATGGTTTTGAGATGTGAAGAAATATTGTGAGAAATTGAAAACTAAAGTGAATCCACTTCCTACTTCATCATCCTCTACTATTAGCCATTTATTTTATGCTGTTTGCTTCACTAATTTCACCATTAGTGAAGAGATAGCATGAGCTCGAGTCTCCTCGACGTAGATCATCTTCGGCTTAGAAGACATTGAGCAAGCTTGTTTGTTTCTTCAAGTGAACCCTCTCTAGTGTCCGGGAGTTCACCATTCACAGTGAAGGGACTACATCATGGAGCCTTAGAAGTGAAGGACCGGTCTGCAAAGATTTTATTCACTCATTCAATTTAGTTGCAAAGTTGTTTGCATTTGATTCGTCGCATTTTCTAGTATACGATTCTAGGTTAAGGTTAGCTAGTGCGGCTAAAATTTTAAATATGGCATGGATGATGCCTCCCGAAACCTTGCTGCCGTGCTAGGAAACCCTACAATGGTATTAGAGCCATGCTAGAAAATTAGACAATGTTTTCTAGGATTACGAAACCGAAACTACTCTGAAACACCCGATATGAAAACTTGGTTTCTGTCGAATTTAAAAAGTCTTCAAAAATTTTTTTAAACAACTGCAGAATGTTTCATGAGATGTAACATGAACACAGTACAAATTTCAACCCTTTTCACCGGATTTTGGCCAGCCACATTGATGATATATCCGGCCTGCTGGTTTTTGAGTGCAGTCTGGGCTTGAAATTTTAACTGTGTTCCAGGGTCTGGGTTTTGGTGTTTCAGGTGTTGTTTTTGTATGCTAAATTTTCATGTGATGTTAACTTTCTGTAAAGACAATTCGGAGTGTTTTGTAGTCGTAATTCTAACATGTATTCGGGTTTTTTAGACAATGTTAAAAAGTTCGAATGGATATCAATAACCCAATTTTTCCCCGCCTGAAATTTTTCAAGAGTTGGATTTTTCCGACTTTAAAATTTTCAGAAAATCATGCAAGCGATTCTTTGGACCCTATAGAAGAAGTAAACCCTAACTCGATTCTGTGACCGTCAGAACCGCCATCAAACCCTAGGGTTTATGGTGGTTCAGTAGTGCCACAGGTGAGGCATTAGTTGACCCTTCTACGGCTGCTTCATAGGACCTGTGGCATGTTCTGGGTACCTTTTAAACTCCGCTCAAGTGTTGAGCTATTTGGGAAAGTTTGGGTATTTGGTTATTTGATTGAAAAGTTTAGCTACGTCTAACCATCTGTAATTGTGATACAATATTTGGAATCCACAAAGTTGTTATGTGATAACTAGTTTAAATTTTATAAATCTAGCTGTTTAGTCTCATTTGATCGGTTGCCACAGGATTTTGATCTTGATCAAAAGTCCGTCGCAATTACATAGTGTACGCGGATACTCGCCGGGTAACCTTACTAGATAGCCACCCCTATAGCCCCGACCAAGTGACTGTAGGAGAACCCCGTCGCCAAAAGCATCCATTCGGGTGCTCGCGGCCGCGGTGTTCCGCCTTGGTGCACTTCGTTGACGGCATTGGGGGTGCTGCCGTCTACTAATGTTTCCGATGACCACTTGATCAGCTTATCGGGAATCTTGTTGAATTACCATACAGGTTATTGGAAAGTGTTTTCAATATCAAGACTATAATGCGAGGTTCATAATTGTTAGATATGTGATGTATAAGGAATTCATTTGTTTAGGCATGAAATCCAAAGTATGTGATACATTGGGTTTAAGATGTCTAAGGTAGTTGTGGATTCCAATTGTTGTAGTTTTCCACTTTCTTTTCTGCGACCGTAAGTGTAATATGTGGTGTATCGCCAGTTTCGGTGCTATATGTCAACGACAATTGGGATACGCATATTTACTTACGTTGATGACATGTGATGTTATGTATTGCTGTGATATGTTATATTGGATCGTCGTGTTTTGAATAGCCTGGGTTTTTATGTGAGATCAGAGTTTTTCATTTTCATTCATGTAAAATCTTGTTTGTAATATTCTTTTATTAAGGCACTTCCGGGTTGAGGATGATGTCACCATTGATGTATATTATTTACTTTTCCGCATTAGGATAGACCCAAGGCGGGGAGCACAAGTAACCGAATTCTAGGGTCCAGTGGGAGACCATCTCGAGGAGTCGAGACCGGGTCCCCTAACTCTAAAATTGGTAGGGTTGCTTGCTGCTCTCATAGGGGTCCAGGGATGTGGGTTTGGCTATTCATCGCGACCGTGGAATCCGTGTTTAATACTGGCTTGATATTAAACATGAAAATCCTAGTATATCCAATATTTCATATGTTATCTTCTGCTGCTCTGTGATGTGATCACTGTGATATGTTGAGCGAATTCTTATATTATATATATGATATATAATTACTATTGCTACTTTCATTTCTTCTGTGATCCTTAGGAAGCATAATAAATGATGGGCCTTCATTAATGAGATTAATGAAAGAAATAAAAGAAACCTAAAGATATTGTAGAAACTTGTTTAAAAACTGGTAGCTCTAGTTTTTCCTTTGCATAGCGGTATTCTTTGTAGAATATCCAGCACCTTATTCGATAAGGAAAGAGCCGAGATCCCTTCACCGGGAGTGACCTCTTTAGCGAAACTAGCAGATGTTACAAACTCGAATTGTCTTTTGATTGCTTCTATAGTTTTTGCTTTGCATAGTGGTATTTGTGAAATATCCAGCACCTTATTCGATAAGGAAAGAGCCGAGATCCCTTCACCGGAAGTGACCTCTTTAGCAAAACTAGTAAAAGCCTAAAAAATACTCCTTTTCAAAATCACTCAATTCTACAACGATATCAAGTTCATTACGCAAATGGTTTTCATAAAAACCTGTTGTAGCCCTCCATTATTTCAGATTAAGACTATTTAGTATTCGTGTTGCGTTTGTTGACCTTAGCCAAGGCGTAGTGTGCGTTAGCTAATTAGTGCTTATCTGCAAGCATATGATGCGATTGAGTTAGGGTAGTCGTACGGCTTTGTTGACCTTAGCCAAGGGTCGTACGGGTGGGTTTAATTCAATCAAGAAATGACAGGTTGAACTTGGCTAGCGCTTATGATCAGTTGACCTTAGCCAAGGTCATAAGTTGCTAGGGGCAAAATATTATCTAGAATTTTAAGTGTTGAAATTTGCATTGAGATTGCATACCTTCTATGAGATTGTTGAACCCCGATACCCACTGCGAGTAAGAGTTACTCCTGAGAGAGTTTTACACATGACAATTAGCCGATCAAGTAGGTGTCTAGAAAAGTTTTAACGGAGTTACGCCAGTGGGAAAATGAGGTTTATTTTAATTAAGTCCGTGCGAAAGCACGGGGAACCTCCCTCAAAGTACCAACACTGGCCTGGCCGAAAAATTGGCAAACTTGTAAGGTGTAATTAATCCGGGGTAGTCTTACCTTTTAGGGTTTGAAGGAAGATTTGACTAAAACAGTGGGAGCCATCATGATTAGATAAAATAATAACCAATCTAATCTTGCAAGAGCGCACGCAGAGTGTTTTCTTCTCTCTCTCTCTCTCCTGGTAGAGACCATATCATGCTTTAATCAAGATGATAATATGGATGCATTGACCGAACCTGCTTATTATACTGAGCTAGGGAACGTTAGTTCCGCTCTATCTTATAACTGTTATAAGTCCGAGTAGGAAATAGGGGAATATCCGGATTTCTACACGACCCAATCGAGGAATAAGTATGTTGAAGCTTATTTTTCGGGTGTGTTCATTAGCAAGAACTGTTTCTCAGTATCCTCTACATCCTAGGTGTGAGATACCGTATCAGGATCCCACACATGTAAGAGTTACATGGGCTACAGAAGGGTAGAGAACTGAAATAGGGTGATAGTTCTCTAGTGTAAAGAATGGTGCAATTGTTGTAGCCAAGTCAGTTGGCTGATATCACCTTGTATTACGAATTTGTAAATACATTGATTCTAAACGAATGTTATTAGTTACCGAACCTGATATACAATATTACATCATGTTCTTTACTGAGTTAAAGAAGGATATAATTCTGTATTGGAGGATAATGTTGTGAACATTTTTCTGAATCAAGAGTTGATTGGATCAGGCACGTTATATAATAGCATATATATTCTAAATCAAACTACAGTTCAAAGTATAGAGAACACACACAAAAGGAAAAGTTCAGAAATGAACGAATCTTTCTTGAGGCATTGTAGACTAGGTCATATCAATGCGATACAACCAGCTAAGTTACATAAGGATGAATATGAGAATCTGTTCGAATTTTTATCTTATGGTACTTGCCAGTCTTATCTCAAAGGTAAAATGACCAATACTCCGTTTACTGGAAACAGAGAAAGAGTTACTGAACTCTTGGGACGGATACATGATGATGTATACGGTCCTATGTCTACAAATGCCAAGATTGGTTCTTCGTACTTAATTACATTCATCGACTATCTCTCAAGATTCGGACATGTATTCCTGTTGAAACACGAGTCTGAAACTTTTGAGAAATTCAAGAAATATAAACTTGAAGTTGACAACAAGACGAGTAAATAGTTGTATATTAATTTATAAAAGCCTAAAACAATTAAATGCTTTCATAGAATAATTTATTTTTAATTTCCAATTATTTTCCAAAAATATAGGTATATAATTATACCAATCTACGAAAACTCAAATCTATATTCGTACAATATCAATGAAATTTATTGTTTTATTATTTAAATTCCAAAAATAATATTTTCTATTTTCTGAAATATTACAGTTTTCCCCCCTTAAATAAATTCGGTCCCCAAATTTAAATTTAAACCCCTAAGTCTTAAAACATTTTAGTAAATCAAATCAAATCCATGGGGCTCCGAAGTCACGGATAAGCTAAATTATCATAGCGCAACACGTGCGAATGAAAACAAATGTAAAACTCAATAATCGAAACTTCGTCAAATGTTATGCAAACCATAGGAGTTATGATGTAAATGCAAGTTGTGAAATCTACGGTTTAAATCAAGTATAATATAATTAAGAGTATAATACGTATATAGTACGTATCCTTGTAAAAATTTTTAAGTAGCTGAAAAATGTATGAAAAATCATTTTCAAAGTGCCGTGTGATGCGTATATCACGGTATAAGTAGCGGACATTCATTTGTGAAGAAATATATATATATATATAATATATATATATACATTTTGCTTAAGATATACGTCCCGCCTTTTTGAAATTTGCTTAGAAGTGTTTTCTTTTTGTAAAATTTCGTGTCGCTCATGGACACGAAGGAAAATAGTGAGACTATAGCTCTTTCTGAAAACCTCTTCAGTAAATATCGGCGCATGCAAAATCACTCAGGTACTGTCCTCAGACTAGTCCTGCTCTTCTACTATATAATATAGTATATATCATAAAATCACGATACTCGAAAGATGAAATCAACCTCAATCGGTGTAAACGAAAATAAATCCATGTGTGTCTGGTGCGCACGGAAATCGAAGTCAAATCTATGTACCATGAAAGTGCACGAAAACAAAACCCAAGTGCAACGGATGTGCACGAATGTATCGGTCAAGTGCAATTTGTATGCACGACAACAATATCATGTGCATCTAGAGCGCACAAAAACCTCAATCAAGTGCATCAAATGTGCACAAAACCACAGCAAGTGCACCGAGTGTGCGCGAAAATCTAAATCAAGTGCATCTAGTCTGTACAAAAGCATCCAGCACAATAAGATGCATGAAAATAAATATCAAGTGCAAGTAGGTGCACAAAAATATAAATCAATGCATCGAAAGCGTAGGTAAACAACATTGAGTGCAGAAGTTAAATCAGGTGCATACAACATGCACGAAATCAAAATCAAGTATATCGAAGTGCATGAAATCATCAATATGTGCAACGATGTGCACAAAATAATATCGAGTGCAATGGATATGCACAAAAACAAAAGCCAAGTGTATTGGATGTATGAAGACATAAATCAAGTGCAACTGCTGTGCACAAAGAAAATATCCATCAGGTGCAGCTACGGTGCACGAAAATATCAATCATAAAACTAAATCATCAGAACTCAAAAGTCCAAAATGATAAAAGCTCGATACTCGGATCACTAAAACATAAATCATGATAAATGACATTGAGGTACACCTCCTTCAATGTCGCAGGGTGCCGGTGCACCTGGAGCTGGCAGAGCAAAAATTTCCACTTTCCTTCTACCCACGGTCTGGCATCTTCTATCTCTAGGTCCTTATTCTTTTTGTAGATCACCAATCACATGATCTCTCGGCTCGACAGCCCAGTTAGGAGCAGCGATGGAAAAAGTCCCGCTTGATGCCTCTCAGAATATCTCCTGACCAATTAACATGGTCACTCATAATGTAGCACATCAATGACGGCATCCTCTGGCCCTTTGAGTGCATGCCATACAATTGATCCTGGGTCCAAATCTTTATCTCTATAGTATCCAGGAAAGAACCAGCCATGGTCTCTTCCGATCTCTTCTCTGCCGAACTGCCCGGAAACTGGCACTCTTTAATTAATCTTTTTCTGTTCCGGGACAGCTGCAATATTATCATGACTCTACTCCGAAAAAGTGTCTGTATCCAATGCCTCTGCATACGTATCAAATCTCTGGAATTGACGGAGAGGAACAACTCATTAAAATCTTGTACGAATCTCTTAATCCACTTTTCTTCAATATCGACCAAATCGAAATCGTATCTCAGAAGCTGCGTAACTGCAATTCATCCTCCGTTACGGTCATATCCGGAGTCTCTTGTAAAGACTCAAAGCTATGAACTCGGGCATCTCCAGCACTCGGTGGAAGAAATCTGGCGAAATTCTCCCTCAAGAACTCATCCATTCTATTAAAGGAATACGCACTACTTGTCCCCTCTCGATCGACTCACGCCATATCTGAACAAGTCCCTTCAAACTATAGCTAGTCAACTCAACTGATCTCGTATCGGGGCATCCAAACGAATGAAATATCTTATCATCCTATCCAGGAATGATTAAGGACTCTCTGTCACATCCTTGTCTGTAGACTCATATGGCTTCAGCTTCGTGAATTCTGGAAGCGATATCTTGTCAAACTCATAAACAGCTGGTATATCTGTCAGCACGATAAACAACACAACGACCTCCAGAGTAGGCTATAAATCAACAGTCCTCTCAATCTAACTGGCCTCAACCAATGGCCGGATCATCTAGTGCAGATCCAGAATGATCGTCTCAAATGAGAAATCTTAGCATAAAAGGATAACGATCTGTTATTGTGTTACTGGGATAACACCCTTGTCAGTCCGCGTCCCTGACGAGCTCGTTTTGACCGCATCTCTAGCCGCAGCCCTCTCAGCTTGTGTAACCATGGTGATAGGAACCACAAACAAATATCGTTGAGGATAGATCATAAGAACGAATAGAATAATGAATCTTAAGATATGTACATCCTAAGGTTACTTAAGCAGAGCATCGTATCGTAAGTATGCCGCGGAACATACTAACTGTACGTTACTCTACTTGAGTTACCTCTTCCATCAACTAAGGTCAACCTACGTAACGAAACTTCGAGTCTAATACCCCCTCAGTCAAGTCTAAGTTCTGTAAATTCAAGCCTAGGTTCCGAAATATACGCCCTAAACTCCGCATAGTCAAACCTAGACTTGAACAAAAGTTAAACCTAATGCTTTGATACCAATTTTTCACGACACGGAAATGGCACATGACCGGCACTTGGATCACGTGAAGTCTATAGGACCCCACCGTAACCCAAGTAAGCCGAAAACCAGGATTATAAACCTTTTTAGGAAAATAGTGGAGGTGAAGTTTTGAAAAAGGGGTATAATGAAATCATGTTCTCTTTTTAAAATATAAATAAGATTCGTAGAAATACAAGTATGTAGTATACTAAAGTTTTGAAAACGTTTCGTCATTAGAAATTTAGGCAGCACCTCCTTTGTAAATTTTGATCAAAAGCAGTACATAATCAACAATAACAATGGTATCTCCAAGTGGGAGCTAGCTCTTCGCCAACCGGCGAAAACATAACTACGCAAGTAAGTATACAACGCCTAAGGTGAAGGTCAATCACAGAAAATCATAAAGAAAATACCAAAACATCATCATACTCCAAATATAAAGAATCATATACACGGCAGGACTCTAAGTCTGAAAGAATATACAAGTCTCTGGTTTTTAAGTCTACCAATATACATAATCTTGTTGATGGAGCTTTTAACTAGATACAATGAAGATAAAATTATACAATGGAGGTTACGATCCATAGTGTAACCCACCAACTAATGCAAATCATCCAAAAGAAGATATGTGCCAGCAAGCCACTACTGATCCAAGCGGTCAATCCTGTAAGAAAACTATAGCACAACGGGGCTGAGTTGCCTACTCATGAGTAGAAGACATCGTCAAGTAGAAATCGATTGTATAACGATCTTCTAGGTCACACTATAATATAATAATATCATACCTTGTGGTATCAAAGGCGATCATGTATACATATGTATATAAATATATAATATCGTACCTGTGCAATGTGTGGTACCATATCATCTGTGTCATATATATATATATATATATATATATATATATACATATCATCCAACGTGTGTCCATCAACGACACATCAAAATCAACATAAAATACCAAGTGCCCTGCATCGACACTCGAAATCATCATAAATCCCGTGTCCAGTATCGACACGCAAATTCTCATACCTCAGGCGTCGTCTTATCGGATCGGCCCTCATATCCATCTGTCTCATATCACTACGGTAAGTATCATCCGAATATCCGGCGAGTCCAATACTGTCACCGGTAGGTAGTGCTCCGCTGGCAGGAGAGCTTCTTGCCCCAGGGTACCGTACCGGGTCTACCATGTATTCGCAATCAGTTTCTCACCCAACCTCGATTCGGATAATCATCATAACTCGGCATCGAGAAATCTCATGGTGGACATCGAAATATCATATCAAGAGAAAACCGCGTTTTTTAAATATACACAAGTTTTTAAATAATATCTGTGGTTTCTCGAATCTAGAAATCTCATGAAAACAAAATATCATAAGAATATGGCAATAATGAAAGAATATGTACAGGTACAGAACAATGTTGCAATGCATAATAAGTGTGTTCATATGAGCGTGTCGTATAGTAATGTAATGAAAGTACAATAACTGAACTAGTATGTGGTACTGGGTACTGAATAGTAACTAAAATGCTAACAGGTTATAAGGTGATACAGTAACATAACGAGTTCTATGCAGGGTTCCTAGGCACTCTAGTGAGGTCTCCCAAGCCATCAACCATGGCAATTTCAAAAATTATGGTGCCTACAAACCCTAAAGTACGGATCGTTTGCTAGATATCTAGGCGAACAAGAACTAGTTAACAGTTAACTATATAAAATACGGAAATACAACCTTTGTAGATCCGGTGCTCCACCTCCATAGCTCCGCAACGAGGTCCTCTCCGCTGTCCAAATCGAATCTGGGCTCTAGGATCGGCTTCGTCGGAGAATGGGCAAGCTAGGTCGTCGATGTCCATGCCGAAGATGATCTACGTCGAGGCATCGATGAATCAAGCTCCACCTTCACCAAACCCTAAAATCTTGTGAAGGAAACACACTCTACTACTTGGCAAGAGGTAGAGGATGAAGAAATAGGAAGTGGGTTAACTTTAGAATTGGATTTCTCACTCATATCCAACAATCACCATTGATGGAGGTGAAGCTTTTCTTCTTCAAGTCAAGGAAGAAGAAGAAGAAAGCTTATGAAAAGTTATGATAAGATTAAAGAAAAAGAAAAGAATTATCTATTCTTATCATAACTAAACCATAGTTAGATGTAGAGAGTTAATCATGGTTAAAGAATGGTTAGGTTTAGACAAGAAGACAAAAATGGTTGCTTTGGTCAAATGTTCATGAAGCTTCAAAGAATACAAACAAATAAAGCCACCATTTTCTCTTCATCATATTTCTTTTGCTAAAATAACAAAATGGATAAATAAATGAATAAATAAATAAGTAAATGAAGCAAAAGAAAACCCTAACCATTGACCAACCATGGTTTAAACCATACACCAAACAATCATGTATCATCAAACATGATACAATCAAATGCACAAAAGTATATCACATATACAACTTGCACATCCGAGCGAGAAAATCCATCTTAAGTAAACCGATACTAGTTAATGCAAAGTAATATATCAAATATATAATTATACATTAAATCATTAAATCAACACTTGATTCAATGATCCGGTCATGCGCACATAACCGACTGGTATCCAATATATCGGCTTATCGAATCAACGCTTGAATCGATAACTAGGTTATATCGCATACAACCATTCGATATATTTATCGCGAGAATAGAATACGGTATCACATACTCGTATTATTCTCGGTCCCGCACATATCTCATATGCGCTCCTATTTCGTTTCGCTTGAACCAGGAAACCTCTGTGTAGGACTCTAAAGACTCATCAATACGCCGGCAGCAGATGATGATCATATCAAGCATCCACAAGCCGCAAGCGGTCTGCTAAACGTAACGGCCACCCGGGTATTGAGCGATCTGAAGATCGACGAGCAAGCCCGCTCACACTCCAGTGAATCCGACCAGTAACACTACCGTACAGTCCGGTCTGATCGTCTGATATGTCGCATATCTCGCCTAGGGGTGGTAAACGTCAGACCCCAGTAGCTCAATAAGTCGTGTCGATATGAGGTCTATAACTGTTCGAGAAACTACTGGTAACACTTACCAGTAAATCTCAGCAACCCTGGCCAGGGATTTCCTGTTATAGCCAATCGAACACAGCGCAACATCAACCCCCATATACCGGGAGAGACGAATCCCCTCCTATCGCTCATTGCCTCCATGTGACTCGGGACTGTACCCAAAAACCACCGTTTTGCACGCCCTCTTGGACGTGGTAAGATGGAAATCAAAGCACAGTGGGAACCACACAAGACTCTATGACGATCTCGGGTCAACAGACTACTCTGTACCAGTGTCACCAGAGAACTGCCATCTGACGTGAGGTATAATACCATCTGGGAGTTCTCGGCGAGTCCGTCCAGTGTACCCAGTCTCTACTGAGCACCCGTATATCATCTCTGATGTCAAACACCGATGGATATGGGATCATCCATCGCCCATCTACATGGGTCGAGAAGGTACACGCTAGTCTACTCTGGTATATCGATGCCCCGTCTCGATACACCCTCGACTAGGGACTATGAAGGATGTACTTATAGACTACCATGTCCCCACTAGTATGATCCGCATCATAGTCCAGGTAGTCAAGTACAGATCCTAAGGGCTTTACCAACATGTAACAGAGAGACAATCAGTATACACGTTAAGGTAAAGAGCAACCAGATAGCATACTATCATGTCGAGCAAGAAAGTCCTCCCTATATATGTCCCAGCATCCACTACAATATACATCCTATGTATAGTAATGGCCTCTAGGGCATACATATAACTAACAATCTCCCACTTGCACTAGGGCCATCTGTAGCAGTGGTTTGAAGTATCTCATACTCAACCATCCCATGAAAGTCTCTCTCTGGGAACAGGCCTTTGTGAGTGGATCCGCTGTGTTGTCCTCTGAGTCTACTCTCCATACCTCGATCTCCCTGGAGATCAATCATCTCCATGATCAGGCGATGCTGCCTTAGAAATATGTCTGGATCACTGATGGGACGGACGTTCCTTGGCATAAGCCACAACTCTATTGTCTCACAATGGTAGGAACATGGTTCATCTTATGAACCAATATATATACCCAAACAGCCTCTTTGGTAGCATCTTAAGTAGCGATGTATCCAGCCTTTATCGTCTAGTATGTCACGGTATCTAGCTTGGAACTCTTCCAACATACCGTCCCTTTACTGAGGGTAAAGACAATGCCTGTGACTGACACTCAGTCGTCTTTATCACCCTGCAATAATTCCAGTGATTCTTCCCAGGATCGGTTGATACCGTCTCACTACAACTAGTGAGAATCCTAATATCCAATTAAATCTATCTCATAGATCCAAAATCCAGGATTTAGGAGGTATCACTTTGATCCTATATGGAGAATCATTGTGATAGGCGGAGATTGATCGAGCGTAGCATAAGAAACTCTTTTCTTATCAAGAGTATGTCATCCACGTACTCTACAAGGATCGTCACCATACTCCCTACTACCTTTTTGTTTATACAAGGTTCATCTACCATTTTGATGATGTCAAACTCTTTGACTACTTCATCAAAACAGACGTTCCAACTCCGCGATGCCTGCTTTATCCTATAAAGCATCTTGCACACGTTTCCGCTGCTCCCACTGTCTACGAAACCCTCTGGCTGTGTACTTATAGACACTCTCTTCTAAACATCATTTAGAAAAGCTGTCATGACACCCAACCACCAGATATCATAGTCATGGTATGTAGCCGTGGCAAGTAGGATCTGGATGGACTTAAGCATAGCCACTTGAAAAGGTTTCATCATGATCCACGCCTGGTCATTGACGAAAAGCTTTAACAAGTCTAGCTTTGAAAGTCTCAACTTTTCCATGTACACCAAGTAATCTTCTCAAGATATACTTGCTCCTGATGGGGATTTAACCCTTCAGATCTTGCAGCTAAAGTCCATACTTTGCTGGTGTATAAGGATTCCATCTCAGATCACTAAGCATCCAGCCATTCTTACAGAGTCTTACACCTGATGGCCTGCTCGAAGCTAGTTGGGTCATCATCTCATGATGCAATCCTCGCTCCCACTGTCATAGAGAAACTGAAGTATCTCTCTGGTGGGTGAGGAACCCTACTACATCGGCGGAGAGGCTGAGGTTCGTTGGAATCTACTGAATCCTTTGGCTCTATCAAATCATCTGCTGTAGTTTGTATAGCTGGAACATTTCCAGTTCTACATAACAGACCTTGCCTCGAGCTTGTCCGGATTTTGCTTTTAGACATAGGCCGGA
Organism: Agapanthus africanus; assembly: GCA_030015575.1. NCBI lineage: Eukaryota > Viridiplantae > Streptophyta > Magnoliopsida > Asparagales > Amaryllidaceae > Agapanthus > Agapanthus africanus. The sequence goes on from JASDDO010000001.1 coordinate 191,260,974, forward strand.
CAACCCCAAATCTTAACCATCTTAAGATATGGGCCCTTCCCTTTCCATATCATATATGAAGTGGTAGGCAACTGATTTGATTCGAACCCTATTCAATAGGTATGCAGCTTCTCAAGTGCATAACACCCTAAAGGAAACAGGTAACTCAGTATTACTCATCATAGAGCACACCTTATCATATAGGGTGTGATTGCTCCGCCCCGATATACCAACGTGCTGTGGTGTATACGGAGGAGTAATGCCGAGAGAGAATCTCATTCTCCTTTAGAATAATCCAGGATTTTCGTGCTCAAGTATTCTCCTCCTTGATCACATCAAAGGACATAATACTTATACCCGTATGTTAGTTCTCTACTTCTAACTTATATTCTTTGAATATCTCAAAAGGTTCGGACTTGTGTTTCAACAGGAACATATGTCTGAATCTTCCGGCGGCGGGAAGGGATCTAGTCGAATAAAGAAGGCGACTCAATCAAAGAGAGAGATTATCAGAGAATGTAATGAAGTACAAAGAACCAGTCCTGACATGTGTAGACAGGGGACCTCACATACATCAACATGTATCATCCCAAGAGTTTATTAACTCTTTCTCTGTTTCCAATAAACAGAGCTGTGGTCATCTTTTCTTTGTGACATGACTGGCGAGTTTCACAAGATGTAAATTCAAACTGATTTAAATATGCATCTTTATGTAACTCTAGCTAGTCGGGTCACATTGATCTGACCTAGTCTACAATGCCTCAAGAAGAATTCGTTCATTTCTGAACTCTTCCTCTTGTGTGTGTTCCATATACCAAGAACTGTAGTTAGATTTAGAACATCAATGCTTTTAGATAACGTGCCTGAACCGATCAACTTTTGATATAGGAAATGTTCAAAACATTATCCAGCAATACAAAATTATATCCTTTCTTTTCAGATAAAGAGACTGATATGATTTTGTATATCAGGTTCGGTATCTAACAACATTCGTTCAGAATCAATGTATTGTAATACAGGGTGACAGTGACCGACAGACTTGGCTGCAACACTTGCCCCGTTTTCTGCCTCATGAAACTTATCACCCGTTCTCAGTTCTCTACCTTTCTGTAGCCCTATGTAACAGATTACATATCATGGGATCCTGATCCGGTATCACATACCCAGGACGTAGAGGATACAGAGAAACAGTTCTTTGTAATGAACACACCCGAAGATGATGCATCATCATGCACTCTCCTCGTTTGGGCGGCACGGGAATTCTGGTATTCCCCAATTTCCTGCTCTGTCTTATAACAATTATAAGTTGGAGCGGGACCAACGTTCCCCAGCTCAGTATAACAAGCGGGTTCGGTCAATAATCCGTATTATTATCTTGATTAAGGCGTGATATGGTCGCTACCTGGAGAGAGAGAGAAGAAAACACTCAGCGTGCGCTCTGTCAAGAATAGATTGGTTATTATTTTATCTAATCAGGATGGCTCCCACTGCTTTTTATCAAATCTTCCTTCAAACCCTAAAAGGAAAGACTAGCCGGGATTAATTACACACTACAAGTTCGCCAATCTTTCAGCCAGGCCAGTGTCGGTACTTTGAGGGAGGTCCCCCGTGCTTTCGCACGAACCTAATTAATGTAAACCTCGTTTTCCCAGAGGCGTAACCCCGTTGACACCTTTCTAGACACCTACTTGATCGGCTAATTGTAATGTATAAAACTCTCCCAGGAGTAACACTTACTCGCAGCGGGTATCGGGATCCAACTATCTCATAGAAGGTATGCAATCTCATTGCAAATTTCAACACTTGAAATTCCCGATAATATTTTGCCCCTAGCAGCTTATGACCTTGGCTAAGGTCAACAAATCATAAGTGCTAGCCAAGTTCAACCCGTCATTTCCCGATTGAATTAAACCCACCCGCACGACCCTTGGCTAAGGTCAACAAAGTCGCACGACTACCCTAACTCAATCACATCATATGCTTATACAGATAAGCACTAATCAGCTACCGCACACTACGCCTTGGCTAAGGTCAACAAACGTAGCACGAATACTAACCAGTACTTATCTGAAATGACGGAGGGCTACGACAGGTTTTTCTGAAAACCTATTGCGTAATGAACTTGATATCGTTGTAGGATCGAATGAATTTTGAAATGGAGTGTTTTTGAGGCTTTTCTAGTTTTGCTAAAGGAGTCACTCCCGGTGAAGGGATCGTCGGTCCTTTCCTCGTCGAATGAGGTGCGGGATATATCACATATATCGCTGTGCAAAGCAAAAACACTTAAAAGCAATCAAAAGACAAACCGAGTGTGTAGCATCTGCCAGTTATTGCTAAAGGAGTCACTCCCGGTGAAGGGATCTCGGTCCTTTCCTCATCGAATAAGGTGCAGGATATATCACATATACCGCTATGCAAAGCAAGAACTGTAGCTACCTGTTTTATTTTGAAATTCGATTCTACAACATCTTAGGTTTCTTTTAATTTCATTAATCACATTAATGAAGTCCCATCATTTAAGTACCTAAACATCACAGATAGATATGACGTACACTTATGCCATCCGCATTCGCCTCGATGTCCCCTCGTGCACCGTTAGGTTAGGTAACTAACGGCAGAGCAGGGCAGGGCTAGCGCGGGTGTAAAACATAAGTAACGTCTATATAATATATCATATATACTATATACTATATCCATCACAGAAACATCACATGATCTCATCACAGATATCGCAGCAGAAGAATCATATGAAATATTGGATATACTAGGACGTTCGTGTTTTCAATACGAGCCAGTATAAAACACGGATTCCACGGTCGTGATGAATAGCCAAACCCACACCCCTAGACCCCTACGAGAGCGGCAAGCAACCCTGCCAATTCTGGAGTTAGGAGACCCGGACTCGACTCCTCGAGTTGGTCTCCCACTGGACTCCAGAACCCGGTTACTTGTGCCCTCCTCCTTGGGTTTATCCTAGTGCGGAAAAGTAAATAATATACAACAGGTGACTACTCCCGCAACCTGGAAGCGCCCCAATAAAAGAATATTACATACAAGTTTTTACATGAATGAAAATCAAAAACACTCATCTCACATAAAAACCCCCGGCTATTCAAACACGACGATCCAATATAACATATCCAGCAACACATAACATCACATGTCATCAACGTAAGTAAATATGTCCATTCCAATTGTCGTTGACATATAGCAACGAAACCGGCGATATCACATATTACACTTACGGTTACAGAAAAGAAAGTGTAAAACTACAACAGTTGGAATCCGCAACCTCCTCAGACATCGCATGCCTGACAAAATGAATTACTTAGACATCGCATGCCTAACAATTATAAACCCCGCATTTTAGTCTCATTATCGAAAACACTTTTCAATACCAAGTCGGGTAATTCAACAAGATTCCCGACATCCTGATCGAATGCTCGTCGCAAACTTCAGTAGACGGCTGCACCCCCGATACCGTCGACGAAGTGCACCAAGGCGGAACACCGCTACCGCGAGCACCCGAACGGATGCTTTCGGCGACGGGGTTCTCCTACAGTCACTTGGTCGGGGCTATGGAGCGAGGCTGTCTATTAAGTTTACCCGGCGAGTATCCGCGTACGCTACGTGATTGCGACGGACTTTTGATCACATCAAAATTCCGTGGCAACCGATCAAGTGAGACTAAACTGCTAGATTTACAACATTCATTTAGTTATCACATAACTTATTGTGAATTCCAATTATTGTATCCCATTCCAGATAAACAGAAAATGTTAAACTTTTCGATCGAACAATCGAACACCCATGTTTTCCCGAAACAGATCAACACATGAAACAAGTCTAACAACATTCCGTTCGTGCCTCAGTACCAACGATCCAGCCGTAGAAGGGTCAAGCCAACGCCTCACATGTGGCACGCCGTACTGCCCCAAACCCGAAGGTTCAAAGGGCAGTTCAAGACGGTCACATAATCGAGTTAAGGTTTGTGTCTTCTAGAGGGACCATCGCGTTACTTGCACTACTTAGAACGTCGTTAAACTACGGAAAAATCCAACACTTGGAAATTTCCCGACAGAGGAAAAGTTGGGTATTTATATCCGGTCGAACTTTTTAACATATTCTAAAATTTATCCAGAAAGCCACACAGACAAAATTTGATACCCCGATCGAAATACCGAATCCCCAAAACAACTGCAGAAATTTCAACTCTTGAAAAATTATTAAAAATATCCAGGAAGACCAACACTGGAAATTAAGAATTACTGTACAAATTCTGATCCCAGAAAAGACAAAACGGCCGCCCTTCCGCCGCACAAGCCAAGCTTGTGCCGCGGAAGCGCGGCGCATTAAACGAATTGGGTGCACGAATTTTACAGTATTTCATATATTCACCTGCTGATTTTTCTGAACATTTTTAATGTGGAAAAAGACCAGATTTTAAAAATTGTACAGAGAGCATGTTTTGGGTTTCGGTTTTGTGTTGTTCGGACTTCAAATTCCGTCTACGGTTCGCCTAAGGCTCTAGCTAGGCTCTGATACCACTGCAGGGTTCCTAGGCACTCTAGTGAGGTCTCCCAAGCCATCAACCATGGCAATTTCAAAAATTATGGTGCCTACAAACCCTAAAGTACGGATCGTTTGCTAGATATCTAGGCGAACAAGAACTAGTTAACAGTTAACTATATAAAATACGGAAATACAACCTTTGTAGATCCGGTGCTCCACCTCCATAGCTCCGCAACGAGGTCCTCTCCGCTGTCCAAATCGAATCTGGGCTCTAGGATCGGCTTCGTCGGAGAATGGGCAAGCTAGGTCGTCGATGTCCATGCCGAAGATGATCTACGTCGAGGCATCGATGAATCAAGCTCCACCTTCACCAAACCCTAAAATCTTGTGAAGGAAACACACTCTACTACTTGGCAAGAGGTAGAGGATGAAGAAATAGGAAGTGGGTTAACTTTAGAATTGGATTTCTCACTCATATCCAACAATCACCATTGATGGAGGTGAAGCTTTTCTTCTTCAAGTCAAGGAAGAAGAAGAAGAAAGCTTATGAAAAGTTATGATAAGATTAAAGAAAAAGAAAAGAATTATCTATTCTTATCATAACTAAACCATAGTTAGATGTAGAGAGTTAATCATGGTTAAAGAATGGTTAGGTTTAGACAAGAAGACAAAAATGGTTGCTTTGGTCAAATGTTCATGAAGCTTCAAAGAATACAAACAAATAAAGCCACCATTTTCTCTTCATCATATTTCTTTTGCTAAAATAACAAAATGGATAAATAAATGAATAAATAAATAAGTAAATGAAGCAAAAGAAAACCCTAACCATTGACCAACCATGGTTTAAACCATACACCAAACAATCATGTATCATCAAACATGATACAATCAAATGCACAAAAGTATATCACATATACAACTTGCACATCCGAGCGAGAAAATCCATCTTAAGTAAACCGATACTAGTTAATGCAAAGTAATATATCAAATATATAATTATACATTAAATCATTAAATCAACACTTGATTCAATGATCCGGTCATGCGCACATAACCGACTGGTATCCAATATATCGGCTTATCGAATCAACGCTTGAATCGATAACTAGGTTATATCGCATACAACCATTCGATATATTTATCGCGAGAATAGAATACGGTATCACATACTCGTATTATTCTCGGTCCCGCACATATCTCATATGCGCTCCTATTTCGTTTCGCTTGAGCCAGGAAACCTCTGTGTAGGACTCTAAAGACTCGTCAATACGCCGGCAGCAGATGATGATCATATCAAGCATCCACAAGCCGCAAGCGGTCTGCTAAACGTAACGGCCACCCGGGTATTGAGCGATCTGAAGATCGACGAGCAAGCCCGCTCACACTCCAGTGAATCCGACCAGTAACACTACCGTACAGTCCGGTCTGATCGTCTGATATGTCGCATATCTCGCCTAGGGGTGGTAAACGTCAGACTCCAGTAGCTCAATAAGTCGTGTCGATATGAGGTCTATAACTGTTCGAGAAACTACTGGTAACACTTACCAGTAAATCTCAGCAACCCTGGCCAGGGATTTCCTGTTATAGCCAATCGAACACAGCGCAACATCAACCCCCATATACCGGGAGAGACGAATCCCCTCCTATCGCTCATTGCCTCCATGTGACTCGGGACTGTACCCAAAAACCACCGTTTTGCACGCCCTCTTGGACGTGGTAAGATGGAAATCAAAGCACAGTGGGAACCACACAAGACTCTATGACGATCTCGGGTCAACAGACTACTCTGTACCAGTGTCACCAGAGAACTGCCATCTGACGTGAGGTATAATACCATCTGGGAGTTCTCGGCGAGTCCGTCCAGTGTACCCAGTCTCTACTGAGCACCCGTATATCATCTCTGATGTCAAACACCGATGGATATGGGATCATCCATCGCCCATCTACATGGGTCGAGAAGGTACACGCTAGTCTACTCTGGTATATCGATGCCCCGTCTCGATACACCCTCGACTAGGGACTGTGAAGGATGTACTTATAGACTACCATGTCCCCACTAGTATGATCCGCATCATAGTCCAGGTAGTCAAGTACAGATCCTAAGGGCTTTACCAACATGTAACAGAGAGACAATCAGTATACACGTTAAGGTAAAGAGCAACCAGATAGCATACTATCATGTCGAGCAAGAAAGTCCTCCCTATATATGTCCCAGCATCCACTACAATATACATCCTATGTATAGTAATGGCCTCTAGGGCATACATATAACTAACAATCTATCTGTGTATATGGCATGGCAATTATCGATGATTTGTGTGTGAGCATGAGAGTAAGTGTACGTGCAACATGAGCATTATTGGTAATGGTGTGTGTGTCCTAGAAAATGAAGTCATGAAAAGATAAGGGTATGAAACATAGTATATATATCATAAATGAAAGAAATGCAAGCGTATGCAGAAATAAGAAATCTTAACGCAAGCGTAAACCGAATAAATAAATGGAAAACACAAACAGTATAAAAATACGCAACTACATATGAGCCATACAGTTATAGTTTAAAATAGCACGAATCGTTGTTGTAGAAAATAGGGGCTACGATGTTTTTGAAAAAGATATCATTTGAAAAGTCGTAGCGTCCACTTAAGGTTATCATTTAAAAGTGCGTAACGATTCTTTAGTTTTTGAAAATAGGTATGCTCTAAGCATATCATAATATCTACTTAGCGATTTTAAACAATATTTTCTCGAGTCGAAATACATATCAGCGATCCATCCTCATCATATCACGTACGGAATATCCATCATACGATATCATCAAATCAATAGTATGAATCTAAGTCGCGTACATCAACTCATCTCATATCATCATATATCATCTCATGTCATCTCGTCTCATATCATATCGCATCGCCTCATATTATCATATCATATCATATCATATCGACTCGTATCATCATATTATATCATATCAACTCAAATCCTTATATCGTAAATATCCTTATATCATTGGTAAACTTATATCGTATAAGGTAATCATATGTATATATACTTATATAGGTAGGTATAGCTCATAGGCTAAGAAACGATACTAGGTTATATCATTTTACAATTATACTACTATCGCATATGGTATTCTAGGAATCCTATTAGCTAGGTATACATAACTAATATATATATATATATATATATATATATATATATATATATCCCTAGTACTACGGTTGCGGGGGTGCTATATGTCGTCCATCGGACTTCCCCCTAAGATATACATCTATTCATCTAATATCCTCTCTCTAGCCGAAGTCGATGAACGCCTTGCTCTCCTTCGTCGTCTCGGAAGTCCATGCGAATGTACCTACAATCGAATCCATAACCAAAATCCAATAAAAACCCAAATCAAATTGCATAGAAATCTATATCCAAAAACCGATACGACAAGAGAACGACACATAGATTAGAACCTATGGCTAACGCGTGCTTAAACAACAAAATACTTTTCGACGTCGACGTACGAACGTCGAACGAACAAGTCACATCAAGAAAATCCAAAAACCAAGTTTTAAATATCATAAAACAACACCCAAAACCAAGTAAAATGCTTCCAGGTTTTTCTTAAGGTGAACTGAGACTTTTAGCGTATAAGGTCGGCTTAGTTATCTAATGAGTGAGCTATAGAACAAAACTCAAACCCTAACTCTCAACTTGACCCGATGTTTGCAGCCAAAGCCACTAAATCTGTGGCCAGAACTTTAGGGTTTGGGCTCGGGCTTCTACAGTGGTCTACTGGTCTATACATCTCTTTGTATCCTATATTTAATTTTCAGAGTTTCTTAGTAGTATCAGATTCCAATTGATCATCAATAGTCAAAGAAAAACCAATATTGGAAAATTATAAACTCATCTTTAAAACTTCGAAGCTCTTCTAGGTCAAGGATTCTATCACAAATAGGATTGTAGTCACTCTATAAACCCTCTACTATATCACTACTACAAGTCTTACCCATCAAAGCTCACTTTATCTCAATTTGGAATTTTCCAAGTTCACAAAACATGTATATTTTAACTCTAAACTAATTTGTGAGTTTAGAAAACTTAAAAATTTGATAAGAAGTCAGATCATTATCTCAAGAAGCAACTCAAGAAAATTCCTAGATGGCATAAGGTGCTCAAAACCCAAACTTGATCCTACCAAGATGCTTAGGATGAGATTATGAACATTATTTGTAAAGGTTGTGTGATATTTTGTTGAGGTTTTGGGGGTGTTTTGTGGTGGTGGTGGGGTGGGAGGAGGTAGAGGACATGAAGAATGAAGAAGAGGATGAAGGGATGAGGAATGAAGGAAAGCTCATGGTTGAGCAACCATATCTCTCTCTCTCCCCCTCTCTCATGATCATACCTTGATGCCCCCCTTATTACTTCTCGTATCTATTTTATTTTTTATTTTCTTTTCTCTTTTCTCTTTTATCTTTTTACTTTATCTATTCTATAAAAACACAAACCAAAACATAAAACCATAGTAAGTTTAAATGTTACATGTCACAATATGTCTTGCACACTTAAACACTTGGTTTAACAAAATAAGCTTGGTTTAATACACAATTAGTAAAATACTAATCAAGTTTAATATAAACTTGTATGTAAATAGTTGTATATTAATTTATAAAAGCCCAAAACAATTAAATGCTTTCATAGAATAATTTATTTTTAATTTCTAATTATTTTCCAAAAATATAAATATATAATTATACCAATCTACAAAAACTCAAATCTATATTCGTACAATATCCGTGAAATTTATTATTTTATTATTTAAATTCAAAAAATAATATTTTCTATTTTCTGAAATGTTACATAGATGCATGCATATCCATTTAAAAAGAATATCTAACTACTTACCTCTTTTCTTTCTCTTTATATATATATTAATTATAAATGAAGTGAGAACAAATTTCTTCTCGCTTCCCTCTCTTTCCTCTAATGTTTATCTAAAGAGAAAGTGGGCCCAAATGCTCTCTTTATATTTTAATATAAAGAGAATGTATTTGTATCAAAATACAAATACACAATGTATCAAATACATTGCATGTATTATATGTATCCAATACATATAAAAGAGAGAGTGTATATGTATCCGTATACATATACATATTATATATCCATTTATATAAAAATAATATTATTATAAATTGAAAGAATATCTGTATCATGTACATATCCATATTATGTATCGTATACATAATAATACATTAGTATCATATACCAATGTAAGAAACAAAGAGAGTGTGTATCATATACAAAATACTAGAAACCATATCACATATACAGTTATCAAGTCAACACTTGATTTAATATTCCGGCTTATAAATAAACCGGCTAGTATATCAACTTTCCGATTAAATCACGCGTATCGCATGCACGGATTTAATTGAACACTTACACGTATCCTCATGCGCACATCACATCATCATTTCTCCGGAGCAGGTATTTTCATTGCGAGACTCTAAAGATTTGTCAATATGGTGGCAGTATGTTCAAAAGGATCATATCTGCTTAAATCTGAAACACTTTCAGATTCAATCCCCTCATGGGTTAACCCACAAGCTCGTCAGCAGAACCAGTTGCACGTAACGGCTACTCATGTATGATCACGATAAAGGCATATGGACGAAAATATCATCCTGACCCGACAATGTCTATACGTGATGAATACCAAACAGTTTGTTCTCTTCGTTAAAGAATATCGCATACCGGGTCTAGGGGATGAAAACTGTCAAACCCCTAATAACCCTATAAGTCATGGGACATATGACTCATAACCATCCGAGATATAACTGATAACACTTATCAGTTTATCTCAACTGCCTTGGCCAAGGTCTTCTGGTTATAATCATGTCTTGCACAGCGTGATATCAAGTCCCTTACCGGAAGAGACGAATCCCCTTGACTGCTCACTGCCTCTATGTGCTTCAGGGCTATACATAACTAAAACCTGTTACTATGACTGAGTAGGCCATGGTAGGGTAGTAATCAAAGTATAGTGGGAACACACATAAGACACTATGGTGATCTTGTAAGTCAATGTTGCGCACCCCGCGAGTTCACGGGGAGGCGGAATTTTCAAAAACGATTTTAATGAGCTTCGCAACACCGACTAAACTCGAGGATCTATACGGAACCTTAACTAGCTAAACTAACAAGGAGGTTTAACTACTATGAAGAGGTTTTATACCTCCGTGAACTAGTCCTTCGGGTCTTCTTTTCCTCCTATCCTTGGCTCCTAGAAGAGATGATTGAGCTTGCAACGTCGGCCTCCTCGCGTCGAAGATGATCAACCTGAGAGTTCGTACTTTAAGCTCGCACCTCTAAACTGAGGTAAATAGAGTACTTAGTTCGCTAATCTAAGTAGCTTAGATGATGTAGAATATCTAGAGGAGTGTTTTATCTCTTGAGATCCTTTATTTCACAACACATGTGAGGGTAAGGATCTCTTTGAGGAAGGAGGTAATTTTGGAGAGAGAAAGCCAAGATGCAAATGAGCTAGGTTAGTGTGAGTGTGGAGAATGGCTCAAGGACTTCACTCATTGAAGCATGGATTATTTTCTCATAGAAAATAGCCACGATGCTTCAATAGTGATCACAAACAAATAAAAAAATCATTGAGCCATGCTTTACACCTATGCCACAAATATCTCTAAATACACCACATTAATCCATTTTGCAAAAATAGATAAATCAATAATGAGGTGTCCCCTTCTAGAAGCATGCCTTGTAAAATTACAAGAATGCCCTCACCGTATATACATACCCGTATTCGTATTCCGAAAAATACGAATACAATGAGATGATAACAATCTAATAATATAATACTAGGATCGGGCTTAAACCAAAGCCAACTAGTAGTATCCGCCCAAAATGACTTCCGTGTAGACAGAACACATACATGATCGGAACCCTGCCGTAAAACCATACGGCCTCTACAACGTTTCTTCCGAAACAGGGTAACCCTATGTGTGGGACTCTAAAGACTCGACAGTAGCTGGAAGTAGGTTTAACAACAAGCACATCAGCGGTACTAGCTACACGTAATGGCTACCCAGGTATCTGTCGATATGAAGGCCGATGAGCAAACTCATCCGAACTCCTATTGAGCCTATCTGTGATAATTTCCGTACAGTCAGATCTGTTCGTCTGAGATACTCTCATATCTGGCCTAGGGGGTTGGTAAACGTCAGCCCCTAATATCTCAATAAGTCATGCCGGAGTAGACCCTAATACACCTTAAGAAACTACTGGAGTGCCTACCAGTAAATCTCGATTTTCCTGGCCAGGGACTTTGTGAAATGGCTTTCCGAACACAGCGCGATATCAACCCCCAATACCGGGAGAGACGAATCCTATCTAATCGGTACTGCCTCCAAGTGCTTCGGGACTGCACCCAACTACTACCTATTTGCACGACTCCTTTAAGCCGTGGTAGGGTAGTAATCTAAGAACAGTGGGAACACACTTGAGACGAAGTAGCGATGTCAAGTCAACGGAATAAGCTGTACTGATGTCACCTGGGAACTGCTACCTGACGATAGGTATAATACCAACCAGCAATTCCCTACGAGTCCTGTCTAGTATAACTCAAAACCCAATGAGCACCTGTATACTATCTATAGTATGACGTACTAATGGCTATAGGATAGACCATGTCCCCTGCTGGGATAAGAAGTATATACACTAGTTTACTCTGGAATATCAATGCCCCGTCTCGATAATCCTATGACTAGGAACCTGTATGTCACGTCCCGAAAGTACGGAATATGACCGGCACTTAAACTACGAACGTCTCGAGGCGTATGTAATCTAAGTAAGCCGAAAACCCAGAAACCCAAACCAAGAAAAGTAGTAGAATGAAGGAAAACCAATTTAAAACAAGTAGTTTTAATAGCATAAGCCGAATTATGCGGTTTTAAAAAAAAAACATCAAATATTTCCCGAAAATTTCGGCAGAGTCTCCTTTGTAAATACTGGCCCCCAAACGGGATACAACATGAATAGTATACGAAATCAATAAAAAGGCATCCCCAAGCGGGAGCTAGCTCTTCGTCAATCGACGGCCACAACCACACAAGCAATATAATATACAACGCCAACGGCGAGGATCAAAATTCAAAAGGAAACTCAAAACCACAAGAAAACCACAGAAATAAAACGCGCGACTCTAAGGTCGAAGGAATAACATCACTGGTCTTTAACTCAAAATAAATACATGTTTGGTTGATGGAACTTCTAGATACAACAGAATAATAATATACAAGATATATAATAGGGGTACGATACAAGTAAACCCACCTACTAGCAAATCACCCGAAGGAAACTATGCCCGCAAAGCCGTAATGAAACCTGTACGGCAACCTGCAAGAAACTGGGGCACAACGGGGGTGAGTTGCCAACTCGTGAATAGAAAAACATCTACGCACAGAAATCGCATAAATAACGCAACCTAGGTCAATGATCATAATATATATCCTCAAATATAAGAATAACATGCAACCTATAACAAGGCTAGGGTAGATATCTAGCCCGAGTGTAATCTCATGTGCCCGTGTCAGTGCCTCAGGTAGCAATATATCATATGAATGAGGTATGAATGCATGGAAATAGAATACATGTAAATGAAGAACTGTTTTCATAATTTAGTGAGATTTCCTTTGTATTTTTAAAATGAGGTATCACAGTGAAATCAGCATAGAACAGTGCCTAGCATCGGCACAAAACGTAATCCCAATATCTCGATATCTCTGTATCACAGTCTCTGTACCTCAATATCTCGAAATCTCAATGTCTCAATCACAATATCTAGGGCGCCGTCAGTCCAGACCGGCCCCTACCATCTATCTCAAGACCACAACGGTATCCTCCGGATATCCGACGCGTCGGGTAAAATCACTGGTAGGTAGTGCTCCCCTGCCAGGCTCACATCGTCATCATCACGCGTTTCTTGCCCCGGGGTACCTTACCGGGTCCACCATGTACCCAAAACGGTTCATCCAACTCCTCGAATCGGGTCTCGAAATCCATCAGCAAACTCATGGTGGACGACACATACATCATGGGAAAAAACCGCGCATTTTATTTAAAAAGAGAAAGAAGAAGTTTGTATATGTTTTGCGGTTTTCCCCAAATCCAGAAAATCTCATGGAAATCCGAATCCAAAACCTCAATAGCACGTAAAAAGTGAATATATGCATGAGAATCCATGAATGCGGCATAACAATGAATAACAGTATGCATGAAGTAGCAGGTAATAACTACAATGTCTAAACTAACATATAAGGCAAGTACGCTAATATCATGTCTAAACTATTAGCTAACAGGCTATGTCAAGCAATAATATTTTCTAAGGTGTACGTGACATGGCAATTACCGATGAAGATGTGTGTGAGCCAGCAAGTAAGTGTACGTAGTACATACGCATCATCGGTAATGGTGCTGGTGTCCTAACCACAAGATATCAACAGTAGAATATGAAGCATAATATAAGCATGTGATGCGGAGCAAACAACAATAATGAGCGGGAGCTGAATACTAGACGCAACGATAACTAATCTACTTTAACCTAATATAAGTCCTACAATGGTGCCTTTTGAAATAACACGAATCGTGGGGTTTTGAAAATAGGGGCTACGGTGTTTTTAAGAAAAGATACGTTTTTTGAAATATCCGTAGAATCCCTTAACTTGTCTTTTAAAATACGCACGATTCGTAATCTTTGAACTAGGTAGGAACCGAATCTAATCTAACAACTAACTAAACTAAAGGGCTAAGCTACAAGCTAGACTACAGGTAAGGAAACCGCCTAACATCTGAGTCGATACATATACATACCTGTATATATATATTAGTCGGTGATCCCGCCTCAATAATATCATATCTGATACCATATCTATAATCAGACATCCCAAGTCAAGAGTGCGGATCAATCATCAAGATATAGCTCGTACGTAAATCCGTCGTACGGCATCCCCAAATCTGAGCACGGGTCAATATCACATTCATCATACTATTCACCTGGTATCCTCTTTATCAAATATCATGATCGGGGTACTGATCTACGTCTAGTACAATACTGATACCGCCTAAGTATGCATGCACGTGTGTGAAACACTACGTCAAGGACCCGCTACAACGTCATGTCGTATCTCAAATACGAACCCTACTATATCACCGATCTCACGGCCTCAAATCAAATCTCATCGACTCATTTTAAATCCCAAGTACTATCCTCAAATCCGTATGTGAACACATAGTCCCATACCCATGTGAACACATAACAATAAAGAATCCTATGAGTACATATAAATAGGAATGTATGCAAGTATGTATGTGTGTATGTATGTGTGTATGTGTAGTGCAACACTACCCTAGGGTTCGCAACACTAAAGTAATCTAACACACCAATATCCATCCTAACATCGTTATTAATCCGAATAACATATAATAATTGTTGGTGTGTATACGCATCCGTATACACCACCACGGACTGCGGGGGTGCTATATGCCATCCACCCGACTTCTCCCCGTAGATATAAATCTACTCACCTGGTCCTCGCTCGCCGGTGCCGACGTCGCCACGCGCTTGTTTGTCGTCTCGAAGTCCACATGGGGTACCTACATATCATAACGCACCATATCGCATTAAAATCCGACTCATGACCAAAACGACGCACGAATCCCACATAGGTCAAAACCTATGGTTGCTTTCACAAATGAACCCAAAAACCCTCGACGTCGGCGTACAAACGCCAAACAATCGAGAAAACTCCCAACACACTCATTTGTACAATTACAAGCACTAATTATAATATAAAATAGCTTACAATTCCCAAAAACCCCAATTTCACTTAAAAAGTCATTTTTCCGAAAATATAGCAAGCACAAATTACCGTTTTTGTACAAAACATGATGTTTTAATAATTCTAGTGACCAAGATGATAACTTAATATCTTAATTATGCCATAAAAACCACTACGTAAATTTTAAACCCACAATTTAATTCAATTTCGAAAACCTAGTTTGCAATTTTAACCAATTTCAACCATTTTATAGCAAAAATGCACAAACAACAATCTAGCTTGGATTTGCATGATTTAAAGCATTAAACTACATTTTAAAATGTTAATAATACCATGGATACCCTAATTAGATTTTAAACTCACTCATTTCCACCAATTCTAAAAACCTAGTTTGCAATATTTATACAATTATAACAATTTTAAATTAACAATTTGCAAACTCGCAATTAGATTAGTTTTTGCAAGCATTAACATGATAATCTTCTCATGGTAAATTTAAGCAAGTAACATCCACTCTAATTGAATCTAAACCCTAACTTTTGAATCCAAAACCTTCTCTTGAAAATTCAAGTCTTGAAATTGAATCCAAATTAAACCCTTCCTTAACCTAGTTTGAAGTAATAACAACAATTTAACAGAAGCTCAAGATTTATACCTCACAATATTTGAGATCTAGCATGAAAATCTTGACCTCCAATATGCTAACTTGCTCCAAGAATCATGCTAGTATAGGCTAAGGAGAAATGGGTAGGGATTAGATTTGAATTTTGTGGGATTTTTGCATTGATTTTTGAGTGAAATTTGATGAATTTTGAGGGGAAATGAGATGAGAATTTTAGTGGGGCTGCACAATGGAGGGCTCGGCCAGAATTAGGAGGATGAGGAGAGAGAGTGAGGTGTTGAAAATGATGGGAAAAAAACGAAGCCCAAACCTCTATGTTATAACATATTCAATTCCCTTTTAATTTCTTGTATTCTTTTCTCTTCATTGACTTTTCAAGTGGGGAAAAATGAGGGGAGGGCTGCTGATTTCAGCCACAAAAGGGGATAGGGTGAGGGTGTGTGGGTGTGGGTATGGGTGTGGGATGAGGGAAAAAGATAAATGTATTACCCCAATTTCCATTAACACTAATTCACCGAAAATAGCCTTTTTCTTCGATATTTTCTAAACCGTTTTGGCAAACGATTTCGTTTCAAAAACCACATGATAAAATTTTATTTAAAGTTTTATGATGCACAAAATTTGTTTCAACTCATTCCAATTTGTAATTTTCCCTAATTAAATGTATTAGTAACGGCTTAAAATAATAATAAAATAATTTTTTTTCAGAAAATTTGAAATTTCAACAATGGCTCAATAAACACCAAATACTAGCAATTACATAGTTAGAATATGTATATTTAATTTTTATAATAAGATATTTGCATTTTGACTTTTTACAGAAAACCCCCCTTATTTTACCGATTTTCCGAAATTTCACCGAAACGATTTTCAAAACGCTACAATCTTCCCCTCTTAAAAAAATTCGGTCCCCGAATTTAAAGTAAAACTCCCCCCAAATACTAAAACATCTAAACCAAAATCATCAAGTCGTCGGGGCTGCGAAATTGTAAATACATAAAACAAATCGTAGCGCAGCGCATGCGCATGAAAAATGAGCATATAACTCAAATCAAAACTCCGTCAAGCATCCCGCAATCATCGGAGTCATGGGGAAGACATCAATGCCAAATCCAAAGCAAAACAAATATGATATAACTCAAAACTATACATGTAAATATCGAATCTATATATGTAAATATCTGAAGGAAATGAATGCTAAATATATTCAGGTACTGTCCTCTGGCTAGTCCTGCCCAGTACGAAAACACATAGCAGATATCATAAAAACGTACTGCTCTATAGGTTAAATCAATCCCAAAATACGTGTATGAATACTACGTGTGTCTGCTGCGCACGGAAATCAAAATCCAAATATGTGCCATACATATGCACAGAAACAACATCTAAGTGCATCGGGTGTGCACGAAACATCTGTCGTAGGCAACATGTGTGCCTGACAGCAAAATCAGGTGCATCTGACATGCACGAGCAATCTCGATTGCATCTGGTGTGCACCAAAATCACACTTCAAAACATGCGCCCAACATGCGCGAAAATCCAAATCAGGTGCATCCATCGTGCACGAAATCATGAAACCCAGCATCAAGCGCCGAACATGCGCAAAATCAAATCAGGTGCACAAGGTGCACAAAACAAATATCGAGTATCACAATCGAAATCGAAGTCCAGTGCATCTAAGTGCACAAAAGGCGTATCACTGCACTGCAAGCATATATAACTATACAGAGTGCAGGAACCAAATCGTGTGCGTGCATACGCACAAAATCAACTCAAATGTCTAAAACCATAAAATCACAAACATGTGAAACCAAAGCACGAAAACGATATCAAGTGCAACGACTGTGCGAAAATCGTAAATTCTCAATCATCAAAACCAAATCATGCGAATAATTCACCCCAAAACATCGAAATCTAGTATGGCGGAATAGTCTCCGCTCAAGCACTTACTCAAGAATCTCTGGCCAACTGTCGCGGTCACTAGTGGGACGTCTCGTCAATGATCATGAACTCTGGCCTGCTGGTGTGCGTAACAATGACCACTCCTGGTTCAAGGTCTTCACTGTGAATTACCAATCTCTCGGTCCATCGGCTTATCGGCCTTGTCAGGTGTGCTAACAGGGATGATCCCGTTCTGGCACGTCTCTTGTCATCTCCCGGTCAATCATCACGACCACTCGTAAGACAGCATATCACTGGCGTCGGCCTCTGGCTCTCTGAATATACGTGACACATCTGATCCTGGGTGCAAGTATCATTGCAGCAGTGTCCTGGAAGGAATCCTGCTCACGGTCTCTTCCATGTCTCGTCTCTGCCAACTGTCCGGAAGTCATCGTCCTTTCCTATATCTGCATCTTGCTCTGGAACGACTGCATACTCATCGCAACTCCTTCTGGAAGGTAAATCCAAGTACCATGCCTCGGCATGCGCATCGTATCTCTGATGTCGGCGGAGTGGAACGTCATCTCATCTAGATCTGGTACGAACCTCTTATTCCACTTTCTCTAATGTCGACTGCTTCGGACTCGTCTCATCGTGGCTACATGGACTGAGCTCCAACGGCTATCCTCGTATCGGGAGTCTCCCAAGAAATGCATCTCACCACCTAGCATCCGAATTAAGTCGAGCCATCCGATCGAGTCGTCAAAACCTCATAATCCCCCAAGAGCTCAACCTCTTGGGCACAGTTTAATAGTATCGAGTACATACCACAGCATCGGTGGTCCAGCCGTAGAAGGACAAACCCAAGCCTCACTAATGGCGCCGTAGAACTGCCGCAAACCCGAAAGTTCAAAGGCTTTCACACAGTTATTAAGTCGAGTTAGGGTTTCATTCTTCTAGTGGGACCATAGAATTGCCTGCATGTCTTTCCGACTACTTTAAACTTGGAATAATAGGTTTCTGACATTCGATCGTCTCTGTCGGCTCCCAACGTCTCCACGTGAAGTCGTCTCTAGCTGGAACCAATCTATCTGATGACCTCGCATCGGGGTAGGCGAACGATCCACATGTCCTAGTCATTCATCCTCGATGACTAGCGACCTTCTATCATCTCTTAGTACAACTCGTTCTGCCCTAATTCCAGCATCTGGGGCAATATCTCGTCGTTCGCAACAATAACTGGCTCGCTCGTCTGCACGCTGAACAGTGCCTCGATCATCATGAATAAGCAACACACCAACGGTTATCGAAATCTGGCTGGCCTCTGTCAGTGGCCCAATCCTCTGATACTGATCGGCACGTCCGAGAAATCTCATAAAGGCGATCCGCCAAACGCTCGTGGCGAGGAAACACAGTAAAAAGACACATCTCTGCAATCGTGTGTTGCCGGAATTTCGCCCTGGTCAGTGCTCGTTCGTGACGAGCTCGTGCTGACCGCAACTCTTGCTGTAGCTCTCCCTGCCCGTAATCGTGGCAGCAAAACCATAACTGGTACTGATGAAGCTAGATCAGGAATGAATATAATACTGAACAAAGAAATGTACATCCTAAGGCTTCTTAAGTGGAGTAGCGTATCGTAAATATGCCGCGGAACATACCTACGGTACGTCACTCTACTTTAGTCACCTATTCCATCAACCAAGGGTCATCCTACGCTCCGAAGGTAAAACCTAACGCTCTGATACCAACTTTGTCACGTCCCGAAAGTACGGAATATGACCGGCACTTAAACTACGAACGTCTCGAGGCGTATGTAATCTAAGTAAGCCGAAAACCCAGAAACCCAAACCAAGAAAAGTAGTAGAGTGAAGGAAAATCAATTTAAAACAAGTAGTTTTAATAGCATAAGCCGAATTATGCGGTTTAAAAAAAAAACATCAAATATTTCCCGAAAATTTCGGCAGAGTCTCCTTTGTAAATACTGGCCCCCAAACGGGATACAACATGAATAGTATACGAAATCAATAAAAAGGCATCCCCAAGCGGGAGCTAGCTCTTCGTCAATCGACGGCCACAACCACACAAGCAATATAATATACAACGCCAACGGCGAGGATCAAAATTCAAAAGGAAACTCAAAACCACAAGAAAACCACAGAAATAAAACGCGCGACTCTAAGGTCGAAGGAATAACATCACTGGTCTCTAACTCAAAATAAATACATGTTTGGTTGATGGAACTTCTAGATACAACAGAATAATAATATACAAGATATATAATGGGGGTACGATACAAGTAAACCCACCTACTAGCAAATCACCCGAAGGAAACTATGCCCGCAAAGCCGTAATGAAACCTGTACGGCAACCTGCAAGAAACTGGGGCACAACGGGGGTGAGTTGCCAACTCGTGAATAGAAAAACATCTACTCACAGAAATCGCATAAATAACGCAACCTAGGTCAATGATCATAATATATATCCTCAAATATAAGAATAACATGCAACCTATAACAAGGCTAGGGTAGATATCTAGCCCGAGTGTAATCTCATATGCCCGTGTCAGTGCCTCAGGTAGCAATATATCATATGAATGAGGTATGAATGCATGGAAACAGAATATATGTAAATGAAGAACTGTTTTCATAATTTAGTGAGATTTCCTTTGTATTTTTAAAATGAGGTATCACAGTGAAATCAGCATAGAACAGTGCCTAGCATCGGCACAAAACGTAATCCCAATATCTCGATATCTCTGTATCACAGTCTCTGTACCTCAATATCTCGAAATCTCAATGTCTCAATCACAATATCTAGGGCGCCGTCAGTCCAGACCGGCCCCTACCATCGATCTCAAGACCACGACGGTATCCTCCGGATATCCGACGCGTCGGGTAAAATCAACGGTAGGTAGTGCTCCCCTGCCAGGCTCACATCGTCATCATCACGCGCTTCTTGCCCCGGGGTACCTTACCGGGTCCACCATGTATCCAAAACGGTTCATCCAACTCCTCGAATCGGGTCTCGAAATCCATCAGCAAACTCATGGTGGATGACACATACATCATGGGAAAAAACCGCGCTTTTTATTTAAAAAGAGAAAGAAGAAGTTTGTATATGTTTTGCGGTTTTCCCCAAATCCAGAAAATCTCATGGAAATCCGAATCCAAAACCTCAATAGCACGTAAAAAGTGAATATATGCATGAGAATCCATGAATGCGGCATAACAATGAATAACAGTATGCATGAAGTAGCAGGTAATAACTACAATGTCTAAACTAACATATAAGGCAAGTACGCTAATATCATGTCTAAACTATTAGCTAACAGGCTATGTCAAGCAATAATATTTTCTAAGGTGTACGTGACATATCAATTACCGATGAAGATGTGTGTGAGCCGGCAAGTAAGTGTACGTAGTACATACGTATCATCGGTAATGGTGCTGGTGTCCTAACCACAAGATATCAACAGTAGAATATGAAGCATAATATAAGCATGTGATGCGGAGCAAACAACAATAATGAGCGGGAGCTGAATACTAGACGCAACGATAACTAATCTGCTTTAACCTAATATAAGTCCTACAATGGTGCCTTTTGAAATAACACGAATCGTGGGGTTTTGAAAATAGGGGCTACGGTGTTTTTAAGAAAAGATACGTTTTTTGAAATATCCGTAGAATCCCTTGACTTGTCTTTTAAAATACGCACGATTCGTAAGCTTTGAAATAGGTGGGAACCGAATCTAATCTAACAACTAACTAAACTAAAGGGCTAAGCTACAAGCTAGACTACAGGTAAGGAAACCGCCTAACATCTGAGTCGATACATATACATACTTGTATATATATTAGTCGGTGATCCCGCCTCAATAATATCATATCTGATACCATATCTATAATCAGACATCCCAAGTCAAGAGTGCGGATCAATCATCAAGATATAGCTCGTACGTAAATCCGTCGTACGGCATCCCCAAATCTGGGCACGGGTCAATATCACATTCATCATACTATTCACCTGGTATCCTCTTTATCAAATATCATGAATGGGGTACTGATCTACGTCTAGTACAATACTGATACCGCCTAAGTATGCATGCACGTGTGTGAAACACTACGTCAAGGACCAGCTACATCGTCATGTCGTATCTCAAATACGAACCCTGCTATATCACCGATCTCACGGCCTCAAATCAAATCTCATCGACTCATCTTAAATCTCGAGTACTATCCTCAAATCCGTATGTGAACACATAGTCCCATACCCATGTGAACACATAACAATAAAGAATCCCATGAGTACATATAAATAGGAATGTATGCAAGTATGTATGTGTGTATGTATGTGTGTATGTGTAGTGCAACACTACCCTAAGGTTCGCAACACTAAAGTAATCCAACACACCAACATCCATCCTAACATCGTTATTAACCCCAATAACATATAATAATTGTTGGTGTGTATACGCATCCGTATACACCACCACGGACTGCGGGGGTGCTATACGCCATCCACCCGACTTCTCCCCGTAGATATAAATCTACTCACCTGGTCCTCGCTCGCCGGTGCCGACGTCGCCACGCGCTTGCTTGTCGTCTCGAAGTCCACATGGGGTACCTACATATCATAACGCACCATATCGCATTAAAATCCGACTCATGACCAAAACGACGCACGAATCCCACATAGGTCAAAACCTATGGTTGCTTTCACAAATGAACCCAAAAACCCTCGACGTCGGCGTACAAATGCTAAACAATCGAGAAAACTCCCAACACACTCATTTGTACAATTACAAGCACTAATTATAATATAAAATAGCATACAATTCCCAAAAACCCCAATTTCACTTAAAAAGTCATTTTTCCGAAAATATAGCAAGCACAAATTACCGTTTTTGTACAAAACATGATGTTTTAATAATTCTAGTGACCAAGATGATAACTTAATATCTTAATCATGCCATAAAAACCACTACGTAAATTTTAAACCCACAATTTAATTCAATTTCGAAAACCTAGTTTGCAATTTTAACCAATTTCAACCATTTTATAGCAAAAATGCACATACAACAATCTAGCTTGGATTTGCATGATTTAAAGCATTAAACTACATTTTAAAATGTTAATAATACCATGGATACCCTAATTAGATTTTAAACTCACTCATTTCCACCAATTCTAAAAACCTAGTTTGCAATATTTATACAATTATAACAATTTTAAATTAACAATTTGCAAACTCGCAATTAGATTAGTTTTTGCAAGCATTAACATGATAATCTTCTCATGGTAAATTTAAGCAAGTAACAACCACTCTAATTGAATCTAAACCCTAACTTTTGAATCCAAAACCTTCTCTTGAAAATTCAAGTCTTGAAATTGAATCCAAATTAAACCCTTCCTTAACCTAGTTTGAAGTAATAACAACAATTTAACAAAAGCTCAAGATTTATACCTCCCAATATTTGAGATCTAGCATGAAAATCTTGGCCTCCAATATGCTAACTTGCTCCAAGAATCATGCTAGTATAGGCTAAGGAGAAATGGGTAGGGATTAGATTTGAATTTTGTGGGATTTTTGCATTGATTTTTGAGTGAAATTTGATGAATTTTGAGGGGAAATGAGATGAGAATTTTAGTGGGGCTGCACAATGGAGGGCTCGACCAGAATTAGGAGGATGAGGAGAGAGAGTGAGGTGTTGAAAATGATGGGAAAAAAACAAAGCCCAACCCTCTATGTTATAACATATTCAATTCCCTTTTAATTTCTTGTATTCTTTTCTCTTCATTGACTTTTAAAGTGGGGAAAAATGAGGGGAGGGCTGCTGATTTTAGCCACAAAAGGGGATAGGATGAGGGTGTGTGGGTGTGGGTATGGGTGTGGGATGAGGGAAAAAGATAAATGTATTACCCCAATTTCCATTAACACTAATTCACCGAAAAAAGCCTTTTTTTCGATATTTTCTAAACCGTTTTGGCAAACGATTTCGTTTCAAAAACCACAAGATAAAATTTTATTTAAAGTTTTATGATGCACAAAATTTGTTTCAACTCATTCCAATTTGTAATTTTCCCTAATTAAATGTATTAGTGACGGCTTAAAATAATAATAAAATAATTTTTTTTCAGAAAATTTGAAATTTCACCAGTGGCTCAATAAACACCAAATACTAGCAATTACATAGCTAGAATATGTATATTTAATTTTTATAATAAGATATTTGCATTTTGACTTTTTACAGAAAACCCCCCTTATTTTACCGATTTTCCGAAATTTCACCGAAACGATTTTCAAAACGCTACACTGTATAAGGATGTGCTTATAGACTACCCATCCCCCACTAGTGTAACTGCCATCACAATGTTGTTAGTCAAGCAAAGGTACTAAGGGCTCTACCAATATGTATAAGCGATATGCTAAAAGAAACACATGCACATATTGAGATAGAATCAAACCAAGTAGCATACTACCATTTCGAGCAAGACTGTTATTATAACTATGAATATCCCAAACATCCAATATGTAATATACAATTCTGTATGATACAATAATGGCCCCTAAGGCATATCTCACTAATAATCTCCCACTTGCACTAAGGCCATGTATTGGCATATCTCAGACCTATTATCTCGATCAGCCTCTCGAACTGTGTCTGAGGGATAGCCTTTATGAGTGGATCTGCAGTGTTGTTCTCCGTATCAACTCTCCGCACCTCGATCTCCCGACGATCAACGTTGTCCCTGATCAGGTGGTACCGCCTCAAGATGTGTCTGGACTTCTGATGGGACCTTGGTTCCTTCGCTAAAGCAATAGCGTCGTTGTTGTCATAATATAGCGGTATTGGATCAACAATGGACGGAACCACCTAAAGTTCTGTCACGAACTTCCTGATCCAGACCGCTTCTTTCACGGCATCACATGCAGCAATATACTCTGCTTCCATAGTCGAGTCAGCAACGGTGTCCTGCTTGGAGCTCTTCCAACAGACCGCCTCTCCATTTAGGGTAAAGACATAACCCGACATGGACTTAGAGTCATCCTTGTCACTCTGGAAGCTGCAGTCGGTGAAGGCCTCGACCTGGAGGTCTTCTCTGTCGTACACCAAGAACATCTCCTAAGTCCTTCTCAGGTACTTGAGAATGTTCTTCACTGCTGTCCAGTGCTTCTCCTCTCGGTTTGACTGATACCTGCTCACAATGCTCAGTGCGTTAGCTACATCTGGTGTGGTACACAACATCGCATACATTATAGAGCCTACCGCAGAAGCGAAGGTATAGTAGACATGCGATTCCTTTCCAAATTAGTCTTGGGAGACATCTCTTTAGAGAGGGTGATTCCATGACAAGCCGGTAGCTTACTGCGCTTTGAATCTTCTATACTGAATCTTTTCAGTATGGTGTCGATGTACCTTGATTGTGAAAGTCCCAATATCCGTTTAGATCTATCACGATAGATTTGGATCCCCAGAATGTACGAGGCATCACCCAGGTTTTTAAAGGAGAACCTTTGTGACAAGAATCCCTTGACTGATTGTTGTATAGGAATATCATTTCCTATCAAGAGAATGTCATCCATGTACAAGACGAGAAATATCACACTTCTCGCTAGAATCTTACTATACATGCATGGTTCATCTGGATTTTTGATAAAGTCAAGTTCCTTGACCGTCTCATCAAAATAGATGTTCCAACTCTGCGATGTCTGCTTTAATCCATAAATGGATTTAAGCAACTTGCACAATCTTCCGCTGCTCCCACTCTCTATGAAACGCTTCGGCTGATCCATATAGACACACTCTTCCAAATTTCCATTCAGAAAAGTGGTCTTTACGTCCATCTGCCAAATTTCATAATCGTGGAAGGTAGCAATGGCAAGAAGGATCCGAATGGATATGATCATAGCCACTAGAGAAAATGTTTCATCATGGTACAAACCAGGTCTTTGACGAAAACCTTTTGCAACAAATCTAGCCTTATAGGTTTCAACCTATCCATCTACACCAATCTTCTTTCTGAAGATCCATTTGCAGCCTACGGGTTTTACCTCTTCTAGAGAAATGTCCAAAGTCCATACTTTGTTGGTGTACATGGACTCCATTTTGGTCCGCATTGTATCCAGCCATTTTACCGAGTCTCTACTCTGAATGGCTTGCTGGAAGCTAGTTGGCTCATCATCATCGATGATGCAATCCTCTCTACCCCCGTCTATAAGAAAACTGTAGTATCTCTCAGGTGGATGAGACTGCCTACTAGTCCTGCGGAGTGGCGTGGGGATATCCGGTTCTTTTGACACTTCTGGTTCTACCATGCTTTCAGTAATACCTTATGGTTCAAGAATTTCATCCAGTTCTACTGCGCTCCCACTTATCTCTTTTTCTAAAAATTGATTTTCCAAAAAGTGGGCATGCCGAGAAAAAAAAACCTTTTGTTCCTCTACGTAATAGAAAAGATACCGCCTGAAGTTCGTTGGGTATCCCACAAACTTACACAGTACTGAGCGTGCCTCGAGCTTATCCACATGCTGCTTTTTTACAAAAGATGGACATCCCCATATTTTCAGATACTGAAGATAGGGTTTCTTCCCACTCCACATCTAATATGGTGTGATAGGCACAGTCTTGGTAGGATCCATGTTCAAAAGATATGCAGTTGATTCTAGTGCATAACCCCAGAAGGATCGCGGTAACTAAGCGTTAATCATCATGGAACGTACCATATCCAATAAGGTTCAGTTCCGTCTTTCCGATACACCGTTGTGTTGAGGTGTGTATGGAGGAATAAGCTAAGAGAGAATTCCATTCTCTTTTAAGTAATCAAGGAACATGGCACTCTAGTATTCACCACCACGATCAAATCTAAGTGTCTTAATACTTTTGCCGATTTTCTTTTCCACTTCATTCTTATATTCCCGGAATTTCTCAAAGGCCTCCGATTTATATTTCATTAAGAATACATATCCATACCTTGAGAAATCATCCGTAAAAGTAATGAAATAGGAATAACCACTTCTTGCATGTGTAGACATTGGACCATACACGTCGCTGTGTATGAGTCCCAAGAGCTCGCTCGCTCTTACCCCATGTCTAGTTAACGGAGTCTTTTTCATCTTTCCTTTGAGACATGATTGACAAGTTGCTTAGGACTGATATTCGAACGGATCCAAATATCTCTCTTTATGTAACTTTGTCAACCGTATTTCATTGGTATGACCCAGTCTACAATACCATAAGAAAGCCTGATTTAATTCTGGAGACTTTCATTTAAGTGTGTTTTGGACGTTGAAAGCCTTGTAGGGTTCCTAGGCACGCTAATGAGGTTTCACAAGGCATCAACCATGCCAATTTCAAATTTTACAGGTGCCGAGAAACCCTAATACGGATCGTTAACTAGAATTTTAGGCGAAAACTAAACTAGTTAACAACTTAACTACGAGTATACGGAAATACAACCTTTGTAGATCCGGTCCTCCACCTCCATAGCTCCGCAATGAAGTCTCCTCACTGTCCAAATGGAAACTCGGGCTCTAGCGTCGGCTTCATCGGAGAAATGGACGGGCAAGGTCGTCGGCTTCGTGCCGAAGATGATCTACGTCGAGGCATCACTAGATCAAGCTCCCACTTCACCAAGTCATGAAACTTGTGAAGAAAACACCCTATACTACTTGGCAAGAGGTAGAGGATGAAGAAATAGGAGGTGGGTTCACTTTAGAATTGGATTTCTCACTCAATTGCTCAAGTTGCCATTGATGAAGCAAGCTTCTTCTTGAAGAAGAAGAAGAAGATGATGAAAAATGTTATGATAAGTATATTTCAAAAAGAAAATAAAATGTATACTTATCATAATCCAACCATGGTCAAGTGTAGAGAATAAACTAAGGTTAGTTAAAGGGTTAGGGTTAAGCATGAAGACAAAATGGTCACTTAGTCAAAGATGCTTTGAAGCTTCAAGAAGCTTCAAGCAAAGAAGCCACCATTTTCTCTTTTCTTTTGCCAAAAATAAATAAATGAATAAA
The DNA here is from genome assembly GCA_030015575.1 of Agapanthus africanus. NCBI lineage: Eukaryota > Viridiplantae > Streptophyta > Magnoliopsida > Asparagales > Amaryllidaceae > Agapanthus > Agapanthus africanus. The sequence goes on from JASDDO010000001.1 coordinate 191,288,835, forward strand.
TAAGTGAAAACCCTAACCAATATACAACCATGGTTTAATCTTTACACAAACCCTAGTGAGCATGTATCATCAAACATGATACAATCAAGTGCACAAAAGTATATCACATATACAACTTGTGAACTTCAAGTGAGAAAATCTATTTAAAGTGAACCAATACTAGTTAATGCAAAGTAATATATCAAATATATAATTATACATTAAATCATTAAATCAACACTTGATTTAACGATCTGGTCATATCGCATATAACCGACTAGTATCCTATGTATCGGCTTACCGAATCAATCCTTGATTCGATAACTAGGTTATATCGCATACAACCTTTCGATACATTTATCGCGAGAATAGAATACGGTATCATATACAAGCATTATTCTCGGTCCCGCACATATCTCATATGCGCTCCTATTTCGTTTTGCTTGAGCCAGGAAACCTCTGTGTAGGACTCTAAAGACTCGTCAATACGCCGGCAGTAGATGATGATCATATCAAACACCCACAAGCCGCAAGCGGTCTGCTAAACGTAACGGCCACCCGGGTATTGAGCGATCATAAGATCGACGAGCAAGCCCGCTCACACTCCTGTGAATCCAACCAGTAACACTTACCGTACAGTCCGATCTCGTCGTCTGATATGTCGCATATCTCACCTAGGGGTGGTAAACGTCAGACCCCAATAGTTCGATAAGTCGTGTCGATATGAGGTCTATAACAATTCGAGAAACTACTGGTAACACTTACCAGTAAATCTCAGCAACCCTGGCCAGGGATTTCCGGTTATAGCCAATCGAACACAGCGCAACATCAACCCCCTATACCGGGAGAGACGAATCCCCTCCTATCGCTCATTGTCTCCATGTGATTCGGGACTGTACCCAAAAACCACCGTTTTTCACGCCCTCTTGGACGTGGTAAGGTGGAAATCAAAGCACAGTGGGAACCACACAAGACTCTATGACGATCTCGGGTCAACAGACTACTCTGTACCAGTGTCACCAGAGAACTGCCATCTGACGTAAGATATAATACCATCTGGGAGTTCTCGGCGAGTCCGTCCAGTGTACCCAGTCTCCACTGAGCATCCGTATATCATCTCTGATGTCAAACACCAATGAATATGGGATCATCCATCGCCCATCTGTATGGGTCGAGAAGGTATACGCTAGTCTACTCTGGTATATCGATGCCCCGTCTCGATACACCCACGACTAGGGACTTTGAAGGATTTACTTATAGACTATCTGTCCCCACTAGTATGATCTGCATCATAGTCCAGGTAGTCAAGTACACATCCTAAGGGCTTTACCAACATGTAACTGAGAGACAATCAATATACACGTTAAGGTAAAGTGCAACCAGATAGCATACTATCATGTCGAGCAAGAAAGTCCTCCCTATATATGTCCCAGCATCCACTACAATATACATCCTATGTACAGTAATGGCCTCTAGGGCATACATATAACTAACAATCTCCCACTTGCACTAGGGCCATCTGTAGCAGTGGTTGTAGTATCTCATACTCAACCATCCCATAAAGTCTCTCTCTGGGAATAGGCCTTCGTGAGTGGATCCGCCGTGTTGTTCTCTGAGTCTACTCTCCTAATCTCGATCCCCTAGAGATCAACCATCTCCATGATCAGGTGATGATGCCTCAGAATATGTCTGGATCACTGATGGGACGGACGTACCTTGGCATAAGCCACAACTCTATTGTCACACAATGGGAGGAACTAAGTTCATCTCATGAACTAATATACACCCAGACAGCCTCTTTGGTAGCATCTTAAGTAGCGATGTATCCAGCCTTAATCGTCTAGTATGCCACGGTATCGAGCTTGGAACTCTTCCAACATACCGTCACTTTACTGAGGGTAAAGACAATGCCTGTGACTGACATTCAGTCGTCTTTATCACCCTGGAACCCTTCCAGTGATTCTCCCCAGGATCGATTGATACCATCTCACTACAGCTAGTGAGTATTCTAACATCCATTTAGATCTATCTCATAGATCCAAAATCCAGGATTTAGTAGGTATCATTATGATCCTTTATGGAGAATCATTGTGATAAGCGGAGATTGACCGAGCGTAACATAGGAAACTCCTTCCCTATCAAGAGTATGTCATCCACGTACTCTACGAGGATCGCCACCATACTCCCTACTACCTTTTTGTTTATACAAGGTTCATCTACCATTTTGATGATGTCAAACTCTTTGACTACTACATCAAAACAGATGTTCCAACTCCGTGATACCTGCTTTATCCAATAAAGCATCTTGTAGACGTTTCCGCTGCTCCCACTGTCTACGAAGCCCTCTGGCTGTGTACTTATAGACGTTCTCTTCTAAAACATCATTTAAAAAAGCAGTCATGATACCCAACCGCCAGATATCGTAGTCATGGTATGTAGCCGTGGCAAGTAGGATCTGGATGGACTTAAGCATAGCCACTGAAAAAGGACTCATCATTATCCACGTCAGGTCGATGATGAAAAACTTTAACATGTCTAGCTTTGAAACTCTTAACTTTTCCAAGTACACCAAGTAATCTTCTCAAGATATACTTGCTTCTGATGGGGATTTAACCCTTCAGATATAGCAACCAAAGTCCATACTTTGTTGGTGTACACGGATTCTATCTCAGATCGCTAAGCATCCAGCCATTCTTACAGAGTCCCACTCCTGATAGCCAGCTCGAAACTAGTTGGGTCATCATCTCATGATGCAATCCTCGCTCCCACTGTCATAGAGTAACCGAAGTATCTCTCAGGTGGGTGAGGAACCTTACTAGATCGGCGGAGAGGCTGAGGTTCGTTGGTAACTATTGAATCCTTTGGTTCTTTCAAATCATCAGCCGTAGTTTGTATAGCTGGAACATTTCCAGTTCTACATCACAGACCTTGCCTCGAGCTTGTCCGGATTTTGCTTTCAGACATAGCCCGGACAACCCCAAATCTTAACCAACTTAAGAGATGGGCTCTTCCCTTATCATATCAAATATGAAATGGTAGGCAACGGATTTGATTTGAACCCTATTCAATAGATATGCAGCTTCTCAAGTACATAACTCCTAAAAAGGAAATAGGTAACTCAGTAGTACTCATCATAGAGCACACCTAATCACATAGGGTGTTATCGCTCCGCCCCGATATACCATCGTGCTATGGTGTATACGGAGGAGTAATGCTGAAAGTGTTAGTTATATGTATGCCCTAGAGGCCATTACTGTACATAGGATGTATATTGTAGTGGATGCTGGGACATATATAGGGAGGACTTTTTTGCTCGACATGATAGTATACTATCTGGTTGCTCTTTACCTTAACGTGTATACTGATTTTCTCTCTGTTACATGTTGGTAAAGCCCTTAGGATGTGTGCTTGACTACCTGGACTATGATGCGGATCATACTAGTGGGGACATGGTAGTCCATAAGTACATCCTTCAAAGTCCCTAGTCGAGGGTGTATCGAGACGGGGCATCGATATACCAGAGTAGACTAGCGTATACCTTCTCGACCCATACAGATGGGCGATGGATGATCCCATATCCATTGGTGTTTGACATCAGAGATGATATACGGGTGCTCAGTAGAGACTGGGTACACTGGACGGACTCGCCGAGAACTCCCAGATGGTATTATACCTCACGTCAGATGGCAGTTCTCTGGTGACACTGGTACAGAGTAGTCTGTTGACCCGAGATCGTCATAGAGTCTTGTGTGGTTCCCACTGTGCTTTGATTTCCATCTTACCACGTCCAAGAGGGCGTGCAAAACGGTGGTTTTTGGGTACAGTCCCGAGTCACATGGAGGCAATGAGCGATAGGAGGGGATTCGTCTCTCCCGGTATAGGGAGTTGATGTTGCGCTGTGTTCGATTGGCTATAACAGGAAATCCCTGGCCAGGATTGCTGAGATTTACTGGTAAGTGTTACCAGTAGTTTCTCGAATTGTTATAGACCTCATATCGACACGACTTATCGAGCTATTGGGGTCTGACGTTTACCACCCCTAGGCGAGATATGCGACATATCAGACGATCAGACCGGACTGTACGGTAGTGTTACTGGTCGGATTCACTAGAGTGTGAGCGGGCTTGCTCGTCGATCTTCAGATCGCTCAATACCCGGGTGGCCGTTACGTTTAGCAGACCGCTTACGGCTTGTGGGTGTTTGATATGATCATCACCTGCTGCCGGCGTATTGACGAGTCTTTAGAGTCCTGCACAGAGGTTTCCTGGCTCAAGCGAAACGAAATAGGAGCGCATATGAGATATGTGCGGGACCGAGAATAATGCGTGTATGTGATACCGTATTTCATTCTCGCGATGTATGTGTCGAATGGTTGTATGCGATATAACCTAGTTATCGAATCGAGGATTGATTCGATAAGCCGATACATTGGATACTAGTCGGTTATATGCGATATGACCGGATCGTTAAATCAAGTGTTGATTTAATGATTTAATGTATAATTATAGATTTGATATATTACTTTGCATTAACTAGTATCGGTTCACTTTAAATGGATTTTCTCACTCGGATGTGCGCATTGCATATGCGATATGATTTTGTGCACTTGCTTGTATCATGTTTGATGATACATGCCTTTTTGGTTAAGTGTATAGAATTAAACCATGGTTAACTTAATGATTAGGGTTTTGCTTTTTCATTTAATTATTTGTTTATTCATTTTGGATATTAATAAAAGCATAAAAGAAAAGCAAAATGGTTTCTTTATTTTATTTTCTTTCATGAAGCTTTTTGAAGCTTCATGAAGCTTTGACCAAAGTGACCACTTTGTCTTTATCTTTAACCCTAACCATTAATCTAACCTTAGTTAATTCTCTACACTTGACCATGGTAGATTATGATAAATATTCTATTATTTTCTATTTTCTAAATTAACTTATCATAACAATTTCTATCTTCTTCTTCCTTTCTTCACTTGAAGAAAGCAAGCCTCATCAATGGTGGATTGATGAAACAAGTGAGAAATCCAATTCTAAAGTCTACCCACTTCCTATTTCTTCATCCTCTACCTCTTGCCAAGTAGTAGAGTGTGTTTTCTTCACAAGTTTCTTGACTTGGTGAAGTCGGAGCTTGATTTAGCGATGCCTCGACGTAGATCATCTTCGGCATGGACATCGATGACCTAGCCTGTCCATTCTCCGATGAAGCCGACGCTAGAGCCCGGGACTTGTTATGGACAGCGAGGAGACTTCATTGCGGAGCTATGGAGGTGGAGCACCGGATCTACAAAGGTTGTATTTCCGATTCTTATAGTTAAGTGTTAACTAGTTACTTTGTTCGCCTAGTTTTCTAGCCAACGGTCCGTAGTCGGGTTTCTCGGCACCTAGATTTTTTGAAATTGGCATGGTTGATGCCTTGTGAGACCTCATTAGGATGCCCAGAAACCCTACAGCGGTATCAGAGCCTAGCTAGAGCCTTAGGCGAAGTCTAGACGGAGTTTGAAGTCCGAACGACCCGAAAACCCAAACCCAAATTTGCTCTCTGTCCTTTTTTCAAAAACTGGGATTTTTCCAAATTTAAAATTGCTAAAAAATTCAGCAGGGAAAAATAAGAATTACGGTGCAAAAAGTTTCTGGTGAACAGTGATTTGTGCGGCGGAACCGCGGCAGAAGCCTGGCTTCTGCGGCGGTTCCGCGGCCTTATGGTGACGTCAGCCCTTATGTTTTACACAGTAATTCCTCATAAATTATGCTGAGTTTTATGGGAATTTTTAAATTGATTCAAGAGTTGAATTTTTCTGCTGTGTTTTTGGGGATTCGGTGTTTCGATCGGAGTATCAAATTTTGTCTGTGTGGCTTTCCGGATAAATTTTAGAATATGTTAAAAAGTACGACCGGATATAAATACCCAATTTTTTCCCTTTCGGGAAATTTCCAAGTGTTGGATTTTTCCGTGGTTTAACGACGTTCTAAGTAGTGCAAGTAACGCGATGGACCCTCTAGAAGACAACAAACCTTAACTCGATTATGTGACCGTCTTGAACTGCCCTTTGAACCTTCGGGTTTGGGGCAGTACGGCGTGCCACATGTGAGGCGTTGGCTTGACCCTTTTACGGCTGGACCGTTGGTACTGAGGAACGAACGGAATGTTGTTAGACTTATTTCATGTGTTGAGCTGTATCGGGAAAACTTGGGTGTTCGATTGTTCGATCGAAAAGTTTAACATTTTCTGTTTATCTGGAATGGGATACAATAATTGGAATTCACAAAAGTTATGAGATAACTGAATGAATGTTATAAATCTAGCAATTTAGTCTCACTTGATCGGTTGCCACGGAATTTTGATGTGATCAAAAGTCCGTCGCAATCACGTAGCGTACGCGGATACTCGCCGGGTAAACTTAATAGACAGCCTCACTCCAAAGCCCCGACCAAGTGACTGTAGGAGAACCCCGTCGCCGAAAGCATCCGTTCGGGTGCTCGCGGTAGCGGTGTTCCGCCTTGGTGCACTTCGTCGACGGTATCGGGGGTGCGGCCGCCTACTGAAGTTTGCGACGAGTATTCGATCAGGATGTCGGGAATCTTGTTGAATTGCCCGACTTGATATTGAAAAGAGTTTTCGATTTTGAGACTAAAATGCGAGGTTTATAATTGTTAGGTATGCGATGTCTAAGTAATTCATTTGGTCAGGCATGCGATGTCTAAGGAGGTTGCGGATTCAAACTGTTGTAGTTTTACACTTTCTTTTCTATGACCGTAAGTGTAATATGTGATATCGCCGGTTTCGTTGCTATATGTCAACGACAATTGGGATGCGCATATTTACTTACGTTGATGACATGTGATGTTATGTGTTGCTGGATATGTTATACTGGATCGTCGTGTTTGAATAGCCGGGGGTTTTTATGTGAGATGAGTGTTTTTCATTTTTTCATTCATGTAAAAACTTGTATGTAATATTCTTTTATTGGGGCGCTTCCAGGTTGCGGAAGTTGTCACCTCTTGTATATTATTTACTTTTCCGCACTAGGATAGACCCAAGGAGGAGGGCACAAGTAACCGGGTTCTGGAGTCCAGTGGGAGACCAACTCGAGGAGTCGAGTCCGGGTCTCCTAACTCCAGAATTGGTAGGGTTGCTTGCCGCTGTCGTAGGGGTCTAGGGGTGTGGGTTTGGCTATTCATCACGACCGTGGAATCCGTGTTTTATACTGGCTCGTATTGAAAACACGGACGTCCTAGTATATCCAATATTTCATATGATTTTTCTGCTGCGATATCTGTGATGTGATCATGTGATGTTCTGTGATAGATACAGTATATAGTATATATGATATATTATATAGACGTTACTTATGTTTTACACCCGCGCTAGCCCTGCCCCGCTCTGTCGTTAGTTACCTAACCTAACGGTGCACGAGGGGACATCGAGGCGAATGCGGATGGCATAAGTGTACGTCGTATTTATCTGTGATGTTTAGGTACTTAAATGATGGGACTTCATTAATGTGATTAATGAAATAAAAGAAACCTAAGATGTTGTAGAATCGAATTTCAAAATAAAACAGGTAGCTACAGTTCTTGCTTTGCACAGCGGTATATGTGATATATCCTGCACCTTATTCGATGAGGAAAGGACCGAGATCCCTTCACCGGGAGTGTCTCCTTTAGCAATAACTGGCAGATGCTACACACTCGGTTTGTCTTTTGATTGCTTTTAAGAGTTTTTGCTTTGCACGGTGATATATATGATATATCCCGCACCTCATTCGACGAGGAAAGGACCGACGATCCCTTCACCGGGAGTGACTCCTTTAGCAAAACTAGAAAAGCCTCAAAAGCACTCCATTTCTAAAATCATTTGATTCTACAACGATATCAAGTTCATTACGCAATAGGTTTTCAGAAAAACCTGTCGTAGCCCTCCGTCATTTCAGATAAGTACTATTTAGTATTCGTGCTGCGGTTGTTTGGCATGCGTCAAGGCGTAGTGTACGGTAGCTAACTAGTGCTTATCTGCTAGCATACGATGCGATTGGATTAGGGTATTCGTACGGCGTTGTTTGGCATGCGTCAAGGGTCGTGCGGGTGGGTTTAATTCAATCAAGAAATGTACGGGTTGAACTTGACTAGCAGACTATGGGTTGTTTGGCATGCGTCAAGGTCATAGCGAGCTAGGGGCAAAATATTATCGGGAATTTCAAGTGTTGAAATTTGCAATGAGATTGCATACCTTCTATGAGATAGTTGGATCCCGATACCCGCTGCGAGTAAGAGTTACTCCTGGGAGAGTTTTATACATTACAATTAGCCGATCAAGTAGGTGTCTAGAAAGGTGTCAACGGGGTTACGCCTCTGGGAAAACGAGGTTTACATTAATTAGGTTCGTGCGAAAGCACGGGGGACCTCCCTCAAAGTACCGACACTGGCCTGGCTGAAAGATTGGCGAACTTGTAGTATGTAATTAATCCAGGCTAGTCTTTTCTTTTAGGGTTTGAAGGAAGATTTGATAAAAAGCAGTGGGAGCCATCCTGATTAGATAAAATAATAACCAATCTATTCTTGCAAGAGCGCACGCTGAGTGTTTTCTTCTCTCTCTCTCCAGGTAGCGACCATATCACGCCTTAATCAAGATAATAATACGGAATATTGACCGAACCCGCTTGTTATACTGAGCTGGGGAACGTTGGTCCCGCTCCAACTTATAATTGTTATAAGACAGAGCAGGAAATTGGGGATTACCAGAATTCCCGTGCCGCCCAAACGAAGAGAGTGCATGCTGATGCATCATCTTCGGGTGTGTTCGTTACAAAGAACTGTTTCTCTGTATCCTCTACGTCCTGGGTATGTGATACCATATCAGGATCCCAGATATGTAATCTGTTACATAGGGCTACAGATAGGTAGAGAACTGAGAACGGGTGATAAGTTTCATGAGGCAGAAAACGGGGCAAGAGTTGCAGCCAAGTCTGTTGGTCACTGTCACCCTGTATTACAATACATTGATTCTGAACGAATGTTATTAGATACCGAACCTGATATACAAAATCATATCTGTCTCTTTATTAGTAAAGAAACGGTAAAATTTTGTATTGTTGGATAATGTTTTGAACATTTCCTATATCAAAAGTTATCGGTTCAGGCACGTTATCTAAAAGCATTGATCTTCTAAATCAAATTACAGTTCTTAGTATATGGAACACACATAAGAGGAAGAGTTCAGAAATGAACGAATTCTTCTTGAGGCATTGTAGACTAGGTCAGATCAATGTGACCCGACTAACTAGAGTTACATATAGATGCATATTTAAATCAGTTTGAATTTACATCTTGTGAAACTCGCCAGTCATGTCACAAAGATAAGATGACCATAACTCCGTTTACTGGAAACAGAGAAAGAGTTAGTAAACTCTTGGGACTGATACATGATGATGTATGTAAGGTCTCCTGTCTACACATGCCAGGACTGGTTCTTTATACTTCATTACGTTCTCTGATGATCTCTCAAGATTCAGACATATGTTCCTGTTGAAACATAAGTCCGAACCTTTTGAGATATTCACAGAATATAAGTTAGAAGTAGAGAACCAGAATACGGGTAAAAGTATTATGTCCTTTGATGAGATCAAGGAGGAGAATACTTGAGCACGAAAATCCTGGACTATTCTAAAGGAGAATGAGATTCTCTCTCAGCATTACTCCTCTGTATACACCATAGCACGATGGTATATCGGGGCGGAGCAATCACACCCTATATGATATGGTGTGCTCTATGATGAGTACTACTGAGTTTCCTATTTTCCTTTTGGGAGTTATGCGCTTGTGAAGCTGCATACCTATTGAAAAGGGTTCTAATCAAATCAGATGCCTACCGCTTCATATGTGATATGGAATGGGAAGAGCCCATTTCTTCAGTTAGTTAAGATTTGGGGTTGTCCGGCCTATGTCTGAAAAGCAAAATCCGGACAAGCTCGAGGCAAGGTAAGTTATGTAGAACTGGAAAGGTTCCAGCTATACAAATCACATCAGATGATTTGGTAGAACCAGAGGATTCAGTAGATACCAACGAACCTCAGCCTCTCCGCCGATCTAGTAGGGTTCCTCACCCATCTGAGAGATACTTCTGTTTCTCTATGACAGTGGGAGCAAGGATTGCATCATGAGATGATGACCCAACTAGTTTCGAGCAGGCCATCGAGAGTAAGACTCTGTAAGAATGGCTGGATGTTTAGCGATCTGAGATGGAATCCTTATACACCAACAAAGTATGGACTTTAGTTGCTATATCTGAAGGGTTAAATCCCCATCAGGAGCAAGTATATCTTGAGAAGATTACTTGGTGTAGATGGAAAAGTTGAGACTTTCAAAGCTAGACTTGTTAAAGGTCTACATCATTGACCAGGTATGGATAATGATGAAACCTTTTCAAGTAGCTATGCTTAAGTCCATCCGGATCCTACTTGCCACGGCTACGTACCATGACTACGATCTCTGGTGGTTGGGTGTCTTGACTGCTTTTCTAAATGATGTTTTAGAAGAGGACGTCTATAAGTACACAGCCAGAGGGCTTCGTAAACAGTGGGAGCAGCGGAAACGTGTGCAAGATGTTTTATCTGATAAAGCAGGCATCGCGGAGTTGGAACGTCTGTTTTGATGTGTTAGTCAAAGAGTTTGACATCATCAAAATGGTAGATGAACCTTGTATAAACAAAAAGGTAGTAGGGAGTATGGTGGCGATCCTCGTAGAGTACGTGGATGACATACTCTTGATAGGGAAGAAGTTTCCTATGCTACGCTCGATCAATCTCCGCTTATCACAATGATTTTCCATATAGGATCAAAGTGATACCTACTAAATCCTGGATTTTGGATCTATGAGATAGATCTAATTGGATGTTAGGAATCTCACTAGTAGTAGTAAGATGGTATCAATTGATCCTGGGGAGAATCACTGGAAGTGTTCCAGGGTGATAAAGACTACTGAATGTCAGTCGCAGGCATTGTCTTAACCCTCAGTAAAGGGACGGTATGTTGGAAGAGTTCCAAGCTAGATACCGTGGCATACTAGACGATAAAGGCTTAATACATCGCTATTTAAGATGCTACCAAAGAGGCTGTTTGAGTATATATTGGTTCATAAGATGAACCATGTTCCTCCCATTGTGTGACAATGGAGTTGTGGCTTATGCCAAGGAACGTCCGTCCCATCAGTGATCCAGACATATTCTAAGGCAGTATCACCTGATCATGGAGATGGTTGATCTCCAAGGGATCAAGGTTAGGAGAGTAGACTCAGAGGACAAACACAGCGGATCCACTCACGAAAGGCCTTTTCCCAGAGAGAGACTTTTATGGGATGGTTGTGTATGAGATACTGCAACCACTGCTACAGATGGCCCTAGTGCAAGTGGGAGATTGTCAGTTATATGTATGCCCTAGAGGCCATTACTGTACAATGGATGTATATTGTAGTGGATGCTGGGACATATATAGGGAGGACTTTCTTGCTCGACATGATAGTATACTATCTGGTTGCTCTTTACCTTAACGTGTATACTGATTGTCTCTCTGTTACATGTTGGTAAAGCCCTTAGGATGTGTGTTTGACTACCTGGACTATGATGCGGATCATACTAGTGGGGACATGGTAGTCCATAAGTACATCCTTCAAAGTCCCTAGTCGAGGGTGTATCGAGACGGGGCATCGATATACCAGAGTAGACTAGCGTATACCTTCTCGACCCATACAGATGGGCGATGGATGATCCCATATCCATTGGTGTTTGACATCAGAGATGATATACGGGTGCTCAATAGAGACTGGGTACACTGGACGGACTCGCCGAGAACTCCCAGATGGTATTATACCTCACGTCAGATGGCAGTTCTCTGGTGACACTGGTACAGAGTAGTCTGTTGACCCGAGATCGTCATAGAGTCTTGTGTGGTTCCCACTGTGCTTTGATTTCCATCTTACCACGTCAAAGAGGGCGTGCAAAACGGTGGTTTTTGGGTACATTCCCGAGTCACATGGAGGCAATGAGCGATAGGAGGGGATTCGTCTCTCCCGGTATAGGGAGTTGATGTTGCGCTGTGTTCGATTGGCTATAACAGGAAATCCCTGGCCAGGGTTGCTGAGATTTACTGGTAAGTGTTACCAGTAGTTTCTCGAATTGTTATAGACCTCATATCGACACGACTTATCGAACTATTGGGGTCTGACGTTTACCACCCCTAGGCGAGATATGCGACATATCAGACGATCAGACCGGACTGTACGGTAGTGTTACTGGTCGGATTCACTGGAGTGTGAGCGGGCTTGCTCGTCGATCTTCAGATCGCTCAATACCCGGGTGGCCGTTACGTTTAGCAGACCGCTTGCGGCTTGTGGGTGTTTGATATGATCATCACCTGCTGCCGGCGTATTGGCGAGTCTTTAGAGTCCTACACAGAGGTTTCCTGGCTCAAGCGAAACGAAATAGGAGCGCATATGAGATATGTGCGGGACCGAGAATAATGCGTGTATGTGATACCGTATTTCATTCTCGCGATGTATGTGTCGAATGGTTGTATACGATATAACCTAGTTATCGAATCGAGGATTGATTCGATAAGCCGATACATTGGATACTAGTCGGTTATATGCGATATGACCGGATCTTTAAATCAAGTGTTGATTTAATGATTTAATGTATAATTATATATTTGATATATTACTTTGCATTAACTAGTATCGGTTCACTTTAAATGGATTTTCTCACTCAGATGTGCACATTGCATATGCGATATGATTTTGTGCACTTGCTTGTATCTTGTTTGATGATACATGCCTTTTTGGTTAAGTGTATAGAATTAAACCATGGTTAACTTAATGATTAGGGTTTTGCTTTTTCATTTAATTATTTGTTTATTCATTTTGGATATTAATAAAAGCATAAAAGAAAAGCAAAATGGTTTCTTTATTTTATTTTCTTTCATGAAGCTTTTTGAAGCTTCATGAAGCTTTGACCAAAGTGACCACTTTGTCTTTATCTTTAACCCTAACCATTAATCTAACCTTAGTTAATTCTCTACACTTGACCATGGTAGATTATGATAAGTATTCTATTATTTTCTAATTTCTAAATTAACTTATCATAACAATTTCTATCTTCTTCTTCCTTTCTTCACTTGAAGAAAGCAAGCCTCATCAATGGTGGATTGATGAAACAAGTGAGAAATCCAATTCTAAAGTCTACCCACTTCCTATTTCTTCATCCTCTACCTCTTGCCAAGTAGTAGAGTGTGTTTTCTTCACAAGTTTCTTGACTTGGTGAAGTCGGAGCTTGATTTAGCGATGCCTCGACGTAGATCATCTTCGGCATGGACATCGATGACCTAGCCTGTCCATTCTCCGATGAAGCCGACGCTAGAGCCCGGGACGTGTTATGGACAGCGAGGAGACTTCATTGCGGAGCTATGGAGGTGGAGCACCGGATCTACCAAGGTTGTATTTCCGATTCTTATAGTTAAGTGTTAACTAGTTACTTTGTTCGCATAGTTTTCTAGCCAACGGTCCGTAGTCGGGTTTCTCGGCACCTAGATTTTTTGAAATTGGCATGGTTGATGCCTTGTGAGACCTCATTAGGATGCCCAGGAACCCTACAGAAAGAGAATCTCATTCTCCTTTAGAAAAGTCCAAGAATTTCGTGCTCAAGTATTCTCCTCCTTGATCTCATCAAAGGACATAATACTTATACCCGTATTTTGGTTCTCTACTTCTAACTTATAATCTGTGAATATCTCAAAAGGTTCGGACTTGTGTTTCAACAGGAACATACGTCTGAATCAAAAGAGATCGTCAGAGAATTTAATGAAGTACAAAGAACCGGTCTTGGCATTTGTAGACAGGGGACTTTACATACATCAACATGTATCAATCCCAAGAGTTCACTAACTCTTTCTCTGTTTCCAGTAAACAGAGCTATGCTCATCTTATCTCTGTGACATGACTGGCAAGTTTCACAAGATGTAAATTCAAACTGATTTAAATATGCATCTACATGTAACTTCAGCTTGTCGGGTCACATTGATATAACCTAGTCTACAATGCCTCAAGTAGGATTCGTTCATTTCTGAACTCTTCCTCTTGTGTGTGTTCCGTACACTAAAGAACTGTAGTTTGATTTAGAACATTAATGCTTTTAGATAACGTGCCTGAACCGATCAACTTTTGATATAGGAAATGTTCAAAACATTATCCATCAATACAAAATTTTATCATTCTTTACTTCTAAAGAGACTGATATGATTTTGTATATCAGGTTCGGTATCTAATAACATTCGTTCAGAATCAATGTACTGATAATACAGGGTGACAGTGACCAACAGACTTGGCTGCAACACTTGCCCCGTTTTCTGTCTCATGAAACTTATCACCCGTTCTCAGTTCTCTACCTAGCTGTAGCCCTATGTAATAGATTACATATTTGGGATCCTGATCTGGTATCACATACCCAGGACGTAGAGGATATAGAGAAACAGTTCTTTGTAACGAACACACCCGAAGATGATGCATCAGCATGCACTCTCTTCGTTTGGGCGGTACGGGAAATCTGGTATTCCCCAATTTCCTGCTCTGTCTTATAACAATTATAAGTTGGAGCGGGACCAACGTTCCCCAGCTCTGTATAACAAGCTGGATCGGTCAATATTCCGTATTATTATCTTGATTAAGGCGTGATATGGTCGCTACCTGGAGAGAGAGAGAAGAAAACACTCAGCGTGCGCTCTTGCAAGAATAGATTGGTTATTATTTTATCTAATCAGGATGGCTCCCACTGTTTTTATCAAATCTTCCTTCAAACCCTAAAAGGAAAGACTAGCCGGGATTAATTACACACTACAAGTTCGCCAATCTTTCAGCCAGGCCAGTGTCGGTACTTTGAGGGAGGTCCCCCGTGCTTTCGCACGAACCTAATTAATGTAAACCTCGTTTTCCCAGAGGCGTAACCTCGTTAACACCTTTCTAGACACCTACTTGATCGGCTAATTGTAATGTATAAAACTCTCCCAGGAGTAACTCTTACTCGCAGCGGGTATCTGGATCCAACTATCTCATAGAAGGTATGCAATCTTATTGCAAATTTCAACACTTGAAATTCCCGATAATATTTTGCCCCAAACGATCTATGACCTTGACAAGGTCAACAAACCATAGACCGCAAGTCAAGTTCAACCCGTCATTTCTTGATTGAATCAAACCCACCCGCACGACCCTTGACAAGGTCAACAAGGTCGCACGACTACCCTAACCCAATCTGCATCATATGCATAAGCAGATAAATACTGGTTAGCTACCGCACACTGCGCCTTGACAAGGTCAACAAACGCAGCACGAATACTAAACAGGACTTATCTAAAATGACGGAGGGCTACGACAGGTTTTTCTGAAAACCTATTGCGTAATGAACTTGATATCGTTGTAGAATCAAATGAATTTTGAAATGGAGTGTTTTTGAGGCTTTTCTAGTTTTGCTAAAGGAGTCACTCCCGGTGAAGGGATCGTCGGTCCTTTCCTCATCGAATAAGGTGCAGGATATATCATATATATCACTGTGCAAAGCAAAAACTCTTAAAAGCAATCAAAAGACAAACCGAGTGTGTAGCATCTGCCAGTTATTGCTAAAGGAGTCACTCCTTGTGAAGGGATCTCGGTCCTTTCCTCATCGAATAAGGTGCAGGATATATCATATATACCGCTGTGCAAAGCAAGAACTGTAGCTATCCCTTTTTATTTTGAAATTCGATTCTACAACATCTTAGGTTTCTTTTTATTTCATTAATCACATTAATGAAGTCCCATCATTTAAATTACCTAAACATCACAGATAAATACGACGTACACTTAT
Source organism: Agapanthus africanus (assembly GCA_030015575.1). NCBI lineage: Eukaryota > Viridiplantae > Streptophyta > Magnoliopsida > Asparagales > Amaryllidaceae > Agapanthus > Agapanthus africanus. Next base: position 191,304,700 of record JASDDO010000001.1, read on the forward strand.
GCCATCCGCATTCGCCTCGATGTCCCCTCGTGCACCGTTAGGTTAGGTAACTAACGGCAGAGCGGGGCAGGGCTAGCACGGGTGTAAAACATAAGTAACGCCTATATAATATATCATATATACTATATACAGTATCCATCACAGAACATATCACATGATCACATCACAGATATCGCAGCAGAAGAATCATATGAAATATTGGATATACTAGGACGTCCGTGTTTTCAATACGAGCCAGTATAAAACACGGATTCCACAGTCGCGATGAATAGCCAAACCCACACCCCTAGACCCCTACGAGAGCGGCAAGCAACCCTACCAATTCTAGGGTTAGGAGACCCGGACTCGACTCCTCGAGATGGTCTCCCACTGGACCCTAAAACCCGGTTACTTGTGCTCCCCTCCTTGGGTCTATCCTAGTGCGGAAAGTAAATAATATACAAAGGGTGACATCTTCCGCAACCTGGAAGTGCCCCAATAAAAGAATATTACATACAAGTTTTTACATGAATGAAAATGAAAAACACTCATCTCACATAAAAACCCCCGGCTATTCAATCACGACGATCTAATATAACATATCCAGCAACACATAACATCACATGTCATCAACGTAAGTAAATATGCGCATCCCAATTGTCGTTGACATATAGCAACGAAACCGGCGATATCACATATTACACTTACGGTCACAGAAAAGAAAGTGTAAAACTACAACAGTTGGAATCCGCATCCTCTTTAGACATCGCATGCCTAATCGAATGAAATACTTAGACATCACATGTCTAACAATTATAAACCCCGCATTTTAGTCTCATTTATCGAAAACTCTTTTCAATATCAAGTCGGGCAATTCAACAAGATTCCCGACATCCTGATCGAATGCTCGTCGCAAACTTTAGTAGACGGCCGCACCCCCGACGCCGTCGACGAAGTGCACCAAGACGGAACACCGCTACCGCGAGCACCCGAACGGATGCTTTCGGCGACGGGGTTCTCCTACAGTCACTTGGTCGGGGCTAAGGGGTGTAGCTGTCTATTAAGTTTACCCGGCGAGTATCCGCGTACGCTACGTGATTGCGACGGACTTTTGATCGCATCAAAATTTCGTGCCAACCGATCAAGTGAGACTAAACTGCTATGTTTATAACATTCATTCAGTTATCTCATAACTTCTTGTGAATTCCAATTATTGTATCACATTCCGAATAAGATAGAAAATGTTAAACTTTCCGATCGAACAATCGAACACCCAAGTTTTCCCGAAACAGCTCAACTCATGAAATAAGTTCAAAGACATTCACTTCGTGCCTCAGTACCAACGGTCCAGCCGTAGAAGGGTCAAACCAACACCTCACATGTGGCACGCCGTACTGCCCCAAACCCGAAGGTTCAAAGGGCAGTTCAAGACGGTCACATAATCGAGTTAAGGTTTGTTGTCTTCTAGAGGGACCATCGCGTTACTTGCACTACTTAGAACGTCTTTAAACCTCGGAAAAATCCAACACTTGGAAATTTTCCGGCAGGGGAAAAGTGGGGTATTTATATCCGGTCGAACTTTTTAACATATTCAAAAATTATCCGGAAAGCCACATAGACAAAGTCTGATAATCCGATCGAATCATCGAACTCCCAAAACACCCCAGAAAATTCAACTCTTGAAAAAAAATATTAAAAATTCCCATAAAACTCAGCATTTAAATAAAGGAGTTACTGTGCAAAAATGGTTGACTGAAGAGACTAAATGGGCGCGGAACCCCCGCAATAGGCGGATAATGCCGCGGATCCGCCGCGCTTTAGACAGATCATTAGGTAATTTTTGCACCGTAATTCTTAGAATTTCCTGCTGAATTTTTTAAGCATTTTTAATTTGTAAAAAACCACTTTTCAGAAAAAGTCCTGAGAGGGTTAAAAGTTAGGGTTTCGGGGTTCGATCGGGTTTCTAATATCGTCTACGCATCGCCTAAGGCTCTAGCTAGGCTCTGATTCCACTGTAGGGTTCCTAGGCATGCTAATGAGGTTTCACAAGGCATCAACCATGCTAATTTCAAATTTTACGAGTGCCGAGAAAACCTAATACGGATCGTTAACTAGAATTTTAGGCGAAAACTAAACTAGTTAACAACTTAACTACGAGTATACGGAAATACAATCTTTGTAGATCCGGTCCTCCACCTCCATAGCTCCGCAATGAAGTCTCCTCGCTGTCCAAATGGAAACTCGGGCTCTAGCGTCGGCTTCATCGGAGAAATGGGCGGGCAAGGTCGTCGGCTTCGTGCCGAAGATGATCTACGTCGAGGCATCACTAGATCAAGCTCCCACTTCACCAAGTCATAAAACTTGTGAAGAAAACACCTTATACTACTTGGCAAGAGGTAGAGGATGAAGAAATAGGAGGTGGGTTCACTTTAGAATTGGATTTCTCACTCAATTGCTCAAGTTGCCATTGATGAAGCAAGCTTCTTCTTGAAGAAGAAGAAGAAGAAGATGAAAAATGTTATGATAAGTATATTTCAAAAAGAAAATAAAATGTATACTTATCATAATCCAACCATGGTCAAGTGTAGAGAATAAACTAAGGTTAGTTAAAGGGTTAGGGTTAAGCATGAAGACAAAATGGTCACTTAGTCAAAGATGCTTTGAAGCTTCAAGAAGCTTCAAGCAAAGAAAGCCACCATTTTCTCTTTTCTATTGCCAAAAATAAATAAATAAATAATTGAATAAATAATTGAAAACCCTAACCAATATACAACCATGGTTTAATCTTTACACAAACCCTAGTGAGCATGTATCATCAAACATGATACAATCAAGTGCACAAAAGTATATCACATATACAACTTGTGAACTTCAAGTGAGAAAATCCATTTAAAGTGAACCAATACTAGTTAATGCAAAGTAATATATCAAATATATAATTATACATTAAATCATTAAATCAACACTTGATTTAACGATCCGGTCATATCGCATATAACCGACTAGTATCCTATGTATCGGCTTACCGAATCAATCCTTGATTCGATAAATAGGTTATATCGCATACAACCTTTTGATACATTTATCGCGAGAATAGAATACGGTATCACATACAAGCATTATTCTCGGTCCCGCACATATCTCATATGCGCTCCTATTTCGTTTTGCTTGAGCCAGGAAACCTCTGTGTAGGACTTTAAAGACTCGTCAATACGCCGGCAGTAGATGATGATCATATCAAACACCCACAAGCCGCAAGCGGTCTGCTAAACGTAACGGCCACCCGGGTATTGAGCGATCATAAGATCGACGAGCAAACCCGCTCACACTCCTGTGAATCCAATCAGTAACACTTACCGTACAGTCCGGTCTCGTCGTCTGATATGTCGCATATCTCACCTAGGGGTGGTAAACGTCAGACCCCAATAGTTCGATAAGTCGTGTCGATATGAGGTCTATAACAATTCGAGAAACTACTGGTAACACTTACCAGTAAATCTCAGCAACCCTGGCCAGGGATTTCCGGTTATAGCCAATCGAACACAGCGCAACATCAACCCCCTATACCGGGAGAGACGAATCCCCTCCTATCGCTCATTGTCTCCATGTGATTCGGGACTGTACCCAAAAACCACCATTTTGCACGCCCTCTTGGACGTGGTAAGGTGGAAAATCAAAGCACAGTGGGAACCATACAAGACTCTATGACGATCTCGGGTCAACAGACTACTCTGTACCAGTGTCACCAGAGAACTGCCATCTGACGTAAGGTATAATACCATCTGGGAGTTATCGGCGAGTCCGTCCAGTGTACCCAGTCTCTACTGAGCACCCGTATATCATCTCTGATGTCAAACACCAATGAATATGGGATCATCCATCGCCCATCTGTATGGGTCGAGAAGGTATACGCTAGTCTACTCTGGTATATCGATGCCCCGTCTCGATACACCCACGACTAGGGACTTTGAAGGATGTACTTATAGACTATCTGTCCCCACTAGTATGATCTGCATCATAGTCCAGGTAGTCAAGTACACATCCTAAGGGCTTTACCAACATGTAACTGAGAGACAATCAGTATACACGTTAAGGTAAAGTGCAACCAGATAGCATACTATCATGTCAAGCAAGAAAGTCCTCCCTATATATGTCACAGCATCCACTACAATATATATCCTATGTACAGTAATGGCCTCTAGGGCATACATATAACTAACAAGCATGTGCTTGATTTAATACGTATATACCATTATCTAGTGTACCCGACCCAATCAAAGCTTGATTTAGGCGGATGTTGACAACATCGCTTACAAATGTAAAATCATAACCTTCTTTAGAAAGTAAATACAGATATGATATTACAGGTCAGACTAGGTATACACAAACAGTCACGCAAAATCAAAATCTGGCCATTTGTCAATCCTAGGTGATATTCCCTTACGGATACAGCGTCCATGCTCATTCTGTTAGAAACCCAGAGAGTCATATCACCTGTCTTGATAACTCTACGGTTTCTTAAAGCCTGTAATGAGTTATAGATATGAGATATTGATCCGGTATCTAGTACCCAGGAATTAGAGTTAATTGACAGACAGTTTTCAATCATAAACACACCCGAACCCGAATCCACAACGTGCTTCGAATCCTGGTTTCTGGCTTTTCAAGCCATGCAGTCCTTCTACCAATGCCCTATCCATGACAATAGAAACATTCCTCCTTCCCTAATGTTAGCCTTGAAACTTTTTTCCTGTCCTTTCCCTCTATCTTACTGACACCGCCTATCGTCTTGGTAGGGGCCTTCTTCTTCTCTCCCTTGGCTTTGGCCCTGGATCTAAAAGAGGAAGATTCTCTAATAAGGAGAGCGGGTGCCCCCCTGGATTCCTTCAGGGTGCCCTCAGCGCTCCTCAACATGTTGAGGAGTTCTGAAAGTGAAACATCTTTCCCTTGAATGTTGAAATTCAAGATAAACTGGGCGTAGGTGGAGGGGAGCGACTGTAGAATCAAGTCAATAAATAACTCGTTCTCCAACGTGGTCCCTAGGTCCTTGAGCTCTTTAATATATATAATCATCGTAAAGACGTTGTCCCCTATAGATGATCTGACAGCCAACCTCGCCTGAATCTGTCACGACCCGAAATATTAACTCGTGACCGGCACTTAAATCACGCCACGTCAAAAGGCGTAACGTAATTCAAGTAAGCCGAAACTCAGAAATCTAAATCATTTTTAAGAAAATAAAAGAGGTGAAGTTTTGAAAATAAGGTATGATGAAATCAAAAGTTTTCCTAAATACATAAACAATGGAACATAAAAATGCAAGTGGGTGTTACTAGTTGAAAACATGTTTTGACTTTTAAAAAATTTGGGCAGCAACTCCTTTGTATTTTTTGATCCCAAAACCACAATACAAGATAATATAAAGGCATCCCCAAGCGGGAGCTTGCTTTTCGCCAATCAGCGGATTCACAACCACGCAAAGTATAAATATAAGTATACGACGCCCAACGGCGAAGTTCATCATAAAAGATAAAGAAATAAGCAAGACATCAAAACCACAACTAGCGGAATACCCCTCGCTCTAAGTCTCGCAACCACAAGTCTCACTAAGTCTCATTACTTATACAAATACTAGTTTGATTGATAGAGTTGACTAGATAAAATATGAATAATAAATACAAGAAGGGTACAATCTAAAATGTACCATCTACCAAATCAATCACCCGAATGCAACTGTGTGCCAGCGATACCGCTACTGATCCATCCGGTCAACCTGCAAGAACTGTGGCACAACGGGAGTGAGTTGCAAACTCGTGAGTAGAAAAATATCAACAGGTAGAAATCGAATAAACAACGACTCCTAGGTCAACTGTATCATAAGGGTAATACTATGATATCTAGGGTGACCGTAACGGCATATGTGCCAACAATATACTCAATGTCTATATGCAAGCGGATATCATCCAATCATATAATCAATGCCAGTATGCATATGGATCTCATCCACGCGTCAACCCGTGACACAACAACAACAAGCATATCTCAATGTGTATAATCGGGTTTCACATGCCACTCTCAGAACTGAAAAAACAAATGGTGGACGCACTGAAATATCATATCAAAAGAAACCGGGTTTTTAAAAACAATACATACTTTCTTTTGAAATAACCACAGTTCTCAAATCTAGAAATCTCATGAAAACAGCATATCTCAATGTGTATAATCATAAAGCATGATGTATGCGACATATAACAGAAATGTAAGTATATCCATATATCATGCAACATGGAACAGTAATATGCACATATCAAGAGAAAAACCGCTCTTTCAAATGAATCCAGTTTTAAAATATATTCTGCGGTTCCCAATTTCCCCAAAGACAAATGCAACATCGTATAAAGATGCATATGTAACTATAGCAAGTAAATTATGTAAGGAGTCATATCATAATGCAGCAATTCAACTGTATGGTGACATGGCAATTATCATGATGAAGTGTGTGAGCCGGCCAATCTATGTAAGTGTAACATACATATCATCGATAATGGTGTAGGTGTACTAGCACAGATATATGAAATGCAATGTGAGTGACATGAGCGTAGAATAAAGTAAATCGTATGAAAATGCTGACAGGTATACGTATCTAACATGTCCGAGTCGGGGAATCTATCAATCGGCATCCAGCCTCACAACATCACGTACGGTATAATCTATCGTACAGCAATCCTCTAGTCAAGGGTATGGATCAATCATCATAAACTCATCAAGAACGGTAAATCATCATACGGCGGCATTAAACGATTAGTGATCCTATCAACCTATATGAAAATGAGGGTACGGACCTAACGTCATGTACGGTCTATCATACATGATTCACCACACTATATACATCTATATACCTATATCCCAGGTCACATCCATAAAAATCTCATATCGGGAAATCGGCAAAGGTATCAATTGTTAGTTGTATGTATGCCCTAGAGGCTAGTACTGTACAGATGATGTATATTATATTGGATGCTTGGACAAATATAGAGAGGACTTTCTTGCTCGATATGATAGTATGCTATCTGGTTGCTCTTTATCTTAACATATATACTTGTCTCTTGATACTGTCTTATAGTTACATGTTGGTAAAGCCCTTAGGATGTGTACTTGACTACCTGGACTATGATGCGGATCATACTAGTCCCTAGACGTGGGTGTATCGAGACGGGGCATCGATATACCAGTGTAGACTAGCGTATACGCTTCTCGACCCATGAGATGGGCGATGGATGATCCCATATCCATTGGTGTTTGACATCAGAGATGGTATACGGGTGCTCAGTGGAGACTGGGTACACTGGACGGACTCGCCGAGAACTCCCAGTTGGTATTATACCTCATGTCAGATGGCAGTTCTCTGGTAACACTTGTGCAGGTTAGTCTGTAGACCCGAGATCATCATAGAGTCTTGTGTGATTCCCACTGTGCTTTGATTTCCACCTTACCACGTCCATGAGGGCGTGCAAAATGGTGGTTTTTGGGTACAGTCCCGAGTCACATGGAGGCAATGAGCGATAGGAGGGGTTTCGTCTCTCCCGGTATTGGGGGTTGATGTTGCGCTGTGCTCGATTGACCGTAACAGGGAAGTCCCTGGCCAGGGCTGATTTAGAGATTTACTGGTAAGTGTTACCAGTAGTTTCTCGACCCGTTATGGGCCTCACATCGGCACGACTTATCAGTTATTAGGGTATGACGTTTACCATCCCTAGACTTGATATGCGACATATCAGACGAGGAGACCGGACTGTACGGGAAGAGGTACCGGCAGGCTTTTACAGGAGTTGGAGCGGGCTTGCTTGATGATCTTCTGATCGCTCAATAACCGGGTAGCCATTTCGTCCAGCTAGTACCGCTGACGGCTTATGGGTGTTTGATGTGATCATCACCTACTGCCGGCGTATTGTCGAGTCTTTAGAGTCCTACATAGAGGTTTTACTGGCTCAGGCAAAACGAAATAAGGGCGCATATGTGATATGTGCGGGACCGAGAATAATGCGTGTATGTGATACCGTATTCTATTCTCGCGATTTTATGTATCGGTCGGTTATATATGATATAGCCGGGTTATCGAATCAAGTGTTGATTCGATAAGTCGATACATTGGATGTTAGTCGGTTATATGTGATGTGACCGGATTATTAAGTCAAGTGTTGATTTAATAATTTATTGTATAATTGTATATTTGATATACTAGTTTACATTAACTAACACGTGTTCACTTAGGGTTTTTTCTCACATGTACACAACTTTAATATATATGTGATATATATTAAAATGTGTTATCTTTTTGTATCATGGTTGATGATACATCATCCATGGGTGTATGAGACTTACACTATGCTAATTTTTAGCTTGGGTTTTAATATTTAAAGTAATTACAAAATCAAGTGGAGGATTAAAAAATGCATGAAGCTTGTGGAAGCTTGTGGATGCATTGACTAATTCCACTTGAGTTTGTTTTTACTATGGATATTTATTAACCCAACTATAACAATTAGCCATGGGTTAAGTCTCTACAAGAGTTAGTAAATGATACTCACTCACCATGGTTAGCTTACACACTTGATCATTATCCTCATCTCTTTCTTTTGTTCATCTTCTTCATTATTCAAAAGAAAAGCTTGCTAGGGTTTGATCCAAAGTGAGAAATATTGTGAGAAATAAAAATCCAAAGAGAACCCACTTCCTATTTCTCCATCCTCTACTAAACTAGCACTTTAGTATAGGGTGTTTGCTTCACTAATTCTCAAGTTAGTGAAGTAGGAGCATGAGTCGGAATTCCCTCGACGTAGATCATCTTCAGCCTCGGAGACTTCAAGCAAGGACGCGTCTTTCACCTCGTGAAGCCATGCAAGGGTCCGGGAGAACCACGATCGCAGCGAAGGGACTTCAACAAGGAGCTAAAGAAGTGAAGGACCTATCTACAAAGGTTGTATTTCGTATTCACTTAGTCGTAAAGTTGTTTACTTGCTATTTGATTCGTCTAATCTCTAGTATACGATCTTGCTTAGGGTTGTTCGGCACATAAAAATTTAATTTTGGCATGGTCGATACTTTGTAGAGCCTTGTTAGTGTGCTTAGTAACCCTACAATGGTATCAGAGCCTAGCTAGAGCATTAGGCGATGTGTTAACGAAGTTAAAACTCCGAACGAACCCGAATACGTCAAAATTAACCCCTCTCTGGAAATTTTTTCAAAACTGTGTTTTTTCTGAATTAAAAATACCTAAAAAATCAGCAGGGTTTTCTAAGAATTAACACAAAGTTCGAGACTCCAATTCCGTACGGCCGCAGCGGAACCGCGGTCCCACCCCACTTCAGGCGGCGGTTCCTCGGCAGATAAAATGAATTGGGGCCAGATCTCTGTGCAGTAATATCCACAACCATACCTGCATCTTTCTGGGTATTTTTATTATGACTCAAGTGTTGAGTATTTTGGGGTTTATTTTGTAATCGTCGAATCGATCGGAGAATTTGATTTTGTTTTGGTATTCCGGATAATTTAGAAAGTACTAAAATGTTCGAACGGATATCATTAACTCAATTTTTCCCGACACAAAAAACATTCAAGTGTTGAATTTTTCTCGGGTTTAATTCTTTCGGAAAAACGTGCATGTGACGCGATGGACCTCTAGAAGACAGCAAACCTTAACTCGATTATGTGACCGTCTTGAACTGCCTTTTGAACCTTAGGGTTTGGGGCAGTACGGCGTGCCACATGTGAGGCGTTGGCTTGACCCTTCTACGGCTGGACCGTTGCTACTGTGATGTATTCTGGAATTTTTGAACTCAGCTCAAGTGTTGAGCTATTATGGAAATCTTGGGTATTTGATTATTCGATCGGAAAGTTTAATACTGTCTATTTATCTGCAATGTGATACAATATGTGGAATTCATACAGTTAGGCATGAAATGCGAAATATGTGATACTTCGGATTTACGATGTCTAAAGAGATTGTGGATTCCAAATGTTGTAGTTTTACACTTTCTTTTCTGCGACCGTAAGTGTAATATGTGATATCGCTGGTTTCGTTGCTATATTTCAACGACAATTGGGATGCGCATATTTACTTATGTTGATGACATGTGATGTTATGTGTTGCTGGATATGTTATATTGGATCGTCGCGTTCTGAATAGCCGGGGGGTTTTATGTGAGATGAGGGTTTTTATTTTCATTCATGTAAAATTAAATGTATGTAATATTCTTTTAATGGGGCACTTCCGGGATGAGGTTGATGTCTCCATTTGTATATTATTTACTTTTCCGCACTAGGATAGACCCAAGGAGGAGAGCACAAGTAACCGGGTTCTGGAGTCCAGTGGGAGACCAACTCGAGGAGTCGAGTCCGGGTCTCCTAATTCTAGAATTAGAAGGGTTGCTTGCCGCTCTCGTAGGGGTTTAGGGGTGTGGGTTTGGCTGTTCATCGCGATCGTGGAATCCGTGTTTTATAGAGTCTCAAAATAAAACATGGACGTCCTAGTATATCCAATATTTCATATGTTTCTTCTGCTGTGATATCTGTGATGTGATCATTTGATGTGCTGTGATAAATACTATATAAAGTATATATGATATATTATATAGACGTTACTTATGTTTTACACCCGCGCTAGCCCTGTCCTGCTCTGCCGTTAGTTACCTAACCTAACGTTGCACGAGGGGACATCGAGGCGAATGCGGATGGCATAAGTGTACGTCATATTTATCTGTGATGTTTAGGTGACTTAAATGATGGGACTTCATTAATGTGATTAATGAAAAGAAAAGAAACCTAAAAGATGTTGTAGAATCAAATTTTCAAAAAAAAGGGTAGCTACAGTTTTGCTTTGCATAGCGGTATATATGATATACCCTGCACCTTATTCGATGAGGAAAGAGCCGTGATCCCTTCACCGGGAGTGACCACTTTAGCAAAACTGGCAGATGCTACAATACTCGATTTGACTTTTGACTGCTATTGGAGTTTTGCTTTGCATAGCGATATATATGATATATCCTGCACCTTATTTGATGAGGAAAGAGCCGAGATCCCTTCACCGGGAGTGACCTCTTTAGCAAAACTAATGAAAGCCTCAAAATCACTCCATTTCAAAATTTCACTCGATTCTACGACGATATCAAGTTCATTATGCAATAGGTTTTCAGAAAAACCTGTCGTAGCCCTCTGTCATTTCAGATAAGTCCTGCTTAGTATTCGTGCTGTGTTTGTTGACCTTGTCAAGGCGCAGTGTGTGGTAGCTGACCAGTGTTTATCTGCTTATGCATATGGTGCAGATTGGATTAGGGTAGTCGTACGGCCTTGTTAACCTTATCAAGGGTCGTGCGGGTGGGTTTAATTCAATCAAGAAATGACGGGATGAACTTGACTTACGGTCTATGGTTTGTTGACCTTGTCAAGGTCATAGATCGTTAGGGGCAAAATATTATCGGGAAATTCAAGTGTTGAGATTTGCAATGAGATTGCATACCTTCTATGAGATAGTTGGATCCCGATACCCACTGCGAGTAATTGTTACTCCTGGGAGAATTTTACATAGGACAATTAGCCAATCAAGTAGGTGTCTAGAAAGGTGTCAACGGGGTTACGCCTCTGGAAAAACGAGGTTTAGTTTAATTAGGTCCGTGCGAAAGCACGGGGAACCTCCCTCAAAGTACCGACACTGGCCTGGCTGAAAGATTGGCGAAGTTGTAGGGTGTAATTAATCCCGGCTTGTCTTTCCTTTTAGGGTTTGAAGGAAGATTTGATTAAAAACAGTGGGAGCCATCCTGATTAGATAAAATAATAACCAATCTGATCTTGCAAGAGCATACGCTAAAGTGCTTTCTTCTCTCTCTCTCCAGGTAGCGACCATTTCATGCCTTAATCAAGATAATAATATGGATGTATTGGCCGAACCCCCATGTTATACTGTGCTGGGGAACGTTGGTTCCGTTCTTTCTTATAAGAGTTAGAGGACTGAACAGGATATAGGGGAATACCAGGGTTCTTATGCCACCCGTGTGAAGAAAGTACATGTTGATGCATTTTCTTCGGGTGTGTTCGTTACGGAGAACTGTTTCTCCATTTGCTCTACATCCTATGTATTAGATACCGGGTCAGGATCCCATATATGTAATCAGTTACATGGGCTTAGGAAAGGTAGAGAACTTGGAGAAGGTGATAAAGACATAAGGGTTGGAAATGGTGCAATTGTTGCAGCTAAAACCGTCGGGGAATATCATCTTGTATTGCCAACTGGTAATACATTGGTTCTGAACGAATGTTATTACATGCCGAACCTGATATGCAACATTATATCGGTTTCTTTACTAAGTAAAGAGGGATATAATTTTGTATTACAGGATAATGTTATGAACATTTTCCTTAACCAAAAGTTGGTTGGAACAGGCACGTTGTGCAATGGCATTTATGTTCTAAATCAATCAACAGTCCTGAGCATAACAAACACACACAAGAGGAAGAGTTCAGAACTGAACGAATCCTTCTTGTGGCATTGTAGACTGGGGCACATCAATGCGACACGACTAGCTAAGTTGCATAAGGATGGATATTTAAATCCTTTTGAATTTTCATCTTATGATACTTGCCAGTCATGTCTCAAAGGCAAGATGACCAAAACTCCGTTTACGGGACACGGAGAAAGAGTTACCGAACTCTTGGGACTGGTACATAGTGATGTATGCGGTCCCATGTCTACACATGCCAGGGATGGTTCTTCGTACTTCATTACATTCACTGACGATCTCCCTAGATTCGGATATGTGTTCCTGATGAAACACAAATCAGAAGCTTTTGAGAAATTTAGAGAATATAAACAAGAAGTCGAGAACCAAACCGGAAAAAGTATTAAAATCCTTCGATCTGATCGAGGAGGTGAATACACCACAGCACAACGGAAAAAGTATTAAAATCCTTGAGCAATGAATTCCTGGACTTCCTAAAAGAGAATGGGATTCTCTCTCAGCTGACTCTTCCATATACACCACAGCACAACGGTGTATCGGAACGGAGGAACCGCACCCTATTAGATATGGTGCGCTCTATGATGAGCACAACTGAGTTACCTATTTTCTTCTGGGGGTATGCACTGGAGACAGCAGCATATCTATTGAATCAAGTTCCATCTAAATCTGTACCTACCACAACATATGAGATATGGAGTGGGAAGAGACCATATCTTAAACGAGTTAAGATGTGGGGTTGTCCGGCCTATGTCAAAAGACAAAATCCGGACAAACTCGAGGCACGGTCAGTTCTTTGCAAGTTTGTGGGATATCCAAAGAATTCATATGGGTATTTTTTCGACCACGGTGAGGAACAAAAGGTGTTTGTTGCTCAACATACCACCTTTTTGGAAAAGGAATTTCTTGTAAAAGAAATTAGTGGAAAAGTGGTAGAGCTGGAAGAGGTTCCAGATACACAAACTGCAACTGAAGATTTAATGGAACCGGAGGATTCGATAGTTCCCAATGAACCCCAGCCACTCTGTCGATCTAGTAGGGTTCCTCGCCCACCTGAGAGATACTACGGTTTTCTCATGGATGGTGGGAGCGAGGATTGCATCATGGTTGATGATGACCCAACTAGCTTCGAGCAGGCCATCACGAGTGGAGACTCAGTGAAATGGCTGGATGCAATGCGGTCCGAGATGGAATCCATGTACACCAACAAAGTATGGACTTTGGAAGTTGCTCCTGAAGGGGTAAAACCCATTGGGAGCAAGTGGATCTTCAAGAAAAAACTTGGTGTAGATGGGTAAGTGGAGACTTTCAAAGCTAGACTTGTTGCAAAGGGTTTTCGTCAAAGACCAGGTGTGGACTATGACGAAACCTTTTCTCTAGTGGCTATGCTTAAATCCATCCGGATCATGCTTGCCATCGCTGCATATCATGACTACGAAATCTGGCAAATGGATGTTAAGACCGCCTTTCTAAACGGTGATTTAGAAGAGTGCGTGTACATGACTCAGCCAGAGGGCTTCGTAGATAGTGGGAGCAGCGGGAAGGTGTGCAAGCTGCTTAAATCCATTTATGGATTAAAGCAAGCATCGCGGAGTTGGAACATCTGCTTTGACGTCGTTATCAAAGTGTTTGATTTCGTCAAAAACGTAGATGAACCTTGTATCTACAAAAAGGTGGCAGAGAGTAAGGTTGTCTTCCTCGTATTGTATGTGGAAGACATACTCTTAATAGGAAATGACATTCCTATGCTGCAATCGGTCAAGCTCTTCTTATCATAAAGATTCTCAATGAAAGATCTTGGTGATGCCTCCTGCATATTGGGAATTATGATCTATAGAGATAGATCTAAAAGGATATTGGGATTGTCCCAATCCAGGTACATTGACACCATACTAAAGAGGTTTAGTATGGAAGAATCCAAGCATGGGAACTTACCCACGATATCTGGAGTCACTCTCTCCAAAGAGATGTCTCCCAAGACTGATTTGGAGAAAGCTCGCATGCAAGGGATACCCTATGCTTCGGCTGTAGGCTCTATCATGTACGCGATGCTTTGTACCAGACCCGATGTAGCATACTCACTAAGTGTAGTGAGTAGGTATCAAGCTGATCCTGGAGAGAGTCACTGGACAGCTGTGAAGAGCATTCTCAAGTACTTACGAAGGACTAAAGAGATGCTCTTGGTGTATGGTATCGGAGAACTCCAAGTAGAGTCCTTTACCGATTCGAGCTTCCAGAGTGATAAGGACGACTCTAAGTCGCAGTCGGGATTTGTCTTTACCCTTTACGGAGGGGCGGTTAGCTGGAAGAGTTCTAAGCAAGAAACCGTGGCGACTCGATGATAGAGGCTGAATACATCGCTGCCAACGATGCTGCCAAAGAGGCTGTCTGGATCAAGAAGTTCATTACTGAACTTGGTGTGGTTCCATCCATTGAGCATCAAATACCTTTGTATTGCGATAACAATGGAGCGGTGGCTTTGGCCAAGGAACCCAGGTCCCATCAGCGATCCAGGCATATTCTGAGGCGGTATCACCTAATCCGGGAGATAGTAGATCGCCGGGAGATCGAGGTCAGGAGGGTTGACACGAAGAACAACACAGCGGATCTACTCACGAAGGCCATACCCCAGATACAGTTCGAGAGACTCTTCGGGATGCTAGGTATGCGATACTAAAGCAGCTGGCCCTAGTGCAAGTGGGAGATTGTTAGTTGTATGTATGCCCTAGAAGCCAGTATTGTACAGATGATGTATATTATACTGGATGCTTGGACATATATAGAGAGGACATTCTTGCTCGATATGATAGTATGCTATCTGGTTGCTCTTTATCTTAACATGTATACTTGTCTCTTGATACTGTCTTATAGTTACATGTTGGTAAAGCCCTTAGGATGTATACTTGACTACCTGGACTATGATGCGGATCATACTAGTGGGGACATGGTAGTCCATAAGTACATCCTTCAAGGTCCCTAGTCGTGGGTGTATCAAGACGGGGAATCGATATACCAGTGTAGACTAGCGTATACGCTTCTCGACCCATGAGATGGGCGATGGATGATCCCATATCCATTGGTGTTTGACATCAGAGATGGTATACGGGTGCTCATTGGATACTGGGTATACTGGACGGACTCGCCGAGAACTCCCAGTTGGTATTATACCTCACATCAGATGGCAGTTCTTTGGTAACACTTGTGCAGGTTAGTGTGTAGACCCGAGATCGTCATAGAGTCATGTGTGATTCCTACTGTGCTATGATTTCCACCTTACCACGTCCATGAGGGCATGCAAAACGGTGGTTTTTGGGTACAGTCCCGAGTCACATGGAGGCAATGAGCGATAGGAGGGGCTTCGTCTCTCCCGGTATTGGGGGTTGATGTTGCGCTGTGCTCGATTGGCCGTAACAGGGAAGTCACTGGCCAGGGCTGATTTAGAGATTTACTGGTAAGTGTTACCAGTAGTTTCTCGACCCGTTATGGGCCTCACATCGGCACGACTTATCAGTTATTGGGGTCTGACGTTTACCACCCATAGACTTGATATGCGACATATCAGACGAGAAGACCGGACTGTACGGGAAGTGTTACCGGCAGGCTTTTACAGGAGTTGGAGCGGTCTTCCTTGCTGATCTTCCGATCGCTCAATACCCGGGTAGCCGTTACGTCCAGCTAGTACCGCTGACGGCTTGTGGGTGTTTGATGTGATCATCACCTACTGCCCGCGTATTGTCGAGTCTTTAGAGTCCTACATAGAGGTTTTACTGGCTCAGGCAAAACGAAATAGGGGCGCATATGTGATATGTGCGGGACCGAGAATAATGCGTGTATGTGACCCCGTATTCTATTCTCGCGACTTTATGTATCGGTCGGTTATATATGATATAGCCAGGTTGTCGAATCAAGTGTTGATTCGATAAGTCGATACATTGGATGTTAGTCGGTTATATATGATATGACCGGATTATTAAGTCAAGTGTTGATTTAATAATTTATTGTATAATTCTATATTTGATATACTAGTTTACATTAACTAACACATGTTCACTTATGGTTTTTTCTCACATGTACACAACTTTAATATATATGTGATATATATTAAAATGTGTTATCTTTTTGTATCATGGTTGATGATGCATCATCCATGGGTGCATGAGACTTACACTATGCTAATTTTTAGTTTGGGTTTTAATATTTAAAGTAATTCCAAAATCAAGTGGAGGATTAAAAAATGCATGAAGCTTGTGGAAGCTTGGGGATGCATTGACTAATTCCACTTGAGTTTGTTTTTACTATGGATATTTATTAACCCAACCATAACAATTAGCCATGGGTTAAGTCTCTACAAGAGTTAGTATATGATACTCACTCACCATGGTTAGCTTACACACTTGATCATTATCCTCATCTCTTTCTTTTGTTCATCTTCTTCATTGTTCAAAAGAAAAGCTTGCTAGGGTTTGATCCAAAGTGAGAAATATTGTGAGAAATAAAAATCAAAAGAGAACCCATTTCCTATTTCTCCATCCTCTACTAGACTATCACTTTAGTATAGGGTGTTTGCTTCACTAATCAAGTTAGTGATGTAGCAGCTTGAGTCGGAATTCCCTCGACGTAGATCATGTTTGGCCTCGGAGACTTCAAGCAAGGACGCGTCTTTCGCTTCGTGAAGCCATGCAAGGGTCCGAGAGAACCACGATCGCAGCGAAGGGACTTCAACAAGGAGCTAAAGAAGTGAAGGACCGATCTACAAAGGTTGTATTTCGTATTCACTTAGTCGTAAAGTTGTTTACTTGCTATTTGATTCGCCTAATCTCTAGTATACGATCTTGCTTAGGGTTGTTCGGCACATAAAAATTTAATTTTGGCATGGTCGATGCTTTGTAGAGACTTGTTAGTGTGCCTAGTAACCCTACATTAATCGTCTCAATCGACTCGCATCCGTATACCAGCATATCAATCAATTCATCATATCACAGCATATACTCTTTTCCATCACATTAGTATCTCATATCAAGTCATCTTACATATACATTCTACCTTATTAATTTAGTTTCAGGCTACTCTAAAACTCATACTTAATCTAGTGCAACTAGATATCTATACGTCGTGATTCACATTCACTTTTTCATATCCCTAAAGCTTTCATCTCATCTCTCAATATACATATTCCATCATTCATATCATCTATAACTATCTTTCTATCCCTATCCATAGTTTTCTAATCTACATTTTCTTAACCATATTCTATGAATCGGTTTCCATCAAAAACTTGTAAAGGTGCTATACGCCATCCATCCGACTTACCCCGTAGATATAGATCTACTCACCTTTATCTTTTCTTGCCGAAGTTAATAACGACATGCTCCATCACCTCGGAATCCACACGAAGGTACCTACCATAATACACAATCATAAATGCTATTAAAACTCGAGTCGGAAAACCAATACGGCACACAGTTTGCTCATAGGTTAAAATCTATAGCCTCGCATGCAAAACACAACCAAATAACCCTCGTCGTTGACGTTCAAATGCCACACGACGGAATTCAAATTAAACTAAAACCCAAGAATTCATAATTGCAAAACTCGAAAACAGCACCATAGGAAAACCACTCCCAGATTTCACCCTAGGCCAGACTAGAACATTTTCCATATTGGGTTGCTTTATATATAACCAAACAAGTCCACTCACCAAAAATCACCAACATTCACCCAAATGTGGCCGCAATTTGCGGCCACAACCAATAAATCTGCGGCCGGGCTGAGGGTATTGGGTCTCAGGTTCAGGGGTTGCCTCAAAGTTGCCTGCACGTCTTATGGTCATGGGAACTTATTTTGTAGTGGTCTCGGGTCATCCCAGATTCCGATATACCCTCACAAAATCTCTATTTAACCAATGTCGGAAAGTTCTAAGTTCGTGTTTTGGTTCTAATCTTATATCTAGGCTAGTAAAAACATCATTAAGGTCTAAGTAAACACCCACTACTGGTTATAGGTCCACAAAATCACCCAACCCTTCTCTTGAATTTTTCTAAACATCACATACCCTAACCAATCACATTCTAAACTAATCAAGAATACAAGAAAACTCAAATTAAACTGATTGGAAGAAGCTATACCTCATTTAGGCAACTCAAGAAAAACTCAAGCTCCTCAAAGTCATCAAAATCTAACTTTTCTTGGTCCAATGTGTTGAGGAAAAAGAGGGGATCAAATTTTGTGAAGAGAGTATAGGGTCTTGGTGAATATTTTGAGATGATTTCTTGGGGTAGAGGTGAGGGGAGATGAGGAGGAAGGAGATGAAGAAAAACAATGGGGTGGAGTTATGGTGGCTGCCCTTTCTCTCTCCTACCCTCACTCTCTCTTGTTCTTACCTTCCTCTCTCTCCAATCTTTCTCTTTCTTTACCCTTTTCTCTTTTCTTTTCTTTTTAAAACCAAACCACATAATACCCCAAAACAACACAATAAACAATATGTAATCAAAATGCAACATGACGTGGTGCACTAGCCACGGAACACTGTAGAAATACGGATTTGGCCTAATCGCGATTAGCAGTGCACTAATCGTTTTTTTTATCCAAACTGCATATAATTGATTTTAGAAAATGCCAGATCCTTTAAATATATTTTTAAATGAATAAATCATTTTAATCTCCAATTATTTCATAAATATTAGTATGTATTTATACCTATTTACGAAAACCCCAATTTCACAAATGGAGCAGTTTTCGCGAAATATATTATTTTAATATTAAATTCCCAAAAATAATATTTTATATTTTCCGAAATGTTACAATCTTCCCCCCTTAAATAAATTCGATCCCCAAATTTAAATTTAAACCCCCAAATACTAAAACATTTGAATACTCAACTCAAATCGAAGGGGCTCCGAAATCACGGAAGATACAGAAATACCACAGCGGATCGTGTGTGCCTGAAAAAGAGTACAAAACTCAAAATCGAACTCCGTCAAGCGTCACGCAAATCGTCGGATTTGCACGCGTATCCTCGGAGTTACAATTGGGATACTGATCTCGAAATCCACTACCGAAACCCAATATGCACAAGTCAAACACTATAATACGTGTATAGTACGCACCCATCTTCAAAAACTAACTAAACACATGCAAAATATTTTTTGAATCGCCGTGTGATGCGTAACTCATGGCACAAGTGACGAACGCTCATTTGTAAAGTAGTAAATATACCTATATACGTTTTTGCTCAAACTATACGTTCCGTCCTTTTAAAATACCCCAAAAGGTTTTCCTTTGTAAACGTTCGTATCGCTCACGGACACGTAGGAAAATAGCGAGACTATAGATCCTTTTTGAAAACCTTTTGTTAAGCCTTTTAATGCATGCAAAGTGCTCAGGTACTGTCCTCAGATCAGTCATGCCCGTCTACTACGTAACATAGTGCCCATCATGAAAACAAGGTGCTCAAAAGCAAAATAAGCCTCAAAAGGCGTATCCAACAATCACGTGCGACTGGTGCGCATGGAAATCAAATCCAAATACGAGTGCCACCATATGCACAAAATCAAAACTAAGTGCAACGGGTGTGCATGAAAGCATCTGTCAAGTGCAACGGGTGTTCACGACAACAACATCTAGTGCATCTATAGTGCATGAAAATCTCAATTCAGTGCACCTAACATGCAAGAATGAAAATCACAATCGAGTGCATCCGGTGTGCACAAAACCACATCTCATATCATGCACCCAACATGCGCAAAAATCCAAATCAAGTGCATCCATCACGCACGAATCAAATCGAAATCAAGTGCATCCCACATGCACGAATAAAATCTAAGTCAAGTGCATCCAGTGCACGAATACAAATACGGTGCAACCCATGCATGAAAACTCATCAATAACGCAAATGCGTATATAGAAACAACACCGAGTGTACCAAGGTGTATGAAATCAAAAACATGTGCAACTATGTGCACAAAATCCGTATCAATGCACTGCAAACATATATGAGCTATACCGAGTGTAAAAATCAAACCGAATGCATACCATACGCACAAAATCAACTCAACTATATGAAATCCACTAAATCATAAACACGTGCATCCAAGACACAAAATCGACATCAAGTGCATGTTAGTTATATGTATGCCCTAGAGGCCATTACTGTACATAGGATGTATATTGTAGTGGATGCTGGGACATATATAGGAAGGACTTTCTCGCTCGACATGATAGTACGCTATCTGGTTGCTCTTTATCTTAACATGTATACTTTCTGTCTCTCTGATTACATGTTGATAAAGCCCATAGGATCTGTACTTGACTACCTGGACTATGATGCGGATCATACTAGTGGGGACATGGTAGTCCATGAGTACATCCTTGAAATGTTCCTAGTCGAGGGAATATTGAGACGGGGCATCGATATTCCAGAGTAGACTAGCGCATATCTTCTCGACCCATGCGATGGGCGATGGATGATCCCATATCCATTGGTGTTTGACATCGAAGATGGTATGCGGGTGCTCAGTGGAGACTGGGTACACTGAACGGACTCGCCGAGAACTCCCAGATGGTATTATACCTCACGTCAGATGGCAGTTCTCTGGTGACACTGGTACAGCTTAGTCTGTTGACCCGAGATCGTCATAGAGTCTTGTGTGTCTCCCACTGTGCTTTGATTTCCACCCTACCACGGCTCTACTGAGTTGTGCAAACAGGTGGTTTTTGGGTACAGTCCCGATTCACATGGAGGCAATGAGCGATAGGAGGGGATTCGTCTCTCCCGGTATTGGGGGTTGATGTTGTGCAATGCTCGACTGGCCATAACAGGAAATCCCTGGCCAGGGTTGCAGTGATATACTGGTAAGTGTTATCGGTAGTTTCACGAATGTTATGGACCCTACGTCGGCATAACTTATCGAGCTATTGGGGTCTGACGTTTACCACCCCTAGGCGAGATATGCGACATATCAGACGAACAGACCGGACTATACGGTAGTGTTACTGGTCGGATTCGCAGGAGTGTGAGCGGGCTTGCTCGTCGATCTTCTGATCGCTCAATACCCGGGTGGCCGTTACGTTTGGCAGACCGCTTGCGGCTTGTGGGTGCATGATATGATCATCATCTGCTACCGGCGTATTGACGAGTCTTTAGAGTCCTACACAGAGGTTTCCTGGTTCAAGCGAAACGAAATAGGAGTGCATATGAGATATGTGCGGGACCGAGAATAATGCGTGTATGTGATACCGTGTTTGATTCTCGCGATCAATGTATCGAATGGTTATATGCGATATAACCTAGTTATCGAATCAAGGATTGATTCGATAAGCCGACACATTGGATACTAGCCGGTTATATGCGATATGACCGGATCGTTAAATCAAGTGTTGATTTAATGATTTAATACATAATTATATATTTGATATATTACTTTGCATTAACTAGTATCGGTTCACTTTAAATGGATTTTCTCACGCGGATGTGCACATTGTATATTCGATATAGTTTTGTGCACATGATTGTATCATGTTTGATGATACATTCTTGCTTGGTTTTGTGTAAAGTGTTAAACCATGGTTAATTGGTGATTAGGGTTTCTTTTTCATTTACTTAATCATTTATTTATTCCTTTTATTTATTTTGGAAAAAGGAAAGATAAAGAGATAAGAATGGTTGCTAGATTTGTTTTTATTTGAAAGCTTCTTGAAGCTTTGACCTTAGTCCACCATTCTTGTCTTTTATCTAACCCTAACCACTATCTAACCTAAGTTAAGTCTCTACACTAAACCATGGTCAATGATATGATAAGTATTGTATTTTATTTTCTATTTTAGTTTAAGTTATCATATCATCTTCTTCTTCTTCATCTTCTTCTTCCATGGATGTAGCTTGCTACTCCAATGGCAAGTGTTGAAAAAGTGTGAGAAATCCAAAACTAAAGTTTACCCACTTCCTATTTCTTCATCCTCTATCTATTGCCAAGTAGTATAGGGTGTTTCCTTCACAAGTTTTCCAAGCTTGATGAAGTTGGAGCTTGTTCTTGCGATATCTCGACGTAGATCATCTTCGGCATTGAACCGACGATCAAGCTCGCCCATTCTTCGATGATACCGATACTTGAGTTCCGGATTCATTTTGGACAGCCGAGGGGACTTTGTTGCGGAGCCGTGGAGGTGGTGGACCGGATCTACAAAGGTTGTATGTCCGTTCCCTTAGTTAAATTGTTAACTAGTTTATGTTTCGCCTAAATATTTAGTAAACGATCCGTAGTCGGGTTTGTAGGCACCCGTAAAATTTTATTTGTGCATGTTTGATCACTTGTGAGACCTCACTAGAGTGCCTAGGAACCCTACAGTGGTATCAGAGCCTAGCTAGAGCCTTAGGCGAAGTCCAGACGCGATTTGAAGTCCGATCGAACCGAAACCCTACCCGGAAAATTGCTCTCTGTTCAATTTTTAAAATCTGGTCTTTTTCCATATTAAAAATGTTCAGAAAAATAAGCAGGTGAATATATGAGGTACTGTGAAACTCGTGCCCATAACTCCTTCATACTGCCGCGCTTCCGCGGCACGAGCAAGCCTCGTGCGGCGGTTGCGCGGCGGTACGGCCTGTTTGTTCAGTGATTTTTGCACAGTATCTCATAATCATAAGTGCTGGTATTCCTGGGTATTTTTAATATTTATTCCAGAGTAGAATTTTTCTGAGTTGATTTGGGGCTTCGGTATTTCGATCGGGGTATCAAATTTTGTCTGTGTGGCTTTCCGGATAAATTTTAGAATATGTTAAAAAGTTCGACCGGATATAAATACCCAACTTTTCCCCTGTCGGGAAATTTCCAAGTGTTGGATTTTTCCGTAGTTTAACGACGTTCTAAGTAGTGCAAGTAACGCGATGGTCCCTCTAGAAGACACAAACCTTAACTCGATTATGTGACCGTCTTGAACTGCCCTTTGAACCTTCGGGTTTGGGGCAGTACGGCGTGCCACATGTGAGGCGTTGGCTTGACCCTTCTACAGCTGGATCGTTGGTACTGAGGTACGAACGGAATGTTGTTAGACTTGTTTCATGTGTTGATCATTTTCGGGAAAACTTGGGTGTTCGAATGTTCGATCGAAAAGTTTAACATTTTCTGTTTATCTGGAATGGGATACAATAATTGGAATTCACAATGAGTTATATGATAACTAAATGAATGTTATAAACATAGCAGTTTAGTCTCACTTGATCAGTTGCCACGGAATTTTGATGTGATCAAAAGTCCGTCGCAATCACGTAGCGTACGCGGATACTCGCCGGGTAAACTTAATAGACAGCCTCACTCCATAGCCCCGACCAAGTGACTGTAGGAGAACCCCGTCGCCGAAAGCATCCGTCCGGGTGCTCGCGGTAGCGGTGTTCCGCCTTGGTGCACTTTGTCGACGGTATCAGGGGTGCGGCCGCCTACTGAAGTTTGCGACGAGTATTCGATCAAAATGTCGGGAATGTTATAAAATTGCCCGACTTAATATTGAAAAGTGTTTTCGATAATGAGACTGAAATGCGGGGTTTATAATTGTTAGGCATGCGATGTCTAAATAATTCATTTGGTCAGGCATGCGATGTCTGAAGAGATTGCGGATTCCAACTGTTGTAGTTTTACACTTTCTTTTCTGTGACCGTAAGTGTAATATGTGATATCGCCGGTTTCGTTGCTATATGTCAACGACAATTGGGATGCGCATATTTACTTACGTTGATGTCATGTGATGTTATTTGTTGCTGGATATGTTATATTGGATCGTCGTGTTTGAATAGCCGGGGGTTTTTATGTGAGATGAGTGTTTTTCATTTTCATTCATGTAAAAACTTGTATGTAATATTCTTTTATTGGGGCGCTTCCAGGTTGCGGAAGTAGTAACCGTTTGTATATTATTTACTTTTCCGCACTAGGATAGACCCAAGGAGGGGAGCACAAGTAACCGGGTTCTGGGGTCCAGTGGGAGACCAACTCGAGGAGTCGAGTCCGGGTTTCCTAACCCTAGAATTGGCAGGGTTGCTTGCCGCTCTCGTAGGGGTCTAGGGGTGTGGGATTGGCTATTCATCACGACCGTGGAATCCGTGTTTTATACTGGCTCGTATTGAAAACACGGACGTCCTAGTATATCCAATATTTCATATGTTTCTTCTGCTGTGTTTTATCTGTGATCATGCGATGTTCTGTGTTCTGTGACAGGTATTATATATAGTATATATGATATATTATATAGACGTTGCTTATGTTTTACACCCGCGCTAGCCCTGCCTCGCTCTGGCGTTAGTTACCTAACCTAACGGTGCAGACGGGACATCGAGGCGAATGCGGATGGCATAAGTGTACGTCATATCTATCTGTGATATTTAGGTAATATAAATGATGGGATATTCATTAATGAGATTAATGAAAGAAAATAAACCTAATTGATGTTGTGGAATCGAATTTTAAAATAAAACAGGTAGCTACAGTTCTTGCTTTGCATCGCGGTGTTCATTATAGAACATCCTGCACCTTATTCGATGAGGAAAGGACCGAGATCCCTTCACCGGGAGTGACTCCTTTAGCAATAACTGACAGATGCTACAACCCTCGGTTTGTCTTTGATCGCTTCTATAGTTTCCGCTTTGCACAGTGATATATATGATATATCCCGCACCTCATTCGACGAGGAAAGGGCCGACGATCCCTTCACCGGGAGTGACCCCTTTAGCAAAACTAGAAAAGCTTCAAAAACATTCCATTTAAAAACCATTTGATTCCGCAACGAGATCAAGTTCAAAGCGTTAAAGGTTTTCACAAAAACCAGCCGCAACCCTCCGTCATTTTAGGAAGTAGAGTACTTAGTATTCGTGCTGTGTTTGTTGACCATAGTCAAGGCACAGTGTACGGTAGCTAAGTGATGTCTTCCTACACCGCATATGATGCGATTAGTTAGGACAGTCGCGTGACTTTGTTGACCTTAGTTAAGGGTCATGTGGGTGGGTCTAATTAATCACGAAATGACGGGTAGAACTTGACTAGTACTTATGATTTGTTGACCATAGTTAAGGTCATAGGTGCTAGGGATAAAAACCTTTATCGGGAGTTTCAAGTGTTGAAACTTGCAATGAGATTGCATACCTTCTATGTGATAGTTGGATCCCGATACCCGCTGCGAGTAAGAGTTACTCCTGGGAGAGTTTTATACATTACAATTAGCCAATCAAGTAGGTGTCTAGAAAGGTGTCAACGGGGTTACGCCTCTGGGAAAACGAGGTTTACATTAATTAGGTTCGTGCGAAAGCACGGGGGACCTTCCTCAAAGTACCGACACTGGCCTGGCTGAAAGATTGGCGAACTTGTAGTGTGTAATTAATCCCGGCTAGTCTTTCCTTTTAGGGTTTGAAGGAAGATTTGATAAAAAGCAGTGGGAGCCATCCTGATTAGATAAAATAAAAACCAATCTATTCTTGACAGAGCGCACGCTGAGTGTTTTTCTTCTCTCTCTCTCCTGGTAGCGACCATATCACGCCTTAATCAAGATAATAATACGGATTATTGACCGAACCCGCTTGTTATACTGAGCTGGGGAACGTTGGTCCCGCTCCAACTTATAATTGTTATAAGACAGAGCAGGAAATAGGGGAATACCAGAATTCCTATGCCGCCCAAACGAAGAAAGTGCATATGATGCATCTCCTTCGGGTGTGTTCATTACAACGAACTGTTTCTCAGTATCCTCTGCATCCTGGGTATATGATACCGGATCAGGATCCCAGATATGTAATCTGTTACATAGGGCTACAAAAAGGTAGAAAAACTGAGAACGGGTGATAAGTTTCATGAGACAGAAACCGGGGCAAGTGTTGCAGCCAAGTCTGTTGGTCACTGTCACCCTGTATTACCAATACATTGATTCTGAACAAATGCTATTAGATGCCGAACCTGATATACAAAATCATATCAGTCTCTTTATTAGTAAAGAAATGATAAAATTTTGTATAGTTGGATAATGTTTTGAACATTTCCTATATCAAAAGTTGATCGGTTCAGGCGCGTTATCTAAAAGCATTCATGTTCTAAATCAAACTACAGTTCTTAGTATATGGAACACACACAAGAAAAAGAGTTCAGAAATGAACGGATTCTTCTTGAGGTATTGTAGACTAGGTCAGATCAATGCGACCCGACTGGCTGAAGTTACATTTAGATGTATATTTAAATCGTTTTGAATTTACATCTTGTGCAACTCGCCAATCATGTCACAAAGATAAGATGACCACAGCTCTGTTTATTGGAAACAGAGAAAGAGTTAATGAACTCTTGGGACCGATACATGATGATGTATGTAAGGTCTCCTGTCTACACATGCCAGGACTGGTTCTTTATACTTCATTATATTCTCTGATAATCTCTCAAGATTCAGTCGTATGTTCCTGCTGAAACATAAGTCCGAAGCTTTTGAGGTATTCACAGAATATAAGTTAGAAGTAGAGAACCAATAACCGGGTATAAGTATTATGTCCTAAGATGAGATCAGGGAGGAGAATACTTGTGCATGGCATTACTGGACCATTCTAAAGGAGAATGAGATTCTCTCTCCGTACTACTCCTCTGATTACACCACAACACAACGGTGTATCAGGGCGGAGCAATCACACCCTATATGAGATGGTGTGCTCTATGATGAGTATTACTGAGTGACCTATTTCCTTTTGGGGTGTTATGCACTTGAGAAGCTGCATACCTATTGAATTGGGTTCGAATCAAATCACTGCCTACCACTCCATATAAGATATGGTATGGGAAGAACCCATCTCTTAAGCAAGTTAAGATTTGGGATTGTCCGGCCTATGTCAAAAGCAAAATCCGGACAAGATCGAGGCAAGATCAGTTCTGTTGAACTGGAAAGGTTCCAGCTGTACAAAACTGCTAATGATTTGGTAGAACCAAAGAATTCAATAGTTTCCGACGAAACTCAGCCTCTCCGCCGATCTAGTAGGGTTCCTCACCCACCTGAGAGATACCTCAGTTTCTCGATGACAGTGGGAGCAAGGATTGCATCATGAGATGATGACCCAACTAGTTTCGAGCAGGCCATCGAGAGTAAGGACTCTGTAAGAATGGCTGGATGCTTAGCGGTCTGAGATGGAATCCATATACACCAACAAAGTATGGACTTTGGTTGCTATATCTGAAGGGTTAAATCCCCATCAGGAGCAAGTATATCTTGAGAAGATTACTTGGTGTACATGGAAAAGTTGAGACTTTCAAAGCTAGACTTGTTAAAGGTTTTCGTCATCGACCAGGCGTGGATAATGATGAAACCTTTTTCCAGTAGCTATGCTTAAGTCTATCCAGATCCTACTTACCACGGCTACATACCATGACTACGATATCTGGCGGTTGGGTGCCATGACTGCTTTTCTAAATACTGATTTAGAAAAGAACGTCTATAAGAACACAGCCAGAGGTCTTCGTAAACAGTGGGAGCAGCGGAAACGTGAGCAAGTTACTTTACATAATGAAGCAGGCATCGCGGAGTTGGAACGTCTGTTTTGATGTGATAGTCAAAGTGTTTGACTTCATCAAAATGGTAGACGGACCTTGTATATACAAAAGGGTAGTAGAGAGTAAGGTGGTCATCTTCGTATTGTACGTAGACAACATACTCTTGATAGGAAAAGAGTTTCCTATACTACGATCGATCAATCTCCTCTTATCACTAAGATTCCCCAAATAGGATCAAAGTGATACCTACTAAATCCTGGATTTTGGATCTATGAGATAGATCTAAATGGATGTTAGAATACTCACTAGATGTAGTGAGATGGTATCAATCGATCCTGGGGAGAATCACTGGAAGTGTTCCAGGGTGATAAAGACGACTGAATGTCAGTCACAGGCACTGTCTTTACCCTCAGTAAAGGGACGGTATGTTGGAAGAGTTCCAAGCTCGATACCGTGGCAATCTAGACGATAAAGGCTGGTAACATCGCTATTAAAGATACTACCAAAGAGGCTGTTTGGGTGTATATTAGTTCATAAGATGAACTAGGTTCCTGCCATTGTATGACAATGGAAGCGTGGTTTCGACCCTGGAACCCTGGTCCCATCAGTGGCCCAGACAAATTCTGAGGAAGCATCACCTGATCATGGAGATAGTTGATCTCCAGGGTGATCGAGGTTAGGAGAGAAGACTCAGAGGACAACACGGCGGATCCACTCACGAAGGCCTTTTTCCCAAAGAGAGACTTTTTAGGGGATGGTTGAGTATGTGATACTGCAACCACTGCTACAAATGGCCCTAGTGCAAGTGGGAGATTGTTAGTTATATGTATGCCCTAGAGGCCATTACTGTACATAGGATGTATATTGTAGTGGATGCTGGGACATATATAGGAAGGACTTTCTCGCTCGACATGATAGTACGCTATCTGGTTGCTCTTTATCTTAACATGTATACTTTCTGTCTCTCTGATTACATGTTGATAAAGCCCATAGGATCTGTACTTGACTACCTGGACTATGATGCGGATCATACTAGTGGGGACATGGTAGTCCATGAGTACATCCTTGAAATGTTCCTAGTCGAGGGAATATTGAGACGGGGCATCGATATTCCAGAGTAGACTAGCGCATATCTTCTCGACCCATGCGATGGGCGATGGATGATCCCATATCCATTGGTGTTTGACATCGAAGATGGTATGCGGGTGCTCAGTGGAGACTGGGTACACTGAACGGACTCGCCGAGAACTCCCAGATGGTATTATACCTCACGTCAGATGGCAGTTCTCTGGTGACACTGGTACAGCTTAGTCTGTTGACCCGAGATCGTCATAGAGTCTTGTGTGTCTCCCACTGTGCTTTGATTTCCACCCTACTACGGCTCTACTGAGTTGTGCAAACAGGTGGTTTTTGGGTACAGTCCCGATTCACATGGAGGCTATGAGCGATAGGAGGGGATTCGTCTCTCCCGGTATTGGGGGTTGATGTTGTGCAATGCTCGACTGGCCATAACAGGAAATCCCTGGCCAGGGTTGCAGTGATATACTGGTAAGTGTTATCGGTAGTTTCACGAATGTTATGGACCCTACGTCGGCATAACTTATCGAGCTATTGGGGTCTGACGTTTACCACCCCTAGGCGAGATATGCGACATATCAGACGAACAGACCGGACTATACGGTAGTGTTACTGGTCGGATTCGCAGGAGTGTGAGCGGGCTTGCTCGTCGATCTTCTGATCGCTCAATACCCGGGTGGCCGTTACGTTTGGCAGACCGCTTGCGGCTTGTGGGTGCATGATATGATCATCATCTGCTACCGGCGTATTGACGAGTCTTTAGAGTCCTACACAGAGGTTTCCTGGTTCAAGCGAAACGAAATAGGAGTGCATATGAGATATGTGCGGGACCGAGAATAATGCGTGTATGTGATACCGTGTTTGATTCTCGCGATCAATGTATCGAATGGTTATATGCGATATAACCTAGTTATCGAATCAAGGATTGATTCGATAAGCCGACACATTGGATACTAGCCGGTTATATGCGATATGACCGGATCGTTAAATTAAGTGTTGATTTAATGATTTAATACATAATTATATATTTGATATATTACTTTGCATTAACTAGTATCGGTTCACTTTAAATGGATTTTCTCACGCGGATGTGCACATTGTATATTCGATATAGTTTTGTGCACATGATTGTATCATGTTTGATGATACATTCTTGCTTGGTTTTGTGTAAAGTGTTAAACCATGGTTAATTGGTGATTAGGGTTTCTTTTTCATTTACTTAATCATTTATTTATTCCTTTTATTTATTTTGGAAAAAGGAAAGATAAAGAGATAAGAATGGTTGCTAGATTTGTTTTTATTTGAAAGCTTCTTAAAGCTTTGACCTTAGTCCACCATTCTTGTCTTTTATCTAACCCTAACCACTATCTAACCTAAGTTAAGTCTCTACACTAAACCATGGTCAATGATATGATAAGTATTGTATTTTATTTTCTATTTTAGTTTAAGTTATCATATCATCTTCTTCTTCTTCATCTTCTTCTTCCATGGATGTAGCTTGCTACTCCAATGGCAAGTGTTGAAAAAGTGTGAGAAATCCAAAACTAAAGTTTACCCACTTCCTATTTCTTCATCCTCTATCTATTGCCAAGTAGTATAGGGTGTTTCCTTCACAAGTTTTCCAAGCTTGATGAAGTTGGAGCTTGTTCTTGCGATATCTCGACGTAGATCATCTTCGGCATTGAACCGACGATCAAGCTCGCCCATTCTTCGATGATACCGATACTTGAGTTCCGGATTCATTTTGGACAGCCGAGGGGACTTTGTTGCGGAGCCGTGGAGGTGGTGGACCGGATCTACAAAGGTTGTATGTCCGTTCCCTTAGTTAAATTGTTAACTAGTTTATGTTTCGCCTAAATATCTAGTAAACGATCCGTAGTCGGGTTTGTAGGCACCCGTAAAATTTTATTTGTGCATGTTTGATCACTTGTGAGACCTCACTAGAGTGCCTAGGAACCCTACAGTGCAATCAATATGCACAAATCCCAAACTGATGTAGCGGTGTATAAACTTAAATCAAGTGCAATAACTATGCACAAAATGCAATTACCCAGTAGGTGCAGCCATGGTGCACGAAATCAATATCAGGAAACTCATCATCAAAACTCAAATCCAAGTGATATAAGCGTGATACTCAGATCATAAACGCAAATCGCAATAAATGACATCGAGGTACACCTCCTGCAATGTCGAAAAAAATGTCGGTGCGCACAAAACTGGCAGAGCAAGAACATCCACTTGCCTCCTACTCACGATCTGGCTTCCTCTATCTCCGGGTCTTCATTTCTCTATGGATTACCAATCTCGCAATCCGTCGGCTCGTCGGCCTGGTCAGGTGTACTAACGGAAACAATTCCGTTCTGGCACTCCTCTGGTCATCTCTCGACCGATTATCATGACCACTTGTAAAGCAGCACGTCACTGGCATCGGCCTATGGTCCTCTGAATACACGTGACACATCTGATCTTGAGTGCAAATATTATCGCAGCAGTGTCCTGGAAGGAATTCGCTCAGGGTATCTTCCGATCTCGCCTATGCCGAACTGTACAGAAGCTGGTACTCTTACCTAATCTTTTCTCGTCTTCTGGACATCTGCGTTCTCCGCACAACATTTCCTTAGGAATTGACCGTGTCCCAACGCCTCTGTATACATATCAAATCTTTGATCTCCACAGGGAGTAACAACAGCTCGCCAGCATCTCGCACGAACCTCTGGTCTCACTCGTCTGTATCATCGTCCACTTCAACACAGTGTCATGCTATCTGCGTACCACAAATGTTCTCAGCTACAGTCAATCCGGAGTCTCTCACACAGACTCGAAGTTACGAACTCAGTATCTTCATCCTTCTGTAGATGATATCTGGCCGAACACGTCCTCGGGAGCTCATCCCAACCATCGCAGGAATACTCAATACTCGTCCGTTCTCGAACAACTCACAACGCATCTGGGTGAGGTCGTCTATCCGAATCTGGTCCACTTACTGGTCTCCTACCACATGATATCCAGACGACGTTAAACTTTTCGATCGAGTCATCAAAGTCCTATAATTTCTCGAAAGCTCAACACCTGAACAATGTCTAATAATATCCAGTACATGCCACAGTACCCATAGACCAACCGTAGAAGGGCAAATCCAAGCCTCACTGATGGCACCGCTGAACTGCTGCAAACCCTAAGGTTCAGAAGTGGTTCCATGGTCATTATGTCAAGTTAGGGTTTCATTCTTCCAGAGGATCCACAGAATTACTTGCATGTTCCTTCGAATACTTTAAACTTGGAAAAATGGGTTTCTGACATTCGTTCGAACTTTTTAGCTTCACCTAGAACACACATGAATACCCTTCGTCCGCATGCTAAACAATGCCTCAATCCTCCAGAAAAGACGATACATCATGGTCATCTCTGGATCGGTATACTCTAAATCTGAGTAAGACTCTCCACACTGGAAATCTTCAACTCAACTGGGCCTGCGTCGGCGCATCAATCTAATGAATCACCTTCGTCTCTCAACTCAGGATAGACTAGCTATCATCTGTTGCATCTCTGCCTTGAAGCTCCAGCGATCCCAGCTCGTAAGCTCTAGAAGCGACATCACATCAATCTCAGCAACAGCTGGGTTATCTGTCTGCACGGTAAACGACATCACAATCTATGGGGTAGGCTGTACATCAACAGTACTCTCATAACTGGCAGCTTTAACAATGGCCCGATCGTCCGGTGTAAAACCAAACACTCGCCTCAACAAGAGGTCACAACATAACACTACATCGAGACGTTCCCATGTCACCAGAAAACACAATGGTCAGCCCTCATACCAGACGAGCTCACCCAGACCTCAACACTAGCAACAGCTCAATCTGCGCTCAAACCATGGTGACAGGAACCTCAAGCGTGTATCGATGAAAACATATCAAGGGCATGAAAGGAAATGACAGATCCAGAATTGATACATGATCATAAGAATAAACAGCATCAATGAGAGTATGATCATGGAAACGAATAGAATCAAGGATCTCCAATGGATGTATAATCATGAGTACGAAAAGAATCACAGATCTCAAAATATATACATCCAAAGATTTCTTAAGTGGAGTATCGTATCGTAAATATGCTGCCGAACATACGTACGGTACGTCACTCTACTTAAGTTACCTACTCCATCAACCAGGGTCGACCTATGAAATGAAAGATCGGGTCTCATACCCCCCGTTCAAGTTTATGTTCCGTAAGGTCAAGCCTAGGTTCCAAAATAATTACGCCCCAGACTCCATATAGCCAAACCTAAAATCGAACAAAGGTTAAACCTAGCGCTCTGATACCAACTTTGTCACGACCCGAAATATTAGCTCGTGACCGGCACTTAAATCACACCACGTCAAAAGGCGTAATGTAATTCAAGTAATCCGAAACCCAGAAATCTAAACCTTTTTTAAGAAAATAAAAGAGGAAAAGTTTTGAAAATAAGGTATGATGAAATCAAAAGTTTTTCTAAATACATAAACAATGGAACATAAAAATGCAAGTGGGTGTTACTAGTTGAAAACATGTTTCCACTTCTAAAAATTTGGGCAGCACCTCCTTTGTATTTTTTGATCCCAAAACCACAATACATGATAATAAAAAAGCATCCCCAAGCGGGAGCTAGCTTTTTGCTAATCGGCGGATCCACAACCACGCAAAGCATAAATATAAGTATATGACGCCCAACGGCGAAATTCACCACAAAAGATAAAGAAATAAGCAAGACATCAAAACCACAAGTAGCGGAATATCCCTTGCTCTAAGTCTCGCAACCACAGGTCTCACTAAGTCTCATTAGTTATATAAATATTAGTTTGATTGATGGAGTTGACTAGATAGAATATGAATAATAAATACAAGAGGGGTACGATCTAAAATGCACCATTTACCAAAGCAATCACTCGAATGCAACAGTGTGCCAGCGATACCGCTACTGATCCATGCGGTCAACCTGAAAGAACTGTGGCATAACGGGAGTGAGTTGACAACTCGTGAGTAGAAAAATATCAACAGGTAGAAATCGAATAAACAACGACTCCTAGGTCAACTGTATCATAAGGGTAATACTATGATATCTAGGGTGACCGTAATGGCATATATGCCAACAATATACTCAATGTCCATAAGCAAGAGGATATCATCCAACCATATAATCAATGCCAGTATGCATGTGGATCTCGTCCATGCGTCAACCAGTGACACAACAAAAACATGCATGTAAATATCATGAAATCATATGCATGAAAGTATGAAAATATAAATCAACGTGTGTCCCTCGCGACAAATCAAAATCATGGAACCTGAGTGTCCAGCATCGACACTCAAAACATCATGTAACCCGTGTCGAATATCGACACGTAAATCCTCATATCTCCGGCTCCGTCAATCCGGATCGGCCCACGGGCTCCGTCAGTCCGGATCGGTCCATATCATCTCATGACTCAGGTCGGTATCCTCCAGATAACCGCCGAGCCCAACACTATCACCGGTAGGTAGTGCTCCCCTGCCAGGCTTACCGTCTAACAATACGAGTCTTCTCGCTCCGGGGTACCTCACTGGGTCCACCATGTACCTACAGACGGTGCCTACCGCTCCTCGAATCGGGTTTCACATGCCACTCTCAGAACCGAGAAAACACATGGTGGACGCACTGAAATATCATTTCAAGAGAAACCGGGTTTTTAAAAACAATACATACTTTCTTTTGAAATAACCACGGTTCTCAAATCCAGAAATCTCATGAAAACATCATATCTCAATGCGTATAATCATAAAGCATGATGTATGCGACATATAACAGAAATGTAAGCATATCCGTATATCATGCAACATAGAATAGTAATATGCACATATCGAGGGAAAAACCGCTCTTTTAAATGAATCCAGTTTTAAAATATATCCTGCAGTTCCCAATTTCTCCAATGTCAAATGCAACATCGTATAATGGTGCATTGTAATTATAGCAAGTAAATTATATAAGAAGTCATATCATGATGCAGCAATTCTACTGTGTGGTGACATGGCAATTATCGGTGATGAAGTGTGTGAGCCGGCCAATCTGTGTAAGTGTAACATACGCATCATCTATAATGGTGTAGGTGTACTAGCATGGATATATAAAATGCAATGAGAGTGACATGAGCGTAGCATAAAGTAAATCGTTTGCAAATGCTGACAGGTATACGTATCTAACATGACCGAGTCGGGAAATCTATCAATCACCATCCAGCCTCACAACATCACGTACGGTATAATCTATCATACGGCAATCCTCTAGTCAAGGGTATGGATCAATCATCATAAACTCATCATGTACGGTAAATCATCATATGGCGGCATTAAACGATTATGGATCCTATCAAGCTATATGACAATGAGGTTACAGACCTAACTCACGTACGACCTATCATACATGATTCACCACACTATATACATCTATATACCTATATCCCAGGTCGCATCCATAAAAATCTCATATCGGGGAACCGGCAAAGGTATCAATCATCTCAATCGACTCGCATCCGTATACCGACATATTAATCAATCCAACATATCAAAATGTATACTCTTTTCCAACACATTAATATCTCATATCAAGTCATCTTACATATACATTCTACCATATTAATTTAGTTTCTGGCTACTCTAAAACTCATACTTATTCTAGTGCAACTACATATCTATACGTCGTGATTCGC
The DNA here is from genome assembly GCA_030015575.1 of Agapanthus africanus. Classification (NCBI taxonomy): domain Eukaryota; kingdom Viridiplantae; phylum Streptophyta; class Magnoliopsida; order Asparagales; family Amaryllidaceae; genus Agapanthus; species Agapanthus africanus. The sequence goes on from JASDDO010000001.1 coordinate 191,340,481, forward strand.
ATTCACTTTTTCATATCCCTAAAGCTTTCTTATCATCTCTCAATATACATATTCCATCATTCATATCATCTCTAACTATCTTTCTAACCCCATTCATAGTTTTCTAACCTAGGTTTCCTTAACCATATCCTATGAATCGGTTTCCATCAAAAACTTGCGGGGGTGCTATACGCCATCCATCCGACTTCCCCCGTAGATATAGATCTACTCATCTTGATCATTGCTTGCCGAAGTTGATGACGCCATACTCCGTCGGTTCGGAATCCGTGCAAAGGTACCTACAATAATACACAATCGCAAATGCTATTAAAACTCGAGTCGGAAAACCAATACAGCACACGGTTCGCTCATAGGTTAAAACCTATAGCCTCGCATGCAAAACACAACCAAATAACCCTCGTCGTTGACGTTCAAACACCACACGACGGAATTCAAATCAAATACTAAAGCCTAAGAATTCAGAATCGCAAAACACGAAAACAACACCCTAGGAAAACCACTCCCAGATTTCACCCCAGGCCAAACCAGAACATTTTGCATATTGAGTTGCTCTATATATAACCAGACAAGTCTACTCACCAAAAGTCACCAACATTCACCCAAATATGGCTGCAATTTGTGTCCACAACCAATAAATCTATGGCCAGGCTGAGGGTATTGGGTCTCAGGTTTCAGGGGTTGTCTGCACGTCTCATGGTCATGGGAACTTATTTTGTAGTGGTCTCGGGTCATCCCAGATTCCCATATACCCTCACAAACTGTCAATTTAACCGATGTCGGAAAGTTCTAAGTTCGTGTTTTGGTTCTAATCTTATATCTAGGCCAGTAAAAACATCATTAAGGTCTAGGTAAACACCCACTACGGGTTATAGGTCCACAAAATCACCCAACCCTTCTCTTGAATTTTTCTAAACATCACATACCCTAAACAATCACATTCTAAACTAATCTAGAATACAAGAAAACTAAAATTAAACTGAATGGAAGAAGCGATACCTTATTTGGGCAACTCAAGAAAAACCCTAGCTCCTCAAAGTCATCAAAATCTAACTTTTCTTGGTCCAATGTGTTGAGGAGAAAGAGGGGATCAACTTTTGTGAAAGGAGTATAGAGTTTTGTTGAATATTTTGATATGATTTCTTGGGGTAAAGGTGGAGGGAGATAAGGAGGAAGGAGATGAAGAAAAATAATGGGGTGGAGTTATGGTGGCTGCCCTCTCTCTCTCCTACCCTCACTCTCTCTTGTTCTCACCCTCTTCTCTCTCTCCAATCATTCTCTTTCTTTACCCTTTTCTCTTTTCTTTTCTTTTTAAAACCAAACCACATAATAACCCAAAACAACACAATAAACAACATGTAATCAAAATGCAACATCACATGGTGCACTAGCCATGGAACATTGTAGAAACACGGATTTGGTCTAATCGCGATTAGCAGTGCACTAATCGGTTTTTAAATCCAAACTGCATATAATTGATTTTAAAAAATGCCAAATCCTTTAAATATATTTTTAAATGAATAAATCATTTTAATCTCCAATTATTTCACAAATATTAGTATATATTTATACCTTTTTACGAAAACCCCAATTTCACAAATCGAGCAGTTTTCGCGAAATATATTATTTTAATATTAAATTCCCAAAAATAATATTTTATATTTTCCGAAATGTTACAGAATCAATTTCTTCGAGGTCTCATATCTTACGATACGAGATTGCTCTCCATATAAAACTTTGGTATGGAGGAAGACGGAAGCTAAGTCTATTTTCTCGTACTGCCTCTGGTGTTTATAATCCATTGAGGCTAACATGAGGCACTTGGCCCTCGCATAATCCATTTTCCATGTCTTACAGATATCAACATTCGTGACGGTGGAATCTGGACCTGGGACGGCGGGGCTTTAGTACTAAGGGGGTAGCCCAGGTTGTCATAGGTAATGGCCATCTGGACATTCCTTAGCCAATCTTTATAGTTTGGCCCAGTCAATATATTATTATTTAGCAGTAACCTAAGTCTGATCATTATGGTCACTGCAATTAGGAGAGAGAGAAGAAACACTCAGCATGATGCTCTTGCAAGTTTAGATCGGTTATTAGTTTATCTAAATAGGATGGCTCACACTGTTTCTCGAATCCTTTCTCAAACCATAAAAGAAGAATTAGTTAGGATTAATCTCACTCTTACAAATCTTGCTTAACCTTTCGACCGGGCTAGTGTCAGTACTTTGAGGGAGGTTTTTCAATACTTTCGTGAAATTCCTTAATTACATAACATCTTTTCCCTGGAGGTGTAGCCCCGCTAACACCGTTCTAGACACGTACTTTGTTTATAGCATTGATTGTTTAGTGAAAAATCTCTTGATGGGTAACGGATACTCACAGTAGGTTCGGGATCCAAATATCATCGTGTAATAACTTTGAAGAAATCCTATCAAAATCATCACACTCCAAATGGTATGCAACACTAGCAAGTTTCAATTTCCTTAGAAACTCGCGATGTGGATTTTTGCCCCGAGCTCTTATGACCTTAACGAAGACCAATATATCATAAGTCGCAAGTCAAATTCTACCCATCATTGTCCAGGTTAATTTGAACCCACCCGTACATACCCTTGATGAAGGCAAAAATAGTAGTACAACTGTCCCAAATCAACGCATCTATTTATGCTACAGTTGAATACCCAGCAGCTGCCAATCACTATGCCTTGGTGAAGGTCAAATTACATAGCTTAAATACTACTGAATACCCATCTGAAATGACAGAGGGCTACGAATGGTTTTGGTGAAACCGTGAATGTAATGAACTTGATATAGTTGAAGTAACCATGATAGCTTTTAAAAGAAGTGGTTTAGGCTCCGCATTTAAAAGTTGCTTTTTAAAGAAAACCGAGTGGTTTTGAAATTGTTCCAACGATTAATCTTTGGTTTGTTTTGCTTGCATTAATCAATGTTAATGAGGTCCCATCATTTAATCCTATCAATGCAGAAAAGAAACGAAAATACAACGTACGCTTATGCCATCCGAATTCCCACGGGGCCCCTTCATGCACCGTTAGATTACATATCTAACGGCAGAGCGGAGGCTAGACTAGCGCGGGTGCAAAACATAAGCAACGCCTACTATATATCATATATACATATCCATTCATCTCACGCAATAATAGGCATTCCGGATCACATATAAATATATTGGATATACTAGGAATTCCACATTTCGTTTAAGTTTATAATGAAAGACGAAATCCACGGTCATAACGAATAGCTAAACCCCACCTAGACCCCTACGGGTGCGGAAAACTACCCACCAAATTTCCGAAGTGAAGCAAGCACCCTCAGTAAAATGAGTAGGCCACTCGGTACTTCAAGAACCTGGTAGTTTGTGAACCCCGCCTTGGGTCTATCCTAAGAGAAAAACAGTAAATGAAATAATAAAACGGTGGCTACAACCTCAACCCGGATGTGCCCCGCAAAATATTATTACATCACATTTACAAATTACATGAATAAAATAAAAGAAAACACTCTTCTCACATCCCCCCGTCTATTCATCCACGACGATCCAATATTTCATATCCACAAACAACAATCATAGATCACAAATATGTGCAACCCCCACTAATCGACATATAGCGATTACCAGACATTTAGCATCATATATCCAAACATAGAAAACCCGATTAGCCAAGTAACTTAGAATTTTTATCGATTGACTAAATCCGTGTCTACCCCATGCTCAATCCAGTACACAAATAAATCTGAGTAGGAACCAAATATACCTAGAATCATAATTCCACAGAATAGACCCACAGGAGAAAATCAGAGCAACTCGGCCTCGACTCGGACGCGGAACCGTGGCGAAACGCGTTGTTTCGCCGCGCTTCCACGGTGGTCTTGGTGATTTGCCTCCTCATTTTCTTCTGTGTTCTTAAAAATCCTGTATTTTTAAGGCCTCTGAAATAATTTTTACACCAGTTTTGAGAAATGACAGCAAGCATGATTTTGAATCGTGATTTCATGTATTTTTCCGACGATCGAATTTCTAACTACTAGCTAACTAGCTAGTTAAGGTTTAGTAGGCTCTGATACCACTGTAAGTCGGTGTCGTGCACCCTGGGAGTTCGCGGGGAGGCGGAATTTTCAAAAACGATTTTAATGAGCTTCGGAACACTGACTAAACTCCAGGATCTTTACGGAACCTTAACTAGCTAAACAAACTAGGAGGTTTAACTACTATGAAAAGCTTTTAGACCTCCATGAACTAGTCCTTCGGGTCTTCTTTTCTTCCTCTCCTTGGCTCCTAAAAGAGAGGATCGAACTTTCAACGTTGGCCTCCTCGCGTCGAAGATGATCCATCCGAAAGTTTATACTTCAAGCTCCTACCTCTAAACCGAGGTAACTAGGGTACATAGTTCGCTAATCTATGTAGCCTAGGTGATGTAGAGTATCTAATAGAGTGTTTAATCTCTTGAGATCCTTTGTTTCATAACACATGTGAGGGTAAGGATCTCTTTAAGGAAGAAGGAGAAAACTTTAGAGAGAGAAAGCCAAGATGCAAATGAGCTAGGTTCGTATGAGTGTAGAGAATGGCTCAAGGACTTCACTCATTGAAGCATGGATTATTTTCTTAGAGAAAATAGCCACCATGCTTCAATAATGATCACAAAGAAATAAAAAATTCATTGATCCATACTTTACACCCATGCCACAAATATCACCAAATACATCTCATTAATCTATTTTGCAAAAATATATAAATCAATAATGAGGTGTCCCCTTCTAGAAGCATGCCTTGTAAAATTACAAGAATGCCCTCACCGTATATACATACCCGTATTCGTATTCCGAAAAATACGAATATAATGAGATGATAACAATTCAATAATATAATACTAGGATTCGGCTTAAACGAAAGCCCACTAGTATTATCCGCCCGAAACGAAATCCGTGTAGCCAGTACACATATGTGATCGGTACCTTGCCGTAAAAGCATACGGCCTTTACATCGTTTCGCCCGCAGCAGAGAAATCCTCTGTGTGGGACTCTAAAGACTCGATAGTATGCTGGCAGTGGGTTTAACCACAAGCACGTCAGCGGTACTAGCTACACGTAACGGCTACCCAGGTATCTGTCGATAAGAAGGCCGATGAGCAAACTCATCTGAACTCCTACTGAACCTATTTGTGACAATCTCCGTATAGCCCGGTCTATTCGTCTAAGATACTCGCATATCGGGTTTAGGGGGATGGTAAATGTCAGACTCCTAATAGCGCAATAAGTCGTGTCGGAGTAGAGCCCAATCCACCTAGAGAAACTACTGGAGTGCCTACCAGTAAATCTCGATTGCCCTGGCCAGGGACTTTGTGTAATGGCTTTCCGAACACAGCACGATATCAACCCCTAATACCGGAAGGGACAAATCCTATCTAACCGCTACTGCCTCCAAGTGCTTCAGGACTGCATCCAACTACTACCTGTTTTCTTGACTCCTTTGTGTTAGTTATATGTATGCCCTAGAGGCCATTACTGTACATTGGATGTATATTGTAGTGGATGCTGGGACATATATAGGTAGGACTTTCTTGCTTGACATGATAGTACGCTATCTGGTTGCTCTTTATCTTAACATGTTTACTTTCTGTCTCTCTGTTACATGTTGATAAAGCCCTTAGGATGTGTACTCGACTTCCAGGACTATGATGCAGATCATACTAATGGGGCCTGGGTAGTCCATGAGTACATCCTTCAATGTTCCTAGTCGTGGGAATATCGAGACGGGGCATCGATATTCCAGAGTAGACTAGCGTATATCTTCTCGACCCATGTGATGGGCGATGGATGATCCCATATCCATTGGTGTTTGACATCAGAGATGGTATGCGGGTGCTCAGTGGAGACTGGGTACACTGAACGGACTCGCCGAGAACTCCCAGATGGTATTATACCTCACGTCAGATGGCAGTTCTCTGGTGACACTGGTACAGCTTAGTCTGTTGACCTGAGATCATCATAGAGTCTTGTGTGTCTCCCACTGTGCTTTGATTTCCACCCTACCACGGCTCTACTGAGTCGTGCAAACAGGTGGTTTTTGGGTACAGTCCCGATTCACATGGAGGCAATGAGCGATAGGAGGGGATTCGTCTCTCCCGGTATTGGGGGTTGATGTTGCGCTATGCTCGACTGGCCATAACAGGAAATCCCTGGCCAGGGTTGCAGTGATATACTGGTAAGAGTTATCAGTAGTTTCACGATTTTTATGGACCTCACGTCGGCATGACTTATCGAGCTATTGGGGTCTGACATTTACCACCCTTAGGCGAGATATGCGACATATCAGACGAACAGACTGGACTGTACGGTAAGTGTTACTGGTTGGATTTACAGGAGTGTGAGCGGGCTTGCTCGTCGATCTTCTGATCGCTCAATACTCGGGTGGCCGTTACGTTTAGCAGACCGCTTGCGGCTTGTGGGTGTTTGATATGATCATCACCTGCTGCCGGCTTATTGATGAGTCTTTAGAGTCCTACACAGAGGTTTCCTGGCTCAAGCGAAACGAAATAGGAGCGCATATGAGATATGTGCGATACCGAGAATAATGCGTGTATGTGATGCCGTATTCCATTCTCGCGATGAATGTATCGATTGGTTGTATGCGATATAACCTAGTTATCGAATCGAGGATTGATTCGATAAGCCGATACCTTGGATATTAGTCGGTTGTATGCGATATGACCGGATCGTTAAATCAAGTATTGATTTAATGATTTAATGCATAATTATATATTTGATATATTACTTTGCATTAACTAGTAATGGTTCACTTAAATTGGATTTTCTCACTTGATGTACACAAGTTATATATGTGATATACTTTTGTGTACTTGTTTGTATCATGTTTGATGATACATGCAAACTTGGGTTTGTTGTCACGTTCCGAAAGTACGGAATATGACCGGCACTTAAACTACGAAACGTCTCGAGGCGTACGTAATCTAAGTAAGCCGAAAACCCAGAAATCCAAACTAAGAAAAGTAGTAGAGTGAAGGAAAACCAATTTAAACAAGTAGTTTTAATAGCATAAGCCGAATTATGCGGTTTTTAAAAAAAACATCAATATTTCCCGAAAATTTCGGCAGAGTCTCCTTTGTAAATACTGGCTCCCAAACGGGATACAATATGAATAGTATATGAAATCAATAAAAGGCATCCCCAAGCGGGAGCTAGCTCTTCGTCAATCGACGGTCACAACCACACAAGCAATATAATATACAACGCCAACGGCGAGGATCAAAAACTCAAAACCACAAGAAAACCACAGAAATAAAACGCGCGACTCTAAGGTCGAAAGAATAACATCACTGGTCTCTATCTCTGAAATAAATACATGTTTGGTTGATGGAACTTCTAGATACAACAGAATAATAATATACAATATATATAATGGGGGGTACGATACAAGTAAACCCACCTACTAGCAAATCACCCGAAGGAAACTATGCCCGCAAGCCGTAATGAAACCTGTACGGCAACCTGCAAGAAACTGGGGCACAACGGGGGTGAGTTGCCAACTCGTGATTAGAAAAACATCTACGGAAAGAAATCGCATAAATAACGCAACCTAGGTCAATGATCATAATATATCCTCAAATATATGTATAACATATAGCCTATAACAATGGCTAGGGTAATATCTAACCCGAGTGTAATCTCATGTGCCCGTGTCAGTGCCTCAGGTAGCAATATATCATATGAATGAGGTATGAATGCATGAAAACAGAATACATGTAAATGAAGGAACTGTTTTCATAAATTAGTGAGATTTCCTTTGTATTTTTAAAATGAGGTATCATAAATGAAATCAGCATCAACAGTGTCTAGCATCGACACAAAACATAAATCTCAATGTCTCAAAACCTCAGGCTCCGGCTATCCGGACTGGCCTGTATCATCAAATCTCAGTACCTCAATATCTCGAAATCTCAATGTCTCAATCTCAATATCTAGGGCGCCGTCAGTCCAGACCGGCCCCTACCATCCATCTCAAGACCACGACGGTATCCTCCGGATATCCGACGCATCGGGTAAAATCACCGGTAGGTAGTCTCCCCCAGCCAGGCTCATCGTCATCACCACGAGCTTCTTGCCCCGGGGTACCTTACCGGGCCCACCATGTACCCGAAACGGTTCATCCGCCTCCTCGAATCGGGTCTCAAAATCCATCAGCAAACTCATGGTGGACGGCTCATACATCATGGGAAAACCGCATTTTTATTTAAAAAGAGAGAAAGCAGTTTATATATGTTTTGCGGTTTTCCTCCAAATCCAGAAAGTATCATGGAAATTCGAATCATCAATAGCATGTAAAACCATGAATATAAGCATGAGCATCCATGAATGCAGCATATAATGAATAACAGTATGCATGAAGTGACAAGTAACAACTACAATGTCTAAACTAGCATATAAGGCAAGCAACTAATCATCATGTTAAAACTACTAGTTAACAAGCTACATTAGGCAATAATATTTTCTAAGGTGTGCGTGACATAGCAATTACCGATGAAGATGTGTGTGAGCCGGCAAGTAAGTGTACGTGGTACATACGCATCATCGGTAATGGTGATGGTGTCCTGACAGCATGATATCAATAATCAAATATGAATTTCAAAAAGTATGCGATGAGGAGCAATAGCAATAATATGCGGGAGCTGAATACTAGATACAACGATAACTAAACCGCATTACCCTAATATACGTCCTACAATAGTGCCTTTTGAAATAACACGAATCGCGGTGTTTTGAAAATAAGGGCTACGGTGTTTTTAAGAAAAGATACGCCTTTTGAAATATCCGTAGAATCCCTTGACCTGTCTTTTAAAATACCCACGATTCGTTAGTTTTGAAATAGGTAGGAGTCTAATCTAATCTAACAACTACACTAAACTATACGGTTGAACTAACAAGCTGAACTACAGGTAAGGAAACCGCCTAACATCTGAGTCGATACGTATACATACCTGTATATATATAGTCGGTGATCCCGCCTCAATAATATCATATCCGATACCATATCTATAATCAGACATCCCAAGTCAAGAGTGTGGATCAATCATCAATATATAGCTCGTACGTAAATCCGTCGTACGGCATCCCCAAATCTGGGTACGGGCCAATATCATGTTCATCACATTATTCATCTGGTATCTTCTTTATAAAAGATCCTAATCCAGGTACTGATCTCTGTCTAGTACAATACTGATACCACCTAAGTATGCATGCACGTGTGTGAAAACTACGTCAAAGGACCCGCTAAAACATCAGGTCGTATATCAAATACGAACCCTGCCAAATCACCGTTCTCGCGGTCTCAATCAAATCTTATCGACTTATCTCAAATCCCAATTGCTATCCTCAAATTAGTATGTGAACACATAGTCCCATACCCATGTGAACACATAACAATATAACCCGATATAAGCACATGTGAAAGAAGAATGTATGCAAGTATAGTATGTGTGTGTAAAAGTGGGGTAACCTCTACTCTAGGGTCTCGCAACACTAACTAATCCGATCACACCCTAAATCCATCTATATCATTGCTAACACTAAACAATACATATAATCACTGTGTGTATATGTATTCGTATACATCACCACGAACTGCGGGGGTGCTATACGCCATCCACCTGACTTCTCCCCGTAGATATAAATCTACTCACCTGGTCCTCGCTCGCCGGTGCCGACGTCGCCACGCGCTTGCTTGTCGTCTCGAAGTCCACATGGGGTACCTACATATCACAACGTATCGTATCGCATAAAAACCCAATTCAAAATCGAAACGGCATACGAAAACTAAATCGGCACGCGAATCATACATAGGTCAAAACCTATCGCCTACACATGCAAGAATAGCCAAACCAACCCTCGATGTCGATGTACAAACGTCAAAACATCGAGAAAAACACCAAACACACTCATTTGTACAGTTATAAGCACTAATTATAATATAAAATAGCTTAAAATTCGCAAAAACCCCAATTTCACTTAAAAAGTCATTTTTCCGAAAATCTAGCAAGCACAATTCGCCGTTTTTGTACAAAACATTATGTTTTAACAAAACTAATGGCCATAAGGCTCACTAACCATCTTAATTAAGTCATAAAAACAATTCCCATAATTTAATCTCGTTAATTTCCAAAAACCCTAAAATTCTAGTTTACAAAATACCTAAATTTTAACAATTTTATAGCAAAAAATGCACAAACCACAATCTAGCTTGGATTTTCATGAACTAAAGTATTAAACTACACTTAATAATGTTAAAGAAGTCATGAAAAGTATATTTAGATTTTTCTCTTAATTATAATCATAGTTTTCAAAACCTAGTTAGCAAATTAGCGTAATTGTCACAATTTAAATTAACAAAAATGCAACCTAGCAACTTACTTTGATTTAGCAACCATTAATATGTCAAAACATCACACAAGCATAATCTCATAACATAAAACCCTAACTAGCAATTAACCCCATTCTAGAATTCCCAAGCTTTCAAATTAAAACCTAATTAAGCATCTAATTAGTTAATAAGGAAGTATTATAGCAACAATTAAGTAACTAATCAAAAATCAAACCATGAGACAAATATTTATACCTCACAAAACTTGAATCAAACATGCAACCTAGCCTCACAAACTTGCTTCTTTCACCATGATCCATACTAGAATAGGTAAAGGAAAAATGGGTAAGAATTGGATTTGAGTTTTAGCTTGATTTTAGATGGAATTTTGGAGATTTTTTTGAAAGGTTTTGAGTGAAATGAGATGAGAAAAAGGGGAGGACAGCAAGAGGGAGGCTCGGCTGCATCATGAGGAGGAGAGGAGTGAGAGTGAGGTGGGGAAAAGCAAGTGAGGAAAGTTCAAAGTCAACACAAAAGTCAAAGCCCATACTTCAATTAACTTCTTCTCTCTTTATTCTTTTCTTTTCAAATCTTCAAGTGGGGAAAATTGATGGGGCTGCTGAATTCAGCCATGAGAGGAAATAAATGGGGGTGTGTGGGTGTGGGTATGGGTGTGGGGTGATGAAAAATGATAAATACAATACCCTAAACATCCATTTACACTAAAAAAAAGCCTTTTTTCTTCAATAATTTCTAAACCGTTTTGGCAAACAATTTCGTTTCAAAAATGACATGATAAAATTTTGTTTAATGTTTTATGATGCACAAAATTTGTTTCAACTCATTCCAATTTGTAATTTTCCCTAATTAAATATATTAGTGACGGCTTAAAATAATATTAAAATAATTAATTTCGGAAAAATTTTCAGAAAATTTGAAATTTCACCAGTGGCTCAATAAACACCAAATACTAGCAATTACATAGCTAGAATATGTATATTTAATTTTATAATAAAGATATTTGCATTTTGACTTTTTACAGAAAACCCCCCTTATTTTACCGTTTTTTCGAAATTTCACCGAAACGATTTTCAAAACGTTACATTTGTGTAAAGAATTAAACCATGGTTATATTAATGGTTAGGGTTTTGATTTACTTATTTATTCATTAATTCATTTTTGGGCAAAAATGAAATGGTGGCTTAGTTTGTTTTGTTGTTGAAGCTTCATGAAGCTTTGACTAAGTGGCCATTTTGTCTTCATGTCCTAACCCTAACCATTCAACTAAACCCTAGTTAACTCTCTACACTAAACCATGGTTGAGATTATGATAAGTATCATTTTGTTTTCTATTTTAAAATAATACTCATCATATTCTTTCTTCTTCTTCTTCTTCAACAAAAAAGAAACCTTGCCTCCATCAATGGCAACATGAGAAAAAGAGTGAGAAATCCAATTCTAAAATGAACCCACTTCCTATTTCTTCATCCTCTACCACTTGCCAAGTAGTATAGGATGTTTTCTTCACAAGTTTCATGGCTTGGTGAAGTTGGAGCTTGATCTTGTGTTGCCTCGATGTAGATCATCTTCGGCATCGAAGTCGACGACCTAGCCCGCCCATTTCTCCGATGAAGCCGACGCTAGAGCCCGTGACCCGATGATCGCAGCGAGGGGACTTCATCACGGAGCTATGGAGGTGGAGGATCGGATCTACAAAGGTTGTAGCCTCTTTCCTTTAGCAATAAAATTGTTTACTTGCTTGCATCGCCTCATTATCTAGTTAACGATCCGTATTAGGGTTTGTAGGCATATGGAAAATTTTGAATTAGCCATGTTTGATCACTTGTGAGACCTCATTAGTGTGCCTAGGAACCCTACAGTGGTATCAGATACTAGCTAGAGCTTTAGGCGATGTGTAGACGAAGTTAGAAGTCCGATCGAACCCGATATCCCCCGATTTCAACCCTCTCTGTACAATTTTTCAAATAGTGGATTTTTGTGAATTAAAAATTCTCAGAAAAACATGCAGGAAAACCTAAGAATTACTGTGAAGTACGGACCCCTAATTCAACAATTTGACCGCGGAACAGCGGCGAAACTAGGGATTTTTGCGGCGGTTCCGCGGCCAAAATTATGACTTAGTCCCTGAAATTTCATGTAATTATTCTTAGGTCCTTTCTTGTTAATTTTGTCTGTGAATATTTTAATTCCACTCAAGTGTTGAGTTTTCTAGGGTTGTATTGGGGACTCGTTGATTCGATCGGATAATTTATCTTCGTTTAAGTTTTTCCGGATATTTTAGAAACTGTTAAACAGTTCGACCGGATATAAATACCCACTTTTTCCGCTGTCGGGAAATTTCCAAGTATTGGATCTTTCCGTAGTTTAAGAACGTTCTAAGTAGTGCAAGTAACGTGATGGTCCCTCTAGAAGACAACAAACCTTAACTCGATTATGTGACCGTCTTGAACTGCCCTTTGAACCTTCGGGTTTGGGGCAGTACGGCGTGCCACATGTGAGGCGTTGGCTTGACCCTTCTACGGCTGGACCGTTGGTACTGGGGCATGAACTGAATGTTTTTAAACTTATTTCACGTGTTGAGCTGTATCGGGAAAACTTGGGTGTTCGATTGTTCGATCGGAAAGTTTAACATTTTCTATTTATCTGGAATGTGATACAATAATTGGAATTCACAAGCAGTTATGAGATAACTGAATGAATGTTATAAATCTAGCGGTTTAGTCTCACTTGATCGGTTGCCACGGAATTTTGATGTGATCAAAAGTCCGTTGCAATCACGTAGCGTACGCGGATACTCGCCGGGTAAACTTAATAGACAGCCTCGCCCCATAGCCCCGACCAAGTGACTGTAGGAGAACCCTGTCGCCGAAAGCATCTGTTCGGGTGCTCGCGGCAGCGGTGTTCCGCCTTGGTGCACTTCGTCGACGGTGTCGGGGGTGCGGCCGCCTACTAAAGTTTGCGATGAGCATTCGATCAGAATGTCGGGAATCTTGTTGAATTGCCCGACTTGATATTGAAAAGTGTTTTCGATAATGAGACTAAAATGCGGGGTTTATAATTGTTAAGCATGCGATGTCTAAGTATTTCATTTGATTAGGCATGCGATGTCTAAAGAGGTTGCGGATTCCAACTGTTGTAGTTTTACACTTTCTTTTCTGTGACCGTAAGTGTAATATGTGATATCGCCGATTTCGTTGCTATATGTCAACGACAATTGGGATGCGCATATTTACTTACGTTGATGACATGTGATGTTATGTATTGCTGGATATGTTATATTGGATCGTCGTGTTCGAATAGCCGGGTTTTTTTTATGTGAGATGAGTGTTTTTCTTTTTCATTCATGTAAAAACTTGTATGTAATATTCTTTTATTGGAGCACTTCCAGGTTGCGGATGATGTCACCATTTGTATATTATTTACTTTTCTGCACTAGGATAGACCCAAGGAGGAGAGCACAAGTAACCGGGTTCTAGGGTCCAGTGGGAGACCATCTCGAGGAGTCGAGTCCGGGTCTCCTAACCCTAGAATTGGTAGGGTTGCTTGCCGCTCTCGTAGGGGTCTAGGGGTGTGGGATTGGCTATTCATCACGACCGTGGAATCCGTGTTTTATACTGGCTCGTATTAAAACACGGACGTCCTAGTATATCCAATATTTCATATGATACTTTCTGCTGCGTTATCTGTGATGTGATCATGTGATATGCTCAGATAGATATTATATATGGTATATATGATATATTATATAGACGTTGATTATGTTTTACACCCGTGCTAGCCCTGCCTCGTTCTGGCGTTAGTTTCCTAACCTAACGGTGCAGACGGGACATCGAGGCGAATGCGGATGGCATAAGCGTACGTTATATTTATCTGTGATGTTTAGGTGGACTTAAATGATGGGACATTCATTAATGAGATTAATGAAAGAAAATAAACCTAAAAGATGTTGTGGAATCGAATTTCAAAAATAAAACAGGTAGCTACAGTTCTTGCTTTGCACAGCGGTATATATGATATATCATGCACCTTATTCGATGAGGAAAGGACCGAGATCCCTTCACCGAGAGTGACTCCTTTAGCAATAACTGGAAGATGCTACAACCCTCGGTTTGTCTTTTGATTGCTTCTATAGTTTCTGCTTTGCACAGTGATATATATGATATATCTCGCACCTCATTCGACGAGGAAAGGGCCGACGACCCTTCACCGGGAGTGACCCCTTTAGCAAAACTAGAAAAGCCTCAAAAACATTCCATTTAAAAACCATTTGATTCCGCAACGAGATCAAGTTCAAAGCGTTAAAGGTTTTATTAAAAACCATTCGCAACCCTCCGTCATTTTAGGAAGTAGAGTACTTAGTATTCGTGCTGTGTTTGTTGACCTTAGTTAAGGCACAGTGTACGGTAGCTAAGTGATGTCTTCCTACACCGCATATGATGCGATTAGTTAGGAAAGTCGCGTGACTTTGTTGACCTTAGTTAAGGGTCATATGGGTGGGTCTAATTAATCACGAAATGACGGATAGAACTTGACAAGTGCTTATGATTTGTTGACCATAGTTAAGGTCATAAGTGCTAGGGGTAAAAATCATTATCGGGAGTTTCAAGTGTTGAAATTTGCAATGAGATTGCATACCTTCTATATGATAGTTGGATCCCGATACCCACTGTGAGTAATTGTTACTCCTGGGAGAGTTTTGCACTTTGCAATTAGCCAATCAAGTAGGTGTCTAGAAAGGTGTCAACGGGGTTACGCCTCTGGGAAAACGAGGTTTACTGTAATTAGGTCCGTGCGAAAGCACGGGGAACCTCCCTCAAAGTACCGATACTGGCCTGGCTGAAAGATTGGTGAACTTGTAGAGTGTAATTAATCCCGGCTAGTCTTTCCTTTTAGGGTTTGAAGGAAGATTTGATAAAAACAGTGGGAGCCATCCTGATTAGATAAAATATATAACCAATCTAATCTTGCAAGAGCGCACGCAGAGTGTTTTCTTCTCTCTCTCTCTAGGTAGCGACCATATCACGCCTTAATCAAGATAATAATATGGATGTATTGACCGAACCCGCTTGTTATACTGAGCTGGGGAACGTTGGTCCCGCTCCAACTTATAATTGTTATAAGGTAGAGCAGGAAATAGGGGAATATCAGAATTCCTATGCCGCCCAAACGAAGAAAGTGCATATGATGCATCTCCTTCGGGTGTGTTCATTACAAAGAACTGTTTCTCAGTATCCTCTGCATCCTGGGTATTTGATACCGGATCAAGATCCCAGATATGTAATCTGTTACATAGGGCTACAAAAAAGTAGAAAACTGAGAACGGGTGATAAGTTTCATGAGACAGAAAACGGGGCAAGTGTTGCAGCCAAGTCTGTTGGTCACTGTCACCCTGTATTACCAATACATTGATTCTGAACAAATGCTATTAGATACCGAACCTGATATACAAAATCATATCAGTCTCTTTATTATTAAAGAAATGATAAAATTTTGTATTGTTGGACATTGTTTTGAACATTTCCTATATCAAAAGTTGATCGGTTCAGGCACGTTATCTAAAAGCATTGATGTTCTAAATCAAACTATAGTTCCTAGTATACAGAATACACACAAGAGGAAGAGTTCAGAAATGAACGAATCCTTCTTGAGGCATTGTAGACTAGGTCATATCAATGTGACCCGACTGGCTGAAGTTACATTCTAGATGCATATTTAAATCAGTTTGAATTTACATCTTATGAAACTTGCCAGTCATGTCACAAAGATAAGATGACCATAGCTCTGTTTATTGGAAACAGAGAAAGAGTTAGTAAACTCTTGGGACTGATACATGATGATGTATGTAAGGTCCCCTGTCTACACATGCCAGGGCCGGTTCTTTGTACTTCACTATATTCTCTGATGATCTCTCAAGATACAGTCATATGTTCCTGTTGAAACATAATTCAGAACCTTTTGAGATATTCACAGAATATAAGTTAGAAGTAGAGAACCAAAATACGGGTATAAGTATTATGTCCTATGATGAGATCAGGGAGGAGAATACTTGTGCATAGAATTCTTGGACTATTCTAAAAGAAAATGAGATTCTCTCCCAGTATTACTCCTCTGAATACACCACAGCACAACGGTGTATCAGGGTGGAGCAATCGCACCGTATTAGATATGGTGTGCTCTATGATGAGTACTACTGAGTTACCTATTTTCTTTTGGGATTGTGCACTTGAGAAGCTGCATACCTATTGAATTAGGTTCGAATCAGATCACTGCTTACCACTCCATATAAGATATGGTATGGGAAGAGCCTATCTCTTAAGTAAGTTAAGATTTGGGATTGTCCGGCCTATGTCTAAAACAAAATCCGGACAGGATCGAGGAAAGATCAGTTCTGTAGAACTGGAAAGGTTCCAACTATACAAAACTGCAACTGATGATTTGAAAGAACCTAATGATTCAATAGTCCCCGATGAACCTCAGCCTCTCCGCCGAACTAGCAGGGTTCCTAATCCGCTTAAAAGATACTTCGGTTTCTCGATGACAGTAGGAGCGAGGAATGCATCATGAGATGATGATCCAACTAGTTTCGAGCAGGCCATCGAGAGTAGGGACTCTGTAAGAATGGCTGGATGCTTAGCGATCTGAGATGGAATCCATGTACACCAGCAAAGTATGGACTTTGGCTGCTATATCTGAAGGGTTAAATCCCCATCAGGAGCAAGTATATCTTGAGAAGATTACTTGGTGTAGATGGAAAAGTTGAGACTTTCAAAGATAGACTTGTTAAAGGTTTTCGTCATCGACCAGGCGTGGATAATGATGAAATCTTTTCCAGGGACTATGCTTAAGTCCATCCAGATCCTACTTGCCATTGCTACATACCATGACTACGATATCTGGTGGTTGGATGCTATGACTACTTTTCTAAATAATGATTTAGAAGAGAACGTCTATAAGAACACAGCCAGAAGGCTTCGTAAACAGTGGGAGCAGCGGAAACGTGTGCAAGATGTTTTATGTGATGAAGCAGGCATCGCGGAGTTGGAATATCTGTTTTGATGAGTTAGTCAAACAGTTTGACATCATCAAAATGGTAGATGAACCTTGTATATACAAAAAGATAGTAGGGAGTATGGTGATGATCCTCGTAGTGTACGTAGATGACATACTCTTGATAGGGAAGGAGTTTCCTATGCTACGCTTGGTCAATCTCCTCTTATCACAAGGATTCTCCAAATGGGATAAAGGTGAATCACTGGAAAGGTTCCAGGGTGATAAGGACGACTGAATGTCAGTCGCAGGCATTGTCTTTACCCTCAGTAAAGAGACGCTATGTTGGAAGAGTTCCAAGCTAGATACCGTGGCAAACTAGACGATAAAGGCTGGTAACATCGCTATTAAAGATACTACCAAAGAGGTAGTTTGGGTGTATATTGGTTCATAAGATGAACTAGGTTCCTACCATTCTACGACAATGGAAGTGTGGCTTTGGCCCAGGAACCCCGGTCCCATCAGTGACCCAGACATATTCTGAGGCAGCATCACCTGATCATGGAGATAGATGATCTCCAGGGTGATCGAGGTTAGGAGAGTAGACTCAGAGGACAACTCGGTGGATCCACCCACAAAGGCTTTTTCCCAGAGAAAGACTATTATGGGATGGTTGAGTATGTGATGCTGCAACCACTGCTACAGATGGCCCTAGTGCAAGTGGGAGATTGTTAGTTATATGTATGTCCTAGAGGCCATTACTGTACATTGGATGTATATTGTAGTGGATGCTGGGATATATATAGGTAGGACTTTCTTGCTCGACATGACAGTACGCTATCTGGTTGCACTTTATCTTAACATGTATACTTTCTGTCTCTATGTTACATGTTGATAAAGCCCTTAGGATGTGTACTCGACTTCCAGGACTAAGATGCAGATCATACTAGTGGGGCCTGGGTAGTCCATGAGTACATCCTTCAATGTTCCTAGTCGTGGGAATATCGAGACGGGGCATCGATATTCCAGAGTAGACTAGCGTATATCTTCTCGACCCATGTGATGGGCGATGGATGATCCCATATCCATTGGTGTTTGACATCAGAGATGGTATGCGGGTGCTCAGTGGAGACTGGGTACACTGAACGGACTCGCCGAGAACTCCCAGATGGTATTATACCTCACGTCAGATGGCAGTTCTCTGGTGACACTGGTACAGCTTAGTCTGTTGACCCGAGATCGTTATAGAGTCTTGTGTGTCTCCTGATTGAAAAGAATTCTTGATGTTTCTAGTGTTTGAAAATTGTAAAGAAATCACAACCAAAAATTATTTGACCGCAATCAACTACGGTGTCGGATGTAGATTGTAAGTGAGTGCGGATCGTCCACAGGGGAAGTGTAATCGTTCGTCTTTTGAATTAGATGAGTCGAAACTTTAATGAAAAGAAAACAAAACAATTCATGATTTAAATTTTGTATTTCAAAAAAAAAGAAAATATCTAGATCTAAGAAAGCATTAAAAGATAGAATCAAGAATTGATCGTTTGTTGATTTTTCCAAACCAAATCTTAAGAATCGAAATGAGGCTCGTAGGAATCGATCGGATCTATAGATGTGATGTGATCTTAGAATTACGTATTCTTATCCTTCGATGAATTGATACTAGATCGATGATGATCGATGAGAATTAGAGACTTCTTGTGAAACTAGGGTTTCATCTTATCTCTTGTTCTTTCATTGATATCATTCATATTCTAGCCTCTAGTAAATTCAAGAAACGATCGTAGATCCCTAATTTCGAGCGATCACAATCAAGAAAGCATCGCTACGAAACTAGGTTATCGATTCTTGAACTTGCTAGGGTTTACAAAACTCGTAGGACTTAAAGATCGTATTAAGATTTGTTACATCATCATTCTACAATCGTCTCGACTCCTTTACGAGCGGAGTTTTACTCAAACATCATCACAAGAACTACAATTGCAAATTGAGATCTAATCATGATGTAAGAATTAAAAGAAAGCAAGATTAAAGAATCTCACCTTTTATTTATATCAACAATTTCATTACATTCGCTCAAGAACTACAAGAGGAAGAATTCGATCGTCGACTTGGCTTCGCTCGTCTCCGTGGAACGCGGATCGGCTTGGATCACTTGCCCGATTGAAGATCGGCTCGGCTCCTAAAAGGTTGAAGGCTTCTCGCTTGATTTGGTACTCAAGATCTTGGATTTGGAGTGGAATTAGGGTTAGGGTTTCGCACAAGCCTTGTCACGAGACTTGTGGAAGAAGATGATGTAAGAGGGAATTTTAGGAATATTAAAGATTAGCCTTTAACCCTAGGTCTAGGTTCCTATTTATAGATAACTAACCCTAGATCTAGGATTTCAAATTCTAAGTTTCCCTCCAAAAGTTTGTTGAGAGAATTCAAATTTCCCTCCAAAAGTTAGTTAGGGGAGAAGCTTCTAGATGTGATTAGTTAGGAGGAGCTTCTAGAAGAGGATTAATTAGGAGCTTAATTAGGATTAGCCATGCTTTAATTTTCTTTGTTGATCTGGCAGTAGCTTCGAGAGAATTATGGAATTTGTCGTATCAGAAAGGACTGTGGGACCAGAGATAAGAATTGTGCCCAAAAATTCATCTGCTGACGTGTCAATATAGGCGTGGATCCGCGGCTCATGCAAGCTCCTGCCGCGGATCCGCGGCTAACTTGGAGTCTTGGGCCTTTGTTTCTCTGGTGCTCTCTTGGGCTGATGTATGGGCTTTCTTTTGATGTATAGAATTGTATAATTCCTTCTGAATTTCTACCAGATCTGAAATGATTGAATTGGCTTAATGTTGATCAGCTCTTGGGTTTTTCTTCCGTATTTTCCTGCACAGACTCAAGACAAGTGTTGCGCAAATACCGAAATGATGCGATATCATGAAATGCGGTTAATTTCCCTTAAAGTGTCGGTTTAAAAGTCTAATACATGCAATCTCATATTTTGTGACAGATTTGCTAATATGTAGAATATGAATGCCGAACACTTCTAAATGTATGCAAATGTTAAGGAATTTGCCGGCTAAAATATACAATATTATCGACTGATCAAATACCCCTAAACTTAATTTCGATCGTCTCGAGCGAATGTTTTATTAAAAAGAGAAGGAGAAAATAAAGAAAGAGAAAAACTAACTAGCACACTTTCGTAGGCAACACGATTGCACTGAGCACGTGCAACAAGCCTTTAAACCTCTAGGTGTCCCTAGTAGGAGGAGTGTTGTCTCCTGAGGGTTTTCAGCGGATTGCACCCAAAAAATCCAATAATAAAAGGAAGATCATGAATATTACATTTAAAGAGAAGAATTGTAGAAGAAAAGTCTTGAAAATTAGGGTTTTCAACTAAGCTAGCTTTTCGGTGGTCATGAGCCCTATCTTAATGGTCATGAAAAGATGTCAGAAATCACGTCCTCCCTCAATAAAACATCGTCTTATTCTTCATTCCTATCTTTCTTCCAAACATCGATCATATAACCCTGCGTGTGTGTAAAGACATCCCTACACCCGGAGAATTCAATTCAAGCTATCATACTCTTGCCCATCAACCTCAGTAATTTTTTTTTTTTTTTTTATGAGCTCACACACTTTCATGCGACCGTTAATACTTCTTGAGGTACTAACCGACCGATTACTCCTGTGCTTGCATGCTTGGTGTATTTTCCTCGTCTTGCACCACCTCAGACATAGCAGTGACTCCCAGACCAGTTGGCCTTAGGGCACTAGGTGAAGAGGCACCCTTTGCTATATATTTTTATTGCCTTTGGTGATAACAAAACCAGTGTCCATTTTTATCACCACTTTTCATTTTTTATTCTTCATACTTTTGGCTTTAAGACAAGAGCATTTCAAGGTATCCTCTACTATCCCAGGCTTTAAGATGTGTGTAAGTGCGAATAGCAGGGTAGCAACGTTCAAAATGTTTGGCTTCCAGAATAGAAACTATTTTTCAGACTTATTTTTATCCTCAGATTAGTGACGTCTTTCATCTTACTAACCCTTGGGACAACGGCTCATAACTACTTATTACTAGTTCGTATAAGAAAACTTCTAATTTTCTTAGTTTTCTTAAATTTTTCTAATCTCATGGATGTAACTTTTCACTATCTAAACTTTCATTATCTTATTTATGTACAAAAAATGTTTTTATAGTTTTGAATTTTTTTTAAATTTTTATGGTTTTTAAAGAAATGTTTTGTGCTTATGCAAATGATATGTAAATGATGCGAAAATAAGCACAAACCTCCCCCCAAACTTGTTTTCAACAGTGTCCTCACTGTCGCTATCTGCTAAAGCTCAACAACCTGTAAGCTTGGGAGGAATTTATTAGTGGGGGCAAAATATTTAAGTGAAGACCCTCCCCCAAACTTATTTTTGGCTCAAAATTTTGTAAAAATTTTATTTTCAAGAGCCCGATCATACCCCCCCCCAAACTTGAGTTATGCAATGTTAATCTTTTAAAATCACAAGAGGGGGTCAAAAATCATTGGTCAATGCCAAGCTTTGCAAAGACCGAATGTCAACACCAACCATTCAAAAAATTTATCAATGCAGTGCTCTGGTTGGTGGAAGAAGAAGTGGGGAAAGGTTAAGTGGTGGAAAAGAATGTGTGTGCGTCTCGTTTTGGAGAGACGATGCAGTGAATGTGATGGATAACTCGCATTCTTTTCACAGTTCAGAAGAAGGGGTGGAGGTTCAATTTCATTGATTGGGAGATGATTCATCTCAACACCCGTGTTATTCAAAAATGCGAGTTTATCAGCGAAGATCTCCTCAAAAGTTCCATCTATACCCCGATGAATAATATCATCATAAGGTGCGGGGTGATCTTCAGACTCTAAAAGCAGTTCATAATCAGTGTCAATTGTTGACCCGGACATCTCGGTGGAAGAGTCCGTATGTGTATGATACATAGTTGGGTCAAACAATAACGTATGAAAAGAGTCAAGATCTATATCAGGAGGATCATCAAATTCGCTGCTGTCGACATCCATTAAGTCGACAGAACAGACCTGAGCAGTAGGTTCGGAGGGTACACTTCCCAACTTGTAAATGTTCAGCTCTATTGACCTATTCCCAAAAGATAAGGTCATAGAACCATTACGACAGTTGATTATTGCGTTGGAAGTGGCCAAAAAGGGGCGACCTAAAATCACCGGAATTTGATTCCGTGGGTTCGCTACAGGCTGTGTATCAAGTACAATAAAATCCACAGGGAATACAAATTCTCCGATTTTTATTAACACATCCTCCAGTTTACCCCTAGGTTTGGTGATTGATCGGTCAGCCATCTGGAGAGTTATGCTCGAAGGCTTTAACACTCCGATACCTAGTTGCTCATAAACCGAGTAAGGAAGCAAGTTAACACTAGCGCCAAGGTCAAGTAACGCACGGTTGATGTGTTTCTCCCCAATAAAAATGGAGATAGTAGGACAACCAGGGTCCTTACGTTTCCGTGGTAATTGTTGGGGAAACGCCGTGTCTACAGTACTCGACATGAAGATTTTTTTAGGCACTTGAGTCTTCCTTTTCCTAGTGCACAAGTTCTTAAGAGTTTTTGCATAGGACGGAACTTGTTGAATAGCATCTAGGAGAGGGATGTTGATGTTAACTTCCTTAAACATGTCCACAATCTTCTTCATTTGGGCATCATGTTTCTTGGGCCTCAACCTATTTGGAAATGGAGCTCTATTAATAAGTGTTGGGTCCAACATTTGTGGAGAAGTTTGTGGGGGTGGAAAAGATGATGTGGGTGGAGGGTTCGAGCCCTTGGGAATACGGAGAATAGGCTCGGAAGAAGAAGGTAGGTTAGACGAAATAGGGTAAGAAATAGAAGTGTGAGTGGAAGTGGAAGTTGAAGCCGGGGTGTTAATGATCAATTCATCATTATCAATTTGTTCACCCAAATGATTGTCTAGCACTCTTCCAGATCTCAACGTTGTAAAAGCGTCCACATTAGTGTAATGTGAAGGTCTAGGATCAGGTACGGGTTGAGATGGAAGATTCCCTTCTTCTCTAGCACTTATTTCGGCTGTTATTCGTTCAATTTGTGCTTCCATTGATTTGATATTCTCATTTTGAGTGAGAATGATCTTTATCATATTATCGATGGAAGATTGAAAACTTGCCGACTCTTGGGTGGATTGTTTCATGAAAGTAACCAAGGTTTGCACCAGTGCAGAGATATTATCAGTACCGGCCAATTGCAAAGAGTTTTCATGTAGTGCAAAAGTGTTGGCAGGATTTTGAAAATTTTGTGGTTGGAAGGGGTGCTGACTCAATTGAAGTGGTGGTTGCTGTTGTGGTGGAGGGACCCTTTGAAAATTGTTTAGGATTGGAACCGTATTTTGAGATTGTGATTGGTTCCAAGCAAAGTTCGGGTGATTCCTCCAATCTTGATTATATGAGGAAGAAGAGGGATAGTTTCCAGGTCTTTACTGAAGTGAAGTATTAGTGTGACCTTGAAACGGTACATTCAAAGGACATTCTTCCGTCAAATGTGAAGGGTTTGAACAGCAGCCACACACGGTTTTGGGAAGTGTGGATTGGTTTAGGGAGGCTGAGGAGATTTTATTTTCTATAGCGTCGAGTTTCCTTTGTATTGCGGCCATTTCGGCTTTCAAGGTGACGGAAACATCGAGCTGATTGACATCTTCCCTAGATGGTGGTGGTCTAACACTTTCCCATTGTGATGTGTTTTGAGCTAAATCTTCTAAGTATTTCCAAGCTTCACCATCATCTTTAGATAGGAATTTGCAATGACACATGGTTTCAAGCATCTGTCTAGTAGTGAGATCAACACCCTCATAGATAATTCGACACAAATCCCATCTGGGGATTCCGTGATGAGGGCATTGGATAAGAAGATCCTTGAATCGTTCAAAGCATTTCCAAAATGGTTCATTGGGAAGTTGGGTAAATTTAGATATTTCGCTCCGAACACGGGCGGTCTTGTGATTGGGATAAAATTTCTTAAGGAATGCTGCAACGAATTCGTCCCATGTTGAAATAGAATGTGCGGGTGTGATGTAAAGCCACTTCTCGGCTAAATCGCACAAAGTGAATGGGAGAAGACGTAAACGCAGAGCATCCAAAGACAGTTGTGAATTCCCCATCAAAGCACATACGTTTTCAAATTTGGAAATAAACATGTATGCGTTTTCAGAATCAAGACCATGAAATTTGGGTAAAAGTTTGATGAATTGGGGGTTGATTTCAAAATTTTCCCCTATGGCAGGTGGTATAGAAAGACAGGTGGGAAGGGTAACACGTGTAGGATAGCATCTCTCCTGGAGAGAAATGCGTGGAAGATTCTGCGCACCTGCGGGCGGTGGCAGAGTAGTGTTAAAGTTTGATGGATTTGGGTCCATCGCGGGTGTGGTGGATGGTGGGGGAGAAGATGAAGAATTACCGACTCTGGGGTCGATAAAAGAAACGCGGACAAGACGGGAAATGGAATCCCGTGTCCAGCCTAACATTGTGCTAAATGGTTGTAGCACAAGTGGCAGCGTTGGTATAATTAGAGGAAATGATGTATGCGGTGTTTGTTTTGAAAAGATACGGATTTTTGAAAAATATGATGCAACAAAACAAATGCAACACACAAACCCTAGAATCTAGTGGTCACCTAGGTCAAACTCTAGACCGCTCCTAACTGCCAAAAGACAAGTCGCAGGATAAATCCTCCACTGCCTCTTTGTCTCCCTGTGGCCGGATAAGTGCCAGGTAAGTGGGAAGGTTCTCCACTACGTAAGTAGTGGGCCTAATTAAAAACCACTAGCCTTAGACACACTCGCCTTAGGCACAACAAGAAAACTCGGATAAGCAATGAATTACCCACGGCCTTCTCTTGTCCTAATTGAGCGCGACGGTCCTTAGAGTCATCTCTAGATTTCTTTTAATTAATAAGGGTAAATGAGGATGCAAGTTTTGCGATTTTCGGGGCCTAGGAAGGGTAATGAAATCCCCACCTAATTTGAATTTGGTCGTGCCCCTTAAATTCCGTATTAATATGCAAACAACCAAAAGAATAAAAAACACGCACAAATTTTATTTTGCTTTGCGGCGCAGCGATTTATTTGCAAAGAAACCTGCAGCAAATTGTCAATTGGAGCAGACAGAGGAGGAGATAAGAAAGATAGAGACTTACAGAGAAAAATTGATGCAGTGAACAGTCAAGGGGGCCGCAGAACCGCCGCAGTTGGGGGTATTTAGCCGCGGAAGGGCGGTTGAATGAGCTGATCTCTGCACAAAAATTTCTGTCACTGTTCCACTTGAACTGCTTAGCTCTCTGGATATTTCAGAAAAAAAAATTTCCACAGCTCCAATGATTCCAGATTTTCTCGCAACAAATCACAACACACGTATTAGGGTTTGTACGAGTTTAGATCTAAAAATTATGATGGAATAAATTGTTCAACTCAAATTTCAAAAATACGAACTATTAGCGCACTATCCCCGGCAACGGCGCCATTTGATTGAAAAGAATTCTTGATGTTTCTAGTGTTTGAAAATTGTAAAGAAATCACAACCAAAAATTA
Source organism: Agapanthus africanus (assembly GCA_030015575.1). NCBI lineage: Eukaryota > Viridiplantae > Streptophyta > Magnoliopsida > Asparagales > Amaryllidaceae > Agapanthus > Agapanthus africanus. The sequence continues at coordinate 191,366,461 of JASDDO010000001.1, forward strand.
TTTGACCGCAATCAACTACGGTGTCGGATGTAGATTGTAAGTGAGTGCGGATCGTCCACAGGGAAAGTGTAATCGTTCGTCTTTTGAATTAGATGAGTCGAAACTTTAATGAAAAGAAAACAAAACAATTCATGATTTAAATTTTGTATTTCAAAAAAAAAGAAAATATCTAGATCTAAGAAAGCATTAAAAGATAGAATCAAGAATTGATCGTTTGTTGATTTTTCCAAACCAAATCTTAAGAATCGAAATGAGGCTCGTAGGAATCAATCGGATCTATAGATGTGATGTAATCTTAGAATTACGTATTCTTATCCTTCGATGAATTGATACTAGATCGATGATGATCGATGAGAATTAGAGACTTCTTGTGAAACTAGGGTTTCATCTTATCTCTTGTTCTTTCATTGATATCATTCATATTCTAGCCTCTAGTAAATTCAAGAAACGATCATAGATCCCTAATTTCGAGCGATCACAATCAAGAAAGCATCGCTACGAAACTAGGTTATCGATTCTTGAACTTGCTAGGGTTTACAAAACTCGTAGGACTTAAAGATCGTATTAAGATTTGTTACATCATCATTCTACAATCGTCTCGACTCCTTTACGAGCGGAGTTTTACTCAAACATCATCACAAGAACTACAATTGCAAATTGAGATCTAATCATGATGCAAGAATTAAAAGAAAGCAAGATTAAAGAATTTCACCTTTTATTTATATCAACAATTTCATTACATTCGCTCAAGAACTACAAGAGGAAGAATTCGATCGTCGACTTGGCTTCGCTCGTCTCCGTGGAACGCGGATCGGCTTGGATCACTTGCCCGATTGAAGATCGGCTCGGCTCCTAAAAGGTTGAAGGCTTCTCGCTTGATTTGGTACTCAAGATCTTGGATTTGGAGTGGAATTAGGGTTAGGGTTTCGCACAAGCCTTGTCACGAGACTTGTGGAAGAAGATGATGTAAGAGGGAATTTTAGGAATATTAAAGATTAGCCTTTAACCCTAGGTCTAGGTTCCTATTTATAGATAACTAACCCTAGATCTAGGATTTCAAATTCTAAGTTTCCCTCCAAAAGTTTGTTGAGAGAATTCAAATTTCCCTCCAAAAGCTAGTTAGGGGAGAAGCTTCTAGATGTGATTAGTTAGGAGGAGCTTCTAGAAGAGGATTAATTAGGAGCTTAATTAGGATTAGCCATGCTTTAATTTTCTTTGCTGATCTGGCAGTAGCTTCGAGAGAATTATGGAATTTGTCGTATCAGAAAGGACTGTGGGACCAGAGATAAGAATTGTGCCCAAAAATTCATCTGCTGACGTGTCAATATAGGCGCGGATCCGCGGCTCATGCAAGCTCCTGCCGCGGATCCGCGGCTAACTTGGAGTCTTGGGCCTTTGTTTCTCTGGTGCTCTCTTGGGCTGATGTATGGGCTTTCTTTTGATGTATAGAATTGTATAATTCCTTCTGAATTTCTACCAGATCTGAAATGATTGAATTGGCTTAATGTTGATCAGCTCTTGGGTTTTTCTTCCGTATTTTCCTGCACAGACTCAAGACAAGTGTTGCGCAAATACAGAAATGATGCGATATCATGAAATGCGGTTAATTTCCCTTAAAGTGTCGGTTTAAAAGTCTAATACATGCAATCTCATATTTTGTGACAGATTTGCTAATATGTAGAATATGAATGCCGAACACTTCTAAATGTATGCAAATGTTAAGGAATTTGCCGGCTAAAATATACAATATTATCGATTGATCATCTCCCACTGTGCTTTGATTTCCACCCTACCACGGCTTTACTGAGTCGTGAAAACAGGTGGTTTTTGGGTACAGTCCCGATTCACATGGAGACAATGAGCGATAGGAGGGGATTCGTCTCTCCCGGTATTGGGGGTTGATGTTGCGCTATGCTCGACTGGCCATAACAGGAAATCCCTGGCCAGGGTTGCAGTGATATACTGGTAAGAGTTATCAGTAGTTTCACGATTGTTATGGACCTCACGTCGGCATGACTTATCGTGCTATTGGGGTCTGACGTTTACCACCCCTAGGCGAGATATGCGACATATTAGACGAACAGACCGGACTGTACGGTAAGTGTTACTGGTTGGATTCACAGGAGTGTGAGCGGGCTTGCTCGTCGATCTTCTGATCGCTCAATACTCGGGTGGCCGTTACGTTTAGCAGACCGCTTGCGGCTTGTAGGTGTTTGATATGATCATCACCTGCTGCCGGCGTATTGACGAGTCTTTAGAGTCCTACATAGAGGTTTCCTGGCTCAAGCGAAACGAAATAGGAGCGCATATGAGATATGTGCGGGACCGAGAATAATGCGTGTATGTGATACCGTATTCCATTCTCGCGATGAATGTATCGATTGGTTGTATGCGATATAACCTAGTTATCGAATCGAGGATTGATTCGATAAGCCGATACATTGGATATTAGTCGGTTATATGCGATATGACCGGATCGTTAAATCAAGTATTTATTTAATGATTTAATGTATAATTATATATTTGATATATTAATTTGCATTAACTAGTAATGGTTCACTTAAATTGGATTTTCTCACTTGATGTACACAAGTTGTATATGTGATATACTTTTGTGCACTTGTTTGTATCATGTTTGATGATACATGCAAACTTAGGTTTGTGTAAAGAATTAAACCATGGTTATGTTAATGGTTAGGGTTTTGATTTACTTATTTATTCATTAATTCATTTTTGGGCAAAAATGAAATGGTGGCTTAGTTTGTTTTGTTGTTGAAGCTTCATGAAGCATTGACTAAGTGACCATTTTGTCTTCATGTCCTAACCCTAACCATTCAACTAAACCCTAGTTAACTCTCTACACTAAACCATGGTTGAGATTATGATAAGTATCATTTTGTTTTCTATTTTAAAATAATACTCATCATATTCTTTCTTCTTCTTCTTCTTCTTCAACAAAGAAGAAACCTTGCCTCCATCAATGGCAACATGAGAAAAAGAGTGAGAAATCCAATTCTAAAGTGAACCCACTTCCTATTTCTTCATCCTCTACCACTTGCCAAGTAGTATAGGGTGTTTTCTTCACAAGTTTCTGCAGGGTTCCTAGGCACTCTAGTGAAGTCTCCCAAGCCATCAACCATGGCAATTTCAAAAATTATGGTGCCTACAAACCCTAAAGTACGGATCGTTTGCTAGATATCTAGGCGAACAACGAACTAGTTAACAATTAACTAAAGGAATACGGAAATACAACCTTTGTAGATCCGGTCCTCCACCTCCACGGCTCCGCAACGAGGTCACCTCCGCTGTCCAAATCAAATCCGGGCTCTAAAGTCGGCTTCGTCGGAGAATGGGCAAGCTAGGTCGTCGATGTCCATGCCGAAGATGATCTACGTCGAGGCATCGATGAATCAAGCTCCACCTTCACCAAACCCTAAAATCTTGTGAAGGAAACACACTCTACTACTTGGCAAGAGGTAGAGGATGAAGAAATAGGAAGTGGGTAGACTTTAGAATTGGATTTTTCACTCATATGCATCAATCACCATTGATGGACTTCAAGCTTCTTCACTTGAAGCATGAAGAAGAAGAAGAAAAACATTATGATAAGTTAAAAGAATAATGAAAAGAAAATCCATTCTTATCATAACTTGAACCCTAGTTAAGTGTAGAGAAAAGACCATGGTTAATGGAATGGTTAGGGTTAAGGATAAGAAGAAAATGGTCACTAGGTCAAAGTCTTCAAGAAGCTTCAATAAGAAACAAAAATAGCCACCATTTTCTTCTTATTCCTTTTCTAATTATTTCCAAAATAAATAAATAGATAAATAAATAATAAAAGGAAATAAAACCCTAATCATAATAATAACCATGGTTTATTCTTAACTTACACTTAAACAATCATGTATCATCAAACATGATACAAGCAAATGCACAAAAGTATATCGCATATACAATGCGCCCATCCGAGTGAGAAAATCCATCTTAAGTAAACCGATACTAGTTAATGCAAAGTAATATATCAAATATATAAATATGCATTAAATCATTAAATCAACACTTGATTCAATGACCCGGTTATGTCGCACACAACCGACTAGTATACAATATATCGGCTTATCGAATCAACGATTGAATCGATAACTAGGTTATATCGCATACAACCATTCGATATATTTATCGCGAGAATATAATACGGTATCACATACACGCATTATTCTCGGTCCTGCACATATCTCATATGCGCTCCTATTTCGTTTCGCTTGAGCCAGGAAACCTCTGTGTAGGACTCTAAAGACTCGTCAATACGCCGGCAGCGGATGATGATCATATCAAACATCCACAAGCCGCAAGCGGTCTGCTAAACGTAACGGCCACCCGGGTATTGAGCGATCTGAAGATCGACGAGCAAGCCCGCTCACACTCCAGTGAATCCGACCAGTAACACTACCGTACAGTCCGGTCTGATCGTCTGATATGTTGCATATCTCGCCTAGGGGTGGTAAACGTCAGACCCCAATAGCTCAATAAGTCGTGTCGATATGAGGTCTATAACTGTTCGAGAAACTACTGGTAACACTTACCAGTAAATCTCAGCAACCCTGGCCAGGGATTTCCTGTTATAGCCAATCGAACACAGCGCAACATCAACCCCCATATACCGGGAGAGACGACTCCCCTCCTATCGCTCATTGCCTCCATGTGACTCGGGACTGTACCCAAAAACCACCGTTTTGCACGCCCTCTTGGACGTGGTAAGATGGAAATCAAAGCACAGTGGGAACCACACAAGACTCTATGACGATCTCGGGTCAACAGACTACTCTGTACCAGTGTCACCAGAGAACTGCCATCTGACGTGAGGTATAATACCATCTGGGAGTTCTCGGCGAGTCCGTCCAGTGTACCCAGTCTCTACTGAGCACCCGTATATCTCCTCTGATGTCAAACACCGATGGATATGGGATCATCCATCGCCCATCTGTATGGGTCGAGAAGGTACACGCTAGTCTACTCTGGTATATCGATGCCCCGTCTCGATACACCCTCGACTAGGGACTGTGAAGGATGTACTTATAGACTACCATGTCCCCACTAGTATGATCCGCATCATAGTCCAGGTGGTCAAGTACAGATCCTAAGGGCTTTACCAACATGTAACAGAGAGACAGTCAGTATACACGTTAAGGTAAAGAGCAACCAGATAGCATACTATCATGTCGAGCAAGAAAGTCCTCCCTATATATGTCCCAGCATCCACTACAATATACATCCTATGTATAGTAATGGCCTCTAGGGCATACATATAACTAACAATCTCCCACTTGCACTAGGGCCATCTGTAGCAGTGGTTTGAAGTATCTCATACTCAACCATCCCATAAAAGTCTCTCTCTGGGAACAGGCCTTTGTGAGTGGATCCGCTGTGTTGTCTTCTGAGTCTACTCTCCAAACCTCGATCACCCTGGAGATCAATCATCTCCATGATCAGGCGATGCTGCCTTAGAATATGTCTGGATCACTGATGGGACCGGCGTTCCTTGGCATAAGCCACAACTCCATTGTCACACAATGGTAGGAACATAGTTCATCTCATGAACCAATATACACCCAAACAGCCTCTTTGGTAGCATCTTAAGTAGCGATGTATCCTGCCTTTATCGTCTAGTATGTCACGGTATCCAGCTTGGAACTCTTCCAACATACCGTCCCTTTACTGAGGGTAAAGACAATGCCTGCGACTGACATTCAGTCGTCTTTATCACCCTGGAACCCTTCCAGTGATTCTCCCCAGGATCGATTGATACCATCTCACTACAACTAGTGAGAATCCCAACATCCATTTAGATCTATCTCATAGATCCAAAACCCTGGATTTAGGAGGTATCACTTTGATCCTATATGGAGAATCATGGTGATAAGCGGAGATTGATCGAGCGTAGCATAAGAAACTCCTTTCTTATCAAGAGTATGTCATCCACGTACTCTACGAGGATCGTCACCATACTCCCTACTACCTTCTTGTTTATACAAGGTTCATCTACCATTTTGATGATGTCAAACTCTTTGACTACTTCATCAAAACAGACGTTCCAACTCCGCGATGCCTGCTTTATCATATAAAACATCTTGCACACGTTTCCGCTGCTCCCACTGTCTACGAAGCCCTCTGGCTGTGTACTTATAGACGCACTCTTCTAAAACATCATTTAGAAAAGCAGTCATGACACCCAACCACCAGATATCGCAGTCATGGTATGTAGCCGTGGCAAGTAGGATCTGGATGGACTTAAGCATAGTCACTTGAAAAGGTTTCATCATGATCCACGCCTGGTCAATGACGAAAAGCTTTAACAAGTCTAGCTTTGAAAGTCTCAACTTTTCCATCTACACCAAGTAATCTTCTCAAGATATACTTGCTCCTGATGGGGATTTAACCCTTCAGATCTAGCAACCAAAGTCCATACTTTGCTGGTGTATAAGGATTCCATCTAAGATCACTAAACATCCAGCCATTCTTACGGAGTCTTACTCTCGATGGCCAGTTCGAAACTAGTTGGGTCATCATCTCATGATGTAATCCTCGCTCCCACTGTCATAGAGAAACCGAAGTATCTCTCAGGTGGGTGAGGAACCCTACTAGATCGGCGGAGAGGCTGAGGTTCGTTGGTATCTACTGAATCCTTTGGTTTTATCAAATCATCTGCTGTATTTAGTATAGCTGGAACCTTTCCAGTTCTACATAACAGACCTTGCCTCGAGCTTGTCCGGATTTTGCTTTTAGACATAGGCCAGACAACCCTAAATCTTAACTAACTTAAGAGATGGGCTCTTCCCTTATCATATCACATATGAAGTGGTAGGCAACTGATTTGATTTGAACCCTATTCAATAGGTATGCAACTTCATAAGTGCATAACTCCCAAAAGGAAATAGGTAACTCAGTAGTACTCATCATAGAGCACACCATATCAAATAGGGTGTGATTGCTCCGCCCCGATATACCATCGTGCTATGGTGTATTCGGAGGAGTAATGCTGAGAGAGAATCTCATTCTCCTTTAGAATAGTCCAGGAATTCCGTGCTCAAGTATTCTCCTCCTTGATCGCATCAAAGGACATAATACTTATACCCGTATTGGTTCTCTACTTCTAGCTTATATTCTGTGAATATCTCAAAAGGTTCGGACTCATGTTTCAACAGGAACATATGACTGAATCTTGAGAGATTATCAGAGAATATAATGAAGTATAAAGAACCAGTCTTGGCATGTGTAGACAGGGGACCTACATACATCAACATGTATCATCCCAAGAGTTCACTAACTCTTTCTCTGTTTCCAATAAACAGAGCTGTGGTCATCTTATCTTTGTGACATGACTGGCGAGTTTCACAAGATGTAAATTCAAACTGATTTAAATATGCATCTAAATGTAACTCTAGCTAGTCGGGTCGCATTGATATGACCTAGTCTACAATGCCTCAAGAAGGATTCGTTCATTTCTGAACTCTTCTTCTTGTGTGTGTTCCGTATACTAAGAACTGTAGTTTGATTTAGAACATCAATGCTTTTAGATAACGTGCCTGAACCGATCAACTTTTGATATAGGAAATGTTCAAAACATTATCCAACAATACAAAATTTTATCGTTTCTTTACAGATAAAGAGACTGATATGATTTTGTATATCAGGTTCGGTATCTAACAACATTCGTTCAGAATCAATGTATTGTAATACAGGGTGACAGTGACCGACAGACTTGGCTGCAACTCTTGCCCCGTTTTCTGCCTCATGAAACTTATCATCCGTTCTCAGTTCTCTACCTATCTGTAGCCCTATGTAACAGATTACATATGTGGGATCCTGATCCGGTATCATATACCCAGGACGTAAAGGATACTGAGAAACAGTTCTGTATAACGAACACACCCGAAGATGATGCATCAGCATGCACTCTCTTCGTTTGGGCGGCACGGGAAATCTGGTATTCCCCAAATTCCTGCTCTGTCTTATAACAATTATAAGTTGGAGCGGGACCAACGTTCCCCAGCTCAGTATAACAAGCGGGTTCGGTCAAATATCCGTATTATTATCTTGATTAAGGCGTGATATGGTCGCTACCAGGAGAGAGAGAGAAGAAAACACTCAGCGTGCGCTCTGTCAAGAATAGATTGGTTTTATTTTATCTAATCAGGATGGCTCCCACTGCTTTTTATCAAATCTTCCTTCAAACCCTAAAAGGAAAGACTAGCCGGGATTAATTACACACTACAAGTTCGCCAATCTTTCAGCCAGGCCAGTGTCGGTACTTTGAGGGAGGTCCCCCGTGCTTTCGCACGAACCTAATTAATGTAAACCTCGTTTTCCCAGAGGCGTAACCTCGTTAACACCTTTCTAGACACCTACTTGATCGGCTAATTGTAATGTATAAAACTCTCCCAGGAGTAACACTTACTCGCAGCGGGTATCGGGATCCAACTATCTCATAGAAGGTATGCAATCTCATTGCAAATTTCAACACTTGAAATTCCCGATAATATTTTGCCCCTAGCACCCTATGACCTTGACGGAGGTCAACAAACCATAGGCTACTAGTCAAGTTCAACCCGTCATTTCTTGATCGAATTAAACCCACCCGCACGACCCTTGACGGAGGTCAACAAGGCCGCACGACTACCCTAACTCTATCTGCATCATATGCATAAGCAGATAAATACTGGTTAGCTACCGCACACTGCGCCTTGACGGAGGTCAACAAACGCAGCACGAATACTAAACAGCACTTATCTGAAATGACGGAGGGCTACGACAGGTTTTTCTGAAAACCTATTGCGTAATGAACTTGATATCGTTGTAGGATCGAATGAATTTTGAAATGGAGTGTTTTTGAGGCTTTTCTAGTTTTGCTAAAGGAGTCACTCCCGGTGAAGGGATCGTCGGTCCTTTCCTCGTCGAATGAGGTGCGGGATATATCGTATATATCGCTGTGCAAAGCAAAAACACTTAAAAGCAATCAAAAGACAAACCGAGTGTGTAGCATCTGCCAGTTATTGCTAAAGGAGTCACTCCCGGTGAAGGGATCTCGGTCCTTTCCTCATCGAATAAGGTGCAGGATATATCACATATACCGCTGTGCAAAGCAAGAACTGTAGCTACCTGTTTTATTTTGAAATTCGATTCTACAACATCTTAGGTTTCTTTTACTTTCATTAATCACATTAATGAAGTCCCACCATTTAATTACCTAAACATCACAGTTAGATATGACGTACACTTATGCCATCCGCATTCGCCTCGATGCCCCCTCGTGCATCGTTAGGTTAGGTAACTAACGACAGAGCAGGGCAGGGCTAGCGCGGGTGTAAAACATAAGTAACGTCTATATAAAATATCATATATACTATATACTATATCCATCACAGAACATCTCATGATCACATCACAGATATCGCAGCAGAAGAAACATATGAAATATTGGATATACTAGGATGTCCGTGTTTTCAATACGAGCCAGTATAAAACACGGATTCCACGGTCGTGATGAATAGCCAAACCCACACCCCTAGACCCCTACGAGAGCGGCAAGCAACCCTACCAATTCTAGAGTTAGGAGACCCGGACTCGACTCCTCGAGTTGGTCTCCCACTGGACTCCAGAACCCGGTTACTTGTGCTCCCCTCCTTGGGTCTATCCTAGTGCGGAAAAGTAAATAATATACAACAGGTGACAACTCCCGCAACCTGGAAGCGCCCCAATAAAAGAATATTACATACAAGTTTTTACATGAATGAAAATGAAAAACACTCATCTCACATAAAAAACCCCGGCTATTCAAACACGACGATCCAATATAACATATCCAGCAACACATAACATCACATGTCATCAACGTAAGTAAATATGTCCATCCCAATTGTCGTTGACATATAGCAACGAAACCGGCGATATCACATATTACACTTACGGTCACAGAAAAGAAAGTGTAAAACTACAACAGTTGGAATCCGCAACCACCTCAGACATCGCATGCCTGACCAAATGAATTACTTAGACATCCCATGCCTAACAATTATAAACCCCGCATTTTAGTCTCATTATCGAAAACTCTTTTCAATATCAAGTCGGGTAATTCAACAAGATTCCCGACATTCTGATCGAATGCTCGTCGCAAACTTCAGTAGACGGCCGCACCCCTCACGCCGTCGACGAAGTGCACCAAGGCGGAACACCGCTACCGCGAGCACCCGAACGGATGCTTTCGGCAACGGGGTTCTCCTACAGTCACTTGGTCGGGGCTATGGAGTGAAGCTGTCTATTAAGTTTACCCGGCGAGTATCCGCGTACGCTACGTGATTGCAACGGACTTTTGATCACATCAAAATTCCGTGGCAACCGATCAAGTGAGACTAAACTGCTACGTTTATAACATTCATTCAGTTATCATATAACTTATTGTGAATTCCAATTATTGTATCCCATTCCAGATAAACAGAAAATGTTAAACTTTCCGATCGAACAATCGAACACCCAAGTTTTCCCGATACAGATCAACACATGAAACAAGTCTAACAATATTCCGTTCGTGCCTCAGTACCAACGGTCCAGCCGTAGAAGGGTCAAGCCAACGCCTCACATGTGGCACGCCGTACTGCCCCAAACCCGAAGGTTCAAAGGGCAGTTCAAGACGGTCACATAATCGAGTTAAGGTTTGTGTCTTCTAGAGGGACCATCGCGTTACTTGCACTACTTAGAACGTCGTTAAACTATGGAAAATCCAACACTTGGAAATTTCCCGACAGGGGAAAAATCGGGTATTTATATCCGGTCGAACTTTTTAACATATTCTAAAATTTATCCGGAAAACACATGGACAGAATTAGACTTTCCGATCGAAACAATGATTCCCAAAACAACTCAGAACAACTCAACTCTTGAGTTCAGTTTAAATATTCCAGGAAAATGAGAACTGCATTTTATAAGTTACAGTGAAATTTGACACGTGTCGGCTTCTAATTGGCGGCCCTTCCGCCGCACAAACCCCCTTTGTGAGGCCCTTCCGCCGCGCTTTTGTGGAATCAGGGTACCAAATTTCACAGTAATTCTTAAAAAAGCCTGCTTATTTTTCTGGATATTTTTAATTGCAAAAAATCAACAGTTTTGAAAAAAGTACAGAGAGCAATTTTGCAATGGGATTTTGGTTCGATCGGGTTTCTAATTCCGTCCGGGGATCGCCTAAGGCTCTAGCTAGGCTCTGATACCACTGCAGGGTTCCTAGGCACTCTAGTGAAGTCTCCCAAGCCATCAACCATGGCAATTTCAAAAATTATGGTGCCTACAAACCCTAAAGTACGGATCGTTTGCTAGATATCTAGGCGAACAACGAACTAGTTAACAATTAACTAAAGGAATACGGAAATACAACCTTTGTAGATCCGGTCCTCCACCTCCACGGCTCCGCAACGAGGTCACCTCCGCTGTCCAAATCAAATCCGGGCTCTAAAGTCGGCTTCGTCGGAGAATGGGCAAGCTAGGTCGTCGATGTCCATGCCGAAGATGATCTACGTCGAGGCATCGATGAATCAAGCTCCACCTTCACCAAACCCTAAAATCTTGTGAAGGAAACACACTCTACTACTTGGCAAGAGGTAGAGGATGAAGAAATAGGAAGTGGGTAGACTTTAGAATTGGATTTTTCACTCATATGCATCAATCACCATTGATGGACTTCAAGCTTCTTCACTTGAAGCATGAAGAAGAAGAAGAAAAACATTATGATAAGTTAAAAGAATAATGAAAAGAAAAACCATTCTTATCATAACTTGAACCCTAGTTAAGTGTAGAGAAAAGACCATGGTTAATGGAATGGTTAGGGTTAAGGATAAGAAGAAAATGGTCACTAGGTCAAAGTCTTCAAGAAGCTTCAATAAGAAACAAAAATAGCCACCATTTTCTTCTTATTCCTTTTCTAATTATTTCCAAAATAAATAAATAGATAAATAAATAATAAAAGGAAATAAAACCCTAATCATAATAATAACCATGGTTTATTCTTAACTTACACTTAAACAATCATGTATCATCAAACATGATACAAGCAAATGCACAAAAGTATATCGCATATACAATGCGCCCATCCGAGTGAGAAAATCCATCTTAAGTAAACCGATACTAGTTAATGCAAAGTAATATATCAAATATATAAATATGCATTAAATCATTAAATCAACACTTGATTCAATGACCCGGTTATGTCGCACACAACCGACTAGTATACAATATATCGGCTTATCGAATCAACGATTGAATCGATAACTAGGTTATATCGCATACAACCATTCGATATATTTATCGCGAGAATATAATACGGTATCACATACACGCATTATTCTCGGTCCTGCACATATCTCATATGCGCTCCTATTTCGTTTCGCTTGAGCCAGGAAACCTCTGTGTAGGACTCTAAAGACTCGTCAATACGCCGGCAGCGGATGATGATCATATCAAACATCCACAAGCCGCAAGCGGTCTGCTAAACGTAACGGCCACCCGGGTATTGAGCGATCTGAAGATCGACGAGCAAGCCCGCTCACACTCCAGTGAATCCGACCAGTAACACTACCGTACAGTCCGGTCTGATCGTCTGATATGTTGCATATCTCGCCTAGGGGTGGTAAACGTCAGACCCCAATAGCTCAATAAGTCGTGTCGATATGAGGTCTATAACTGTTCGAGAAACTACTGGTAACACTTACCAGTAAATCTCAGCAACCCTGGCCAGGGATTTCCTGTTATAGCCAATCGAACACAGCGCAACATCAACCCCCATATACCGGGAGAGACGACTCCCCTCCTATCGCTCATTGCCTCCATGTGACTCGGGACTGTACCCAAAAACCACCGTTTTGCACGCCCTCTTGGACGTGGTAAGATGGAAATCAAAGCACAGTGGGAACCACACAAGACTCTATGACGATCTCGGGTCAACAGACTACTCTGTACCAGTGTCACCAGAGAACTGCCATCTGACGTGAGGTATAATACCATCTGGGAGTTCTCGGCGAGTCCGTCCAGTGTACCCAGTCTCTACTGAGCACCCGTATATCTCCTCTGATGTCAAACACCGATGGATATGGGATCATCCATCGCCCATCTGTATGGGTCGAGAAGGTACACGCTAGTCTACTCTGGTATATCGATGCCCCGTCTCGATACACCCTCGACTAGGGACTGTGAAGGATGTACTTATAGACTACCATGTCCCCACTAGTATGATCCGCATCATAGTCCAGGTGGTCAAGTACAGATCCTAAGGGCTTTACCAACATGTAACAGAGAGACAGTCAGTATACACGTTAAGGTAAAGAGCAACCAGATAGCATACTATCATGTCGAGCAAGAAAGTCCTCCCTATATATGTCCCAGCATCCACTACAATATACATCCTATGTATAGTAATGGCCTCTAGGGCATACATATAACTAACAGTTTCATGGCTTGGTGAAGTTGGAGCTTGATCTTGTGTTGCCTCGACGTAGATCATCTTCGGCATCGAAGTCGACGACCTAGCCCGCCCATTTCTCCAATGAAGCCGACGCTAGAGCCCGGGACCCGATGATCGCAGCGAGGGGACTTCATCACGGAGCTATGGAGGTGGAGGATCGGATCTACAAAGGTTGTAGCCTCTTTCCTTTAGCAATAAAATTGTTTACTTGCTTGCATCGCCTCATTATCTAGTTAACGATCCGTATTAGGGTTTGTAGGTACATGGAAAATTTTGAATTAGCCAAGTTTGATCACTTGTGAGACCTCATTAGTGTGCCTAGGAACCCTACACTTTGAACCATGGTAGGGTAGTAATCTAAGAACAGTGGGAACACACTAGAGACGAAGTTGCGAGATCAAGTCAATGGACTAAGATGTACTGATGTCACATAGGAACAGCTGCCTGACGATAGGTATAATACCAACCAATAGTTCCCAACGAGTCATGTCCAGTTTAACTCATAACCCAATGAGCACGTGTATACTATCTCCAGTACAACGTACTAATTGTTGTGGGACAGACCATCTCTCCTGCTGGGATGAGAAGCGTATACACTAGTCTACTCTTGTAACATTTCAGAAAAAATAAAATACTATTTTTGGAATTTAAATAATAAAATAATATATATCACAAAAAACTATTCGATTTTCGAATTGTTTTTTTTTTGTAAAATGGTATAATTATATACCAATATTTAGAAAATAATTGGAGATTAATATGGTTTATTTATTTAAAAGGTATTTATTTGGAATTGGGCATTTAACAAATTATTATACAATTAATCGTATACAATTTTAATACTAAACTTGATAAAGATTTCACTAATTATGCATTAACCTCGTTTATGACATGCAACATGTAATGTTTGCAAACACTTGTTTCATTTTTATTTTACCCATGGCTTCATTTGTGCATATATGGTTTGTTTCGTTTTAAAATGAGAAAAAAAAGAAATGAACATAAGAAGATATTTTGTGTGAGAGGGGACACTTAGGTATGGGCTTGAGTGAGGATGAGAGAGAGAGAGGGGGGGGTCTTCTCTTGACCATGGTTCATCCTCACCCTTCACTTCATTTCCTCTTCTTCTCCTCTTCTATCTCCCTCCTTCCTCCACATCCTCTTCCATCACAAATCACCCCCAAAAACTAAGCCAAAACCTTATACTCTCTTCACTAAAAATGATCACAACCACTCTACAAACCCCCTGGATGCATCAAGTAGAGATTTTGAACACTTTGGGAAGCCCAAGAATTTTCTTGAGTTGCCAAATGAGGTAATCCCTACACTTTTAATTAGGTTATTTGTGTTTAGTGTATCCTATAGTGTTTTAGAACTAAACTTGTGCATGTTTGTAATCTTGGAAAGTTCTAAGTTGATGTTGTATGGGCTTGTAATGGTAAATTGAGGTTTAGTGAGGGTTTACAAGACCTTAGTGATGTTTACTAGCCTATACCAGAGACTTGAAACCATACACGAACTTAGAATTTCCGGATGTCTGTTTTCTTGAATTGTGATGCTCAGATGGAATCTGGAGAAACTTAGGATGTTTATAAGAAAATCAAACAGCTACATTGACCTAGTTATAATATTATAAGACCACCACAGAAGGACGAGACACCAATTCCATAGGAAAACCGGCGACACCGGGCATTTCATCATTCTTGCCGGCCATTTGTTGGGTTCTGGTATTGGATTTTGGTCTGTAGCTCATACACCTTATAACATATCCCATGTATTGTTAGTTTAGTCCCTATATACCTTAGCAAAAATCTGGGAGTGATTTTTTCAGTTGTCGTATTATGTTTTCCGATATTTGAAACTTGGATTTATGAATTTCTTTATGTGATTCGGTCGTTAGACGTTTGTACGTCGACGACGAGTGTTATTTGGTTGTTTTTGGATGCGTAGGAAATAGGTTCTAACCTATAAGCAATTCATGTGCTGTATCGGTTTCGAACTTGGTTTTTAATAACGTTACGATATGTGTTGAATTGTAGGTAACTTAACGTGGACTTCCAAGACGACAAAGCACATCGACTTCGGCTAAGCGAAGAGATTAGCAGGTGAGTAGATTTATATTTATGGGGGAAGTCGGGTGGATGGCGTATAGCACCCCCGCAATTAAAATGGAAACCGATATATTGAATATAGTCGAGAAAACCTATACTAGGAACCTACAGATATGATCAAAGAGTTAGTAGGAGATGATATGATTAATACGTGATGACGAGAATTGAGATATCAATATGATGATATAAGATGATATGAGCGGATACGATTGATATTAGGATCACAAAGACATATGCCAAGATATATAGAGAGATTAATATAGCGATGACATGAGATTGATGTTATATATATATATATATATGGATTTGAATCGTGATATTTATGTAATTGAAAGTGGACAAGTATGAGATTTATAGTGGCATGATATGAGATCGATATTGATATGATATGAGATCGATAACGATGTGACATGAGATCGATTAATACGATATAAGTTGAGATAGATGTGTTGTTTGATCAATAAGATATGATGTACGAGACCTAGATCCATACCCTTATTAATGTATAGGATGATAGAGTAGCAATTCTGTTTGATAACATCGTATGATGGATTACCGTACACGATGAGATATTGTCACGACCCGAAAAGTGCGAAACATGACCGGCACATAAACTACGAAACGTCTCAAGACGTACATAATCTAGGTAAGCCGAAACCCAGAAATCCAAACCAAGTAAATCGGTAGAGTGAAGGAAAAACCAATTTTAAAGCAAGAAGTTTAACAACATAAGCTGAAGTATACATTTTTAAAATCTCTAGTCTTTTCTGAAAATTTTGGTAGAGTTTCCTTTGTAAATACTGACCCCAAACGGGTACAAATCCTGATAAAACTGTAACACCTTAGAATGTGTTTTATGGATAATTATATTTTAATATATGGTTTTTAATAAAAAGTTTACCAAATTGACTTCCAATTATTTTATCCTATTTAATGAATATTTTATTATATTTTTCCTAGGCTTGCACACACTTGTGCATGTTAATTAGGGTATTAATTTGGGGTTTAACCATTCCCTAATCTAGTTTTAAAGTTTAGATTAAGTGTTTTAGGTTTTAAGTTGTATGGTTGTTTTAAAATAAAAATGAATTAAAAAGGATTTTAAATGGGTTGAATTGTTGACCCTGAGAGAGAGAGAGAGAGAGCATGGTGCTACATGGCTTGTGCCATGCTTCATTAAATGATGAGAGAGAGTGAGAAGGGGGGTTTGTTTTGTTTTCTCTCATTCTCATCCTCACTCTCATTTCTCTCATTCTCTCACACTCTCACTCACACACACAAAGCAAGAGCAGCAGCAGCAGCAGAAGGCATCAGCAGCAACAACAAGAGAAGTAGCAGCATCAGCATCAGCAGTAGCTCATGCATCAGTAGCAGCAGCAGCATCAGCAGACAGCAGCACCAGCAGCTGTAGCAGCAGCAGCCCCAGCACCTACAGCGGCTCTTCTTCTCCTTCCACTCCTTCTCCTGCTTCCTAGGGTCCTTTAGGGTATAATTTCTGAACTCAATTCCCTTTCTTGTTAAACTTGTGTGTTAATTAGCTTAGGTTTGTGTTAAATAGTGAGTTTAGTGCTAATTATGAAGATTTGTGAGAGGTTGTGGCAAATTGATGATTGTGTTGGTTAACCCCGCCTATTTTAGTGTTATTAGGGCCACCTTATCTGGGAATTGACCCAAGTTTCACTAAAATACCATAGGGTTTGCTTTTTGTGCAAAATTAGCATTTTTAAGCGACATTGTGGCATTCTGTGATCTGCTATTGACCCGGACCTTTCAGGTTAAAATGAGGAATACTGGAGCATGCCCACTAGGTATAGACAACACTACCAGAACACGAGCCACCCTTTCCTAATCCAGGCCGCAAATTTAATACATCTGGCCGCAAATTGCGGCCAGGAAGGGGAGTGGGGTGTTGGGGTCTTGGCTAGGGTTCTCTGCAGTGTTTTCTAGTGTTTTGGCATTTATTGTTTTGTAAGATTTGACCTGTAGGAAAATCTGGGACAATATATCCTATTGCATGTCCGTTTTGTTTGCGCGATACTCGCGATACGTGAATGGGTTCTGCGATCCAGCGTGTCGCGGCGTGTCGCGGTAGTTTTAGACGCGTATACACACGTTTCAGCGTATCGTGCACACGCGCGTCTAGTTCGCGACGCGAGTTTCTCGTTTGGTCTCGATATCGCGTTTTGCGAAATATTTGGCTTATATGGAATTCTTGTCTCATTTTCAGGTTTGCAGTCGAGTACATCAGACGCAGCAGCGAAAGGGAATCAGGTGGTAGGATTCACCTAGCTTGTAGCGTAGGTGAGTAGATTTAACATCTACAGGGGAATCACCCGCATGGCGTTATGCGTCTGGGCTAGAATTCAAATACTTGTCGCATATTCTACGTCATTGTTAAAAATGCGCCTTTACCCTATTTACTTAGATATAGTTGTACCGTGACTAGTAGCCGTAGGACACTGCACATATTATTGACGGTTCATGTTGCACGAGCACGGATTGTATGCTACACACACCGTCAATAATTGCCATGTCACACACAAACCATTATAGACATTATATTACTTATCACATTTGACATTTAGCTACATAGATACCTTGCTCATATTTTACTTATACCCAGGGGGTATACTGCATCTTCTACCTATACCCAGGGGGGTATACTACATCCTTTACTTATAGCTAGATACCTATACTTAGCTATACCTTGTTGATCTCGCATACATTTGGTTTTAGCTACAGATATACCTTACTCACATATTCCACTTATACCCAGGGGGTATACTTCATCAGTTCTTATAGGTAGATACCTATACATTGTTACACCTGTATGTTACACATATATTCAGTTGCAGTTACATATTTATCTTTACTGATGTTACTTAGCAGTTTTCCTTTTATATGCTTGCATTTCAGTTTATGTCGCATATATTCTATTCATGAATTTGCGCATTGATATTTCGATTTTACATGATGTTTTCTTGATTTGGGAACCGTGGGAGTTCATGAAATTATGCGTACATTGAAAAACCCGGTTTGCTTGATATGATATTTGCGCATCCACCATGAGTTTTATCGGTGCTGATATATATATATATATATATATATATATATATATATACACCCCTACGAGGAAGCGTCGAGGCCGTAGAGGGTACATGGTAGGGCCCGGAGGTACCTCGGGGTAAGAAAGGGATGTCGATGTACCACGCCGATGAGCCCGGCAGGGGAGCCATACCATCCGGTGACAGTACCAATGACTCGGCGGTGATCAAGAGGATACCGTTGGGAGTTATGTACGTATGGATACGTGAAAAGACGAGGGTCAGAGCTAGGCACTCGTGCTTTTCAGGATAGCGTATGATACGTACCTATCAGGATGCTAGTCTTGGTGACGGCATCTGATAGATCAACATTTTTGTGTCGATGCTTGGCACATTGGTTTTCATGATATTTCCTATTACTTCGTATATATAACAGGAGATTTAACCATTGTTATATATACCCTTACACCAATATTAGTGGAGTGGGACGCTAATATATATGTATTTACCCCATCATATTTATTTCTGCAAATATATATATATATATATATATATATATATATATATTTAGGATGTTAGAATTTTACTTGAGCTTGATTTGGGATATTAGGTGATTCATTGAGATTGGATACCGGATACATATGAGATTACTGATTTGTACATTCGGGATATAGAAGATTACTCGATATTATACATTGGGGAGATATGAGACCTATATGATGTGAGAGCCCAATTTGGGGGCTGATTTGAGGAATTGGGATTTGAGTGTTTTGATGGATTGTGATCCTACCACGATGTCAGGATTCCGTGGGAATGACATATTTCACTCCATACCTCATACTTATCTACTTATGCACTATTCCATGTATTAGGAGTACCTGTTAGTGTACCCTTCATGATTGCTGCATATCTACATTCTCATATCCCTATTGCATGATTATTGCATACTATTGTCATGTTATTATTACTTCACATATTGATTGTACCTGCTAGTGTACTTTCCATTATTATGCATTCACATGACCTGTTATTACTGTAAATTGCATATCTTAGATTCATGCTGTACGTACATACCTGAGATTACCTGCATATGTTATCTACTATTCACAAGTTGGCAACTCATCGCCGTTGTTCCACAGTTATTTTGCATGGTGTTTCCCCAGAGTAGTCGAGGCAGGCTATTCATCTATCATCTTTTGCTACAGATACCGTATCGGCTCACAGTGTACTATTTTGCTTAGGTGGGTTTTGATGATTATCTGTATTTCATATTGTACATTCGTTGTATCTTGTACTCTCCATCTAATATTATGTTGTTGACTTAGAGACTTGATGAGAACGATATTGTATATTATTTGTGGATTTGTTGTCTTTTATATACAGTTTCCTTCCTATTATCTTTTATTTCTTCACTGCGACGTCGTATATTTATGATGTGATTGTTTTCCGCCTTTGGGCCAGTTTTTACAAAAAGGGGTGTTGCCAAATTTTTAAAGAAAGAAGTTGGACTTTTAAAAAATTTGGGTTGTGATTTCAAATGTTTCAAAAACTTTTATTATCTTTTCCGTATTTTCATGGTTTAGATTTCTGGGTTTTGGCTTTCTTTTACTGCATTACGTCTTTAGGCGTTGCGTAGTATTAGGGCCGTCACATGCCAATTTCGGGTCGTGACAAAGTTGGTATCAGAGCGCTAGGTTTTACTTTTCAGAGCGTTGGATGACCTTGGTTTGATGGAGTAGGTAACTTAGGCAGGGTAACATAGAGTGTGTATGTCTGCAGCATACCCATGATGCGCTACTTCGCCTTAAGTGACCTAAGTACAAATTGCTTGAATTCCTTCCTTGATGATTCATATCCTTGTAATTCGATTTTCGTATCCTTATCGAATCTCATCTTTATTTATAGCCTTGCCGCCAATGACTATGGGGACTCAGAGTGATGTAGCGAGGGTCGAGGAAAGAGTTGGCTCGGATGAGACGAGCGCTGACCAGGATGGCACTCTAGTTGCACAGGTGCAGACGGATCAGCCTTCGACATATAGTATCGATAGGCTTATGGCAGAGATGCAGGACTTCCGCCAGACTACGAGTTCTTTGGTTGATGTCGTTCGGGAGCTACGACAGGAGGTTGTCACCCCTGTTACTCAGTTGTTCCTTGGGATTAGCATGCAGCAGTCTGTCACCTACATAGCACCAGTGGTTGCAGCCCCAGTGGACGAGGCGCATATTCCATAGACTCTGAGAGTTCCAGGACAGTGGAGGAATCATTCCAGTGTAACGGCCCAGAGACAGAGGTTTGATCATCGAGACAGATTTTTTGGCCGTCGCGGGAGTAGCATAGGCTTAGGATGAGGACAGTCGTTCAGCTCTCATCCCCAGGATGGTCAGCAGCCAGCGCGTGGATGTTTTCGATGCGGAAGCCTTCAGCACTTCGTCAGGGATTGTTCCTCAGCACGGCGTCAGGATCATATTCAGAGAGGCCATGGACGTGGATGGTTCGCACAGAGGGCTCAGTCTACCAGAGGAATTCAGCCACTTGTAGGTAGAGGGTAGACACAGGAGTTTGCTTCTACTCATCGGGACGCGCAGGCGTCCAATGCAGAGTTTTCAGGTATCTTTAATTCACATGTTCTTTTGATGTGTCTGTTGTTTTTCACACTTGTGCCGTGGTTGGGACGGGATTCGTGTTAGGTAGATTAGCCATTTGTTGTGTTAACTTCTGTCAGCGATTCTTTTATTGCGCGACGCGTATATCAGTTGTGTGCCAACCGGATAGGAGATAGAGATTTGTCCGTCGTTTTGATCCTTCTAAAAATGTTGGATTTGATGTTCTCCTGGGCACGGACTGGTTAACTACATGCTAGGCGTCTGTGGACTACCGTGAGGAAACAGTCAGGTTTTGTTTTCCCCGGCGAATCAGTTCTTGTTGTGCAGGTGGATAGTTGTGCCGCCTCTCACAACTTTTATTCAGCCTTTTTCGCTAGTCGGCTTTTGAGGAGATGTCGTGGATTCTTGGCGTTCATTCATGATACGGAAGCCACAGTGGGTTTGTTGGACCGGTGTTCCTATCATGCAAGGGTTTTCCGACGTCGTTCCAGATGAGCCGGCGAATCTTAGGGAGCTAATGAATCAGCTGCAGAGTTTTAATTGGAGAGTTTTGTGCGTCTGAGTGTTTCGCATTAGGAAGCTCTTATTTCTATTGTCAAGGAGAAAGACGGCAGTTTAGGGTTGTATATCGACGGATCGTTAATTGAACCGGCTTACGGTGTGGATAGGTATCCTTCACCTCGCGTTGACGATTTCTTTGATCATCTCCAGAGTGCGAGACATTTTCTAAGTTTGTTTGGGATCAGGTCATCATTATCGGTTTGGAGTGATGGCATTCCGAAGACTGCCTTATGCGTGCTACTGCTTTGTATGTATTAGTGAGTCATTGGATTCACTGATGCCCTAGCAGCATTCGTAGATATGATGAACCGGATTTCTTCAGGCTGTTCCTCGACCAGTTATTGTTGTGTTATTTACGACATTCTGGTCTATTTAATGTGACTTGAGGAATAGGAGCAGCACTTGAGGATTTGTTATGTAGATACTGGGAAAGCACCAGTGGTTTGCTAGATTCTCGGAGTGTTCCTTCAGGCTTGTTTGTGTTGACTCCTAGGTCTTGTAGTCACGGGAGACGGTTTTGTATGGTTCCGAGGAAGATCGTGGCCGTACAGCTTAGGCCCAGACTTGTGTGCAGGACGGAGGTCCGCAGATTTTGGGCTCAGTAGGTTTTTTACCGCCGTTTCGTGCAGGATTGCTAGTGTAGTGCTGCACCGTCGACCGAATTGACCGGAATGGAGGTTCTTTTATTTGAACTGAGGCATGTGTGCAGAGTTTCGGCAGTTGAAGATTCTGTTAACAACTGCACCAGTTCTTTCTTTGCTTTCTGGTTCGGGCGACCTTGTTGTTTAACTGTAATGTTTCTTGAGTGGGCTCGAGTTTATACTGAGGTGACCCTATAGAGTTATCGCTTTTGCTTCCCTACATTTGGAGGAAGTACGAGAAGGATATTCCACTCATGATCTGGAGATGGCCATGGTGGTTTTGCGTTGGAGATTTGGAGACACTATTTGTTCGAGAGTCGTGTCAGATTTTCACGGACCACCAGAGCTTATTGTACATCTTCCTGCAGCAGATTTTGATTGTTGTGATAGTCTTCTGCAGATTTACAGTTCTTGTGCGATCATTGAGTACAGCTTAAGTTCGTCTCTACTAAGGAGACAGCTTGCTCATGTCCGCGTCCGACCACTTTTCTGTAATCGCTTTCGCGAGACACTGCCCGTCGATGCTCGTTCGTCAGAGATACTTCAGCATACTCGGCTGGGTAATGATTCGGAGTCCTTGATTTGTGACAATGGTGTGCTAAGTTAGTGACGCGTTTGTGTACCTGATGTTATCGGGTAGAGACGTGGAATCCTAGAGCGGGCACATCAGTCAACTCTCTGTATTCATTCAAGTTCCACCAGCATTGACGTGACTTGTGTGATAGTTACGGGTAGGCAGGGATGTAGAGAGAAGTTTCAAGTTTCGTTTCAAGGTGTTTGTCTTGTTGTGTGCTTGGGTCGAGCATCTGAGGCCGGCTGGAGAGTTGCAACCTTTAACCGTTCTGAAGTAGGAGTGGGAGAAGATCTCCATGAATTTCGTTAAGGTGTTACCCAGGGTTAGTCAGGGTGTGACTCCATTCAGATTCTTGTCGTCTGGTTATACTCAGTTTGCTCAGTTGTTCTTTGTTAAGTTGTGCGTTTGTGTTAATTGTTGTCAGCAGTTGGGATCGTCACTCGCCATTGTTAGGGTTCTCCTTCGATAGCTGTTATCGGAGACACTCCAATTGGCAACCTTTAGGTTTATGGGTTAGGTCGTGTCGATCACCGGTCTGTTGTTTTTCTGACTCTGCGTAAGTAGGAATTTGGACCCCAGCTAGTCTAGAGACTTCGGAGATTATCCAGTTGTTTCAGGTCAGGATGAGAGTAGCCCGGTGCAAATAGAGGTCTTATGCCGACTGTGTTGGTCGTAGACTTAAGTGCTCAGTGGTAAATCATGTATTCCTGCGGACTTTTCCGATAAATGACGTGTTGAGTTTTGGGAAGCTTATCCCAGAATTGTAGGTCCTTCGAGATCCTATAAGCGAGTTAGTTTCGTTGCCTTTAGGTTGGCACTTCCGCCCAGATTATAGAGTTTTCACCCCGTATTCCTTGTGATGATACTTTACGATTACCTTCATGACCTTTCTCACATGATTTGGCACCAGACCATTTGGCTTGGACGTGATCGTTTCGCTCACCGGCAGCCATTGTGTTAAGGGCTCGGCGGGTGGAGAAACGTCGGTCAAGGGTCTTGCCATCTGTGAAGGGCTTTCTTGGACGTAGCCGTATGGTGAGGTAATCACTTGGGAGGCTACGAGCGATATTGAGAGTTGTAATCTTCTCTTTGAAGGTATGCGTAGCAGTATATTTTTAAAATTCGGGGACGAATTTCTTTTAAGGGGGAGATTGTAACACCTTAGAATGTGTTTTATGGATAATTATATTTTAATATATGGTTTATAATAAAAAGTTTACCAAATTGATTTCCAATTATTTTATCCTATTTAATGAATATTTTATTATATTTTTCCTAGGCTTGCACACACTTGTGCATGTTAACTAGGGTGTTAATTTGGGGTTTAACTATTCCCTAATCTAGTTTTAAAGTTTAGATTAAGTGTTTTGGGTTTTAAATTGTATGGTTGTTTTAAAAGAAAAATGAATTAAAAAGGATTTTAAATGGGTTGAATTGTTGACCTTGAGAGAGAGAGATAAAGCATGGTGCTACATGGCTTGTGCCATGCTTCATTAAATGATGAGAGAGAGTGAGAAGGGGGGTTTGTTTTATTTTCTCTCATTCTCATCCTCACTCTCATTTCTTTCATTCTCTCACACTCTCACTCACACACACAAAGCAAGAGCAGCAGCAGCAGCAGCAGCAGCAGAAGGCATCAGCAGCAGCACCAAGAGAAGCAGCAGCAGCAGCAGCTCATGCATCAGCAGCAGCAGCAGCATCAGCAGACAGCAGCACCAGCAGCTGTAGCAGCAGCAGCCCCAGCAACTACAACGGCTCTTCTTCTCCTTCCACTCTTTCTCCTGCTTCCTAGGGTCCTTTAGGGTATAATTTCTTCACCCAATTCCCTTTCTTGTTAAGCTTGTGTGTTAATTAGCTTCGGTTTGTGTTAAATAGTGAATTTAGTGCTAATTATGATGATTTGTGAGAGGTTGTGGCAAATTGATGATTGTGTTGGTTAACCCTGCCTATTTTAGTATTATTAGGGCCACCTTATCTGGGAATTAACCCAGGTTTCATTAAAATACCATAGGGTTTGCTTTTTGTGCAAAATTAGCGTTTTTAAGCGACATTGTGGCATTCTGTGATCTGCTATTGACCCGGACCATTCAGGTTAAAATTGAGAATACTGGAGCATGCCCATTAGGTATAGACAACACCACCAGAACATAAGCCACCCTTTCCCAATCCATGCCGCAAATTTAATACATCTGGCCGCAAATTGCGGCCAGGAAGGGGAGTGGGGTGTTAGGGTCTTGGCTAGGGTTCTCTGCAGTGTTTTCTAGTGTTTGGCATGTATAGTTTTGTAAGATTTGACCTGTAGGAAAATCTGGGACAATATATCGTATTGCATGTCCGTTTTTATTGCGTGATATGCGCGATAAGTGAGTGGGTTCTGCGATCCAGCGTGTCGCGGCGTGTCGCGGTAGTTTTAGACGCGTATACACACGTTTCAGCGTATCGTGCACACGCGCGTCTAGTTCGCGACGCGAGTTTCTCATTTGGTCTCGATATCGCGTTTTGTGGAATATTTGGCTTATATGGAATTCTTGTCTCATTTTCAGGTTTGCAGGCGAGTACATCGGACGCAGCAGCGAAAGGGAATCAGGTGGTAGGATTCACCCAGCTTGGAGCGTAGGTGAGTAGATTTAACATCTACAGGGGAATCGCCCGCATGGCGTTATGCATCTGGGCTAGAATTCAAATACTTGTCGCATATTCTACGTTATTGTTTGAAATGCGCCTTTACCCTATTTACTTAGATATAGTTGTACTATGACGAGTAGCCGTAGGAGACTGGACATATTATTGACGGTTCATATTGCACGAGCACGGATTGTACGCTACACACCGTCAATAATTGCCATGTCACACACAAACCATTATAGACATTATATTACTTATCACATTTGACATTTAGCTACATAGATACCTTGCTCATATTTTACTTATACCCAGGGGGGTATACTGCATCTTCTACCTATACCCAGGGGGGTATACTACATCCTTTACTTATAGCTAGACACCTATACATAGCTATACCTTGTTGATCTCGCATACATTTGGTTTTAGCTATAGATATACCTTACTCACATATTCCACTTATACCCAGGGGGTATCCTTCATCAGTTCTTATAAGTAGATACCTATACATTGCTACACCTGGATGTTACACATATATTCAGTTGCAGTTACATATTTACCTTTACTGATGTTACTTAGCAGTTTTCCTTTTATATGCTCGCATTTCAGTTTATGTCGCATATATTCTATTGATGGATTTGCGCAATGATATTTGGATTTTACATGATGTTTTTTGGATTTGGGAACCGCGGGAGTTCATGAAATTATGCATACATTGAAAAACCCGGTTTCCTTAATATGATATTTGCTCATCTACCATGAGTTTTATCGGTGCTGATATATATATATACCCCTACGAGGAGGCATCGAGGCCATAGAGGGTACATGGTGGGGCCCGGAGATACCCCGGAGCAAGAAAGGGATGTCGATGTACCAGGCCGATGAGCCCGGCAGGGGAGCCATACCATCCGGTGACAGTACCAATGACCCGGCGGTGATCAAGAGGATACCGTTGGGAGTCATTTACGTATGGATACGTGAAAAGACGAAGGTCAGAGCTAGGCACTCGTACTTTTCAGGATAGCGTATGATACGTAGCTATCAGCATGCTAGTCTTGGTGACGGAATCTGATAGATCAGTATTTCTGTGTCGATACTTGGCACATTGGTTTCATGATATTTCCAATTACTTTGTATATATAACAGGGGATTTAGCCGTTATTATATATACCCTTACACCAATATTAGTGGAGTGGGACGCTAATATATGTGTATTGACCTCATCATATTTATTTCTGCAAATATATATATATATATATATATATATATATATATTTAGGATGTTAGAATTTTACTTGAGCTTGATTTGGGATATTAGGTGATTCATTGTGATTGGATACCGGATACATATGAGATTACTGATTTGTACATTCGGGATATAGCAGATTACTCGATATTGTACATTGGGGAGATGTGAGACGTATATGATGTGAGAGCCCAATTTGGGGGCTGATTTGAGCAATTGGGATTTGAGTGTCTTGATGGATTGTGATCCTACCATAATGTCAGGATTCCTTGGGAATGACATATTTCACTCCATACCTCATACTTATCTACTTATGCACTGTTCCATGTATTAGGAGTACCTGTTAGTGTACCCTTTATGATTGCTACATATCTACATTCTCATATCCCTATTGCATGATTATTGCATACTATTGTCATGTTATTATTACTTCACATATTGATTGTACCTGCTAGTGTACTTTCCATTATTCTGCATTCACATGACCTGTTATTACTGGAAATTGCATATCTTAGATTCATGCTGTACGTACATACCTGCGATTACCTGCATATGTTATCTACTATTCACAAGTTGGCAACTCACCTCCGTTGTGCCACAGTTGTTTTGCAGGGTGTTTCCCCAGAGTAATCGAGGCAGGCTATTCATCTGTCATCTTTTGCTACAGATACCACATCGGTTCACAGTGTACTATTTTTCTTAGGTGGGTTTTGATGATTATTTGTATTTCATATTGTACATTCGTTGTATCTTGTACTCTCCATCTACTATTATGTTGTTGACTTAGAGATTTGGTGAGGACGATATTGTATATTATTTGTGGATTTGTTGTCTTTTATATACCGTTTCCTTCCTATTATCTTTTATTTCTTCGCTACGGCGTCATATATTTGTTATGTGATTGTTTTCTGCCTTTGGGCCAGTTTTTACAAAAAGGGGTGTTGCCAAATTTTTAAAGAAAGAAGTTGGACTTTTAAAGAATTTGGGTTGCGATTTCAAATGTTTCAAAAACTTTTATTATCTTTTCTGTATTTTCATGGTTTAGATTTCTGAGTTTTGGCTTTCTTTTACTGCGTTACGTCTTTAGGCGTTGCGTAGTATTAGGGCCGTCATGTGCCAATTTCGGGTCGTGACAAAAACATATATAATGAATAAAGGCATCCCCAAGCGGGAGCTAGCTCTTCGTCAATCGACAGCCACAACCACACAAGCAATATAATATACAACGCCGAAGGGCGAGGATCAAAACTCAAAAGTAAACTCAAAACATCAAGAAAACCCATAATAATACAACGCGCAACTCTAAGTTCGAAAATAATATACACTAGTCTTTTATGTCTATCAAATATACCGGTCTGGTTGATGGAGTTTTACTAGATACAATTGAAATAACAAATACACAATGGTGGTCTTGATGCAAAAGAATCTACCTACCAAGGCAATCACCCGGAAGGAACAATGTGCCAGCAAAGCCGCAACGAAACCTGTACGGCAAAACTTGCAAGGAACTGTGGCACAATGGGGGTGAGTTGCCAACTCGTGTGTAGAAAACATCTAAGAGTAGAAATCGCATGTATGACGCTATCCTAGGTCATAACAAGTAATATCCTGAAATAAATGTCCTGATCCATCTAAACATAAGTGCAATACCACGTGCTCATGTCAGTGCCTCAGATTGCAACATATCAGATATATGATGTATGAATGCATTACTAATGGAAACAGAATACATCATGAAATCAACAGAGAAATCAGTGTCAAGTATCGACACAAAACAGAAATCTCAGTATCTCAATATCTCGGTATCTCAATAACTCAAAACTCAATATCTCAGTATCTTAATACCTCGGGCTCCGTCAGTCCGGATCAGCCCATATCATCAATCACACGACCACGAACAGTATCCTCCGGTTATCCGCCGCGCCAAACAATCACCGGTAAGCAGTCTGCCCCTGCCAGGCTCATCATCCTCCATGAAATCACTCTCGCCCCAGGGTACCAAACCGGGTCCACCATGTACCCGAGACGGTTCATACTACTCCTCGAAACAGGTCTCTAAATCCAACAGCTATCATGAAAACTCATGGTGGATGACTCATAGATCACGAGAAAACCGCAACTTGCATTTTAGAGAGAGAGAGAAGTTTATATATATTCTTCCGGTTTTTCCCCAAATCCCGAAATCTCATGAAAATCCGAAATCCACAATCATGAGTAAGTAAACAGTGAATATCGGCATAAATCTCCATAATACTACATGACCAATGAATATATGAATGCATCTGATATCATGCAATTAATGCAATAGTTAAACTAGCATATGAAAGCTATAACATATCGCAACTATCAACTAGCAAGCTATGTCAATGAATAGTATTTTCTAAAGTGTACGTGACATGGCAATTATTAATGATGATGTGTGTGAGCCGGAAAGCAGGTGTACGTGGAACATACGCATCATCGGCAACGGTGCTGGTGTCCTGACAGCAGGGTTTCATGATAATTACAGAGAACATATGTACAAGCATGCAAAACGATGAAACATCATGAATATACAAAAAGTGATGTAGTAACAGCAACACTGAAAAATATACCTACCCAATATACGAGTCATACAATTTGGTATTTAAAATACTGACGATTCTCCCCTTTTGAAAATGAGTATGACTCGAGCCCAGTCAAAAAGGTAAGGGAATCCACTTAAGTCTAAGTCGATCTATATATATACCTAGTAGTCGGTGATCTCGCCTCAATAGTATCACGTACTCTACAAAATATATATATGACATCCTCGAGTCAAGAGTGCGGATCTAATATCATAACTA
This sequence comes from Agapanthus africanus, assembly GCA_030015575.1. Taxonomy (NCBI): domain Eukaryota; kingdom Viridiplantae; phylum Streptophyta; class Magnoliopsida; order Asparagales; family Amaryllidaceae; genus Agapanthus; species Agapanthus africanus. The sequence continues at coordinate 191,396,192 of JASDDO010000001.1, forward strand.
TATCTCGTACGGTAAATCTATCGTACGACATCCCAAATCTGGGTACGTGTCAAATATCATATTTATCTCATTACTCATCTGGTATCCTTATCATCATATGTCGTGAACTGGGGTACAGATCTAAGTCTAGTACACTACTAATATCATCAACAATATCCTGATCTGGCTACTGATCTAAGGTCTCATACAATCCGATGTCATCAACACATATTATCATATAGAAATATACATCGCCCAAGCGATCCTTATAAATATCATAACATATCTTATCTCATATCTCGATCATATGTCAACTATCATATATATATATATATATATATATATATATATATATATATATATCATCATCCACATGGTATCGTCATCCAACGATCCGCAATAACATCATGACATATCTCGGTCACATATTAAATATCTCACGGCATCATACCCGATCATATCGACTCATTCCCAAGTATCATATAACATCCTCATCATCCAAACATATGAATACCAATATATATATGTCCCCAATACACACAAGGAAGTAAATGTATGCGAGTATGTGTATGTGCGTGTATGCAAATCTTTATTCTAGCTTTTTGTGACTAAGAAATCGACTAAAGTCCTTTCTTTACTTCTTGCTAACACTAAACCCATAAGCTCCTAAAGCTTTTCTTGCTAAGGTTCATATCTCGAAATAACCCATATATGTATATCTATATCACATCACATCATATTCTTACGAAATTGCGGGGGTGCTATACACCATCCACCCGACTTCCCCCGTAGATATATATCTACTCACCTTAATCCTCGCTTGCTGGATTCTATGACGCCACGCTCATCCTCGTCATCTCAAAGTCCACATGGGGGTACCTACATATCACATATAGCATCGTAAACCGAAACCATGCACGAAAACCAAAACGGCACGCGTATCACACATAGGTTAAAACTTATGGTCTACACATGCAAGAATGGCCAAACAACCCTCGAGATTGACGTCCAAACGTTACACCATCGAGTCAAAACACAAATACTAAAATCCAAAACATAAATAGCCGCAAAACCCAAGCAGCAACACAAGAAAACGCTTCCATATTTTGTTCCAGGTGAAATTAAGCAATTCTACATATGGGGTAGGTCTAATTTGACTAAAATGAAGCCATGGCCCAAGCACGAATCAATTTGGGAGTACTAAGGCTGCAAATTGCGGCTCAAATGATTAAAATGGTGGCCTAAACATGAGCATATGGTCTCAGGTTTTGGGGTTAGCTTCTAGGTTGCCTGTATGACTCTCTGGCTTCATAAATATTTTTCAGGTCACCCGGGTTATAGCAGATTCCCAAATACCCACATAATTCTCACAATATTCCGATGTCGGGGTTTCTAAGTTCGTGTTCCGGGGTTTTAATCTCAGGTTTAGTCCAGTAAACAGTCACTACAGGGTTGCAAGGACTCTACTAACCTCAATTTCACTATCAAAACTCATAAATCCCTCAAACCCTAACTAGGAATTTTCTAACCTCACTAAACATCACAATATCACTTCTAAACATGCAAGGATACTAAAGTAAATGAAATACAAGACTAATTGTGGAGAAATTACCTCATTTGGGCAACTCAAGAAAAACCCTAGTTTGCCAATGTTGTCTAAATCCCACTTTTCTTGGTCCAATGTGCAGAGGGTGTAGAGGGGATCAATTTTAGTGAAAGGGGTTTAGGGTTTGGATCAATATTTTGAGATGATATCATGGGGTGAAGGTGGAGGGAAGGGAGGAAGAAAAAGAAGAAGAAGAAGAAGAAGAAGAAGAAAATGATGGGGGAGGTAAAATGAGGCAGCCCCTCTCTCTCTTCAATCTTATTCTCACCCCCCCTCTCTCAAATATTACCCTTCTACCCTTCTCATTTTCTTTTCCTTTTTATTTAAAACAAACCAACTCACATAATAGCCCAAAAAAAACATAAGAAATGATATATAATCAAAACAATTCATGACATGGTGCACCGACCATGGAAAACTGTATAAACACGGATTTGGCTTAATCACGATTTGCAGTGCACTAATCGGGTTTTTATCCAAAATGCATATAATAAATTTTAAAAATTCCAAATCCTTTAAATATATTTTTAAATGAATAAATCATTTTAATTCCCAATTATTTCACTATTATTGGTATATATTTATACCCTTTTTCGAAAACCCCGATTTCGCAGATCGGGCAGTTTTCGGGAAATATATTATTTTAATATTAAATTCCAAAAATAATATTTTATATTTTCTGAAATATTACAATCTTCCCCCTTTAAAGAAATTTGGTCCCCGAATTTAAATTTAAACCCCCAAATTCTAAAACATTTCAATAATCAGATCATGTCGTCGGGGCTCCGAAATCATAAATACATAATACACATCGTAGCGCAATGCATGCGCATGAAAAACGAGTATATAATCTAAAATCAAAACTCCATCAAGCATCCCGCAATCATCGGAGTTATGGTGAAGACACCAATATCAAAATCCAGTACGATATACATCAAAACTATGACATGTACATAGTGCGCATCGTTTTAAATTTGTCAAAACATCTGAAAAGAAATACATGCTAAACTCTTTTTCAAATCACTGTGCGATACGCGTATCATGATACAAGTAGCGGACGTCTATTGTAAGAAAATAATCCCATATACATATATATATATATATATATATATATATATATATATATATATCTTTGTTTAACCTACGTCCGCCGTTTGGAAAAAGATTAGAAGGGTTTCCTGTAAAAGTGTTTCGTGTCATCTCGGATACGTAGGTAAATACTGAGACTATAGCTTCCTTTTAGAAATCTCTTCGATAACTATCAATGCATGCAAAAATATGTTCAGGTACTGTTCTCGGACTAGTCCTGCTCAGCTACACTACCAAGTAGTAAAAATCATAAAAACCTACTGCTCAAAGGAAGTCCAATCTCAAAATGTGCATAAGAATACCACGTGCGTCAGGTGCGCACAGAAATCGAAACTCATGAATATGCCATACATGTGCACAGAAACATCATCTGAGTGCATCGGGTGTGCACGAAACATCTGTCAAGGGCAACGGGTGTGCCTGACAGCAATATCAGGTGCATCTGATATGCACGAAAAATCTCGATTTAGTGCATCTGGTGTGCACCAAAATCGCATCAAGCGCCCAAACATGTGCAAGAATCCAAATCAAGTGTACGAAAACAAATATCGAATATCGAAATCGAAATTGATGGTATACGACACATTCAATCCAAATCTAAATCAGGTATACCGTGGTATATAATCTCACAACCATGTGCAATTAACATGCACGAATGGAAATCCCAATCGAGTGCATCCGGTGTTCACGAAATACAAATACAGTGCATCTAATGCACAAAATGCATCAATATCTCAAATGCGTATAAAAACAACACCGAGTGCAAAAACCAAATCATGTGCGTACCATATGCACAAAATCTACCCAACTGTATAAAATCCATGAAATCATAAACATGTGCAGCCAAGGCTCAAAATCAACATCAAGTGCAATAAGTACGCACAAATCATAAATCAACACGACTGTGTATAAAAACATATCTCAAGTACAATAACTATGCACAAAAACGTAAATACCCTGTAGGTGCAACCATGGTGCATGAAAACAATACTATGAAGCCCAATCATCAAAACTCAAATCCAAGAGATATAAGCATGATACTCGGACCACAAATGCAAATCGCAACAAATGACATTGAGGTACACCCCCTACAATGTCAAAAATTGTCGGTATGTCCAAAACTAGAAGAGCAAGAACATCCGCTGTTTCCTGCTCACGGTCTGGAGTCTTCTGTCTCTAGGTCCTCATTTCTCTGTGAATTACCGATCTTGCAATCCCTCGGCTCGTTGGCCCGGTCCGGTGTACTACCGGAAACGATCCGCTCTAGTACTCCTCTGGTCCTCTCACGGCCAATTAGGACGACCACTCATCAAGCGGCACGTCTCTGGCGTCGGTCTCTGGACCTCTGAATATACGTCACACATCTGATCCTCGGTGCAAATCTCATTGCAGCAGTGTCCCGGGAAGAACCTGCTCAGGGTCTCTTCCGATCTCACCTATGCCGAACTGTACGGAGGCTAGTACTCTTGCATAATCCTTTCTCTTCTTTTGGACATCTGCGTTCTCAGCACAACTCCTCCTCGGAAACTGGTCGTATCTCAACGCCTCTGTATGCATATCAGCTCTCTAATCTCGATGGGGAGTAACGACAGCTCGTCAGCATCTCGCACGAACCTTTTGTTTCACTTTGCTCTAATGTCGACTGATTCGAACACGTCTTTTCATGGCTGCAGGGACTGCGCTCCAACGGCTATATCATATTTGGAGTCTCCCAAGCAATGTATCCCATCACATGATATCCGGATGATGTCGAACTTTTCGATCGATTCGTCAAGGTTCCATAATCCCCCAAGAGCTCAACATCTTGGGTACAGTTTAATAGTATCGAATATATGCCACAACACCTATGGACCAATCGTAGAAGGGAAAACCCAAGCCTCACTAATGGCACCGCTGAACTGCTGCAAACCCTAAGGTTCACCGGCGTTCCATGGTCATTATGTCGAGTTAGGGTTTCATTCTTCTAGAGGGTCCATAGAATTACTTGCATTGTTTTCCGAATACATTAAACTTGGAGAATGGGTGCCTGACATTCGATCGTCTCTATCGACTCCCATCATACCTGCGTGAAGTCATCTCTAGCTGGAATCAATCAATCAGATGGCCTCGCATTAGGGTAGGCAATGAATCACATGTCCTAGTCTTTCGTCTTTGGTGACTAGCGATCTTCTATCATATCTCGAAGTATAACTCGTGCGGCATTAGCTCCAAACATCTGGGGCGATATCTCCTCATTCACGGCAACAACTGGCTCATTCGTTCGCACGATGAACAATGCCTCAATCATCAAGTATAATCGGTGCTTTGACGGTCATCACATCCTGGCGGGTCTCTATCAATGGCCCAATCCTCTGGTGCTGATCTGCACGTCCGAGAAATCTCGTAACAGCGATCCATCAATGCTAATGGCGTGAAAACACAAATAAATGATACGTCTCTGCAATCGTATGTCTCTGGAATTACGCCTTGGTCAGTCCTCGTCCGTGACGAGCTCGTGCTGACCGCAACTCTAGCCGTAGCTCTCTGTGACCGTACAACCGTGGTAACAAAACCATAACTGGTACTGATGAGGATAGATCATAGGAATGAATATAATACCGTGCAAGGAAATGTATATCTTAAGGCTTCTTAAGTGGAGTAGCGAATCGTAAGTATGCCGCGGAACATGCACACGGTACATCACTCTACTAAAGTCGCCTACTCCATCAACCAAGGGTTATCCTACACTCAGGAGGTAAAACCTAACGCTCTGATACCAACTTTGTCATGACCCGAAAAGTACGGAACATGACTAGCACTTAAACTACGAAACGTCTCGAGGCGTACGTAATCTAAGTAAGCCGAAACCCAGAAATCCAAACCAAGCAAAGCAATATAGTGAAGGAAAAACCAATTTTAAAGAAAGAAGTTTAACAACATAAGCCGAAGTATATATTTTTAAAATCTCTAGTCTTTTCTGAAAATTTCGGCAAAGTTTCCTTTGTAAATACTGACCCCAAACGGGTACAAATCCTGATAAAACATATATAATGAATAAAGGCATCCCCAAGCGGGAGCTAGTTCTTCGTCAATCGACGGCCACAACCATGCAAGCAATATAATATACAACGCCGAAGGGCGAGGATCAAAACTCAAAAGGAAACTAAAAACATAAAGAAAACCCATAATAATACAACGCGTGACTCTAACGTCGAAAATAATATGCACTGGTCTTCTATGTCTATCAAATATACAAGTATGGTTGATGGTTTTTTACTAGATACAACTGAAATAACAAATACAAAATGGTGGTCCTGATGCAAAAGAAACCGCCTACCAAGGCAATCACCCGGAAGGAACAATGTGCCAGCAAAGCCGCAACGAAACCTGTACGGCAAAATCTTCAAGGAACTGTGGCACAACGGGGGTGAGTTGCCAACTCATGAGTAGAAAACATGAAAGAGTAGAAATCACATGTATGACTCTATCCTAGGTCAAAACAAGTAATATCCTCAAATAAATGTCCTGATCCATCTACACATAAATGCAATACCACGTGCTCGTGTCAGTGCCCCAAATAGCAACATATCAGATATATGATGTATGAATGGATTACTAATGGAAACAGAATACATCATGAAATCAACAGAGAAATCAGCGTCAAGCATCGACACAAAACAGAAATCTCAGTATCTCAATATCTCGGTATCTCAATGTCTCAAAACTCAATATCTCAGTATCTCAATACCTCTGGCTCCGTCAGTCCGGATCGGCCCATATCATCAATCACACGACCACGAACGGTATCCTCCGGATATCCGCCATGCCAAACAATCACCGGTAGGCAGTCTGCCCCTGCCAGGCTCATCATCCTCCATGAAATCACTCTCTTCCCGGGGTACCATACCGGGTCCACCATGTACCCGAGACGGTTCATACTACTCCTCGAAACGGGTCTCGAAATCCAACAGCTATCATGAAAACTCAAGGTGGATGACTCATACATCATGAGAAAACCGCAACTTGCATTTTAAAGAGAGAGAGAGAGAACTTTATATATATTCTTGCGGTTTTCCCCCAAATCCCAAAATCTCATGAAAATCCGAAATCCACAATCAAGAGTAAGTAAACAGTGAATATCGGCATAAATCTCCATAATACTGCATGACCAATGAATATATGAATGCATCTGATATCATGCAATAAATGCAATAGTTAAACTAGCATATGAAAGATATAACATATCGCAACTATCAACTAGAAAGCAATGTCAATGAAAAGTATTTTCTAAAGTGTACGCGACATGGCAATTACCGATGATGATGTGTGTGAGCCGGCCAGCAGGTGTACGTGGAACATACGCATCATTGGTAATGTTGCTGGTGTCCTGACAGCAGTGTTTCATGATAATTACAAAGAACAAACGTACAAGCATGCAATGCGATAAAACATCATAAATATACAGAAAGTGATGTAGTAACAGCAACACTTAAAAATATACCTACCCAATATAAGAGTCATACAGTTTGGTATTTAAAATACTCACGATTCTCCCCTTTGAAAATGAGTATGACTCGAGCCTAGTCAAAAGGGTAAGGGAATCCACCTAACTCTGAGTCGACCTATATATATACCTAGTAGTCGGTGATCACACCTCAATAGTAACACGTACGATACAAAATATATATATGACATCCTCGAATCAAGAGTGCGGATCTAACATCATAATTATATCTCGTACGGTAAATCTATCGTACGGCATCCCAAATCTGGGTACGGGTCAAATATCATATTTATCTCATTACTCATCCGGTATCCTTATCAACATATGTCGTGAACTGGGGTAAAGATCTAAGTCTAGTACACTACTAATATCATCAACAATATCCTGATCTGGCTACTGATCTAAGGTCTCATACAATCCGATGTCATCAACACATATTATCATATAGAAATATACATCGCCCAAGCGATCCTTATAAATATCATAATATATCTCATCTCAGATCACGATCATATGTCAACTATATATATATATATATATATATATCATCATCCACATGGTATCGTCGTCCAACGATCCGCAATAACATCATGACATATTTCGGTCACATATTAAATATCTCACGGCATCATGCCCGATCATATCGACTCATTCCCATGTATTATATAACATCCTCATCATCCAAACATATGAATACCAATATATATATGTCCCCAATACGAACAAGGAAGCAAATGTATGCGAGTATGTGTATATGCGTGTATGCAAATCTTTACTCTAGGTTTTCGTCACTAAGAAATCGACTAAAGTCATTTCTTCACTTCTTGCTAACACTAAACCCATAAGCTCCTAAAGCTTTTCTTGCTAAGGTTCATATCTCGAAATAACCCATATATGTATATCTATATCACATCACATCATATTCTTACGAAATTGCGGGGTGCTATACGCCATCTACTCGACTTCCCCCGTAGATATATATCTACTCACCTTAATCCTCGCTTGCTGGAGTCTATGACGCCACGCTCATCCTCGTCGTCTCGAAGTCCACGTGGGGGTACCTACATATCACATATAGTATCGTAAACCAAAATCGTGCACGATAACCAAAACGGCACGCGTATCATATATAGGTTAAAACCTATGGTCTACACATGCAAGAATGGCCAAACAACCCTCGAGATTGACATCCAAACGTCACACCATCGAGTCAAAACACAAATACTAAAATCCAAAACATAAATAGCCTCAAACCTTAAGCATCAACACAAGAAAACACTTCCAGATTTTGTTTCAGGTGAAGTTAAGCAATTCCGCATATGGGGTAGGTCTAATTTGACTAAAATGAAGCCATGGACCAAGCACAAATCAATTTAGGAGTACCAAGGCCGCAAATTGCGGCCCAAATGATTAAAATGGCAGCATAAACATGAGCATATGGTCTCGGGTTTTGGGGTTAGCTTCTAGGTTGCCTGCATGACTCTCTGGCTTCGCTAAATATTTTTCAGGTCACCCGGGTCATAGCAGATTCCCAAATACCCTCATAACTCTCACAATATTCCGATGTCGGGATTTCTAAGTTCGTGTTCCGGGGTTTCAATCTCAGGTTTAGTCCAGTAAATAGTCACTACAGGGGTTGCAAGGCCTCTACTAATCTCAATTTCACTATCACAACTCACAAATCCCTCAAACCTTAACTAGGAATTTTCTAACCTCATTAAACATCACAATATCGCTTCTACACATGCAAGGATACTAAAGTAAATGAAATACAAGACTAATTGTAGGAAAATTATCTCATTTAGGCAACTCAAGAAAAACTCTAGTTTGCCAATGTTGTCCAAATCCCATTTTTCTTGGTCCAATGTGTAGAGGGTGTAGAGGGGATCAATTTTAGTGAAAGGCGTTTAGGATTTGGATCAATATTTTGAGATGATATCATGGGGTGAAGGTGGAGAGAAGGGAGGAAGAAGAAGAAGAAAATGATGGGGGTGGTAAAATGTGGCAGCCCCCCCTCTCTCCTCTCTTATTCTCACCACTCTCTTTCAAATATTACCCTTCTACCCTTCTCATTTTCTTTTCCTTTTTATTTAAAACAAACCAACTCACGTAATACCCTAAAAGAACATAAGAAATAACATGTAATCAAAACAATTCATGACATGGTGCACTGGCCATAGAAAACTGTATAAACACGGATTTGGCTTAATCACAATTAGTAGTGCACTAATCGGGTTTTTATCCAAACTGCATATAATAAATTTTAAAAATGCCAAATCCTTTAAATATATTTTTAAATGAATAAATCATTTTAATTCCCAATTATTTCACAATTATTGGTATATATTTATACCCTTTTTCGAAAACCCCAATTTCGCAGATCGGGCAGTTTTCGGGAAATATATTATTTTAATATTAAATTCCAAAAATAATATTTTATATTTTCTGAAATGTTACAGATATACCAGATGATTTATCCGTGCTTGTTATTTGAGGATGATGATCGAGGATATTGGCACACCTGATGCTATGAGACGGGATCGCCGACGTAAAGATACCACCTGAACCATATTTATTTCCAAAACTGACGAATCGTTTGAATCTTTTAAACGGAAACCTCAAGGGACGCTACGGATTTTTAAATGGCGTCTTTTCTTTAAAAACCCAGTAGCCCCCAATTTCAAAACTACGATTCGTAACTTTTAAAACAGACCATATAGTTCAGGTGTAGATATATATACACCCGTTGATTATTCATGTTTGTGTGGGATTATCCCTCGTGACATACATACCAGGATCCCGGTATTTATTGTTATATGATATCCGCTGCCAGTACACCTGCATAATTACCGATGATGCGCATGTTACACTTACACCGATTTGCCGGCTTACACACATTCATCATCGGTAATTGCCATGCCACTTGCACAGTAGAACTGTTATACCATGATATTAATCTTAACCGTAAAAGTACATTAATTGCTTAGTACTATCATATGACATGCATGATATACTTGACATCCTCATATTACTGTTCTATGTTTGCATACATCATACCTTATGGTTGCATACATTAAGCTGCTGTTTTTATGAGATTTCTGGATTTAAGAACCGCGGTTATATTTCAAACGAAATTATGAATTGTTTTAAAAAAAATGCATTTTCTCGTGATGTGATTTCAAGGCGTCCACCATGAGTTTTCTCGATTCTTAGCTTGTTTTCGAGACCCGATTCGAGGAGTTGGATGAACCGTCTACGGGTACATGGTGGACCCAGTATGGTACCCCGGGGAAAGAATCTCGAGATGTAGACGATGAGCCTGACAGGAAGGAGCACTACCTACCGGTGATAGTTTGGTGCAACGGATATCCTAAGGATACCGACCATGGTCGTGAGATCAGATGGATATGGGCCGATCCAGACTGACGGAGCCCATGGGCCGATCCGGACTGACGGAGCCCGAGATATGAGGATTTTCATATCAATTCTAGACACAGGTTTCATGATATTTCGAGTTTCGGTGTTGGACACTCAGGTTCCATGATTTGGTGTGTCGTTGTTGGACATACGTTGGTTGATATCCTCATACATACAGGCATATGTCTTCATTATGTTTTCGAGTGTCGATGTTGGACACTCAGGTTCCATGATATTGGTGTGTCATTGATGGACACACATGGATGATATCCGCATGCATACAGGCATATGATTTCATATGTTTATTTGTATATGTCATTTGCATTGACTCTATTGTTGACATAAATGCATACATGGTCACCCTAGGTACTATAGTATTACCTTCATGATACAGTTTGACCTAGGAATCGTAGTTTATTCGATTTCTACCTGCTGATATTTTCTACTCACGAGTTGGCAACTCACCCCCATTGTGCCACAGTTTTCTTACAGGTTCGACCGCTCGAATCAGTAGAGGTATCGCTGGCACACAGTTCCTTCAGGATGTTTGCTTGGGTAGATAGGATACATTGGATCGTGCCCATTCTTGTATTATTATTCCTGTTGTATCTACATAAACTCTATCAATCAGAAACTAGAATTTGTATATCAGTAGACCTAGACAGACTGTATGTTTGTGAGACTCAGAGCGATGGGTGTATGTTCGCTTCTTTTGAGGTTTTTGATGCCTTGCTTTATTTATTTCTTCTGTGTTGATCTTCGCCGTTGGGCGTCGTATATTTATTGATTACTTGTGTGGTTGTGATTCCGCCGATTTGCGAAGAGCTAGCTCCAGCTTGAGGATGCCTATATATATTGCTTGTATGTGGTTTTGGATCAAAATATATAAGGGAGGTGCTGCCCAAATTTTTAAAGACGAAAAATGTTTTCAACAAGAGTATAATCCACCTGCATTTTCATATGTCATTACTTATGCATTTAAAGAAAAACTTGATTTTATTATACCTTTATTTTAAAAACTTCACCTATATTATTTTCCCTAAAAAGGTTTAGATTTCTGGGCTTTAGCTTACTTGAATTAGGTGGGGTCCTATAGAGTTCACACGATTCAAGTGCCAGTCACGTACTTTTTTTCCGCATCGTGACAAAGTTAGTATCAGAGCGTTAGGTTTAACATTGGTTCAAGTTTAGGCTTGACCTTACAGAACTTAGACTTGACTGAGGGGGTTTTAGACTCGAACTTTCGTCGCGTAGGTTGATCTTGGTTGATGGAGTGGGTGACTTAAGTAGAGTGATGTACCATGCGTATGTTCCGCGGCATACTTACGACACGCTGCTCCACTTAAGTGACCTTAGGATGCACATTTCTTGAGATTCTTGATTTTATCCGTTCCTATGATCAGACTCCCATTGATTGCATTCCTTCTTATGATCATATATCTATGTTGGACCTGTCAATTCCTTTCATTTCTTTGATCTATCTCCTTCGATACCTGCTTGAGGTTCCTGTCACCATGGCTTGAGCGCAGATAGAGCTGCTGCTAGAGATGCGGTCAGAGCGAGCTCGTCACGGACGGGGGCTGACCATGATGTTTTCTGGTGACAAAAGAACGTAGCGGTATAGTGTTTGTGTTAAGATATCTCATTTGAGGTGAGTGTTTGGATTTGCACCGGATAATCCGGCCATTGGTAGAGGCTGCCAGATTGAGAGGATTGTTGATGTACAGCCTACCCAGAGGTCATGATGTTGTCTACCGTGTAGAAAGATACCCAGTTGTTGCTAAGATTGACAGGATGTCGCCTCCAGAGTTTATGAGCTGAAACCACTGGTGTTTACAGGAAGAGATGTGACAGAAGATCACTAGTCCATCTTGGATAGAGTGACGGAGATGATTCGTCTAATTGGATGCGCCAACTTAGGCTCAGTTGAGTTGAAGAATTCTAGTTTGGAGGATGTTGCTCAGATTTAAAGTAAATCGATCAAGAGAGAATATTTTTTGTTGGATGCTCCGATATGAGATCAATAAGTTGACCATCTTCGAATAGAAGGACTTCACCTATATGCGCAGTGAGTTGATCAAGAACGGGTGAATGAAGCGTATACCTCCGATGAATTAGATGAGTTCCCGAAGATGTTTTCAGCTAGATATCTTCCACAGAGTGGCAAAGACACCCAATTTCGTATTTCGAGTCCTTGTGAGAGACTCTGAATTGACTGTAGCCGAGAATGAATTGTTGTACTTAGCCAGCAAGTTATAACATCGAAGTGGATGATAATGAAGACAATTGGACAATAGGTTCGTGCGAGATGTTAACGAGCTGTTATTACTCTACGTTGACGCCAGAGGATTGATATGCATGCATAGGCGTTGGATACATCAAAATTTCCAGAGGAAAAGCCGTGCTGAGGACGCAGCCATCTGGATATGAGAAAAAGGATTAAGTAAATAGTGCCAACCTCCGTATAGTTCGGCATTGGCGAGATTGGAAGAGACCTTAGCAGGTTCTTCCAGGATGCCGCAGCGATAAAGATTTGCACCTTGGATTAGTTGTATCGCGCCTATTCAGAGGGCAAGATGCCGCCGTCAGTAACGTGCCGTTGCGAGTGGTCATGTTGATTGACCAGGAGATGATCAGAGGAGTGTTAAAACGGAACTGTTCTGTTATTACACCTAACCGGGCCGACGAGCAGAAAGATGGTGGGATTGGTAATCCACAGAGAAAACAAGGACCCATAGACCGAAAATGCCAGACCGTGAGCAGGAGGAAAGCAGATGTTCTTGCTCTGCCAGCTTTGGGCGCACCGGCATTTTTTTTGACATTGAAAGAGGTGTAACTCAATGTCATTTATTGCGATTGCGTTTTGTGATCCGAGTATCACACTTTTATCGCTTGGACTTTGAGTTTCGATGATTGGGTTTCATGATATTTGTTTTCGTGCACCATGGCTGCACCTACTGGATATTCCATTTGTGCATAGTATTGCACTTTATTTACGTATTATACACCGTTACGTTGGTTTATGATTTGTGCATATCTATTGCACTTGATATCGATTTGTGCCTTGGCTGCACATGTTTATGATTTCATGGATTTCGATACTGTCTATTTGATTTCGTTCATGTCATATGCACTTGACTTGACTTATGCACTCGGTATAGCTCATATATGCTTGCAGTGCATTGGTACGGATTTTGTGCATGTAGTTGCACCCGTTTATGATTTTATACACCTTTCTCGATGTTGTTTTTATGCGCTTTTGGACCTTTGACGAGTTTTCGGGCACATAATGCATCTGATTTAAGTTTTCGTGCATTTGTTACACTAGATTATGTTTTCGTGCACCGTTACACTTGACATTCATTTTCATGTGCCTTACCAAACTAGATGTTTTTGTGTGGACCTGACGCACTTGATTTGGATTTTCGCACATATTGGACGCATGGGATGAGATTTTTATTCATGCATGTTAGTTGCACTTGCTTGAGATTTTCGTGCACTCTCAATGCACTCGATGTTGTTGTCATGCACACCCGTTGCACTTGACAGATGCTTCAGTGCACACTCATTGCACTTAGTTTTGCTTCTGTGCACATTTGTGGTACTTGTATTTGGCTTAGATTTCCGCACGCACCAGACGCACATGATGTTGGATACGCCTTTTGAGGCCGATTTTCGCTCTTGAGCATTATATTTTGATGTTAGGTACTATATTATATAGTAGCCGAGCAGGATTAGTATGAGGACAGTACCTGAGTACTTTGCATGAATCAAAAGTTTACCAAGAGGTTTTCAAAGAAGAGCTATAGTCTTGCTATTTCCTATGTGTTCGTGAGTGACAGGAACTTTTCTAAAGGAAAACTTTTTGGGATATTTCAAAAAGGCGGAACGTATATTTGAGCAAATCATATATGAATGTATATTTACGACTTTACAAATGAGCGTCCGCCACATGTACCATGAGTTACGCATCACACGGCAGTTTGGAAAGGATTTTTCATGAGTTTTATTCAGACTTTAAAATGGTTTTAGAGGGTGCGTACTATATAAGTATTATGATTTTGACTATAGTATATACGGATTTCGAGATTTGTATTTCCATTATAACTCCAGTGATTGCGTGATGCTTGACGGAGATTGATTTTGAGTTTCGTACTCGTTTTCAAGCACACACGATGCGCTATGGTATTTCTGTGTATTCCGTGATTTCGGAGCCCCGTTGTTTTGGAATTGATTATTGAAATGTTTTAGTATTTGGAGGTTTAAATTTAAATTCGGGGACCGAATTTATTTAAGGGGGGAAGATTGTAACCTTTTAGAAAAAAATAAAATCTTATTTTTATAATTTAAATAATAAATAATATATTTCATAAAAAACTATTTGATTTCCGAATAGGGTTTTTTCGTAAAATGGTATAATTATATACCAATATTTGGAAAATAATTGGAGATTAATATGGTTTATTTATTTAAAAGGTATTTATTTGGAATTGGGAATTTTACAAATTATTATACAATTAATCGTATACGATTTTATTACTAAACTTGATTAAGATTTCACTAATTATGCATTAACCTCGTTTATGACATGCAACATGTAATGTTTGCAAACACTTGTTTCATTTTTATTTTACCCATGGCTTTATTTGTGCATATATGGTTTGTTTCGTTTTAAAATGAGAAAAAAAAGAAAAGAATATGAGAAGATATTTTGTGTGAGAAGGGACACTTAGGTATGGGCTTGAGTGAGGATGAGAGAGAGAGACAGAGAGGTCTTCTCTTGACCATGGTTCATCCTCACCCTTCACTTCATTTCCTCTTCTTCTCCTCTTCCATCTCCCTCCTTCCTCCACATCCTTTTCCATCACAAATCACCCCAAAAACTAAGCCAAAACATTATACTCTCTTCACTAAAAATGATCACAACCTCTCTACAAACCCCATGGATGCATCAAGTAGAGATTTTGGACACTTTGGGCAGCCCAAGAATTTTCTTGAGTTGCCAAATGAGGTAATCCCAACACTTTTAATTAGGTTATTTGTGCTTAGTGTATCCTATAGTGGTTTAGAGATAAACTTGTGCATGTTTATGATCTTGGAAAGTTCTAGGTTGATGTTTAATAGATGTATGGGCTTGTAAGTGGTAAATTGAGGTTTAGTGAAGGTTTACAAGACCTTAGTGATGTTTACTGGCTTGGACCAGTGACTTGAAACCATACACAAACGTAGAATTTTCCGATGTCGGTTTTCTTGAATTGTGATGCTCAGATGGAATCTGGAGCAACTTGGGATGTTTATAAGAAAATCAAACAGCTATATTGACCTAGTTAGACTATTATAAGACCACCACAGAAGGACGAGACACCAATTCCATAGGAATACCGGCGACACCAAGCATTTCATCATTCTCGTTGGCCATTTGTTGGGTATTGGTATTAGATTTTGGTTTGTAGCTCATACACCTTATAACCTATCCCCTGTATTCACTAGTAAAATAGGGGGTTGCCCCTACGGATATTGAAATCCGTAGGGGCAGATTTAACTAGGCCCTACGGATTAATCCGTAGGGCTAAAAGGTTGCCCCTACGGGCCCAGACGTCCAAGAATAAAAATATTAATTCTTAATTTGGTGTTTGCCTCTACGGAGCCGCAAACAAAGGACCTACGGGCAAATCCGTAGGGGCAACTAAATATCGATTTAATAAAGGCACAGATCGATCGCCTACGCTCACTTTCTTCCTCTCTCTCTCGATCGCGCGCGAAAAATATCCACAAATCGCCACGCCGTTCTCGTCATCGCCACCGCCGTTCTCGTCGTCGCCACAGCCGTTCTCGTCGCCACCACCGTTCTCGTCGTCGCCACCGCCGTTCAGGTCGTCGCCACCGCCGTTCAGGTGAGTAAATCTTCAGGTAAATTAAAGAATTTTTTGATTATTTTGGGCTTAGGGTTCATGGCTGGGTCTGGGGTTGCGCGCACGAGTTGGGGTTCGGCAGGGGTCGGGGTCGGGGTTGGGGTTAGGGTTAGGGTTGGGGTTCGGCTAATGCTGGGGCTGGGGCTGGGGTTAGGGTTTGCCTTAAGGTTGGTGTTGGGGTTTAGCTGGCCACGCTGGGGTTAGGGTTAGGTTAGGGTGGGGCTGGGCTGGGGCTGGGGCTGGGGTTAGGTTGGGGTTAGGGTTAGGTGGATTGATGACAACAAAATACCATAATTTATAACTATATTACTCATCTATTGTGTATGGCATGTGAAAGCTAGATGAAGGTCGAGGCAAGCACAACAAATTTGTTGGATGGGACAATGTCAATAGGAGCTCAATGCTATTTGGAAAAATAATAATTCAAAGACAAAGTGGAGTTTCCGATTGGTGGCATGGACTAGTTTGATGTATGTAGTTGGTTTGATTTATGAAAAAATGGGGAGACAACATGCATGTATGCATATAGGTAACATCTGCCAATATGCTATATCCAGACCGCAATCTATTTTTGCCTATTGGCTAATACGAAAATAT
This sequence comes from Agapanthus africanus, assembly GCA_030015575.1. Classification (NCBI taxonomy): domain Eukaryota; kingdom Viridiplantae; phylum Streptophyta; class Magnoliopsida; order Asparagales; family Amaryllidaceae; genus Agapanthus; species Agapanthus africanus. The sequence continues at coordinate 191,413,275 of JASDDO010000001.1, forward strand.
CGGCCCGCGTATATGACATAATCAAAGTTGTTAAATCTTGATACGGTTTGTGTTTTGTTTTTTTATTTATCAGTTCTATCAATGTTGCGTATAACGCTTTATGATATCAGTATCCTACATTTGTAGTTTTAATTGTTGATTGTTATAGATGAATACCAATGCAATAATAGTTTTTGGTTGATGAATGCTATTGCAATGTAGGATGATCAGTTCTATCAATCTTGATCTCAATGGTTTAAAATCATGTTACACATACAACACAAATGCACAAAAAACGCATAATTAGAGAGCGATTCGAGATATTCAGGTTAAAACCAATATATGATACTCGATGATAATATGAAACCTTCATATTCCCATCGATACTCATATATGAAACTAAAAGCGCCACTTAGTCCCCGTCTATCGGTTAACATACGTGAGATGCTCGTCGTGACCTAGAACTATACGAAAGTTGTTAAATATCGGACAGTACAGCTCGATACTAACAACCGTCGTATAGTCTACGCGACGAGAAAATTCAATCGTATGGTAACCCATAGATTTGTCCCGTGTGGACAAGTTAAGAATGTATAAAGCAAACGCCTTCATTCACTTGTGTTTTCATCCGTTTCGAGATATTTCATCGGTACCTTTCTGCTGGTTCTCCGTGTACAAAGATAGATTAGATGTTCATTTCAACGTTGTTTCACAGCTTTGAAATGATTATCTATTCTAGTACAGTGTACTCGGAGAACAGTGGGGAGGTGCTGCCGAAATTTACTCGAAACGGTTGAAAGCACAAGTGATGGGCGTTCGCTCTATACATTCTTAATGGGATAGAAGCCTACCCCCGACAGCCGGAACACACACATACAACAAGAATACACAACAAACGCATAATTAGAGAGCGATTCGAGATGTTCGGGTTAAAACCAATATATGATAATATGAAACCTTCATATTCCCATCGATACTCATATATGAAACTAAAAGCGCCACTTAGTCCCCGTCTATCGGTTAACATACGTGCGATGCTCGTCGTGACCTAGAACTATACGAAGGTTGTTAAATATCGGACAGTATAGCTCGATACTAACAACCGTCGTATAGTCTACGCGACGAGAAAATTCAATCGTATGGTAACCCATAGATTTGTCCCGTGTGGACAAGTTAAGAATGTATAAAGCAAACGCCTTCATTCACTTGTGTTTTCATCCGTTTCGAGATATTTCGTCGGTACCTTTCCGCTGGTTCTCCGTGTACAAAGATAGATTAGATGTTCATTTCAACGATGTTTGACAGCTTTGAAATGATTATTTATTCTATTACAGTGTACTCGGAGAACAGCGAGGAGGTGCTGCCGAAATTTACTCGAAACGGTTGAAAGCACAAGTGATGGGCGTTCGCTCTATACATTCTTAATGGGATAGAAACCTACCCCCGACAGCCGGAACACACACACACAAACGCATAATTAGAGAGCGATTCGAGATGTTCGGGTTAAAACCAATATATGATAATATGAAACCTTCATATTCCCATCAATACTCATATATGAAACTAAAAGCGCCACTTAGTCCCCGTCTATCGGTTAACATACGTGCGATAATTTATTCTTTTCAACGACAAACGCACACACAAAGCATATACACGGATTTTCTCCTTTGTCGGTAACTATCCCGTTCTTATATTTCTCAATATAGTCATCATAACCTATAATTTATATGTTATTCAGTCTAACATGGCCCATGAGTACGTCAGAGTTAAGGACTGGATGTATATGGATTGGAAACAACGTATGCAACCTAAGTTTGTCGCAGGAGTTGCTGCTTTCCTTGAATTTGCACGCGCACATAATAAGATCATAATAGAGAAGATTCTCTGTCCGTGCGATAGATGTGGCAATAAGTACTGGCAGAAGGTAGAATTGGCAGAGCTTCATATTGTAAAACATGGGTTTACTAGACTTTATTCAACTTGGAAATATCACGGGGAAGGAGAAGAATGCAGTACTGCGGTAGAAGAAGAAGGAGAACACGATAATGCGGCAGAAGAAGAAGAAGAATTCGGTAAAACGGTAGGAGACGGAAATTTATTTCCATCAGAAGAAATGGAGGATATGGTAGAGGCTGCCCTAGGTGAATCTATTCGTACCGAAGATGACATTCCTTCCGGTCAAGAACCGCGTGCGGATAAATATGAAAATTTCATGAATGATGCTAGGAAACCAATTTATGAGAATGCGAAATATTCCACCCTCTCATGGTTCGTCCAACTTTTCCAGATTAAGTGCCTAAATGGATGGAGCAACAAGTCATTCACAATGCTTCTTTCGTTCTTGAAAGATTCTATGCCTCCGGGAAATAATGTGCCCGAAAGCTGGTACGAAGCCCAGAAGATGATGTCTGATTTGGGTCTAAAGTGCGAGAAGATTCAAGTATGTCCTAAAAATTGCGTGTTGTACCGGAAAGAGAATTCAGATTTGAAAGAGTGTCCAACATGCGGAGAGGCCAGGTATAAGCCGAAAGATTCTGATAAGAAGCCTGATATACCTGTGAAGATAGCACGATACTTTCCCATAACACAGAGGCTACAGAGGCTATTCAGGTGCAAGAAAACAGCCGAGGCAATGATTTGGCATCACCGTGCTCCTCCAAGCGAAAATGGAAAAATGAGCCATCCAAGAGATTCACCGGCATGGAAGGATTTCGATAGGAGGCACGCAATATTCAGTAGCGATCCTCACAATGTCCGGCTCGGACTGGCTACCGATGGCTTCTGCCCATTCAACTATATGGCTGGAAGTCACAGTACATGGCCCGTTGTAATGATAATTTATAATCTGTCGCCTTGGTTGGCTATAGACCAATCATACTTTGTGATGCCTCTTCTTATCGACGGACCAAACTCACCGGGGAACAATATCGACGTCTATCTTCGACCTCTGATCGAGGAGCTGAAAACTTTATTCATTGATGGTGTAGAGACATATGATTCAAACACAAATACAACCTTCATACTGCGTGCGACTTTAATGTGGACAATTAATGACTTTCCTGCGTATGGAATGCTATCAGGTTGGTCCGTACATGGTCACAAAGCATGTCCTCATTGCCATGAACACACAACATCAAAATTTTTGAATTTTAGCAGGAAGGTTTGTTATTGCGGCCATCGACGTTTTCTGCTTCCAGACCACCCCTATAGGTTAGACACGGTTCACTTTGATGGTCATCAGGAGCTTCTTGGACCTCCATCCCCATTGTCCGGAGAGGACGTGACTGCTAAATGGGATGGTTACAATAACGTGACCTTCGGGATGGATCCGACGAAACAGGTCAAACCACAATATTGGAACAAGTTAAGCATTTTCTTCGAGCTTCCGTACTGGTCTACAAATTCAGTGCGTCATTGTCTGGACGTCATGCATATAGAGAAGGGAGTATCAGAGCACATACTTAACTTGCTTCTGTGTAAAGACGGAAAATTGAAAGACAACATGAATGCTCGGATGGATCTACAAGAGTGGGGAATAAGAAGTGAACTGCACCCTAAACTGGTAGCGGGTAAACCGGGAAAGTTTGTACTTCCCAATGCCGCTTATCATATGTCACAACCGGAGAAAAAAAGATTCCTGCAGGTGTTGCATGATTTGAAAGTCCCCACAGGTTTCTCAGGATCATTCAGCAAGAAAATAAAAATTGTGAAGGGCAAGATCGATGGGCTGAAAAGTCATGATCACCATGTTATCGTGGAGCACCTTCTTCCATTAGCCCTCAGGACTTCTCTCCCCGACTCGGTTGGTCTAGTAATCAACGACCTATGTTGTTTTTTCAGAGAGTTGTGTGCTAAAACACTGGAGGTTGCGACGCTGGATAAACTAGAAAATTCTATTGCGTTGATACTTTGCAAGTTTGAGCGTATCTCCCACCGTCATTCTTCGATATCATAATACACTTGACGGTTCATCTTGCAACTGAGGCGAAGTTAGCCGGACCGGTACAATATCGATGGTTGTATCCCGTCGAGAGGTACGTGTAATTTTTCGTTTCGCGCAATTTATAAATTTATTGTTGTCCTGTATGCCCGTATTTATTTATTCAACATATTCTCATTAGGTACCTTTACACTCTTAAGAAGTATATACGCAATAAAAATCGACCAGAGGGTTCTATCATGCAAGGTTATCTTCTTGATGAAGCAACCACATTTTGTTCCCGCTATCTGGACGAGAACATTGAGACAAGGCTTAACCGACCACGAAGAATTCAAGACGGGCCATATGGTAAAGCCGAGTATAAGAGGGTAGACACTATATTTATCAACAAGATATACCGGTTTATCTTGCTTAATTGCGCATGTCTTGAACAAATTAGAGAGTAAGTTCTTTTGGATTAATTGTTATATCTGTGCTTGTGTGTGTATGAAATGACATAATATTAATGTCACAATTATTTGTCGAAAACAGAACTCATTTTAATGAGGTACGTGAGGGGCATCCTGATTGGAACGAAGAACGTTTGGAAAAATACCATCAGGATAATTTTTGTGATTGGGTCACAGAGCATGTAAGTTATTCGAATTACATTTTATTACTATCAGTTTTAATCTAAACTTGTATCGTTATGTATTTGTCGTAAAATTTGTTTTGTTAGATCCACGATCTGAACTTGTCTGCATCATTTGAGAGTGATTCAAGATGTTTAGCTCAATTTCCTAGTATGGAGGTTGCATATTACAAAGGATATGGTGTCCTTGGATACAAATTCGAAGTTAAGGACATAGAAACATCTAGAACCACTCAGAATAGTGGGATTGCGACGGTAGGATCGGACGGTGTGATTTACTATGGGTACTTAAATTGTATACTCGGCATCCACTATCCCGGACGATCAGAACCCTTTTATATATTCCAGTATACTTGGTACGATCCGCGAACCGATACGGATAGGTGGAGAAGCAGTCTTGGGACTTGGAAAGATGAATATGGATTGACCAGTGTGAACACATTTCGATTTTACGGTCAGGATGATCCGTTTATCTTTCCGAACCAAGCGTTCCAAGTATACTACGCACAGTGTTTGAAGCATCCGGGGTGGAGTGTTGTATGCCGATGGAAACCCAGAGATGTCTACGATGTCCCAAAATACGAGGACAGCGATGAGGACGAAGAAGAGAGAAGGCTTAAAGTGCTCCGACCATCTGTTTCGAAGGACGGGTTGTCTTCGACCGATCATGAAGTTACGTGGGTTAGAAATGACATCGACGATGAAATCCAAGTAGATATGTATGATGCGCCCACGAAACGAAAAAGGTTATCAGTAATGTTATATTATTACTTCACATTTTACGCTTTATACATATATAGTCAATACTTTTAATGATTGTCTAATGCGTCCTCGAACCGTTTATCTAGATTTGATGACGATGTTGGGAGCAGCGAGGGGCGGCAGGAGCTCCAGCCGCGGCAGAGGCAGAGGCAGAGGCAGAGCGGTTCTGCCGCCCGGAGAGCTCCATAGGGAGCTTCAGAGGGCCGGTCTTGCACCTAGATCGGAGACCCCTTAGGATGACTCCTTCCGTGTGGATTTTGCCACATCTCCAGGTATACTGCACGCATATCCAATTTGAATGTAATATTATAGATATTCATGCCTGTTTATGTCAAAATTACTTATACTGTCAATGTTTGATTGTCTAGTTGTTGGTGATGCGTCCACATCTGGGACAGAGGCCACCCCCGCTCCTCCAGGTATGTTTATATATCATATAGTGTATGTATATTGATTTAGAATGCTATATCATAAATACACACATTCCTTTTGTTCTTACTTAGCAATTTTTATTATTATCTAGCTGTAAGTGGTGACACCACCGCACCTGCGGGTATGTTTATATATCCTATAGTGCATGCATATTGATTTAGAACGTTATATTATTGATCTACACATTCTTTTTGCAATTACCTATATAATCTATTTTTAATTGTCTAATTATAGTTGGTGCGTCCACATCTTCCGCAGGGGCTACTCCTGCCGCTTCCATACCCTCCGCATCGTCTGCAGGTTAGTATGAATAAATTTAAAATATTTATTCATTTTACATATGCTCTATAGAATAAATATGAAATTCATGGAAATTTAGCGTCGATGTTTATTTTCTAGTTGGAGGGGATGCGTCCGCATCCGGGACCCCGGTTGTTCCACACCGGAGGATCTATCGTCCCGCTCGTGCTGCTGCCCGGGCCCAGGCTCGTGCGATAGTCACCGGAGGTATATATCACACTTGAATTTTCGTTTAAGCTTGATTTCTTAATACAACTTTGTCTTATTATTGATTGTCTTGATATTTTGTGCAGACGCAGGGCCTCCCCATCCCCAGAGGGGGACTCGAGGCCCGAATCTGTCCCATAGGCTGAGGCCTGACAGAGCTAGGGGGGAGGCAGCATTCCCCCTTTTTTTTACCCTTGACTATCGCTATACCGGTCCTCATGCCGAGAGGTTCGGCCGGTATTTGGGGGACGAGAGCCGGCTCGTGAAGAACTATCCACTTCACGTTGAGTGGGGCGAGCAGCACTAGCGCTCATTCGCCCTCTTCTTTGATCAGGCTCGGGTATGTATTAATATATATTTTCATTTGATCTATCCAATATATTTATTATTAACACTTGCAATCTAATAACAATGTTTTTTTGTATTTTCAGTTGGATTACGATTTTCAGCCTGTAGCCGACCCTGATCACCCGGGGAGGGTTCTCGACCTTCATGCTCTGTACAATGGCCTGATGAAGAACATGCAGGCCAAGGTCCGATACAACAGGAATGAGTTGAAGGACGACTGCTACTCCCTGTGGATGGCGACCCCCGAGGCAGAGAGAGCGGCCTTCCTATCTACTCCGGCGTTTGCGAGAGTCGACGTAGAGACATGGCCTCTATTGTGTGCTTATTTCGACTCCCAACGCAAACATGTATGTATTTTAAATATAATTCATTATTTATGATATAATTTATTTCTTTGTGTTTCTTAATTAGAAAACTAAATGTTAATGCGTTGTGCAGAAACAGGCCGCTCAGAATACAGAGAACAGGAAGTCGGCGAAGAGGGGTCGCCCCACTTACACAGGTGGCTCGAGGAACATTACTCGAGCCATGGAGTTATCGGTAAATTACAATAGACCGACCTTTGTGATATTCTGCAATATTAAGAGTTATTTTCTAATATTTCTAATATTAAGAGTTACTTTCTAATATTGCAGACATCTCGGACCGTGGCGTCAGGTGGTACACCGAGCGTGCTGTCCGAATATCTTGCCGTCCACGGCACCTCGACAGATCCCGCCACGGGCAAGCTTCGATATCCCGACGTCGCTACCCAGGAGTACTGCGTAAGTGTTAATATTTTTCTACCCAAATTTGAAATTTTAGTTTTGGAAGGTTCAAGTTTAAATCTTATACTTATACTTTACTGCTTAATGTGGGTGTAGGAGCGGGTGGTTGAGCAGGCCCGGGCCTCGGGGATCGATTTTACCGGACAGAGCGATCCGAGGCTGCTGACCCCAGTTCTGGACGCCGCACACGGAGGGCACCACGGAGGTTGGGAGAGAGGCCAAGGACTGGGCCCTAGCAGGGCCCATATGAGGTTGGACTCCACCCCGGTGGTTACTTCCTCCGTCTCCAGTGACCGACGTGTCCATCAGGAACTGGAGAGCTTGACGGCCACCGTTCAGGAGTTGAAGGAGATGCTGGTATGTATACTGCTTTATAGTAAAATATCATGTCATATTATATAGATATCAACATATCCATAATTAGTACGTAGCTTGAGCTTATTTGGTTTTAGACTTAAGTTTGATTAATCATACATACAGATGTAATTAAAATAAACAACAAACTAGATATCCAAACGGGGTTTCGAAATAACTTAATAATGATACGAATTCGAATAATACACAGTTCTTACACGCTTATTACACACGTTAGGTCCAGACGCGACAGGGTACATCGGCCGAGCCTCCACATGCATCTCCTTCGGCTGCGGCTCCGCAAACCACTACATCGGCTGTGGTTCCGCAGACAGCTCCTATAGCTCCACCGCCCACTCAGACTCCCGCAGCCACGGCTCCGCAAGCTACTAACTCGACGGCGGCTGCGCAGACCACATCGCCAGCTCCACATGCCGCTCAGACTCCCGCTCGCGACGAATTGCAGAGTTTATTGACCGAGGAGCAGGCACGCGTTAGTCTATCGTTATTCAGAAGTGGAGCTGGACCGAACTAGGGTAGCTTTTTGGTTCTTATTTTTTGAAACATGTATTTATTTATATCATACACATTGTACTACATTTTGCAACGATATTGATATTGGTTTGTATTTATATCATATTCAGTTTTTGGGTTTCTTTTGTATATTATATATATGCGTGAGATGTGATTATGAATACTGCAATATATGATTTGATTGATGTATATATTATTGTGCACAGGGCGGGAAAAAATCAAGCGGCCCATTTTTTTAAAAAAAATACAGACAATATGTACCTACGGATTAATCCGTAGGTACACATGTTGCCCCTACGGCTATATCCGTAGGGGCACAATATCAGCAGTAACTGATATTTCCCCCCTGATCTCAGTGCCAGGGGGTTGGGAGAGCCCCTACGGACATATCCGTAGGGGCCAATGCCTATCCCCTACGGAGTTATCCGTAGGGGCTAAATATCAGGAATCCTGATATTTTGCCCCTACGGAAAAGTACCTACGCATATATCCGTAGGGGGTAGTACATGGACCTACGGTTATATCCGTAGGTACATGTAATATATTCAAAAAAAACCGTAAATAATATAAAATCTTATACCCTACGGATTTATCCGTAGGGGCAAAAGGACCTACACATAAATCCGTAGGGGCAAGAATTTGCCCGTAGGGGCAAGTTCAGGGCCTCAACTTGCACCTGCGGCCTTTGCACCTACGGGGTATTTTTTCGCCCCTACGGATATGTCCGTAGGGGCAACCCTTATTTGTAGTAGTAATTGTTAGTTTAGTCCCTATATACCTGAGCAAAAATAAGGGAGTGATTTCCTCTGTTGTCGTATTATGTTTTCCAATATTTGAAACTTAGATTTATAAATTTCTTGATGTGATTCGGTCGTTGGATGTTTGTACGTCAACGACGAGGGTTTTTAGTTGTTTTTGCATGCGTAAGCTATAGGTTTTAATCTATAAGCAATTCGTATGTCGTATCAGTTTTTGAACTTGGTTTTAATAACGTTACGATATGTGTTGAATTGTAGGTACCTTCACGTAGACTTCCGAGACGAAGCACATCGACTTTGGCTAAGCGAGGAGATTAGCAGGTGAGTAGATTTATATCTACGGGGGAAGTCGTGTGGATGGCGTATAGCACCCCCACAATTAAAATGGAAACCGATATATTGAATATAGTCGGGAAAATCTATACTAGGAACCTACGGATATGATCAAAGAGTTAGTAGGAGATGATATGATTAATACGTGATGATGAGAATTGAGATATCAATATGATGATATAAGATGATACGAGCAGATACAATTGATATGAGGATGTGAGGCGGTATAGATGCATAAAGACATGTGCCAAGATATATAGTGAGATTAATATAGCAATAACATGAGATTGATGTTATATATATATATATATATATATATATATATGGATGTGAATCGTGATATATATGTAATTGAAAGTGGACAAGTATTGGATTTATAGTGGCATGATATGAGATTGATATCGATATAATATGAGATTGATATCGATGTGACATGAGATCGATAAATATGATATATGTTGAGATAGATGTGTTGTGAGATCAATAAGATATGATGTACGAGACCTAGATCCGTACCCTTATTGATGTATTGGATGATAGAGTACCTATTCTGTTTGATGACACCGTAGGATAGATTACCGTACACGATGAGATATACCAGATGATTGATCCGCGCTCGTGATTTGAGAATGATGATCGAGGATATTGCCATACCTGATGCTATGAGGCGGGATCGTCGATGTAAAGATGCTACCTGAACCATTCTTATTTCCAAAACTGATAAATCTTATGCATCTCTTAAACGGAAACCTCAAGGGACGCTATGGATTTTCAAATGGTGTCTTTTCTTTAAAAACACCATAGCCCCACTTTTAGAACTACGATTTGTATCTTTTAAAACTGACCATATATGTCAGGTGTAGATACACACACACACACACACACACACACGTTGATTATTCATGTTTATGTAGGATTATCCCTCGTGTCATACGTACCAGGATCCCGGTATTTATTGTTATATGATATCAGCTGCTAGTACATCTGAACAATTACCGATGATGCACATGATACACTTACACCGATTTTCCGGCTCACACACATTCGTCATCGGTAATTGCCATGCCACTTGCACAGTAGAACTGGTATACCATGATATTAATCTTAACCATAAAAGTACATTCATTGCTCAGCACTATCATAGGACAGGCTTGCATGATATACTTGACATGCTTATATTACTGTTCTATGTTTGCATACATCGTACCTTATGGTTACATGCATTGAGGTGCTGTTTTTATGAGATTTCTGGATTTGAAAACCACGGTTATATTTCAAAGGAAATTATGAATTGTTTAAAAAAACGCAGTTTCTCATGATGTGATTTCGAGGTGTCCACCATGAGTTTTCTCGGTTCTGAGCTTGTTTTCGAGACCCAATTCGAGAAGTTGGATGAACCGTCTGCGGGTACATGGTGGACCTGGTAAAGTACCCCGGGGCAAGAACCTCGAGATGTAGACGATGAGCCTGACAGGAGGGAGCACTTCCTACCGTTTGTTAGTTGTATGTATGCCCTAGAGGCCATTATTGTACATGATTGTATATTATAGTGGATGCTTGGACATATATATAGAGGACTTTCTTGCACGACATGATAGTATACTATCTGGTTGCTCTTTATCTTAACATGTATACTTGTATCTTTATACTGTCTCTCTGTTATATGTTGATAAAGTCCCTAGGATGTGGACTTGACTAACAGGATTATGATGCAGATCATACTAGTGGGGCCAGGGTAGTCCACAAGTACATCCTTTAATTGTTCCCAGTCGAGGGAGCATCGAGACAGGGCATCGATATTCTAGAGTAGACTAGTGTGTACGATTCTTGACCCTATATGAAGCGATGGTTGATCCCACAACCATTGGTGTTTGACATCAGAGAATGTACACAGGTGCTCATTAGAGAATGGGTACACCGAACATGACTCACCGAGAACTTCTAGATGGTATTATACCTATCGTCATATAACAGTTCTCTGGCGACACTGGCACAGGTTAGTCTGTAGACCCGAGATCGTCATAGAGTCTTGTGTGATTCCCATTGTGCTTTAATTTACACCCTACCACGTTCAGGAGAGCGTGCAAACAGGTGGTTTTTTGGTACAGTCCCAAGTCACATGGAGGCAATGTGCGATAGAAGGGGTTTCGTCTCTTTCGGTATTGGGGGTTGATGTTGCGCTGTACTCGATTGGCTATAACAGGAAGTCCCTGGCCACGGCTGATACTGAGATTTACAGGTAAGTGTTATTAGTAGTTTCTCGACACGTTATGAGTCTCACATTGACATGACTTATCAAGTTATTAGGGTCTGAAGTTTACCACCCCTAGACTAGATATGCGACATATCAGACGAAAAGACCGAAATGTACGGTAGTGTTACTGATAGGCTTTGCGGGAGTTTGGACAAGCTTGCTTGCTAATCTTCTGATCACTCAATACTTGGGTTGTCGTTAAGTCCAGATAGTACCGCTGAGGACTTGTGGGTAACTGATATGATAATTACCTACAGCCGGCATATTGACAAGTCTTTAGAGTCGTACACAAAGGTTTCCTGGCTCAAGCGAAATGAAGTAGGGCACATATGTGATATGTGTGGGACCGAGATCAATACATGTATATGATACCGTATTCTAATCTCGCGATATAGGTTATATGTGATATAACCGGATTATTGAATCAAGTGTTGATTCAATGATTTGATATTAGTCGGTTATATATGATATAGCCGGATTATTAAATCAAGTGTTGATTTAATAATTTAATATATATATATATATATTAATTAATATAAGCTCACTTAAGAATTTCTTTCTATAAATACATTTAACATATATATGTGATATATATAAATGTATTTATTTTCTTTTGTGATGCTAGATGATACATTGAACTTGGGTGTATGAGAATTATACCATACTAAAGATAATTAGGAGATTTATTTATTTAGGGAAAATCAAAATTAGGTGGATATTAGCATGGCTAAGGATGCTTGTAGAATCATGTAGAAGCCTTGACCTAACTCCACGATTTTGTTTTACTCTTGATATTTATTAACCTAACCATTATCTTTAGCCATGGTTAAGTCTTTACAAAAGAGATATGAGATATTTCTTCACCCATGGTTCATTAGGAGTTCATCTTCTTCATCTCATTTTCTTCTCTTGGTTTTGAGAGGTGAAGAAAGAAAATGAGGAAAATATTCTAAAGTGAGCAAAATTCCTACTTCATCGATTTATACCAAACTAGCCATTTAGTATAGGTTGTTTGCTTTACTAATTCATCAATTAGTGAAGAGATAGCTTGAGTTAGAGTCTCCTCGACGTAGATCATCTTCGGCCTCGAAGATCTTTGAGCAAGTTCGTTCGCCTAGTGGAGCCTAAAGAGAGTCCGGGATACCACTCTTAGAGCGAAGGGACTACTACACGGAGCTTTAGAAGTTAAGGATCGGTCTACAAAGGTTGTATTACTTGTTCACTTATAGTAATGTTTGATTACTTGTATAAAAACCTTAATTCTCTAGTTAGATCCTTTGTTCGGGTTTGTTAGCGCACTAGATTTTATAAAATTGCATGCTTGATGCCTTCCGAAACCTAGAAGTCGTGCTAAGGAACCCTACAGTGGTATCAGAGCCAAGCTAGAGTATTAGGAGTCGTCTAAACGAAGTTAAAGTGTTCGAAAGAACTTCAAAAACCTATTTTCCCATGCTCTATGGAAATTTTTCCAAATATTGGATATTTCCAAGTTAAAAATATTCAAAAAAATCATGCAGGGTATTCTATGGATCCCCAAGAAAAATGATCTCCTAACTCGACTATACGACCGTGGAACTGCGGCCAAACCTTAGGTTTTGCGGCGTTCCCGAGGCGCCTTTGGTGAGGCAAAGAACGAGCTTTCTTCAGTTGGTCTGTAGGTACTTAAGGTGCTGCCTATGTATTTTTAAAACTATCTCAAGTGTTGAGGTCTCTAGAGAATGTGGGTGTTTGTTGATTCGATCGAAATATTTAACATCATCTAGTTATCTGTGAAATGTGATATAATATTTGGAATCCACAATAATTATTTTTGTGAAAACTGATTTGAATTTTGTAAACCTAGCAATTTAGTCTCTTTTGATCGGTTGCCACGGGTTTTGATTTAGATCAAAACTCCGTCGCAATCATGTAGTGTAAGCGGATACTCGCTGGGTAATATTACTAGATAGCCATGCCCCATAGCCCCGACCAAGTAACTATAGGAGAACCCTGTTGCCTAAAGCATCCGTTCAGGGGCTCGTGGCAGCAGTTTTCCTCCTAAGTGCACTATGTCAATAGCATCGGGGGTGCTGCTGTCTACTAAAGTTTCCGACGAGCATTTGATCAAGATGTCCGGAATCTCGTTGAATTCCCGGCCAAATATTGAAAAGTGTTTTCGATCTTGAGACTAAAATGCGGGGTTTATAATATTAACCATAAAATTCAGAATATGAGATATTCAGGGTTTATGATGTCTAAGGAATTCATTTGGTTAGGCATAAGATCCGAAGTAAGTGATATTTCGGATTTATGATGTCTAGGTGGTTGCGGATTCTAATTATTTTATTTTTCACTTTCTTTTCTACGACCGTAAGTGTAATTTGTGGTATATCGCCGGTTTCGTTGCTATACGTCAACGATAATTGGGATACACATGTTTACTTATGTTGATGACATATGATGTTATGTGTTGCTCTGATATGTTATGTTGGATCATCGTGTTTGAATAGCTGGGTTTTTTTTTGCATGAGATGAGAGTTTTTCATTTTCATTCATGTAAAAACATGTATGTAATATTCTTTTATTGGGGCACTTCCGAGTTGAGGATGATGTCACCATTGATGTATATTATTTACTTTTCCGCATTAGGATAGACCCAAGGAGGGGAGCACAAGTAACCGGGTTCTAGAGTCCTGTGGGAGACCATCTAGAGAAGTCGAGACCGGGTCTCCTAACTCTAGAATTGGTATAGTTGCTTGCTGCTCTCGTAGGGGTCTAGGGATGTGGATTTGGCTATTCATCACGACATTGGAATCCGTGTTTTTTTACTGGCTTGATTTAAAACATGGACCTCCTAATATATCCTATATTTCATATGTTAACTTCTGCTATAATGTTTTGTGATGAGATCATATAACTGCATAAGATGAGTGCTTTATTATTATATATATGATATATAATAAACATTGCTTATGTTTTACACCCGCGCTAGTCCTCCCCCCGCTCTGCCGTTAGTTAACTAACCTAATGATGCATGACGGGACCCAAGGCGAATGCGGATGGCATAAGCGTACGTTGTATTTTCGTTTCTTCTGTTATGCTTAGGAAGCATAAACGATGAGACTTCATTAATAAGATTAATGAAAGGAAAGAAACCTAAAGATGTTGTAGAATTAAATTTGAAACCTACTCGGCCTTTTTATGAAAAAGAAAAAGTTTCAAAATGCGGAGCTTAAGCCACTCATTTTAAAACTACTCGATTCTACAACGATATCAAGTTTATTACGCAAGAGGTTCTCTTAAATACCTGTCGTAGCCCTCCGTCATTTCAGATAAGTACTATTTAGTATTCATGTTGCGTTTGTTGACCTTGTCAAGGCGTAGTGTACGGTAGCTGATTAGTGCTTATCTGCAAGCATGTGATGCGATTGGATTAGGGTAGTCGTACAGCCTTGTTAATCTTGTCAAGGGTCGTGCGGGTCGGTTTAATTCAATCAGGAAATGAACAGGTTGAACTTGACTTGCAGTTTATGGTTTATTGACCTTATCAAGGTCATAAATCACTTGGGGAAAAAGCTATTAGGAATTTCAAGTGTTGAAATTTGCAATGAGATTGCATACCTTCTATGAGATAGTTGGATCCCGATACCCACTGCGAGTAAGTGTTACTCCTGAGAGAGTTTTGCACTTTACAATTAGCTAAACCATTAGGTGTCTAAAAAAGTGTCAATGGGGTTATGCCTCTGGGAAAATGAGGTTTACTTTAATTTGGTCCGTGCGAAAGCACGGGGAACCTTCCTGAAAGTTCCGACACTGGCTTGGCTGACCAGTTAGCGAACTTGTAGGATGTAATTAATCCCGGCTAGTCTTACCTTTTAGGGTTTTAAGGAAAATTTGATAAAAAGCGGTGGGAGCCATCCTGATTAGATAAGATAATAACAATCTAATCTTGCAAGAGCATGCGCTAAGTGTTTTCTTCTCTCTATCTCCAGGTAGCGACCATGACACGTCTTAATCAAAATAATAATATGGATGTATTGACCGAACCCGCTTGTTATATTGAGCTAGAGAACATTGGTTCCACTCTATCTTATAATTGTTATAAGTCTGAGCAGGAATTGGATTCCCATGCAACCCGAACGAGGAATGAGCATGTTGATGCATCTTCTTCAGGTGTGTTCGTAACCGAGAACTGTTTCTCAGTACACTCTGCGTCCTGGGTATTAGATACCGGATCAGGATCCAACATATGTAATGTATTACAAAGGATTATAAGAGGTAGAGAACTGGGAAAAGGTGAACATTCTCTAAAAGTATGGAATAGTGCAACTATTGCAGCCAAAGCAGTTGGCGAATATCACCTTGTATTACCGAACGGCAATACACTGATCTAGAATGCCTGTTATTATGTAACATCTATGATGTGCAATTTAATATCAATTTTTTTATTAGATACAGAAGGATATAATTTTTTAGTAGAGAAAAATGTTATGAATATTTTCCTAAATCAAGTGTTGATTGGGTTTGGTATATTATGTAACGGTTTATACGTTCTGAATCAGAATACAGTTCTTAATGTACAGAACACACACAAGAGGAAAAGTTCAGAAATGAACGAATCCTTCTTGTGGTATTGTAGACTGGGTCATATCAATGCGACACGACTAGCTAAGTTACATAAGGATGGATATTTGAATCTATTCGAATTTACATCTTATGAAACTTGCCAGTCATGTCTCAAAGGCAAGATGACCACAACTCTATTTACTGGACAAGGAGAAAGAGCTACTGAACTCTTAGGACTGATGCATAGTGATGTATGCGGTCCCATGTCTACACATGCCAGGAATGGTTCCTCAAACTTCATTACATTCACTGGTGATCTCTCAAGATTCGGACATGTGTTCCTTTTGAAACACAAGTCTCAAGCTTTTGAGAAATTCAAAGAATATAAGTACGAAGTAGAGAACCAAACGGGTAAAAGTATTAAAATCCTTCGATCTGATCGGGGAGGAGAATCCCTAAGCACGGAATTCCTGGATTATCTAAAAGAGAATAGGATTCACTCTCAGCTTACTCCTCCGTATACACCACAGCATAATGGTGTGTCAGAGCGGAGAAATCGCACCCTATTAGATATGGTGCTCTCTATGATGAGTACCGCTGAGTTACCTATTTCTTTTTGAGGTTATGCGCTTGAGACAGCAACATACCTATTGAATCAAGTTCCATATAAATCGGTGCCAAAAACACCATATGAGATATGGAGTGAAAGGAGACTATATCTTAAATGAGTTAAGATATGGGATAGTCCAGCCTATGTCAAAAAGCAAAATCCGGACAAACTCGAGGCAAGATCAGTTCTTTGCAAGTTTGTAGGATATCCAAAGAATTCATATGGATATATCTTCTACCACAGTGAGCAACAAAAGGTGTTTGTTGCTCAACATGCCACCTTTTTAGAAAAGGAATTTCTTATAAAAGAAATCAGTGGCAAAGAGGTAGAACTGGAAGAAATTCCAGCGACACAAACTGTCACGACCCAATTTAGGCACATGACCGGCACTTAGACTATGTCACGTCTGTTAGTGTATATGCCCTAGAAGCCACTATTGTATCATACTAGTTTGTCTATTACTTAATGGAAGTTTTGGATATTCACAGTTGTATTGACAGTTTTACTCAAAATAGTAGTATGCTACTTGGTTTGTTTCTACTTCAATATGTGCATGTGTTTCTTTTAGCATATTGCTTATACATATTAGTAGAGCCCTTAGGATCTATGCTTGATTACCAGCGTTGTGATGGCAGTCACACCAGTGGGGGCTGGGTAATCTACAAGCACATCCTTATACAGTTCCCTAGTAGCAGGATTATCGATACAGGGCATCGATACTCCAGAGTAGACTAGTGTGTACGCTTCTCTTCCCAGGAGGGGAGATGGTCTGTCCCACAGCCATCGGTATGTCGTACTGGAGATAGTATGCAGGTGCTCATTAGGTTATGAGTTACACTGGACGGACTCATTGGGAACTGCCGGTTGGTAATATACCTATCGTCAAATAGCATTTCCTAAGTGACATGAGTACAGCTTAGTCCGCTGAATTGAGACTGCTGCTTCGCCTCAAGTGTGTTCCCACTGTTCTTAGATTACTACCCTACTACGGCTCTACCGAGTCGTGCAAATAAATAGTAGTTGGGTGCAGTCCCGAAGCACTTGGAGGCAGTTGCAGTTAGATAGGATTCGTCTCTCCCGGTATTAGGAGTTGATATCGCACTGTGTTCGGAACGCTATTACACATAGTCCCTGGCCAGGGCATGCAAGATTTACTGGTAGACACTCTAGTAGTTTCTCAGGGTGTATTGGACCGTACTCCTACACGACTTATACCGCTATTAGGGGTCTGACGTTTACCGCTTCTCTAGGCCCGATATGTGATACTCTAAGACGGACAGACCGGATTGTACGGAGATTGTCACATACAGACTCAGTAGGAGTTCGAATGAGCTATGCTCATCGGATTTCTTATCGACAATACCTGGGGACCGTTACATACAGCTAGTACCGCTTGCGGCCTATGGTTAAACCCACTGCCAGCGTAGAGTCGAGTCTTTAGAGTCCCACACAGAGCGTTTCCCTACATCAGGCAAAACGTATAAATATCGTATGGTTTTACGAAAGGGTTCGATCATGTGTGTACACTTATGCACGCATGATGATTCGGACGAACAATACTAGTGGGTTTTGCTTTAAGCCAGATCCTGGTATTGTACTGATGGATTATCTTCGTCTTCAGTGTTCATATTTTTCGGAATACGAACACAGGTATATATATACAGACGAGGGGCGTTTTTGTAATTGTACAAAATGTATTTGTAGATGGCATGCCCTAATTGTATTAATCATTTTAGTTTTAAATAATTAATACATTTTAAGCAATTAGGAAATGATGTGTATTATGCATGAATAAGGACTTGGGTTTAAAGGACACATGGTGATCATTTGACCCATGAGTCATTGTTTTGTAAATTGAACCTCGTATCTATTATGGAAATAGATTTATCTGTGAGATAATGATGAGAGTTCAGTTTAGAAAATAAGAAAGAGAAAAACCCTTTTCCTTCTTCATCCTTGAGTTCACATAATTTCCTATTAGCCATCTCCAATTCCCTCAAGCTTAAGAACACTCATGAGTTGAGTAACCTTGAGTTATATTAGACTCCTTAATCCATCTATATCATCTACACACTCTAGGTCATTTAGTTTAGCACACTAGTTGATCTAGTTTCTTTGGTATAGAAGAAAAAGCTTGGTGCACAAACGTTCGGGTGGATCATCTAGGATTCGAGCAAGCCGAAGAGGAGGCGACATCCGTACCACTCCGAAGAGTTTGTGCAGGTGAGAAGGACAGCGGGAGAAGGAGAAGAAGGACCAGATTTCTTAAGGTATAATTTTTGTACTTATATTTATACTTCAATTGATAGTTGCTAGATATGGTTTAGATTACGATCATGGCTAATAGTCGATGTTATGATGCTAAAATAATCGTTTTTTACACCTTCCGCCTCCCCGCGATTCCGCGGGATGCATAGCATCGACTTATAGTAGTATCAAAGCGAACTAAACCTAATCTAGCATATTAGCAAGTAGAATTTCGATCGTCGGAAAAACCGAAAAACTAAATACCGAAAACCCTACATTCTGTCGATTTTCAAAACTGTTTGTAAAATTATTTCAGTACCTTGAAAAATACGTGTAGGGTTTTCTAAGATGACACAAGAAATTCGAGCCGCTAAATCGCCAAGACAACTACGGATCCGCAGTTGAATAGTTATTCTGCGGCGGAACCGCAGTTGTGTCAAGACCGATTCAACTCGTATTTCTTATGTTATATCTTAATTTTGGTATTTTGGTTTCTGGAATGTTTGGTTTCTACCAAGTTTGTTTCTGAGTGCTGGTTTGCATTTGGGGTAGATATGGAAAATATATTTCGATCGAATTTCTTTTGCACTTGGTTAATCTGTTCTTCTGTATTGTTATATGTGTTTTAAACGTCGGCTAATTGCTATACGTTGATTAGTCGGGGTTGCACATATCTGTTGGTTTGTGTATATAAACATTTTCTGATCGTTGATGATGAATAGCCGGGTATGTGAGATGAGCATTTTTTTATCTTTCATTCATGTAAATTGTAAAATTGATGTAATATTATTTTGCGGGGCACATCCGGGATAAGGTTGTAACCACCATTGTATTATTTCCTTTTACTGTTTTCTGGTCCTAGGATAGACCCAATGTGGGGTACACAAACTACCGGATTCTTTGAAGTGCCGAGTGGCCTACTCACTTTGTTGAGGGAGGTTGCTTCACTTCTGGAATTTGGCGGGTAGTTTGTCGTACCCGTAGGGGTCTAGGGTGGGGTTTGGCTATTCATCGCGACCGTGGGATCCGTTTATCGTTACAGGCTTAGACGAAACACGACATTCCTAGCATATCTGAAATGTTTATCTGTAACTGGAATGATTATTATTGCATGAGGTTATTAGAAAATATCTATATATGGTATATAGTAGGCGTCACTTATGTTTTACATCCGCGCTAGTCCAGCCCCCGCTCTGTAGTTAGTTAAGTAACCTAACGGGTGATGACGGGGCCCGTGGCGAATGCGGATGGCATAAGAGGACGTGATATTTTTTTCCAATTCTCTCTGTAATGATAGGAGTAAATGATGGGGCTGAATTAGATTAATGCAAAGCAAATAAACCATAGTTGAATCGTTGGAACAATTTCAAAACCACTCCGTTTTTTCAAAACAACAAAACTTTTAAAATGTGGAATTTAAACCACACTTCTTTTAAAAGCTATAAGGTTCCTTCGATTATATCAAGTTCACTATGTTCACGGTTTTGCCAAAACCATTCGCAGCCCTCCGTCATTTTAGTTAAATGTTCAGTAGTATTCAAGCTGTGTATTTTGACCTTCGCCAGGGCATAGTGATTGGTAGCTACTGAATATTTATCTGTAGCAGAAATAGATGTGTTGGTTTGGGACAGTCTGTTAGTGTATATGCCCTAGAGGCCATTACTGTATCATACTAGTTTGTATATTACTTAATGGAAGCTTGGGATATTCACAGCTGTATAGACAATCTTGCTCAAAATGGTAGTATGCTACTTGGTTTGTTTCTACTTTAATGTGTACATGTGTTTCTTTTAGAATATCACACATACACATTAGTGGAGACCTTAGGATCTTTGCTTGATTACCAGCGTTGAGATGGCAGTCACACTCGTGGGGGCTGGGTAATCCATAAGCACATCCTTGTACAGGTCCCTAGTCGTAGGACTATCGAGATGGGGTATCGATACTTCGGAGTAGACTAGCGTATGCGCTTCTCATCCCAGCCGGGGAGACGGTCTGTCCTACAGCCGTCAGTACGTCGTACTTGAGATAGTATGCGGGTGCTCGTTAGGTTACGAGTACACTGGACAGGACTCGTCGGGAACTGATTGGTTGGTACTATACCTATCGTCAGTTATCAGTTCACAGGTGACATGAGTACAGCTTAGTCCGCTGACTTGACACTGTCACTTCGCCTCGTGTGTGTTCCCACTGTACTTTGATTACTACCCTACCACGGCTCAAAGGAGTCGTGCAAACAGGTAGTAGTTGGGTGCAGTCCCGAAGCACTTGGAGGCAGTGACAGTTAGACAGGATTCGTCTCTCCCGGTATTGGGAATTGATATCGTGCTGTGTCAAGGAGAGCTATTACACACAGTCGTCCCTGGTCAGGGCATGTGAGATATACTGGTAGGTTTCCATTGTTATCTCAGGGTGTTCTGGGCTACACTCCGACACGACTTGTACCGCTATTAGGGGATTGACGTTTACCGCCCCCCTAGGCCCGCCATGCGATATTCTCAGACGAACAGACCGGACTGTACGGAGACTGTCACATTCAGGCTCAGTAGGAGTTCAGATGGGTTTCACCTCGTCCGTCTTCTTATCGGCATCTACCTGGGGGCCATTACGCACAGCTAGTGCCGCTTGCGGTCTGTGGTTAAACCCACTGCGAGCGTAGTGTCAAGTCTTTAGAGTCCCACACAGAGAGTTATTCGCCTTTAGGCAAAAGAGTAGATGTCGCATGGTTTTGCGACAGGGTTCGGTCACATCCACGCACTTGTGCACGTTTGGTGTCCGGGCAGTTATTACTAGCGGGCTTTGGTTTAAGCCAGATCCTAGTATACGTTTTCGGATTGATTTTATCTCATTTGAATTCGTGTTCCCCGGAACGCGGATGCGGGTGTGTATGCACGGTTGACAGAGGCAGAGGCAGAGGATTCTTATTAGGGTTGTTGACTGTTGACTTTTGCTAAACCCTAATGAGAATTAGAAATATGATTAATGATAATATTAATTAAGTATTATTTTGCCATGGTTGGGTTGAAAGGTTGACTTTGTTGACTTGTTGACTTTGTTGACCGGTTGACTAGGTTGGACTTGTTGACCACCATCAAGACAATGGCTATCATTTCTTGGCATTGACTTTAGCTTGTTTGATGGTTCACAAATTGCATTTAATGCATGAAATGATATTTCCATTTGATATGATGATAACCATCGCATAATACTCAATTATTATTATGTGTTATCATGATTTTGGATTATGAGAGCTTGGATGGCAAAAGGCTTACTCATTCTTTCATTCTTTTCTCTCTCATGCTCAAGCTCTCCCTTTTCCTCTTGCTCTTTCTCTAGCTCAAGGCAACTCCCTCTCATGAGTTGAGAACCATTGCCTTAGAGATAAAAACCCTATATCACTTCTCTACTCATCCTAGCACACAAGGTCTAGCAAGCCAAGTGTTCTAGTTTCTTCTAGTTTGAAGTAGAAGCCAAAAGGTAGAAGCTTTCGGGTGGATCCATCTTCGGCGCGAGGAGACGATGAGGTGAGGCCAATCCGACCACCGCAAGGAGTTGAAGACGAAGGAGTTAAAGTTAAGGTATAACCCCCTAACCGAGTAGGTAAAACTCCTACTTAGGTTGTTAGATAGTTGTTTAACAAAGATCCGTATTTTGAGTCCATGTTACCACCCAAAGAAAAATCGTTTTTCACCATTTCCGCAACCCCAAAGAACCGGGGAAGGGTAACGTGGACTTACAGTGGTACCAGAGCCTAGTTAAACACTATCTAACATGTTAGCGAAGAAACTAGAAGTTCGATCGGAGAAAAAGTCGCGAAACATGCCTGAAAAATCAAGTTTCTGCCGAATTTTTTTCTTGTTCAAAAAATGTTAAATCTTACTCTAAAATTCGGCTCAGGATTTTTAAAACACACTGTAGAAAATTGGTCCAGGGTCTCGTTCAAAGCGCCGCGGAACCGCGGCAGGTGCATGCTCCCGCCGCGGATCCGCAGCCGAGTTGACTCGGCCGTGGGCGAATTTTCTTGCAGTGTGTTCATAGGGGTGTTTTGGGATTTTTACAATATGTATTTTTCCCATATTTTTCAGAAAGCAAAATTTTTTTTTGGGGCTTAAAAATCCGTATTTTGATCAAACTTCTAAAAACTTAAGCTAACGGGTATATATCTGTGCTGTGATATATGTATTGAATGTCTGCTAATCGCTATACGTCGATTAGTGGGGGTTATACATATCTGTGATCTGTAATGTTGATGGTATGTGTATATGAATTCATTGGATTGTCGCGGGTGAATAGCCGGGGGTTGTGAGATGAGAGTTTTCTTTATCTTTCAATTCATGTAATTTGTAATTGATGTAATATTATTTATATGGCCGCACAACCGGGATGAGGTTGTAGCCGTCATTGTATAATTTCTTTTACTGTTTTTGCTCCTAGGATAGACCCATGGAGGGGGTGCACAAACTACCGGGTACCTCGAAGTGCCGAGTGGCCTACTCACGTTGTTGAGGGAGGTTGCTTCACTTCGGGTATTTGGCGGGTAGTTTGCCGCACCCGTAGGGGTCTAGGGTGGGGTATTGGCTATTCACCGCGACCGTGTAACCGCTTTTCGTTACAGGCTCGTACGGAATGCGGATTCCTAGTATATCCAATGTGTTCATCTGTGATCTGGAATGGCTATCATTGCATGTGACGAATGTATATTTCTATATTTGATATCTATTTAGGCATTGCTTATGTTTTGCATCCGCGCTAGTCCAGCCCCCACTCTGTCGTTAGTTAAGTAACCTAACGGGTAATGACGGGGCCCCGTGGCGAATGCGGATGGCATAAGCGTACGTCATATTTTCGTTGTTTTCTGCAATGGTAGGATGCATTAAATTAATGCAAGAAAATAAACCAAAGTAGAGTCGTTGGAACACTTTCAAAAGCACTCGGTTTCTTTTCAAAAACAACTTTTAAACGCGGAGCTTAAGCCACTCCTTTTAAAAGCTATCTCGTTCCATCGATTATATCAAGTTCACTACATTCACGGTTTTGCCAAAACCATTCGTAGCCCTCCGTCGTTTCACATGGATGGTCAATAGTATTCAAGCTATGTTTGTTGGCCAAAGTCAAGGCATAGTGATTGGTAGCTATTGGATATTCATGTGCAGCATAGATAGATGCGTTGGTTTGGGACAGTCGTACTGCCTTGTTGGCTAAAGTCAAGGGCAGGTACGGGTGGGTTCAAATTAACCTGGAGAATGACGGGTAGAACTTGACATGTGACTTATGATTTGTTGGCCAAAGTCAAGGTCATAAGAGCATGGGGCAAAAATCCACATCGGGAATTTCTAAAGAACCAGAAACTTGCTAGCGCTGCATACCATTTGGAGTGTGATGATTCTGGTAGGATTCCTTCAGTTTTGTCACGCGATGATATTTGGATCCCGATCCTACTGTGAGTATATGCTACTCCTCGGGAAATTTCTCACTTAACGATCAATGCTATAAACCAAGTAGGTGTCTAGAAAGGTGTTAGCGGGGCTACGCCCCCAGGGAAAAGAGGTTATTTAATTAAGGAACTTCGCGAAAGCGTTGGAAAACCTCCCTCGAAGTACCAACACTGGCCTGGCTGAACGGTTAAGCAAGTATTGTACGGTGAGATTGATCCTGACTAATTCTTCCTTTTTGATTTGAAGAGGAATTCGAGATACAGTGGGAGCCATCCTGTTTAGATAAACTAAAAACCACTCTAAACTTTCAAGAGCATCATGCTGAGTGTTTCTTTTCTCTCTCCTAATTGCAGCGACCAATCGTCATGACCGGACTTAACTTACTTCTAGATAAAAACATACTGACAGGGCCAAACTACAAAGATTGGCTCAGGAATGTCAAAATGGCAATCACTTATGACAAGCTGGGGTATCTTCATACTACCAAAGCTCCCCCTGTCCCAGGTCCCACCTCCAGCGTCGCGGATAAGGAAATCCGTAAGACTTAGGAGATCGATTGCGCGAAGGCCGAGTGCCTCGTGCTTGCCTCTATGGACAATGAACATCAGAGGAGGCACGAGAATATGGACCTCGAATCCATATTTCTCCATACAAAAGAACTGTATGGAGAGCAATCTCGTAGCGCCAGATACGAAGTGTCGAAAAAACTGTTTTCGGCAAGGTTGGCCATCAGATCATCGGTAGCGGAACACGTGTTTAAGATGATTGGCTTCATTGAGGAGCTCGCGGACCTTGGGACCACGTTAGAGAACGAGCTCTATACGGACTTGATTCTCTAGTCCCTTCCTTCCACTTACGCCCAGTTTATCCTGAACTTCAACTTGCAAGGAAAAGAAGTTGAACTTCCGGAGCTCCTCAACATGCTGAGGAGTGCAGAGGGCACCCTACAGAAAGGTAGGGAGACAACCACTTTGTTTGTAGGAGGATCTTCCTCTTCTAAGTCCAAGGCAAAAGTCAAGGGAAAGAAGAAGAAAACCCCCGCCAAACCAAGGGGCGGTGTTAGTAAAGTGGATACGAAAGGAAAAGAAAAGGCAACAAAGATAGCGGGGCAGCTTGTAGGAAAGGAAGAGTGCTTCTATTGTCATAAGAAAGGACACTGAAAGAAAGATTGCAGGGCTTGGAAGGCCAGAAACCAGGATCCGAAGCAAGTTGCGGCTTCGGCTTCAGGTGTGTATGTTATTGAAAACTGTCTTTCAATAAACTCTACTTCTTGGGTATTGGATACCGGATCAGGATCTCATATCTGTAATTTTTTGCAGGCACTGAGAAAGCGTAGGGTTTTGAAGGCAGGTGATATGACCCTCAGAGTTGCAAATGGAGCTGGCATGGATGCTGAGTCCGAGGGGGACTATCACCTGGGACTGTCAGATGGACACGTTTTGGTTTTGCGTAATTGCTATTCTGTACCCAACGCAACTTGTAATATCATTTCTGTATCTTTATTATCTAAAGAAGGTTATGAATTTGTATTTGTAAGTAATGTTGTGAACATTCACCTTAATCAAGTTCTGATTGGGTCAGGTACATTAAGCAATGGTATATACGTATTAAACCAACCACAGATTTTCAATGTCCAGAATACACACAAAAGAAAGTCTCCGGAAACTAATCATGCTTTCTTATGGCATTGTAGACTGGGTCACATCAATGAGAGAAGGTTGACGAAGTTACATACAGAAGGATATTTGGATCCGTTCCAATATCAATCATATGCAACTTGTCAATCATGTCTCAAAGAAAAGATGATAAAGACTCCGTTCACTGGACACGGAGTATGAGCGAGCGAGCTCTTGGGTCTCGTACATAGCGACGTGTGCGGTCCTATGTCTATACATGCGCGAAACGGTTATTCTTACTTCATTACTTTTACAGATGACTTTTCAAGGTACGGATATGTCTTCTTAATGAAACATAAGTCCGAAGCCTTTGGAAAATTCCAGGATTATAAGAATGAAGCAGAAAAACAAACCGGCAAAAGTATCAAGACACTGAGATCTGATCGAGGTGGTGAATACTTGAGTGCCGAGTTCCTGGATTACCTAAAAGAGAATGGTATTCTCTCTTAGCTTACTCCTCCATACACTCCGCAACATAACGGTGTATCGGAGAGACGGAACCGAACCCTATTAGATATGGTACGGTCCATGATGAGTAACGCTGAGTTGCCGCGATCATTCTGGAGATATGCACTAGAATCAGCTGCATATCTTTTGAACCGAGTTCCTGCTTAGACTGTGCCTACCACACTATATCAGATGTGGTGTGGGAAGAAACCCTATCTTAAGCACATTAAGACATGGGGATGTCCAGCTTTTGTTAAAAAGCAGCATGCAGACAAACTCGAGGCACACTCAGTACAGTGCAAGTTTGTGGGATATCCAAAGAACTCCAAGGGATATTTCTTATATTGCGAAGAGGAACAAAAGGTTTTTGTTTCTCGTCATGCCTGCTTCTTGGAAACTGAGGTTTTGGAAAATCAGATAAGTGGGAGCGCAGTAGAACTGGAAGAAATTCCAGAACCACGAGCTATTACTGAAAGCTTAGTAGAACCAGAGGGTTCGAAAGAACATGACATTCCTACGCCGCTCCGCAGTAGTAGTAGGCAATCTCATCCGCCCGAGAGATACTACGGTTTTCTCATAGACGGGGATAGAGAGGATTACATCATTGATAGTGATGAGCCGACTAGCTTCCAGCAGGCCATTCAGAGCGTTGACTCGGTAAAATGGCTGGATGCAATGCGGACCGAAATGGAGTCCATGTACACCAACAAAGTATGGACGTTGGACGTTGCTCCAGATGGGGTAAAACCTGTAGGATGCAAGTGGATCTTCAAAAGGAAGATTGGTCTAGATGGACAGGTAGAGACCTATAAGGCTAGACTTGTTGCAAAGGGTTTTCGTCAAAGACCTGGTTTTGACTATGACGAAACCTTTTCTCCAGTGGCTATGCTGAAATCCATTCGGATCCTTCTTGCCATTGCTGCCTTCCACGATTATGAGATTTGGCAGATGGACGTAAAGACCGCTTTTCTAAATGGAAATTTAGAGGAGTGTGTCTATATGGACCAGCCAGAGGGTTTCATTCAGAGTGGGAGCAGCAGAAAGGTGTGCAAGTTGCTTAAGTCCATTTATGGACTAACGCAGGCATCGCGGAGTTGGAACATCTGTTTTGATGAGACGGTCAAAGAATTTGGCTTTATCAAAAATCCAGATGAACCATGCATCTATAGTAGATTTATAGCTAAAATTGTCGTATTCCTCGTATTATACGTCGATGACATTCTCTTGATAGGAAATGACATTCCTATGCTACAATCTGTCAAAGGGTTCTTGTAACACAGGTTCTCCATGAAAGACCTAGGTGATGCCTCTTACATTCTGGGATCCGGATCCATCGTGATAGATCCAAGAGGATATTAGGACTCTCGCAGTCCAGGTACATCGACACCAAACTGAAAAGATTCAGTATGGAAGATTCCAAGCGCGGTAACCTACCGGCTTGTCACGGGATCACCCTCTCCAAAGAGATGTCTCCCAAGACTGATTTGGAAAGGGATCGCATGTCTATTATACCCTACGCTTCTGCGGTAGGCTCTATAATGTATGCAATGTTATATACCAGACCAGATGTAGCTTATGCACTGAGTGTGGTAAGCCGGTATCACTCAAACCCTGGGGTGAAGCACTGGATAGCGGTAAAGAACATTCTCAAGTACCTGAGAAAGACTAAGGAGATGTTCTTGGTGTATGGCGGAAAAGACCTCCAGATCGAGGCCTTTGCTCACTCCAGCTTCCAGAGTGACAAGGATGATTCCAAGTCCATGTAGGGTTTTGTCTTTACCCTCAATGGAGGGGCGGTGTGTTGGAAGAGTTCCAAACAGGAAACCGTTGCTGACTTAACAATGGAAGCGGAATACTTCGCTGCTGCTGATGCCGCAAAAGAAGCTGTCTGGATGAGGAAGTTCTTGACAGAACTTCAGGTGGTTCCGTCCATTGTTGATCCAATACCTCTGTATTGCGACAACAACGGGGCTATAGCTTTAGCAAAGGAACCCAGGTCCCATCTGAAGTCCAGACACATCTTGAGGCGGTATCACCTGATCAGGGAGATCATGGGTCGCCAGGAGATCGAGGTTCGGAGAGTTGCTACGGAAGATAACACTGCTGATCCACTCACGAAGGTTTTACCCAAGACTCAGTTCGAGCGGCTCATCGAGATGATAGGTCTTCGATACGCCAGTACATGGCCTTAGTGCAAGTGGGAGATTGTTAGTGTATATGCCCTAGAGGCCATTACTGTACATACTAGTTTGTATATTACTTAATGGAAGCTTGGAATATTCACAGCTGTATAAACAATCTTGCTCAAAATGGTAGTATGCTACTTGGTTTGTTTCTACTTTAATGTGTACTTGTGTCTTTTAGAATATCACCTATACACATTAGTGGAACCCTAAGGATCTTTGCTTGATTACCAGCGTTGTGATGGCAGTCACACTCATGGGGGCTGGGTAATCCATAAGCACATCCTTATGCAGGTCCCTAGTCATAGGACTATCGAGATGGGGCATCGATACTCCTGAGTAGACTAGCGAATGCGCTTCTCATCCAAGCTGGGGAGACGGTCTGTCCCACAGCCGTCAGTACGTCGTACTTGAGATAGTATGCGGGTGCTCGTTAGGTTACGAGTACACTGGAAAGGACTCGTCGGGAACTGATTGGTGGGTACTATACCAATCGTCAGTTATCAGTTCCCAGGTGACATAAGAACAACTTAGTCCACTGACTTGAAACTGTCACTTCGCTTCGAGTGTGTTCCCACTGTACTTTGATTACTACCCTACCACGGCTCAAAGGAGTCGTGCAAACAGGTAGTAGTTGGGTGCAGTCCCGAAGCACTTGGAGGCAGTGACGGTTAGACAAGATTCGTCTCTCCCGGTATTGGGAGTTGATATCGCGCTGTGTCAAGGAGAGCCATTACACACAGTCGTCCCTGGCCAGGGCAAGCGAGATATACTGGTAGGTTTCCAGTGTTATCTCAGGGTGTTCTGGGCTACACTCCGACACGACTTGTACCGCTATTAGGGGACTGACGTTTACCGCCCCCCTAGGCCCGCAATGCGATATTCTCAGATGAACAGACCAGACTGTATGGAGACTGTCACATTCAGGCTCAGTAGGAGTTCAAATGGGTTTCACCTCGTCCGTCTTCTTATCGGCATCTACCTGGGGGCCGTTACGCACAGATAGTGCCGCTTGCGGTCTGTGGTTAAACCCACTGCCAGCGTAGTGTCGAGTCTTTAGAGTCCCACACAGAGAGCTATTCGCCTTTAGGTAAAAGAGTAGAGGTCGCATGGTTTTGCGACAGGGCTCGGTCACATCCGCGCACTTGTGTACGTTTGGTGTCCAGGCAGTTATTACTAGCGGGCTTTGGTTTAAGCCAGATCCTAGTATACATTTTGGGATTGATTTTATCTCGTTTGCATTCATGTTCCCCGGAACGCGGATGCGGTTGTGTATGCACGGTTGACAGAGACAGAGGCAGAGGATTCTCATTAGGGTTGTTGACTGTTGACTTTTGCTAAACCATAATGAGAATTAGAAATATGATTAATGATAATATTAATTAAGTATTATTGTGCCATGGTTGGGTTGAATGGTTGACTTTGTTGACTTGTTGACTTTGTTGACCGGTGGACTAGGTTGGACTTGTTGACCACCATCATGACAATGGCTATCATTTCTTGGCATTGACTTTAGCTTGCTTGATGGTTCAAAAATTGCATTTAATGCATGAAATGATATTGCCATTTGATATAATGATAACCATCACATAATACTCAATTATTATTATGTGTTATCATGATTTTGGATTATGAGAGCTTGGATGGCAAAAGGCTTGCTCATTCTTTCATTTCCTTTCTCTCTCATGCTCAAGCTCTCCCTCTTCCTCTTGCTCTCTCTCTAGCTCAAGGCAACTCCCTCTCATGAGTTGAGAACCATTGCCTTAGAGATAAAAACCCCATATCACTTCTCTACTCATCCTAGCACACAAGGTCTAGCAAGCCAAGTGTTCTAGTTTCTTCTAGTTTGAAGTAGAAGCCAAAAGGCAGAAGCTTTCAGGTGGATCCATCTTCGGCGCGAGGAGACGACGAGGTGAGGCTGATCCGACCACCGTAAGGAGTTGAAGACGAAGGAGTTAAAGTTAAGGTATAACCCCCTAACCGAGTAGGTAAAACTCCTAGTTAGGTTGTTAGATAGTTGTTTAACAAAGATCCGTATTTTGAGTCCATGTTACCACCCAAAGAAAAATCGTTTTTCACCATTTCCGCAACCCCAAAGAACCGGGGAAGGGTAACGTGGACTTACACAGTCGTACTACTATTTTGGCCTTCTTCAAGGGTATGTACGGGTGGGTCCAAATTAACCTGGGTTATGACAGGTAGAACTTGACATGTGACTTGTGATATGTTGGCCTTTGTCAGGGTCATAAGAGCATGGGGTGAAAATCCACATCGGGAGTTTCTAAAGAAACTGAAACTTGTTAGTATTGCATACCATTTGGAGTGTGATAATTTTGGTAGGATTCCTTCAACTTTATCGCACGATGATATTTGGATCCCGATCCTACTGTGAGTATATGCTACTCCTTGGGAGATTTTTTCACTTAACGCTCAATGCTATAAACCAAGTAGGTGTCGAGAAAGGTGTTAGCGGGGCAAATCCCCCAGGGAAAAGAGATTCTTTAATTAAAGAACTTCGCGAAAGCGTAGTAAAACCTCCCTCGAAGTACCGACACTGGTCTGGCTGAACGGTTAAGCAAGAATTGTACGGTGAGATTAATCCTGACTAATTCCTCCTTTCTGGTTTGAGGAGGGATTCGAGAAACAGTGGGAGCCATCCTGTTCAGATAAACTAAAAACCATACTAAACTTAAAAGAGCATCATGCTAAAGTGTTTCTTCTCTCTCTCCTAATTGCAGCGACCAAATATGACGGGCCTTAAGTTGCTATTAGATAAAAACATATTGACGGGGCCAAACTATAAAATTGGTTCAGGAATGTCAAGATGGTAATCACTTATGACAAACTGGGCTATCTGCTTACTACTAAAGCTCCCGCCATCGCAGGTCTAGAATCCAGTGTCGCGGATAAGAAAATACGTAAGACCTGGGAAATTGACCGCGCGAAGGCCAAGTGCCTCGTGCTTGCTTCTATGGACAATGAACATCAGAGGAGGCATGTGAATATGGATCTAGAATCCATATTCCGCCATACCAAGGAATTATATGGAGAGCAATCTCGTATCGCAAGATACGAGACCTCGAAGAAATTATTTCAGGCAAGGTTGGCCGTCGGATCATCTATAGGGGAACACGTCCTTAAGATGATTAGTTATATTGAGGAGCTCACGGACCTCGGGACCACGTTAAAGAATGAGCTGTATACAGAATTGATTCTCCAGTCCCTTCCTTCCACCTATGCCCAGTTTATCTTGAATTTTAATATTCAAGGTAAAGAAGTTGAACTTCCGGAACTTCTCAACATGTTAAGGAGTGCTGAGGGCACCCTGCAGAAACCAAGGGAAACACCCGCTCTATTTGTTGGTGGAGCTTCCTCTTCTAGATCCAAGGCAAAAGCCAAAGGAAAGAGGAAGGCCCCCACCAAAACGAGAGGCGGTGTTAGCAAAGTGGAAGCAAAGGGATAAGTAAACATTGGGGGGGCAAACGGTAAGGAAGGAAGAATGCATTTATTGTCACAAGAAAGGCCATTGGAAGAAGGATTGCAGGGCCTGGAAAGCTCAGAACCAGGGAGCGAAGTAGTTTGTTGCTTCGGCTTCAGGTGTGTATGTAATTGAAAACTGTCTGTCAACCAACTCTACTTCCTGGATATTAGATACCGGATCAGGATCTCATATCTGTAATTCTTTGCAGGCACTGAGAAGCCGTAGAGTTTTGAAGGCGGGTGATATGACCCTCAGAGTTGCAAACGGAGCAAGCATAGATGCTGTGTCTGTGGAGGAATATCACTTAGGATTGACTAATGGACATGTTTTGGTTTTACGCAAATGTTATTATGTACCTAGTTTGACTTATAATATCATATCTGTATCTTTAATGTCTAAAGAAGGTTATGATTTTGCATTTGTAAGCGATGTCGTAAACATCCACCTTAATCATAGTTTGATTGGGTCGGGTACATTAAGCAACGGTATATACGTATTAAACCAACCACAGATTTTCAATATCCAGAATACACACAAAAGAAAGTCTCCAGAATTAAATCATGCTTTCTTATGGCATTGTATACTAGGTCACATCAATGAGACAAAGTTAACTAAGTTACATAAAGAAGGGTATTTGGATCCGTTCGAATATCAATCTTATACAACTTGTTAATCATGTCTCAAAGGAATGATAACAAAGACTCCGTTCACTGGACACGGAGCAAGAGCGAGTGAGCTCTTGGGAATCATACACAGCGACGTGTGTGGTCCAATTTCTACACATGCAAGAAGTGGTTATTCCTATTTCATTACTTTTACGGATGATTTCTCCAGGTATGGACATGTCCTCTTGATGAAGCATAAATCCGAGGCCTTTGAGAAATTCCGGGAATATAAGAATGAAGTGGAAAAACAAACTGGCAAAAGTATCAAGATGCTGAGATCTGATCGAGGTGGTGAATACTTGAGTGCCGAGTTCCTGGATTACCTAAAAGAGAATGGAATTCTCTCTTAGCTTACTCCTCCATACACTTCACAACACAACGGTGTATCGGAGAGACGGAACCGAACCCTATTGGATATGGTACGTTCCATGATGAGTAACACTGAGTTACCGCGATCATTCTGGGGCTATGCACTAGAATCAGCTGCATATCTTTTGAACAAGGTTCCTACCAAGACTGTACCTACAACACCATATCAGATGTGGAGTGGGAAGAAACCCTATCTTCAGTATTTGAAGATATGGGGATGTCCAGCATTTGTTAAAAAGCAGCATGCGGACAAACTCGAGGCACGCTCAGTACTGTGTAAGTTTGTGGGATACCCAAAGAACTCCGGGGGTATCTTTTCTATTACACAGAGGAACAAAAAGTTTTTGTTTCTCGTCATGCCCACTTTCTGGAACATCAATTTTTATAAAAAGAAACAAGTGGGAGCGCAATAGAACTGGAAGAAATTCCAGAACCACAAGCTATTACTGAAATCTTGGTGGAAACAGAATTTTCAAAAGAACAGGACATTCCCGCACCTCTCCGCGGGAGTAGTAGGTTGTCTAATCCGCCTGAGAGATATTATGTATTTCTCGTAGACGGGGATAGAGAGAATTGCATCATTGATAGTGATGAGCCGACTAACTTCCAGCAGGCCATTCGGAGTGGTAACTCGGTAAGATGGCTGGAGGCAATGCGGACCGAAATGGAGTCCATGTACACCAAAAAAGTATAGACTTTAGACATTGCTCCAGAAGGGTAAAACCCGTAGGCTGCAAATGGATCTTCAAAAGGAAGATTGGTGTAGATGGACTGGTTGGAACCTATAAGGCTAGACTTGTTGCAAAGGGTTTTTGCCAAAGACCTGGCTTGGACTATGACGAAACCTTTTCTCCAGTGGCTATGCTTAAATCCATTCGGATCCTTCTTGCCATTGCTGCCCTCCACGATTATGAGATTTGGCAGATAGATGTAAAAACAGCTTTTCTAAATATTAATTTAGAAGAGTGTGTCTATATAGACCATCCAGAGGGTTTCATTCAGAGTGGGAGCAGCGGGAAAGTGTGCAAGTTACTTAAGTCCATTTATGGACTGAAGCAGGCATCGCAGAGTTGGAACATCTGTTTTGATGAGACGGTTAAAGAATTTGACTTTATCAAAAATCCAGATGAGCCATGCATTTATAGTAAGATTGAAGCACGAACTGTTGTATTCCCCGTCCTGTACGTGGATGATATTCTCTTGATAGGAAATGACATTCCTATGTTACAATCTGTCAAAGGGTTCTTGTCACACAGTGTCACGACCCGAAAGTACGGAACGTGACCGGCACTTAGATTACGAAGCGTCTAGAGGCGCAACGTAACCTAAGTAAGCCAAAGCCCAGAAATCTAAACCATAAAAGAAGAAGAAGAAGTAAAAGAACTTGAAGAAAAACAAGTTTAAAAATATCAGCAATTTTTCCCAAAAATTTCGGCAGAGTCTCCTCTGTAAAAACTGGCCCCCAGACGGGTACAATAAGTATAATATAAATAAACAATAAAAAGCATCCCCAAACGGGTGCTAGCATCAACGCCAACAGGCGGAAACAACCACAACAAGCACAATAATATACAACGCCAAAGGGCGAGGCTCAAAACTCAAAGAAAACAAAACCGCCATATCAGAATAAAACATGCGCGACTCTAAGGTCGAAATAAAAAAAAATACTGGTCCAATAAACTTATCAAGTAATACAAGTATGGTTGATGGAGCTTACTAGATACAAATGAAAGAATAAAAAAATACAATGGTGGTTCAGATACAAGTGAACCAACCTACCGTGCAAATCACCCTGAAGAAAAGATGTGCCAGCAAGCTGCCAGGGAAACCTGTACATCGAACCTGTAATAAAATTTGGCACAACGGGGTGAGTTTCCAATTCGTGAGTAGAAGACATCTACGAAAAGAAATCGAATGCACGACGCTATCCTAGGTCATAATATTACACTATTATATCCCAATCATCTAGTAATAGCAGGGTAAAACTACGTGTAAATGCAGATACTCCGTGCTCGTGTCAGTGCCTCATATAATACTATGTCATATGAATGGATATGCATGCATCATGAATATAAAATAACCAATCCTGAAATCCACAAATATCTGTATAAGAAATCTTTAGCTGTTATCATAGTAAAATGTGTATAAGAATCTGAAATCTCAACAATGAAATCCATGGAAATCCGTGTCAAGTATCGACACAACACATGTAATCTCAAGTCTCAATATCTCGGGCTCCGTCAGTCCGGATCGGCCCATATCATCAAATCTCACGACAACGGTCGGTATCCTCCGGATATCCGCCGCGCCAGACATCACCGGTAGGTAGCCTTCCCCTGCCAGGCTCATCGTCTACAACTCGATCTTCTTGCCCCGGGGTACCATACCGGGCCCACCATGTACCCGAGACGGTTCATCCACTCCTCGAATCGGGTCTCGAAATCCATCAGAAAACATGAAATCTCATGGTGGACGACACATACATCATGAGAAAACCGCATCTTATTTAAAAAAAAGAGAAGAGGGGAGAGAGAGAAGTTTGTTTATATATTCTTGCGGTTTTCCCCAAAATCCAGAAATCTCATAGAAATCCAAATCTTAAAATCATAAGTAACTATATGATAAGTGTCGGCATATGCCCATAATACTGCATGATAACATGAAAATATGAATGCATGAATGTCTAAGTAATAAATATCATGTCTATACTAACATCAGAGAATAATCACAATATTATATCGGTCTAGTTGTTAACTGATTCTATCCATAAAAGACAATATGATCTAAAGTGTACGTGACATAGCAATTACCGATGATGATGTGTGTGAGCCGGCAAATAAGTGTGCGTGGAATATGCGCATCATCGGTAATGGTGCTGGTGTCCTAACAGATAAAGTTTATACTGATTATAGCAACATATGTAAGAAGATGCAACATTATGATTACAATGTGAAAGTAAAGACGGATGTGTGTTATCCACTCATTTGATATACAATTACCACTACCACTATACGACTCGAACCTAACGTAGTGTCCATCTAACCCCCCTAAGGAAAACTAAACCTAAGAACTGGTCGATAGAAGTATACCTAAAGCCTGAGTCCATAACTCTAATAGTCGGCGATCCTGCCTCAATAGCGTCACGTACATAGTACAACTTCCTCAAATCAAGAGTGCGGATCAATCATCACATCTATACCTCGTACGGTAAAATCCATCGTACGGCATCCCAATATCGGGGTACGGGTCAAATATCACCTACATGTCTCATTATTGGTATAATATCATCATCAACACATGTCATGATCGAGGTGCTATGCTGTAATCGCATACATCAATTATATAACATTGCCATCATAAATATACCTCATTAATTTATCCTCAGAAATAGCATGTCATATGTATCATGTTGTGCTCGAGTCATACTGATATCATATCGTCATCAAGTCACACCTATATGATATCGACATCAGGTCACACCTATATGATGTCGTAATCAAGTCATACATATATCATATCGTGATCAGTCACAAGTTACAGTTCGGGTTCTATTTTAGAGTCCCATGTACCTCAATATCATCACTCCCCATTATAATTTAGGTATACCTGTTCATTATCTCATTCTCTAATGAACAGCTAACACTTTAATACGACTGTATAGTCAAGAATCACGGCATCAAGCCCGGTTATCCTATTTCATTCCCGTGTATCAATGTATCCCACATACGTGTTGTATATATCTATATATATACCTATACCTAGTCCTATATATATATACACATACCCGTATACACCATGTCGAGTTTCAGTGTGTGCGTGTGTGTGTTTCTACCTGAAACCTACGAACCTCTTCCAGGGTATTCATCCTCTGGTATGGTCTTCCTAAATCAGTCCGGTCCAGCCTAGGGTCGTTACTAGGGTCCTACTCATTAAGAATCTAGGGTCACATCTGGTTTCCTAATGTCAATAAGTAATATTCCTATTCTACGTTGCGGGGGTGCTAAACGCCAT
Source organism: Agapanthus africanus (assembly GCA_030015575.1). Classification (NCBI taxonomy): domain Eukaryota; kingdom Viridiplantae; phylum Streptophyta; class Magnoliopsida; order Asparagales; family Amaryllidaceae; genus Agapanthus; species Agapanthus africanus. The sequence continues at coordinate 191,450,543 of JASDDO010000001.1, forward strand.
CCACCCGACTTCCCCCCGTAGATATGCATCTACTCACCTGGTCCATGTCTGCCGAAGACGGTGTCGCCATCATCCTCTTCATCGCCCGCAGTCCACGTGAAGGGTACCTAAACGCAAACATATAAATAGTATCGTAAACTGAATCACATACAAAAGCCAAAACGACGCAAGGAACAAGCATAGGTTAAAACCTATGCCCCGTCCACGCAAAAGAACCAAATATCGCTCGATATCGGCGTACAGACTCCGATGGATCGAGATAAACATCAACAAATAACTCGTAGTTTTAAAACTCATTACTTATATTATAAAACATGATTAAATCCATCGAAACCCTAAAATCCATCAAATCGCCCGATTTCGTAAAACCCGAAAATGCCAATTTACCGTTTTTCTTCAAAACTTGACATTTAAATGAAACCAAAGATCATAATACTCATTAAATAGCATAACTAGTCTATACAAACCATTACTATATTTTTATTACACAAATTTGTATTAATTTAAAATTTCTAGTTTGCAACCTTTAGTAATTTTTAACATCTTTCAAGCAAAATACCACAATTCCACAACAAAACTTGATTTTACATGGATTAATGTTTTAAACTACAATTCATGATGATAATGATATAATGAAACCATAAATTATATTTTTAATCTCATTTATTTAGGAATTTCCAAAATCTAATTTACAAAAATAGCATTTTATTAGTATTTTTCCAATCATCAAAAGAAACTAGTGATCAAACTAAGTTTTTCTTTCCATTAACATGCTAATATTCTCACTAAAACTACAATCTAATGATAGCAATCTTAATTAGAATTTTATATTACCCACAAACACATTTTATAAAAACCTAGTTAGCTAAATAGCTTAATTAAATCAATTTTGGATAAACAAATTATTATACAACAACCATGCAAGATTTTTCCACTCTAAAAATGTTAAACTAGCTATTATAACCTTATTTAATTAATAAAAATCACAATTTGATTTTTCAAACCCTAACTTGAATTTTAAAAGTAGTAAATAGAATTAATATATTAAATCTAATTATGCTTAAATGAACATCTAATAACAATAAATCAAAAGAAGGAAATTTATACCTCCAAAATATGAAACCCAAACATGAAATAAGCCTCCAAAATACATGCTTTCCATCTCCAAAATCCATGCTAAATAGGTCAAAGGAAAATGGTAGAGATTGAATGTTGATTTTTGAGATTTATTTTTGAAATTTTTGATGAATTTTGATGATTTTTAATGCAAAAATGATGGGGGAAAATTTTTGGGGCTACCCATGGAGGGGAGGCCGGCCATGGAGAGGGAGGAGGGTGGAGAGAGAGAGAAAATGTGTGGTATTGTGTAGAAAGTTCATAAATAATGCATTTTTTTCACTTAAACCCTTTATTATCAAACTTTTTCAATTTAACCCTTTTCCTAGAAATTTCTAGAACCATGGAGAGATTTTGGAAAAGATTTTGCATATTACACACTTGATTCTAATATACCATGGCTCATTTTTACAAATTAAAACCATTCAAATTTGTAATTTACACTAATTTAGTTTAAAAAATAAAGCTTATGTTAATATTTAAAATATTTAATTTAGGAAAAATATTTAATTGAACTAAAAATTTATAAGTGGCTAAATAAACACCATTTACTAGTAATAACATAATTAAAATAGATATTTTTAAATTTATAGTGAAAAATAATTACGGTTTAGTTTTACGAAAAATACATTTTACTTTACCGAAAATCCTAAAATTCACTTAAATTTTTTTTTTATTTTTTTAATTATTTTTAAAATGTTACTGTCTTCCCCCCTTTAAGAAATTCGGTCCCCGAATTTAAATTAAAACTCCCCCTCCAAATACTAAAACATCGAGCAAAACGCTCAAGTCGTCGGGGCTCCGAAATCGTTAATATATAACTAAAATCAACTCCGTCAAGCTTAACGCAATCATCGGAGTTATGGTGAAGACAAAATATCAAAACCCAATACGAAAACCAGCATAATATACATCAAAACTATAACTTAAATATAGTGCGCATCATAGTAAAATCGTCCAAATATCTTGATAAGGAAATATGCAACACCCCTTTTTGAAAATCGCCGTGTGATGCACGTGTCACGGCATAAGTAGCGGACGTTTATTTAAAAAAAATAACTATATATATATATCTTTTATTTAACATACACGTCCCGCCTGGTTACTAAATCAAATAATAATGACTATGAAAACATACTGCTCAAACTGAAATCAATCCCAATCACATCATTAAAATATCATGTGCATCCGGTGCGCACTGAAATCGAAATCACAGTACAAAAATGCATGAAAACTAGGTCGAAACATATATCAAAATCATGTGTAACCATATGCACAAAATCAAATCAAAATCACAAAAGGTATTAAAACCAAATCAAGTGCACTGGGTATGTACTAAACAACATCAATACAACAGATATATGAAACACACTAGAATGTAATGAAGGTACACACATGAAATACCAAGAGTAGAACAAGGTCCTCAAAATACCAAAATCCAATCAACGAAAATATGAAATTCAAATCACCAAATCGCAATCGTAAACACTATCGTCAATGTGCGCCTCTTTCCTCTGATGTCGATTGCTTCGAACTCGTCTCTTCGTAGCTGTGCTGACTGCGCTACCAACGACAATACTCATATCTAGAGTCTCCCACGTAGTCGATCCCTTCACATGATATCCGGACTACATTAAACTTTTCGATCAATCGATCAAAATCCCATAAGTCCCCGAGAGCTCAACACTCAAATACAGTTTAAAAATATCCGGTACATACCCCAGCATCGATGATCCAGCCGTAGAAGGGCAAACCCAAGCCTCACTAATGGCACCGCGAAACTGCCGTAAACCCTAATGTTCAAGGGCGTTCTCGTGGTTATTATGTCGAGTTAGGGTTTCATTCTTCTAGAGGGTCCATCGAAATACCTGCATGTTCTTCCGAATACTTTAAACTTGGGAAAATGGTTTTCTGATAATCGTTCGAACCCTTTAACTTCATCCGGACGGCATGTGAATACCCTTCGTCCACACGCTAAGCAATGCTTCAATCCTCAAGAATAACCAATACTCTAATGGTTATCGTATTCGAGCCGCAGCTCCCTGTGCCCGTGTGCCCATGGTAGCAGAAACTACCATCCGATATCGACGAAGATAGATCAAAGGAACGAATGAAATACGGTGCAAACAAGTACATCCTAGGGCTTCTTAAGCAGAGTAGCGTATTGTAAGTATGCCGCGGACCATACCCACGGTACGTTACTCTACCTAAATCGCCTACTCCATCAACCAAGGGTCGCTTAGACTTATACAAGGTTCAACCTAGCGCTCTGATACCAACTTTGTCACGACCCAAAAGTACGGAACGTGACCGGCACTTAGATTACGAAGCGTCTAGAGGCGCAACGTAACCTAAGTAAGCCGAAGCCCAGAAATCTAAACCATAAAAGAAGAAGAAGAAGTAAAAGAACATGAAGAAAAACAAGTTTAAAAATATCAACAATTTTTCCCAAAAATTTCGGCAGAGTCTCCTCTGTAAAAACTGGCCCCCAAACGGGTACAACAAGTATAATATAAATAAACAATAAAAAGCATCCCCAAACGGGTGCTAGCATCAACGCCAACAGGCGGAAACAACCACAACAAGCACAATAATATACAACGCCAAAAGGCGAGGCTCAAAACTCAAAGAAAACAAAACCACCATATCAGAATAAAACATGCGCGACTCTAAGGTCGAAATAAAAAAAAAATACTGGTCCAATAAACTTATCAAGTAATACAAGTATGGTTGATGGAGCTTACTAGATACAAATGAAAGAATAAAAAAATACAATGGTGGTTCAGATACAAGTGAACCAACCTACCGTGCAAATCACCCTGAAGAAAAGATGTGCCAGCAAGCTGCCAGGGAAACCTGTACATCGAACCTGTAATAAAATTTGACACAACGGGGTGAGTTGCCAACTCGTGAGTAGAAGACATATACGAAAAGAAATCGAATGCACGACGCTATCCTAGGTCATAATATTACACTATTATATCCCAATCATCTAGTAATAGCAGGGTAAAACTACGTGTAAATGCAGATACTCCGTGCTCGTGTCAGTGCCTCATATAATACTATGTCATATGAATGGATATGCATGCATCATGAATATAAAATAACCAATCCTGAAATCCAGAAATATCTGTATAAGAAATCTTTAGCTGTTATCATAGTAAAATGTGTATAAGAATCTGAAATCTCAACAATGAAATCCATGGAAATCCGTGTCAAGTATCGACACAACACATGTAATCTCAAGTCTCAATATCTCGGGCTCCGTCAGTCCGGATCGGCCCATATCATCAAATCTCACGACAACGGTCGGTATCCTCCGGATATCCGCCGCGCCAGACATCACCGGTAGGTAGCCTTCCCCTGCCAGGCTCATCGTCTACAACTCGATCTTCTTGCCCCGGGGTACCATACCGGGCCCACCATGTACCCGAGACGGTTCATCCACTCCTCGAATCGGGTCTCGAAATCCATCAGAAAACATGAAATCTCATGGTGGACGACACATACATCATGAGAAAACCGCATCTTATTTTAAAAAAAGAGAAGAGGAGAGAGAGAGAAGTTTGTTTATATATTCTTGCGGTTTTCCCCAAAATCCAGAAATCTCATAGAAATCCAAATCTTAAAATCATAAGTAACTATATGATAAGTGTCGGCATATGCCCATAATACTGCATGATAACATGAAAATATGAATGCATGAATGTCTAAGTAATAAATATCATGTCTATACTAACATCAGAGAATGATCACAATATTATATCGGTCTAGTTGTTAACTGATTCTATCCATAAAAGACAATATGATCTAAAGTGTACGTGACATAGCAATTACCGATGATGATGTGTGTGAGCCAGCAAATAAGTGTGCGTGGAATATGCGCATCATCGGTAATGGTGCTGGTGTCCTAACAGGTAAAGTTTATACTGATTATAGCAACATATGTAAGAACATGCAACATTATGATTACAATGTGAAAGTAAAGACGGATGTGTGTTATCCACTCATTTGATATACAATTACCACTACCACTATACGACTCGAACCTAACGTAGTGTCCATCTAACCCCCCATAAGGAAAACTAAACCTAAGAACTGGTCGATAGAAGTATACCTAAAGCCTGAGTCCATATCTCTAATAGTCGGCGATCCTGCCTCAATAGCGTCACGTACATAGTACGACTTCCTCAAATCAAGAGTGCGGATCAATCATCACATCTATGCCTCGTACGGTAAAATCCATCGTACGGCATCCTAATATTGGGGTACGGGTCAAATATCACCTACGTGTCTCATTATTCGTATAATATCATCATCAACACATGTCATGATCGAGGTGCTATGCTGTAATCGCATACATCAATTATATAACATTGCCATCATAAATATACCTCATTAATTTATCCTCAGAAATAGCATGTCATATGTATCATGTTGTGCTCGAGTCATACTGATATCATATCATCATCAAGTCACACCTATATGATATCGACATCAGGTCACACCTATATGATGTCGTAATCAAGTCATACATATATCATATCGTGATCAGTCACAAGTTACAGTTCGGGTTCTATTTTAGAGTCCCATGTACCTCAATATCATCACTTCCCATTATAATTTAGGTATACCTGTTCATTATCTCATTCTCTAATGATCCGCTAACACTTTAATACGACTGTATAGTCAAGAATCACGGCATCAAGCCCAGTTATCATGTTTCATTCCCGTGTATCAATGTATCCCACATACGTGTTGTATATATCTATATATATACCTATACCTAGTCCTATATATATACACATACCCGTATACACCATGTCGAGTTTCAGTGTGTGCGTGTGTGTGTTTCTACCTGAAACCTACGAACCTCTTCCAGGGTATTCATCCTCTGGTATGGTCTTCCTAAATCAGTCTGGTCCAGCCTAGGGTCATTACTAGGGTCCTACTCATTAAGAATCTAGCGTCACATCTAGTTTCCTAATGTCAATAAGTACTATTCCTATTCTACGTTGCGGGGGTGCTAAACGCCATCCACCCGACTTCCCCCCGTAGATATGCATCTACTCACCTGGTCCATGTCTGCCGAAGACGGTGTCGCCATCATCCTCTTCATCGTCCGCAGTCCACGTGAGGGGTACCTAAACACAAACATATAAATAGTATCGTAAACTGAATCACATACAAAAGCCAAAACGACGCAAGGAACAAGCATAGGTTAAAACCTATGTCCCGTCCACGCAAAAGAACCAAATATCGCTCGATATCGGCGTACAGACTCCGATGGATCGAGATAAACATCAACAAATAACTCATAGTTTTAAAACTTATTACTTATATTATAAAACATGATTAAATCCATCGAAACCCTAAAATCCATCAAATCGCCCGATTTCGTAAAACCCGAAAATGCCAATTTACCGTTTTTCTTCAAAACTTGACATTTAAATGAAACCAAAGGTCATAAAACTCATTAAATAGCATAACTAGACTATACAAACCATTACTATATTTTTATTACACAAATTTGTATTAATTTGAAATTTCTAGTTTGCAACCTTTAGTAATTTTTAACATCTTTCAAGCAAAATACCACAATTCCACAACAAAACTTGATTTTACATGGATTAATGTTTTAAACTACAATTCATGATGATAATGATATAATGAAACCATAAATTATATTTTTAATCTCATTTATTTAGGAATTTCCAAAATCTAATTTACAAAAATAGCATTTTATTAGTATTTTTCCAATCATCAAAAGAAACTAATGATCAAACTAAGTTTTTCTTTCCATTAACATGCTAATATTCTCACTAAAACTACAATCTAACGATAGCAGCCTTAATTAGAATTTTATATTACCCACAAACACATTTTATAAAAACCTAGTTAGCTAAATAGCTTAATTAAATCAATTTTGGATAAACAAATTATTATACAACAACCATGCAAGATTTTTCCACTCTAAAAATGTTAAACTAGCTATTATAACCTTATTTAATTAATAAAAATCACAACTTGATTTTTCAAACCCTAACTTGAATTTTAAAAGTAGTAAATAGAATTAATATATTAAATCTAATTATGCTTAAATGAACATCTAATAACAATAAATCAAAAGAAGGAAATTTATACCTCCAAAATATGAAACCCAAACATAAAATAAGCCTCCAAAATGCATGCTTTCCATCTCCAAAATCCATGCTAAATAGGTCAAAGGAAAATGGTAGAGGTTGAATGTTGATTTTTGAGATTTATTTTTGGAATTTTTGATGAATTTTGATGATTTTTAATGCAAAAATGATGGGGGAAAAATTTTGGGGCTACCCATGGAGGGGAGGCCGGCCATGGAGAGGTAGGAGGGTGGAGAGAGAGAAAACATTTGTGGTATTGTGTAGAAAGTTCATAAATAATGCATTTTTTCACTTAAACCCTTTATTATCTAACTTTTTCAATTTAACCCTTTTCCTAGAAATTTCTAGAACCATGGAGAGATTTTGGAAAAGATTTTGCATATTACACACTTGATTCTAATATACCATGGCTCATTTTTACAAATTAAAACCATTCAAATTTGTAATTTACACTAATTTAGTTTAAAAAATAAAGCTTATGTTAATATTTAAAATATTTAATTTAGGAAAAATATTTAATTGAACTAAAAATTTATAAGTGGCTGAATAAACACCATTTACTAGTAATAACATAATTAAAATAGATATTTTTAAATTTATAGTGAAAAATAATTACGGATTAGTTTTACGAAAAATACATTTTACTTTACCGAAAATCCTAAAATTCACTTAATTTTTTTTTTATTTATTTAATTATTTTTAAAATGTTACACACAGGTTCTTCATGAAAGACCTGGGTGATACCCCTTACATTCTGGGGATCCGGATTTATCGTGATAGATCTAAAAGGATGTTGGGACTTTCATAGTTTAGGTACATCGACACTATACTGAAAAGATTCAGTATGGAAGATTCAAAGCGCGGTAATTTACCGGCTTGTCATGGAATCACCCTCTCCAAAGAGATGTCTCCTAAGACTGATTTAGAAAGAGATCGCATGTCTATTATACTCTACGCTACTACGGTAGGCTCTATAATCTATGCGATGTTGTGTACCAGACCAGATGTAGCTTATGCACTGAGTGTAGTAAGCCGGTATCAGTCAAACCCTGGGGAGAAGCACTGGATAGCGGTAAAGAACATTCTCAAGTACCTGAGAAGGACTAAAGATATGTTCTTGGTTTGCGGCGGAAAAGACCTCTAGATCGAGGCCTTTGCTGACTCCAGCTTCCAGAGTGACAAGGATAACTCCAAATCCATGTCAGGTTATTTCTTTACCCTCAATGGAGGGGTGGTGTGTTGGAAGAGTTCCAAACAGGAAACCGTTGCTGACTCGATGATGCAAGCAGAGTCTATCGCAGTTTTTGATGCCGCAAAAGAAGCTGTCTGGATGAGGAAGTTCTTAACAGAACTTCAGATGGTTCCGTCCATTGTTGATCCAATACCTCTATATTGTGACAACAACGGGGCTATAGCTTTAGCAAAAGAACCCAGGTCCCATCAGAAGTCTAGACACATCTTGAGGTGGTATCACCTGATTAGGGAGATCGTGGATCGCTGGGAGATAAAGGTTCGGAGAGTTGCTACAGAGGACAACACTGCAGATCTATTCACAAAGGCCATGTCTCAGACAAAGTTCGAGAGGCTATTCGAGATGATAGGTCTGCGATATGCCAGCACATGGCCTTAGTGAAAGTGGGAGATTGTTAGTGTATATGCCCTAGAGACCATTATTGTACCATACTAGTTTGTATAATACTTAATGGATGCTAGGGATATTCACAGTTGTATTGACAGTTTTGCTCAAAATAGTAGTATGCTACTTAGTTTGTTTCTACTTTAATATGTGCATGTGTTTCTTTTAGCATATTGCTCATACATATTAGTAGAGCCCTTAGGATCTATGCTTGATTACCAGCGTTGTGATGGCAGCCACACTAGTAGGGGCTGGGTAATCTACAAGCACATCCTTATACAGGTTCCTAGTCGCGGGATTATCGATACAGGGCATCGATACTCCAGAGTAGGCTAGTGTATACGCTTCTCTTCCCAAGAGGGGAGCTGGTCTGTCCCACAGCCATCGGTATGTCGTACTGGAGATAGTATGCAGGTGCTCATTAGGTTATGAGTTACACTAGATGGACTCATTAGGAACTTCTAGTTGGTTATATACCTATCATCAGATAGCAGTTTCTAGGTGACATGAGTACAGTTTAGTCCGTTGACTTGACAATGCTGCTTCGCCTCAAGTGTGTTCCTACTGTTCTTAGATTACTACCCTACCATGGCTTTACTGAGTCGTGGAAACAGGTAGTAGTTGGGTGCAGTCCCGAAGCACTTCGAGGGAGTGGCGGTTAGATAGGATTCGTCTCTCTCGGTATTAGGGGTTGATATCATGCTGTGTTTGGAACGCCATTACACATAGTCCCTGGCCAGGTTAAGCGAGATTTACTGGTAGGCGCTCCAGTAGTTTCTCAGGGTGTATTGGACCGTACTCCGACACGACTTATACCGCTATTAGGTGTCTGACGTTTACTACCCCCTAGGCCCGATATGCGATACTCTAAGATGGACAGACCGGGCTGTACGGAGATTGTCACATACAGACTCAGTAGGAGCTCGGATGAGTTATGCTCATCGGCTTTCTTATCGACAATACCTGGCAACCGTTACGTAAAGCTAGTACCACTTGCGGCCTATGGTTAAACCCACTTCCAGCGTAGAGTCGAGTCTTTAGAGTCCCACACAGAGCGTTTCCCTGCATCAGGAAAAACGTGTAGATGTTGTATGGTTTTACGAAAGGGTTCAATCACGTGCGTACACTTGTGCACGCACGATGATTCGGATGGACAGTACTAGTGGGCTTTGCTTTAAACCGGATCCTACTATTGTATTGATGGATTGTCTTTGTCTTCAGTGTTCGTATTTTTAGGAATACGAATACAGGTATGTATATACAGACGAGGGGCGTTTTTGTAATTGTACAAAATGTATTTGTACATAGCATGACCTAATTATATTAATCATTTTAGTTTTAAATAATTAATACATTTTAAGTAATTAGGAAATGATGTGTATTATGCATGAATAAGGACTTGGGTTTAAAGGAACATGGTGATCATTTGCCCCATGTGTCATTGTTTTGTAAATTGAACCTCATATCTATTATGGAAATAGATTTATCTATGAGATAATGGTGAGAGTTCAGTTTAGAGAAACCCCTTTCCTTCTTCATCCTTGAGTTCACACAATTTCCTATTAACTATCTCCAATTCACTCAAGCTCAAGAACACTCATGAGTTGAGTAACCTTGAGTTATATTAGACTCCTGAATCCATCTACATCATCTACACACTCTAGGTCATCTAGTTTAACACACTAGTTGATTTAGTTTCTTTGGTATAGAAAAAAAGCTTGGTGCACAAACGTTCGGGTGGATCATCTAGGATTCGAGCAAGCCGAAGAGGAGGCGACATCCGTATCACTCCGAAGAGTTTGTGCAGGTGAGAAGGACAGTGGGAGGAGGAGAAGAAAGACCAGATTTCTTGAGGTATAATTTCTGCACTTATATTTATACTTCATTTGATAGTTGCTAGATATGGTTTAGATTACGATCATGCTAATAGTCGATGTTATGATGCTAAATTAATCGTTTTTTACACCTTCCACCTTCCCACGATTCCGCGGGGTGCATAGCATCGACTTATAGGTCAACAGGCCTAAAGCAATTTAAGTAAGCCGAAAACCCAACAATCTAAACCATGACAAGGAGGAAAAGATAGAACACTTTTAAAATCTCGATGCAAAACTTTAAGCTTAAGTTTGTTTTCATAAAAATTCCGGCAGAACCTCCTTTGTAAAAGCTAGCCCCGAAACGGGTACAAACATAAGATATAAGTAAAGCATCCCCAAACGGGAGCAAATCTCGCCCAACGGCGGAAACAACCACCACAACAGATATAGGATGCCGAAGCGAAGAAATGAGATAAACCACATAAATAAAGATCGGCTCACACGAGCACGACAACCAGAGTCATAAAAATATACAACATCGATCCTCACAACTCGTCTTTAGGTCAATACATGAAGGTGGTAGATGGTGAGTACTAGATACAAAAGGTATACAATGTACATTATCGGATAATTGCAACCCACCTAAAGCAAAAGGCTTCACAGCCAACCGTAGTGGTATCCGCAAAAGTAGAGATAATACGGCTCCCTGCCGCGACTACTCCGAGGATCAGACCTGCAAAACACTACTGCACAACGGGGGGTGAGTTGCCAACTCGTGAATAGTAAATAACATCATACTGTAATCGCAAGTATGCACTAACAGCGATAATCTATTAAACTGATAGCATAAGTATGGCAATATGAATACGCAACTATCATGATCAAGGTACACCACCAGGGTACTATATCTACATGAATCAAATACATATCAAATAAATCCTGAGTGTGGGATAAATAATAAAGCTCATGCATAAATCATCAGTATGGAAAAAACCTGGTGTCTATCAACATTACCCCAAATCCCAAAATCCTCATACGCCGTCACCAGGACTGGCTCTCATATCCTGTAAATCTCATGGAACTTGAGTGTCCAACCTCGACACCCGAAACCTCATGAAAACATATACCTGTATATATATATATGTGTGTGTGTGTGTGTGTGTGTGTGTGTCCCTCAACGACACATCAAAATCATGGAACCTGAGTGTCCAACATCGACACTCGAAAACATCATAAAATACTCGTGTCCAACATCGACACGTAAATCCCCATATCACATCCGTACATCTCGCGGAACCTGAGTGTCCAATATCGACGCTCGCAATCCTTGGAACCTAAATGTCCAACCTCGACACTCTCAATCCCCATATCCATAAATCTTGCCGAACATAAGTGCCCAACATCGATACTCAAAATCCCTAAATCCGTATATCTCTCGGAACATAAGTGCCCAATATCGACACTTGAAATCCCCAAATCCATATATCTCCCGGAATATAAGTGCCCAACATTCACACTCGAAATCACCAAATCCAGAGAAACCGGGTTTTCAAAACAATACACATTCTTGAAATATCCCCGCGTTCTCAAATCCGGAAAACCATATGAAATCCATATCTCAATGCGTAAATCATGCAACATAGAACAACAATATGAGTATATCAAGGGAAAATCCGCTATTTAATTGCATCAAGTCATTAAATATATCACGCGGTTCCCAATTATCCAAAATCCAACACAACGTCATGTGAAGTGAACATGTAGCTATAGAAAGTATATGTGTAAGCATATGGGTATGCATGTATGCTATATTTCCTATGCGCCATCGCACAAGAATTAATGCCTCAATATCGCTAACCAATAGCAAGGTATATGTGTAAGCATGTAGGTATGCATGTATGCTATATTTCGTATGCACCATCGCACAAGAATCAATGCCTCAATGTCGTTAACCAATAGCAAGGTATATGTGTAAGCATGTAGGTATGCATGTATGCTATATTTCTTATGCACCATCGCACAAGAATCAATGCCTCAATGTCGCTAACCAATAGTAAGGTATATGTGTAAGCATGTTGGTATGCATGTATACTATATTTCTTATGCACCATCGCACAAGAATCAATGCCCTAATGTCGCTAACCAATAGCAAGGTATATGTGTAAGCATGTAGGTATGCATGTATGCTATATTTCTTATGCACCATCGCACAAGAATCAATGCCTTAATGTCGCTAACCAATAGCAAGGTATATGTGTAAGCATGTAGGTATGCATGTATGCTATATTTCTTATGCACCATCGCATAAGAATCAATGCCTCAATGTCGCTAACCAATAGCAAGGTATAACAAATGAATATTTGTGTTTTGTGTATCATGGCAATTATTGACAGTGTGTATGTAGCATACAATTGGTGCTCGTGCAACATAAACTGTCAATAATAGTGCAGTGTCCAATGGGTATAGGTTCAGGCACATCAAGTAACTATATGCAATGAAGTTCATGCTCCATCTCTATATGTGTATATAAACATGCGGCTAATATCGTATCATAACTAGCCCTGACGCTTAACGCCATACGGTCGATTCTCCCGTAGATGTTAAATCTACTCACCGACAATCGCGGACTAGGTAGATCCAATCACCTGCTTCACTTTCTTCGCAGCGTTCGAAGTCCCCGCCTGCGATCCTATTATCACAAAAAATAACAAGAGCAAATCTCAAAAATCGATCAATATCACGTACACACTACGTTTGACCGACACACCAACTCCAATCTAACTCACAAGTGTTCGTCTAGCGGTTAACGTATGTGGCGACACCCTAAAACCAACCCAGGTGCAGCAGCTACACAATATCACGAACCGTGTCGGATAACGTAACACGCGTATTCAAAACACTAGATTAAAGGAAAGTGATCCCAGATTTTATATACTGTCAAAACTCAAAAAACAAACAGTACCAAACGCCTCTAAACAACTGTAGATAGCTACCCTACAAAAACCAACCCAACTCCCTCAAAGGGCCGAGGTCGCCGGATTTTCCTTCATTGTCGCCGGCCAAAACTGACGGTATGGGGGTTCGTGCTTCAGGTGTAAACTCAGGGCCACTAGCAAAACACTACTACACTGCTAGATTTTACAGTAAAATTCACAGGTCATAGAAGATCACATAGACTCTAATATGACACTAAAAATACGATATTTTCTTAAAACACTACCTTTAGTGTTCTAGACCATAACTACAAGGCAACACAAGATATAGACACCTAATTATCAGTTAGAGGTCATTACCTAGCCACTCTTGCTCAAAAATCCTAGCTTTCCAAGCTCTAAGGCATCATAGTGGCTAAATCAAGACTTTTGAAGTGTTTCAATGGGACTTTTGTGAAGTTTAGCAAGTTTTTGTTGATGGGGTAGTGAGGGTTCAGTTTGGGGTTGAGAGGTTGAAGAATAATTGAGAGTGAGAGAGAATGAGAGAGTGATGGAAGGATAATGATGAGAGGTGACTGTAGGGTGAACCAAAGCCTTACACTCACTCTCTCCCTCACCTCATTAATGCTCTCATTAATGCTCTCATGACTCACCTAGCTACCCCTCTCTCTCTCTCAATCCAAACAAAGATATTTCTCACACAAATATCCTAGGCAAAGTTAAATTAAGGCATGGATTAAATAAGGTGTCTTGGTCACTTAACAAAATTAACACTAACTAACCTTCACATTAACATGCACACGTGTGTGCAGGCCATAACAAATAATAATAAAATATTAATTAATTGTTATAAAATGTAAGGAAACCGATTTGGTAAACTTTTTCCTAAAACCCCGTATTAACGCTTAATTAACACCAATTGCATTCTAAGGTGTTACAATCTCCCACCCTTAAAGAAAATTCGTCCCCGAATTAAAATTCTTACTAAGCGTACCTTCAAAGAGATGAGGGAAGTTCTTCCGCATCTCGCTCTCGGCCTCCCAAGTGATCTCCTCACTAGTTGGGTTACGTCAAAGAACCTTCACATATGGCAAGACCTTTGATCGAAGTTTCTTCATCTGCCGATCCAATATAACTACCGGCTGCTCGGTGAACGAAAGATCACCCTCAAGCATAATGGTCTGGTGCTGAATTATGTGAGAAGGGTCATGAAAGTATCTACGAAGCATCGACACATGGAACACAGGGTGAACATCCAGAAAACTGGGCGAGAGCGCCAAATGATAAGCAACGGCACCAACTCGCTAAAGGATCTCGAAAGGACCTACAAATCTGGGACTGAGCTTCCCCTTTCTCCTAAATCTCATAACGCCCTTCATCTGAGAAATCCGCAGGAATACATGATCCCCCACTGCGAACTCAAGTCTGCGACGACGACGGTCGGCATAAGACTTCTGTCTACGCTGGGCTGCTCTCATCCTGTCCTGAATCAGCTGGATCTTCTCCATAGTCTTCTAAACTAGCTGGGGTCCCAAAACCCTACTCTCACTGAGTTCGGTCTAACAGACCGGCGATCGACACTTCCTACCATACAAAGCCTCGAAAAGTGCCATCTGAATAGTCTCCTGAAAGCTTTTGTTGTAGGAGAACTCAATCAATGGCAAGTGACGATCCTAACTGCAACTAAAATCAAGCACACACTCCCGAAGCATATCATGTAGAGTCTGTATAGTCCGCTCTGACTGACCATCGGTCTGCGGATGGAAAGCGGTGCTAAAACTCAACCGGGTACCCAAAGCTTCCTGAAGCTTCTACCAAAGACGGCTAGTAATCTGGGTTCCCCTGTCGGATACAATGCATGTGGGAACGCCGTGCAAACTCACAATCTCATCTATTTACAACTGAGCATATTGAGCATAAACAAAAGTAGTCTTCACTGTAAGGAAGTGGGCCACTTTCATCAACCGGTCAACAATCACCCAAATGGAGTCATACCCCCGACTGGTCCTGGGTAGACCCACAACAAATTCCATGGAAATCTTCTCCCATTTCCACTCAGGAACGGATAAAGGCTGCAACTCTCCAGCCGGTCTCTGATGCTCAGCCTTGACTTGCTGACAAGTCAGGCACCTCGAAACGAAGTCCGAAACATCGCGCTTCATCCCTTCCCACCAGTAAAAGCCCTCAAGTCACGATACATCTTGGTGGAACCTGGATGAACGCTAAAGGCTGACTGATGTACCTGCTCTAGGATCTTGCGTCTCAACCCATTAATATCCGGTACATACAAGCGAGTCCCGTAACGTAGCACACCCTGGTCATCAATCAAGAACTCCGAATTTGTACCCTGCCGAACAAGCCCAAAAATCTCAGACAATTGGGCATCACTGGGCTGCGCCTCATGGATACGATCAAGTAGAAGTGGACGGGCGCGGAGATGAGCAAGCTGTCCCCCAGTGGAAGTGAACTCAAACTGAACTCTACCATCGCACAAGATCTGCCAATCAGCAGAAGACTAACGTTGAACTGCGCTCAACTGGGACAAGCTACCCTCGGGCCTACGACTCAAAGCATCAGCTACCATATTCTCCTTGCCCGGGTGATAAACGATCTCACAATTATAATCCTTCACAAGTACCATCCACCGGCACTGTTTCAGATTCAGGTCCCACTGCTGGAAGATTTACTTCAAGCTCTTGTGGTCCGTGAAAATCTGACACGACTCCCCGTACAAGTAGTGTCTCAAGATCTTCAGCGCAAAGAACATCGCGGCTATCTCAAGATCATGAGTGGGATAATTCTGCTCGTGTTTCTTCAGCTGCCTATAAGCATAAGCAATCACCCTATCATGCTGCATCAGAACACAGCCGGGCCCCACTCGAGACGCATCACTGTAAACAACAAAGCCACCCGATCCAGAAGGTAAAGACAGAACTGGTGCCGTCGTCAACCGAGTTTTCAACTGCTGAAAACTCTGCTCGCACGCATTAGTCCAAACAAAAGGAAGCCCGTTCTGGGTCAGTCCGGTCATCGGTGCAGCGATACTCGAGAAATCCTGCATGAAGTGGCGGTAATAACCAGCTAAGCCCAAAAGCTGTGGAACTCTGTCACAGATACAGGTCTGGGCCAAAGCTGTACAGCCTCGATCTTTCTCAGGTAAACAAGAATACTGTCTCCCATCACCACATGACCCAGGAAGTCAACTTTATCAAGCCAAAATGCGCACTTTGAGAATTTAGCATACAGCTGGTGCTCTCTCAAAATCTTCAAAGCAATCCTTAAGTGCTGCTCATGCTCCTCTCGACTCCTAGAGTAGACCAGAATGTCATCAATAAGCACAATAGTAAAATGGTCGAGGAACGGCCTGAAAATCCAGTTTATCAGATCCATGAACGCTACCGGGGCATTGGTGAGTCCGAACGATATCACCAGAAACTCATAATTCCCGTAGCGTGTACGAAAAGCAGTCTTCGGAATGTCATCATTCAGAACCCGGAACTGATGATAACCCGAACGCAAATCAATCTTAGAAAAATGTTTCTCTCCCTGGAGTTGGTCAAACAAATCGTCAATGCGAGGTAAAGGATACCTATTGCTCACCGTAACTTGGTTCATTTGACGATAATCAATACATAAGCTCAAACTGCCGTCCTTCTTCTTGACGAACAACACAAGAGCTCCCCAAGGTGAAACACTCAGACGCACAAGCCCCTTATCAAGCAACTCTTCCAATTAATCTTTAATCTCTCTAAGCTCTGCCGGAGCCATCCGGTAAGGCGGTATAGAAGTAAGCCCCGTGCCAGGAATCAGATCAATGCAAAACTCAATACCGCGCTCTGGCGGCAACCCAGGTAACTCATCGGGAAAAACGTCGGAAAACTCTCGCACGATAGGAACCCGGTCCAACGACTCTACTGTGGCTCCAGTATCACAAATGAAAGCCAAGAATCCCCGACATCCCCTCCTCAAAAGCCGACGAGCGCAAAGGGCTGAAATCAAATTGTGGGGGGCGGCATCCCGGTCCCCCTGCACAACCCGAATAGACTCGCCCGGAAAACTAAAACCGACTGTCTTTTCATGGAAGTCCACAGACGCATAACAAGCTGCAAACCAGTGTATGCCAAGAAGAACGTCGAAGTCCAACATATCTAGAAGGATCAAATCGACGGACGAATCTTTATCTCCAATCTGAATGGCATACGACTAAAACACATGTCGCGCGACGAAAGAATCGCCAACATGAGTAATCACAACAAGCGGCTGATCTAGCAAACACGACTCTCGGCCCAAAGTCGGCACGAAGTGCATAGAAACATACGAATGCATAGATCCCGGATCAAACAAAACATGTGCATCGAAAGAACATACAGAAAGAGTACCTGAAACCACAGCATTGGACGCTTGCGCGTCCTGATGAGTCAAGGCAAACACCCGAGCCTGCCCTCTACCGGTGACTGGCTGACCTCTGTCTCTATCACCCCGTCCCCTCGGCACAAAACTACCGCGACCACGACCTCTCTGAACATGAGTCTGACGTGGAGCAATAACAGGCATAAGAGGCAATGCCCTCTAAGGTGGGGAAGGTGGTAGGGTAACGTGTGGTACAGCTGCCCCGCCCTCACGTGGCTCAGTACAAGCTGGCCATGTCCCAAGCCTCCACTACCCCCAGTATCTGAACGTAAACTGTACGGCGTCTAAATGCCTGCCTCCGTGCTGATACACCAGTACGAACCCTCTTCGGTTCCGTAACAACCAACGTCTCAGAAAGATGTTCCTCCACCAATAGGGCTGCGTCCACTGCTGCTGCATACGTGTCACA
This sequence comes from Agapanthus africanus, assembly GCA_030015575.1. Classification (NCBI taxonomy): domain Eukaryota; kingdom Viridiplantae; phylum Streptophyta; class Magnoliopsida; order Asparagales; family Amaryllidaceae; genus Agapanthus; species Agapanthus africanus. The sequence goes on from JASDDO010000001.1 coordinate 191,469,007, forward strand.
ATACTGTACGCTAATAGCGAGGAACAACTGGGTAAGCAGGTCTCGAACAAACCTCTTGACCCGCATCTCCTCAGTAGCTACCAAATACGGAGCATTCACAGCCATCTCGATAAACAGCACATCGTACTCGGCCACTATCATACCCTGAGTCTGGTGTAATGACTCGAAATTGCGTGCTCGAGCATCCCTGACGCTTTGCGGAAGAAAACGTGCAAGAAACACCGTCACGAACTCATCCCAGGTCATAGGAGGAGACCTGTGGCTCAGCCCTTCTCTAAGGACTCGCACCACTTCTGGGCCAAACCCTCAAGACGAAAGCTCGCGAACTCCACCCATCTCGTGTCGGAGCATCTCAGCGAACGACATATCCTGGCCATCCGATCGATAAACGACTGCGGATCCTCAGCTGTATCGGTGCCAGTGAAAACCGGAGGCCTCAGCCTCATGAACTCCAATAACGATATGGTGATCACCTCCGTAGCTGCAGGTACGACTGTCGGAACAGTAGGCACCAACACGGTCCCTATAACGGGTGGAACAACCGCGTGCCCCTGCGCTTGAATGGCCTCAACTAACGACCCCGCCATCTACCGCAAATCCTGTATACCAACCCCTAGCATAGCAATATGATCTGTCGAAGGTGGATCAATCTTCTCCTGTACAATGGGCGTACGGCCTGGGTCAATCCTCGTCTCAGACGAGTCAACTCTGACCTCGGCCCTCGCGGCCGCTCTCTGCGCCCTCGTAGTATTCGGCGGCATAAAGGCTGGAAATGGAAACAGGATTCGATAAGAACACAGAAGTCGAATCTCAAGGATGTATATAATCACGGAAGGAATTTCAAGCAATAAGTCCTAAGGTCACTTAGGCGGAGTACCGTGTCATAAGTATGCCGCGAAATATACACACGCTACGTTACTCTGCTTAAGCTACATACTCCGTCATACCAAGGTCATGCTACACACCGAAAGGAAAAACCTAGCGCTCTGATACCAACTTTGTCACAACCGAATTTAGGCACATGACTGGCACTTAGACAACGTCACGTCAACAGGCGTAACGCAATTTAAGTAAGCCGAAATCCCAACAATCTAAACCATTACAATAAGGAATGTAAGTCCATATTGCGACCCCCGGTGCTTACGGGGAGGCGGAAACGGTATAAAAAACGAATTTTTATCGCAAGAGGCAACATGGACTAAACAAGGTCGGGATCGTTGTCTAAACTAAAACTAGTATACTTGCTAAAGAGAGTTAGCTACTATGGAAGATGGTTATACCTAAACTTGAACTCCTTCTTCTTCAAACCTTGTAGAGGTTGATGGTTCTCTTTTCGTCGCCTTCTCCCGTCGAAGATGGATCCACCTCGAAGGTTCGACTTTGGGCTCTTCCTCGATCTTTGAGTGAACTAGGGTTTCCGGCTTGCTAAACCTTCATCCTAGAATGAGTAGAGAGTGATTAGGGTTTGCTTTTCCTTTTAAAGAGAATGATTCTCAACACATGAGAAGGTTTCTCTTTGCTAGAGGAAGAAGAAGATGAAATGAGGAGAGAGAGAGGTTATGATAGAATGAGCTCTCATTTCCTTTCTTGCAACCATAATGCAAAAAGAAAATGAATTATCAAATAATAATAATCAAAATGAAAAGGTTGATGGAAAGTTTTAGAATGACTAATATCATTACAAGCATTAAATGAAAATGCAAGAATCAAGAGCATCTTTCTCTTGTAATGATAATGGTCAAATGTTCAACCATGGTCAACAAGTCAACCATGGTCAACAAGTCAACAAAAACTAACCATGACACAATTTCATTTTATTATATATTATTAAATGATATAATACAAATCCATTAGGGTTTGGAAAAATACAACTGTCAACTGTGCATACGCACCCGTTCCGAAACCCTAATGAAAAATCATCTTCCTCCTCCTCAAAAAAGAACTGTGCATACACACCTGCATTCTTGTTCCGAGGAACATGAATACTGAGAGATAAAAGCAACCCCAAATACTATACCAGTATCTGACTCAAACCAGAGACAGCCAGTAATATCCGTCCGGACTCTAAACGTGCACAAGTGCGCGGATGAGAACGAACCCTGTCGCAAAACCATGCGACCTCTACTCTGTTTTGCCCAGAGGCGAATACCCTCTGTGTGGGACTCTAAAGACTCGACACTACGCTGGCAGTGGGTTTAACCACAGACCGCAAGCGGCACTAGCTGTGCGTAACGGTCCCCAGGTAGATGCCGACAAGAAGGCTGACGAGGTGAAACCCCATCTGAACTCCTACTGAGTCTGAATGTGACATTCTCCGTACAGTCCGGTCTGTTCGTCTGATACATCGCATGGCGGGCCTAGGGGGCGGTAAAACGTCAGTCCCCCAATAGCGGTACAAGTCGTGTCGGAGTGAAGCCCAAAACACCCTGAGATAACACTGGAAACCTACCAGTATATCTCGCTTGCCCTGGCCAGGGACTACTCGTGTAATGGCTCTCCTAGACACAGCGCGATGTCAACCCCCAATACCGGGAGAGACGAATCCTGTCTAACCGTCACTGCCTCCAAGTGCTTCGGGACTGCACCCAACCACCACCTGTTTGCACGACTCCTTTGAGCCGTGGTAGGGTAGTGATCAAAGTGCAGTGGGAACACACTCGAGGCAAAGTGTCAGTGTCAAGTCAGCGGACTAAGCTGTGCTCATGTCACCTGGGAACTGATAATTGACGATAGGTATAATACCAACCTGTCAGTTCCCGACGAGTCCTGTCCAGTGTACTCGTAACCCAACGAGCACCCGTATACTATCTCCAGTACGACGTACTGATGGCTGTGGGACAGACCATCTCCCACACTGGGATGAGAAGCGCATACGCTAGTCTACTCCGGAGTATCGATGCCCTGTCTCGATAGTCCTACGACTAAGGACCTGTATAAGGATGTGCCTATAGATTACCCAGCCCCCACTAGTGTGACTGCCATCACAACGCTGGTAATCAAGCAAAGATCCTAAGGGCTCCACTAATGCGTATAAGTGATATACTGAAATAAACACAAGTACACATTGAAGTAGAAACAAACCAAGTAGCATACTACTATATTGAGCAAGATTGTTTATACAAGGTGAATATCCAAAGCTTCCATCAAGTAATATACAAACTAGTATGATACAGTAATGGCCTCTAGGGCATATACACTAACAATCTCCCACTTGCACTAAGGCCATGTACTGGCGTATCGAAGACCTATCATCTCGATCAGCCGCTCGAACTGAGTCTGGGGTAGGGCCTTGGTGAATGGATCTGCAGTGTTCTCTTCTGAAGCAACCCTCCGAACCTCGATCTCCTTGCGATCCACGATCTCCCTGATCAGGTGATACCGCCTCAAGATGTGCCTGGATCTCTGATGGGACCTGGGTTCCTTTGCTAAAGCTATAGCCCCGTTGTTGTCGCAATACAGAGGTACTGGGTCAACAATGGACGGAACCACCTGAAGTTCTTTTAAGAACTTCCTTATCCAGACAGCTTCTTTTGCGGCATCAGATGCAGCGATGTATTCCGCTTCCATAGTCGAGTCTGCAACGGTTTCCTGTTTGGAACTCTTCCAACACACCGCCCCTCCATTGAGGGTAAAGACAAAACCCGACATGGACTTGGAATCATCCTTGTCACTCTGGAAGCTGGAGTCAGCAAAGGCCTCAATCTGGAGGTCTTTTCCGCCATACACCAAGAACATCTCCTTAGTCCTCCTCAGGTACTTGAGAATGTTCTTTACCGCTATCCAATGTTTCTCCCCAGGGTTTGACTGATACCGGCTTACTACACTCAGTGCATAAGCTACATCCGGTCTGGTACACAACATCGCATACATTATAGAGCCTACCGCAGAAGCGTAGGGTATAATAGACATGCGATCCCTCTCCAAATCAGTCTTGGGAGACATCTCTTTAGAGAGGGTGATCCCGTGACAAGCCGGTAGGTTACCGCGCTTGGAATCTTCCATACTGAATCTTTTCAGTACGGTGTCAATGTACCTGGACTGTGAAAGTCCTAATATCCTCTTGGATCTATCACGATGGATCCGGATCCCCAGGATGTAAGAGGCATCACCCAGGTCTTTCATGGAGAACCTGTGTGACAAGAAACCCTTGACAGATTGTAGCATAGGAATGTCATTTCCTATTAAGAGAATGTCATCCACGTATAAAACAAGGAATATCACAGTTCTCGCTACAAATCTACTATAGATGCACGGTTCATCTGGATTTTTGATAAAGTCAAATTCCTTGACCGTCTCATCAAAACAGATGTTCCAACTCCGCGATGCCTGCTTTAGTCCATAGATGGACTTAAGCAACTTGCACACCTTTCCGCTGCTCCCACTCTGAATGAAACCCTCTGGCTGATCCATATAGAAACACTCCTCTAAATTTCCATTTAGAAAAGCGGTTTTTACGTCCATCTGCCAAATCTCATAATCGTGGAAGGCAGCAATGGCAAGAAGGATCCGAATGGATTTCAGCATAGCCACTGGAGAAAAGGTTTCGTCGTAGTCCAAGCCAGGTCTTTGACGGAAACCCTTTGCTACAAGTCTAGCTTTATAGGTCTCAACCTGTCCATCTACACCAATCTTCCTTTTGAAGATCCACTTGCATCCTACGGGTTTTACCCCGTCTGGAGCAATGTCCAACGTCCATACTTTGTTGGTGTACATGGACTCCATTTCGGTCCGCATTGCATCCAGCCATTTTACCGAGTCAACGCTCTGAACGGCCTGCTGGAAGCTAGTAGGCTCATCATAGTCTATGATGCAATCCTCTCGATCCCCGTCTATGAGAAAACCGTAGTATCTCTCGGGCGGATGAGACTGCCTACTACTCCTGCGGAGCGGCGTAGGAATGTCCTGTTCATTTGAACCTTCTGGTTCCATTAAGCTTTCAGTAATAGTCCGTGGTTCTGGAATTTCTTCCAGTTCTACTGTGCTCCCACTTATCTGGTTTTCCAAAAACTCAGTTTCCAAGAAGTAGGCATGACGAGAAACAATAACTTTTTGTTCCTCTTCACAGTAGAAGAAATATCCCTTAGAGTTCTTTGGATATCCCACGAACTTACACTGTACTGAGCGTGCCTCGAGCTTGTCCACATGCTGCTTTTTAACAAAAGCTGGACATCCCCAAGTCTTGATGTGACTGAGATGGGGTCTCTTTCCACACCACATCTCATATGGTGTAGTAGGCACAGTCTTAGTAGGAACTCGGTTCAAAAGGTACGCAGCTGATTCTAGCGCATACCCCCAGAATGATCGCGGTAACTCAGCGTTACTCATCATGGACCGTACCATATCCAATAGGGTTCGGTTCCGTCTCTCCGATACACCGTTGTGCTGCGGAGTGTATGGAGGAGTAAGCTGAGAGAGAATCCCATTCTCTTTTAAATAATTCAGGAACTCGGCACTTAAGTATTCTCCACCTCGATCCGATCTTAGAATCTTGATACTTTTGCCGGTATGTTTTTCTACTTCATTCTTAAATTCCTGGAATTTTTCAAAAGCTTCGGACTTATGTTTCATTAAGAAGACATAACCGTATCTTGAAAAATCATCCGTAAAAGTAATGAAGTAAGAATAACCGCTTCGCGCATGTGTAGACATTGGACCGCACACGTCGCTGTGTACGAGTCCCAAGAGCTCGCTCGCTCTTACTCCGTGTCCAGTGAACGGAGTCTTTGTCATCTTTCCTTTGAGACAGGATTGACAAGTGGCATACGATTGATATTCGAACGGATCCAAATATCCTTCTGTATGTAACTTAGTCAACCTTCTCTCATTGATGTGACCCAGTCTACAATGCCATAAGAAAGTCTGATTAATATCTGGTGACTTTCTTTTGTGTGTATTCTGGACATTGAAAATCTGTGGTTGGTTTAATACGTATATACCATTGCTCAATGTACCTGACCCAATCAGAACTTGATTAAGGTGAATGTTAACAACATTACTTACAAACGCAAATTCATAACCTTCTTTAGAAACCAAAGATACAGAAATGATATTACAAGTTGCGTTGGGTACAAAAAAGCAATTACGCAAAACCAAAACATGCCCATCTGACATTCCCAGGTGATAGTCCCCCACGGCTTTAGCATCCATGCTAGCTCCGTTCGCAACTCTGAGGGTCATGTCACCTGCCTTCAAAACCCTACGGTTTCTCAACGCCTGCAAAGAATTACAGATATGAGATCCTGATCCGGTATCCAATACCCAGGAAGTAGAGTTTATAGAAAGACAGTTTTCAATAACATACACACCTGAAGCTGAAGCCGCAACCTGCTTCAGTTCCTGTGTCCTGGCTTTCCAAGCCCTGCAATCTTTCTTCCAGTGTCCACTCTTGTGACAATAGAAGCATTCCTCTTTACCAACAAGCTTCCCCGCTATCTTTGTTGCCTTTTCCTTTCCCTTCGTACCCACTTTACTAACACCGCCCCTTGGTTTGGCGGGGGCTTTCCTCTTCTTTCCCTTGGCTTTCGCCTTGGACCTAGAAGAAGAAGATCCTCCTACAAACAAAGTGGATGTATCCCTACCCTTCTGTAGGGTGCCCTCTGCGCTCCTCAGCAGGTTGAGGAGTTCTGAAAGTTCAACTTCCTTTTCTTGCAAGTTGAAATTCAGTATGAACTGGGCGTAAGTGGATGGAAGGGACTGGAGAATTATATCCGTATAAAGTTCACTGTCCAACGTGGTCCCAAGTTCCGCGAGCTCCTCAGTGTAGCCAATCATCTTAAGCACGTGGTCCGCTACCGATGATCCGACGGCCAACTTAGTCGAAAATAACTTCTTCGACACTTCGTATCTTGCGATACGAGACTGCTCTCCATACAGTTCTTTTGTATGAAGAAATATGGATTCCAAATCCATATTCTCGTGCCTCCTCTGATGGTCGTTGTCCATCGAGGCAAGTACGAGGCATCTGGCCTTCGCGCTGTCAATCTCCCAAGTCTTACGGATTTCCTTATCCGCGACGCTGGAGGTGGGACCTGGGACGGGGGGAGCTTTGGTGGTAAGAAGATACCCCAGCTTGTCGTAAGAGATTGCCAATTTGACATTCCTGAGCCAATCTTTGTAGTTTGGCCCTGTCAATATGTTTTTATCTAGAAGTAACTTAAGTCCAGTCATTTCGATTTGGTCGCTGCAGGGGGAGAGAAGAAACACTTAGCACGATGCTCTTGCAAGTTTAGAATGGTTTTTAATTTGTCTAAACAGGATGGCTCCCACTGTCTCTCGAATCCCTCCTCAAACCACAAAGGAAGAATTAGCCGGGATCAATCCCACCGTACAATACTTGCTTAACCGTTCAGCCAGGCCAGTGTCGGTACTTCGAGGGAGGTTTTCCAACGCTTTCGCGAAGTTCCTTAATTAAAGAACCTCTTTTCCCTGGGGGCGTAGCCCCGCTAACACCTTTCTAGGCACCTACTAGGTTTATAGCATTGATCGTTTAGTGAGAAATTTCCCGAGGAGTAGCATATACTCACAGTAGGATCGGGATCCAAATATCATCGCGTGACGAAAATGAAGGAATCCTACCATAATCATCACACTCCAAATGGTATGCAAATCTAGCAAGTTTCAGTACTTATGAAACTCCCGATGTGGATTTTTGCCCCATGCTCTTATGACCTTGACTTTGGCCAACAAATCATAAGTCACATGTCAAGTTCTTCCCGTCGTTCTCCAGGTTAATTTGAATCCACCCGTACATACCCTTGACTTTGGCCAACAAGGCAGTACGACTGTTCCAAATCAACGCATCTATCTATGCTGCACATGAATATCCAATAGCTACCAATCACTATGCCTTGACTTTGGCCAACAAACACAGCTTGAATACTATTGACTATTTATGTGAAACGACGGAGGGCTACGAATGGTTTTGGTAAAACCGTGAACGTAGTGAACTTGATATAATCGATGGAACGAGATAGCTTTTAGAAGGAGTGGCTCAAGCTCCGCATTTAAAAGTTAGTTTTGAAAAGAACCGAGTGGTTTTTCGAAAGTGTTCCATCGACTTAAACTTGGTTTATTATCTTGCATTAGTTCTTTTAATGCGTGATATTCTTGCATTAGTTCTTTTAATGCGTCCCATCATTTAGTTCCTACCATTGCAGAAAACAACCAAAATATGACGTACGCTTATGCCATTCGCATTCGCCACGGGGTCCCGTCATCACTCGTTAGGTTACTTAACTAACGACAAAGCGGGGGCTGGGCTAGCGCGGCTGTAAAACATAAGCAACGCCTAAATAGAAAGCAATGATAGACATTACAGATCACAGATGAATACATTGGATATACTAGCAATCCGCAATCCTTTCGAGCCTGAAACGAAAAGCGGATAACATGGTCGCGGTGAATAGCCAAATACCCCACCCAAGACCCCTACGGGTGCGGCAAACTACCCGCCAAGTACTCGGCAGTTTGTGCACCCCTCCATGGGTCTATCCTAGGAGCAAAAACAGTAAAAAGAATTATACAATGACGGCTACAACCCCGACCCGGTTGTGCGGCCAAACAAATAATATTATTACATCAATTTACATTTACAATGAATGAAAGAAAAACAAAAGCTCATCTCACATCCACCCCGGCTATTCACCCGCGACAGTCCAACAGATTCATATACACAATCCAACACATTACAGATCATGTATAACCCCGACTAATCGACCTATAGCGATTAGCCGACGTTCAATACATGCAAACATCACAGATATAACCAACATAGCCAAAGTGCAGTGAAGTTCGGAAAAAAATACGGAATTATAGGACCCCAAAAGTGAATTTCTGTTCTGGAAAATCTGGGCACATATAATATATTTTGAAAATCCCAAAACCAACACACAAACACTCTGCACGAAAATCGATGGACAGAAGAAGACAAACCGCGGCGCTTCCGCCGCACATGCCTACCTCGTGCGGCGGAAGGGCGGCGGTTTGAGGGAATTAGGTCATCGTTTTTCATGGGTGCACTTACAAAACCCTGAGACGATTTTACAAGTATAAAGTTTTTCATTTTGAGCCAAAAAAATTTCAACAGAAACTCAGGTTTTGTAATATTTCCGGTTTTGTGATTTTTCGTTTCCGAACTTCGTTACACTTCACTACCAAGCTAGTTTAAGTTTAGTTAGGCTCTGATACCACTGTAAGTCCATATTGCGACCCCCGGTGCTTACGGGGAGGCGGAAACGGTATAAAAAACGAATTTTTATCGCAAGAGGCAACATGGACTAAACAAGGTCGGGATCGTTGTCTAAACTAAAACTAGTATACTTGCTAAAGAGAGTTAGCTACTATGGAAGATGGTTATACCTAAACTTGAACTCCTTCTTCTTCAAACCTTGTAGAGGTTGATGGTTCTCTTTTCGTCGCCTTCTCCCGTCGAAGATGGATCCACCTCGAAGGTTCGACTTTGGGCTCTTCCTCGATCTTTGAGTGAACTAGGGTTTCCGGCTTGCTAAACCTTCATCCTAGAATGAGTAGAGAGTGATTAGGGTTTGCTTTTCCTTTTAAAGAGAATGATTCTCAACACATGAGAAGGTTTCTCTTTGCTAGAGGAAGAAGAAGATGAAATGAGGAGAGAGAGAGGTTATGATAGAATGAGCTCTCATTTCCTTTCTTGCAACCATAATGCAAAAAGAAAATGAATTATCAAATAATAATAATCAAAATGAAAAGGTTGATGGAAAGTTTTAGAATGACTAATATCATTACAAGCATTAAATGAAAATGCAAGAATCAAGAGCATCTTTCTCTTGTAATGATAATGGTCAAATGTTCAACCATGGTCAACAAGTCAACCATGGTCAACAAGTCAACAAAAACTAACCATGACACAATTTCATTTTATTATATATTATTAAATGATATAATACAAATCCATTAGGGTTTGGAAAAATACAACTGTCAACTGTGCATACGCACCCGTTCCGAAACCCTAATGAAAAATCATCTTCCTCCTCCTCAAAAAAGAACTGTGCATACACACCTGCATTCTTGTTCCGAGGAACATGAATACTGAGAGATAAAAGCAACCCCAAATACTATACCAGTATCTGACTCAAACCAGAGACAGCCAGTAATATCCGTCCGGACTCTAAACGTGCACAAGTGCGCGGATGAGAACGAACCCTGTCGCAAAACCATGCGACCTCTACTCTGTTTTGCCCAGAGGCGAATACCCTCTGTGTGGGACTCTAAAGACTCGACACTACGCTGGCAGTGGGTTTAACCACAGACCGCAAGCGGCACTAGCTGTGCGTAACGGTCCCCAGGTAGATGCCGACAAGAAGGCTGACGAGGTGAAACCCCATCTGAACTCCTACTGAGTCTGAATGTGACATTCTCCGTACAGTCCGGTCTGTTCGTCTGATACATCGCATGGCGGGCCTAGGGGGCGGTAAAACGTCAGTCCCCCAATAGCGGTACAAGTCGTATCGGAGTGAAGCCCAAAACACCCTGAGATAACACTGGAAACCTACCAGTATATCTCGCTTGCCCTGGCCAAGGACTACTCGTGTAATGGCTCTCCTAGACACAGCGCGATGTCAACCCCCAATACCGGGAGAGACGAATCCTGTCTAACCGTCACTGCCTCCAAGTGCTTCGGGACTGCACCCAACCACCACCTGTTTGCACGACTCCTTTGAGCCGTGGTAGGGTAGTGATCAAAGTGCAGTGGGAACACACTCGAGGCGAAGTGTCAGTGTCAAGTCAGCGGACTAAGCTGTGCTCATGTCACCTAGGAACTGATAACTGACGATAGGTATAATACCAACCTGTCAGTTCCCGACGAGTCCTGTCCAGTGTACTCGTAACCCAACGAGCACCCGTATACTATCTCCAGTACGACGTACTGATGGCTGTGGGACAGACCATCTCCCACACTGGGATGAGAAGCGCATACGCTAGTCTACTCTGGAGTATCGATGCCCTGTCTCGATAGTCCTACGACTAGGGACCTGTATAAGGATGTGCCTATAGATTACCCAGCCCCCACTAGTGTGACTGCCATCACAACGCTGGTAATCAAGCAAAGATCCTAAGGGCTCCACTAATGCGTATAAGTGATATACTGAAATAAACACAAGTACACATTGAAGTAGAAACAAACCAAGTAGCATACTACTATATTGAGCAAGATTGTTTATACAAGGTGAATATCCCAAGCTTCCATCAAGTAATATACAAACTAGTATGATACAGTAATGGCCTCTAGGGCATATACACTAACAAGGAAAAGATAGAACACTTTTAAAATCTCGATGCAAAACATTAAGCTCAAGTTTGTTTTCATAAAAATTCCGGCAGCACTTCCTTTGTAAAAGCTAGCCTTGAAACGGGTACAAACATAAGATATAAGTAAAGCATCCCCAAACGGGAGCAAATCTCGCCCAACGGCGGAAACAACCACCACAACAGATATACGAAGCCGAAGTGAAGAAATGAGATAATCCACATAAATAAAGGCCGGCTCACATGAGCACGACAACCAGAGTCATAAGAATATACAACATCGATCCTCACAACTCGTCTCTAGGTCAATACAAGAAGGTGGTAGATGGAGAGTACTAGATACAAAAGGTATACAATTTGTAAGTCCACGTTGCCCACCCCGGTACTTGCGGGGAGGCGGAAAACGGAATAAAAATCGGATTTTTATCAACTTAGGCAACATGGACTAGACAAAGAAGGATCTTTGCTAAACAAAAACAAGCTAAAGCTAACTAGAAACTAGCTAAGTGCTAGAAAGGTTATACCTTGGGCTTTATGTCCTTCTCTCCTTGCTCCTTACAGTGGTGGAAGGAGGTCACCTTTGTCGTCTACTCACGTCGAAGAAAGATCCACCCGAAAGCCTCGACCTTTGGCTTCAACTCCAAGCTAGAAGTAACTAGGGTGCAAGAAGTGCTAGTCCTTGAACCCTAGATGAGAGTAGAGATTATCAAGAAAGGGTTTTGCTCAAGCTCAAGTGTTTCTCAACACATGAGAGGGGAGAGCTTGAGGGAGAGGAAGAAAAAGAGAGAGAAAGCAAATGATAGAATGAGAATAAAATGAACCATTCTCAGATATATGTGTGAATTATTGTAATTAGATAATTAGCTAGATAATTTTCATGGTTAATCAAGACATGACCATTATCATTTCATTTTTAATGCAAATTGCAAGGATCAAAGAGCATCTTCCAAATGAAATGATGATGGTCAAAGTGTCAACCAAGGTCAACAAGTCAAGAAGGTCAAATGGTCAACAACCATAACCATGCACAATTATTAAACTAATATCAATTAACCATAATACACACATAAGCATTAGGGTTAATAAAATGACAATAGTCATTAACCCTAATCAAGATCCTCTCCCTCTGTCTCAAGCAACTGTGCATACGCACCCGTATTCGTGATCCGAGGAATACGAATACAATGAGAAAAACCAATCCCAAATCATATACTAGGATCCGGCTTAAACCAAAGCCCGCTAGTATAAGCTGTCCGGACAGCAAACGTGCACAAGTGCACGGATGTGAACGAACCCTGTCGCAAAACCATGCGACCTCTACTCATTTTGCCTAAAGGCGAATAGCTCTCTGTGTGGGACTCTAAAGACTCGACACTACGCTGGCAGTGGTTTTAACCACAGACCGCAAGAGGCACTAGCTGTACGTAACGGTCCCCAGGTAGATGTCGATAAGAAGACTGACGAGGTGAACCCCATCTGAACTCCTACTGAGCTTGTATGTGACAATCTCCTTACAGTCCGGTCTGTTCGTCTGATACATCGCATGGCGGGCCTAGGGGGGCGGTGAACGTCAGTCCCCTAATAGCGATACAAGTCGTGTCGGAGTGTAGCCCAGAACACCCTGAGATAACACTGGAAACCTACCTGTATATCTTACTTGCCCTGGCCAGGGACTACTCATGTAATGGCTCTCCTGGACACAGCGCGATGTCAACCCCCAATACCGGGGAAGACGAATCCTGTCTAACCGTCACTGCCTCCAAATGCTTCGGGACTGCACCCAAAAACTACCTGTTTGCATGACTCCTTTGAGCCGTGGTAGGGTAGTAATCAAAGTGCAGTGGGAACACACTCGAGGCGAAGTGACAGTGTCAAGTCAGCGGACTAAGCTGTACTCATGTCACCTGGGAACTGATAACTGACGATATGTATAATACCAACCAACAGTTCCCGTCGAGTCCTGTCCAGTGTACTCGTAACCTAACGAGCACCCGCATACTATCTCAAGTACGACGTACTGACGACTGTGGGACAGACCGTCTCCCACACTGGGATGAGAAGCGCATACGCTAGTCTACTCCGGAGTATCGATGCCCTGTCTCGATAGTCCAACGACTAGGGACCTGTATAAGGATGTGCTTATAGATCACCCAGCTCCCACGAGTGTGAGCGCCATCACAACGCTGGTAATCAAGCAAAGATCCTAAGGGCTCTACTAATATGTATATCAGCGATATGCTAAAAGAAACACATGCACATATTAAAGCAGAGACAAACCAAGTAGCATACTACCATTTCGAGCAGGATTGTATATACAACTGTGAATATCCCAAGCTTCTATCAAGTAATATACAAGCTAGTATGATACAGTAATGGCCTCTAGGGCATATACACTAATAATCTCCCACTTGCACTAAGGCCATGTACTGGCGTATCGAAGACCTATCATCTCGATCAGCCGCTCGAACTGAGTCTGTGGCAAGGCCTTGGTGAATGGATCTGCTGTGTTATCTTCTGAAGCAACCCTCCGAACCTCGATCTCCTGGCGATCCACGATCTCCCTGATCAGGTGATACCGCCTCAAGATGTGTCTGGATTTCTGATGGGACCTGGGTTCCTTCGCTAAAGCTATAGCCCCGTTGTTGTCGCAATACAGAGGTATTGGGTCAACAATGGACGGAACCACCTGAAGTTCTCTCAAGAACTTCCTCATCCAGACAGCTTCTTTTGCGGCATCAGATGCAGCGATGTATTCCGCTTCCATAGTCGAGTCAGCAACGGTTTCCTGTTTGGAGCTCTTCCAACACACCGCCCTTCCATTGAGGGTAAAGACAAAACCCGACATGGACTTGGAATCATCCTTGTCACTCTAGAAGCTGGAGTCAGCAAAGGCCTCAATCTGGAGATCTTTTCCGCCATACACCAAGAACATCTCCTTAGTCCTTCTCAGGTACTTGAGAATGTTCTTTACTGCTATCCAATGTTTCTCCCCAGGGTTTGACTGATACCTGCTTACCACACTCAGTGCATAAGCCACATCCGGTCTGGTACACAATATCGCATACATTATAGAACCTACCGCAGAAGCGTAGGGTATAATAGACATGCGATCCCTCTCCAAACCAGTCTTGGGAGACATCTCTTTGGAGAGGGTGATCCCGTGACAAGCCGGTAGATTGCCGCGCTTGGAATCTTCCATACTGAATCTCTTCAGTATGGTGTCGATGTAGCTGGACTGTGAAAGTCCTAATATCCTCTTGGATCTGTCACGGTAGATCCGGATACCCAGAATGTATGAGGCATCACCCAGGTCTTTCATGGAGAACCTGTGTGACAAGAACCCCTTGACAGATTGAAGCATAGGAATATCATTTCCTATTAAGAGAATGTCATCCACGTATAAAATGAGGAATACTACAGTTCTCGCTACAAATCTACAATAGATGCATGGTTCATCTGGATTTTTGATAAAGCCAAATTCCTTGACCGTCTCATCAAAGCAGATGTTCCAACTCCGCGATGCCTGCTTTAGTCCATAAATGGACTTAAGCAACTTGCACACCTTTCCGCTGCTCCCACTTTGAATGAAACCCTCTGGCTGGTCCATATAGACACACTCCTCTAAATGTCCATTTAGAAAAGCTGTCTTTACGTCCATCTGCCAAATCTCATAATCGTGGAAGGCAGCAATGGCAAGAAGGATCCGAATGGATTTCAGCATAGCTACTGGAGAAAAGGTTTCGTCATAGTCCAAACCAGGTCGCTGATGAAAACCCTTTGCTACCAGTCTAGCTTTATAGGTCTCAACCTGTCCATCTACACCAATCTTCCTTTTGAAGATTCACTTGCATCCTACGGGTTTTACCCCATCTGGAGCAATGTCCAACGTCCATAATTTGTTGGTGTACATGGACTCCATTTCGGTCCGCATTGCATCCAGCCATTTTACCGAGTCGACGCTCTGAATGGCTTGCTGGAAGCTAGTAGGCTCATCACAGTCTATGATGCAATCCTCTCTATCCCCGTCAATGAGAAAACCGTAGTATCTCTCGGGCGGATAAGACTGCCTTCTAATCCTGCGGAGTGGCATGGGAATGTCCTGATCTTTCGAACCCTCTGGTTCTACTAAGCTTTCAGTAATAGCTCGTGGTTCTGGAATTTCTTCCAGTTCTATTGCGCTCCCACTTAATTCTTTTTCTATGAACTGGTGTTCCAGAAAATGGGCATTACGAGAAACAAGGACTTTTTGTTCCTCTGCGTAATAGAAAAGATACCCCCTGGAGTTCTTTGGGTATCCCACAAACTTGCACAGTACTGAGCGTGCCTCGAGTTTGTCCGCATGCTGCTTTTTGACATAAGCTGGACATCCCCAAATCTTCAACTATTGAATATAGGGTTTCTTCCCACTCCATAACTCATATGGTGTGGTAGGCACAGTCTTAGTGGGAACTCGGTTCAAAAGGTATGCTGCTGTTTCTAGCGCATATCCCCAGAACGATCGCGGCAACTCAGCGTTACTCATCATGGACCATACCATATCCAATAGGGTTCGGTTCTGTCTCTCCGATACACCGTTATGTTGCGGAGTGTATGGAGGAGTAAGCTGAGAGAGAATTCCATTCTCTTTTAAGTAACCCAGGAACTCGGCACTCAAGTATTCACCACCTCGATCAGATCCCAGTGCCTTGATACTTTTACCTGTTTGTTTTTCTACTTCATTCTTATATTCCTGGAATTTTTCAAAAGCCTCGGATTTATGTTTCATTAAGAAGACATAACCGTACCTTGAAAAGTCATCCGTAAAAGTAATGAAGTAAGAATAACCGCTTCGTGCATATGTAGACATTGGACCGCACACGTCGCTGTGTACGAGTCCCAAGAGCTCGCTCTCTCTTACTCCGTGTCCAGTGAACGGAGTCTTTGTCATCTTTCCCTTGAGACAGGATTGACAAGTTGCATACGATTGATATTCGAACGGATCCAAATATCCTTCTGCATGTAACTTAGTCAACCTTCTCTCATTGATGTGGCCCAGTCTACAATACCATAAGAAAGTTTTATTGATTTCTGGAGACTTTCTTTTGTGTGTATTCTGGGCATTGAAAATCTGTGGTAGGTTTAATATGTATATACCGTTGTTCAATGTACCTGACCCAATCAAAACATGATTAAGGTGAATGTTCACTACATTACTTACAAATGCAAATTCATAACCTTCTTTAGATAATAAAGATACAGAAATGATATTAGAGGTTGCATTTGGTACATAATAACAACTACGCAAAACCAAAAAGTGTCCATCCGACAATCCCAGGTGATAGTCCCCCACGGCCTCAGCATCCATGCTAGCACCGTTTGCAACTCTGAGGGTCATGTCATCAGCCTTCAAAACTCTACGCTTTCTCAACGCCTGCAAAGAATTACAGATATGAGATCCTGATCCGGTATCCAATACCCAGGATGTAGAGTTTATTGATAGACAGTTTTCAATAACATACACACCTGAAGCTGAAGCCGCAACTCGCTTCAAATCCTGTGTTCTGGCCTTCCAAGCCTTGCAATCCTGTTTCCAGTGACCAATTTTGTGACAATAGAAGCATTCTTCCTTCCCCACCAGCTTTTCGCTATCTTTGTTGCTTTTCCTTTTCCCTTCATATCCACTTTACCGACACCGCCTATTGGTTTGGGGGGGGCTTTCTTCTTCTTACCCTTGGCTTTCGCCCTGGATCTAGAAGAGGAAGATCCTCCTACAAACAAAGTGGATGTCTCCCTACTTTTCTGTAGGGTGCCCTCAGCACTCCTCAACATGTTCAGAAGTTCGGAAAGTTCAACCTCCTTTCCTTGCATGTTGAAGTTAAGAATAAACTGGGCGTAAGTGAAAGGAAGGGACGGGAGAATCAAATCAGTATAGAGTTCATTCTCCAACGTGGTCCCAAGGTCCGCGAGCTCCTCTATGTAGCCAATCATCTTAAGCACGTGTTCCGCTACCGATGATCCGACGGCCAACCTTGCCGAAAACAACTTCTTCGACACTTCGTATCTTGCGATACGAGACTGCTCTCCATACAGTTCTTTTGTATGAAGAAATATGGACTCTAGGTCCATATTCTCGTGCCTCCTCTGATGTTCGTTGTCCATCGAGGCAAGTACGGGGCATTTGGCCTTCGCGCAATCTATTTCCCAGGTCTTATAGATTTCCCTGTCTACGACACTGGTTTTGGGACCTGGGACAGGGGGAGCTTTGGTGGTAAGGACATACCCCAGCTTGTCGTAAGTGATTGCCATCTTGACATTCCTGAGCCAATCTTTGTAGTTTGGCCCTGTCAATATGTTTTTATCTAGTAATAACTTAAGTCCGGTCATGTTGAATGGTCGCTGCAATTAGGAGAGAGAAAAGAAACACTTTAGCATGATGCTCTTGCAAGTTTAGAGTGGTTTTTAGTTTTTCTAAACTGGATGGCTCCCACTGTCTCTCGAATCCCTTCTCAAACCGTAAAGAAAGGATTAGTCAGGATCAATCTCACTGTACAATACTTGCTTAACCGTTCAGCCAGGCCAGTGTCGGTACTTCGAGGGAGGTTTTCCAACGCTTTCGCGAAGTTCCTTAATTAAGTAACCTCTTTTCCCAGTGGGCATGTTGGAGATAGTGCCCTCAGAGTCAATTATTAGGTCACAGGTACGTGATTGCAATGATTGATGGAGGACCTATCCCGGTAGGACAGTCTTACTCGAGATGATAGTATGCTATCTGGTTTACCTTTATCATCGTGTACTGCTTTAGGTGACCTGACAAGTCGCTATTACACGTTGATAGAGCCCCTAGGATTCTTGCTTGACCACCAGCAGTATGAGGGCGATCATATAAGTGGGAGCTGGGGGTCTATAAGCATATCCTTAAATGGTCCCTAGTCGTGTGAGTTTCGAGACAGGGCAACGATACTCCAGAGTAGACTAGTGTATACAGTCGAGACCCCGACGAGGGGCGGTGGCCGGTCTCATAAGCCACTGGTGTCAGTTGGATCACCTAAGATGTATACAGGTGCTCATTGGGTTATGAGTACACTGGACTGGACTCGCCGGGAACATGCTAGTTGGTCATATACCAGACGTCAGATGGCAGTTCCCTGGTGACATGTGTATAGGTTAGTTCATCGACCTGGGGATCGTCATTTGTCTCGTGTGAGTTCCCACTGTACTTTGATTACTACCCTACCACGGCTCAAAGGAGTCGTGCAAACAGGTTTTAGTTGGGTACAGTCCCGAGCCACATGGAGGCAGTGAGCGTATCTTCAGGGGTTCGTCTCTCCCGGTATTGGGGGTGAGGTCGTGCTGTGTCTTGGAGAGCCATTACACGAAGCCCTCGGCCGAGGCAAGGAGATTTACTGGTAGGTATTCCAGTAGTATCTCAGGGTGTTCTGGGCTACACTCCGACACGACTTGTACCGCTTTTGGGGGTCTGACTTTTTCCAACCCCCTAGGCCCGCCATGCGATGCTCATAGACGAACGGACCGGACTGTACGGATATTGTCATTGACAGGCTCAGTAGGGTTGTCAGGCTGAGTTCGCTCACAGACGTCCCTTTTGGTCAATACCTGGTAGCCCGTTATGTATTGGCTTATACCTCTAACGTGCTAGTGGTTAAATCCACAACCAAGGTGTTGACGAGTCTTTAGAGTCCCCCACATTCTGTTACTCAGCTTTCGGGCGAAAAGTTGTAGAGGCCGTATGGAGATATGGCAAGGTTCGATCGGATACGTGCGGTATTACACGGATCAGGATCGGACAGTTTGTACTACAGGCCTATGGTTATATGGCAGGGTTCGATCAGATACGTGCGGTATTGCACGGATCAAGATCGAACAGATCTTACTAGCCGGTTTTGGTATAAGCCGGATCCTAGTATAGTACAGTGGAGATTTTGTCTCATTGCATTTGTATTTCGGTCAGAATACAAATGCGGGTGTGTATGTACAGTATCGAGGTTTTCCTGTAATTTATTATGGGACCAGTTTTCTGGAGTTGCCAGTTTGCTTTCCGTTTCGGCCAATTTCCTTTGTATCGTTCATTGGCCGAAGATTGGTGGAGGAGGGGTTATTTGCATTGTTGCAAATAAGTATTTGGAAGGAGGTCCTTTGCATATTGGTTGTATCATGATGGTTTTCATGATGAGCACCATTCCTTGACCTTGACCTCTTCATGATGGCTTGACTTTTTGAAGTCATCATGCTTGATGATTGTTGATGATGGGAGATGGTATGGTTGTTGAGTGAGGACTTTTCTTTGTGATCATTATTTTCCTTATGATAGCTTTCTATCTCTCTCCATTTTTTGCATTATTGGATGGCTCTCTCATTTCTATCAAAAGACACTCTCATTCTCCTCCCTCCAATGGTCATGGCCGGCCACTCCCAAAAGTGGGCTGTCCAAAATTTTGGTTGTGGGTTTTTGGCTCATTTCATGTTGCAAAAATCCCATAAGATCACTCTCAAAACTCCATAGTTCATCCCTCCACCAAAAGGCAATTCCTACAACCCCAAAATGAGACTTGTACACTACATTCTACAGCAAATCTTGGGCACGTCGAGTAGCCGGCTTCGTGCCCGAGTTGCCTCGGCATTGAGGTGGGAGCCCGAAAAAGAAGTAGGCGATGTGGTGCACTTCCGGCGACGAGGAGGAGACGGGACATTCCGCAGGAGATCGGGACGACGACGAGAAGACCGGAGGACTCGGATCTGTCGGTATATCTCTCTTCCCCATCTTGTAGATAGCTAGGACTAATTAATGGTTCGATCCGGGTATTAGTGCACGGCGGTTTGCCAGTTCAAGAAAATTAAAGTTTATCACCGCTTCCGCATTTGGCCGTCGGATTGACGGCCGGGGCGCCGCCGTGCACTTACAGTGGTATCCGAGCCTCACCATTAACTTAGTCTAGCTTGGTTTAATGTGTTTTTCAGTTCCGATCGATCAAATGTTCCAAAACCCGTTTTTCCTTCACGACAGTTTTCTGTTGAAATTTTTTGGTCTCCAAAAATTTTTCAGGTTGTATAAAATTGATGTACTGGAAGATCTAAGAGTTCTGGAAAAATTCGAGACACTAATCTCTTCAGGGGAGCGCGGAACCGCGGCAAAACCTTACTTGTTGCCGCTGTTCCGCCGCAGTATGAAGGATTCAGTGGGTCGGGTTTTTACAGTGGGCTTCTGGGGTTAAAATTGGGGTTTTGGAATAATGACATTGGGCCCAGAATTTCTTGACCTGCTACAGTATTGCTTGGGGGCCCACTTGTTAAAGTTTGATCGATCGGATATTTAAAACACATTATTTCACAGTATTTACATTATATCTGCGACCGTGAATGTCACTTGATCGGTAAATCCGGTCTAACTGCTATAGCCCGGTTAGACGGATTTGCGAACGTGACTTTCACGTTGATGTTCTGTTTTTGCTGTGATGTTGCGGATCGGTCGTGGGGGATAGCCTGGATGCAATGCTAGTACAGTTGTGGTTGTATTATGTACATTTGATATTGCGGGGCGAGCGTCCGACATGTGGACTGCCGTCACTGCCTGTTTGTATTATTTTTTTTTTTTGGGGCACGGCCAGGTTGCGGTCGATGTACCCGTTGTATGTATATTTTACTTTCTGTACTAGGATTGCCCCGCGGAGGGGTGCACGGATAGCCGGGTTCTAGAGGGCAACAAGCCCGCATCTCATGGCATTGAGAGGGAGGGGGCTTCACTCTAGGATTGGCGGGCTATTCGCCGCACTCGTAGGGGGTACAAGTTGACCCAGGAGGGGTGCCCAAGTTACCGGATTCCATGAAGTGCTGGGTGGTCCATTCACGGTGCTGAAGGGGGCTGCCTCGCTTCAGGTTTTGGCGGGTAACTTGCCGCGCCCGTAGGGGTCTAGGATTTCATTGCACAGGCTATCCACACGACCAGGGGAACGTCGGGTTTCAGTAGTGGCTCTGTGAAACCCGGGGATCCCAGATATCTGTATTGTTTCTGTGATGCTGTACATTTTCTGTGATGTTGCATTTTATCACGCCTTGAGCGAGTATAATATATTGGTATATATATTAGTAGATGTTGTATATTTTTTACATCCGCGCTAGTCCAGTCCCCGCTCTGTCGTTGGTTAGCTAACCTAACGGGTAATGACGGGACCCAGTGGCGAATGCGGATGGCATATACGTACATCAGTATATTTTCGTTCTTTTTGGTGTGATCAATTGATGGGACTGCGTTGATTCGGATCAATGCAAGTTAAAAACAAACCTAATCTGATGTTGTTGGAACACTTTTCAAAAAGCTGTTATTGCAAGGACGTTCACTTTTGTTTTGCATCGTGGTATTCAGTTGGAATATCCTGCTCCTCAGTCGACGAGGCAAGGGCCGAGATCCCTTCACCGGGAGTGACCCCTTGGACAAAAAGTTTGCGTCAGGGCAATGACTTCACTATAGCCGATTACTTTTGCTTTGCACCGTGGTATTCAGTTGGAATATCCTGCACCTCATTCTACGGGGAAAGAGCCGAGATCCCTTCACCGGGAGTGACCTCTTTAGCAACGGTTCTCGTCACTATATTTTTAAAAAGCTATCCGTTCCTTCAACGATATCAAGTTCATTACGTTAAAGGTTTTCGCCAGAAACCATTCGTAGCCCTCCTTCATTTCAGTTAAATATTCGGTAGTATTCAAGCTATGTATTTTGACCTCACGCCAAGGCATAGTGATTGGTAGCTGCCGGGTATTTATCTGTTGCATAGATAGATGCGTTGGTTTGGGACAGTCGTACTACTATTTTGGCCTACGTCAAGGGTATGTACGGGTGGGTTCAGATTAACCTGGATAATGACGGGCAGAACTTGACATGTGACTTATGATATTTTGACCTCACGCCAAGGTCATAAGAGCATGGGGCAGAAATCACATCGGGAGTTTTAAAAGAACTGAAACTTGCCAGATATGCGCATACCATCTGGAGTATGATGATGTGAGCGGATTCCGTCACGTTATCATGCGATGATAGTTGGATCCCGATTCCCACTGATGAGTTGGTATACTCCTCGGGTGATCCCGACTAATTCTTCTTTCAGGTTTGGAGGAGAATTTGAGGTACAGTGGGAGGTTTCCAGATTAGATAAATTGGTAA
The DNA here is from genome assembly GCA_030015575.1 of Agapanthus africanus. NCBI lineage: Eukaryota > Viridiplantae > Streptophyta > Magnoliopsida > Asparagales > Amaryllidaceae > Agapanthus > Agapanthus africanus. The sequence continues at coordinate 191,491,439 of JASDDO010000001.1, forward strand.
CCATTCTGATCTAGGTTAGAGTGCACGCTGAGTGTTTCTTTTCTCTCTCTCTTTGGTAGCGACCATTGACCCGACCCTAAGACTATGACTCAGTGACCAAGTTGACCGAACCTTCTTAAACACTGGCTTTTGGATTGTCAGAGTTGCAAACCTCATTGCCACTCCTACTTTTACCCTTTTCTCCAGGACACCCCGTATTACTACGAACGTCCACTTCCATTGGACAAAACCATCGTATGGTTAGATACGAACTCGAAAGAATTTATTCGAGGATGGTTTCCGGTTCTGGAGAAAACGGATAGGATTATTCATTTGTCTTTTCCTTTTTTGCCTCCTCTCCGGTTGCGAGTGCTCCTTGGTTTAGGAGTAGTACACCTGTTACGCAAATTGGATAGTCTTCTTCCAAACCTTAGGCTGGTGCCGACCGGTAGGGAATGAAGAAAACCAATTAGCCTAACGATGGTGTACAGAAGGTATTAAGTTCAGACAAAGCAAGGGATTAGTAAGAGGGCAAAGTAAATTGCAACAGATATTCACGACCAAACCAAGTATTCCTTCGCCAATCCTAAAATCACCTTTGTATTTCTCCCGGACACTCCGTATCACTACGAAGATCCACAGTTTATTGGATACTCCATCGTATGGTTATATACGAACTCGAAAGGAACTTGTTCCAGTTCGGGGATGGATTCTGGTTCAGGAGAAATAGGAATAAGATTTATTCAGGTGTCTTTTATCTTCACCTTCTCTCGCATTGCGAGTGTTCCTAGGATTAGGACAGTACACCCATTATGCTTATTGGATAGTCTTCTTCCAAACCATAGGCTGGTGCCGAACGGTAGGGAAGGAAGAAAACCATTTGGCCTAAAGGGGTGTGCAGAAGGTAAAGACTAAAGACATATGAAGGGATTTGAAGAGGTGGCAAAGAATTACACGGTTACAGTTGTGAATCTGGATAATGGAAGAGGCATTACTAGGAATACCAAGATACCCCATCGAAACGTTTCAATGTTTCAGTCTCACTGTGTACTGTTAAAAGAAAACTGATTTCCCGATTAGATACTTACTCCAGGGTATGTATTTACCAGGTATGATTCTCACATCTGTATGGTTTTACAGATGATGAGTGGGAGTAAGTTATTGGGAATTGGGTGATCATCCTCATTATATCGGGATTCGTTGCAATCAGTGATATTTGAGGAGATCACCTGGGCAGTTTGCCGGTCGGCAAATATTTGGTTTTGAATATCCGCAGTTATGCACCAATTTCAAATTGATATATCTGTACGTCTATTTTCATAGAGTGAGATATACCTTTCTGAAATTATGTCTACGACATTTACCTATATCAGTGGATGGTTAGGTAAGGAGCATTAAACAGCGGTGTAATTCTTCTTAACCATAAGTACAGTTTTCAACCTACGACACACAGTGAATGAGTTATCAGACTCAAGGGACTTATACAGAGTATTGTATGTTGTCCAGGGTCCATTAGGACAGAGGGGATGGTCCTCGTACTATATTCGGTTTACTTATGACTTCTCTAGTTTTTAGACAAGTGTTTCGCGGAAACACAGGGTCCGAATTTTGAGAAGTTATAGGTATTTGAATAGAGTAGAGAACCAGGTATAGCAAGTATCGGGATTCTTCAAAGAGATCGAAGATGTAGATACTTGTGTATGGTATTAAGTTGATAGTAATGACTAAGAGAACTTGCTTCTTTTTCAGGTTACTCATAATTGGAAGCATTCCTAAGTTGAGTAACGCTGATCGGCCTCCTTCCATTTAGTTGACATGCACTGGAGACAGTTGCATGATTTGAATCTGGTTCAATTAAATCAGTGCCTCTGGTCCTATATGGGATATAGAACAGTTCATATCTTAACGATGTTAAGGTACGGGGAGTTGTCCGGCTTATGCTTAAAACCAGACACTGGACAACTCAAGGCACGTTTCTGTAATGGCTGTTTGTGGGTTGACCCAGGCTAAGACGCGGGTTGACTTTCTACCATCTGGATGAACAATAGCAATATTGTTCTAGACTCGCCACAGTTTTAATAAAAATGGATTTTTTCAGAAAACAGTAGTGGGAGTATGGTAGAACTGGAAGTGATTCCAGAACCACAAACGATTACTGAAGATTTGATAAGGAACCTAAAGATTCAATCTGGATTGACATTCCATTGGCCATTCCGCAGATACGGTGGGTAACTTCAGGCACCCGAGAGGTACTACGGTAGCCTCAAGGACGGTGACAGGGAAGTTCTTGTTTACCCACAATTACCATTGCTGTTGTTCCAGACCGTGAGACCCGGCAGGAGGATGAGTATAGCGTCGTTCTAAACTAGCTTCAGAAGTGTACGTGTATATGACTCTGCCAGAGGGTTGTCGTAGTCAGTGGGAGCAGCGGAAGCATTGGTGGACAGGTGGCTTATGTCTATTTATAGACTAAAGCAGATGTAGCGGAGATAGATCATCTATTTCTGACGTGACAGTCATGGGTTTGACTTCATCAGAATAGGGGATGGATCTGTTGAGAAGGTAGTAGGGTGTGACATCCTGGTATTTGGATGACATACACAGAGTAGGAAAAGAAACTCCTATATTACAGTCGGTTATACTTTGGTCGTCACACAGTGGTTTCTCCACAAAGGAAATGGATTTTATATCAGACATACAGGTTACTAGATCTATGGTTTTAGATCTAGATTTGGGTAGTCTCCCAATCTGGATACTTAGACAGCATTCTAAGAGTATTTAGAATGGACGACTCCATGCACGGTAGTGTACCTGCAGAAGATGGAGTCACCCTCTCTAAAGGTGTCCTTCATACTAAAGGGGAGAGGGATGTGCATGATTGGCAGATCACTTGCTCAGGCAATTGAGTCAATCGTGATATGTCAAGTACCACACCAGATGTTGTTCTTGCACTAGATGCAATGAGTTGATATTGATCTAATCCTGGGGAAACAGTCGGAAGCAGTTTTAGAACATAAGTGGATGTTCTAGGGATATGATAACGACAGCCTTATTCAGGAGACAGTTATCATTCCAGGATTCCAAGGTGACCTGGACGACAAGGAGGTTGTCAGAGTTATAGTTTTTCCTTCTGATGAGGGGCAGTATTTTGGACAGGTGGTCCAAGGCAATACTGAGGGAGGCATGGCGCAGGATACTGATTAATTTCAGTTGACGATACAGTCTAAGAAGTTTGGATTTGGAGTTCATTTATGAGCTATGTCCCATCAGACATCCAGACACATTCTAAGACAGGTATTGCTCTTTTCGGGAGATGGGTTTCTCCGCGAACTTGAGATATAGAGAGACATAGAAAGAAACATCAAAGCGGATCCACTCACTGAGGCTATTCCTCGAACGCAATAGTTTCGCAAACGAGCTTTGTGAGACTGACTAGTAGAGGAGTTGGGTGTTCGGTATCACACGGGCTGTGAGTATGCGACATCGCAATAATTAGCCTTGAGTGCAAGTGGGAGATTGTTGGAGATAGTGCCCTCAGAGTCAATTATTAGGTCACAGGTACGTGATTGCAATGATTGATGGAGGACCTATCCCGGTAGGACAGTCTTACTCGAGATGATAGTATGCTATCTGGTTTACCTTTATCATCGTGTACTGCTTTAGGTGACCTGACAAGTCGCTATTACACGTTGATAGAGCCCCTAGGATTCTTGCTTGACCACCAGCAGTATGAGGGCGATCATATAAGTGGGAGCTGGGGGTCTATAAGCATATCCTTAAATGGTCCCTAGTCGTGTGAGTTTCGAGACAGGGCATCGATACTCCAGAGTAGACTAGTGTATACAGTCGAGACCCCGACGAGGGGCGGTGGCCGGTCTCACAAGCCACTGGTGTCAGTTGGATCACCTAAGATGTATACAGGTGCTCATTGGGTTATGAGTACACCGGACTGGACTCGCCGGGAACATGCTAGTTGGTCATATACCAGACGTCAGATGGCAGTTCCCTGGTGACATGTGTACAGGTTAGTTCATCGACCTGGGGATCGTCATTTGTCTCGTGTGAGTTCCCACTGTACTTTGATTACTACCCTACCACGGCTCAAAGGAGTCGTGCAAACAGGTTTTAGTTGGGTACAGTCCCGAGCCACATGGAGGCAGTGAGCGTATCTTCAGGGGTTCGTCTCTCCCGGTATTGGGGTTGAGGTCGTGCTGTGTCTTGGAGAGCCATTACACGAAGCCCTCGGCCGAGGCAAGGAGATTTACTGGTAGGTATTCCAGTAGTATCTCAGGGTGTTCTGGGCTACACTCCGACACGACTTGTACCGCTTTCGGGGGTCTGACTTTTACCAACCCCCTAGGCCCGCCATGCGATGCTTATAGACGAACGGACCAGACTGTACGGATATTGTCACTGACAGGCTCCGTAGGGTTGTCAGGCTGAGTTCGCTCACAGACGTCCCTTTTGGTCAATACCTGGTAGCCCGTTATGTATTGGCTTATACCTCTAACGTGCTAGTGGTTAAATCCACAACCAAGGTGTTGACGAGTCTTTAGAGTCCCCCACATTCTGTTACTCAGCTTTCGGGCGAAAAGTTGTAGAGGCCGTATGGAGATATGGCAAGGTTCGATCGGATACGTGCGGTATTGCACGGATCAGGATCGGACAGTTTGTACTACAGGCCGTATGGTTATATGGCAGGGTTCGATCAGATACAAGCGGTATTGCACGGATCAGGATCGAACAGATCTTACTAGCCGATTTTGGTATAAGCCGGATCCTAGTATAGTACAGTGGAGATTTTGTCTCATTGCATTTGTATTTCGGTCAGAATACAAATGCGGGTGTGTATGCACAGTATCGGGGTTTTCCTGTAATTTATTATGGGACCAGTTTTCTGGAGTTGCCAGTTTGCTTTCCGTTTCGGCCAATTTCCTTTGTATCGTTCATTGGCCGAAGATTGGTGGAGGAGGGGTTATTTGCATTGTTGCAAATAAGTATTTGGAAGGGGGTCCTTTGCATATTGGTTGTATCATGATGGTTTTCATGATGAGCACCATTCCTTGACCTTGACCTCTTCATGATGGCTTGACTTTTTGAAGTCATCATGCTTGATGATTGTTGATGATGGGAGATGGTATGGTTGTTGAGTGAGGAATTTTCTTTGTGATCATTATTTTCCTTATGATAGCTTTCTCTCTCTCTCCATTTTTTGCATTATTGGATGGCTCTCTCATTTCTATCAAAAGACGCTCTCATTCTCCTCCCTCCAATGGTCATGGCCGGCCACTCCCAAAAGTGGGCTGTCCAAAATTTTGGTGGTGGGTTTTTGGCTCATTTCATGTTGCAAAAATCCCATAAGATCACTCTCAAAACTCCATAGTTCATCCCTCCACCAAAAGGCAATTCCTACAACCCCAAAATGAGACTTGTACACTACATTCTACAGCAAATCTTGGGCACGTCGAGTAGCCGGCTTCATGCCCGAGTTGCCTCGGCATTGAGGTGGGAGCCCGTAAAAGAAGTAGGCGATGTGGTGCACTTCCGGCGACGAGGAGGAGACGGGACATTCCGCAGGAGATCGGGACGACGACGAGAAGACCGGAGGACTCGGATCTGTCGGTATATCTCTCTTCCCCATCTTGTAGATAACTAGGACTAATTAATGGTTCGATCCGGGTATTAGTGCGCGGCGGTTTGCCAGTTCAAGAAAATTAAAGTTTATCACCGCTTCCGCATTTGGCCGTCGGATTGACGGCCGGGGCGCCGCCGTGCACTTACAGGGCGTAGCCCCACTAACACCTTTCTAGACACCTACTATGTTTATAGCATTGATCGTTAAGTGAGAGTTTTCCCGAGGAGTAGCATATACTCACAGCAGGATCGGGATCCAAATATCATTGCGTGATAAAACCGAAGGAATCCTACCAGAATCATCACACTCCAAATGGTATGCAGCGCTAGCAAGTTTCAGTACTTATGAAACTCCCGATGTGGATTTTTGCCCAATGCTCTTATGACCTTGGCGTGAGGTCAAAATGTCATAAGTCACATGTCAAGTTCTTCCCATCATTATCCCGGTTAATTTGAACCCACCCGTACCTACCCTTGACGTAGGCCAAAATGGCAGTACGACTGTCTCAAACCAACGCATTCTATCTATGCAACAGATAAATATCCGGCAGCTACCAATCACTATGCCTTGGCGTGAGGTCAAAATACATAGCTTGAATACTACCGAATATTTAACTGAAATGATGGAGGGCTACGGATGGTTTTGGCAAAACCGTGAACGTAGTGAACTTGATATAATCGATGGAACGAGACAGCTTTTAAAAGGAGTGGTTCAAGTTCCGCGTTTAAAAGTTTAGTTTTGAAAAGAACCGAGTGATTTTCAAAGTGTTCCAATCGACTTTTACTTGGTTTATTTTCTTGCATTAGTTCTTTTAATGCGTCCCATCATTTAATCCTACCATTGCAGAAAACAACCAAAATATGACGTACGCTTATGCCATTCGCATTCGCCACGGGGCCCCGTCATCACCCGTTAGGTTACTTAACTAACGACAGAGCGGGGGCTGGGCTAGCGCGGCTGTAAAACATAAGCAACGCCTAAATAGTTATCATATATAAATATATATAGCAATGATAGACATTACAGATCACAGATGAATACATTGGATATATTAGGAATCCGCAATCCGTTCGAGCCTGCAACGAAAAGCGGATTACACGGCCGCGGTGAATAGCCAATACCCCACCCAAGACCCCTACGGGTGCGGCAAACTACCCGCCAAGTACCCGAAGCGAAGCAACCTCCCTCAACACCGTGAGTAGGACACTCGGCACTTCGAGATACCCGGTAGTTTGTGCACCCCCTCCATGGGTCTATCCTAGGAGCAAAAACAGTAAAAAGAATTATACAATGGCGGCTACAACCCCGATCCGGTTGCGCGGCCATACAAATAATATTATTACATCAATTTACATATTACAATGAATGAAAGAAAAAGCAACACTCATCTTACATCTACCCCGGCTATTCATCCGCGACAATCCAACCCATTCATATACACATACCATTATCAATCACGGATCACAGATATGTATAACCCCGACTAATCGACATATAGCGATTAGCCGACGTTCAATACATATAAACATCACAGATATAACCTTTTAGTCAAAGTGTATTGAAGTTCGATAAAAAATTACGGATTTATAGGCCCCCAAAAACAAATTTCTATTCTGGAAAACTTGGGCACATATAAACCATCTTAAAAATCCCAAAACCAAGCCAGAAATACACTGCACCAAACTCGACCCAGTGAAGAGCCAAGAAGGCCGCGGTTGCGCGGCAATAGCTTGCTATTGCCACGGAACCGCGGCTCTTTGGTCGAATCACTGGATCGTTTTTGGTGGCTTTCTTCACAAAACCCTGAGATGATTTTTGGAGTATGGTTTATTTTGTTTTGAACAGAAAAAAATTTAACAGAAACTTAGGGTTTTGAAAACTCGGTTTTTCGATTTTTCCGATTCGAACTTCGATACACTCTATTACCTAGCTAGTTTATGTTTAGTTAGGCTCTGATACCACTGTAAGTCCACGTTGCCCACCCCGGTACTTGCGGGGAGGCAGAAAACGGAATAAAAATCGGATTTTTATCAACTTAGGCAACATGGACTAGACAAAGAAGGATCTTTGCTAAACAAAAACAAGCTAAAGCTAACTAGAAACTAGCTAAGTGCTAGAAAGGTTATACCTTGGGCTTTATGTCCTTCTCTCCTTGCTCCTTGGAGTGGTGGAAGGAGGTCACCTTTGTCGTCTACTCATGTCGAAGAAAAATCCAGCCGAAAGCCTCGACCTTTGGCTTCAACTCCAAGCTAGAAGTAACTAGGGTGCAAGAAGTGCTAGTCCTTGAACCCTAGATGAGAGTAGAGATTATCAAGAAAGGGTTTTGCTCAAGCTCAAGTGTTTCTCAACACATGAGAGGGGAGAGCTTGAGGGAGAGGAAGAACAAGAGAGAGAAAGCAAATGATAGAATGAGAATAAAATGAACCATTCTCACATATATGTGTGAATTATTGTAATTAGATAATTAGCTAGATAATTGTCATGGTTAATCAAGACATGACCATTATCATTTCATTTTCAATGCAAATTGCAAGGATCAAAGAGCATCTTCCAAATGAAATGATGATGGTCAAAGTGTCAACCAAGGTCAACAAGTCAAGAAGGTCAAATGGTCAACAACCATAACCATGCACAATTATTAAACTAATATCAATTAACCATAATACACACATAAGCATTAGGGTTAATAAAATGACAATAGTCATTAACCCTAATCAAGATCCTCTCCCTCTGTCTCAAGCAACTGTGCATACGCACCCGTATTCATAATCCGAGGAATACGAATACAATGAGAAAAACCAATCCCAAATCATATACTAGGATCCGGCCTAAACCAAAGCCCGCTAGTATAAGCTGTCCGGACAGCAAACGTGCACAAGTGTGTGGATGTGAACGAACCCTGTCGCAAAACCATGCGACCTCTACTCATTTTGCCTAAAGGCGAATAGCTCTCTGTGTGGGACTCTAAAGACTCGTCACTACGCTGGCAGTGGGTTTAACCACAGACCGCAAGCGGCACTAGCTCTACGTAACGGTCCCCAGGTAGATGTCGATAAGAAGACTGACGAGGTGAACCCCATCTGAACTCCTACTGAGCCTGTATGTGACAATCTCCTTACAGTCCGGTCTGTTCGTCTGATACATCGCATGGCGGGCCTAGGGGCGGTGAACGTCAGTCCCCTAATAGCGGTACAAGTCATGTCGGAGTGTAGCCCAGAACACCCTGAGATAACACTGGAAACCTACCAGTATATCTCACTTGCCCTGGCCAGGGACTACTCGTGTAATGGCTCTCCTGGACACAGCGCGATGTCAACCCCCAATACCGGGAGAGACGAATCCTGTCTAACCTTCACTGCCTCCAAGTGCTTCGGGACTGCACCCAAAAACTACCTGTTTGCACGACTCCTTTGAGCCGTGGTAGGGTAGTAATCAAAGTGCAGTGGGAACACACTCGAGGCGAAGTGACAGTGTCAAGTCAGCGGACTAAGCTGTACTCATGTCACCTGGGAACTGATAACTGACGATAGGTATAATACCAACCAACAGTTCCCGTCGAGTCCTGTCCAGTGTACTCGTAACCTAACGAGCACCCGCATACTATCTCAAGTACGACGTACTGACGGCTGTGGGACAGACCGTCTCCTACGCTGGGATGAGAAGCGCATACGCTAGTCTACTCCGGAGTATCGATGCCCTGTCTCGATAGTCCAACGACTAGGGACCTGTATAAGGATGTGCTTATAGATCACCCAGCTCCCACGAGTGTGAGCGCCATCACAACGCTGGTAATCAAGCAACGATCCTAAGGGCTCTACTAATATGTATATCAGCGATATGCTAAAAGAAACACATGCGCATATTAAAGCAGAGACAAACCAAGTAGCATACTACCATTTCGAGCAAGATTGTATATACAACTGTGAATATCCCAAGCTTCCATCAAGTAATATACAAGCTAGTATGATACAGTAATGGCCTCTAGGGCATATACACCAACACAATTTACATCATCGGATAATCGCAACCCACCTAAAGCAAAAGGCTTCACAGCCAACCGTAGCGGTATCCGCAAAAGTAGAGATAATACGGCTCCCTGTCGCGACTACTCTGAGGATCAGACCTGCAAAACACTGCGGCACAACGGGGGTCAGTTGCCAACTCATGAATAGTAAATAACATCATACTGTAATCGCAAGTATGTACTAACAACGATAATCTATCATATGAAAACTGATAGCATAAGTATGGCAATATGAATATACAACTATGATGATCAAGGTACTCCACCAGGGTACTATATCAATATGAATCAAATGCATATCAAATAAATCCTGAGTGGGATAAATAATAAATCTCATGCACAAATCATCAGCATGGAAAAAACCTGGTGTCTATCAACAACACCCAAATCCCAAAATCCTCAGACGTCATCACCAGGACTGGCCCTCATATCCTGTAAATCTCATGGAACCTGAGTGTCCAACCTCGACACCTGAAACCTCATGAAAACATATGCCTGTGTGTGTGTGTGTATGTATGTATGTATGTCCCTCAACGACACATCAAAATCATGGAACCTGAGTGTCCATCATCGACACTCGAAAACATTATGAAATACTCGTGTCTAACATCGACACGTAAATCCCCATATCACATATGTACATCTCGTGGAACCTGAGTGTCTAATATCGACGCTCGCGATACTTGGAACCTGAATATCCAACCTCGACACTCGCAATCCCCATATCTATACATCTCGCGGAACATAAGTGCCCACCATCGACACTCGCAATCCCCAAATCCATACATCTCTCGGAACATAAGTACCCAACATCGACACTCGAAAGCCCCAAATCCATATATCTCTCGGAACATAAGTGTCAAACATCGACACTTGAAATCCCCAAATCCATATATCTCTCGGAACATAAGTGCCCAATATCGAAACTCGAAATCCCCAAATCCAGAGAAATCGGGTTTTCAAAACAATACACATTTCTTGAAATATCCTCACGGTTCTCAAATCCGGAAAACCACATGAAATCCATATCTCAATGCGTAAATCCATGTAATATGATGTATGCAACATAGAACAATAATATGAGTATATCAAGGGAAAATCCGCTATTTAATTGCATCAAGTCATTAAATATATCACGCGGTTCCCAATTATCCAAAATCCAACGCAACGTCATGTGAAGTGAACATGTAGCTATAGCAAGTATAAGTGTAAGCGTATGGGTATACATGTATGCAATATTTCTTATGCGCCATCGCACAAGAATCAATGCCTCAATGTCGCTAACCAATAGCAAGGTATATGTGTAAGCATGTAGGTATGCATGTATACTATATTTCTTATGCACCATCGCACAAGAATCAATGCCTCAATGTCGCTAACCAATAGCAAGGTATATGTGTAAGCATGTAGGTATGCATGTATGCTATATTTCTTATGCACCATCGCACAAGAATCAATGCCTCAATGTATATGCACCATCGCACAAGAATCAATGCCTCAATGTCGCTAACCAATAGCAAGGTATATGTGTAAGCATGTAGGTATGCATGTAAACTATATTTCTTATGCACCATCGCACAAGAATCAATGCCTCAATGTCGCTAACCAATAGCAAGGTATATATGTAAGCTTGTAGGTATGCATGTATGCTATATTTCTTATGCACCATCGCACAAGATTCAATGCCTCAATGTTGATAACTAATAGCAAGGTATATCAAATGAATATTTGTGTTGTGCGTATCATGGAAATTACCGACAGTGTGTGTAGCATACAATTGGTGCTCGTGCAACATGAACTGTCAATAATAGTGCAGTGTCCAATGGGTACAGGTTCAGGCACAACAAGTAAGTATATGCAATGAAGTTCATGTACCATATCTATATGTGCATATAAATATGGGGCTAATATCATATCATATATAGCCCTGACGCTTAACGCCATACGGGCGATTTCCCCGTAGATGTTAAATCTACTCACCGACAATCACGGACTAGGTAGATCCAATCACCTGCTTCCCTTTCTTCGCAGCATTCGAAGTCCTCGCCTGCGATCCTATTATCACAAAACATAACAAGTGCAAATCTCAGAAATCGATCAATATCACGTACACACTACGTTTGACCGACGCACCAACTCCAATCCAACTCACAAGTGTTCGTCTAGTGGTTAACGTGTGTGGCGACACCCTAAAACCAACCCAGGTGCAGCAGCTACACAATATCACGAACCGTGTCGGATAACGTAACACGCGTATTCAAAACACTAAATTAAAGGAAAGTGATCCTATATTTTGTATACTGTCAAAACTCAAAGATCAAACAGTACCAAACACCTCTAAACAACTGCAGACAGCTACCCTACAAAAACCAAACCCCAACTCCCTCAAAGGGCCGATGTTGCCGGATTTTCCTTCATTGTCGCCGGCCAAAACCGATGTGATGGGGTTCGTGCTTCAGGTGTAAACTTAGGGTCACTAGCACAACACTACTACACTGCTAGATTTTATAGTAAAATTCCTAGGTCATAGTAGATCACAAAGACTCTAATATGACACTAAAAATACGATATTTTATCAAAACACTACCTTTAGTGTTCTTGTCACGACCCGAAATATTAGCTCGTGACCAGCGCTTAAATCACGCAACGTCTAAAGACGTGACGTAATTCATGTAAGTTGAAACCCAGAAATCTAAAACTTTTTAAGAAAATAAAGGAGGTGTGAAATCAAGATATAATGAAATCAAGTTTTCTTAATGCATAGAAAAGGAACAAGAAAATGCAAGTGAAATTTACTAGTTTGAAAACATATTTCGTCTTTTGAAAATTTTTGGGCAACACCTCCTTTGTATTTTTTGATCCAAAACCACAAACACATAATGATAATAAGGCATCCCCAAGAGGGAGCTAGCTCTTCGCCAAACGGCGGATCACAACCACGCAAGACAGTATATATAAGAATACGACGCCCAACAGTGAAGTTCACCACCAATGATAAATAAATAAGAAAGACATCAACCCAAAATGCGAACATAAAACCCATCGCTCAAGTCTCGCAACTACAAGTCTTGCTAAGTCTCATTACTTATACAATTACTAAATTTGATTGATAGAGTTAACTAGATACAATATGAAATATAGATACAAGAGTGGGTATGATACAAATGTCCCACCTACCAATGCAAAACACCTGAATGCAACTGTGTGCCAGCGAATCCGCTACTGATCCAAGTGGTCAACCTGCAAGAACTGTGGCATAACGGGGGTGAGTTGCCAACTCGTGAGTAGAAAAATATCAACAGATAGAAATCGAATAAACGATGACTCCTAGGTCAACTGTATCATAAAGATAATACTATGATATCTAAGGTGACCGGGTCATCATATGTGCCAACAATGTAACCAAGGTCTATCTATATGTGGATATCGTCCAACGATATAAACAATGTATGTATGCATGTGGATCTCGTCCAACCATAAAATCAATGTCTGTATGCACGTAAATATCATAAAAGAGTGCATGAAAGTATGAGGATATAAATCAACGGTGTCCCTCACGACACATCAAAATCATAGAACCTGGGTGTCCAACATCGAAACCTGAAAACATCATGAACCCCGTGTCCAGTATCGACACGTAAATCCTCATATCTCGGGCTTCGTCAGTCCGGATTGGCCCATAGGATCCGTTAGTCCGAATCGGCCCATATCATCTCTCGACTCCGGTCGGTATCCTCCGTATATCAGCCGAGCCCAAATACTATCACCGGAAGGTAGTAGTCCCTCTGCCAGGATCACCGTCTACCGCACAGCAACCCTTTCTTGCCCCGGGATACCATACCAGGTCCACCATGTACCCGCAATCACCCTCATCCAGCTCCTCGACTGGATATCACTGTCACACGTCTTAGAACTGAGAAAACGCATGGTGGACGCAATGAAATATCATATCAAGAGAAATCGGGTTTTTAAAACAGTACATGCTTTCTTTTGAAATAGCCACGGTTCTCAAATCCAGAAATCTCATGAAAACTACATATCTCAATGCGTGTAATCATAAAGCGTGATGTACGCGATATATAATAGAAATGTAAGCATATCCGTATATCATGCAACATGTAACAGTAATATGCACATATCGAGAGAAAACCGCTCTTTTAAATGAATCCAGCATTTTTTTTAAATATATCATGCTGTTCCCAAATCTCCAAAATCGAATGCAATATCGTATAAAGGTGCATATGTGTATATACGCAAGTATGGACGTACAAATGTGTATGTCCGCAAGTATGTTGTACAATATGTATGTACGCAAGTATGGTGTACAATATGTATATCATGATGCAGCAACCCTACTGTGTAGTGACATGGAAATTATCGATGATGAAGTGCGTGAGCCGGTATATCTATGTACGTGTAACATACGCATCATCGATAATGGTGCAGGTGTACTGGCACAGGTATAAGCAATGCAATGAGAATAATATGAATGCAACATAAGGTAAATTACATTCAAATGCTGACGGGTATACGTATCTAACATGATCAAGTCGGTGAATCAATCAATCGGCATCTAGCAAGACAACATCCTATACGGTATACCCCATCGTACGGCATCCTCTAGTCAAGGGTATGGATCAAACCTCAAGCCAACTCATCACATACGGAAAATCAACGTACGGCGGCATTAAGCTATCAGGGATCCTATCATCCTATAAGACAAGGAGGGTACGGACCTAACGTCTCGTACGGCTATCACTAATGATTCACAACATATATAAATATATCTATATACCTATATCCCAGGTCACATCCGCAATTATCTCATATCAGGAGACCGGCAGGGTATAAATTATCTCAATCGACTCGCATCCGTATACCAACATATCACTAAATCATCATATTGCCTCATATATCCTTTTCATCGCATTTATCCTTCATCAGGTCAATTTTACAAATACATGCTACCTTTACTATAAGCATAAGCATCTAATCTAACATACACACCCGAAACATACAAACATTTTTTTGAAAGATGCTAATAGTAGTTTTGAAAGTAGGGCTACGGTGTTTTTAAAGAAAGATATCATTTGAAAATCCGTAACGTCCCTCAAGGTATTTGTTTAAAATATACATATGATTCTTCAGTTTAGAAATAAGTATGGTTCGGATGGTGTATCTACGTCAGCTATCTAGTCCTATAGTACCCTAAACGGTACTATCATCAAACGTCATCCTCAAATTCAGTCATCACATATTAGTCCTATCAAAACACTTCTAACTATCCTTAGTTTCTAATATGGTTTCCATAGCTATCTTATAATTCTAACCCTAGTTTGCTACTCTAGGTTTTCTTAACCATATGCTACAAATCAGTTTCCACAAAAACTTTGCGGGGGTGCTATACGCCATCCATCCGACTTCCCCCGTAAATATAGATCTACTCACCTCGCTTTTCGCTTGCCGAAGTCGATGACGCCACGCCCCGTCACCTCAGAATCCACACAAAGGTACCTACAATAATACACATATCGCAACGCTATTAAAATCAAGTTCTGAAAACCGAAACGGCACACGGATCGCCTATAGGTTAGAACCTATAGCCCACGCCTGCAAAACCAACCAATTATCCCTAGTTGTTGATGTACAAACATCCAACAACCCAATACGATCCAAATATAAAAAATGAGCATCTCAAAATACGAAAAACATATCCAAAATCACACTAATGTGCCCCCTGATTTTGACTCAGGTCAAACTAGCCAAAGTTGCATATATACAGGGTCTAGTTTAGGGGAGAACAAGATATGGACCAAACACGAACGGGTTCCACCCCACCCTGGCTGCAATTTGCGGCCAGGAAGAATAAATCTGCGGCATGGGTTTGGGGGTTGGGGCTAGGGTTTCATTAGCACACTCATAATCACCTGCTTACCTCCCTGTCTTTGCTAAATTATTTTTAGTGCCCCCGGGTTACTCCACATTCCATAATACTACCTCAAACTGTCAATTTAACCGATGTCGGAAAGGTTCTAAGTTCGTGTTCCCTGTCATAGGCCATACAAATCCACAATAAGGTCTGTAGGCAGCCACTACACATCACCAATCCCAAACAAACACTCAAACCCTTCTCTTGGGATTTCTAAGATCACAATTCCACACACAATCAACCTCTAAACTACACAAGAATGCAAGGAAACCAAAACTAAACTAAAGGCAAGAATTTATACCTCCTTTAGGAAACTCAAGAAAACCCTAGCTCGACCAAAGTCATCAAAATCCTACTTTACTTGGTCCATTGTGTAGAGGATGTAGAGGGGATCAACTTTTGTGAAAAGGGTGTGGGGTTTTGACATGGTTTTTGCGATAGATCTTAGGGTTGAAGGTGGAGGGAAGTGAGGAGGAAGAAGATGAGGGAAAAATATGAGAAGGGAAATAATGGGCAGTCGGCTCTCTCTCTTTCTTATTCTCACCCTCTCACTCTCATGTCTCTCTCTCTCTCTCTCTCTCTCTCTCCCCCCCCCAATCATTCTCTTTTAACGCCTTTTTCTCTTTTTCTTTTCTTTTCTTTTCTCACCCAAAAATCTAACTATAACATAAAACAACACAAATGAACATGTCATGGTGCACTAACCATGAAAAACTGTAAAAACACGAATTTGGCCTAATCGCGATTAGCAGTGCACTAATCGGGTTTTTATCCAAACTGCATATAATAAATTTTAAAAATGCGAAATCCTTTAAATGTATTTTTAAATGAATAAATCATTTTAATCTCCATTTACTTCTCAATTATCGGTATATATTTATACCCTTTTTCGAAAACCCCAATTTCGCAAATCGGGCAGTTTTCGGGAAATATATTATTTTAAAATTAAATTCCAAAAATAATATTTTATATTTTCTGAAATGTTACAATCTTCCCCCCTTAAATAAATTCGGTCCCTGAATTTAAATTTAAACCCCTAAAATCTAAAACATTTCAATAATTAGCTCAAATCAACGGGGCTTCGAAATCGCGGAAAATACAAAAATAACACAGCACATCGCGCCAAGTGCGCATGAAAACGAGTACAAAACTCAAAATCGTACTCCGTCAAGCGTCACGCAAATCATCTGATTAGCACGCATATTCTCGGAGTTAGAATAGAGATACAGATCTTGAAATCTACTACTGAAATCCAGTATACACTAGTCAAATACTATAACATGTATATAGTACGCATCCTTGAAAACCTCCAAAATTTGAATAAAATACATGCAAAATCCTTTCTAAATCGCCGTGTGATGCGTATCTCACGGAATAAGTGACGGACGCTCATTTGTAAAATAGTAAATATAGTTTCATATATGTTTTGCTCAAATATACGTTCCGTCTTTTTGAAATATTCCAAAAAGATTTTCCTTTATAAATGTTCGTGTCGCTCACGGACACGTAGGAAATAGTGAGACTATAGCTCCTTTTGAAAACCCTCTTGGTAATTTTTTAATGCATGCAAAGTACTCAAGTACTGTCTTCAGATCAGTCCTGTTTGGCCATATATAATATGGTGCCCAAAACGAAAACAAAGTGCTCAAAAGCAAAATCAGCCTTAAAAGGCGTATCCAACAATCACATGCGTCTGATGCGCACAGAAATAAAATCCAAACACAGGTGCCACTATACGCACCAAGCAAAACTAAGTGCAACGGGTGTGCACAAAAGCATCTGCCCACTGCAACGGATGTGCACGACAACAATATCTGGTGTATCTATTGTGCACGAAAACATCTAGTGCATCAAATGCACAAAATACTATCAATAACTCAATCGCATAAAAGCAACACCGAGTGCACCAAGGTGTATAAAATCATAAACGTGTGCAACTGCGTGCACAAAACGCATATCAATGCACTGCAAGAACATATAAGCTATACTGAGTGCAAAAATCATATCGTCCGTATGAAATCCACGAAATCATAAACACATGTTACGAAGGTACAAAATCGACATCAATTGCAATAGATATGCACAAATCGTAAATCAACACAAGGGTGTATAAAATATATATCAGGTACGATAACTATGCGCAAAAATGTAAATACCCAGTAGGTGCAGCCATGGTGCACGAAAATGATGTCATGAAACTCAATTCTCAAAACTCAAATCCAAGCGATATAAGCGTGATACGCGGATCACAAGCGCAAATCGCAAAAAATGACATTGAGGTACACCTCCTACAATGTCGAAAAATAAATCGGTGCGCCTAAAACCGGCAGAACAAGAATATCCGCTTGCCTTCTGTTCACGGTCTGGCGTCCTCAGTCTTTGTGTCCTCAATTTTCTCTGTGGATTACCAATCTCGCAATCCATCTGCTCATCGGCCCGGTCAGGTGTGCTAACGGGAATGATTCCACTTTGGCACTTCTCTGGTCATCTCTCGGCCAATTATCACGACCACTCGTAAAGCAGCATGTCATTGGCGTCGGCCTCCGGCCCTCTGAAGACTCGTGACACAACTGATCCTCGGTGCAAATCTCATCGCGACAGTGTACTGCAGGGAATCTGCTCAGGGCCTTCTTCCGATCTCACCTATGTCGAACTGTACGGAGGCTGGTACTCATACATAATCTGTTCTTGTTTTGCTGGACATCTGCGTTCTCAGCACAGCATTCCCTTGGAAACTGGCCGTATCCCAATGCCTCTGTAGACACATCAGATCTCTAATCTCGACGGGGAGTAAAAACAGCTTGTTAACATCTCACACGAACCTCTGGTCCCACTTGTCTATATCATCATCCACTTCGATGTCATGTCACGTTATCTGCGTACCGCAAATATTCTCGGCTACAGCCAATCCGAAGTCTCTCACACGGACTCGAAATCACAACTCGGTATCATCATCACTCTGTGGAAGATATCTGGCCGAACATGTCCTCGGGAACTCATCCCAACCCTCGGAGGAATACTCAATACTCGTCCATTCTCTGTCAACTCACAACGCATCTGGGTTAGGTCCCCTATCTGAAGCTGGTCAGCTTGCTGATCTCTCATCACATAATATCTGGACGAAGTTAAATGTTTCGATCGATTTATCAAACTCCCATAATTCCCCGAAAGCTCAACACCTGAGCACCGTCTAATAATATCTGGTACATGCCACAGTACCTATAGACCAACCGTAGAAGGGCAAACCCAAGCCTCACTGATGGCACCGCTAAACTGCCGCAAATCCTAAGGTTCAAAAGCGGTTCCATGGTCATCATGTCGAGTTAGGGTTTCATTCTTCTACAGGGTCCACCGAATTACTTGCGTGTTCCTTCGATTACTTAAACTTGGAAAAAATGGGTTTCTGACATTCGTTCGACTTTTTAACTTCTCGTAGACGGCAATGTGAATCCCCTTCGTCCGCATGCTAAACAATGCCTCAATCCTCCAAGAAAGGCAATACATCAACGAACATCTCGGGATCGGTCGACTCTAGATTTGAGTAAGACTCTCCACAATGGAAATTTTCAACTCAACTGGGCCTGCGTCGGCGCATCAACCTGACGAATCATCTTCGTCTCTCAACTTGGGATAGACTAGCTATCATCTGTCGCATCTCTGCCTGGAAGCTCCAACGATCTCAGCGCATAAGCTCTAGAAGCGATATCCCATCCATCTCAGCAACAACTGGGTCATCTGTCTGCACGATAGACGACATCACAATCTTTGAGGTAGGCTATACATCAACAGTCCTCTCGTAACTGGTAGCTCTAACAATGGCCCGATCATCCGGTGTAAAACCGAACACTCACCCCAACAAGAGGTCACAACACAAAGACTACATCAAGACGTTCCCATGTCACCAGAAAACACGATAGTTGGTCCTCATCCATGACGAGCTCGCCCTGACCGCATCACTAGCAGCAGCTCAACCTGCGCTCAGACCATGGTGACAGGAACCTCAATCAAGTATCGATGAGAGCAGATCAATGGCATGAAAGGAAACAACAAATCCAGAATGGATACATGATCATAAGAAGGAACATCATCAATAAGAGTATGATCATGGACACAAATAGAATCGAGGATCTCAAAATATGTACATCCTAAGGTTTCTTAAGTGGAGTATCGTATCGTAAATATGCCGCGGAACATACGTACGGTACGTCACTCTACTCAAGCTACCTACTCCATCAATCAGGGTCAGCCTATGAAACGAAAGTTCTGGTCTAATACCCTCCCGTTCAAGTCTAAGTTCCGTAAGGTCAAGCCTGTGTTCTGAAATACATACACGCCCTAAACTCTGCATAGTTAAACATAGACTCAAACCAAGGTTAAACCTAGCTCTTTGATACCAACTTTGTCACGACCCGAAATATTAGCTCGTGACCAGCACTTAAATCACGCAACGTCTAAAGGCGTGACGTAATTCAAGTAAGCTGAAACCCAGAAAACTAAACCTTTTTAAGAAAATGAAGGAGGTGTGAAATCAAGGTATAATGAAATCAAGTTTTCTTAATGCATAGAAAAGGAACATAAAAATGCAAGTGAAATTTACTAGTTTGAAAACGTGTTTCGTCTTTTGAAAATTTTAGGCAGCACCTCCTTTGTATTTTCTGATCCAAAACCATAAATACATAATGATAATAAAGGCATCCCTAAGCGGGAGCTAGCTCTTCGCCAAATGGAGGATCACAACCACACATGACAGTATATATAAGTATACGATACCCAATGGCCAAGTTCACTACCAAAGATAAATAAATAAGCAAGACATCAACCCAAAATGCGAACATAAAACCCATCGCTCAAGTCTTGCAACTACAAGTCTTGCTAAGTCTCGCAACTACAAGTCTTGCTAAGTCTCATTACTTATACAATTACTAAATTTGATTGATAGAGTTAACTAGATACAATATGAAATATAGATACAATAGTGGGTACGATACAAATGTCCCACCTACCAATGCAAAACATCTGAATGCAACTGTGTGCCAGCGAAGCCGCTACTGATCCAAGCGGTCAACCTACAAGAACTGTAGCACAACGGGGGTGAATTGCCAACTCATGAGTAGAAAATTATCAACAGATAGAAATTGAATAAACGATGACTCCTAGGTCAACTGAATCATAAAGGTAATACTATGATATCTAGGGTGACCGGGTCATCATATGTGCCAACAATGTAACCAAGGTCTATCTGTATGTAGATATTGTCCAACGATATAAACAATATATGTATGCATGTGGATCTCGTCCAACCATAAAATCAATGTCTGTATGCACGTAAATATCATAAAAGAGTGTGCATGAAAGTATGAGAATATAAATCAACGGTGTCCCCCGCGACACATCAAAATCATGAAACCTGGGTGTCCAACATCGACACCCGAAAACATCATGAACCCCGTGTCCAGCATCGACACGTAAATCTCATAACACGGGCTCCGTCAGTCCGGATTGGCCCACGGGCTCCGTTAGTCCGGATCGGCCCATATCATCTCTCGACTCCAGTCGGTATCCTCCGTATATCCACCGAGCCTAAATACTATCACCGGCAGGTAGTAGTCCCTCTGCCAGGCTCACCGTCTTCTGCACAGCATCCCTTTCTTGCCCCGGGGTACTATACCGGGTCTACCATGTACCCGCAATCGGCCGCATCCAGCTCATCGACCGGGTATCACTGTCACACGTCTCAGAATCAAGAAAATGCATGGTGCACGCACTGAAATATCATATCAAGAGAAACTGGGTTTTTAAAACAGTACATGATTTCTTTTGAAATAGCCACGGTTCTCAAATCCAGAAATCTCATGAAAACAACATATCTTAATGCGTGTAATCATAAAACGTGATGTATGCGATATATAACAGAAATGTAATCATATCCGTATATCATGCAACATGGAATAGTAATATGCATATATCGAGGGAAAACCGCTCTTTTAAATGAATCCATTTCTTTTAAATATATCATGCGGTTCCCAAATCTCCAAAATCGAATGCAATATCGTATAAAGGTGCATATGTGTATATACGCAAGTATGGACGTACAAATGTGTATGTCCGCAAGTATGGTGTACAATATGTATGTACGCAAGTATGGTGTACAATATGTATATCATGATGCAACAACCCTACTGTGTTGTAACATGGAAATTATCGATGATGAAGTGTGTGAGCCGGCAAATCTGTGTACGTATAACATACGCATCATCGATAATGGTGCAGGTGTACTAGCACAGGTATAAGCAATGCAATGAGAATAATATGAATGCAGCATAAGGCAAATCATATGCAAATACTGACGGGTATATGTATCTAACATGATCAAGTCGGTGAATCAATCAATCGGCATCTAGCCAGAGAACATCCCGTACGGTATACCCCATCATACGACATCCTCTAGTCAAAGGTATGGATCAAACCTCAAGTCAACTCGTCACGTATGGAAAATCATCGTACGGCGACATAAAGCTATCAGGGATCCTATCATCCTATAAAACGAGGAGGGTACGGACCTAACGTCTCGTACGGCTATCACTCACGATTCACAACATATATAAATATCTCTATATACCTATGTCTCAGGTCACATCCGCAATAATCTCATATCAGGGGACCGGCAGGGTATAAATTATCTCAATCGACTCGCATCCGTATACTAACATATCACCAAATCATCATATCGCGTCATATATCCTTTTCATCGCATTTATTTCCTTCATCAGGTCAATTTTACAAATACATGCTACCTTTACTATAAGCATAAGTATCTAATCTAACATACACACCCGAACCATACAAACAGTTTTTTGAAAGATGCGAATCGTAGTTTTGAAAGTAAGGGCTACGGTGTTTTTAAAGAAAGATATCATTTGAAAATCCATAACGTCCCTTAAGGTATCTATTTAAAAGATACATACGATTCTTCAGTTTACAAATAAGTACGGTTCGGATGGTGTATCTACGTCGGCTATCTAGTCCTATAGTACCCTAAACGGTACTATCGTCAAACCTCATCCTCAAATTCAGTCATCACATGTTAGTCGTATCAAAACACTTCTAACTATCCTTAGCTTCTAATATGGTTTCCATAACTATCTTATAATTCTAACCCTAGTTTGCTACTCTAGGATTTCTTAACCTTATGCGACAAATCGGTTTCCACCAAAACTTTGCGGGGGTGCTAT
The DNA here is from genome assembly GCA_030015575.1 of Agapanthus africanus. Lineage (NCBI taxonomy): Eukaryota > Viridiplantae > Streptophyta > Magnoliopsida > Asparagales > Amaryllidaceae > Agapanthus > Agapanthus africanus. The sequence goes on from JASDDO010000001.1 coordinate 191,514,238, forward strand.
ACGCCATCCACCCGACTTCCCCCGTTGATATAGATCTACTCACCTTGCTTTTCGCTTGCCGAAGTTTATGACGCCACGCCCCGTCGCCTTGGAATCCACGCGAAGGTACCTACAATAATAACATATACCGCAACGCTATTAATATCAAGTTCAGAAAACCGAAACGGCACACGGATCGCCTATAGGTTAGAACCGATAGCCCACACATGCAAAACCAACCAATTATCCCTAGTTGTTGATGTAAAAACATCCAACAACCCAATACGAATCCAAATATCAAAAATGAGCATCTCAAAATACGGAAATCATATCCAAAATCACACTAATGTGCCCCCAGATTTTGACTCAGGTCAAACTAGCCAATGTTGCATATATACAGGGTCTAGTTTAGGGGAGAACAAGATATGGACCAAACACGAAGGGGTTCCACCCCACCCTGGCTGCAATTTGCGGCTAGGAAGAATAAATCTGCGGCCTGGGTTTGGGGGTTAGGGATAGGGTTTCATTGGTACACTCACAATCACCTGCTTATCTCCTTGTCTTTGCTAAATTATTTTTAGTGCCCCCGGGTTACTCCACATTCCATAATACTACCTCAAACTGTCAATTTAACCGATGTTGGAAAGGTTCTAAGTTCGTATTCCCTATCCTAGGCCATACAAATCCATACTAAGGTCTGTAGGCAGCCACTACACATCACCAATCCCAAACAATCACTCAAACCCTTCTCTTGGGATTTGTAAGATCACAATTCCACACACAATCAACCTCTAAACTACACAAGAATGCAAGGAAACTAAAACTAAACTAAAGAAAAGAATTTATACCTCCTTTAGGCAACTCAAGAAAACCCTAGCTCGACCAAAGTCATCAAAATCCTACTTTGCTTGGTCCATTGTGTAGAGCATGTAGACGGGATCAACTTTTGTGAAGAGGGTGTGGGGTTTTGACATGGTTTTTGTGATGGATATTGGGGTTGAAGGTGGAGGAAAGTGAGGAGGAAGAAGATGAGGGAAAAATATGAGAAGGGAAATAATGGGCAGCCCCCTCTCTCTCTCTTTCTTATTCTCACCCTCCCACTTTCATGTCTCACTCTCTCTTTTTCTCCAATCATTCTCTTTTAACTCCTTTTTCTCTTTTTCTTTTCTTTTCTTTTCTCACCCAAAAACCAAACCATAACATAAATCAACACAAATGAACATGTCATGGTCCACTAACCATTAAAAACTGTAAAAACACGGATTTGGCCAAATCGCGATTAGCACTAATCGGGTTTTTATTCAAACTGCTATATAATAAATTTTTAAAATGCCAAATCCTTTAAATATATTTTTAAATGAATAAATCATTTTAATTTCCATTTATTTCAGAATTATCGGTATATATTTATACCCTTTTTCGAAAACCCTAATTTCGGAAATCAGGCAGTTTTCGGGAAAAATATTATTTTAATATTAAATTCCAAAAATAATATTTTTTATTTTCTGAAATGTTATAGTTCTAGACTATAACTACAGTGCAACACAACATATAAACACCTAATTATCAGTTAGAGGTCGTTACCTAGCCACTCTTGCTCAAAAATCCTAGCTTTCCAAGCTCCAAGGTATCAAAGTGGCTAAATCAAGACTTTTGAAGTGTTTCAATGGGATTTTTGTGAAGTTTAGCAAGTTTCTGGTGATGGGGTAGTGAGGGTTCAGTTTGGGGTTGAGAGGTTGAAGAATAATTGAGAGTGAGAGAGAATGAGAGAGTGAGGAAAGGATAATGATGAGAGGTGAGTGTAGGATGAACCAAAGCTTTACACTCACTCTCTCCCTCACCTCATTAATGCTCTCATGACTCACCTAGCCACCTCTCTCTCTCTCAATCCAAACAAAGATATTTCTCGCATAAATATCCTAGGCAAGGTTAGATTATGGCATGGATTAAATAAGGTGTCTTGGTCACTTAACAAAATTAACACTAACTAACCTTCACATTAACATGCACACGTGTGTGCATGCCATAACAAATAATAATAAAATATTAATTAATTGTTATGAAATGTGAGGAAACCGATTAGGTAAACTTTTTCCAAAAACCCACATTAACGCTCAATTAACACCAATCGTATTCTATGGTGTTATACAAACTACAACTGATGATTTAATGGAACCAGAGGATCCAATAGTACCCAACGAACCCCAGCCTCTCCGCCGATCTAGTAGGGTTCCTCATCCACCTAAAAGATACTACGGTTTTCTCATTGATGGTGGGAGCGAGGATTGCATCATGGAAGATGATGACCCAACTAGCTTCACGCAGGCCACCACGAGTGGGGACTCTATGAAATGGTGGGATGCAATGCGATCTGAGATGGAATCCATGAACACCAACAAAGTATGGACTTTGGAAAATGCTCCTGAAGGGGTAAAACCTATTGGGAGCAAGTGGATCTTCAAGAAAAACTTGGTGTAGATGGAAAAGTTGAGACTTTCAAAGCTATACTTGTAGCAAAAAGTTTTCGTCAACGACCAGGTGTGGATTATTATGAAACCTTTTCTCCAGTGGCTATGATTAAGTCCATCCGGATCGTACTTGCCATCGCTGCATACCATGACTATAATCTGGCAGATGGATGTCAAGACCGCTTTTCTAAATGGTGATTTAGAAGAGAGCGTGAACATGACTCAGCCAGAGGGCTTCGTAGATAGTCGGAGCAGCGGAAAGGTGTGCAAGCTACTTAAATCAATCTACGGGTTAAAGCAGGCATCGCAGAGTTGGAACATCTGCTTTGATGTGGCAGTCAAAGAGTTTGACTTCATCAAAAACATAGATGAGCCGTATATATACAAAAAGGTTGCAGAGAGTAAGGTTGTCTTCCTCGTATTGTACGTGGATGACATAATCTTGATAGGAAATGATATTCCTATGCTGCACTCGGTCAAGCTCTTCTTATCACAAAGATTCTCCATGAAAGATCTGGGTGATGCCTCTTATATCCTGGGGATTAAGATCTATAGATATAGATCTAAACAGATGTTGGGATTGTCCTAATCCAGGTACATTGATTGTAGGGTTCCGTAGCACCGCCACTGGGTTTCGGGAGGCATCGACCATGCCATTTTTAAAAATTTGGCGTGCTAAAGAACCCAAACCTAGAATCTTAACTAGAGAATTAGACGAAACTAGTATGTAAACATCTTTACCACTAAGTGAACAAGAAATACAACCTTTGTAGACCGGTCCTTCACTTCAATAGCTCCATGTAGTAGTCCCTTCGCTCCAAGTAGTGAACTCCCGGACTCTATAAATGCTCCACAAGATGAAAGGAACAAGCTTGCTTGAAGTCTTCGAGGCCGAAGATGATCTACGTCGAGGAGACACTAAATCAAGCTATCTCTTCACTAATTTTGAAGCAAACAAGCTAAACTAAATGGCTAATCTAGTGTAGGTTGATGAAGTAGGAATTTTGCTCACTTTAGAAATAATTTTCTCACTCATTTTCTTCACCTCCCAAAATGCTAGAGAGCTTGAGGAAGGAGATGAAGAAAAGCAACCATGGAAAAAGTCAAGTGTAGAATGGGAACCATGGGTGAGTTAATATTATATACTAACTCATGTAGAGACTAAAACATAGCTAATCATAATGGTTGGGTTAATAAATATTTTAAGTAAAACAAAATTGGTGGACTTAGTCAATGATTCTACAAGCTTCCACTAAGCATCAACCATGACTAATTTCCACCCAATTTTGAATTAATTTAAATAAATAAAATCCTTGATTATTTTAAGCATGGTGTGAGTCACATACACCCATGTCATATGTATCATCTAGCATAACACACAAAAATGTACATTAATATATATATATATATATATATATATATATATATATATATACTAAATGCACAAGTGAGAAAAAGAATTCTTAAGTGAGCTAATATTAGTTAATGTAAATTAGTATATCAAATATATAATTATACATTAAACTATTAAATCAACACTTGATTTAATAATCCGGCTATATCATATCTATCAGCTTATCGAATCAACACTTGATTCGATAACCCAGCTATATCACATATAACCGACCGATATCACATATCGTGAGAATAGAATATGGTATCACATACGCGTATTAATCTTAGTCCCGCACATATCACATATGTTCTCCTACTTCATTTCGCCTGAGCCAGGAAATCTCTGTGTAAGACTCTAAAGACTCATCAATACATCGGCAGTAGGTGATGATCATATCAGTCACCCACAAGCAGTCAGCGGTACTAGCCGGACGTAATGGCTACCCGGGTATTGAGCGATTAGAAGATCAACAAGGAAGCCTGCTGATACTCCTGCGAATCCAATAAGTAACACTACCGTACAGTATGGTCTCTTCCTCTGATATATCGCATATCTCAGCCTGGGGGTAGTAAACGTCAGACCCCAATAGCCTGATAAGTCATGCCGTTGTGAGACTCATAACGGTTCGAGAAACTACTGATAACACTTACCAGTAAATCTCAGCAACTCTGGCCAGGGATTTCCTGTTATTGCCAATCGAGCATAGCCGCAACATCAATCCCTAATATCGGGAGAGACGAAATCTCCTCCTATCGCTCATTGCCTCCATGTGACTCGGGATTGTACCCAAAACCACCGTTTTGCACGATCTCTTGAACGTGGTAAGGTGGAAATCAAAGCACAGTGGAAATCACACAAGACTCTATGACGATCTCGGATCGGCAGACTAACCTGTACCAGTGTCACCAAAGAATTGCTATCTGACAATAGGTATAATACCATCTAGGAGTTCTCGGCGAGTCCGTTCAGTGTACACAGTCTCCACTGAGCATCCGTATACCATCTCTGATGTCAAACACCAATGAATATGGGATCATCCATCGCTTATCAGATGGGTTGAGAAGCATATACGCTAGTCTACTCTGGAATATCGATGCCCCGTCTCGATACTCCCATGACTAGGAACAATTGAAGGATATACTTACCGACTACCTCTGCCCTACTAGTATGATCTGCATCATAATCCTGGTAGTCAAGTACTCATCTTAAGGGTTTTATCAACATGTAATAGAGAGACAATAAGTGTACATGTTAAGATAAAGAGCAACCAGATAGCATACTATCATGTCGAGCAAGAAAGTCCTCCCTATATATGTCCAAGCATCCACTATAATATACATAATAATGGCCTCTAAGGCATACATATAACTAACAATCTTCCACTTGCACTGAAGCCATTTTTTGTAGTTTCTCATACTCAACGTCCCTTAAAAATCTCTCTAAGGAAAGGCCTCTGTGAGTGGATCTGTCGTGTTATCCTTCACGTCAACTCTCTTTACCTCGATCCCCTGGAGATTAAGCATCTCCCTGATCAGGTGATACCGTCCTCGGAATATGTCTGGATGGCTGATGGGACCGGCATTCCTAGGCCAAAGCCACAACTCCATTGTTGTCACAATAACAGTTATTGGACTCTCAATGGTAGGAACCATGTTCTTCTCATGAACAAGAATTATCCAGACATTCACTTTGCTAGCACGTTGGTAGCGATGTATTCAGCCTTTATCATCTAGTTTGCCACGATATATTGCTTGAAACTCTTCCAACATACCGTCCCTTTACTGAGGGTAAAGACAAAGCCCGAGAATGACTCTCAGTCGACCTTATCACTCTGGAAGCTCAAATTAGTAAAGGACACCCACTGGAGTTTACCGTTATCAAACACCAAGAACATTTCTTCAGTGCTTCTCAAGTACTTAAGAATGTCCTTCGCAGCTGTCCAGTGATTCTCCCAAGATCCGATTGATTCCTTATCACTACACCTAGTGAGTTAGTTACATCTATTATGGTACATAACATCGCATACATGATAGAGCCGCCGAAGCATAGGGTATCCCTTGTACGCGAGCTTTCTCCAAATTAGTCTTAGAAAACATATTTTTGGAGAGAGTGATTCATGAGTGAGTGGGCAAACCACCAGGCTTAGAATCCTCCATACTAAACCCCTTTAGTATGGTATTAATGTACCTGGATCTAGGACACTCCCAATATCCACTTAGATCTATCACCATAGATTATAATCCAGAAGATGTAGTAGGTATCATCTAGATCTTCCATAGAGAATCCTCGTGATAATAGGAGCTTAACCGAGTGTAGCATAGGAAACCATTTCCTATCAAGAGTATGTCATCTACGTACAATACGTGGAGGACAACCTGTTAGTGATATATGCCCTAGAGGCCATTATTGTATCATATTAGATTGTATATTACTTAATGGGAGCTTGGGATATACACGGATATAGTAATTGGCTTGCTCGAAATGGTAGTACGCTACCTGGTTTGTTTCTACCTCAATATGTGCATGTGTTTTCTTAGCATATTGCTTATACGTATTGGTAAAGCCATTAGGATCTTAACTTGATTACCAGCGTTGTGATGGCAGTCACACTAGTGGGGGCTGGGTAGTCTATAAGCACATCCTTTACAGGTCCCTAGTCATAGGATTATCGAGACCGGGCATCGATACTCCACAATAGACTAATGTATACGCTTCTCATCCAAGAAGGGGAGATGGTCTTGTTGTATATATGTATGCCCAAGAGGCAATTATATGTATAGTGGATGCTTGGACATGTATATATATGTATAGATGACTTTCTTTCTCGACATGATAGTATGCTATCTAGTTTTACTTTATGTTGACATGTTTACTTGATACTGTTCATTGCATACATGTTGATAAAGCCCTCAGGATATTTTCTTGACTTCCATTTCTATGATGGAGATCATACTAGTGGGGCATGTGTGGTCTATAAGCATATCCTTAAATGTTCATAGTCGAGAGTATATCGAGACAGGGCATCGATATTCCAGAGTAGACTAGCGTATACGTTTCTTGACCCATATGATGGGCAATGGATGATCCTATATCCATTGGTGTTGTGACATCAAAGATTGTATACGGGTTCTCAGTGGAGACTGGGTACACTGAACGGACTCATCGAGAACTCCTATATGGTATTATATCTATCGTCAGATAGCAGTTCTCAGGTGACACAGGTACATGTTAGTCTGTAAACCCGAGATCGTTATAGAGTCTTGTGTGTTCTCTCACTATACTTTGATTTCCACCCTACCATGGCTCTACCGAGTCATGCAAACAGGTGGCTTTTGGGTACAGTCCCGAGACACATGGGGACAATGAGTGATTGGAAGGGTTTCATCTCTCCCGATATTGGGAGTTGATGTTGTGCTCTGCGCGATTGGCTTTGACTCGAAATCCCTTGCCAGGGCTGATGAGATTTACTGATAAGTGTTATCAGTAATTTCTTGACCAGTCATAGTCCATATCGGCATAACTTATTAAGTTATTAGGGCTTGACATTCCATCCCTAGACCTGATATGCAACATATTAGACGAAGAGACCGGACTGTACGGTAAGTGTTACCAATGGCTCGACGGGAGTTTTGACGGGTTCGCTTGTTTTTCTTCTGATCGCTCAATACCCGGGTGGCCGTTACGTTTAGCTGACTTCTTGCAGCTTGTGGGTGTTTTGATGTGATCATCACCTACTGCCGGCATATTGACGAGTCTTAGAGTCCCACACAGGAGTTTCCTGGATCAGGCAAAACGATGTGGTGTGCATATGAGATATGCGCGGAAACCCGATTAAATGCGAGTATGTGATACCGTATTTTAATCGGGCGTTTACTATTGGTCGAGTCGTATATGATATGACCGGTTTATTAAATCAAGTGTTGATTTAATATTGACTTTTAGCTCACTTTTATTAAACCTTTTCTTTTTGGATATATGCATATATGTATATACATACACATGAAGATGTGTATGCACACATATATGCATGCAAGTGTATCATGGTTGATGATACACAGAAGATGGCAATGCAAGGCTCACATGGTAAGATTACATATATGGATTTTTGTTTTGAGATAAATGAATAAAGGAAATTATGCATGACTCACTGTTTCTACACAATTCTTTTATTGACCATTGACTTTAACCCTAGTTTGTTTTCCTTTTTTCTTTTAACTCACTACAAAATATCTAGATATTTATTTAACCATGGTTTGTTGTGAGAGTGTCTCACATAAATTATTGGATATAAGGCCCTCAAAGTCAATTATTGGATCGCAGGTACGTGATTGCAATGATTGAGGAGGAACTATACAGGTAGCACAGTCTTACTCGAGATGATAGTATACTATCTGGTTTGCCTTTATCAGTCGTGTACAGGTTCAGGTGACTGATCACTGTTACACGTTGATAGAGCCCTTAGGATCTTACTTGACTACCAGCAGTATGATGGCGATCATTTACGGGAGAGTTGGGTAGTCTATAAGAACATCCTTAAAAGTGGTCCCTAGTCGTGGGAGTTTCGAGACAGTGTATCGATACTCCGGAGTAGACTAGTGTATACAGTCGAGACCCTGAAGAGGGGCGGTGGCCGGTCTCACAACCCACTGGTGTCAGTTGGATCACCTAAGATGTATACAGGTGCTCATTGGGTTATGAGTACACTGGACATGACTCGCCGGGAACCTGCTAGTTGGTATTATACCTAGCATCAGATAGCAGTTCCCTGGTGACATGTGTACAGGTTAGTTCATCGACCTGAGGTCGTCATTTGTCTCGTGTGAGTTCCCACTGTGCTTTGATTTCTACCCTACCACGGCTCAAAGGAATCATGCAAACATGTATTTTTTGGGTACAGTCCCGAGCCACATGGAGGCAAGTGAGCGGATCGGCAGGGGATTCGTCTCTCCCGATATTGGGGGTTGAGATCGCGCTGTGTCTAGAAAAGCCATTACACCATGTCCTTGGCCAAGGTAGGTGAGAATTACTGGTAGGTACTCCAGTAGTTTCTTAGGGTGTTTAGGGCTTGTCTCCGACACGACTTATACCGCTATTGGGGGTCTGATGTTACCAGCCCCCTAGGCCCGATATACGATACTCATAGACGAATGGACCGGACTGTATGTATATTTTCACTGTTAGGCTCAGTAGGGTTTCAGGATGAGTTCGCTCATCGGCTACCCTTGAGGTCAGTACATGGGCAGCCGTTACACACTGCTAGTGCCGCTGACGTGCTTGTGGTTAAACCCACTGCCAAGGTACAGACGAGTCATTAGAGTCCCCCACAGATAGTTTCCCAAGTTCGGGCGAAACGTTGTAGAGGCTGTTTGGTTTTATGGCAGGGTTCGGAAAATGCATATGCGTTTGCGCACGTGTCATATTTCGGGCAGATAATACTGGTGGGCTTTGGTTTAAGCCGGATCCATGTATTATACTTTGTAGATATAATATTTTTGTCTCAGTTACATTTTTATTCGGTCGTTATACAAATGTGGGTATATTTATACAGTTACGGGGTTATCCTGAAATTCGTTTCGGGGTCGCTTTTGGAAGTTGCCAGTTTTCTATCACCCGTATTAAATATTCTGTTTAAAACGGATTTATCTTTTGTTAAGGTGAGTCATGAGTGGAAGATTCTAGAAGCTTCTTGTTTTGGTGACTAGGTTCATAAATCATTCATTTGCATTAATTGAATGGATGACTAGGTTAATGACTCATTAGGTTGCATTTAATTTTTTTAGTGATTCATTCTTTCCTTTAATGAAGTGATAAGGATTCATGCTTATGGTCACCCCCTCTCTTGTTCCTACACTCACCCCCCACCTTATATTGTGGCCGGCCAATTCTTTTGGAGGCTAAGGAATGATTGGAAAAAATTGAGATGATAGTTTTGTTCATGGAAATTTCATATAGATCATTTTCTCATTTACCCGATTCAAAAAGGCAACTTCATTAACCGTTCATCCATGGCTTTGGATGAAGCGAGACAAAGTGTTCTACTCATTCTCTACATCAATCTTGGTCATCTCTTTTAGCAAACTTGATGACCGAGTTGCCTCGGTATAGAGGTGGGAGCCCGTTTAAAGATCCGTTGATGTGGTGCCACCTCGACAAGGAGCCAGGAGATCGGAGCAGCCGCAACGGAGCGTGGGATGATGGTTAAAGAACGAAGGACTCGGATCGTTCGGTATAACCTTTCTACCAACTTTGTAGTTTGTTAGTTTAGCGTTAATGGCAGATCCGGGTTATAGTATGCGATAGCGCCAGTTATAAAAGTTTTTGTTCCGCATTTGGTGTCTGAAAGACGGCCGGGGCACTACCGTAGACTTACATTGGTATCAGAGCCACGCCATTAAGCTTTACTAATTTGTGCTAACGCGTTTAAAACATCGATCGAACGGAATTTCGAAAACTACAATTTTCTGTACAAAAGTTTCTGTCGATTTTAAATCTGGTCTAAAATTTTTTTTGAGCATCTCATAAAATCGAGCAAGCTTTTTTAAGAAAACTGGAGAAATTTGGTGGCCTAACTCTACAGTACTGCCGCGGATCCGCGGCCCAAACAAGGGTTTGGCCGCGGATCCGCCGCCGTTTTGGGAGATCAGTACACCAAATTTCTACAGTGTGTTCTTCATGGTAAATTGTGGTTTCTGGAATATTTCTTTTTGGCCCAGATTTTGTTACTGTACAGCAGATGTACGTGGGGCCCACTTCGGGAAATTTTGTCGATCGAAATTTAAACGTGCTAGTTTACAGTACTTACATTATATCTCCGACCGTGAATGTCATTCGAGCGGTAAACCGCGTCTAATTGCTATAGTCCTTTTAGACGGGTTTGCGAACGTGACATTCGCGTTGATGTTCTGTGTTGTGCTGTGATGTTGCGGATTTGTCGTGGTGGATAGCAGTGTGCAATGGTAGTGCAGTTTGGATTTATTTGTACATTTGATATTACGGGGCGAGCATCCAACATGTGGACTGCCGTCACTGCCTGTTTGTATAATATTCTTTTGGGGCACGATCGGGCTGAGGTCGATGTACCCGTTATACATATTTTTCATTTCTGTACTAGGTTTACCCCGCGACGGAGTGCACGGATAGCCGGGTTCTGGAGGGCAACGGGTCCGCATCTCATGGATTTGAGAGGCAGAAGGGCCTCAGTCTAGAATTGGCAGACTATTCGCCGCACTCGTAGGGGGTACAGGTTGACCCAAGGAGGGTTGCCCAAGTTACTGGATTCCATGAAGTCCAGGGTGGTCCATTCACTTTGCTGTAAGGGGCTGCCTCGCTTCAGGTTTTGGCGGGTAACTTGCCGCACCCGTAGGGGTCTAGGTTTTATTGAATAAGCTATCCACACGACCAGGGGAACGTCGGGTTTCAGTAGCGGCTCTGTGAAACCCGGGGATCCCAGATTATCTGTATTGTTCTGTGATGCTTATTACTTTTCTGTAATGTTGCAATTATCACGCCTGGAGCGATTATTGTATATTGGTATATATACTAGTAGATGTTGTATATGTTTTACACCCGCGCTAGTTCAGTCCCCGCTCTGTCGTTAGTTAAGTAACCTAACGGGTGATGACGGGACCCAGTGACGAATGCGGATGGCATATACGTACATTTTATTTTTCGTTTTTTTCTGGTGTGATTAACTGATGGGACTGCATTGATTCTGATCAATGCAAAGGAAAAACAAACCTGTTTGGATGTTGTTGGAACAGTTTTAAAAAGTGTTATTACAAAGATGTTTTCTTTTATTTTGCACAGTGGTATTCGGTTGGAATATCCTGCACCTCATTCGACGAGGCAAGGGCCGAAATCCCTTCACCGGGAGTGACCCATTGGGCAGAAGTTTGCGTCAGGGTGATAACTTCACTATATTCGATTACATGTTGATTTGCATCGCGGTATTTAGTTGGAATATCTTGCACCTCATTCCACGAGGAAAGAGCCGAGATCCCTTCACCGGGAGTGACCTCTTTAGCAAAGGTTTTCGCTACTATATATTTATAAAAAGCTATCTGGTTCCTTCAACGAGATCAAGTTCATTACGTTAAAGGTTTTTCGCCAAAAACCAGCTGTAGCCCTCCGTCATGTCTTATGGATGGTCAGTAGTATTCAAGCTATGTTTGTTGGCTTTCGTCAAGGCATAGTGTTTGGTAGCTACTGGGGTATTCATTTGTTGCATAGATATATGTGTTGGTTTGGTACAGTCGTATTACCTTGTTGGCTTTCGTCAAGGGTATGTACGGGTGGGTTCAAATTGAAAAGAATATGATGGGTAGAACTTGACATGTGACTTATGATTTGTTGGCTTTCGTCAAGGTCATAAGAACATGGGGTAAAAATCGTATCGGGAGTTTCTAAAGAAACTGAAACTTGCCAGGCATGCGTATACCTTCTGGAGTGTAATAACGTGAGTGGATTCCGTCACGTTATCATGCGATGAGAGTTAGATCCCGATTCCCACTGATGAGTTGGTTTACTCTTCGGGTGATCCCAATTAATTCTTCTTTCAGATTTGGAGGAGAATTTGACAGTACAGTGGGAGGTTTCCGGATTAGATAAAGTGATAACCATTCTGATCTAGGTTAGAATGCATGCAGTGTGTTTCTTTTCTCTCTCGCTTTGGCAGCGACCTTTGACCGACCCTAGACTATGACTCGGTGACCAAGTTGACCGAACCTTCTTAAAATACTGGCTTTTGGATTGTCAAAGTTGCATAAGTCATTGCCACTCTTTCTTTTACCCTTTGCATTTCTCAGAACACCCCGTATTACTACGGACATCCACTTCCATTGGATAGATCCATCGTATGGTTATATACGAACTCGAAGGGACTTCTTCGGGGATTGATCCAGGTTCAGGAGAAATAGAATTGATTTATTCAGTTTTCTTTTATTATCACCTTCTCTCAGGTTGCGAGGGCTCCTTGGTTTAGGAGAGTACACCTATTACGCTTATTGGATAGTCTTCTTCCAAACCATAGGCAGGTGCCGAAAGGTAGGGAATGAAGAAAACCAATTAGCCTAAATAGGGTGTACAGAAGGTAATATGTAAAGACAACATAAAGGGATCAGAAAGAAGGCAAAGTAAATTGCGACTGCTATCATTCACGACCAAACCGCGTACTTCATCGCCACTCATATTTTAACCTTTGCTTTTTTCCCCAGTTCGGGAGAAATAGAATAAGGTATTATTCAGTTGTCTTTTATCATCACCTTCTCTCAGGTTGCGAGGGATCCTTAGTTTAGGAGAGTACACCTATTATGCTTATGGGATAGTCTTCTTCCAAACCATAGGCTGGTGCCGAACGGTAGGGAAAGAAGAAAACCACTTAGCCTAAAGGGGTGTACAGAAGGTAACGACTAAAGACAAATAAAGGGATTTGGAGAGATGGCAAAGAATTATACGGTTACAGTCAAGAATTGGATTATGGAAGAGGCATTACTAGGAATACCAAGATACCCCTACGAAACATTTTCATGTTTCAGTTACACTGTGCATTGTTCAAGGAAAACTGATTTCCCGATTAGATACTTACTTCAAGGTATGTATTTACCAGGTATGTGTCACGACCCAAAATTGGCCCGTGACGGCCCTAATACTACACAACGCCAAAAGACGTAACACAGTACAAGAAAGCCAAAACCCAGAAATCTAAACCAAGAAAAATACGGAAAAGATAATATAGTTTTTGAAACATTTGAAATCACAACCCAAATTCTTCAAAAGTCCCACTTTCTTTCTTTAAATTTTGGCAACACCCCCTTTTTGTAAAAACTATCCAAGAAGAATACAATACAAATATACGATGCCGTAGCGAAGAAATAAAGACAATAGGAAGGAAACTGTATATAAAAGGCAACAATCCACAAATAATATACAAAAGCGTCTTCACCAAGTCTCTAAGTCAACAATACAATAGTAGATGGAGAGTACAAAATACAACGAATGTACAATACAAATACAGATATCCACCAAAACCCACCTAAGCAAAATAGTACTGTGAGCTGATGCGGTATCTGTAGCAAAAGATGATAGCTGAATAGCGGAATAACCTGCCTCGACTACTCTGGGGAACAACCTGAAACACCTGTGGCACAACGGGGGTGAGTTGCCAACTTGTGAATAGTAGATAACATATGCAGGAAATCGCAGGAATGTACGTACAGCATGAATCTAAGATATGTGATTACAGTAATAACATGTCATGTGAAAGCAAAGTAATGGAAAATACAGTCAATATGTGAAGCAATGATGACATGATAATAGTTTGCAATAACTATGTAATAGGGATATGAAAAAGTAGATATGCAACTATCATAAGGGTACGCTAATAGGTACAACCAAAATATGAATCTGTGCATTAAAAAGGTAAGTGTGAGGTATGGGGTGGAATATGTCATTTCCGCGGAAACCTGACATCGTGGCCGGATCACAATCCTTCAAGACACTCAAATCCCAAATCCTCAAACCAGCCCCCAAGTCGGTCTCTCATATCATATAAGTCTCACATCTCCTCAATATACAATATCGAATAGATCTCCTATATCCCGAATGTACAAATCATAAATCTCGTTCATATCCAATATCCAATCTCAATGAATCAACTATATTCCAAGTCGAATCTCAAGTAAATTTCTAACATCCTAAATAAATATATATACAGAAATAAATATGATGGGGCAATACACATATATTAGCGTCCCATTCCACTAATATTGGTGTAAGGGTATATATAACAACGGCTAAATCCCCTGTTGTATATACAAAGGTATTAAAAGAATATCATGAAAACAATGTGCCAAGCATCGACACAAAAATCCTGATCACGTATCATACGCTATCCCGAAAGCAGGAGTGCCTAGCTCTGACCCTCACCTTTTGACGTATGCATACGTACATGACTCCCAGCGGTGTCTCCGTAATCCCCCGCCGAGTCATGGGTACTGTCACCGGTAGGTACTCGCCCGCCTCCAGGCTCAATCGGCAAAATCCATCGATCTTCTGGCCGAGGGGAACCATACCGGGCCCCACCATGTACTCTCATACGGCAACCACACCTCGTATGGAGTATATAATCAGCACCGATAAAACTCATGGTGGACGCGCAAATATCATCTCAAGGAAACCGTGTTTTTCAATGTATGCATAATTTCATGAACTCCCACAGTTCCCAAATCCAGAAAACACCATGTAAAATCCAAATAAACAATGAGCAAATCCTGGAACAAATAAATGCGATACATCTGAATGTGAGCATATAAATGAGAACTTGTAGCTGAAACCAGATGTATGCGAAATCAATAAGGTACAACTAAGTATAGGTACCTACCTATAAGTAAATTATGTGCATGGTATACATGTAGCTGTATCGCAAGGTGTATATGTATCTATCACTAATGGTAAGATACACTACAGGTATACCGATAAGCTAGATGTCATGTGTGATAAGCGATAGAAACTATAAGGGGTTTTGTGTGACATGGCAATTATTGACGGTGTGTGTGTAGCATATAATCCGTGCTCGTGCAACATGAACCGTCAATAATATGTTCAGTGTCCTACGGCTGCTAGTTACAGTATAACTATATCAAGGAAATAAAGTAAAGGCGCAATTCTAACAATGACGTAGAATGTGCGACAGGTATTAAATCCTAGCCCAGACGCATAACGCCATGCGGACGATTCCCCTGTAGATGTTAAATCTACTCACCTACGCTCCACACTAGGTGAATCCTACCATCTGCTCCCCCCTGTAGTAGTGTCCGTAGTCCCTGCCTGCAAACCTGAAAATGAGACAAGGAAATCACATATAAGCCAAATATTCCGCAAAACGCGATATCGAACCAAAACGAGAAACTCGCGTCGCGAACTAAACGCGCGTGTGCACGATACGCTAAAACGTGTGTGTACGCGTCTAAAACCATCGTGACACGCCGCGATACGCTGGATCACAGAACCCCCTCACGTATCGCGCGTATCGCGCAAGCACAACAAACTAGAAATACGATATATTTTCCCAGATTTTCCTACAAGTCAAATCTTACACAACTAGACATGCCAAGGCACTAGACAACACTGCAGAGTACCCTACCCAAAACCCCAAGACCCTACCCCTCTTCCTGGCCGCAAATTGCGGCCAGATTGATTAAACCGGCGGCCACAATTGGGAGTGGAGGGTTCGTATTCTGGTGGTGTGTTCTAGACCTAATCAGTATGCTCCAGTATTCTCAAATTTAACCTGAAGGCCCCGGGTCAATAGCAGATCACAGAATGTCACAATATCGCTTAAAAAACGCTAATTTTGCACAAAATACAAACCCTATGGTATTTTAGTGTAATCCAGGGTTAAACTCTGTTAAGGTGACCCTAACAACACTTAAATAAACTAAGGTAGCTAACACAATCAACAATTTACCACCACATCTCACAAATCACCAAAACTAGCACCAAACTAGTTAATTAACACTAACCGAAGCTAATCAATGCACAACTCAAGCAAACTAGGAATTTGGGTTAAGAAATTATACCCTAACAAACCCTAGAAGGCAGGAGAAAGAGGCGAAAGGAGCTGCTACAGCTGCTGGTGATGTTGGTGCATGTTGCTGCTGCTGAAGTTGCTTGTGCTGCTGATGCTGATGCTGTTACTGCTACTGCTGCTCTTGCTGATGATGAGTATGATGCTGTTGCTGATGATGGTGATGCTGGAGCTGCTTGCTGCTGATGCTGAGGGTGCTGCTGCTTGCTTCAGCTGCTGAAGCTCCTGCTGCTGCTACCTCTGTTGCTGCTACATCATCTTCTTCTTGTTGCTGGAGCTGAGGCTGCTGCTGCTGCTGTATCTTGAGCTGCTGCTGCTGCTGTGTCTGAGTGAGTGTGTGTGTGTGTGTTGTGTGAGAGAATAGGAGTGAGAGAATGAGAGTGAGAGAATGAGAGAACACAAACAAGTCAACCCCCTCCTCTCTCTCTCTCTTTCTTCATTAATGAAGGCATGGGCAAAGCCATGATGCCCCATCATGCACTCTCTCTCTCTCTCACCAAGGTCAACCATTCAAACAATACTTAAAATTCCCTTTCAAATTCATTTTCATTTTTAAAACAACCATGACACTTAATCAATATTAAAACTAGATTAGGGAATGGTTAGTTCACCATGTTGCTAATCATGGTTAAACCCCCAAAACAACCCTAGTTATCATGCACAAGTGTGTGCAAGCCTAGGAAAAATCTAATAAAATACTCAATAATTAGGATAAAATATTTAAAAAACAAATAGGTAAACTTTTTAGTAAAAACCATATATAAAAATATAATTAGCTACAAAACACATTCTAAGGTGTTACAATCTCCCCCCTTAAAAGAAATTCGTCCCCGAATTTAAAACTATACCGATACGCGTACCTTCAAAGAGAAGATTACAACTCTCAAATCTCGCTCGCAGCCTCCCAAGTGATTTCCTCACTGTACGGCTACGCCTAAGAAAACCCTTCACAGATGGCAAGACCCTTGACCGACGTTCATCCACCTGCCGAGCCATTAACACGCATGGCTGCTGGTGAACGAAAAATCGCATCCAAGCTACATGGTCTGGTGCCAAATCATGTGAGAAAGGTCAAGAAGGTAATTGTAAAGTACCATCACAAGGAATACGGGGTGAAAATCCAATAGTCTGGGCGGAAGAGCCAAATTAAAGGCAACGAAACTAACTCGCCTATAGGATCTTAAAAGGACCTAAAAGCCTGGGATAAGCTTCCCAAAATTCCAACACGTCATTCATCGGAAGTCCATAGGAATACATGATCTGTCCTTGCGAACTCGAGTCTATGGCTAACACAGTCGGCATAAGACCTCAGTTCGCAAGAGACAATTCTCATCCTGACCTAACACAACTGGACCATCTCCGAAGTCTCTAGACTAGCTAGAGTCCAAAGTCCTACTTACGCAGAGTCAGAAGAACAGACTGGTAATCGACACGACCTAACCCCTAGACCTAAAGGTGGCCAATTGGAGTGTCTCCCGATAACAGCTATCGAAAGAGAACCCTAACGATGGCGAGTGACGATACCCAACTGCCGACAACAAACAAACAAACAACAACTTAACAAGAAACAACTGAGCACATTGAGTAAAACCGGACGACAAGAATTCGAATGGAGTCACACCCTGACTAAACATGGGTAGAAACCATAACGAAATTCGTGGAGAACTGCCTCCACTCCTACTTCGGAACGGTTAAAGATTGCAACTCTCCAGCCGGCCTCAGATGCTCAACCCAAGCACACAACAAGACAGACACCTTGAAACGAAACCTGAAACTTCTCTTTACATCCCTGTCCACCCGTAACTATCTCACAAGTCACGCTAAATGTTGGTGGAACTTGAATGTATGCAGAGAGTTGACTGGTGTGCATTTTCTAGGATTACACGTCTCTACCCGATGAGGTCAGGTACACAAACGTGTCCCTAACTTAGCACGTCATTGTCACAAATCAAGGTCTCCGAATCATTATCCAGCCGAGTATGCTCAAGTATCACTGACGAACGAGCATAGGCGGGCAGTGTCTCGCGAAAACGATTTAAGGAAAGTAGTCGGGCGCGGACATGAGCAAGCTGTCCCCTCCGTAGAGACGAACTAGAGCTATACTCGACGATCACGCAAGAACTGTAGATCTGCAGAAGACTATCACAACAATCAAATCTGCTGCAGGAAGATGTACGTTAAGCTCTGGTGGTCCGTGAAATCTGACATGACTCTCGAACAAGTAGTGTCTCCAAATCTCCAACGCA
The DNA here is from genome assembly GCA_030015575.1 of Agapanthus africanus. Classification (NCBI taxonomy): domain Eukaryota; kingdom Viridiplantae; phylum Streptophyta; class Magnoliopsida; order Asparagales; family Amaryllidaceae; genus Agapanthus; species Agapanthus africanus. The sequence continues at coordinate 191,532,910 of JASDDO010000001.1, forward strand.
AAACCACCGCGGCCATCTCCAGATCATGAGTGGAATATCCTTCTCGTACTTCCTCCAAATGTAGGGAAGCAAAAGCGATGACTCTGTAGTGTCACATCAGTACACATTCGAGCCCACTCAAGAAACATTACAGTTAAACAACAAAGTCGCCGAACCAAAGGCAAAGAAAGAACTGATGCAGTTGTTAACCGAATCTCCAACTTCCGAAAACTCCGTACACATGCTTCAGTCCACAGAAAAGAAACCTCCCTTCCGGTCCATTCAGTCGACGGTGCAGCACTACTCTAGCAATCCTGCACGAAACGGCGGTAAAAACCTGCTAAGCCCAACCATCTGCGGATCTCCGTCCTGCACACATGTCTGGATCTAAGCTGCACGGCCACGATCTCCCTCGGAACCATACGGAACTGTCTCCCGTGACTACAAGACCTAGGAGTCAACACAAAACAAGCCTGAAGAAACACTCCGAGAATTTAGCGAACTGCTGGTGCTCTCCCAGTATTTGCATAACAAATCCCCAAGTGCTACTACTGTCCCTCAAGGCACGTTAGATAGACCAGAATGTCGTAAATAACACAACAATGACTGGTCGAGGAATGACCTGCAGAAATCTGGTTCATCACATCTACGAATGCTGCTAGGGCATCAGTGAATCCAATGACTCACCAAAACACACCAGGCCCGTAGCACGCACAAGGCAGTCTTCGGAATGTCATCACTCCGAATCCGTAGTAATGATGACCCGATCCCAAGCAAACTTAGAAAATGTCTCACACTCTGGAGCTGATCGAAGAAATCGTCAATGCGAGGTAAGGGATACCTATCCGCACCGTAAGCCGGTTCAATTGACGATCCGTCGATACACAACCTCAAACTGCCGTCCTTCCTCCTCGACGAACAGAAATAGGAGCTTCCAAAAGCGAAACACTCAGACGCACAAACTCCCCAAACCATAACTCTGCAGCTGATCCTTTAGCTCCCAGCTTCGCCGGCCCATCTGGAACAACGTCGGAAAACTCTCGCACGAAAGGAACTCGGTCCAACAATCCCACTGTGGCTCCTGTATCACAAATGAACGCCAAGAATCCACGACAACTCCTCAAAAGCCGACCAGCGAAAAAGGCTGAATTCAAGCTGTGAGAGGCGGCACAACTATCCACCTGCACAAGGATAACTGACCTGCCGGGGAAAACAAACCTGACTGTTTCCTCACGGTAGTCCACAGACGTCTAGCACGTAGTTAACCAGTCCGTGCCCAGGAGAACGTCAAATCCAACATCTCTAGAAGCACCAAAACGACGGACGAATCTCTATCTCCTATCCGATTGGCACACAACTGAAATACTTGTCGCATAACAAAAGAATCGCTGACAGAAGTTAAAACAACTACGACTAATCTACCCAACCACGGTACAAGCATGAAAAACAAACGAATACATGAAAAGAATATATAAATCAAGGGTACCTGAAAACTCCACATTGGACGTCTGCGCGTCCCGATGAGTAGAAGCAAACTCCTGTGTCTACCCTCTACTCGCAGCTGGATGAACTCCTCTGGTAGACTGAGCCCTCTGAGCGAATCTTCCACGTCCACGGCCTCTCTGAATAAGACTCTGGCGAGGCGCTAAGGAACAATCCCTGATGAAGTGCTGAAGGCTCCCGCATCGAAAACATCCACACGCTGACTGCTGACCATCCTGGGGATGAGAGCTGAACGACTGTCTTCGTCCTAAGCCTCTGCTACTCCCGCGACGGCCACGAAATCTGTCTCGATGACCAAATCCCTTTCTCTGTGCTGGTATACTGGTACGAGTCCTCCACTGTCCTGGCACTCTCTGAGCCTCTGGAATATGTGCCTCATCAACTGGAGCTGCAACCACTGGTGCTATGTAGGTGACGGACTGCTGCATACTGATCGTAAGTGACAACTGAGTAACAGGGGTGACAACCTCCTGTCGTAGCTCCCGAACGACATCTACCAAAGAACTCATAGCCTGGCGGAAGTCCTGCATCTCTGCCAAAAGTCTATCAATAGTATATGTCGTAGACTGATCCGTCTGCACCTGTGCAACTAGAGTGCCATCCTGGTCAGTACTCGTCTCATCCGAGCCAACTCTGACCTCGACCCTCGCTGCATCACTCTGAGTCCCCATAGTCATCGGCGGCAAAGCTATAAATAGATATAAGATTCGATGAGAATAAGGAATTGAATCTTAAGGAAGGAATTTCAAGCAAATTGTACTTAGGTCACTTAATGCAAGGTACCGCATCGTGGGTATGCTGCAGACATACATACACTACGTTACTTTGCTTAAGCTACCTACTCCATCATACTAAGGTCATCCTACACTCCGAAAGGTAAAACCTAGCGCTCTGATACCAACTTTGTCACGACCCAAAATTGGCCCGTGACGGCCCTAATACTACGCAACACCAAAAGACGTAACGCAGTACAAGAAAGCCAAAACCCAGAAATCAAAAACAAGAAAAATACGGAAAAGATAATATAGTTTTTGAAACATTTGAAATCATAACCCAAATTCTTTAAAAGTCCCACTTTCTTTCTTTAAATTTTGGCAACACCCCCTTTTTGTAAAAACTAGCCAAGAAGAATACAATACAAATATACGACGCCGTAGCGAAGAAATAAAGACAATAGGAAGGAAACTGTATATAAAAGGCAACAATCCACAAATAATATACAAAAGCATCCTCACCAAGTCTCTATGTCAACAATACAATAGTAGATGGAGAGTACAAAATACAACGAATGTACAATACAAATACAGATAACCACCAAAACCCACCTAAGCAAAATAGTACAGTTAGCTGATGCGGTATCTGTAGCAAAAGATGATAGCTGAATAGCGGAATAGCCTGCCTCGACTACTCTGGGGAACAACCTGAAACACCTGTGGCAAAACGGCGGTGAGTTGCCAACTCGTGAATAGTAGATAATATATGCAGGAAATCGCAGGAATATACATACAACATGAATCTAAGATATGTGATTACAGTAATAACATGTCATGTGAAAGCAAAGTAATGGAAAGTACAGTCAATATGTGAAGCAATGATGACATGATAATAGTATGCAATAACTATGCAATAGGGATATGAAAAAGTAGATATGCAACTATCATAAGGGTTCGCTAATAGGTACAACCAAAATATGAATCTGTGCATAAAAAAGGTAAGTGTGAGGTATGGGGTGGAATATGTCATTTCCGCGGAAACCTGACATCGTGGCCGGATCACAATCCTTCAAGACACTCAAATCCCAAATCCTTAAACAAGCCCCCAAGTCGGGCTCTCATATCATATAAGTCTCACATCTCCTCAATATACAATATCGAATAGATCTCCTATATCCCGAATGTACAAATCATAAATCTCGTTCATATCCAATATCCAATCTCAATGAATCACCTATATCCCAAGTCGAATCTCAAGTAAATTTCTAACATCCTAAATAAATATATATACAGAAATAAATATGATGGGGCAATACACATATATTAGCGTCACATTCCACTAATATTGGTGTAAGGGTATATATAACAACGGCTAAATCCCCTGTTATATATACAAAGGTATTAAAAGAATATCATGAAAACAATGTGCCCAGCATCGACACAGAAATCCTGATCACGTATCATACGCTATCCTGAAAGCACGAGTGCCTAGCTCTGATCCTCGCCTTTCGACGTATGCATACATCATGACTCCCAGCGGTGTCTCCGTGATCCCCCGCCGAGTCATGGGTACTGTCATCGGTAGGTACTCGCCCGCCTCCAGGCTCAATCGGCAAAATCCATCGATCTTCTTGCCGAGGGGAACCATACCGGGCACCACCATGTACTCTCATACGGCAACCACACCTCATATGGAGTATATAATCAGCACCGATAAAACTCATGATGAACGCGCAAATATCATCTCAAGAAAACCGGGTTTTTCAATGTATGCATAATTTCACGAACACCCACGGTTCCCAAATCCAGAAAACACCATGTAAAATCCAAATAAACAATGGGCAAATCCAGGAACAAATAAATGCGATATATCTGAATGTGAGCATATAAATGAGAACATGTAGCTGAAACCAGATGTATGCGAAATCAATAAGGTACAGCTAAGTATAGGTACCTACCTATAAGTAAATTATGTGCATGGTATACCTGTAGCTGTATCGCAAGGTGTATATGTACCTATCACTAATGGTAAGATACACTACAGGTATACCGATAAGCTAGATGTCATGTGTGATAAGCAATAGAAACTATAAGGGGTTGTGTGTGACATGGCAATTATTGACGGTGTGTGTGTAGCATATAATCCGTGCTCGTGCAACATGAACCGTCAATAATATGTGCAATGTCCTATGGCTGCAAGTCACAGTATAACTATATCAAGGAAATATAGTAAAGGTGCAATTCTAACAATGACGTAGAATGTGCGACAGGTATTGAATCCTAGCCCAGACGCATAACGCCATGCAGGCAATTCCCCTGTAGATGTTAAATCTACTCACCTACGCTCCACGCTAGGTGAATCCTACCATCTGCTACCCCATTTAGTAGTGTCCGTAGTCCCTGCCTGCAAACCTGAAAATGAGACAAGGAAATCACATATAAGCCAAATATTCCGCAAAATGCGATATCGAACCAAAACGAGAAACTCGCATCGCGAACTAAACGCGCGTGTGCACGATACGCTAAAACGTGTATGTACGCGTCTAAAACCATCGCGACACGCTGCGATACGCTGGATCACAGAACCCCCTCACGTATCGCGCGTATCGGGGAAGCACAATAAACTAGAAATACGATATATTGTCCCAGATTTTCCTACAGGTCAAATCTTACAAAACTAGACAACACTGCAGTGTACCCTACCCAAAACCCCAAGACCCTACCCCTCTTCCTGGCCTCAAATTGCAGCCAGATTGATTAAACCGGCGGCCACAACTGGGAGTGGAGGGTTTGTATTCTGGTGGTGTGTTCTAGACCTAATCAGTATGCTCCAGTATTCTCAAATTTAACCTGAAGGCCCCGGGTCAATAGCAGATCACAGAATGTCACAATATCGCTTAAAAAACGCTAATTTTGCACAAAAGACAAACCCTATGGTATTTTAGTGTAATCCAGGGTTAAACTCAGTTAAGGTGACCCTAACAACACTTAAATAAACTAAGATAGCTAACACAATCAACAATTTACCACCACATCTCACAAATCACCAAAACTAGCACCAAACTAGCTAATTAACACTAACCGAAGCTAATCAATGCACAACTCAAGCAAACTAGGAATTTGGGTTAAGAAATTATATCCTAACAAACCCTAGAAGGCAGGAGAAAGAGGCGAAAGGAGCTGCTACAGCTGCTGGTGATGTTGGTGCATGTTGCTGCTGCTGAAGTTGCATGTGCTGCTGAAGCTGATGCTGTTACTGCTACTGCTGCTCTTGCTGATGATGAGGATGATGTTGTTGCTGATGATGGTGATGCTGGAGCTGCTTGCTGCTGATGCTGAGGGTGCTGCTGCTTGCTTCAGCTGCTGAAGCTCCTGCTGCTGCTACCTCTGTTGCTGCTACATCATCTTCTTCTTGTTGCTGGAGCTGAGGCTGCTGCTGCTGCTGTGTCTTGAGCTGCTGCTGCTGCTGTGTCTGAGTGAGTGTGTGTGTGTGTGTTGTGTGAGAGAATAGGAGTGAGAAAATAAGAGTGAGAGAATGAGAGAACACAAACAAGTCAACCCCCTCCTCTCTCTCTATCTTCATTAATAAAGGCATGGGCAAAGCCATGATGCCCCATCATGCACTCTCTCTCTCTCTCTCACCAAGGTCAACCATTCAAACAATACTTAAAATTCCCTTTCAAATTCATTTTCATTTTTAAAACAACCATGACACTTAATCAATATTAAAACTAGATTAGGGAATGGTTAGTTCACCATGTTGCTAATCATGGTTAAACCCCCAAAACAACCCTAGTTATCATGTACAAGTGTGTGCAAGCCTAGGAAAAATCTAATAAAATACTCAATAATTAGGATAAAATATTTAAAAACCAAATAGGTAAACGTTTTAGTAAAAACCATATATAAAAATATAATTAGCTACAAAACACATTCTAAGGTGTTACAGTATGACTCTCACATCTGTATGGTTTTACAGATGATGAGTGGGAGGAAGTTATTGGGAATTAGGTGATCATCCTCATTATATCGGAATTCGTTGTAATTGGTGATATTTGAGGAAACCTCTTGGGTTATTGCCGGCAGGCATATATTTGGTTTTGAGTATCCGTTGTTGTGCACCAATTTCAAAATGATATATCTGTACGTTTATTTTTATAAAGTGAGATATAACTTTTTGATATTATGTCGATGACATTTACCTACATCAGTTGACGATTAGGTAAGGAGCATTGAACAGCGGAGTAGTTCTTAACCATAAGTACAGTTTTCAACTTACGATGCACAGGTTTTGAGTTATTCAACTCAGCGGACTTATACAGAGTATTGTATATTGTCCAGTTCCCATCAGGACAAAGGGGTTGGTCCTCGTACTTTGTTCTGTTTACTTATGATTTTTCTAGTTTTTAGACAAGTGTTTCGTAGAAATACAAGGTCTAAAGTTTTGAGAAGTTGTGGGTATAGGAATAAAGTAGAGAACCAGGTGTCGCAAGTATCGGGATTCTTCAAAGAGATCGAAGATGTAGATTCTTGTAATTGGTATTCAGATGATAGTAATGGTATTGAGAAACTTGTTTCTCTTTCAGGTTACACATAATTGAATAGATTCCTAAGTTGAGTAATACTGATTAGTCTCTTTCCATAAAATTGATATGCACTGGAGACAGCTGCATGATTAGAATCTGGTTCCAATTAAATAAGTGCCAAAGTTTCTATATTGGATATAGAATGGTTCATATCTTAACGATGTTAAGGTACGGGGAGTTGTCCAGCTTATGCTTAAAACCAGACTCTGGATAACTCAGGGCACGTTTCTGTAATGGCAGTTTGTGTGTTGACCTGGGCTATGTCGAGGGTTGACATTCTACCATCTGGAAGATCAATGGTGATATTGTTCTTGACTCGCCACAGTTTTAGTAAAATGGATTTTTTCAGAAAACAGTAGTGGGAGTATGGTAGAACTGGAAGTGATTCCAGAACCGCAAACGATTACCAAAAATTTAATAGGACCTATAGATTCAATCAGGTTTGACATTACAATAGCTACTCCGCAGATATGGTGGGTAACCTCAGACACCCGAGAGGTACTCCGGTAGCCTCAAGGACGGTGACAGGGAGGTTCTTATCTTCCCAGACTTGACACTACTGTTGTTCCAGGCTATGAGACCCGGCAGGAGGATAAGTATAGCGTCGTTCTAAACTAGCTTTAGAAGTGCACGTATATATTATTCTGCCAGAGGGTAGTTGTGGTCAGTGGGAGCAGCGGAAGCATAGTAGGCAAGTAACTTATGTCTATTTATAGACTAGAGCAGATATAGCGGAGATAGATCATCTAGTTTTGATGTGACAGTCATGGCTTTGACTTCATCAGAATAGGGGATGGATCTGTTAAGAAGGTAGTAGGGTGTGATGTCCTGGTATTTGGATGACATACACAAAGTAGGAAGTAAAATTCCTACACTACGATCGGTTGTGCTGTGGTCGTCACACAGTTGTTTCTCCAGACAGGATATGGATATAATATCAGACATTCTGGTTTCTAGATCTATGTTTTTAGATCTAGATTTGGGTAGTTTCCCAATATGGGTACTTTGAAAGTATTCTAATAGTTTTTTAGAATAGATGACTCCTGGCATGGTAGTGTACCTGTAGGTGATGGAGTCACCCTCTCTAAAGGTGTCTTACAGACTAAAGGGGAGAGGGATGTGGATGATTGGCAGATCACTTGCTTAGGCAATTGAGTCAATCATGAGATGTCAAGTACCACACCAGATGTTGTTTTTGCACTAGATGCGATAAGTTCGTATTAATCCAATCCTGAAGAAACATAAGGAAGCAGTTTTAGAACATAAGTGAATGTTCTACGGATTAGATGACAGCAGCCTCCTTCTGGAGACGGTTATCATTCCAGGATTCAAAGGTGACATGGATGACAGAGTGATTGTCAGAGTTATAGTTTTCCCTCTGACGAAGGGGACAGTATTATGGGCAGGTGGTCCAAGAGGATACTGTAGGAGACATGGTGCAGGATACTGATTAGGTTCAGTTATCGATACAGTCTAAGAAGTTTGGATTTGGAGTTCATTTATGAACTAGGTCCCATCAGATATCCAGACATATTCTAAGACAGGTATTACTCAATTCGGGAGATGGCTTTCTCCGCGAACTTGAGATTAAGAGAGATATAGAAAGAAACATCAGGGCGGATCCACTCATTGAGGCTATTTCTCGAACAAAAGAGTTTTACAAACGAGCTTTGTGAAACTGATTAGTAGAGGAGTTGGATGTTCGGTATCACACAGGCTGTGATTATGCGACATCGCAATATTTAGCCTTAAGTGCAAGTGGGAGATTGTTGGATATAGTTCCCTCAAAGTCAATTATTAGATCGCAGGTACGTGATTGCAATGATTGAGGAGGACCTATACCGGTAGCACAGTCTTACTCGAGATGATAGTATGCTATCTGGTTTGCCTTTATCAGTCGTGTACAGGTTCAGGTGACTGATCACTGTTACACGTTGATAGAGCCCTTAGGATCTTACTTGACTACCAACAGTATGATGGCGATCATTTACGTGAGAGTTGGGTAGTCTATAAGAACATCCTTAAAAGTGGTCCCTAGTCGTAGGAGTTTCGAGACATAGCATCGATACTCCGGAGTAGACTAGTGTATACAGTCGAGACCCCGACGAGGGGTGGTAGCCGGTCTCACAACCCACTGGTGTCAGATGGATCACCTAAGATGTATACAGGTCCTCATTAGGTTATGAGTACACCGGACAGGACTCGCCGGGAACCTGCTAGTTGGTATTATACCTAGCGTCAGATAGTAGTTCCCTGGTGACATGTGTACAGGTTAGTTCATCTACCTGAGGTCGTCATTTGTCTCGTGTGAGTTCCCACTGTGCTTTGATTTCTACCCTACCACGGCTCAAAGGAGTCGTGCAAACAGGTATTTTTTGGGTACAGTCTCGAGCCACATTGAGGCAAGTGAGCGGATCGGCAGGGGATTCATCTCTCCCGGTATTGGGGCTTGAGATCGCGCTGTGTCTTGGAAAGCCATTACACCAAGTCCTTGGCCAAGGCAGGTGAGAATTACTGGTAGGTACTCCGGTAGTTTCTCAGTGTGTTCAGGGCTTGTCTCCGACACGACTTATACCGCTATTGGGGGTCTAACGTTACCAGCCCCCTACGCCCGATATGCGTTACTCATATGGACCAGACTGTATGTATATTGTCACTGTTAGGCTCAGTAGGGTTTCAGGATGAGTTCGCTCATCGGCTACCCTTGAGGTCAGTACATGGGCAGCCGTTACGCACTACTAGTACCGCTGACGTGCTTGTGGTTAATCCCACTGCCAGGGTACTGACGAGTCATTAGAGTCCCCCACAGATAGTTTCCCAAGTTCGGACGAAACGTTGTAGAGGCCGTATGGTTTTATGGCAGGGTTCGGAAAATGCATGTGCGTTTACGCACGTGTCATATTTCGGGCAGATAATACTGGTGGGCTTTAGTTTAAGCCGGATCCATGTATTATACTTTGTAGATATAATATCTTTGACTCAGTTACTTATGTATTCGGTCGTAATACAAATGCGGGTATATTTATACAGCTACGGGGTTATCCTAAAATTCGTTTCGGGGTCGCTTTTGGAAGTTGCCAGTTTTCTATCACTCGTATTAAACATTCTGTTTAATACGGATTTATCTTTTCTTGAGTTGAGTCATGAGTGTGGAAGATTCTAGAAGCTTCTTGTTTTGGTGACTAGGTTCATGAATCATTCATTTGCATTAATTGAATGGATGACTAGGTTAATGACTCATTAGGATGCATTTAATGTTCTTAGTGATTCATTCTTTCCTTTAATGAAGTGATAAGGATTCATGCTTATGGTCACCCCCTCTCTTGTTCCTACACTCATCCCCTACCTTATATTGTGGACGGCCAATTATTTTGGAGGCTAAGGAATGATTGGAAAAAATTGAGATGATAGTTTTGTTCATGGAAATTTCATATAGCTCATTTTCTTATTTACCCGATTAAAAAAGGCAACTTCATTAACCGTTCATCCATGGCTTTGGATGAAGCGAGACAAAGTGTTCTACTCATTCTCTACATCAATCTTGGTCATCTCTTTTAGCAAACTTGATGACCGAGTTGCTTCGGTATAGAGGCGGGAGCCCGTTTAAAGATCCGTAGATGTGGTGCCACCTCGACGAGGAGCCAGGAGATCGGAGCAGCCACAACGGAGCGTGGGATGATGGTTAAAGAATGAAGGACTCGGATCGTTCGGTATAACCTTTCTACCCACTTTGTAGTTTGTTAATTTAGCGTTAATGGCAGATCCGGGTTATAGTATGCGATAACGCCAGTTATAAAAATTTTTGTTCCGCATTTGGCGTCTGAAAGACGGCCGGGGCGCTACCGTAGACTTACATAAATATCCATTTGATTTTCTATTATCATTATCATTACCCTTGAGAAAAGCTTTGCCATCTTCATCTTCCTCCTCCTTCAAGCTTTCTTGAGATTTATAAAGAGTGAGGAACTTAAAAAGAAAGGGTTTTTAAGAGAGAACACAAACGACTTCATCATTCTACACTACCCTAGCCCTTTAGTGTAGGGTATTTTCTTTACTTCTTCTAAGATCAAGTGAAGCTTGGAGCTTTGAGTAAAGGGACGTCGGGTGGATCATCGAGGACAACGAAGGATTCAAGAGAGCCGTTTCAATCTCTTGGAGATCCAAGGAGTCACTCAAGGAGGTCTACAAAAGTTGTAATTTCTCCACTTAGTGATAGATACTTATAGCATATGATACTATTAGTTTGTTACTCTTACTTTCTAGTTCGATCAATGGATGGAATTGTTTAGCACCCCTAAATTTTTGTTATAGCATGTTTGATACAACCCAAACCCTAGGCATGGTGCTAGAGAATCCCAACAGTGGTATCAGAGCCTAGCTAGAAACTTAGACGATGTTAAACTGTCATGACCCAAAGTTTGGCCCGTGACCGGCACTTAACCACGTAACGTCTACAGACGTAACGCGACTAAGTAAGCCGAAACCCAGAAATCGAAACCATTAAAAGTAATGAGTGATGGAAACATTAATTTAAAACATTTGGAAAGCCCTGAGTAAAAATCTTTAAAGTTTAAGTTATTTCTTAAAATTTTCGGCAGCACCTCGTTTGTAAAAACTAGCCCCGAAACGGGTACAACACATGATATAAATAAAAAGACTAATAATAAGAATAAAGCATCCCCAAACGGGAGCAATCACGCCCAACGGCTGAAACAACAACCACAAGAATAATATACGACGCCGTAGCGAAAAATGAACAATACAAGTGAAAAACAGCATGAAAGGTAAAACTGCATAATAAAGCCGGCTCATATGAGCTCGACGTCCAGAGTACAAAAATAAATATACAACATCGTTCTCACAACTGGTCTCTAAGTCAATACATGGAATGGTAGATGGAGAGTATTAGATACAATAGAGTGTACAAATGGCAAATAAACGGATACCGCAAAAACCCACCTATAAGCAAACGGCTCATACGCTAACTGCAGTGGTATCCGTAGCAAAAAGATACAAGGAAGTAGCCCTGCCGCAACTAGTCTAAGGGTCGACCTGCAAACACTGTGGCACAACGGGGGTGAGTTGCCAACTCATGAATAGTAAATAACATATAAAGGTAATCGCGAGTATACACGTACTGCGATACACTAACATGTGCAATCTGATAACATCAATATGGTAATCTGGGTATGCAATAATCATGCAAGGTACTCTATCAGGTACTACGACTACATGATGCAATGCATATCTAAGAATGCTGAGCATGGGATGAAATATCATCTGCACGAATCATCATTGTGGAAAAATATCTGGTGTCCATCAAATACACCTCAAATACCAGTAAAACTCAGGCGCCGTCAATCTAATCGGCTCTCATATCCTGTAAATCTCATGGAAAACATGAGTGCCCAACATCGGCACTCGAGAATATCATGAAATACTCGTGTCCAGTATCGACACGCAAATCCTCATATATTAGGCTCTGTCAGTCCGGATCGGCCCATGGGCTCCGTCTGTGGAATCGGCCCATGACCCCGGCAGTACGGGTCGGCCCGTATCCATCTCTCAATTCTGGTCAGTATCATCCAGATAACTGCCAGGTCCAACCAATCACCGGTAGGTAGTAGTCCCTCAGCCAGGCTCACCGTCTGTATACATAGCATCCCTTTCTTTCCCCGGGTACCATACCGGATCCACCATGTACCCGCAATCGGCTTCATCCAGCTCCTCGAATCAGGTTCATAAGTCACACGTCTCAGAAACGAGAAAATGCATGGTGGACGCACTGAAATATCATATCAAGAGAAACCGGGTTTTTCAAAACAGTGCATATTTTCTTAAAATAATACCACGGTTCTCAAATCCGGAAATCACATGAATCCAAAACTCAATGCATAAATCCATGCAAAGTGTCGTATGCCGCATAAAATCGTACTACAAGTAAAAAGGGAAAACCTCACTTTAAAATGGATCCAGTTTTGAAAATATTTCATGCGGTCCCCATTTCTTTAGAAATCAAGAAGCATCATCTATGTATGTGAAATATGTATGTATGAAAGCACAAGGTATACATACGCAAGTATGAATGTATATTATGCATATGTGCCAATATGGAAGTATACGTGGGCATATAAGCAAGAATGAGTGTACTATATCTATGTGCATCAATAGGAAAAGAAACATGTCTAATCATCAAGGATGAGGTAAGCTAAACGATGTGTGGTTCATAGCAATTCCATAGTGCGAGTGTCATGGCAATTACAAACGGTGTGTGTGTAACATACAATTTATGGTTGTGCAGCATGAACCGTTAGTAACAGTGCGGTGTCTCATAACTACTACGTCCATATGCAACAAGAGAGGGGTATGAAACTACGGTACATATGCGTAACCTATAAATATATGAATATAACATGTGGCAAAAACATACTATCAAGCCCTGACGCATAACGCCATACGGGAGATTTCCCCATAGATGCTAAATCTACTCACCGTGATCTCGTGCTAAGTGTAGCCGACCACCTGCTTCCCTTACTTTGCGGCGTCCGAAGTACCCACCTGCGAACCTAGAATTTACACAAAGTAATGCATATAAGGCAAAATCCTGCAAAAACGCGATATTAAGACCAAACGAGAAACTTGCGTCGGAAACTAAACACGTGTGTACTCGATACGCCAAAACGTGTGTATACGCATCTGAAACTACCCTGACACGCTGTGACACACAGGAATCACCAAACCCGCTCACAAAACGTACGTGTCGCGCAAGTTTAAAAGTATAGAAACAAGGTAATTTGTTCCAGATTTTTATACAAAAAGAATTCAGAAAAGTTGCATACACCAAACACCTTAAATATGTAGCAGACCCCCCAAAACAAACCCAGACACCCGACTCCCCCTTCTGGCCACAAATTGCGGCCAGAACGAATTTATTTACGGCCAGGGTTGTGAATTTGGGTCTCGTGCTCCGTATGTGTGGTCTAGGTCTAGTGAATATGTTTCAGTAAACGCAACTTTTCTCTGAAACACCCGGGTCAAAAGCAGATCTCAAAACAGCACTAATTTCTTAACTAAACAGTAATTAACACTAAACTTAATACATTATGGGGTTTTAGTGTAACTGAGGCAAAAAATTGGATTTAACAGCACTAATAACCCAAAATTAAGCTAATAAGGCCATAAAAACCATAACATAGCCTAAACACCACTTAAATCACAAAACTAGCACTAAAACTAACTTAAAAACTAAATTATACTAAATAACTAAAATTTTAGCAGAAAGAGAAGTTGAGGTTAACTTTATACCTCAAACTGGTCTAGGTGTGGCTCAAACTTGACGACTTTGCCTTAAGGATCAGCAAGGAAGTGTTTTGGGTGCTTTAACAAGAGATTATTGTGAAGAAAGGTGGATTTTTGTAGGGATTGGAGCTTGAATGAATGGAGAAGAACGAAAAGAGAAGAAGAAGAAGAGAAGAAGAGGGAGGGGGAGCTGCTGCTGCTGCTGCCCAGAAAAATGAGAAGGAGAGAGAGTGTGAGGTGTGAGGGAAATTGAGTGTTTTGCTTATTTTTTGAAAACAATCGAGAGTCAACCATGCCCTCTCTCTCTCCTCCATAAATGCTTTCCATGCTTTGTCTCCCCATGCCTCCTAGTCTATCATTCTCTCTCTCCTCAAGTCAACCCCCAAAAGAAAAAAAATCATTTATTTAAAAAAAATTTGAAAACTAAACTTAATTAGCTTCATATTATCCTAATGAAATGGGTTAACACACCATGACTACATAAACATGGTTTAACCCCAAATTAGCCTTAGGTTAAAATGCACATGTGTGTGCAAGCCCAATTAAATTCTAATAAAATATTCATTAATTTTTATAAAATATTTAAAAACCGTTTTGGCAAACTTTTTACTAAAAACCATATTTTCGCTTAATTAACCTCTAATCGCATTCTAAAGTGTCACAATCTTCCCCCCTTAAAGAAATTTGTCCCCGTATTTAAAAAATATAGCTATGCGTACCTTCAAAAACATGAGGGAATTTCTTCCGCATCTCACCCTCGGCCTCCCAAGTGATCTCTTCACCATTCGGGCTGCGCCAAAGCACCTTCACAGATGGCAAGACTTTTGATCGAAGTTTCTTCACCTGCCGGTCCAATATCACTACTGGTTGCTCGGTGAATGAAAGATCACGCTCGAGCTGAACGGTCTGATGCTGAATCATGTGAGAAGGGTCATGAAGGTATCTGCGAAGCATCGACACATGGAATACGGGATGAACATCCGGGAAGTCGGGTGGAAGAGCCAAACGATATGCCACTGCGCCAACACGCTCGAGGATCTCGAAGGGACCTATAAATCTGGGACTAAGCTTCCCTTTCTGCCCAAATCTCATCACGCCCTTCATCGGAGAGACCCTCATAAATACATGATCGCCAACTGCGAACTCGAGTCTGCGACGGCGTCTGTCAGCATACGATTTCTGCCTACTCTGAGCTGTCCTCATCCTGTCTCGAATCAACTGTATCTTCTCGATCGTCTCCTGTACGATCTGCGGCCCCAAAATACTGCTCTTACCGAGCTCTGTCCAAAAGACGGGCGATCAACATCTCCTCCCATATAAAGCCTCGAAATGTGCCATCTGAATCGTATCTTTGAAGCTATTATTGTAGGATAACTCCACCAAGGGCAAATGACGATCCCAGCTGCCACCGAAATCTAGAATACAAGCTCGAAGCATATCCTCAAGATTCTGAATAGTCCGCTCTGACTGGCCGTCGGTCTGTGGATGGAATGCTGTACTGAAACTCAAGCGAGTGCCCAAAGCCTCCTGAAGCCTCCGCCATAGTCAGCTGGTGAACTCGGTGCCTCGGTCGGACACGATACAAGTCGGGACGCCATGCAATCGTACTATTTCGTCGACGTAAATCTGGGCATACTGAGCAAATCCAAAAGTGGTCTTCACGAGCAGAAAGTGAGCCGCTTTCGTCAATCGATCCACGATAACCCAAATGGAGTCATACCCTCGACTGGTCCTGGGTAGACCCATAATGAAGTCCATAGAAATCTGCTCCCATTTCCACTCCGGAATGGGCAGTGGTTGTAGCTCTCCCGCTGGCCTTTGGTGCTCGGCTTTGAATTGCTGACAAGTCAGGCATCTCGACACGAAGTCTGTGAAATCCATCTTCATCCCTTCCCACCAGTAAACATCTCTCAGGTCATGGTATATCATGGTGGAACATGGATGAACACTGTACACCGATCGATGCGCCTCCTCAATAATCTCACGCATCAGTCCCTCTGAATCTGGTACGCATAGTCGAGTCCCAAATCGCTGTACCCCATGATCATCGATCACAAACTCGGAGTCTCTACCCTGTCTAATCTTCTCCCTGATCTCTGAAAGACCTGTAAGTCCATGCTACCTTTCCCGGTACTTACGGGCTTGCGGAAATGATGAAAAACGATTTTCAAGAGGTGGTAACATGGACTCAAAATACGGATCTTTGTTAAACAACTAACTAACAAACCTAACAAGATTTTTACCTACTCGGTTAGGGGGTTATACCTTTCTTGAAATCCTTCATCTTCAACTCTTTCCGGTGTACGGATCGGCCTCACCTCGTCGTCTCCTTGCGCCGAAGATGGATCCACCTGAAAGCTTCTACCTTTGGCTTCTTCTTCGAACTTGAAGAAACTAGTGTAAGTCCATGCTACCTCTCCCGGTACTTTCGGGAATGCGGAATTTGGTAGAAAACGATTTTCTTAAAGATGGTAACATGGACCTAAAACCCGGATCTTGGTTAAACATCTATCTAACAACCTAACTATGAGTTTTAGCTACTCGGTTAGGGGGTTATACCTTGCTTGTCTTGAACTCCTTCGTCTTCAAAGCTCCGATGGTGGTCCGATGGCTTCTTCTCGTCGTCTCCGTACGCCGAAGATAGATCCACCTGAAAGCTCCAACCTTTAGCTCCTTCTTCGTTCTTTGAAGAAACTAGTTCACTTGGTTTGCTAAACCTAGTGAACTAGAATGAGTAGAGAAGAAATAGAATGGGATTTTATCTATGGTTCTTGATTCTCAACTCATGAGACAAGAGAACCATAGATCAAGAGAGGGAGCAAAAGGTTGAGGGTGAGAGCAAGAGGAGAGCTCAAGAACAAGAGAGAGAATGAGCAAGAAAAAATGAGCAAGTATTTTGTCTCTCACCCTCTCATAATCCAAAGCAATGATAACTCATCATATTAACAAAAGTCTTATGTGATGGTTAGAAGCAACCACAACCATATCATTTCATGCACTCATTTTACACAAATGAGCAAGTAAACAAAAGTCTTTGCCATGAAATGATGGCTATGATTATCATGATGGTCAACTAGTCAAGCCTAGTCAACCGGTCAACAAGTCAACAAAAGTCAACAAGTCAACAAAGTCAACAAGTCAACAAAAGTCAACAAGTCAACAACCATATCACCATAATACTTAATTAATATAATAGTTAATCACATATCATATTCTCATTAGGGTTGAGCATAAAGTCAAATAGTCAACGGTCAACTGTCAACAACCCTAATGAGAATCCGCTGCCTCTGCCTCCCTGTCAACTGTGCATACACACCCGCATCCGCGTTCCGAGGAACACGAATGCAAACTGGATAAATCCAATCCCATAAGGTACACTAGGATCTGGCTTAAACCAAAGCCCGCTAGTGTAAACTGTCCGGACACTGTACGTGCACAAGTGCACGGATGTGACCGAACCCTGTCGCAAAACCATGCGACCTGTCGCAATACCATGCGACCTCTACTCTTTTGCCTAAAGGCGAAAAGCTTTCTGTGTGGGACTCTAAAGACTCGACACTACGCTGGCAGTGGGTTTAACCACAGACCGCAAGCGGCACTAGCTGTGCGTAACGGTCCCCAGGTAATGCCGACAAGAAGACGGACGAGGCGAAATCCATCTGAACTCCTACTGAGCCTGAGTGTGACATTCTCCGTACAGTCCGGTCTGTTCGTCTGATACATCGCATGGCGGGCCTAGGGGGCGGTAAACGTCAGTCCCCCAATAGCGGTACAAGTCGTGCCGGAGTGAAGCCCAATACACCCTGAGATAACACTGGAAACCTACCAGTATATCTCGTTTGCCCTGGCCAGGGACTACTCGTGTAATGGCTCTCCTAGACACAGCGCGATGTCAACCCCCAATACCGGGAGAGACGAATCCTGTCTAACCGTCACTGCCTCCAAGTGCTTCGGGACTGCACCCAACCACCACCTGTTTGCACGACTCCTTTGAGCCGTGGTAGGGTAGTGATCAAAGTACAGTGGGAACACACTCGAGGAGGAGTGACAGTATCAAGTCAGCGGACTAAGCTGTACTCATGTCACCTGGGAACTGATAACTGACGATAGGTATAATACCAACTAGTCAGTTCCCGACGAGTCCTGTCCAGTGTACCCGTAACCTAACGAGCACCCGCATACTATCTCAAGTACGACGTACTGACGGCTGTGGGACAGACCGTCTCCCACACTAGGATGAGAAGCGCATGCGCTGGTCTACTCCGGAGTATCGATGCCCTGTCTCGATAGTCCTGCAACCAGGGACCTGAATAAGGATGTGCTTATAGATTACCCAGCCCCCACTAGTGTGACTGCCATCACAACGCTGGTAATCAAGCAAAGATCCTAAGGGCTCCACTAATGCGTATAAGTGATATACTGAAATAAACACAAGTACACATTGAAGTAGAAACAAACCAAGTAGCATACTACTATTTTGAGCAAGATTGTATATACAAGGTGAATATCCCAAGCATCCATTAAGTAATATACAAACTAGTATGATACAGTAATGGCCTCTAGGGCATATACACTAACAATCTCCCACTTGCACTAAGGCCATGTACTGGCGTATCGAAGACCTATCATCTCGATCAGCCGCTCGAACTGAGTCTGGGGCAGGGCCTTGGTGAATGGATCAGCAGTGTTATCTTCTGAAGCGACTCTCCGAACCTCGATCTCCTGGCGATCTACGATCTCCCTGATCAGGTGATACCGCCTCAAGATGTGCCTGGATCTCTGATGGGACCTGGGTTCCTTCGCTAAAGCTATAGCCCCATTGTTGTCGCAATACAGAGGTATTGGATCAACAATGGACGGAACCACCTGAAGTTCTTTCAAGAACTTCCTCATCCCGACAGCTTCTTTTGCGGCATCAGATGCAGCGATGTATTCCGCTTCCATCGTCGAGTCTGCAACGGTTTCTTGTTTGGAACTCTTCCAACACACCGCCCCTCCATTGAGGGTAAAGACAAAACCCGACATGGACTTGGAATCATCCTTGTCACTCTGGAAGCTGGAGTCAGCAAAGGCCTCGATCTGGAGGTCTTTTCCGCCATACACCAAGAACATCTCCTTAGTCCTTCTCAGGTACTTGAGAATGTTCTTTACCGCTATCCAGTGTTTCTCCCCAGGGTTTGACTGATACCGGCTTAC
Source organism: Agapanthus africanus (assembly GCA_030015575.1). NCBI lineage: Eukaryota > Viridiplantae > Streptophyta > Magnoliopsida > Asparagales > Amaryllidaceae > Agapanthus > Agapanthus africanus. The sequence goes on from JASDDO010000001.1 coordinate 191,552,186, forward strand.
CACACTCAGTGCATAAGCTACATCCGGTCTGGTACACAACATCGCATACATTATAGAGCCTACCGCAGAAGCGTAGGGTATAATAGACATGCGATCCCTCTCTAAATCAGTCTTGGGAGACATCTCTTTGGAGAGGGTGATCCCGTGACAAGCCGGTAGGTTACCGCGCTTGGAATCTTCCATACTGAACCTCTTCAGTATGGTGTCGATGTACCTGGACTGCGAAAGTCCTAATATCCTCTTGGATCTGTCACGGTAGATCCGGATACCCAGAATGTACGAGGCATCACCCAGGTCTTTCATGGAGAACCTGTGTGACAAGAACCCCTTGACAGATTGTAGCATAGGAATGTCATTTCCTATTAAGAGAATGTCATCCACGTATAAAACGAGGAATACTACAGTTCTCGCTACAAATCTACTATAGATGCATGGTTCATCTGGATTTTTGATAAAGCCAAATTCTTTGACCGTCTCATCAAAGCAGATGTTCCAACTCCGCGATGCCTGCTTTAGTCCATAGATGGACTTAAGCAACTTGCACACCTTTCCGCTGCTCCCACTCTGAATGAAACCCTCTGGCTGGTCCATATAGACACACTCCTCTAAATTTCCATTTAGAAAAGCTGTCTTTACGTCCATTTGCCAGATCTCATAATCGTGGAAGGCAGCAATGGCAAGAAGGATCCGAATGGATTTCAGCATGGCTACTGGAGAAAAGGTTTCGTCGTAGTCCAAGCCAGGTCTTTGACGAAAACCCTTTGCTACCAGCCTAGCTTTATAGGTCTCAACCTATCCATCTACACCAATCTTCCTTTTGAAGATCCACTTGCATCCTACGGGTTTTACCCCGTCTGGAGCAATGTCCAACGTCCATACCTTGTTGGTGTACATGGACTGCATTTCGGTCCGCATTGCATCCAGCCATTTCACTGAGTCAACGCTCTGAACGGCCTGCTGGAAGCTAGTAGGCTCATCATAATCTATGATGCAATCCTCTCTATCCCCGTCTACGAGAAAACCGTAGTATCTCTCGGGCGGATGAGTCTGCCTACTACTCCTGCGGAGCGGCGTAGGAATGTCCTGTTCTTCCGAACCCTCTGGTTCCACTAAACTTTCAGTAATAGTCCGTGGTTCTGGAATTTCTTCCAGTTCTACTGCGCTCCCACTTATTTCTTTTTCTATGAACTGGTGTTCTAGAAAGTGGGCATGACGAGAAACAAGAACTTTTTGTTCCTCTTCACAGTAGAAGAAATATCCCTTGGAATTCTTTGGATATCCCACAAACTTGCACGGTACTGAGCGTGCCTCGAGCTTGTCCGCATGCTGCTTTTTGACAAAAGCTGGACTTCCCCATATCTTAATGTGATTAAGATGGGGTCTCTTCCCACACCACATCTCAAATGGCGTAGTAGGCACAGTCTTAGTGGGAACACGGTTCAAAAGGTATGCGGCTGATTCTAGCGCATATCCCCAGAATGATCGCGGCAACTCAGCGTTACTCATCATGGACCGCACCATATCCAATAGGGTGCGGTTCCGTCTCTCCGATACACCGTTATGTTGCGGGGTGTATGGAGGAGTAAGCTGAGAGAGAATTCCATTCTCTTTTAAATAGTCCAGGAACTCGGCACTTAAGTATTCTCCACCTCGATCCGATCTTAGAATCTTAATACTTTTGCCGGTCTGTTTCTCCACTTCATTCTTATACTCCTGGAATTTTCCAAAGGCCTCGGACTTATGTTTCATTAAGAAGACATAACCGTACCTTGAGAAGTCATCCGTAAAAGTAATGAAGTAAGAATGTCCGCTTCGGGCATGTGTAGACATTGGACCGCACACGTCACTGTGTACGAGTCCTAAGAGCTCGCTCGCTCTTACTCCATGTCCAGTAAACAGAGTCTTTGTCATCTTTCCTTTGAGACAGGATTGACAAGTGGCATACGACTGATATTCGAACGCATTCAAATACCCTTCTGTATGTAACTTCGTCAACCTTCTCTCATTGATGTGACCCAATCTACAATGCCATAAGAAAGTCTGATTTATTTCTGGAGACTTTCTTTTGTGTGTATTCTGGACATTAAAAATCTGTGGTTGGTTTAACACGTATATACCATTACTCAAAGTACCTGACCCAATCAAAACTTGATTAAGGTGAACGTTTACAACATTGCTTACAAACGCAAATTCATAACCTTCTTTAGAAACTAAAGATACAGAAATGATATTACAAGTTGCGTTGGGTACAAAAAAGCAATTACGCAAAACCAAAACATGTCCATCTGACATTCCCAGGTGATAGTCCCCCACGGCTTTAGCATCCATGCTAGCTCCGTTCGCAACTCTGAGGGTCATATCACCTGTCTTCAAAACCCTACGGTTTCTCAACGCCTGCAAAGAATTACAGATATGAGATCCTGATCCGGTATCCAATACCCAGGAAGTAGAGTTTATTGAAAGACAGTTTTCAATAACATACACACCTGAAGCTGAAGCTGCAACCTGCTTCAATTCCTGTGTTCTGGCCTTCCAGGCCGTGCAATCATTCTTCCAGTGTCCTCTCTTATGACAATAGAAGCATTCTTCCTTATCCACAAGCTTCCCCGCTATCTTTGTTGCTTTACCTTTTCCCTTCGTATCCACTTTACTAACACCGCCCCTTGGTTTGGCGGGGGCCTTCTTCTTCTTTCCCTTGGCTTTCGCCTTGGACCTAGAAGAAGATGATCCTCCTACAAACAAAGTGGATGTTTCCCTACCTTTCTGTAGGGTGCCCTCTGCGCTCCTCAGCATGTTGAGGAGCTCTGATAGTTCAACCTCTTTTTCTTGTAGGTTGAAGTTCAGTATAAACTGGGCGTAAGTGGAAGGAAGGGACTGGAGAACTATATCCGTATATAGCTCACTCTCCAATGTGATCCCTAGGTCAGCGAGCTCCTCAATGTAGCCGATCATCTTTAGCACGTGCTCGGCTACTGATGATCCGACGGCCATTCTTGTCGAAAATAACTTTTTCGACGCTTCGTATCTTGCGATACGTGATTGCTCTCCATACAGTTCTTTTGTATGGAGCAATATGGACTCCATGTCCATATTCTCATGCCTCCTCTGATGTTCGTTGTCCATCGAGGCAAGCAGGAGGCATTTGGCCTTCGCGCTATCAATCTCCCAAGTCTTACGGATTTCCTTATCCGCGACGCTGGAAGTTGGACCAGGGACAGGGGGAGCTTTGGTGGTAAGAAGATACCCCAGCTTGTCATAAGTGATTGCTATCTTGACATTCCTGAGCCAATCTTTGTAGTTTGGCCCTGTCAGTTTGTTTTTATCTAGGAGTAACTTAAGTCCAGTCATGTTGATTGGTCGCTGCAATTAGGAGAGAGAAGAAGAAACACTCAGCATAATGCTCTTGCAAGTTTAGAGTGGTTTTTAGTTTGTCTAAACAGGATGGCTCCCACTGTTTCTCGAATCCCTCCTCAAACCATAAAGGAAGAATTAGTCAGGATCAATCCCACCGTACAATACTTGCTTAACCGTTCAGCCAGGCCGGTGTCGGTACTTCGAGGGAGGTTTTCCAACGCTTTCGCGACGTTCCTTAATTAAAGAACCTCTTTTCCCTGGGGGCGTAGCCCCGCTAACACCTTTCTAGGCACCTACTAGGTTTATAGCATTGATCGTTAAGTGAGAAATTTCCTGAGGAGTAGCATATACTCACAGTAGGATCGGGATCCAAATATCATTGCGTGACGAAACTGAAGGAATCCTACCAGAATCATCACACTCCAAATGGTATGCAAATCTAGCAAGTTTCAGTACTTATGAAACTCCCGATGTGGATTTTTGCCCCATGCTCTTATGACCTTGACTTTGGCCAAAATATCATAAGTCACATGTCAAGTTCTACCCGTCATTATCCAGGTTAATTTGGATCCATCCGTACCTACCCTTGACTTTGGCCAAAATGGCAGTACGACTGTCCCAAACCAACGCATCTATCTATGCTACACATGAACACCCAATAGCTACCAATCACTGTGCCTTGACTTTGGCCAACATACACAGCTTGAATACTATTGACTATTCATGCGAAACGACGGAGGGCTACGGATGGTTTTGGCAAAACCGTGAACGTAGTGAACTTGATTTGGTCGATGGAACGAGATAGCTTTTAAAAGGAGTGGCTCAAGCTCCGCATTTAAAAGTTGTTTTTGAAAAGAACCGAGTGGTTTTTCGAAAGTGTTCCAACGACTTTAACTTGGTTTATTATCTTGCATTAGTTCTTTTAATGCGTGATATTCTTGCATTAGTTCTTTTAATGCGTCCCATCATTTAATCCTACCATTGCAGAAAACAACCAAAATATGACGTACGCTTATGCCATTCGCATTCGCCACGGGGCCCCGTCATTACCCGTTAGGTTACTTAACTAACGACAGAGCGGGGGCTGGGCTAGCGCGTCTGTAAAACATAAGCAACGCCTAAATAATATCATATATAGATATACTGCAATGATAAACATTTCAGATCACAGATAAATACATTGGATATACTAGCAATCTGTAATTTGTACGATCCTGTAACAAAAACAGATAACACGGTCGCGGTGAATAGCCAAAACCCCACCCAAGACCCCTACGGGTGCGGCAAACTACCCGCCAAGTACCCGAAGCGTAGCAACCTCCCTCATCTCCATGAGTAGGCCACTCGACACTTCGGCATACCCGGTAGTTTGTGTACCCCCTCCATGGGTCTATCCTAGGAGCAAAAACAGTAAAAAGAAATTATACAATGACGGCTACAACCCCTTCCCGGTTGTGCGGCCATACAAATAATTATTACATCAATTTACAAATTTACATGAATTGCAAGAAAAGAAAACTCTCGTCTCACAACCCCCGGCTATTCACCCGCGACAATCCAACATATTTATATACACATTCCAGCACATTACAGATCATAGATTTGTATAACCCCCACTAATCGACATATAGCGATTAGTAGACGTTCAATACAAATATCACATTACAGAAAAACCCGTTAGCTCAAGTCTTTTAGAAGTTCGATCAAAAATACGGATTTTCGGGACCCCAAAATAAAATTTTCGTTCTGGAAAATCTGGGTTGAAAATACATATACTAAAAATCCCAAAATACCCCAATTAGCAAACTGCAAAAAATAAAACCCATGACCGAGTCAACTCGGCAGCGGTTCCGCGGCGGGAGCGTGCTCCCGCCGCGGAACCGCGGCGCTTTGATCGAGTCATGGGCCCAAATTTTTGCAGTTTCTTTAAAAAAGCCTGAGTCGATTTTTGGTGTATATTAAAAAAGTTTTCCAGCACTTTTAAAATCGACAGAAAGTTTAAAATTCCGGGGTTCGTTTCGGGACTTTTTCGTTGATCGATCTTCTAGTTACTTGCTAACATGTTAGATAGAGTTTAACTAGTCTCTGATACCACTGTAAGTCCATGCTACCTCTCCCGGTACTTTCGGGAATGCGGAATTTGGTAGAAAACGATTTTCTTAAAGATGGTAACATGGACCTAAAACCCGGATCTTGGTTAAACATCTATCTAACAACCTAACTATGAGTTTTAGCTACTCGGTTAGGGGGTTATACCTTGCTTGTCTTGAACTCCTTCGTCTTCAAAGCTCCGATGGTGGTCCGATGGCTTCTTCTCGTCGTCTCCGTACGCCGAAGATAGATCCACCTGAAAGCTCCAACCTTTAGCTCCTTCTTCGTTCTTTGAAGAAACTAGTTCACTTGGTTTGCTAAACCTAGTGAACTAGAATGAGTAGAGAAGAAATAGAATGGGATTTTATCTATGGTTCTTGATTCTCAACTCATGAGACAAGAGAACCATAGATCAAGAGAGGGAGCAAGAGGTTGAGGGTGAGAGCAAGAGGAGAGCTCAAGAACAAGAGAGAGAATGAGCAAGAAAAAATGAGCAAGTATTTTGTCTCTCACCCTCTCATAATCCAAAGCAATGATAACTCATCATATTAACAAAAGTCTTATGTGATGGTTAGAAGCAACCACAACCATATCATTTCATGCACTCATTTTACACAAATGAGCAAGTAAACAAAAGTCTTTGCCATGAAATGATGGCTATGGTTATCATGATGGTCAACTAGTCAAGCCTAGTCAACCGGTCAACAAGTCAACAAAAGTCAACAAGTCAACAAAATCAACAAGTCAACAAAAGTCAACAAGTCAACAACCATATCACCATAATACTTAATTAATATAATAGTTAATCACATATCATATTCTCATTAGGGTTGAGCATAAAGTCAAATAGTCAACTGTCAACAACCCTAATGAGAATCCGCTGCCTCTGCCTCCCTGTCAACTGTGCATACACACCCGCATCCGCGTTCCGAGGAACACGAATGCAAACTGGATAAATCCAATCCCATAAGGTACACTAGGATCTGGCTTAAACCAAAGCCTGCTAGTGTAAACTGTCCGGACACTGTACGTGCACAAGTGCACGGATGTGACCGAACCCTGTCGCAAAACCATGCGACCTGTCGCAATACCATGCGACCTCTACTCTTTTGCCTAAAGGCGAAAAGCTTTCTGTGTGGGACTCTAAAGACTCGACACTACGCTGGCAGTGGGTTTAACCACAGACCGCAAGCGGCACTAGCTGTGCGTAACGGTCCCCAGGTAATGCCGACAAGAAGACGGACGAGGCGAAACCCATCTGAACTCCTACTGAGCCTGAGTGTGACATTCTCCGTACAGTCCGGTCTGTTCGTCTGATACATCGCATGGCGGGCCTAGGGGGCGGTAAACGTCAGTCCCCCAATAGCGGTACAAGTCGTGCCGGAGTGAAGCCCAATACACCCTGAGATAACACTGGAAACCTACCAGTATATCTCGTTTGCCCTGGCCAGGGACTACTCGTGTAATGGCTCTCCTAGACACAGCGCGATGTCAACCCCCAATACCGGGAGAGACGAATCCTGTCTAACCGTCACTGCCTCCAAGTGCTTCGGGACTGCACCCAACCACCACCTGTTTGCACGACTCCTTTGAGCCGTGGTAGGGTAGTGATCAAAGTACAGTGGGAACACACTCGAGGCGGAGTGACAGTGTCAAGTCAGCGGACTAAGCTGTACTCATGTCACCTGGGAACTGATAACTGACGATAGGTATAATACCAACTAGTCAGTTCCCGACGAGTCCTGTCCAGTGTACCCGTAACCTAACGAGCACCCGCATACTATCTCAAGTACGACGTACTGACGGCTGTGGGACAGACCGTCTCCCACACTGGGATGAGAAGCGCATGCGCTGGTCTACTCCGGAGTATCGATGCCCTGTCTCGATAGTCCTGCGACCAGGGACCTGAATAAGGATGTGCTTATAGATTACCCAGCCCCCACTAGTGTGACTGCCATCACAACGCTGGTAATCAAGCAAAGATCCTAAGGGCTCCACTAATGCGTATAAGTGATATAATGAAATAAACACAAGTACACATTGAAGTAGAAACAAACCAAGTAGCATACTTCTATTTTGAGCAAGATTGTATATACAAGGTGAATATCCCAAGCATCCATTAAGTAATATACAAACTAGTATGATACAGTAATGGCCTCTAGGGCATATACACTAACAACTAGAACACTTGGTTTGCTAAACCTTGTGAACTAGGATGAGTAGAGAAGTGATTTGGGTTTTCTTTTATCTCTAAGGCAATGTTTCTCAACTCATGAGAGGGTGTTGCCTTGAGCTAGAGAGAGAGCAAGAGGAAGAGCAAAAGGGAGAGCTCAAGCAAGAGAGAGAAATGAAATGAGAGAATGAGTAACTCTTTTGCCATCCAAACTCTCATAATCCAAAACCTGTTAGTTGTATGCATGCCCTAGAGGCCAGCATTGTACAGATGATGTATATTATATTGGATGCTTAGACATATATAGAGATGACTTTCTTGCTCGATATGATAGTATGCTATCTGGTTGCTCTTTATCTTAACATGTATACTAGTCTCTTTAAACTGTCTTATAGTTACGTGTTGATAAAGCCCTTAGGATGTGTACTTGACTACCTGGATTATGATGCAGATCATACTAGTGGGGACATGGTAGTCCATAGGTACATCCTTCAAGGTCCCTAGTCGTGGGTGTATCGAGACAGGGCATCGATATACCAGTGTAGACTAGCGTATACGCCTCTCGACCCATGAGATGGGCGATGGATGATCCCATATCCATTGGTGTTTGACATCAGAGATGGTATACGGGTGCTCAGTGGAGACTGGGTACACTGGACGGACTCGCCGAGAACTCCCAGATGGTATTATACCTCACGTCAGATGGCAGTTCTCAGGTGACACTTGTACTGGTTAGTCTGTAGACCCGAGATCGTCATAGAGTTTTGTGTGATTCCCACTGTGCTTTGATCTCCACCTTACCACGTCCATGAGGGCGTGCAAAACGGTGGTCTTTGGGTACAGTCCCGAGTCACATGGAGGCAATGAACGATAGGAGGGGTTTCGTCTCTCCCGGTATTGGGGGTTGATGTTGCGCTGTGCTCGATTGGCTGTAACAGGGAAGTCCCTGGCCAGGGCTGATCAGAGATTTGCTGGTATGTGTTACCAGTAGTTTCTCGACCCGTTATGAGCCTCACATCGGCACGACTTATCGGTTACTGGGGTCTGACGTTTACCACCCCTAGACTTGATATGCGACATATCAGACGAACAGACCGGACCGTACGGTAAGTGTTACTGGTTAGATTCACAGGAGTGTGAGCGGGCTAGCTCGTCGATCTTCTGATCGCTCAATACCCGGATGGCCGTTACGTTTAGCAGACCGCTTGCGGCTTGTGGGTGCTTGATATGATCATCATCTGCTACCGGCGTATTGACGAGTCTTTAGAGTCCTACACAGAGGTTACCTGGCTCAAGCGAAACGAAATAGGGGCGCATATGAGATATGTGCGGGACCGAGAATGATGCGTGTATGTGATACCGCATTTCATTCTCGCGATGAATGTTTCGATTGGTTGTATGTGATATAACCTAGTTATCGAATCAAAGATTGATTCGATAAGTCGATACATTGGATACTAGTCGGTTATGTGTGACATGACCGGATCATTGAATCAAGTGTTGATTTAATGATTTAATGTATAATTATATATATTTGATAAATTACTTTGCATTAACTAGTATTGGTTCACTTTAAAGAGAATGAGCGGACAAGTCGTCGGCTACGATGCCGAAGATGATCTACGTCGAGGTTACACAAGATCAAGCTCCAACTTCACCAAGTTGTGAAACTTGTGAAGAAAACACCCTATACTACTTGGCAAGGGGTAGAGGGTGAATAAATAGGAGGTGGGTTCACTTTAGAATTGGATTTCTCACACTTTTGCTCAAGATGCCATTGATGAAGACAAGCTTTCCTTCTTGATGAAGATGATGAAGAAGAAGAAAAGATATGATAAGTATTGTGTAAAATAGAAAATAAATGTGAATACTTAACTTATACTAACTATGGTAAGGTGTAGAGAATAGATCATGGTTAGTTAGAATGGTTAGGGTTAAGTATGAAGACAAAATGGTAACAAAGTCAAACCTTCATGAAGCTTCAACTAAATCCAAATAATGCCACCATTTTCTTCATAATCTTTTCCAAAATCAATAAATAAATAAATGAGTAAGAAAAAGAAAACCCTAACCATTACACAACCATGGTTTAATCTTTACACAAAACACAAGTTAGCTTGCAACATCAAACATGATACAATCAAGTGCACACAAAAAAATATATCACATATACAATGTGCACTACAAGTGAGAAAATCCCTTTAAAGTGAACCAATACTAGTTACTGCAAAATAATATATCAAATATATATAATTATACATTAAATCATTAAATCAACACTTGATTCAATGATCCGGTCATGTCGCACATAACCGACTAGTATCCAATGTATCGACTTATCGAATCAATATTTGATTCGATAACTAGGTTATATCACATACAACCAATCGAAACATTCATCGCGAGAATGAAATGCGGTATCACATACACGCATCATTCTCGGTCCCGCACATATCTCATATGCGCCCCTATTTCGTTTCGCTTGAGCCAGGTAACCTCTGTGTAGGACTCTAAAGACTCGTCAATACGCCGGTAGCAGATGATGATCATATCAAGCACCCACAAGCCGCAAGCGGTCTGCTAAACGTAACGGCCATCCGGGTATTGAGCGATCAGAAGATCGACGAGCTAGCCCGCTCACACTCCTGTGAATCCAACCAGTAACACTTACCGTACGGTCCGGTCTGTTCGTCTGATATGTCGCATATCAAGTCTAGGGGTGGTAAATGTCAGACCCCAGTAACCGATAAGTCGTGCCGATCTGAGGCTCATAACGGGTCGAGAAACTACTGGTAACACTTACCAGCAAATCTCTGATCAGCCCTGGCCAGGGACTTCCCTGTTACAGCCAATCGAGCACAGCGCAACATCAACCCCCAATACCGGGAGAGACGAAACCCCTCCTATCGTTCATTGCCTCCATGTGACTCGGGACTGTACCCAAAGACCACCATTTTGCACGCCCTCATGGACGTGGTAAGGTGGAGATCAAAGCACAGTGGGAATCACACAAGACTCTATGACGATCTCGGGTCAACAGACTAACCAGTACAAGTGTCACCTGAGAACTGCCATCTGACGTGAGGTATAATACCATCTGGGAGTTCTCGGCGAGTTCGTCCAGTGTACCCAGTCTCCACTGAGCACCCGTATACCATCTCTGATGTCAAACACCAATGGATATGGGATCATCCATCGCCCATCTCATGGGTCGAGAGGCGTATACGCTAGTCTACACTGGTATATCGATGCCCTGTCTCGATACACCCACGACTAGGGACCTTGAAGGATGTACCTATGGACTACCATGTCCCCACTAGTATGATCTGCATCATAGTCCAGGTAGTGAAGTACACATCCTAAGGGCTTTATCAACATGTAACTATAAGACAGTTTAAAGAGACTAGTATACATGTTAAGATAAAGAGCAACCAGATAGCATAATATCATATCGAGAAAGAAAGTCATCTCTATATATGTCCAAGCATCCAATATAATATACATCATCTGTACAATACTGGCCTCTAGGGCATACATACAACTAACAATCTCTCACTTGCACTAGGGCCAGCTGCTGTAGTATCGCATACCGAGCATCCCGAAGAGTCTCTCAAACTGTATCTGGGGAATGGCCTTCGTGAGTGGATCCGCCGTGTTGTTCTTCGTGTCAACCCTCCTGACCTCGATCTCCCGGCGATCAACTATCTCCCGGATCAGGTGATACCGCCTCAGAATATGCCTGGATCGCTGATGGGACCTAGGTTCCTTAGACAAAGCCACCGCTCCATTGTTATCGCAATACAAAGGTATTGGATGCTCAATAGATGGAACCACTCCAAGTTCAGTAATGAACTTCTTGATCCAGACAGCCTCTTTAGCAGCATCGTTGGCAGCGATGTATTCAGCCTCCATCATCGAGTCTGCCACGGTTTCCTGCTTGGAACTCTTCCAGCTAACCGCCCCTCCATAAAGGGTAAAGACAAATCCCGACTGCGACTTAGAGTCGTCCTTATCACTCTTGAAGCTCGAATCGGTAAAGGACACTACTTGGAGTTCTCCATTACCATACACCAAGAGCATCTCTTTAGTCCTTCGTAAGTACTTGAGAATGCTCTTCACAGCTGTCCAGTGACTCTCTCCAGGATCAGCTTGATACCTGCTCACTATACTTAGTGAGTATGCTACATCGGGTCTGGTACATAGCATCACATACATGATAGAGCCTACAGCCGAAGCATAGGGTATCCCTTGCATGCGAGCTCTCTCCAAATCAGTCTTGGGAGACATCTCTTTGGAGAGAGTGACTCCAGAGATCGTGGGCAAGTTCCCACGCTTGGATTCTTCCATACTAAACCTCTTTAGTATGGTGTCAATGTACCTGGATTGGGACAATCCCAATATCCGTTTGGATCTATCTCTATAGATCCTTATTCCCAATATGCAGGAGGCATCACCAAGATCTTTCATTGAGAATCTTTGTGATAAGAAGAGCTTGACCGATTGCAGCATAGGAATGTCATTTCCTATTAAGAGTATGTCGTCCACGTACAATACGAGGAAGACAACCTTACTCTCTGCCATCTTTTTGTAGATACAAGGTTCATCTACGTTTTTGACGAAATCAAACACTTTGATAACGACGTCAAAGCAGATGTTCCAACTCCGCGATGCTTGCTTTAATCCATAAATGGATTTAAGCAGCTTGCACACCTTCCCGCTGCTCCCACTGTCTACGAAGCCCTCTGGCTGAGTCATGTACACGCACTCTTCTAAATCACCATTTAGAAAGGCGGTCTTAACATCCATTTGCCAGATTTCATAGTCATGATACGCAGCGATGGCAAGTATGATCCGGATGGATTTAAGCATAGCCACTGGAGAAAAGGTTTCGTCATAGTCCACACCTGGTCTTTGACGAAAACCCTTTGCAACAAGTCTAGCTTTGAAAGTCTCCACTTTCCCATGTACACCAAGTTTTTGCTTGAAGATCCACTTGCTCCCAATGGGTTTTACCCTTTCAGGAGCAACATCCAAAGTCCATACTTTGTTGGTGTACATGGATTCCATCTCGGACCGCATAGCATCCAGCCATTTCACTGAGTCCCTACTCGTGATGGCCTGCTCGAAGCTAGTTGGGTCATCATCCTCCATGATGCAATCCTCGCTTCCACCGTCAATGAGAAAACCGTAGTATCTCTCAGGTGGACGAGATACCCTACTAGATCGGCGGAGAGGCTGGGGTTCGTCGAGTTCTACTGAATCCTCTGGTTCTACCAAGTCTTCTGTTACAGTTTGTGTTGCTGGAACCTCTTCCAGTTCTACCTCAATGCTACTTGTCTGTTTCATAAGAAAACTCTTTTCTAAGAAAGTGGCATGTCGAGAAACAAACACTTTTTGTTCCTCGGAGTGGTAGAAGATATACCCTCGTGAATGTTTGGGATATCCAACAAACTTATATAGAACAGACCTTGCCTCGAGCTTGTCCGAATTTTGTGTTTTAACATAGGCCGGACAACCCCATATCTGAATAAAATTAAGACATGGTCTCTTGCCATTCCTTATCTCATATGGAGTGGTAGGCACTGATTTGGTTGGAACTCTATTCAATAGGTATGCAGCAGTCTCCAGTGCATATCCCCAGAAGGAAATAGGTAACTCAGCTGCACTCATCATAGAGCGCACCATATCTAATAGGGTGCGATTTCTCCGCTCCGATACACCGTTGTGCTGTGGTGTATAAGGAGGAGTAAGCTGAGTGAGAATCCCATTCTCTTTTAGATAATCTCTGAATTCGTTACTTAAGTATTCTCCTCCTCGATCAGATCGAAGGATCTTAATACTTTTGCCCGTTTGGTGCTCTACTTCTTGTTTATATTCTCTAAATTTTTCAAAAGCTTCTGATTTGTGTTTCATCAGGAACACATATCCGAATCTAGAGAGATCGTCAGTGAATGTAATGAAGTACGAAGAACCATCCCTGGCATGTGTAGACATGGGACCGCATACATCACTATGTATTAGTCCCAAGAGTTCGGTAACTCTTTCTCCGTGTCCAGTAAACGGAGTTTTGGTCATCTTGCCTTTGAGACATGACTGGCAAGTGTCATAAGATGAAAATTCAAACGAATTTAAATATCCATCCTTATGCAACTTAGCTAGTCGTGTCGCATTGATGTGACCCAGTCTACAATGCCACAAGAAAGATTCGTCCAGTTCAGAACTCTTCCTCTTGTGTGTGTTTTGTAAATTGAGGACTGTATTTTGATTGAGAATGAATATGCCATTATACATCGAGCCTGATGCAATCAACTTTTGATCTAGGAATATGTTCATAACATTATCCTTTACTACAAAATTATATCCTTCTTTACTTAATAAAGAAACTGATATAATGTTGCACATCATGTTCGGTATATAATAGCATTCATTTAGAATCAGTGTATCACCGCTTGGTAATACTAGGTGATATTCGCCAACTGCTTTGGCAGCAACATTTGCCCCATTCCCAACTTGAACGGAATGATCACCTTTTTGCCAGTTCTCTATCTTTCCGCAGCCCATGTAACATCTTACATATGTGGGATCCTGATCCGGTATCTAATACCCAGGACGTAGGGTGAACTGAGAAACAGTTCTCAATGACAAACACACCCGAAGATGATGCATCAACATGCATGTTCTCCGTTTGGGCGGTGTGAGAATCCAGATATTCTCCTGTTTCCTGTTCATTCTTATAACACTTATAAGATAGAACGGGTTCAACGTTCCCCTGCACAGTATAACATGCGGGTTCGGTCAATACATCCATATTATTATCTTGATTAGGGCATGACATGGTCGCTACCCGGAGACAGAGAGAAGAAAACACTTTAGCGTAAGCCCGTGCAAGATCAGATTGGTTATTATCTTATCTAATCAGGATGACTCCCACTGGTTTTTATCAAATCTTCCTTCAAACCCTAAAAGGAAAGACTAGCCGGGATTAATTACACACTACAAGTTCGCCAATCTTTCAGCCAGGCCAGTGTCGGTACTTTGAGGGAGGTCCCCCGTGCTTTCGCACGAACCTAATTAATGTTAACCTCGTTTTCCCAGAGGCGTAAACCCGTTGCCACCTTTCTAGACACCACTCGATCAGCTAATTGCAATGTGTAAAACTCTCCCAGGAGTAACTCTTACTCGCAGTGGGTATCGGGATCCAACTATCTCATAGAAGGTATGCAATCTCATTGCAAATTTCAACACTTGAAATTCCCGATAATACTTTTGCCCCTAGCGTCCTGTGACCTTGATGGAGGCCAAACTACCCACAGGGCGCTAGTCAAGTTCAACCCATCATTTCTTGATCGAATTAAACCCACCCGTACGACCCTTGACGGAGGCCAAACTACGCTGTACGAATACCCTAATCCAATCGCATCATATGCTGGCAGATAAGCACTAGTTAGCTACCATACACTACGCCTTGACGGAGGCCAAACTACCGCAGCATGAATACTAAGTAGTACTTATCTGAAATGACGGAGGGCTACGCAGGTTTTTCTGAAAACCATGAGCGTAATGAACTTGATATCGTTGTAGAATCAAAATGAAGTTTTGAAATGGAGTGATTTTGAGGCTTTTCTAGTTTTGCTAAAGGGGTCACTCCCGGTGAAGGGATCGTCGGCCCTTTCCTCGTCGAATGAGGTGCGGGATATATCATATATATCACTGTGCAAAGCAGAAACTATAGAAGCAATCAAAAGTCAAATCGAGTGTGTAGTATCTGCCAGTTATTGCTAAAGGAGTCACTCCTGGTGAAGGGATCTCGGTCCTTTCCTCATCGAATAAGATGCAGGGTATATCATATATACCGCTATGCAAAGCAAGAACTGTAGCTACCTGTTTTGTTTAAAATTTGATTCTACAACATCTTAGGTTTCTTTTCTTTCATTAATCACATTAATGAAGTCCCATCATTTAAGTCACCTAAACATCACAGATAAATACGACGTACACTTATGCCATCCGCATTCGCCTGGATGTCCCCTCGTGCACCGTTAGGTTAGGTAACTAACGACAGAGCAGGGCAGGGCTGGTGTGGATGCAAAACATAAGTTACGTCTATATAATATATCATATATACTATATACTGTATCTATCACAGAACATCACATGATCACATCACAGATATCGCAGCAGAAGAAACATATGAAACATTGGATATACTAGGACGTCCGTGTTTTCAATACGAGCCAGTATAAAACACGGATTCCACGGTCGTGATGAATAGCCAATCCCATACCCCTAGACCCCTACGAGAGCGGCAAGCAACCCTACCAATTCTAGGGTTAGGAGACCCGGACTCGACTCCTCGAGATGGTCTCCTACTGGACCCTAGAACCCGGTTACTTGTGCTCCCCTCCTTGGGTCTATCCCAATGCGGAAAAGTAAATAATATACAAAAGGTGACAACTTCCGCAACCTGGAAGTGCCCCAATAAATGAATATTACATACAAGTTTTTACATGAATGAAAATGAAAAACACTCATCTCACATAAAAACCCCCGGCTATTCAAACACGACAATCCAATATAACATATCCAGCAACACATAACATCACATGTCATCAACGTAAGTAAATATGCGCATCCCAATTGTCGTTGACATATAGCAACGAAACCGGCGATATCACATAATACACTTACGGTCACAGAAAAGAAAGTGTAAAACTACAACAGTTGGAATCCGCAACCTCTTTAGACATCGCATGCCTAACACTTATAAACCCCGCATTTTAGTCCCATTATCGAAAACTCTTTTCAATATGAAGTGAGACTAAACCGCTAGATTTATAATATTCATTCAGTTATCTCATAACTGTGTGTGAATTCCAATTATTGTATCCCATTCCGGATAAATAGAAAATATTGAACTTTCCGATCGAACATTCGAACACCCAAGTTTTCCCGAAACCGTTCAACACATGAAATAAGTTCAAAGACATTCACTTCATGCCTCAGTACCAACGGTCCAGCCGTAGAAGGGTCAAGCCAACGCCTCACATGTGGCACGTCGTACTGCCCTAAACCCTAAGGTTCAAAGGGCAGTTCAAGACGGTCACATAATCGAGTTAAGGTTTGTTGTCTTTTAGAGGGACCATCGCGTTACTTGCACTACTCAGAACGTCCTTAAACCACAGAAAAATCCAACACTTGGATATTTTCCGGCAGGGGAAAGATTGGGTATTTACATCCGGTCGAACTTTTTAACATATTCCAAAATATCCGGAAAGCCACATAGACAAAGTCTGATAATCCGATCGAATCAGCGAACACCCAAAACACCCCAGAAAATTCAACTCTTGAATAAATATTAAAAACTCCCATAAAACTCAGCACTGTAAATTAGGAATTACTGTGCAAATTTGGAGGGCTGACGTCATCATGTCGCCGCGGAACCGCCGCAGAAGCTAGGCTTCTGGCGCGGTTCCGCCGCAGGTTGGAGGCATCATTTGTCCAATTTTGCACCGTAATTCTTATAACTTCCTGCTGAATTTTTTAAGCATTTTTAATATGGAAAAAACCCAGTTTTTAGAAAAAGTCCAGAGAGCGATTTGGTTTTAGGGTTTCGGTTTCGATTGGGTTTCAAATATCGTCTAAGCATCGCCTAAGGCTCTAGCTAGGCTCTGATACCACTGTAGGGTTCCTAGGCACGCTAATGAAGTCTCGCAAGGCATCAACCATGCCAATTTCAAACATCGTCTAAGCATCGCCTAAGGCTCTAGCTACCTGTTTTGTTTAAAATTTGATTCTACAAAACCATTATAACAAAAATAATAATCAAGTATTATGTGATGGTTCAAGTCAAAAATGGCTATATCATTTCATGCACTCATTTTGCAAAAACAAGCAAGCAAGCAAAAGTCTTTGCCATGAAATGATAGCCATTGTCATGATGATGGTCAACTAGTCCAACCTAGTCAACCGGTCAACAAAGTCAACAAGTCAACAAAGTCAACCCCTCAACAACCATGTCACCATAATACTTAATTAATATTATTGTTAATTACATTTCTTATTCTCATTAGGGTTTAGCCAAAAGTCAATAGTCAACAATCAACATTCAACAACCCCAATGAGAATCCTCTGCCTCTGTCTCTCTGTCAACTGTGCATACACACCCGCATCCGCGTTCCGAGGAACACGAATGCAAACGAGATAAAACCAATCCCAAAATGTACACTAGGATCTGGCTTAAACCAAAGCCCGCAAGTGTTAACTGTCCGGACACCAAACTTGCACAAGTGCACGGATGTGACCGAACACTGTCGCAAAATCATGCGACCTATCGCAAAACCATGCGACCTCTACTCTTTTGCCTAAAGGCGAATAGCTTTCTGTGTGGGACTCTAAAGACTCGACACTACGCTGGCAGTGGGTTTAACCACAGACCACAAGCGGCACTAGCTGTGCATAACGGTCCTCAGGTAGATGCCGACAAGAAGACGGACGAGGTGAAACCCTCAATACCAGGAGAGACGAATCCTGTCTAACCGTCACTGCCTCCAAGTGCTTCGGGACTGCACCCAAAAACTACGTATTTGCACGACTCCTTTGAGCCGTGGTAGGGTAGTAATCAAAGTACAGTGGGAACACACTCGAAGCGAAGTGACAGTGTCAAGTCAGCGGACTAAGATGTACTCATGTCACCTGGGAACTGATAACTGACGATAGGTATAGTACCAACCAACAGTTCCCGATGAGTCCTGTCCAGTGTACTCGTAACCTAACGAGCACCCACACACTATCTTAAGTACGACGTACTGACGGCTGTGGGACAGACCGTCTCCCACACTGGGATGAGAAGCGCATACGCTAGTCTACTCCGGAGTATCGATGCCCTGTCTCGATAGTCCTGCGATTAGGGACCTGCATAAGGATGTGCTTATAGATTACCCAGCCCCAACGAGTGTGACTGCCATCACAACGCTGGTAATCAAGCAAAGGTCCTAAGGGATCCACTAATGTGTATAGGTGATATACTAAAATAAACACATGTACACATTAAAGTAGAATCAAACCAAGTAGCATACTACTATATTGAGCAAGATTGTCTATACAAGGTGAATATCCCAAGCTTCCATTAAGTAATATACAAACTAGTATGATACAGTAATGGCCTCTAGGGCATATACACTAACAATCTCCCACTTGCACTAAGGCCATGTACTGGCGTATCGAAGACCTATCATCTCGATCAGCCGCTCGAACTGAGTCTGGGGTAAGGCCTTTGTGAGTGGATCAGCAGTGTTATCTCCCGTAGAAACTCTCCGAACCTCGATCTCCTGGCGACCCACGATCTCCCTGATCAGGTGATACCACCTCAAGATGTGTCTGGACTTCTGATGGGACCTGGGTTCCTTCGCTAAAGCTATAGCCCCGTTGTTGTCGCAATACAGAGGTATTGGATCAACAATGGACGGAACCACCTGAAGTTCCGTTAAGAACTTCCTTATCCAGACGGCTTCTTTTGCGGCATCTGCAGCAGCGATATATTCCGCTTCCATCGTCGAGTCAGCAACGATTTCCTGTTTGGAACTCTTCCAACACACTGCCCCTCCATTGAGGGTAAAGACATAACCCGACATGGACTTGGAATCATCCTTGTCACTCTGGAAGCTGGAGTCAGCAAAGGCCTCGATCTGGAGGTCTTTTCCGCCATACACCAAGAACATCTCCTTAGTCCTTCTCAGGTACTTGAGACTGTTCTTTACTGCTATCCAGTGTTTCTTCCCAGGGTTTGACTGATACCGGCTTACCACACTGAGTGCATAAGCTACATCTGGTCTGGTACACAACATCGCATACATTATAGAGCCTAACGCAGAAGCGTATGGTATAATAGACATGCGATCCCTTTCCAAATCAGTCTTGGGAGACATCTCTTTGAAAAGGGTGATCCCGTGACAAGCCGGTAGATTACCGCGCTTGGAATCTTCCATACTGAATCTTTTCAGTATGGTGTCGATGTACCTGGACTGCGAGAGTCCCAGTATCCTCTTAGATCTGTCACGATAGATCCGGATCCCCAGAATGTATGAGGCATCACCCAGGTCTTTCATGGAGAACCTGTGTGACAAGAACCCTTTGACAGATTGTAGCAAAGGAATGTCATTTCCTATTAAGAGAATGTCATCCACGCATAAAATGAGGAATACTACATTTCTCGCTACAAATCTACTATAGATGCATGGTTCATCTGGATTTTTGATAAAGCCAAATTCTTTGACCGTCTCATCAAAACAGATGTTCCAACTCCGCGATGCCTGCTTTAGTCCGTAGACGGACTTAAGCAACTTGCACACCTTTCCGCTGCTCCCACTCTGAATGAAACCCTCTGGCTGGTCCATATAAACACACTCCTCTAAATTTCCATTTAGAAAAGCGGTCTTTACGTCCATCTGCCAAATCTCATAATCGTGGAAGGCAGCAATGGCAAGAAGGATCCGAATGGATTTCAGCATAGCTACTAGAGAAAAGATCTCGTCATAGTCCAAACCAGGTCATTGACGAAAACCTTTTGCAACCAGTCTAGCTTTATAGGTCTCAACCTGTCCATTTACACCAATCTTCCTTTTGAAGATCCACTTGCATCCTACGGGTTTTACCCCATCTGGAGCAATGTCCAACGTCCATACTTTGTTGGTGTACATGGACTCCATTTCGGTCCGCATTGCATCCAGCCATTTTACCGAGTCAACGCTCTGAACGGCCTGCTGGAAGCTAGTAGGCTCATCATAATCAATGATGCAATCTTCTCTATCCCCGTCTATGAGAAAACCGTAGTATCTCTCGGGCGGATGAGACCGCCTGCTACTTCTGCGGAGCGGCGTAGGAATGTCCTGATCTTTCGAACCCTCTGGTTCTACTAAGCTTTCAGTAATAGCTCGTGGTTCTGGAATTTCTTCCAGTTCTATTGCGCTCCCACTTATCTGATTCTCCAAAAACTGAGTTTCCAAGAAGTGGGCATGCCGAGAAACAAAAACCTTTTGTTCCTCCTCGCAATAGAAGAAATATCCCTTGGAGTTCTTTGGATATCCCACAAACTTGCACTGTACTGAGCGTGCCTCGAGCTTGTCCGCATGCTGCTTTTTGACAAAAGCTGGACTTCCCCATGTCTTAACGTGATTAAGATAGGGTCTCTTCCCACACCACATCTGATATGGTGTAGTAGGTACAGTCTTAGTTGGAACTCGGTTCAAAAGGTATGCAGCCGATTCTAGTGCATATCCCCAGAATGATCGTGGCAACTCAGCGTTACTCATCATGGACCGTACCATATCCAATAGGTTCGGTTCCGTCTCTCCGATACACCGTTATGTTGCGGAGTGTATGGAGGAGTAAGCTGAGAGAGAATTCCATTCTCTTTTAAGTAATCCAGGAACTCGGCACTCAAGTATTCACCACCTCGATCCGATCTCAGTGTCTTAATACTTTTGCCGGTTTGTTTTTCTACTTCATTCTTATATTCCTGGAATTTTCCAAAGGCTTCGGATTTATGTTTCATTAAGAAGACATAACCGTACCTTGAAAAGTCATCCGTAAAAGTAATGAAGTAAGAATAACCGCTTCGCGCATGTGTAGACATTGGACCGCACACGTCGCTGTGTACAAGTCCCAAGAGCTCACTCGCTCTTACTCCGTGTCCAGTGAACGGAGTCTTTGTTATTTTTCCTTTGAGACAGGATTGACAAGTGGCATACGATTGATATTCGAACGGATCCAAATATCCTTCTGTATGTAACTTCGTCAACCTTCTCTCATTGATGTGACCCAGTCTACAATGTCATAAGAAAGTCTGATATATTTCCGAAGACTTTCTTTTGTGTGTATTCTGGACATTGAAAATCTGTGGTTGGTTTAGTACGTATATACCATTGCTTAATGAACCTGACCCAATCAGAACTTGATTAAGGTGAATGTTTACAACATTACTTACAAACGCAAATTCATAACCTTCTTTAAAAACAAAGATACAGAAATGATATTACAAGTTGCGTTGGGTACAAAAAAGCAATTACGTAAAACCAAAACATGTCCATTTGACATTCCCAGGTGATAGTCCCCCACGGCCTTAGCATCCATGCTAGCTCCGTTTGCAACTTTGAGGGTCATATCACCTGCCTTCAAAATCCTACGGTTTCTCAAAGCCTGCAAAGAATTAAAGATATGAGATCCTGATCCGGTATCCAATACCCAGGAAGTAGAGTTTATTGATAGACAGTTTTCAATAACATACACACCTGAAGCTGAAGCCGCAACTTGCTTCAGATCATGTGTTCTGGCCTTCCAAGCCCTGCAATCTTTCTTCCAGTGCCCACTCTTATGACAGTAAAAGCACTCTTCCTTCCCCACAAGTTTCCCCGCTATCTTTGTTGCTTTTGCCTTTCCCTTCGTATCCACTTTACTAACACCGCCCCTTGGTTTGGCGGAGGTTTTCTTCTTCTTTCCCTTGGCTTTCGCCTTGGACCTAGAAGAGGAAGATCCTCCTACAAACAAAGTGGATGTTTCCCTACCTTTCGGTAGGGTGCCCTCTGCACTCCTCAGCATGTTGAGGAGCTCTGAAAGTTCAACTTCCTTTTCTTGCAAGTTGAAATTCAGGATGAACTGGGCGTAAGTGGAAGGAAGGGACTGAAGAATCAAGTCCGTATAGAGCTCATTCTCCAACGTGGTCCCAAGGTCCGCGAGCTCCTCTATGAAGCCAATCATCTTAAGCACGTGTTCCGCTACCGATGATCCTACGGCCAACCTTGCCGAAAACAGCTTTTTCGACACTTCGTATCCGGCGATACGAGACTGCTCTCCATACAGTTCTTTTGTATGGAGAAATATGGATTCGAGGTCCATATTCTCGTGCCTCCTCTGATGTTCATTGTCCATAGAGGCAAGCACGAGGCACTTGGCCTTCGCGCAATCGATATCCCAGGTCTTACGGATTTCCCTATCCGCGACGCTGGTTTTGGGACCTGGGACAGGGGGAGCTTTGGTGGTAAGGAGATACGCCAACTTGTCATAAGTGATTGCCATTTTGACATTCCTGAGCCAATCTTTGTAATTCAGTCCTGTCAGTATATTTTTATCTAGTAGTAACTTAAGTCCGGTCATGATGTTTGGTTGCTGCAATTAGCAGAGAGAGAAGAAACACTTTAGCATGATGCTCTTGCAAGTTTAGAGTGGTTTTTAATTTGTCTAAACAGGATGGCTCCCACTGTCTCTCGAATCCCTCCTCAAACCAAAAAGGAAGAATTAGTCAGGATCAATCTCACCGTACAATACTTGCTTAACCGTTAGGCCAGGCTGGTGTCGGTACTTCGAAGGAGGTTTTCCAACGCTTTCGCGAAGTTCCTTAATTAAATAACCTCTTTTCCCTGGGGGCGTAGCCCCGCTAAAACCTTTCTAGACACCTACTTGGTTTATAGCATTGATCGTTAAGTGAGAAATTTCCCAAGGAGTAGCATATACTCACAGTAGGATCGGGATCCAAATATCATTGCGTGACAAAACTGAAGGAATCCTACCAGAATCATCACACTCCAAATGGTATGCAGCACTAGCAAGTTTCAGTTCTTTTGAAACTCCCGATGTGGATTTTTGCCCCATGCTCTTATGACCTTGACTTTGGCCAAAATATCATAAGTCACATGTCAAGTTCTGCCTGTCATTCTCCAGGTTAATTTGAGCCCACCCGCACATACCCTTGACTTTGGCCAAAATGGTAGAACGACTGCCCCAAACCAACACATCTACCTATGCTGCACATGAATACCCAATAGCTACCAATCACTATGCCTTGACTTTTGCCAACATACATAGCTTGAATACTATTGACTATTCATGTGAAACGAGGGAGGGCTACGAATGGTTTTGGCGAAACCGTGAACGTAGTGAACTTGATATAATCGATGGAACGAGATAGCTTTTAAAAGGAGTGGCTTAAGCTCCGCGTTTAAAAGTTATTTTTGAAAAGAAACCGAGTGGTTTTGAAAGTGTTCCAACGACTTTTACTTGGTTTATTTTTTCTTGCATTAATTCCAATGCGTCCCATCATTTAATCCTTCCATTGCAGAAAACAAGCAAAATATGACGTACGCTTATGCCATCCGCATTCGCCACGGGGCCCCGTCATTACCTGTTAGGTTACTTAACTAACGACAGAGCGGGGGCTGGACTAGCGTGGATGCAAAATATAAGCAACGCCTAAATTATATCATATATAGATATATTGCAATGATAGTCATTTCAGATCACAGATGAATACATTGGATATACTAGGAATCCGCAATTCGTACTAGCCTGTAACAAAAAGCGGATTACACGGTCGCGATGAATAGCCAATACCCCACCCTAGACCCCTACGGGTGCGGCAAACTACCCGCCAAATATCCGAAGCGGAGAAACCTCCCTCAACGACGTGAGTAGGCCTCTCGGCACTTCGAGATACCCGGTAGTTTGTGCACACAACCTTGGGTCTATCCTAGGAGCAAAAACAGTAAAAAGAAATTATACAATGACGGCTACAACCCCGACCTGGTTGTGCGGCCAAAAATAATATTACGTCAATTTACATATTACATGAAATGAAAGATAAAAGAAAACACCCATCTCACAATCCCCGGCTATTCATCCGTGACAATCCAATGAATTCATATACACATACCATCAACATTACAGATCACAGATATGTATAACCCCCACTAATCGACGTATAGCGATTAACGGACGTTCAATACATATAACACATCACAGATATATACCCATCAGCTTAAGTCTTTAGAAGTTCGATCAAAATACGGATTTTCAAGCCCCAAAAACTAATTTTTCTTTCTGTAAAATCTGGGCAGAAAAAACATATCCCAAAAATCCCAAAACAGCCCTAGAAGCACTCTGCAAGAAACCTTTTCCTTGACCGAGTCAACTCGGCCGAGGCACCGCGGCAGGAGCATGCTCCTGCCGTGTTTCCGCGGCGCTTTGACCAATTCAATGGACCAAATTTCTTGAGTGGGTTTTAAAAAGCCTGAGCCAATTTTTAGTGTCAGATTTATTAATTTTTGAACAGAAAACAGAATCGGCAGAAACTTGATTTTACGGGTTCGTTTCGCGACTTTTTCTTCGATCGAACTTCTACTTACTTTGCTAACATGTTAGATAGTGTTTAACTAGTCTCGGATACCACTGTAAGTCCATGCTACCTCTCCCGGTACTTACGGGCTTGCGGAAATGATGAAAAACGATTTTCAAGAGGTGGTAACATGGACTCAAAATACGGATCTTTGTTAAACAACTAACTAACAAACCTAACAAGAGTTTTACCTACTCGGTTAGGGGGTTATACCTTTCTTGAACTCCTTTATCTTCAACTCTTTCCGGTGTACGGATCGGCCTCACCTCGTCGTCTCCTTGCGCCGAAGATGGATCCACCTGAAAGCTTCTACCTTTGGCTTCTTCTTCGAACTTGAAGAAACTAGAACACTTGGTTTGCTAAACCTTGTGAACTAGGATGAGTAGAGAAGTGATTTGGGTTTTCTTTTATCTCTAAGGCAAAATTTCTCAACTCATGAGAGGGTGTTGCCTTGAGCTAGAGAGAGAGCAAGAGGAAGAGCAAGAGGGAGAGCTCAAGCAAGAGAGAGAAATGAAATGAGAGAATGAGTAACTCTTTTGCCATCCAAGCTCTCATAATCCAAAACCATCATAACAAAAATAGTAATCAAGTATTATGTGATGGTTCAAGTCAAAAATGGCTATATCATTTCATGCACTCATTTTTCAAAAACAAACAAGCAAGCAAAAGTCTTTGCCATGAAATGATAGCCATTAGCATGATGATGGTCAACTAGTCCAACCTTGTCAATCGGTCAACAAAGTCAACAAGTCAACAAAGTTAACCCCTCAACAACCATGTCACCATAATACTTAATTAATATTATTGTTAATTATATTTCTTATTCTCATTAGGGTTTAGCCAAAAGTCAATAGTCAACAGTCAACAGTCAACAACCCCAATGAGAATCCTCTGCCTCTGTCTCTCTGTCAACTGTGCATACACACCCGCATCCGCGTTTCGAGGAACACGAATGCAAACGAGATAAAACCAATCCCAAAATGTACACTAGGATCTGGCTTAAACCAAAGCCCGCTAGTGTTAACTGTCCGGACACCAAACGTGCACAAGTGCATGGATGTAACCGAACCCTGTCGCAAAACCATGCGACCTGTCGCAAAACCATGCGACCTCTACTCTTTTGCCTAAAAGCGAATAGCTTTCTGTGTGGGACTCAAAAGACTCGACACTACGCTGGCAGTGGGTTTAACCACAGACCGCAAGCGGCACTAGCTGTGCGTAACGGTCCCCAGGTAGATGCCGACAAGAAGACGGATGAGGTGAAACCCATCTGAACTCCTACTGAGCCTGAATGTGACAATCTCCGTACAGTCCGGTCTGTTCGTCTGATACATCGCATGGCGGGCCTAGGGGGCGGTAAATGTCAGTCCCCTAATAGCGGTACAAGTCGCGTCGGAGTGAAGCCCAGAACACCCTGAGATAGCACTGGAAACCTACCAGTATATCTCGCTTGCCCTGGCCAGGGACTACTCGAGTAATGGCTCTCCTAGACACAGCGCAATGTCAACCCCCAATACCGGGAGAGACGAATCCTGTCTAACCGTCACTGCCTCCAAGTGCTTCGGGACTGCACCCAAAAACTACCTATTTGCACGACTCCTTTGAGCCGTGGTAGGGTAGTAATCAAAGTACAGCGGGAACACACTCGAAGCGAAGTGACAGTGTCAAGTCAGCGGACTAAGCTGTACTCATGTCACCTGGGAACTGATAACTGACGATAAGTATAGTACCAACCAACAGTTCCCAACGAGTACTATCCAGTGTACTCGTAACCTAACGAGCACCCGCATACTATCTCAAGTACGACGTACTGACGGCTGTGGGACAGACCGTCTCCCACACTGGGATGAGAAGCGCATACGCTAGTCTACTCCGGAGTATCGATGCCCTGTCTCGATAGTCCTGGGACTAGGGACCTGCATAAGGATGTGCTTATAGATTACCCAGCCCCCACGAGTGTGACTGCCATCACAACGATGGTAATCAAGCAAAGATCCTAAGGGCTCCACTAATATGTATAGGTGATATACTAAAATAAACCCATGTACACATTAAAGTAGAATCAAACCAAGTAGCATACTACTATATTGAGCAAGATTGTCTATACAAGGTGAATATCCCAAGCTTCCATTAAGTAATATATAAACTAGTATGATACAGTAATGGCCTCTAGGGCATTTACACTAACAAGACGGTCATCACTGGGATGCGCCTCACGGATACGGTCAAGCAACTGTGGACGTGCACGGATATGCACAAGCTATCCCCCGATCGGAGTAAACTCGAACTGCACTCGGCTGTCGCATAAAGTCCACCAATCTGCCGACGACTGCCTCTGCACTGCGCTCAAACAAGATAGACTACCTTCGGGCCTCCGACTCAAGGCATCCGCCACTACATTCGCCTTTCCCGGATGATAAAGGATCTCATAATCATAGTCCTCCACTAGCTCCATCCAACGGCGCTGCCTCAGATTCAGGTCTCGCTGCTGATATATATACTTCAAGCTCTTGTGGTCCGTGAATATCTGGCACGCCTCGCCGTAAAGGTAATGTCTCCAGATCTTAAGTATAAACACCACTGCAGCCATCTCCAAATCGTGAGTGGGGTAGTTCTGTTCGTGTTTCTTCAGCTGCTGAGAAGCGTAAGCGATAACCCTGTCGTGCTGCATCAGAACGCACCCTAGCCCCACTCGAGAAGCGTCGCCATAGACCACAATCCGCCCGACCCCGAAGGCAATGATAACACCGGCGCCGTAGTCAAACGTATCTGCAACTGCTGGAAGCTATGCTCACATGTCTCCGTCCAATCGAAAAGAACTCCCTTCCGGGTCAACCCGGTCAACGGTGCAGCGATACGAGAGAAGTCCTGAACAAATCGTCGGTAGTAGCCGGCCAGTCCTAAAGAGCTGCGGACCTCCGTGACTGATGCTGGTCTGGGCCAATGCTGAACGAGCTCGATCTTCTTCGGGTCCACACATATGCCATCTCTCTTCACCACGTGACCCAAGAAGTCTACACTGTCGAGCCAGAATGCGCACTTGGAGAATGTAGCGAACAGCTGATGCTCCCTCAAGGTCTGCAACGTAATATGCATGTTCTCGTGCTCCTCTAGGCTCTGGGAGTACACTAATATATCGTCGATGAAAACGATGATGAACTGATCAAGATACGACCTGAAGACACAGTTCATCAAGTCCATAAATGCTGCTGGGGTATTGGTGAGTCCGAACGACATCACCAAAAACTCTCAGTGGCTGTAACGCGTGCGAAAAGCCGTCCTCGGAATATCCTCCTGCCGGACTCGCAACTGATGGTAGCCTGATCACAAGTCAATCCTCGAAAAGTATCCCGCACCCTAAAGCTGGTCGAACAAGTCATCGATACGTGGTAAGGGATATCTGTTCCGTACGGTAACCCTGTTCAGCTGGCGGTAATCAATACACAAGCTCAAACTGCCGTCCTTCTTCTTGACGAACAGGACAGGGGCACCCCAAGGAGACACACTAAGTCGAATAATTCCTTTATCTAGCAAATCTTGCAACTGACCTTTCAACTCTTTAAGCTCCGCTGGGGACATCCGATAAGGCGGTATGGAAATAGGCCCCGTGTCGGGAATCAAGTCAATGCAGAAAACAAAATCGCGCACAGGCGGTAGCCCAGGCAGCTCGTCAAGGAAAACATCAGGGAACTCACTAACAATCAGGATCTGGTCTAAAGGAACCTCTACGGCTCTAGTATCGCAAATGTAGAATAGAAATCCCTGACATCCCTTCCTTAAAAGCTGTCCAGCGCGAAGAGACGAAATCAAACGGTGAGGGGCGGCACCACGGTCCCCCTGCACAACAAACACCGACCCGCCGGGAAAACAAAACCTAACCGTCTTCTCGCGGCAGTCCACAGACGCATAGCACGTGGCTAACCAGTCCATGCCCAGGAGAACATCGAAGTCCAACATCTAAAGAAGGATCAAGTCGATGGGCAACTCTCTCTCACCAATACGGACAACACATGATCGGAACATGTGCCTCGCAACAAACGACTCGCCAACGGGAGTGGTCACAACAAGCGGCTGGTCTAGCAAACTCGACTCTCTACCCAAACTCAGCACGAAGTGTGTGGAAACGTACGAGTGTATAGACCTCGGATCAAACAACACGTGTGCGTCAATAGAACATACTGAAAGAGTACCTGAGACCACTGCATTGGACGCCTGCGCGTCCTTGTGCGTCAAAACAAAAACCCGTGCCTGCCCTCCACCTGCGACTGGCAGTCCTTTACTGGTAACTGGCTGTCCTCTGCCGGCAACTGGCTGTCCTCTACCTCGGCCACCTCGTCCTCTCTGAGCAAACCCTCCGTGACCCCGACCTCTCGGTGCATAAGGCTGACGCGGAGTAACAACAGGTGCAAGATGCAACGCTCCCTGAGGTGGTGAAGGTGGTAAGGTGACATGCGGTACTGCTGTCTCGCTCTCACGTGGCTCTAGACAATCTCGAACACGATGATAAGTACTCCCACATCGGAAACATCTAGATGGTGCCGGCTGACCCTCCTGAGGATAAGAGCTGAATAGCTGACCTCGTCCCGAGCCTCCGCTACTCCCCGTACCTGAACAGAACCTGTCGCGGCGCCTAAACGGCAGTCTCTGTACTGACGTATCTGTACGAACCCTTTTCGCCCTGGAACAACTGAAGTCTAAGCAAGGCGCTCCTCGAATAATAGGGCTGCATCTACAACTGCTGCATTGGTCTCGTAATGCTGTGCGCTAATCGCAAGAAACAACGGGGTAAGCAGGCCTCAAACAAACCTCTTAACCCGCATCTCCTCAGTAGTTACCAAATACGGGGCATACGTAGATAGCTCGGTAAACAGCACGTCGTACTCAACCACTGTCATCTCCGGAGTCTGACGTGAAGACTTGAACCTGTGCGCTCTAGAATCTCTGATACTCTGTGGAAGGAAACGGGCTAGAAACACTATCACGAACTCAGTCTAGGTCATAGGAGGAAGACCTGCTGCTCTTCCTTTCTCTATCGACTCACATCACTTCTGTGCAATACCTTCCAGGCGAAAACACGCGAACTCCACCCATCTCGCATCGGCGCATCTCAGTGAACGGCATATCCGGGCCATCCTATCGATACATGGCTGCGGGTCATCGGCTGCATCGGTGCCTGTGAAGACCGGAGGCTTCAGCCTTATAAATTCCGATAGCGACACTATGATAACCTCTGTAGCTGCAGGTGCAACTGCCTGAACTGTGGGTACCATCGCGGTCCCCGTAGCGGGTAGGACTACCTCTGGTCGCTGCGCCCAAAGGGCCTCAACAAACAACCCTATCACCTGGCGCATCTCCTATATACCGGCCCCTAGCATAGCGATCTGGTCTGTCGAAGGGGGAATAGTCTGCTTCGGTACAACGGGTGTACTGGCCGGGTTAGTCCTCATCTCGGAGGAATCAACTCTAATCTCGGCTCTCACGGCCGCTCTCTGCGCCCTCGTAGTCTTCGGCGGCATAATGGCTGGAAATGAAACAAGATTCGATAAGAATACGGAAATCAAATCACAAAATGTAAATAATCATGAAGAAATTTCAACCAATAAGTCCCAAGGTCACTTAGGCGAATTACCGTGTCGTGAGTATGCCGCGAAACATACACATGCTACGCCACTATGCTTCAGCTACCTACTCCATCATGCCAAGGTCATCCTATACTCCGAAAGGTAAAACCTACACTCTAATACCAACTTTGTCATGATCCAAAGTTCGGCCCGTGACCGGCACTTAACCACGTAACGTCTACAGGCGTAACGCGACTAAGTAAGCCGAAACCCAGAAATCGAAACCATTAAAAGTAGTGAGTGATGGAAACGTTAATTTAAAACATTTGGAAAGCCCTGAGTAAAATATTTAAAGTTTAAGTTATTTCTTAAAATTTTCAGCAGCACCTCCTATGTAAAAACTAGCCCCAAAACGGGTACAACACATGATATAAATAAAATGACTAATAATAAGAATAAAGCATTCCCAAACGGGAGCAATCACGCCCAAAGGCGGAAACAACAACCACAAGAATAATATACGACGCCGTAGTGAAAAATGAACAATATAAGTGAAAAACAGCATGAAAGGTAAAACTGCATAATAAAGCCAGCTCACATGAGCTCGACATCCAGAGTACAAAAATAAATATACAACATCGTCCTCATAACTGGTCTCTAAGTTAATACATGGAATGGTAGATGGAGAGTACTAGATACAATAGAGTGTACAAATGGCAAATAAACGGATACCGCAAAAACCCACCTATAAACAAACGGCTCACATGCCAACTGTAGTGGTATCCGTAGGCAAAAGATACAATGAAGTAGCCCTGCCGCAACTACTATGAGGGTCGACCTGCAAACACTGTGGCACAACGGGGGTGAGTTGCCAACTCGTGAATAGTAAATAACATATAAAGGTAATCGCGAGTATGCACGTACTGCGATACACTAACATGTGCAATCTGATAACATCAATATGGTAATCTAGGTATGTAATAATCATGCAAGGTACTCTATCAGGTACTACGACTACATGATAGAATGTATATCTAAGAATGCTGAGCATGGGATGAAATATCGTCTGCACGAATCATCATCGTGAAAAAATATCCGGTGTCCAACAAATACACCTCAAATCCCAGTAAAACTCAGGCGCCATCAATCTAAACGGCCCTCATATCCTGTAAATCTCATGGAAAACATGAGTGCCCAACATCGGCACTCGAGAATATCATGAAATACTCGTGTCCAGCGTCGACACGCAAATCCTCATATATCGGGCTCCGTCAGTCCGGATCGGCCCACGGGCTCCGTCTACGGAATCGGCCCACGGCCCCGGCAGTACGGGTCGGCCCCTATCCATCTCTCGACTCTGGTAAGTATCCTCCGGATAACCGCCAGGTCCAACTAATCACCGGTAGGTAGTAGTCCCTCTGCCAGGCTCACCGTCTGTATACACAACATCCCTTTCTTGCCCCGGGGTACCATACCGGGTCCACCATGTAACCGCAATCGGCCTCATCCAGCTCTTCGAATCGGGTTCACATGTCACACGTCTCAGAACCGAGAAAACGCTTGGAGGACGCATTGAAATATCATATCAAGAGAAAAACAGTGCATATTTTCTTAAAATAATACGACGGTTCTCAAATCCGGAAATCACACGAATCCAAAACTCAATGCGTAAATCCATGCAAAGTGTCGTATGCCGCATAAAATCTTACTACAAGTAAAAAGGGAAAACCACTCTTTAAAATGGATCCAGTTTTGAAAATATTTCATGCGGTCCCCATTTCTTTAAAAATCAAGAAAGCATCATCTATATATGTGAAATATGTATGTATGAAAGCACAAGGTATACATACGCAAGTATGAATGTATATTATGCATATGTGCCAATATGGAAGTATACGTGGGTATATAAG
The DNA here is from genome assembly GCA_030015575.1 of Agapanthus africanus. NCBI lineage: Eukaryota > Viridiplantae > Streptophyta > Magnoliopsida > Asparagales > Amaryllidaceae > Agapanthus > Agapanthus africanus. The sequence continues at coordinate 191,584,436 of JASDDO010000001.1, forward strand.
CAAGAATGAGTGTACTATTTGTATATGCTTTAATAGGAATAGAAACAAGTCTAATCATCAAGGATGGGGTAAGCTAAACGATGTGTCGTTCATAGCAATTCTATAGTGTGAGTGCCATGGCAATTACTAACGGTGTGTGTGTAACATACAATTTGTGGTTGTGTAGCATGAACCGTTAGTAACTGTGCGGTGTCTCAAAACTACTATGTCCATATGCAACAAGAGAGGGGTATGCAACTACAGTAGTAACCTATAAATATATGAATATAACATGTGGCTACAATATCCTATCAAGCCCGGACGCATAACGCCATACGGGCAATTTCCCCATAGATGCTAAATCTACTCACCGTGATCTCGTGCTAAGTGTAGCCGACCACCTGCTTCCCCTTCTTTGCGGCGTCCGAAGTACCCGCCTGTGAACCTAGAATTTACACAAAGTAATGCACATAAGGCAAAATCCTGCAAAAACGTGATATTAAGACCAAACGAGAAACTTGCGTCGGAAACTAAACGCGTGTGTACTCGATATGCCAAAACGTGTGTATACGCGTCTGAAACTACCCTGACACGCTGCGACATACAGGAATCACCAAACCCACTGACAAAACGTACGTGTCACGCAAGTTTAAAAGTATAGAAAAAAGGTATTTAGTTCCAGATTTTTATACAAACAGAATCAAGAAAAGCTGCATACACCAAACACCTTAAAATTGTAGCAGACTCCCCCAGAACAAACCCAGACACCCAACTCCCCCTTCTGGCCGCAAATTGTGGCCAGAACGAATTTATTTGCGGCCAGGGTTGTGAATTTGGGTCTCGTACTCCGTGTGTGTAGTCTAGGTCTAGTGAACATGTTTCAGTAAATGCAACTTTTCTCTGAAACACCCGGGTCAAAAGCAGATCTCAAAACATCATTAATTTCTTAACTAAACATTAATTAACACTAAACATAATACATTAGGGGGTTTTAGTGTAACCTGAGGAAAAATGTCACCGCCCGAATGTACGGAGCATGACCGGCACTTAGACTACGAACGTCTCAAGGCGTACGTACTCTAAGTAAGCCGAACCCAGAAATCCAAACCAAGAAAAGAAGTAGAGAGTAGGAAGAACCATATCAAATCAACCAGTATGCAACATAATATACAACGCCTAAAGGCGGGGATCACAACAGAAAAGGAACTCAACAGCATGAAATCCACAGAAGTATAACGTGCGACTCTAAGGTCGAAAGAATAAACAATCACTGGCCTCTATCTCAAATAAGTACATGTTTGGTTGATGGAACTTCTAGATACAACTGAATATAATATACAATGTATAATGATGGGTATGATACAAATAACCCACCTACTAGCAAGTCACCTGAAAGAAGCTGTGCCCGCAAAGCCGTAATGAAACCCGTACGGCAACACCTGCAAGAAACTGGGGCACAACGGGGGTGAGTTGCCAACTTGTGAGTAGAAAAAGATCTACGAACAGAAAATCGCATGTATGATGCAATCCTAGGTCATACGATCAAAATATATAATCCTTAAATATATAACCAGCAATCTCTAACCATGTCTAAGGTAAATATCTAACCCAAGTGTAAGCCCATATGCCTGTGTTGGTGCATCAGGTGGCAATATATCATATGAATGATGTATGAATGCATGAAACAGAATGCTTGTACTGAAGAAAACTGCTTTCATAAATTTGTGAGATTTCTGTATTTTAAAATGAGGTATCATAATGAAATCAGCATAAAATAGTGCCTAGCATCGGCACAAAATATAAATCTCAATATCTCGATATCTCTGTATCACAATCTTTGCACCTCAATATCTCAAATCTCAATGTCTCAATCATAATATCCAGCGCACCGTCAATCCAGATCGGCCCCTACCATCCATCTCATGACTACGACGGTATCCTCCGGATATCCGACGTGTCGGGTAATATCACCGGTCGGTCGTGCTCCCCTGCCAGGCTCAACGCCATCATCTGCGATCCTCTTGCCCCGAGGTACCGCACCGGGCCCACCATGTACCCGAAACGGTTCCTCCACTCCTCGAATCGGGTCTCAAAATCCATCAGCAAGCTCATGGTGGACGACTCATACATCATGGGAAAACCGCACTTTTTTTTATTTAAAAAGAGAGAAAGCAGTTTATATAAGTTTTGCAGTTTTCCCCTAAATCCAGAAAACATCATGGAAATCCGAATCATCAATAGCATGTAAAACCATGAGTATAAGCATGAGAATCAATGAATGCGGCATATAATAAACAACAGTATGCATGAAGTGACAGGTAATGACTACAATGTCAAGCTGGCATATAAGGCAAGCATACTAATATCATATCACTACTAGCTAACAAGCTAAATTAAGCAATAATATTTTCTAAGTGTTCGTGACATGGCAATTACTGATGAAGATGTGTGTGCGCCGGCAAATAAGTGTACGTGGTACATACGCATCATCGGTAATGGTGCTGGTATCCTAACAGCAGGATATCAATAATGAAATATGAATCATAATAAGTATGCGATGCAGAGTAACAACAATAATATGCGGAAGCTGGATGCTAAACACAATGATCGCTAAATTGCATCTAATGTCATAAGAGTCATATAGCTACACCGCCTATAGGGCTGATCTAATGGCTAACTGCAAGTAAGGGAAACCGCCTAACATCTGAGTCGATACATACATACATCATACATATATATATATATATATACACATATATATAGTCGGTGATCCGCCTCAATAATATCACATCCGATAACATATCTCTATAATCAGTTATTCCCAAATCAAGAGTGCGGATCAAACATCAATTTATAGCTCGTACGTAAATCCGTCGTACGGCATCCCCAATCTGGGTACGGGTCAATATCACATTTGTCATATTATTCATCAAGTATTCTCTTATCAAATATCATTATCTGGGTACTGACCTATGTCTAGTACAATGCTAACATCATCACTATAATCAAGATCTGATCACTGATCGACAGTCTCGTATACATCAATATCATCATCATATATCGTCAATATAATCATAATCCAGCTTCTGATTTACAGCCTCTAGCAAAAACGATATCATCAGCACATATCATCTCAAGGAGTAAACAACGTCCAAGGCGGCCTATCATAAATATCTTGTCATATTCATATCATATCATATCATATCTCATATCATAATCACATGTCGATCGTTTACATATATATGTCACTATTCCTATGGCATCATAATCCCAAAATCCGCTAAAGCATCAAGACGTATCCCAAATACGAATTTTACCATATCACCGATATCATAATCTTCGATCAAATATCATTGACTCATCTCAATCCCAAGTATCATCCTCAAAACCGTATGCGAACACATAGTCCCATACCTATGTGAACACATATCTATATAGAATCCCATCTATGCACATATGAAGTAAGGATGTATGCAAGTATGTATGTGTGTACATGTATGTGTGCATATGTATGTGTAGTGTACCCACTACCTAGGGTTTCGCGACACTAAATCATCCAAGTCCATCAATTATCCATTCTAAACATCAAATAATTCCCAAACAACATATAATAAATTGTAGGTGTGTATACGCATCCGTATACATCACCTCGGACTGCGGGGGTGCTATACGCCATCCACCCGACTTCTCCCCGTAGATATAAATCTACTCACCTTGTTCATGCGTGCCGGTGCCGATGTCTCCATTTGCATCTCCAACGCTCCGACGCCACGTGGGGTACCTACAAAGATATCACACGCTAAAACACATGAAAATCACATCGGAAACCAAAATAGTGCACGCTACTCCCATAGGTAAAAACCTGTGGCCTCGCGTGCAAACACAGCCAATATCCACTGCCGTTGACGTCCAAACGCCACCCGACAGAACGAATCACCGAATACCAAAAATCCATACGGAAAACAGGTCGTAAATCATACGCCAACTCATGAAAATCAACCCAGATTTTATCCTAACTGGAATCAGTCAAAACTAGACATACAGGGGGTCAAGTTTACATGAAATAGGGCCGTGCACGCAAAACGAGGCAGCTTTACCCTGCTCTGGCCGCAAATTGCGGCCAGGGGGATTAAATTTGCGGCCAGGAATTTGAGATGGTGGCTAGGGCTTTGGGTAGTGGTTCCAGGGTGCCTGCACAGCCTACTGCCAAGTCAATTTTACTCTAGGAGGTCCCGGGTGAAAGCAGGTCTCAGAAAGGTCACAAAATCGACAAAAACGCTAATTTACACCAAGTCGAACAACTCGGGTAACTAACTAGAAATCTGGGGTTTCTTGGTTACAATGGTCTCAAATACACCTAATTAGACTATACTAATATTCAAAACCATCTCTTGGCCAAATCTCACTCAAAATCCCTAAACTAGCACTAGATTACAGATATAACAGTAAATTTCAGCTAATAACCCATAACTTAACAAGATAGGAGTTGGTTGTGAGATTATACCTCAAGAAACTCCTAGAATGCAGGAGAAAAGAGGATGAAGGAAGGAGGAGGGGTGGTTGCTGCTGTGGAGCTGCTCCTTGTGCTCCAGAAGATGCCGCAGTAGCTGATACTGATGCTGTTTTGTGTTGCTGGAGCTGTTGCTATAGCAGCCACTGTTGTAGATTTGTGGTGAGTTGTTGTGGATTTGGTGTGGGTATGGTGGTGTGGTGATGTTGCAAAAATGCTAGGGGTTGTTTCTGCTGCTGTTGCAGCTGATGTATATAGGGCTGAAATGTGTTGGGTTGAGGCTTTTGTGTTGCTGTTGTTTTTGAATGGGGTTGTGGCTGTGGCTGTAGTATCAGCAGAGGTAGGGGGCTGTCTTATGGCTGATGGGGCTGCTGATGTGTTGATAAGGGTGTATAGGTGTGGGGCTATGGGGCATGTAGCTGTGTAGGGTTGGCTGATGCAAGATTGGGGCTGATGTGTTGGCATTGGGCTGATGCATCAGCTGCTGTGGGTAAAGTAGCAGGTGGTGGCTGAAGTGGATAATTGGGGGCTGTTGTAGGGTGGAGTGTTGTAGTATGGTGGAGTGTGAGGGTGGAAGATGTGAGGGTAGGATGTGAGTGATGAGAGGGAGTGATATGAGTGAGAGGGGGGTGTGAAGAGCACAAAGGGTAATGAAGAAGGGGATGGATCATGGCACACCCTAGCCATCTCTCTCTCTTTCTCTTGAAACATGATAGCACCCACAAGCCATCATGGCTAACTCTCTCCCTACACAAGGTCAACTAACCCTAATCACCCTTAGACAAGGCCAAATCCCTTAGGTTAAAATTAATTAACCTAACCAAATGGTTCAACCCACCATGGTCATCTCAACATGGTTCAACCCTAGGCTTAACATGAATCCAAAACATGAAACAAGTGTGACAAGTGTAGAAAATGTCATGTGCACATTTTTGCACAAAAGCCAAAAATCCAATTAGCGATTTTTAATCGCGGTTAACACCAAAATAGCATTTACGTAACCACAAAAGCTTAAAATGATATATTTCCACAAAATAAGCTATTTTAGAATTTTCCAAAATTTTCTCCGGAATTTTCACCATTTATCGGTATTTAATTATACGGACTATTAAAATATTCATTAAAAATTAATATTAAATTATGAAAATTCCCAAAAATAATATTCTATTTTTTTGAAATGTTACAAAAAAAACTTGGATTTAACAGCACTAATAACCCAAAATTAAGCTAATAAGGCCATAAAAACCATAACTTGGCCTAAACACCACTTAAATCACAAAACTTGCACTAAAACTAACTTAAACACTAAATTATGCTAAATAACTACAAGTTTAGCAAAAAGAGAAGTTGAGGTTAACTTTATACCTCAAATTGGTCTAGGTGTTGCTCAAACTTGACGACTTTGCCTCAAGGATCAGCAAGGAAGGGTTTTAGGTGCTTTAACAAGAGATTTTTGTGAAGAAAGGTGGATTTTTGTAGGGATTTGAGCTTGAAAGAATGGAGAAGAAGAAGAGAAGAAGAAGAGGAAGGGGGAGCTGCTGCTGCTACTGCTGCAGCTGCCCAGAAAAATGAGAGGGAGAGAGAATGTGAGGTGTGAGGGAAATTGAGTGTTTTGCTTATTTTTTGAAAACAATTGAGAGTCAACCATGCCCTCTCTCTCCCCTCCATAAATGCTTGCCATGCTTTGTCACCTCCATGCCTCCTAGCCTATCATTCTCTCTCTCCTCAAATCAACCCCCAAAAGAAAAAAAATCATTTATTTAAAAAAAAATTGAAAACTAAACTTAATTAACTTCATATTATCCTAATGAAATGGGTTAACACACCATGACTACATAAACATGGTTTAACCCAAAATTAGCTTTAGGTTAACATGCACATGTGTGTGCAAGCCCAATTAAATTCTAATAAAATATTCATTAATTTTTATAAAATATTTAAAAACCGCTTTGGTAAACTTTTAACTAAAAATCATATTTTCGCTTAATTAACCTCTAATCACGTTCTAAAGTGTTACATAAAGGATACGAAACCGAAACAACTCCACAAAATACGGATTTCTGGAACCTCAAATACTGCTCTCTGTTGCTTTTAAAACGATCTGAAAAAATTATTTAAACAAGTGCATAATATTGTATATGATACATATAGAACACCAGTGAAATACGAGGCCTATTGCTCGGATTTGACCCGAGCACCAAGCCCAAAAATTCGGCCTGGCTGGCCTCCTTGCTCCGTTTTGCCTCGTGTTTCACATGTGCTCTGTGCTGTAGATTTTGGGGTTTCAGGTATTGTTTGTTTAGTCCAAAATTGCATGTGATGTTAATTTAGATATGGGCTAATTGTGGAGTGTTTCGTAGTCGTATATTTTAAGATTGTAATGGTAATCTGGACGATGTTTAACAGTTCGAACGAACTTCAAACAACACGTCAAGACCCCCCCTGAAATTTTCAACAGTTGGAATTTTCTAAGTTGATTATATTCATTGGTTGTGCAAGTATCTCTGTGGACCCACTAGAAGAACAAAAACCATAACTTGATTCTATGCCCTCGGAACCGCGACTGAACCCTAAGGTTTGTCGTAGTTCCGCGGTGTCATAGGTGAGGCTTTGGTTTGGCCCTTCTATGGCTGGTTCATAGATACTGTGGCACGTTTTGGGTACTTCAATTTTGGTTGAGCTCATTGGGAGATGTGGGTGTTGGTTGACTCAGTTGAAACGTTTAACATGGTCTAGTTCATTGTGATACAATAATTGGAATCTACAAATTTTTGGTGCGTGTAAATCTAGCATTTCGGTCTCGGGAGTAATTGGAAATCTTGTTGAATTATCCAACTTATTTTGAAAAGGTGTTTTCATAGGTGTAACCTAAATGCGAGATTTACATTGTTAGGCATGAAATCTTGGATATGTGATACCCCGGGTTTTTGATGTCTTAAGGCAGTGATGATTCCAATTGTTGTAGTTTTTCATTTTCTTTTCTTCGACCGTAAGTGTAGTATTTGGTGTATTGCCGGTTTCGTTGCTATACATCAACGACAATTGGGATACGCATACTTGCTTACGTTGATGACATGTTATGTTGGATGTTGCTGAGATGTGATGTATAGGATCGTCGTAATTGAATGGCCGGGGGTTTTATGTGAGATTAGAGTTTTTCTTTTCATTCATGAAATATTCAATATATGTAATATTCTTTTATTGGGGAACTTCCGAGTTGAGGATGATGTCACCATTGTTGTATATTATTTACTTTTACGTATTAGGATAAACCCAAGGTGGGGAGCATAAGTAACCGGGTTCTGTAGTTTAGTGGGAGACCATCTCGAGGAGTCAAGACCGGGTCACCCAACTCAGAATTGGTAGGGACACTTGCCACTCGCGTAGTGGTCTAGGGGTGTGGGATTGGCTGTTCATCACGACCGTGGAATCCGTATTTTCTATTGTTGGCAAAATACAAAATACAAACCTCCTAGTATATCCTATATTTTTATATACATGTTTCTGCTGCTGATTATTCTGTGATGTGATTACTTAATATTTGAGACGAATGGAATATTGATATTATATATATGATATATAATTATGTTTTACATCCGCGCTAGTCCCTACCTGCTATGTTGTTAGTTAAGTAACCCAACGGTGCATAACGGGACACTGTGGTGAATGCGAATGGCATAAGCGTACGTTTTATTTTTCATTTATTTTCTGTGATGGCTTAGGAACTTAAATGACGGGAATACATTAATGAGATTAATGTAAAGAAAAAGAACCCTAAAGATGTTGTAGAATCAGATTTTAAACCCACTCGGCTCTTTTTATGAAAAAGAAAGTTTCAAAAGATGCGGAGCTTAAGCCACTCCTTTTCTAAAACTATTTAGATTCTATAACGATATCAAATCCAAAGCGTTAAAGGTTTTCATAAAAACCATCCGCAACCCTCCGTCATTTTAGGAAGAAGAGTACTTAGTATTCGTGCTACGTATGTTGATCATAGTCAAGGCATAGTGTACGGTAGCTAAGTGATATCTTCCTACAAAACATATGATGCGAATTAGTTAGGACATTCATGTGATTATGTTGATCATAGTCAAGGGTTATATGGGTGGGTCTAGTTAATCACGAAATGACGGGTAAAACTTGACTGGTACTTAGGATATATTGACCATAGCCAAGATCATAAGTTGCTAGTGGTAAAAACCAAATCGGGAATTTCAAGAGTTGAAATTTGCAATGAGATTGCATACCATCTATAAGATAGTTGGATCCCGATCCCACTGTGAGTAAAAGTTACTCGCAGGAAAGTTTTGCACTTTATAATTAGCTAACCCATTAGGTGTCTACAAAGGTGTTAACGGGGCTACGCCTCTGGGAAGATGAGGTTTATATTAATTAGGTCAGTGCGAAAGCACGGGGAACCTCCCTCAAAGTATTGACACTGGCCTGGCTGAACGGTTAGCGAAATTGTAGACTGTAATAAATCCTGGCTAGTTTTTCTTTTTGAGGTTTGAAAGAAAATTTGATAAAGCAGTGGGAGACATCGATTAGATAAGATACTAACCAATTTGATCTTTGCAAGGGCATTTCGCCGAGTGTATTCTTTTCTCTCTCTTAATAGTAGATACCGATGATGGGACTAAAACTTCTGTTAGAGAAAAAAAATCTGACAGGACCGAATTATAATGAATGGTTGAGGAACCTGAACATTGCACTCACATATGATAAAGTATCATATGTCCTCACTACCAAAGCCCCACCCACCCCATGTCTTGAATCATCTATTTCGGATAAGGAGATCCGAAAAACATGGGATATTAATTGTAACACGGCCAATTGCCTTGCACTTGCTTCTATAGACAATGTACATCAGAAGCAACACTAGAAGATGGATGTTCAATCCATCTTTCTTCATACAAAGGAGTTGTATGGAGAGTAATCTACGGCCTTACGCTACGATGCATCTCGAAAGCTATTTCAGATGCAGATGGCTTCTGGTACGTCAGTAAGAGAACATGTTTTGAAGATGATTGGTTTTATAGAAGAACTTGAGGACTTAGTGTTAGTTATATGTATGCCCTAGAGGCCATTACTATACATAGGATGTATATTGTAGTGGATGCTTGGACATATATAGGGAGGACTTTCTTGCTCGACATGATAGTATGCTATCTGGTTGATCTTTACCTTAACGTGTATACTGATTGTCTCTCTGTTACATGTTGGTAAAGCCCTTAGGATGTGTACTTGACTACCTGGACTATGATGCGGATCATACTAGTGGGGACATGGTAGTCCATAAGTACATCCTTCAAAGTCCCTAGTCGTGGGTGTATCGAGATGGGGCATCGATATACCAGAGTAGACTAGCGTATACCTTCTCGACCCATACAGATGGGCGATGGATGATCCCATATCCATTGGTGTTTGACATCAGAGATGATATACGGGTGCTCAGTAGAGACTGGGTACACTGGACGGACTCGCCGAGAACTCCCAGATGGTATTATACCTTACGTCAGATGGCAGTTCTCTGGTGACACTGGTACAGAGTAGTCTGTTGATCCGAGATTGTCATAGAGTCTTGTGTGGTTCCCACTATGCTTTGATTTCCATCTTACCACGTCCAAGAGGGCGTGCAAAACGGTGGTTTTTGGGTACAGTCCCGAGTCACATGGAGGCAATGAGCGATAGGAGGGGATTCGTCTCTCCCGGTATAGGGAGTTGATATTGCGCTGTGTTCGATTGGCTATAACCGGAAATCCCTGGCCAGGGTTGCTGAGATTTACTGGTAAGTGTTACCAGTAGTTTCTCGAACTGTTATAGACCTCATATCGACACGACTTATCGAGCTATTGGGGTCTGACGTTTACCACCCTTAGGCGAGATATGCGACATATCAGACGAACAGACCGGACTGTACGGTAGTGTTACTGGTTGGATTCACTGGAGTGTGAGCGGGCTTGCTCGTCGATCTTCTGATCGCTCAATACCCGGGTGGCCGTTACGTTTAGCAGACCGCTTGCGGCTTGTGGGTGTTTGATATGATCATCATCTGCTACCGGCGTATTGACGAGTCTTTAGAGTCCTACACAGAGGTTTCCTGGCTCAAGCGAAACGAAATAGGAGCGCATATGAGATATGTGCGGGACCGAAAATAATGCGTGTATGTGATACCGTATTTCATTCTCGCGATGAATGTATCGAATGGTTGTATGCGATATAACTTAGTTATCGAATCAAGGATTGATTCGATAAGTCGATACATTGAATATTAGTCGGTTATATACGATATGACCGGATCGTTAAATCAAGTGTTGATTTGATGATTTAATGCATAATTATATATTTGATATATTACTTTGCATTAACTAGTATTGGTTCACTTTAAATGGATTTTCTCACTCGCTTGTGCACATTGTATTTTCGATATGGTTTTGTGCACTTGATTGTATCATGTTTGATGATACATGTTTCCTAGGGTTTTTGTGTAAAGATCAAACCATGGTTACATGATAATGGTTAGGGTTTTGCTTTTCATTTTCTTATTCATTTATTTACTTGTTTATTCATTTTGGAAATGATAAGAAAAGAATGGTGGCTTTATTTGTAGTTTAGTTGAAGCTTCATGAAACTTTGACCTAGTCCACCATTCTTGTCTCTTGCTTAACCCTAACCTTCATATCTAACCATGGTCTATTCTCTACACTAAACTAGGGTTAGTATTATGATAAGTATTGTTTTTCCTTTTTATTTTAACAACTTATCATAATATTATCTTCTTCTTCTTCTTCATCTTCTTCAAAGAAGAAAACCTTGGACCATCAATGGTGATTGATGAAAAAGGGTGAGAAATCCAATTCTAAAGTCTACCCACTTCCTATTTCTTCATCCTCTACCTCTTGCCAAGTAGTAGAGTGTGTTTTCTTCACAAGTTTCATGACTTGGTGAAGTTGGAGCTTGATCTAGCGATGCCTCGACGTAGATCATCTTCGGCACGAAACCGACGACCTTGCCCGCCCATTTCTCCGATGAAGCCGACGCTAGAGCCCGGATTTTGATTTGGACAGCGGAGAGGACTTCATCACGGAGCCGTGGAGGTGGAGGACCGGATCTACAAAGGTTGTATTTCCGTATTCTTGTAGTTAAGTGTTAACTAGTTTGTTTTTCGCCTAAACTTCTAGCCAACGATCCGTATTAGGGTTTCTCGGCACTGTTAAATTTTGAAATTGGCATGGTTGATGCCTTGTGAGACCTCTTGAGAGTGCCTAGGAACCCTACAGTGGTATCAGAGCCTAGCTAGAGCCTTAGGCGAAGTCTAAACGGAGTTTGAAGTCCGATCGACCCGAAACCCAAACCCTAAACATGCTCTCTGGACATTTCTGTAAAATGTGGATTTTTAGAAAATATAAATATTCAGAAAAATCAGCAGGAAGATCTAAGGGTTACTGCAAAATTCTAGAGCCTAATTCCTTAATATCGCCGTGGATCCGCGGCATGAGCGTGCTCATGCGGCGGTTCCGCGGCCACTTTGTCTTTTTGTGCATCGAATTTTGCACCTTAATTCTTGTTTTTCAGTTCTGGTTTTCCTGGGAATTTTTAATATTTTTTTCCAGAGTTTTATTTTCTGGGTTGTATTGGGGATTCGGAGATTCGATCGGACTGTCTAATTTTGTCTGTGTGTTTTTCCGGGTAAATATTAGAATATGTTAAAAAGTTCGACCGGATATAAATACCCAATTTTTCCCCTGTCGGGAAATTTCCAAGTGTTGGATTTTTCCGTAGTTTAAAGACGTTCTAAGTAGTGCAAGTAACGCGATGGACCCTCTAGAAGACAAAAAACCTTAACTCGATTATGTGACCGTCTTGAACTGCCCTTTGAACCTTCGGGTTTGGGGCAGTACGGCGTGCCACATGTGAGGCGTTGGCTTGACCCTTCTACGGCTGGACCGTTGGTACTGAGGCACGAACTGAATGTTTTTAGACTTGTTTCATTTGTTGATCTGTATTGGGAAAACTTGGGTGTTCGAATGTTCAATCGGAAAGTTTAACATTTTCTATTTTATTCGGAATGTAATACAATAATTGGAATTCACAATAAGTTATGAGATAACTGAATGAATGTTATAAACATAGCAGTTTAGTCTCACTTGATCGGTTGCCACGGAATTTTGATGTGATCAAAAGTCCGTCGCAATCACGTAGCGTACGCGGATACTCGCCGGGTAAACTTAATAGACAGCCTCACTCCATAGCCTCGACCAAGTGACTGTAAGAGAACCCCGTCGCCGAAAGCATCCGTTCGGGTGCTCGCGGTAGCGGTGTTCCGCCTTGGTGCACTTCGTCGACGGTATCGGGGGTGCGGCCGTCTACTGAAGTTTGCGATGAGCATTCGATCACGATGTCGGGAATCTTGTTGAATTACCCGACTTGGTATTGAAAAGTGTTTTCGATTTTGAGACTAAAATGCAGGGTTTATAATTGTTAGGCATGTGATGTCTAAGGAATTCATTCGATTAGGCATGTGATGTCTATGCAGGTTGCGGATTCCAACTGTTGTAGTTTTACACTTTCTTTTCTGTGACCGTAAGTGTAATATGTGATATCGCCGGTTTCGTTGCTATATGTCAACGACAATTGGGATGCGCATATTTACTTACGTTGATGACATGAGATGTTATATGTTGCTGGATATGTTATATTGGATCGTCGTGTTTGAATAGCCGGGGTTTTTTATGTGAGATGAGTGTTTTTCATTTTCATTCATGTAAAAACTTATATGTAATATTCTTTTATTGGGGCGCTTCCAGGTTGGGGAAGTTGTCACCGTTGATGTATATTATTTACTTTTCCGCACTAGGATAGACCCAAGGAGGGGAGCACAAGTAACCGGGTTCTGGAGTCCAGTGGGAGACCAACTCGAGGAGTCGAGTCCGGGTCTCCTAACTCCAGAATTGGTAGGGTTGCTTGACGCTCTCGTAGGGGTCTAGGGGTGTGGGTTTGGCTATTCATCACGACCGTGGAATCCGTGTTTTATACTGGCTCGTATTGAAAACACGGACGTCCTAGTATATCCAATATTTCATATGATTCTTCTGCTGCGATATCTGTGATGTGATCATGTGATGTTCTGTGATAGATACTGTATATAGTATATATGATATATTATATAGGCGTTACTTATGTTTTACACCCGCGCTAGCCCTGCCCCGCTCTGTCGTTAGTTACCTAACCTAACGGTGCACGAGGGGACATCGAGACGAATGCGGATGGCATAAGTGTACGTCGTATTTATCTGTGATGTTTAGGTACTTAAATGATGGGACTTCATTAATGTGATTAATGAAAGAAAAAGAAACCTAAAGATGTTGTAGAATCGAATTTCAAAATTAAAACAGGTAGCTACAGTTCTTGCTTTGCACAGCGGTATATGTGATATATCCTGCACCTTATTCGATGAGGAAAGGACCGAGATCCCTTCACCGGGAGTGACTCCTTTAGCAATAACTGGCAGATGCTACACACTCGGTTTGTCTTTTGATTGCTTTTAAGAGTTTTTGCTTTGCACAGTGATATATATGATATATCCCGCACCTCATTCGACGAGGAAAGGACCGACGATCCCTTCACCGGGAGTGACTCCTTTAGCAAAACTAGAAAAGCCTCAAAAACACTCCATTTCAAAATTCATTCGATCCTACAACGATATCAAGTTCATTACGCAATAGGTTTTTAGAAAAACCTGTCGTATCCCTCCGTCATTTCAGATAAGTTGTATATAGTATTCGTGCTGCATTTGTTGGCTTTCGTCAAGGTGCAGTGTGCGGTAGCTATATGCTGCTTATCTGTTAGCATACGATGCGATTGGATTAGGGTAGTCGTGCGGCTTTGTTGGCTTTCGTCAAGGGTCGTGCGAGTAGGTTTAATTCAATCAAGAAATGTACGGGTTGAACTTGACTAGCGGGCTATGGTTTGTTGGCTTTCGTCAAGGTCATAGCACGTTAGGGGCAAAATTATCGGGAATTTCAAGTGTTGAAATTTGCAATGAGATTGCATACCTTCTATGAGATAGTTGGATCCCGATACCCGCTGCGAGTAATTGTTACTCCTGGGAGAGTTTTACACATTACAATTAGCCGATCAAGTAGGTGTCTAGAAAGGTGTCAATGAGGTTACGCCTCTGGGAAAACGAGGTTTACATTAATTAGGTTCGTGCGAAAGCACGGGGGACCTCCCTCAAAGTACCGACACTGGCCTGGCTGAAAGATTGGCGAACTTGTAGTGTGTAATTAATCCCGGCTAGTCTTTCCTTTTAGGGGTTGAAGGAAGATTTGATAAAAAGCAGTAGGAGGCATCCTGATTAGATAAAATGATAACCAATCTATTCTTGAAAGAGCGCACGCTGAGTGTTTTCTTCTCTCTCTCTCCAGGTAGCGACCATATCACGCCTTAATCAAGATAATAATACGGATTATTGACCGAACCCGCTTGTTATACTGAGCTGGGGAACGTTGGTCCTGCTCCAACTTATAATTGTTATAAGACAGAGCAGGAAATAGGGATTACCAGAATTCCCGTGCCGCCCAAACGAAGAGAGTGCATGCTGATGCATCATCTTCGGGTATGTTCATTATGTAGAACTGTTTCTCTGTATCCTCTACGTCCTGGGTATGTGATACCAGATCAGGATCCCAGATATGTAATATGTTACATAGGGCTACAGAAAGGTAGAGAACTGAGAACGGGTGATAAGTTTCATGAGGCAGAAAACGGAGCAAGTGTTGCAGCCAAGTCTGTTGGTCACTGTCACCCTGTATTACAAATACATTGATTCTGAACGAATGTTATTAGATACCGAACCTGATATAAAAAATCGTATCTATCTCTTTATTAGTAAAGAAATGATAAAATTTTGTATTGTTGGATAATGTTTTGAACATTTCCTATATCAAAAGTTGATCGATTCAGGCACGTTATCTAAAAGCATTGATTTTCTAAATCAAACTACAGTTCTTAGTATACGGATCACACACAAGAGGAAGAGTTCAGAAATGAACGAATTCTTCTTGAGGCATTGTAGACTAGGTCAGATCAATGTGACCCGACTAGCTAGAGTTACATATAGATGCATATTTAAATCACTTTGAATTTACATCTTGTGAAACTCTCCAGTCATGTCACAAAGATAAGATGACCATAGCTCCGTTTACTAGAAACAGAGAAAGAGTTAGTGAACTCTTGGGATGATACATGTTGATGTATGTAGGTCCCCTGTCTACACATGCCAAGACCGGTTCTTTTACTTCATTACATTCTCTGATGATCTCTCAAGATTCAGACATACGTTCCTGTTGAAACATAAGTCCGAACCTTTTGAGATATTCACAGAATATAAGTTAGAAGTAGAGAACCAATAGGGGTAAAAGTGTTATGTCCTTTGATGTGATCAAGGAGGAGAATACTTGAGCACGGAATTCCTGGATTATTCTAAAGGAGAATGAAATTCTCTCTCAGCATTACTCCTCCGTATACACCATAGCACGATGGTATATCGGGGTGGAGCAATTACACCATATGTGATAAGGTATGCTCTATGATGAGTACTACTGAGTTACCTATTTCCTTTTGGGTGTTATGCGCTTGAGAAGCTGCATACCTATTGAATACGGTTCCAATCAAATCAAGTTGCCTACCACTTCATATGTGATATGGAAAGGGTAGAGCCCATCTCTTAAGCTAGTTAAGATTTGGGGTTGTTCGGCCTATGTCTGAAAAGCAAAATCCGGACAAGCTCGAGGCAAGGTCTGTAATGTAGAACTGGAAAGGTTCCAGCTATACAAACTACAGCAGATGATTTGATAGAACCAAAGGATTCAGTTGTAGGGTTCCTAGGCACTCACAAGAGGTCTCACAAGGCATCAACCATGCCAATTTCAAATTTAACGGTGCCGAGAAACCCTAAACTACGGATCGTTGGCTAGAAAACTAGGCGAAAAAGAAGCTAGTTAACAATTTAACTATAAGGAAACGGAAATACAACCTTTGTAGATCCGGTGCTCCACCTCTATAGCTCCGCAACGAAGTCCCTTCGCTGTCCAAGTGAACTCCCGGGCTCTAGCGTCGGCTTCGTCGAAGAATAAGCGAGCTAGGTCGTCGATGTCCATGCCGAAGATGATCTACGTCGAAGCATCGCAAGATCAAGCTCTCACTTCACCAAGTCATGAAACTTGTGAAGAAAACACACTCTACTACTTGGCAAGTGGTAGAGGATGAAGAAATAGGAAGTGGGTAGACTTTAGATTTGGATTTCTCACTCTTTTTCATCACTTGCCATTGATGGAGGCAAGCTTTCTTCACTTGAAGAAATGAAGAAGAAGAAGGAAATTGTTATAATAAGTTATTATCAAAAAGAATAATTAAAATCATTCTTATCATAACATAACCCAAGTTAAGTGTAGAGAATTGACCAAGGTTAAAGAATGGCTAGGGTTAAGGAGATGAGACAAAAATGGTGACTTAATGAAAGCTTCATGAAGCTTCATGTTGAAAACAAAACTAGCCACCATTTTTCACTTCTTTTCCTTTTCTCATTTATCTTTTAAATCCAAATGAAAAGATAAATGAATGAATAAAAGAAAACCCTAATCATTTACTCAACCTAGGTTTAATTCATTACACTTAACAAAAATATATGTATCATCAAACATGATACAATCAAGTGCACAAAATCATATCGCATATGCAATGCGCACACCCGAGTGAGAAAATCCATTTAAAGTGAACCGATACTAGTTAATGCAAAGTAATATATCAAATATATAATTATGCATTAAATCAACACTTGATTTAACGATCCGGTCATGACGCACATAACCGACTGGTATCATTAGTAACATCTTATCGAATCAACACTTGATCCGATAACCCGGCTATATCGCATATAACCGATCAATGTCACATCACGAGAATCGAATACAGTATCACATACTCGTATTATTCTCGGTCCCGCACATATCTCATATGCGCTCCTATTTCGTTTCGCTTGAGCCAGGAAACCTCTGTGTAGGACTCTAAAGACTCGTCAATACGCCGGCAGCAGGTGATGATCATATCAAACACCCACAAGCCGCAAGTGGTCTGCTAAACGTAACGGCCACCCGGGTATTGAGCGATATGAAGATCGACGAGCAAGCCCGCTCACACTCCAGTGAATCCAACCAGTAACACTACCGTACAGTCCGGTCTGATCGTCTGATATGTCGCATATCTCGCCTAGGGGTGGTAAACGTCAGACCCCAATAGCTCAATAAGTCGTGTCGATATGAGGTCTATAACTGTTCGAGAAACTACTGGTAACACTTACTAGTAAATCTCAGCAACCCTGGCCAGGGATTTCCTGTTATAGCCAATCGAACACAGCGCAACATCAACTCCCTATACCGGGAGAGACGAATCCCCTCCTATCGCTCATTGCCTCCATGTGACTCGGGACTGTACCCAAAAACAACCGTTTTGCACGCCCTCTTGGACGTGGTAAGATGGAAATCAAAGCACAGTGGGAACCACACAAGACTCTATGATGATCTCGGGTCAACAGACTACTCTGTACCAGTGTCACCAGAGAACTGCAATCTGACGTGAGGTATAATACCATCTGGGAGTTCTCGGCGAGTCCGTCCAGTGTACCCAGTCTCTACTGAGCACCCGTATATCATCTCTGATGTCAAACACCGATGGATATGGGATCATCCATTGCCCATCTGTATGGGTCGAGAAGGTATACGCTAGTTTACTCTGGTATATCGATGCCCCGTCTCGATACACCCACGACTAGGGACTTTGAAGGATGTACTTATGGACTACCATGTCCCCACTAGTATGATCCGCATCATAGTCCAGGTAGTCAAGTACAGATCCTAAGGGCTTTACCAACATGTAACAGGGAGACAATCAGTGTACACGTTAAGGTAAAGAGCAACCAGATAGCATACTATCATGTCGAGCAAGAAAGTTCTCCCTATATATGTCCCAGCATCCACTACAATATACATCCTATGTATTGTAATGGCCTCTAGGGCATACATATAACTAACAATCTCCCACTTGCACTAGGGCCATCTGTAGTAGTGGTTGTAGTATCTCATACTCAACCATCCCATAAAAAAAATCTCTCTTTGGGAACAGGCCTTTGTGAGTGGATCCGCTGTGTTGTCCTCAGAATCTACTCTCCTTACCTCGATCACCCTGGAGATCAACTATCTCCATGATCAGGTGATGCGGCCTCAGAATACGCCTGGTTCACTGATGGGACGGGTGTTCCTTGGCATAAGCCACAACTCCATTGTCTCACAATGGTAGGAACGAAGTTCATCTCATGAACTAATATACACCCAAACAGCCTCTAGGGTAGCATCTTAAGTAGCGATGTATCTTGCCTTTATCGTCTAGTATGTCACGGTATCTAGCTTGGAACTCTTCCAACATACCGTCCCTTTACTGAGGGTAAAGACAATGCCTGTAACTGACATTCAGTCGTCATTATCACCCTGGAACCATTCCAGTGATTCTCCCCAGGATCGATTGATACCATCTCACTACAGCTAGTGAGTATCCTAACATCCATTTAGATCTATCTCATAGATCCAAAATCCAGGATTTAGGAGATATCACTTTGATCCTATATGGAGAATTATGGTGATAAGCGGAGATTGATCGAGCGTAGCATAAGAAACTCCTTTCTTATCAAGAGTATGTCATCCACGTACTCTACGAGGATCACCACCATACTCCCTACTACCTTTTTGTTCATACAAGGTTCATCTACAATTTTGATGATGTCAAACTCTTTGACTACTTCATCAAAACAGATGTTCCATCTCCGCGATGCCTGCTTTATCCTATAAAACATCTTGCACACGTTTCCGCTGCTCCCACTGTCTACGAGGCCCTCTGGCTGTGTACTTATAGACACACTCTTCCAAATCATCATTTAGAAAAGCAGTCAAGACACCCAACCACCAGAGATCGTAATCATGGTATGCAGCCGTGGTAAGTAGGATCTGGATGGACTTAAGCATAGCTCCTTAGAAAAAGGTTTCCTCATGATCCATACCTGGTCGATGACGAAAAGCTTTAACAAGTCTAGCTTTGAAAGTCTCAACTTTTCCATCTACACCAAGTAATCTTCTCAAGATATACTTGCTCCTGATGGGGATTTAACCCTTCAGATATTGCAACTAAAGTCCATACTTTGTTGGTGTATAAGGATTCCATCTCAGTTCACTAAGCATCCAGCCATTCTTACAGAGTCCCACTCCTGATGGCCAGCTCGAAACTAGTTGGGTCATCATCTCATGATGCAATCCTCGCTCCCACTGTCATAGAGAAACAGAAGTATCTCTCAGGTGGGTGAGGAACCCTACTAGATCGGCGGAGAGGCTGAGGTTCGTTGGTTACTACTGAATCCTTCGGTTCTACCAAATCATCTGCTGTAGTTCGTATAGCTGGAACTTTTCCAGTTCTACATTACAGACCTTGCCTCGAGCTTGTCCGGATTTTGCTTTCAGACATAGGCCGGACAACCCCCAAATCTTAACTAACTTAAGAAATGGGCTCTTCCTTTTCCATATCACATATGAAGTGGTAGGCAACTGATTTGATTGGAACCCTATTCAATAGGTATGCAACTTCGTAAGTGCATAACTCCTAAAAGGAAAAAGGTAACTCAGTAGTACTCATCATAGAGCACACCTTATCATATAGGGTGTGATTGCTCCGCCCCGATATACCATCGTGCTATGGTGTATTCGGAGGAGTAATGCTGAGAGAGAATCTCATTCTCCTTTAGAATAATCCAGGATTTCCGTGCTCAAGTATTCTCCTCCTTGATCACATCAAAGGACATAATACTTATACCCGTATTCTGGTTTTCTACTTCTCGTTTATATTCTGTGAATATCTCAAAAGGTTCGGACTTGTGTTTCAACAGGAACATAGGTCGGAATCTCGAAAGATCATCAGAGAATGTAATGAAGTATAAAGAACCAGTCTTGGTTAATGTAGACAGGGGACCTTACATACATCAACATGTATCATCCCAAGAGTTTACTAACTCTTTCTCTATTTCCAATAAACAGAGCTGTGGTCATCTTATCTTTGTGACATGACTGGCGAGTTTCACAAGATGTAAATTCAAACTAATTTAAATATGCATCTATATGTAACTCTAGTTAGTCGGGTCACATTGATCTGACCCAGTCTACAATACCTCAAGAAGGAATCGTTCAATTCTGAACTCTTCCTCTCGTGTGTGTTCCGTATACTAAGAACTGTAGTTTGATTTAGAACATTAATGCTTTTAGATAACGTGCCTGAACCGATCAACTTTTGATATAGGAAATGTTCAAAACATTGTCCAACAATACAAAATTTTATCGTTTCTTTACTAATAAAGAGACAGATATGATTTTGCATAACAGGTTCGGTATCTAATAACATTCGTTCAGAATCAATGTATTGTAATACAGGGTGACAGTGACCAACAGACTTGGCTGCAACACTTGCCCCGTTTTCTGCCTCATGAAACTTATCACCCGTTCTCAGTTCTCTACCTTTCTGCAGCCCTATGTAACAGATTACATATCTGGGATCCTGATCTGGTATCACATACCCAGGACGTAAAGGACTCTGAGAAATAGTTCTCTGTAATGAACACACCCGAAGATGATGCATCAGCATGCACTCTCTTCGTTTGGGCGGCACGGGAATTCTGGTAATCCCCAATTTCCTGCTCTGTCTTATAACAATTATAAGTTGGAGCGGGACCAACGTTCCCCAGCTCTGTATAACAAGCGGGTTCGGTCAATAATCCGTATTATTATCTTGATTAAGGCGTGATATGGTTGCTACCAGGAGAGAGAGAGAAGAAAACACTCAGCGTACGCTCTGTCAAGAATAGATTGGTTATTATTTTATCTAATCAGGATGGCTCCCACTGCTTTTTATCAAATCTTCCTTCAAACCCTAAAAGGAAAGACTAGCCGGGATTAATTACACACTACAAGTTCGCCTATCTTTCAGCCAGGCCAGTGTCGGTACTTTGAGGGAGGTCCCCCGTGCTTTCGTACGAACCTAATTAATGTAAACCTCGTTTTCCCAGAGGCGTAACCCCGTTGACACCTTTCTAGACACCTACTTGATCGGCTAATTGTAATGTATAAAACTCTCCCAGGAGTAACACTTACTCGCAGCGGGTATCGGGATCCAACTATCTCATAGAAGGTATGCAATCTCTTTGCAAATTTCAACACTTGAAATTCCCGATAATATTTTTCCCCTAGCGTCCTATGACCTTGACGCAGGCCAACAAACCATAGTCCGCTAGTCAAGTTCAACCCGTCATTTCCTGATTGAATTAAACCTACCCGCACGACCCTTGACGCAGGCCAACAAAGTCGCACGACTACCCTAATCCAATCACATCATATGCTTATGCAGATAAGCACCAGTTAGCTACCGCACACTACGCCTTGACGCAGGCCAACAAACGTAGCACGAATACTAACTACTACTTATCTGAAATGACGGAGGGCTACGACAGGTTTTTCTGAAAACCTATTGCGTAATGAACTTGATATCGTTGTAGAATCAAATGAATTTTGAAATGGAGTGTTTTTTAGGCTTTTCTAGTTTTGCTAAAGGAGTCACTCCCGGTGAAGGGATCGTCGGTCCTTTCCTCGTCGAATGAGGTGCGGGATATATCATATATATCGCTGTGCAAAGCAAAAACACTTAAAAGCAATCAAAAGACAAACCGAGTGTGTAGCATCTGCCAGTTATTGCTAAAGGAGTCACTCCCGGTGAAGGGATCTCGGTCCTTTCCTCATCGAATAAAGTGCAGGATATATCACATATACCTCTGTGCAAAGCAAGAACTGTAGCTACCCTTTTTATTTTGAAATTCGATTCTACAACATCTTAGGTTTCTTTTATTTCATTAATCACATTAATGAAGTCCCATCATTTAAGTACCTAAACATCACAGATAAATACGACGTACACTTATGCCATCCGCATTCGCCTCGATGTCCCCTCGTGCACCGTTAGGTTAGGTAACTAACGGCAGAGCGGGGCAGGGCTAGCGCGGGTGTAAAACATAAGTAACGCCTATATAATATATCATATATACTATATACTGTATCTATCAAAGAACATCACATGATCACATCACAGATATCGCAGCAGAAGAAACATATGAAATATTGGATATACTAGGACGTCCGTGTTTTCAATACGAGCCAGTATAAAACACGGATTCCACGGTCGTGATGAATAGCCAAACCCACACCCCTAGACCCCTACGAGAGCGGCAAGCAACCCTACCAATTCTAGAGTTAGGAGACCTGGACTCGACTCCTCGAGTTGGTCTCCCACTGGACTCCAGAACCCGGTTACTTGTGCTTTCCTCCTTGGGTCTATCCTAGTGCGGAAAAGTAAATAATATACAAGAGGTGACAACTTCCGCAACCTGGAAGCGACCCAATAAAAGAATATTACATACAAGTTTTTACATGAATGAAAATGAAAAACACTCATCTCACATAAAAACCCCCGGCTATTCAAACACGACGATCCAATATAACATATCCAGCAACACATAACATCACATGTCATCAACGTAAGTAAATATGTCCATCCCAATTGTCGTTGACATATAGCAACGAAACCGGCGATATCACATATTACACTTATGGTCACAGAAAAGAAAGTGAAAAACTACAACAGTTGGAATCCGCAACCACCTCAGACATCGCATGCCTGACCAAATGAATTACTTAGACATCGCATGCCTAACAATTATAAACCCCGCATTTTAGTCTCATTATCGAAAACTCTTTTCAATATCAAGTTGGGCAATTCAACAAGATTCCCAAGATCCTGATCGAATACTCGTCGCAAACTTCAGTAGATGGCCGCACCCCCGATACCGTCGACGAAGTGCACCAAGGCAGAACACCGCTGCCGCGAGCACCCGGACGGATACTTTCGGCGACGGGGTTCTCCTACAGTCACTTGGTCGGGGCTATGGAGTGAGGCTGTCTATCAAGTTTACCCGGCGAGTATCCGCGTACGCTACGTGATTGCGACGGACTTTTGATCACATCAAAATTCCGTGGCAACCGATCAAGTGAGACTAAATTGCTATGTTTATAACATTCATTCAATTATCTCATAACTTCTTGTGAATTCCAATTATTGTATCCCATTCCAGATAATTAGAAAATGTTAAACTTTCCGATTGAACATTCGAACACCCAAGTTTTCCCGATACAGATCAACACATGAAATAAGTCTAACAACATTCAGTTCGTACCTCAGTACCGACGGTCCAGCCGTAGAAGGGTCAAGCCAACGCCTCACATGTGGCACGCCGTACTGCCCCAAACCCGAAGGTTCAAAGGGCAGTTCAAGAGGGTCACATAATCGAGTTAAGGTTTGTTGTCTTCTAGAGGGACCATTGCGTTACTTGCACTACTTAGAACGTCGTTAAACTACGGAAAAATCCAACAATTGGAAATTTCCCGACAGGGGAAAAATTGGGTATTTATATCCGGTCGAACTTTTTAACATATTCTAAAATTTATCCGGAAAGCCACACAGACAAAATTTGATACTCCGATCGAAACACCGAATCCCCAAAAACACAGCAGAAAAATTCAACTCTTGAATAAATTTAAAAATTCCCAGAAAACTCAGCATAATTTATCAGGAATTACTGTGCAAAACATAAGGGCTGACGTCACCATAAGGCCGCGGAACCGCCGCAGAAGCCAAGCTTCTGCCGCGGTCCCGCCGCACAAATCACTGTTCACCAGTAACTTTTTGCACCGTAATTCTTATTTTTCCCTGCTGAATTTTTTAGCAATTTTTAATTTGGAAAAATCCCAGTTTTTGAAAAAAGGACAGAGAGCTAGTTTGGGTTTGGGTTTTCGGGTCGTTCGGACTTCAAACTCCGTCTAGACTTCGCCTAAGACTCTAGCTAGTCTCTGATACCACTGTAGGGTTCCTAGGCACTCACAAGAGGTCTCACAAGGCATCAACCATGCCAATTTCAAATTTAACGGTGCCGAGAAACCCTAAACTACGGATCGTTGGCTAGAAAACTAGGCGAAAAAGAAGCTAGTTAACAATTTAACTATAAGGAAACGGAAATACAACCTTTGTAGATCCGGTGCTCCACCTCCATAGCTCCGCAACGAAGTCCCTTCGCTGTCCAAGTGAACTCCCGGGCTCTAGCGTCGGCTTCGTCGAAGAATAAGCGAGCTAGGTCGTCGATGTCCATGCCGAAGATGATCTACGTCGAAGCATCGCAAGATCAAGCTCTCACTTCACCAAGTCATGAAACTTGTGAAGAAAACACACTCTACTACTTGGCAAGAGGTAGAGGATGAAGAAATAGGAAGTGGGTAGACTTTAGATTTGGATTTCTCACTCTTTTTCATCACTTGCCATTGATGGAGGCAAGCTTTCTTCACTTGAAGAAATGAAGAAGAAGAAGGAAATTGTTATAATAAGTTATTATCAAAAAGAATAATTAAAATCATTCTTATCATAACATAACCCAAGTTAAGTGTAGAGAATTGACCAAGGTTAAAGAATGGCTAGGGTTAAGGAGATGAGACAAAAATGGTGACTTAATGAAAGCTTCATGAAGCTTCATGTTGAAAACAAAACTAGCCACCATTTTTCACTTCTTTTCCTTTTCTCATTTATCTTTTAAATGCAAATGAAAAGATAAATGAATGAATAAAAGAAAACCCTAATCATTTACTCAACCTAGGTTTAATTTATTACACTTAACAAAAAGATATGTATCATCAAACATTATACAATCAAGTGCACAAAATCATATCGCATATGCAATGCGCACACCCGAATGAGAAAATCCATTTAAAGTGAACCGATACTAGTTAATGCAAAGTAATATATCAAATATATAATTATGCATTAAATCATTTAAATCAACACTTGATTTAACGATCCGGTCATGACGCACATAACCGACTGGTATCATTAGTAACATCTTATCGAATCAACACTTGATCCGATAACCCGGCTATATCGCATATAACCGATCAATGTCACATTGCGAGAATCGAATACAGTATCACATACTCGTATTATTCTCGGTCCCGCACATATCTCATATGCGCTCCTATTTCGTTTCGCTTGAGCCAGGAAACCTCTGTGTAGGACTCTAAAGACTCGTCAATACGCCGGCAGCAGGTGATGATCATATCAAACACCCACAAGCCGCAAGCGGTCTGCTAAACGTAACGGCCACCCGGGTATTGAGCGATCTGAAGATCGACGAGCAAGCCCGCTCACACTCCAGTGAATCCAACCAGTAACACTACCGTACAGTCCGGTCTGATCGTCTGATATGTCGCATATCTCGCCTAGGGGTGGTAAACGTCAGACCCCAATAGCTCGATAAGTCGTGTCGATATGAGGTCTATAACTGTTCGAGAAACTACTAGTAACACTTACCAGTAAATCTCAGCAACCCTGGCCAGGGATTTCCTGTTATAGCCAATCGAACACAGCGCAACATCAACTCCCTA
The DNA here is from genome assembly GCA_030015575.1 of Agapanthus africanus. NCBI lineage: Eukaryota > Viridiplantae > Streptophyta > Magnoliopsida > Asparagales > Amaryllidaceae > Agapanthus > Agapanthus africanus. Next base: position 191,610,545 of record JASDDO010000001.1, read on the forward strand.
TACCGGGAGAGACGAATCCCCTCCTATCGCTCCTTGCCTCCATGTGACTCGGGACTGTACCCAAAAACCACCGTTTTGCACGCCCTCTTGGACGTGGTAAGATGGAAATCAAAGCACAGCGGGAACCACACAAGACTCTATGACGATCTCGGGTCAACAGACTACTCTGTACCAGTGTCACCAGAGAACTGCCATCTGACGTGAGGTATAATACCATCTGGGAGTTCTCGGCGAGTCCGTCCAGTGTACCCAGTCTCTACTGAGCACCCGTATATCATCTCTGATGTCAAACACCGATGGATATGGGATCATCCATCGCCCATCTGTATGGGTCGAGAAGGTATACGCTAGTCTACTCTGGTATATCGATGCCCCGTCTCGATACACCCACGACTAGGGACTTTGAAGGATGTACTTATGGACTACCATGTCCCCACTAGTATGATCCGCATCATAGTCCAGGTAGTCAAGTACAGATCCTAAGGGCTTTACCAACATGTAACAGGGAGACAATCAGTGTACACGTTAAGGTAAAGAGCAACTAGATAGCATACTATCATGTCGAGCAAGAAAGTCCTCCCTATATATGTCCCAGCATCCACTACAATATACATCCTATGTATAGTAATGGCCTCTAGGGCATACATATAACTAACATCAGTAGATTCCAACGAACCTCAGCCTCTCCGCCGATCTAGTAGGGTTCCTCACCCACCTGAGAGATACTTCGGTTTCTCTATGACAGTGGGAGCGAGGATTGCATCATGAGATGATGACCCAACTAGTTTCGAGCTGGCCATCAGGAGTGGGACTCTGTAAGAATGGCTAGATGCTTAGCGATCTGAGATGGAATCCATGTACACCAACAAAGTATGGACTTTGGTTGCTATATCTGAAGGGTTAAATCCCAATCAGGAGCAAGTATATCTTGAGAAGATTACTTGGTGTAAATGGAAAAGTTGAGACTTTCAAAGCTAGACTTGTTAAAGGTCTTCGCCATTGACCAGGCGTGGATAATGATGAAACCTTTTTCCAGTGACTTTGCTTAAGTCCATCCAGATCCTACTTGCCACAGCTACATACCATGACTACGATATCTGGCAGTTGGGTGCCATGACTGCTTTTCTAAATGATGTTTTAGAAGAGAAAGTCTATAAGTACACAGCCAGAGGGCTTCGTAGACAGTGGGAGCAGCGGAAACGTGTACAAGATACTTTATAGGATAAAGCAGGTATCGCGGAGTTGGAACATCTGTTTTGAAGTCTTAGTCAAAGAGTTTGACATCATCAAAATGGTAGATGAACCTTGTATATACAAAAAGGGTAGTAGGGAGTATAGTGACGATCCTCGTAGAGTACGTGGATGACATGCTCCTGATAGGGAAGGAGTTTCCTATGCTACGCTCGGTCAATCTCCGCTTATCACAATGATTCTCCATATAGGATCAAAGTTATACCTCCTAAATCCTGGGTTTTGGATCTATGAGATAGATCTAAATGGATGTTAGGATTCTCACTAGTTGTAGTGAGATGGTATCAATCGATCCTGGGGAGAATCACTGGAAAGGTTCCAGGGTGATAAGGACGACTGAAAGTCAGTCACAGGCATTGTCTTTACCCTCAGTAAAGGGACGGTATGTTGGAAGAGTTCCAAGCTAGATACCGTGACAAACTAGACGATAAAGGCAGGATACATCGCTACTTAAGATGCTACCAAAGAGGCTGTTTGGGTGTATATTGGTTCATGAGATGAACTACGTTCCTACCATTGTGAGACAATGGAGTTGTGGCTTATGCCAAGGAACGCCGGTCCCATCAGTGATCCAGACATATTCTAAGGCAGTGTCACCTGATCATGGAGATGCTTGATCTCCAAGGGATCGAGGTTAGGAGAGTAGACTCAGAGGACAACACAGCGGATCCACTCACAAAGGCCTGTTCCCAGAGAGAGATTTTTATGGGATGGTTGAGTATGAGATACTACAACCACTGCTATCAGATGGACCTAGTGCAAGTGGGAGATTGTTAGTTATATGTATGCCCTAGAGGCCATTACTATACATAGGATGTATATTGTAGTGGATGCTTGGACATATATAGGGAGGACTTTCTTGCTCGACATGATAGTATGCTATCTGGTTGATCTTTACCTTAACGTGTATACTGATTGTCTCTCTGTTACATGTTGGTAAAGCCCTTAGGATATGTACTTGACTACCTGGACTATGATGCGGATCATACTAGTGGGGACATGGTAGTCTATAAGTACATCCTTCAAAGTCCCTAGTCGTGGGTGTATCGAGATGGGGCATCGATATACCAGAGTAGACTAGCGTATACCTTCTCGACCCATACAGATGGGCGATGGATGATTCCATATCCATTGGTGTTTGACATCAGAGATGATATACGGGTGCTCAGTAGAGACTGGGTATACTGGACGGACTCGCCGAGAACTCCCAGATGGTATTATACCTTACGTCAGATGGCAGTTCTCTGGTGACACTGGTACAGAGTAGTCTGTTGACCCGAGATCGTCATAGAGTCTTGTGTAGTTCCCACTGTGCTTTGATTTCCATCTTACCACGTCCAAGAGGGCGTGCAAAACGGTGGTTTTTGGGTACAGTCCCGAGTCACATGGAGGCAATGAGCGATAGGAGGGTATTCGTCTCTCCCGGTATAGGGAGTTGATGTTGCGCTGTGTTCGATTGGCTATAACCGGAAATCCCTGGCCAGGGTTGCTGAGATTTACTGGTATGTGTTACCAGTAGTTTCTCGAACTGTTATAGACCTCATATCGACACGACTTATCGAGCTATTGGGGTCTGACGTTTACCACCCCTAGGCGAGATATGCGACATATCAGACGAACAGACCGGACTGTACGGTAGTGTTACTGGTTGGATTCACTGGAGTGTGAGCGGGCTTGCTCGTCGATCTTCTGATCGCTCAAAACCTGGGTGGCCGTTACGTTTAGCAGACCGCTTGCGGCTTGTGGGTGTTTGATATGATCATCATCTGCTACCGGCGTATTGACGAGTCTTTAGAGTCCTACACAGAGGTTTCCTGGCTCAAGCGAAACGAAATAGGAGCGCATATGAGATATGTGTGGGACCGAAAATAATGCGTGTATGTGATACCGTATTTCATTCTCGCGATGAATGTATCGAATGGTTGTACGCGATATAACCTAGTTATCGAATCAAGGATTGATTCGATAAGCCGATACATTGAATATTAGTCGGTTATATGCGATATGACCGGATCGTTAAATCAAGTGTTGATTTGATGATTTAATGCATAATTATTTATTTGATATATTACTTTGCATTAACTAGTATTGGTTCACTTTAAATGGATTTTCTCACTCGCTTGTGCACATTGTATTTTCGATATGGTTTTGTGCACTTGATTGTATCATGTTTGATGATACATGTTTCCTAGGGTTTTTGTGTAAAGATCAAACCATGGTTACATGATAATGGTTAGGGTTTTGCTTTTCATTTTCTTATTCATTTATTTACTTGTTTATTCATTTTGGAAATGATAAGAAAAGAATGGTGGCTTTATTTGTAGTTTAGTTGAAGCTTCATGAAACTTTGACCTAGTCCACCATTCTTGTCTCTTGCTTAACCCTAACCATCATATCTAACCATGGTCTATTCTCTATACTAAACTAGGGTTAGTATTATGATAAGTATTGTTTTTCCTTTTTATTTTAACAACTTATCATAATATTATCTTCTTCTTCTTCTTCATCTTCTTCAAAGAAGAAAACCTTGGACCATCAATGGTGATTGATGAAAAAGGGTGAGAAATCCAATTCTAAAGTCTACCCACTTCCTTTTTCTTCATCTTCTACCTCTTGCCAAGTAGTAGAGTGTGTTTTCTTCACAAGTTTCATGACTTGGTGAAGTTGGAGCTTGATCTAGCGATGCCTCGACGTAGATCATCTTCGGCACGAAACCGACGACCTTGCCCGCCCATTTCTCCAATGAAGCCGACGCTAGAGCCCGGATTTTGATTTGGACAGCGGAGAGGACTTCATCACGGAGCCGTGGAGGTGGAGGACCGGATCTACAAAGGTTGTATTTCCGTATTCTTGTAGTTAAGTGTTAACTAGTTTGTTTTTCGCCTAAACTTCTAGCCAACGATCCGTATTAGGGTTTCTCGGCACCGTTAAATTTTGAAATTGGCATGGTTGATGCCTTGTGAGACCTCTTGAGAGTGCCTAGGAACCCTACACCTAGGATGGACCATGGATAATGAGCAATATACTGATACTTTTCTACAGTCTCTCCCCTGCCTTTTCTCCGTTCAGTGTAAATTTCAATATGAACGATTTGGAGAAATCATTGCCTGAACATCTCAATATGTTGAGAAGTGCATAAGGAATGCTTAAGATAGCGAAAACTCCCGCTTTGCTTACTATGCCATCTTCCTCTTCCATCCCAAAAGCCAAGGCCAAGGGAAAGATGAAGAAGAAACCAACTAAGCCGAGAGGTAGAGTTGTAAAAGCAAAAGGGAAAGACAAGTCTGGGGCCGTGGGAAGTGGAAAAGGAGAATTTTTTTCTGCCACAAGTCGGGACACTGGAAACGCAATTGTGCTTTGTACCTTGCTGATCTCAAGAAGAAGAAGCATACTGATGCTTCCACTTCAGGTGTGTTTGTAAGTGAAAACTGTTTTTCTATAAACTCTGCATCTTGGGTATTAGATACCGGTTTTGGTTCTCACATCTGCAATTGTGTGCAGGGATTGATGTTAGTGTATATGCCCTAGGGGCCATTATTGTATCATACTAGATTGTATATTACTTAATGGAAGCTTGGGATATTCACAGTTATATATACAGTCTTGCTAAAAATGGTAGTATGCTACTTGGTTTGTGTCTACTTTAATACATGCATATGTTTCTTGTAACGAATCACTTATACATATTAGTAGAGCCCATAGGATCTTTGCTTGATTACCAGCGTCGTGATGGCAGTCACACTAGTGGGGGCTGGGTAGTCTGTAAGCAACATCCTATACAGGTCCCTGGTCGTTGGATTATCGAGATAGGGCATCGATATTCCGGAGTAGACTAAGTGTGTACGCTTCTCATCCCAGTTGGGGAGATGGTCTGTCCCACAGCCATCAGTACGTCGTACTGGAGATAGTATGCAGGTGCTCGTTAGGTTACGGGTACACCGGACAGGACTCACAAAGGAACTGATTGGTTGGTATTATACCCATCGTCAGTTAACAGTTCCCAGATGACATGAGTACAGTATAGTCCGCAGACTTGACACTGCTACTTTGCCTCGAGTGTGTCCCACTGTTCTTAGATTGCTACCCTACCACGGCTCAAAGGAGTCGTGCAAACAGGTAGCAGTTGGGTGCAGTCCAGAGCACTTGGAGGCAGTAGTGGTTAGACAGGATTCGTCTCTCCCGGTATTAGGAGATGATATCGCGCTGTGTCAGAGAGCCATTACGCAAAGTCCCTGGCCAGGGCAAGCGAGATATACCGGTAGGTTCCAGTAGCTTCTCAGGGTGTAATGGGCTTCGCTCCGACACGACTTATACAGCTATTAGGGGGCTGACACTTGCCGCCCCCTAAGCTCGATATGCGATAGTCTTAGACGAACAGACCGGACTGTACGGAGATTGTCACATCAGGCTCAATAGGAGTTCGGATGATTTTCCTCATCGGCCTTCTTATCGACATCTACCTGGGGACCGTTACGTACAGCTAGTGCCGCTTGCGGTCTGTGGTTAAACCCACTGCCAGCGTAGTGTCGAGTCTTTAGAGTCCCACACAGAGAGTTTCCCTGCTCTAGGCGAAATGATATAGAGGTCGTATGGTTTTACGACAAGGGTTCGGACGCATACGTGTGTTTACGCACGTACGACTTTTTCGGACAGTTTTTACTAGTCGGCTTTGGTTTAGGACAGATTCTAGTATCAGGTTACTAGATTTATACAGTCTAAAGTTTTTCCGTGTTTTCACGGATTGGAAGGGCATTCTCGTAATGTGTCGGGAAACTTCTAGAAGAGTGGTGACTAAGGGGTTAAGGTGGCATTGCATTAAATGATATTAGTGACTCATTTGTGTGATTCATCCAAGTCATTAATGCATTATAAATGCTTAATGACTCATGGAGATGAATCACTCATAGATATTTATGAAGCATGGTTGTTAATTCTGTTATTTGATTTTTGGATAAATAATAATGCTTCATATATATTATGATAAGATCATTATCTCATTTCATTCTCATCTTCACCTTCTCTCTCCTCAAGCTCACTCTCTCTTCAAACCCTAACCCTAACCTCTCATGTGTTGAGATCAAGGGTTAGCTAGAGTAATACATCCATAACCTCACTCTATATCCCCTAGGTAGCTTAGATTAGCACTTTAAGCAACCTAGGTATCTCAAGTTTGAGATCAAGCTTGGCGTAGGAGCTTTCGGGTGGATCGTCTTTGATTCGAGAAGGCCGTTGAGGTGCCGATGTTCCAAGGAGCCTACGAGGAGTGGAGGACCGCGATGAAGACTTGAAGGATAAGTAACGTGAGTTATAACTTCGTATCTGAGTAGTTTAACCTCTAGTAGTTTGTTAGCAATAGTTTAGATAACGATTCATGCGCTCAAGTCCGTGTTACGAAGCTTTGATAATTGTTTTTCATATATTCCGCCTCCCCACAAGTTCGTGGGGTGTGTGACATGGACTTACAGTGGTATCAGAGACAACTAAACCATTACTAGCTTGTTAGCAACTAGTTAGAAGTTCGATCGACGGAAAACGTGAAAACGAAACCCCGGAAATCCTAAGTTTCTGTTAATTTTAAAAGTGTCTGAAAAATTATTTGACATACCTTAAAATTCACAGCAGGGAAATTAATGAATACTGGGAAAATAGGAGCCAGTAACTCAGCGAAACGGACGCGAATCCGCTGCAATAGAGTGCTTCTGCCGCGGATCCGCCGCTGAGCCAACACCGAGTTGACTCGGAGTTTCACAGTAATTCATAATTTCTGGATTTTTGTTTTCCTGTATGTTCTTTTTCTATCCAGGTTACTTCAGTGCAGGTTTGCTTTTGGGATAGACACGGAAAAGGGAAGTCGATCGATATTCTAAGATATTTGCTAATTGTGTTTTTATCTGTAATGTTTAATATGTCCGTAAACCTCCCCTAACTTCTAGTATGTCGGTTGGCAGGTGGTTGCACATTTCTGTAATGTTTACTGTTTGTGTATATGAACTGTGTTGGACTGTTGTGATGATTAGCCGGAGTTTGAGATGTGTTTAATATTCATTCATTCAATGTAAATGTAATTTGATGTAATATTCTTTTGCGGGGCACATCCAGGTTGCGGTTGTAGCCACCGTTGTATTATTATTTCTTTTTACTGTTTTTGCTCCTAGGATAGACCCAAGGTGGGGTACACAAACTACCGGGTACGTTGAAGTGTTTAGTGGCCTACTCACGTTGTTGAGGGAGACCGCTTCACTTCGGGTACTTGGCGGGTAGTTTGCCGTATCCGTAGGGGTCTGGGGTGGGGTATTGGCTATTCATCACAACTGTGTAATTCGTCTTTTATTGCAGGCTCAAAAAAAATGCGGATAGCTAGTATATCCAATAAAGTTCATCTGTGATCTGGAATGCTTATTATTGCGTCTGACGAATGTACAATATCTATATATGATAGCTATTAGACGTCACTTTTGTTTTACACCCGCGCTAGCCCAGCCCCCACTCTGTCGTTAGTTAAGTAACCTAACGGGTAATGACGGGACCCAGTGGCGAATGCGGATGGCATAAGAGGACGTGGTATTTTCGTTGTTTTCTGCAATGATAAGATTAATGATGGGACGCATTATAATAATGCAAAGAGAATAAACCAAAGTTTAATCGTTGGAACAAATTTAAAAGAAACCACTCGGTTATTTTAAAAGATCAGAATTTTTAAATTACGGATCTTTAACCACTCCTTTTAAAAAGTATCAGGTTCCTTCGATTATATCAAGTTCACTACGTTCACGGTTTTGCCAAAACCATTCGTAGCCCTCCGTCATTTCTTATGGATAGTCAGTAGTATTCAAGCTATGTTTGTTGGCCCTTAGTCAAGGCATAGTGTTTGGTAGCTGCTGGGTAATTCATTTGTTGCATAGATAGATGCGTTGGTTTGGGACAGTCGTATTACTTTGTTGGCCCTTAGTCAAGAGTATGTACGGGTGGGTTCAAATTAACCTGGACAATGACGGGTAGAACTTGACATGTGACTTATGATTTGTTGGCCCTTAGTCATGGTCATAAGTGCATGGGGCAAAAATCCACATCGGGAATTTCTAAAGAAACTGAAATTTGCAGAGAGATGCATACCATTTTGGAGTTTGATGAATGTTGGTAGGATTCCTTCAACATTATCATACGATGATATTTTGGATCCCGATCCTACTGTGAGTACAAGCTACTTATCAGGAGATTTGTCACTTAACGATCAATGCTATAAACCAAGTAGGTGTCTAGAAAGGTGTCAGCGGGGTTATGTCCCCAGAGAAAAGAGGTTATTTAATTAAGGAACTTCGCGAAAGCATTGGAAAACCTCCCTCGAAGTATCGACACTGGCCTGGCTGAACGGTTAAGCAAGTATTGTACGGTGAGAATTGTCCTGGCTAATTCTTCTTTTATGGTTTGAGGAAGGATTCGAGAAATAGTGGGAGCCATCCTGTTTAGATAAACTTAAAACCAATCTAAACTTGCAACAGCATCATGCTAAAATGTTTTCTTCTCTCTCTCTTAATTGCAGCGACCTTATGACCACACCTAGGTTACATCTAGATAAATTGACTGAATCTGACTTATATGACTGGCAAAGATCTGTCCAGATGTCCATTGGCTATAACAAGCTGGACCACCCTATTACTACTCAAAATACTGCCGTCCCAGATCCAGTTTCTACTGTCGCGGATATGGATATCCGTCAGACAAGGGAAAAAGATAAAGCGAAAGCTAAGTGCCTCGTGTTAGCTTCAGTTGATGGTGTATACCAGAAGCAGCACGAGAAGATGGACTTAGTTTCCATCTTTCTCCATAATAAAGATTTATATGGAGAGCAATCTCATATCACTAGACATGAAACCTCGAACGAATTAATTCAAGCGAGGATGGCTGACGGGTCATCTGTAGGGGACAACGTCCTTATAATGACTAGCTGTATTGATGAGCTCCAGGACCTGGAGACCGCGTTGGGAAACGAGTCAAATACTGACTTGATTCTACAGTCTCTGCCTCCTACCCTGAAGGAAACCAGGGAAGGAGAAGGAAAGAGAAAGGCAAAAGTTTCGGGACTGGATATAGTAAAAGAGGGACGTTCCTATTGTTACAGGAATGAACATTGGCAGAATGATTGCAGGGCTTTAGAAGCCAGTAGCCAGGATACGAAGCATGTTATGGCTTCAGCCTCAAGTGTGTTTGTAATAGAAAACTCTATATCAGTTAACCATACTTCCTGGGTATTGGATACCGGGTCAGGATCTCACATCTGTAATTCATTACAGGCTCTGAGAAACCGTAGGGTTATCGGGATAGGTAATATGACCCTCACGGTTGCTAACGGAATGAACATGGACGCTGAATCCATAGGGGAATATCATCTTGTACTGACAACTGGGCAGATATTGATTCTGCGTAACTGTTTTTATGTACCAGGAACAACTTATAATATCATATCTGTATCCTTACTTTCTAAGGAAGGATATGATTTTACTTTTGTAAGTGATGTAGTTCACATCCACCTAAATCAAGTTCTGATTGGGTCAGGTACATTACAAAACGGAATATACGTATTAAATCAAGCTCAGATTTTCAGTGTCCAGAACACACTTAAAAGAAAGTCTCCAGATATAAATCAGGCATTCTTATGGCACTGTAGACTAGGTCACATCAATGAGAGAAGGTTGACTAAGTTACATAGAGAAGGATATTTGAATCCGTTCGAATATCAATCTTATGCTACTTGTGAATCTTGTCTCATGGGAAAGATGACAAAAACTCCGTTCACTGGACACGGAGTAAGAGCAAGCGTGTTCTTGGGAATCGTACACATTGACGTGTGCGGTCCAATGTCTACGCATGCACGAGGTGGTTATTCCTATTTCATTACTTTTACAGATGATTTCTCTAGGTACGGATATGTCTTCTTAATGAAGCATAAATCCGAGGCTTTTGAGAAATTCCAAGAATACAAGAATGATGTAGAAAAACAAACAGGCAAAAGTATAAAGACACTGAGATCTGATCGAGGTGGTGAATACTTAAGTGCCGAGTTCCTGTGTTACTTAAAAGAGAATGGAATTCTTTCTCAGCTTACTCCTCCATACACGCCACAACATAACGGTGTATCTGAAAGGAGGAATCGAACCCTATTGGATATGGTTTGTTCCATGATGAGTAACACTGTGTTACCACGATCATTCTGGGGATATGCACTAGAATCAGCTGCATATCTTTTGAACCAGGTTCCTACCAAAACTGTGCCTACCACACCATATCAGATGTGGAGTGGGAAGAAACCATGTCTAAAACATTTTAAGACATGGGGATGTCCAGCTTTTGTAAAAAAGCAGCATGCGGAAAAGCTCGAGGCATGCTCAGTAAATGTAAGTTTGTGGGATATCCAAAGAACTCCAAGGGATATTATTTCTATTACGCAGAGAAACAAAAGGTTTTTGTTTCTCGTCATGCCTGCTTCTTGGAAACTGAATTTTTGGAAAATCAGAAGAGTGGGAGAGCAATAGAACTGGAAGAAATTCCAGAACCACAAACTACTACTGTAACATTTCAAAAATAAAATAAAATATTATTTTTGGGAATTTTCATAATTAAATATTAATTTTTAATGAATATTTTAATAGTCGGTATAATTAAATACCGATAAATGGTGAAAATTCTGGAGAAAATTATAGAAATTCTAAAATAGCTTGTTTTGTGGAAATATGCCATTTTAAAGTTTTTATGATGGATTATATGTTATTTTGGTGTTAACCGCGATTAAAAATCGCTAATTGGATTTTTGGCTTTTTGTGCAAAATTGTGCACATAACATTTTCCATACTTGTCTCATGTTTTGGACTCATGATAAGCCTAGGGTGAACCATGCTTAGATGACCTTGGTGACTTGAACCAATGGGTTAGGTTAGTGGGGTTAACTAAGGGTGTGGCCTTGTTTACAATTGGATTAGGGTTATGTTGACTTATGCCAAAGAGAGAGAGAGCGAGAGAGAGCCATGATGGTTGAGATTTTATTTGGAGAGAGAGAAGGGAGGCTCCTAGGTAATGTCACAATCACCATTCACTTCAACTTGTTGCCTCACATCTCTCCCTCTCACTCACTCACTCATTAACTCACTCACATCTCTTACTCACCCCACCATATTATACACAACACACCAGCCCCAGCAGTAGCAGCTGCTGCACCCACACACAAAGGAAAACAAAAGAGAAAAACAACAGCAGCTGATGAAGAAAGTGCACCCCCCAATTTTCCACTTCAGCCACCTTAGCCCCACACCTATACACCCCTATCAACACTCTACAGCCTCAATTTCATCACATCAGCCCCCTACACCTACAGCACACATTTCAGCCACCCCAGGAGACATCAAAACATCAGCAGCATCACTATCTTCAGCAGCAGCAGCACACAACTTCAGCCAATATCAACCCTTCAGCCTCAATTCTACATCAGCTGAAAACAATACCCTTCAACACAACACCACCACACCACCACAACCATTCCCACATCACCAAGTAACAACAACAACAGCCACAACAATTCCAGCATAAGCAACATTCTGTTGTTGAATATCAAAAGAAAACAGTTTCAGCAAACTGCTGTTAAAAACAGCATCAGCATCAGCAACTCCTGCAACACAGCAGCACTTCAGCAGCAACCACCCCTCCTCCTTCCTTCAACCTTCCCTTCTCCTACACCCTAGGACACTCTTGAGGTATAATCTCACAACCCAACTCCCTATCTTGCAAAGTTATAGTTGTCTAGCTGAAATTTAGTGTTATATTGAAGATTTGTGCTAGTTTAGGAGAATTTGAGTGAGACTTGACCAAGTGTTGATTTAGATTGTTAGTATAGCCTTACTAGGTGTTGTTAAGACCAGTGTAACTAAGATTTACCCTAGATTTCCAGTAAATACCAGATTTGTTATACTTGGCGTATTTAGCATTTTTGTCGACTTATAGACCTTTCTGGAAACTGCTTTCACCCGGGACCTCCTAGAGTAAAATTGACTTGGCAGTGAGCTGTACAGGAACCCTGGAACCACTACCCAAAGCCTTAGCCCCCATCTCAAAACCCCGGCCGTAGATTTAATCCCCCTGGCCGCAATTTGCGGCCAGAGTAGGGTAAAACTGCATCGTTTTGCGTGCACAGCCCCTTTTTCATGTAAAATTGACCCCCTGTATATCTAGTTTTGACTGATTCCAATTTGGATAGAATCTGAGTTGATTTTCATGAGTTGGCGTATGATTTACGACTTGTTTAACATGGGTTTTTGGTATTCGATGATTCGTTTCTGTCGGGTGGCGTTTGGACATCAACGACAGCGGATACTGGCTGTGTTTGCACGCGAGGCCACAGGTTCTTACTTATGGGCGTAGCGCGCACCATTTTGGTTTCCGACATGGTTTTCATGTGTTTTAGCGTGTGATTTCCTTGTAGGTACCCCACGTGGCGTCGGAGCATTGAAGATGCAAATGGAGATATCGACACCGGCACGCTTAAAGAAAGGTGAGTAGATTTATATCTACGGGGAGAAGTCGGGTGGATAGCGTATAGCACCCCCGCAGTCCGTGGTGATGTATACGGATGCGTATACACACCTATAATTAATATATGTTGTTTGGAAAATTATTGATGTTTCAGGATGGATAATTGGTGGACTTGGATGATTTAGTGTCGCGAAAACCTAGGATGGTGGGTGCACTACACATACACACTCCTACACATACATACTTGCATACATCCTTACTTCATATGTGCATAGATGGGATTCTATATAGATATGTGTTCACGTAGTATGGGATTATGTGTTCACATACGGATTTGAGGATGATGCTTGGGTTGAGATGAGTCGATGATATTTGATCCGAGATTATGATATCGGTGATATGGTAGAATTCGTATCTGAAATACGTCTTGATACTTTAGCGGATTTTGGGATTATGATGCCATAGAAATAGTGACATGTATATATTAAATGATCGACATGTGATTATGATACGAGATAGGATATGACATGATATGATATGACAAGATTAGTATGATAGGCCGCATTCGGCGATGTATACTCCTTGAGATGATATGTGATGATGATATCGATTTATACGAGACTGTCGATCAGTAGTCAGATCATAATTATAGTGATGATATTAGTGTTGAACTAGACGTAGGTCAGTACCAGGATTATAATATTTGATAAAGAGAATACCAGATGAATGATATGACGAATATGATATTGACCCGTACCCAGATTTGGGGATGTCGTACGACGGATTTACGTACGAGCTATAAATTGAGGTTTGATCCGCACTCTTGATTTTGGGAATAACTGATTATAGAGATATATTATCGGATGTGATATTATCGAGGCGGGATCACCGACTATATATGTATATATATGTATCGACTCAGAGGTTAGGCGGCTTACCTTACCTGCAGTTAGCCTATTAGCTCAGCCTTTAGTTGGCGTAGCTGTATGACTCTTATGATATTAGATGCAGTTCAGCCATCATTGTGTTAGTATTCAGCTCCCGCACTTTATCATTGTTTCTCTGCATCGCATACTGTTGTGATTCATATTTCATTATTGATATCCTGCTGTTAGGACACCAGCACCATTCCCGATGATGCGTATGTACCACGTACACTTATTTGCCGGCGCACACAGATCTTCATCGGTAATTGCCATGTCACGAACACTTAGAAAATATTATTGCTTGATTTAGCTTGTTAGCTAGTAGTGACATGATATTAGTATGCTTACCTTATATGCCAGCTTGACATTGTAGCTATTGCTTGTCACATCATGCATACTGTTTCATTATATGCAGCATTCATGGATTCTCATGCTTATATTCATGATTTTACATGCTGATGATTTGGATTCAGATTTCCATGATGTTTCCTGGATTTGGAGGAAAAACCGCAAAACATATATAACTGCTTTCACTCTTCCTTTATAAAAAAATACGGTTTTTCCATGATGTATGAGTCGTCCACCATGAGTTTTGCTGATGGATTTCGAGACCCGATTCGAGGAGGCGGATGAACCGTTTTGGGTACATGGTGGGCCCGGTGCGGTACCCCAGGGAAAGAAGATCGCAGGAGATGGCGTTGAGCCTGACAGGGGAGCACGACCGACCGGTGATATTACCCGACACGTCGGATATCCGGAGGATACCGTCGTAGTCATGAGATGGATGGTAGGAGCCGATCTGGATTGACGGCGCCCTGGATATTATGATTGAGACATTGAGATTTGAGATATTGAGGTACAGAGATAGTGATACAGAGATATCGAGATATTGAGATTTATGTTTTATGCCGATGCTAGGCACTGTTTTATGCTAATTTCATTATGATACCTCATTTTAAAATACAGAAATCTCACAAATTTATTAAAGCAGTTTTCCTCAGTACATGCATTCTGTTTGATGCATTCATACATCATTCATATGATATATATTGCCACCTGATGCACTGGCACAGACACATGGGTTTACACTTGGGTTAGATATTTACACTAGCCATGATTAGAGATTGCTGGTTATATATTTGAGGATTATATATAATAATTGTATGACCCAGGATTGCGTCATACATGCGATTTTCTATTCGTAGATCTTTTCTACTCACGAGTTGGCAACTCACCCCCGTTGTGCCCCAGTTTCTTGCAGGTGTTGCCGTACAGGTTTCATTACGGCTTTGTGGGCACTGTTCCTTCGGGTGATTTGCTAGTAGGTGGGTTTATTGTATCTTACCCATAATTATACCTTGTATATTATATTTCAGTTGTATCTAGAAGTTCCATCAACCAAACATGTATTTATTTTTGAGACAGAGACCAGTGATGTTTATTCTTTCGACCTTAGAGTCGTGCGTTATATTTTCTCTGGGTTTCTTGTTGTTGGAGTTTTCTTTCTATTGTGATCCTCGCCTTTAGGCGTTGTATATTGTTGCATACAGGTTGATTTGATATGGTTCTTCCTACTCTCTACTACTTTTCTTGGTTTGGATTTCTGGGTTCGGCTTACTTAGTATACGTACGCCTTGAGACGTTCGTAGTCTAAGTGCCGGTCATGTTCCGTATTTTTTCGGGTCATGACAAAGTTGGTATCAGAGCGTTAGGTTTTACCTTCGGAGCGTAGGATGACCCTTGGTTGATGGAATAGGTGACTAAAGTAGAGTGACGTACCGTTGGTAGGTTCCGCGGCATATTTATGATACGCCACCCCACTTATGAAGCCTTAAGATGTACATTTCCTTGTTCAGTATCATATTCATTCCTGATCTAGCTTCATCGGTACCAGTTATGGTTTTGCTGCCACGATTACGGGCAGGGAGAGCTACAGCTTGAGTTGCGGTCAGCACGAGCTCATTACGGACGAGGACTGACCAGGGCATGATTCCGGCGACATACGATTGTAGAGATGTGTCTTGATTGTGTTTTGCGCCACGAGCGGTGGATGGATCGCTGCATGAGATTACTCGGACGTGCAGATCAGCACCAGAGAATTGAGCCACTGATAGAGGCCAGCCAGCTTTTGATGACCGTTGGTGTATTGCTTACTCCTGATGATTGAGGCACTGTTCAGTGTGCAGACGAGTGGGCCAGTTATTGCTGCGAATGATGAGATATCGCCCCAGATGATTGGAGCTATAGCAGTACAAGATCGTACTAAGAGATGATAGAAGGTCTCTAGTCACCGAGGATGAATGACTAGGACATGTAGATCGTTCGCTACCCCGATGCGAGGTCATCAGATGGATTGATTCCAGCTAGAGACGACTTTACGTGGAGACGTTGAGAGTCGACAGAGACGATCGAATGTCAGAAACCTATTATTCCAAGTTTAAAGTATTCGGAAAGACATGCAGGCAATTCTATGGTCTCTCTAGAAGAATGAAACCCTAACTCGACTTAATGACCGTATGAAAGCCTTTGAACCTTAGGGTTTGCGGCAGTTCTGCGGCACCATTATTGAGGCTTAGGTTGCCCTTCTACGGCTGGACCACCGATGCTGTGGTATGTACTCGATACTCTTATACTGTACCCAAGATGTTGAGCTCTCGGGGGATTATGAGGTTTTGACGACTCGATCGGATGGCTCGACTTAATTCGGATGCTAGGTGGCGGGATGCCTTTCTTGGGAGACTCCAGATACGAGGATAGCCATTGGAGCTTAGTTCATGCAGCCACGACGAAACAAGTCCGAAGCAGTCGACATTAGAGGAAAGTGGAGTAAGAGGTTCATTCCAGATCTAGAGGAGATGACGTTCCACTCCGCCGACATCAGAAATGCGATGCGCATACTGAGGCATTGTAACTGGATATACCTTCTAGAAGGAGTCGCGATGAGTATGCAGCCGTTCCGGAACAAGAAGCAGATATGGTAAAGGACGATGACTCCCGGACAATTGGCAGAGATGAGACTTGGAAGAGACCTTGAGTAGGATTCCTTTCCGGACACAGCTGCAAGGATATTTGCACCCAGGATTAGATGTGCCACGTGCATTCAGAGAGCCAGAGGCCGACGCCAGTGACATGCTGCTTTGCGAGTGGTCGCGACGATTGACCAAGAGATGACCTGAGAAGTGCCAGAACGGAATCGACCCCGTTAGCACACCTGACAGGGCCGATGAGCCGATGGATTGTGAGATTGATAATTCACAGAGAAGACTTGGACCCAGGAGTGGTCAATGTTACGCACCCCAGCAGGCCAGAGTTCAGGATCATCGACGAGATATGCTATGAGTGACCGCGGCAGTTGGCCAGAGATTCTTGGAGGATGCGCTTGAGCGGTACTATTCCGCCATACTTGATTTCGATGTTTTGGGTGATTTATTCGCATGATTTGATTTTGATGAGGGAGGATTTACGATTTTCGCACAGTCGTTGCACTTGAGATCGTTTTCGTGCCGTGGTTTCACATGTTTGTGATTTTATGGGGTTTAGACATTTGAGTTGATTTTGTGCGTATGCACGCACACGATTTGGTTCCTGCACTCTGTATAGTTTATATATGCTTGCAGTGCAGTATTTCGTATTTTGTGCACTTGGATGCACTGGACTTCGATTTCGATGGTGATGGTCGATATTCGTTTTGTGCACTTTATGCACCTGATTGGATTTTGCGCGTGTTTGGCGCTTGATATTGGATTTCATGATTTCGTGCATGATGGATGCACCGGATTTGGGTTTGTAGCGCATGTTGAGCGCAGGTTATGAGATGCGATTTGGTGCACACCAGATGCACTAAATCGGGATTTTTCGTGCATGTCAGATGCACATGATCTTGCGGTCAGGCACACACGTTGCCTATGACCGATGCTGTGTGCACAGTCATTGCACCTTGATGTCGTTTTTGTGCACCTGCTTGGCACATGTATGGATTTTGATTTCCGTGCGCACCGGACGCACAGGGTTTTCATATGCACTTTTGGATTGATTTCTATGGAGCAGTACGTTTTTATGATATTTGCTATGTGTTTTCGTACTGAGCAGGACTGATCAGATGACAGTGCCTGGATATATTTTGCATGCATTGATAAATTTCAAAGGAATTTCCAAAAGCGAGCTATAGTCTCATTATTTATCTAGGTGTCTGATATGACACGAAACGTTTAAAACGAGGGAACATTTCTAAATTATTTTCAAACGGCGGATCGTGCATACTAAACAAAAATATATAAACGTATATGGCTATTTTCTTACAAAGACATCCGCCACTGTGCAGTGCTATGCGCTTGCACATCGACTTTAAAGAATTTTGGCATGCATTTCCTTCATGCATTTACAGGTATAGTTCCGATTTCTAGCACATCGGTTTTGCCTTGGATTTGGCATTCGTGTTTTCACCTTGACTCCGATGATTGTGAGACGCTTGACGGAGTTTTGTTTTTGAGTTATCTGCTCGTTACGCATGCGCATGTATTGCGCTATAATGTGTTTTACTTATTGATGATTTCGGAGCCCCGTTGACTTGGACATTTTATTGAAATGTTTTAGAATTTGGGGGTTTAATTTTAAATTCGGGGACCAAATTTCTTTAAGGGGGGAAGACTGTAACATTTCAAAAAAAAATTAAAATATTATTTTTGGTAATTTTCATAATTAAATATTAATTTTTAATGAATATTTTAATAGTCGGTATAATTAAATACCGATAAATGGTGAAAATTCTGGAGAAAATTATAGAAATTCTAAAATAGCTTGTTTTGCGGAAATATACCATTTTACAGTTTTTATGATGGATTATATGTTATTTTGGTGTTAACCGCGATTAAAAATTGCTAATTGGATTTTTGGCTTTTTGAGCAAAATTGTGCACATAACATTTTCCATACTTGTCTCATGTTTTGGACTCATGATAAGCCTAGGGTGAACCATGCTTAGATGACCTTGGTGACTTGAACCAACGAGTTAGGTTAGTGGGGTTAACTAAGGGTGTGGCCTTGTTTATAATTGGATTAGGGTTATGTTGACTTGTGCCAAAGAGAGAGAGAGAGAGAGAGAGAGCCATGATGGTTGAGATTTTATTTGGAGAGAGAGAAGGGAGGCTCCTAGGTAATGTCACAATCACCATTCACTTCAACTTGTTGCCTCACATCTCTCCCTCTCACTCACTCACTCATTCACTCACTCACATCTCTTACTCACCCCACCATATTATACACAACACACCAGCCCCAGCAGTAGCAGTTGCTGCACCCACACACAAAGGAAAACAAAAGAGAAAAACAACAGCAGCTGATGAAGAAAGTGCACCCCCCAATTTTCCACTTCAGCCACCTTAGCCCCACACCTATACACCCCTATCAACACTCTACAGCCTCAATTTCATCACATCAGCCCCCTACACCTACAGCACACATTTCAGCCACACCAGGAGACATCAAAACATCAGCAGCATCACCATCTTCAGCAGCAGCAGCACACAACTTCAGCCAATATCAACCCTTCAGCCTCAATTCTACATCAGCTGAAAACAATACCCTTCAACACAACACCACCACACCACCACAACCATTCCCACATCACCAAGTTACAACAACAACAGCCACAACAATTCCAGCATAAGCAACATTCTGTTGTTGAATACCAAAAGAAAACAGTTTCAGCAAACTGCTGTTAAAAACAGCATCAGCATCAGCAACTCCTGCAACACAGCAGCACTTCAGCAGCAACCACCCCTCCTCCTGTTGGAGATAGTGCCCTCAAAGTCAATTATTAGGTCACAGGTACGTGATTGTAATGATTGAGGGAGGACCTATCCCGGTAGGACAGTCTTACTCGAGATGATAGTATGCTATCTGGTTTACCTTTATCATCGTGTACTGCTTTAGGTGACATGACACGTCGCTATTACACGTTGATAGAGCCCCTAGGATTCTTGCTTGACCACCAGCAGTATGAGGGCGATCATATAAGTGGGAGCTGGGGGTCTACAAGCATATCCTTAAAAGGTCCCTAGTCGTGGGAGTTTCGAGACCGGGCATCGATACTCCATTAGTAGACTAGTGTATACAGTCGAGACCCCGACGAGGGGCGGTGGCTGGTCTCACAAGCCACTGGTGTCAGTTGGATCACCTAAGATGTATACAGGTGCTCATTGGGTTATGAGTACACCGGACAGGACTCGCCGGGAACATGCTAGTTGGTCATATACCAGACGTCAGATGGCAGTTCCCTGGTGACATGTGTGCAGGTTAGTTCATCGACCTGGGGATCGTCATTTGTCTCGTGTGAGTTCCCACTGTACTTTGATTACTACCCTACCACGGCTCAAAGGAGTCGTGCAAACAGGTTTTAGTTGGGTACAGTCCCGAGCCACATGGAGGCAGTGAGCGTATCTTCAGGGGTTCGTCTCTCCCGGTATTGGGGGTGAGGTCGTGCTGTGTCTAGGAGAGCCATTACACAAAGTCCTTGGCCAAGGCAAGGAGATTTACTGGTAGGTATTCCAGTAGTATCTCAGGGTGTTCTGGGCTACACTCCGACACGACTTGTACCGCTTTTGGGGGTCTGACTTTTACCAACCCCCTAGGCCCGCCATGCGATACTCATAGACGAACGGACCGGACTGCACGGATATTGTCACTGACAGGCTCAGTAGGGTGTCAGGATGGGTTCGCTCATCGACGTCCCTTTTAGTCAGTAGCTGGTGGCCCGTTACGTATTGGCTTATACCTCTGACGTGCTAGTGGTTAAATCCACAGCCATTGTATTGACGAGTCTTTAGAGTCCCCCACACTTTCAGTTACTCAGCTTTCGGGCGAAACGCTGTAGAGGCCGTATGGAGATATGGCAAGGTCCGATCAGATACGTGCGGTATTGCACGGATCAGGATCGGACAGTTTTGTACTAGTGGCCGTATAGTTATATGGCAGGGTTTGATCTGATACGTGCGGTATTGCACGGATCAGGATCGAACGGATTTAACTAGCCGGCTTTGGCTTAAGCTGGTCTTAGTTTAGTACAGTGTAGATTTTGTCTCATTGCATTTGTATCCGGACGGAATATAGATGCGGGTGTGTATGCACAGTATCGGGGTTTTCCTGTAATTTATTACGGGACCAGTTTTCTGGAGTTGCCAGTTTGCATTCCGTTCCGGCCGGTTTTCCTTTGTTCTTTCCCGGCCGGACTTTTCCGATGGAGGGGGTAATTTGCAGTTTTGCAAATTACTATTGTGGAGGGGTTTTCTTGTAAAAGATTGATATGATAGCTTTCATATTTTTTTCCACCATGCTTTTGCTTTATTGTGACATGAAAGGGTATGGTTGGATTTGATATGAAGCATGGTGTTTTGTTTCTTTGACCTTGGATATGGTCACCTTTCTTATGCTCCTACACTCACCTCCCTTTGCATTATGTGTTGATTCCTCCACCATTCTCATTCTCACAAGAAGAGAGTTTTATTCATGGTTGAGAAAAAGAAAGAGTGAAAGAAAAGAGAAGAAGAGGGTTTCATCTTCATCCTTGAGAGTGTTTCATTTTCTTGATCTCATTTCATGATAAGAAAAATGCAAGCACCATTTTTCTTGTCTTGTATCCTCCATCATCCTCAAATGGCAACAAACCCCAAAAGAGACACTACACTAGATAACCTACAGCATATCTTGAGCATGTCGAGTTGCCGGCTTCATGCTCGAGTTGCCTCGGTATTGAGGCGGGAGCCCGTAAAAGACGAAGGCGATGTGGTGCCCTTTCCGGCGAGGAGGCGACGATGTGGACGGAGATCCCGCGAGGAGATCGGAGTGGAGATGAAGACCGGAGGACTTGGATCGTCGGTATATCTCTATTCCCATTCTTGTAGATAGCTTAGACTAGTTAATGGTTCGATCCGGAGTTTAGTGCGCGGTGGTGCCGGTTTGCAAAGTCCGCAAAATTTTAGTTATTCACCGCTTCCGCATTCCGGCGTCGGATTGACGGCCGGGGCGCCGCCGTGCACTTACAGTGGTATCAGAGCCTCCCCATTAACTTAGTCTAGCTTTGTGTAATGTGTTTTTCTGTTCCGATCGATCGAAATGTCCGAAAACCCCAATATACCCACGACAGTTTCTGTTGAAATTTTTCTGTCTCCAAAAATTTTTCAGGTTGCATAAAAGTACTGTGCTAGAAATTCTAAGAACACTGTTCAAATTCGACGTACTGTTCCTCTCACGTGACCGCGGAAGGGCGGCCAAAACCCATGTTTGGCCGCGCTTCCGCCGCAGTCTACAGGGATCAGTGGGTTGGGTTTTTACAGTGGGCTTCTGGGCTTAAATTAGGGGTTTTGGGATATTAAAATTGGGTCCAGGTTTTCTTTAACTGCTACAGTATTCTTTGTGGGCCCACTTGTTAAAGTTTGATCAATCGGAATATTTTAAACACATTTTTCACAGTATTTACATTATATCTGCGACCGTGAATGTCACTCGATCGGTAAATCCGGTCTAACTGCTATAGCCCGGTTAGACGGATTTGCGAACGTGACTTTCACGTTGATGTTCTATGTATTTGCTGTGATGTTGCGGATCGGTCGTGGGGGATAGCCTGGATGCAATGCTAGTACAGTTGTGGTTGTATTATGTACATTTGTTATTGCGGGGCGAGCGTCCGACATGTGGACTGCCGTCACTGCCTGTTTGTATTATTATTTTGGGGCACGACCTGGTTGCGGTCGATGTACCCGTTGTATGTATATTTTACTTTCTGTACTAGGATTACCCCGCGGAGGGGTGCACGGATAGCCGGGTTCTGGAGGGCAACAAGCCCGCATCTCATGGCATTGAGACGGAGGGGGCTTCACTCTAGGATTGGCGGGCTATTCGCCGCACTCGTAGGGGGTACAGGTTGACCCAGGAGGGGTGCCCAAGTTGCCGGATTCCGTGAAGTGCTGGGTGGTCCATTCACGGCGCTGAAGGGGGCTGCCTCGCTTCAGGTTTTGGCGGGTGACTTGCCGCGCCCGTAGGGGTCTAGGATTTCATTGCACAGGCTATCCACACGACCAGGGGAACGTCGGGTTTCAGCAGTGGCTCTGTGAAACCCGGGGATCCCAGATATCTGTATTGTTTCTGTGATGCTGTTCATTTTCTGTGATGTTGCATTTTATTCACGCCTTGAGCGAAATATAATATATTGGTATATATATTAGTAGATGTTGTATATGTTTTGCATCCGCGCTAGTCCAGTCCCCGCTCTGTCGTTAGTTAGCTAACCTAACGGGTAATGACGGGACCCAGTGGCGAATGCGGATGGCATATACGTACATCAGTATATTTTCGTTCTTTTTGGTGTGATCAATTGATGGGACTGCATTGATTCGGATCAATGCAAGTTAAAAACAAACCTAATCTGATGTTGTTGGAACACTTTTCAAAAAGCTGTTATTGCAAGGACGTTTACTTTTGTTTTGCATCGTGGTATTCATTGGAATATCCTGCTCCTCAGTCGACGAGGCAAGGGCCGAGATCCCTTCACCGGGAGTGACCCCTTGGACAAAAAGTTTGCGTCAGGGCATTAACTTCACTATAGCCGATTACTTTTGCTTTGCATCGCGGTATTCAGTTGGAATATCCTGCACCTCATTCTACGGGGAAAGAGCCGAGATCCCTTCACCGGGAGTGACCTCTTTTGCAACGGTTTTCGTCACTATATTTTCAAAAAGCTATCCGTTCCTTCAACGATATCAAGTTCATTACGTTAAAGGTTTTCGCCAGAAACCATTCGTAGCCCTCCGTCGTTTCAGACGGGTAGCATGTAGTATTCATGCTATGTTTGTTGACCTTCGTCAAGGCATAGTGTATGGTAGCTGCTTGTTACCTTTCTGCTGCATAGATAGATGCGTTGGTTTGGGACAGTCGTATAGCCTTGTTGACCTTCGTCAAGGGCTTGTACGGGTGGATTCAAATTAACCTGGATAATGACGGGTAGAACTTGACATGTGACTTATGATTTGTTGACCTTCGCCAAGGTCATAAGAGCATGGGGCAGAAATCACATCGGGAGTTTCAAAAGAACTGAAACTTGCCAGATATGCGCATACCTTCTGGAGTGTGACACCGTGAGCGGATTCCGTCACGTTGTCATGCGATGAGAGTTGGATCCCGATTCCCACTGATGAGTTAGTATACTCCTCGGGTGACCCCGACTAATTCTTCTTTCAGGTTTGGAGGAGAATTTGAGGTACAGTGGGAGGATTCCAGATTAGATAAATTGGTAACCATTCTGATCTAGGTTAGAGTGCACGCTGAGTGTTTCTTTTCTCTCTCTCTTTGGCAGCGACCATTGACCCGACCCTAAGACTTTGACTCAGTGACCAAGTTGACCGAACCTTCTTAAACACCGGCTTTTGGATTGTCAGAGTTGCAGACCTCATTGCCACTCCTACTTTTACCCTTTTCTCCAGGACACCCCGTATTGCTACGAACGTCCACTTCCATTGGACAAAACCATCGTATGGTTAGATACGAACTCGAAGGAATTTATTCGAGGATGGTTTCAGGTTCTGGAGAAAACGGATAGGATTATTCAGTTGTCTTTTCCTTTTACCCTCTCTCAGGTTACGAGTACTCCTTGGTTTAGGGGTAGTACACCTATTACGCAAATTGGATTGTCTTCTTCCAAACCTTAGGCTGGTGCCGACCGGTAGGGAATGAAGAAAACCAATTAGCATAACGATGGTGTGCAGAAGGTATTAAGTTCAGACAAAGCAAGGGATTAGTAAGAGGGCAAAGTAAATTGCAACAGATATTCACGACCAAACCAAATATTTCGTTACCACTCCCACATCACCTTTGTATTTCTCCAGGACACTCCGTATCACTACGAAGATCCACAGTTTATTTGGATACTCCATCGTATGGTTATATACGATCTCGAATGGAACTTGTTCCAGTTCGGGGATGGATTCTGGTTCAGGAGAAATAGGAATAAGGTTTATTCGGTTGTCTTTTATCTTCACCCTCTCTCATTGCGAGTGTTCCTAGGATTGGGACAGTACACCCCTTATGCTTATTGGATAGTCTTCTTCCAAACCATAGGCTGGTGCCGAACGGTAGGGAAGGAAGAAAACCATTTGGCCTAAAAGGGTGTGCAGAAGGTAAAGACTAAAGACATATGAAGGGATTTGGAGAGGTGGCAAAGAATTATACGGTTACAGTTGTGAATCTGGATAATGGAAAGGGCATTACTAAGAATACCGGGATACCCCATCGAAACATTTCAATGTTTCAGGTTCACTGTGTACTGTTAAAAGAAAACTGATTTCCTGATTAGACACTTGCTCCAAGGTATGTATTTACCAGGTTTGATTCTCACATCTGTATGGTTTTACAGATGGTGAGTGGGAGTAAGTTATTGGGAATTGGGTGATCATCCTCATTATATCGGGATTCGTTGTAATCGGTGATATTTGAGGAGATCATCTGGGCTGTTTGCCGGTCGGCAAATATTTGGTTTTGAATATCCGCTGTTGTGCACCAATTTCAAATTGATATATCTGTACGTCTATTTTCATAGAGTGAGATATACCTTTTGATATTATGTCGATGACATTTACCTATATCAGTGGATGGTTAGGTAAGGAGCATTAAACAGCGGTGTAATTCTTCTTAACCATAAGTACAGTTTTCAACCTACGACACACAGTGAAAGAGTTATTAGACTCAGTGGACTTATACAGAGTATTGTATGTTGTCCAGTGTCCATTAGGACAGAGGGGTTGGTCCTCATACTATATTCTGTTTACTTTTAACTTCTCTAGTTCTTAGACATGTGTTTCGTTGAAACACAGGGTCTAAGTTTTGAGGAGTTATAGGTATTTGAATAGAGTAGAGAACCAGGTGTAGCAAGTATCGGGATTCTTCAAAGTGATCGAAGATGTAGATACTTGTGTATGGTGTTCAGTTGATAGTAATGATTAAGAGAACTTGCTTCTCTTTCGGGTTACTCATGATTGGAAGCATTCCTAAGATTGAGTAACGCTGATCGGCCTCCTTCCATTTAGTTGACATGCGCTGGGGACAGCTGCATGATTTGAATCTGGTTCAATTAAATCAGTGCCTCTGTTTCTATATTGGATATAGAACAGTTCATATCTTAACGATGTTAAGGTACGGGGAGTTGTCCGGTTTATGATTAAAACCAGACACTGGACAACTCAAGGCACGTTTCTGTAATGGCTGTTTGTGGGTTGACCAAGGCTATGACGCGGGTTGATTTTCTACCATCTGGAAGATCAATAGCAATATTGTTCTTGACTCGCCACAGTTTTAAATTAAAAATGGATTTTTTCAGGAAAACAGTAGTGGGAGTATGGTAGAACTGGAAGTGATTCCAGAACCACAAACGATTACTGAAGATTTGATAAGGAACCTTAAGATTCAATCTGAATTGACATTCCATTGGCCACTCCGCAGATAAGGTGGGTAACTTCAGGCACCCGAGAGGTACTACGGTAGCCTCAAGGACGGTGACAGGGAAGTTCTTGTTTACCCACAATTACCATTGCTGTTGTTCCAGGCTGCGAGACCCGGCGGGAGGATGAGTATAGCGTCGTTCTAAACTAGTTTTAGAAGTGTACGTCTATATGACTCTGCCAGAGGGTTGTCGTAGTCAGTGGGAGCAGCGGAAGCATTGGTGGACAAGTAGCTTATGTCTATTTATAGACTAAAGCAGAAGTAGCGGAGATAGATCATCTATTTCTGACGTGACAGTCATGGGTTTGACTTCATCAGAATAGGGGATGGATCTGTTGAGAAGGTAGTAGGGTGTGATGTCCTGGTATCTGGATGACATACACAGAATAGGAAAAGAAACTCCTATACTACAATCGGTTATACTTTGGTCGTCACACAGTGGTTTCTCCACAAAGGACATGGATTTTATATCAGACATACTGGTTACTAGATCTGTGGTTTTAGATCTAGATTTGGGTGGTTTCCCAATCAGGGTACTTGACAGCATTCTAAGAGTATTTAGGATGGACGACTCCTGGCACGGTAGTGTACCTGCAGGTAATGGAGTCACCCTCTCTAAAGGTGTCTTACAGACTAAAGGGGAGAGGGACGTGCATGATTGGCAGATCACTTGCTTAGGCAAGTGAGTCAATCATGAGATGTCAAGTACCACACCAGATGTTGTTCTTGCACTAGATGCAATAAGTTGACATTAATCCAATCCTGGAGAAACAGTCGGAAGCAGTTTTAGAACATAAGTGGATGTTCTAGGGATATGATAACCACAGCCTCATTCAGGAGACGGTTATCATTCCAGGCTTCCAAGGTGACATGGACGACAAGGAGGTTGTCAGAGTTATAGTTTTCCCTCTGATGTAGGGCAGTATTTTGGACAGGTGATCCAAGGCAATACTGAGGGAGGCATGGCGCGCAGGACACTGATTAAGTTCAGTTGTCAATACAGTCTAAGAAGTTTGGATTTGGAGTTCATTTATGAGCTACGTCCCATCAGACATCCAGACATATTCTAAGACTGATTTTGCTCATTTCGGGAGATGGCTTTCTCCGCGAACATGAGATATAGAGAGACATAGAAAGAAACAACTAAGCGGATCCGCTCACTGAGGCTATTCCTCGAACGCAATAGTTCCGCAAACGAGCTTTGTGAGACTGACTAGTAGAGGAGTTGGATGTTCGGTATCACACGGGCTGTGAGTATGCGACATCGCAATAATTAGCCTTGAGTGCAAGTGGGAGATTGTTGGAGATAGTGCCCTCAAAGTCAATTATTAGGTCACAGGTACGTGATTGTAATGATTGAGGGAGGACCTATCCCGGTAGGACAGTCTTACTCGAGATGATAGTATGCTATCTGGTTTACCTTTATCATCGTGTACTGCTTTAGGTGACATGACACGTCGCTATTACACGTTGATAGAGCCCCTAGGATTCTTGCTTGACCACCAGCAGTATGAGGGCGATCATATAAGTGGGAGCTGGGGGTCTACAAGCATATCCTTAAAAGGTCCCTAGTCGTGGGAGTTTCGAGACCGGGCATCGATACTCCATTAGTAGACTAGTGTATACAGTCGAGACCCCGACGAGGGGCGGTGGCTGGTCTCACAAGCCACTGGTGTCAGTTGGATCACCTAAGATGTATACAGGTGCTCATTGGGTTATGAGTACACCGGACAGGACTCGCCGGGAACATGCTAGTTGGTCATATACCAGACGTCAGATGTCAGTTCCCTGGTGACATGTGTGCAGGTTAGTTCATCGACCTGGGGATCGTCATTTGTCTCGTGTGAGTTCCCACTGTACTTTGATTACTACCCTACCACGGCTCAAAGGAGTCATGCAAACAGGTTTTAGTTGGGTACAGTCCCGAGCCACATGGAGGCAGTGAGCGTATCTTCAGGGGTTCGTCTCTCCCGGTATTGGGGGTGAGGTCGTGCTGTGTCTAGGAGAGCCATTACACAAAGTCCTTGGCCAAGGCAAGGAGATTTACTGGTAGGTATTCCAGTAGTATCTCAGGGTGTTCTGGGCTACACTCCGACACGACTTGTACCGCTTTTGGGGGTCTGACTTTTACCAACCCCCTAGGCCCGCCATGCGATACTCATAGACGAACGGACCGGACTGCACGGATATTGTCACTGACAGGCTCAGTAGGGTGTCAGGATGGGTTCGCTCATCGACGTCCCTTTTAGTCAGTAGCTGGTGGCCCGTTACGTATTGGCTTATACCTCTGACGTGCTAGTGGTTAAATCCACAGCCATTGTATTGACGAGTCTTTAGAGTCCCCCACACTTTCAGTTACTCAGCTTTCGGGCGAAACGCTGTAGAGGCCGTATGGAGATATGGCAAGGTCCGATCAGATACGTGCGGTATTGCACGGATCAGGATCGGACAGTTTTGTACTAGTGGCCGTATAGTTATATGGCAGGGTTTGATCTGATACGTGCGGTATTGCACGGATCAGGATCGAACGGATTTAACTAGCCGGCTTTGGCTTAAGCTGGTCTTAGTTTAGTACAGTGTAGATTTTGTCTCATTGCATTTGTATCCGGACGGAATATAGATGCGGGTGTGTATGCACAGTATCGGGGTTTTCCTGTAATTTATTACGGGACAAGTTTTCTGGAGTTGCCAGTTTGCATTCCGTTCCGGCCGGTTTTCCTTTGTTCTTTCCCGGCCGGACTTTTCCGATGGAGGGGGTAATTTGCAGTTTTGCAAATTACTATTGTGGAGGGGTTTTCTTGTAAAAGATTGATATGATAGCTTTCATATTTTTTTCCACCATGCTTTTGCTTTATTGTGACATGAAAGGGTATGGTTGGATTTGATATGAAGCATGGTGTTTTGTTTCTTTGACCTTGGATATGGTCACCTTTCTTATGCTCCTACACTCACCTCCCTTTGCATTATGTGTTGATTCCTCCACCATTCTCATTCTCACAAGAAGAGAGTTTTATTCATGGTTGAAAAAAAGAAAGAGTGAAAGAAAAGAGAAGAAGAGGGTTTCATCTTCATCCTTGAGAGTGTTTCATTTTCTTGATCTCATTTCATGATAAGAAAAATGCAAGCACCATTTTTCTTGTCTTGTATCCTCCATCATCCTCAAATGGCAACAAACCCCAAAAGAGACACTACACTAGATAACCTACAGCATATCTTGAGCATGTCGAGTTGCCGGCTTCATGCTCGAGTTGCCTCGGTATTGAGGCGGGAGCCCGTAAAAGACGAAGGCGATGTGGTGCCCTTTCCGGCGAGGAGGCGACGATGTGGACGGAGATCCCGCGAGGAGATCGGAGTGGAGATGAAGACCGGAGGACTTGGATCGTCGGTATATCTCTATTCCCATTCTTGTAGATAGCTTAGACTAGTTAATGGTTCGATCCGGAGTTTAGTGCGCGGTGGTGCCGGTTTGCAAAGTCCGCAAAATTTTAGTTATTCACCGCTTCCGCATTCCGGCGTCGGATTGACGGCCGGGGCGCCGCCGTGCACTTACACCTCCTTCCATCAACCTTCCCTTCTCCTACACCCTAGGACACTCTTGAGGTATAATCTCACAACCCAACTCCTTATCTTGCAAAGTTATAGTTGTCTAGCTGAAGTTTAGTGTTATATTGAAGATTAGTGCCAGTTTAGGACAATTTGAGTGAGACTTGACCAAGTGTTGGTTTAGATTGTTAGTATAGCCTTACTAGGTGTTGTTAAGACCAGTGTAACTAAGATTTACCCTAGATTTCCAGTAAATACCAGATTTGTTATACTTGGCGTATTTAGCATTTTTGTCGACTTATAGACCTTTCTGGAAACTGCTTTCACCCGGGACCTCCTAGAGTAAAATTGACTTGGCAGTGAGCTGTGCAGGCACCCTGGAACCACTACCCAAAGCCTTAGCCCCCATCTCAAAACCCCGGCCGCAGATTTAATCCCCCTGGCCGCAATTTGCGGCCAGAGCAGGGTAAAACTGCCTCGTTTTGCATGCACAGCCCCTTTTTCATGTAAAATTGACCCCCTGTATGTCTAGTTTTGACTGATTCCAATTTGGATAGAATCTGAGTTGATTTTCATGAGTTGGCGTATGATTTACGACTTGTTTAACATGGGTTTTTGGTATTCGAAGATTCGTTTATGTCGGGTGGCGTTTGGACATCAACGACAGCGGATATTGGCTGTGTTTGCACGCGAGGCCACAGGTTCTTACCTATAGGCGTAGCGCACACCATTTTGGTTTCCGACATGGTTTTCATGTGTTTTAGCGTGTGATATCCTTGTAGGTACCCCACGTGGCGTCGGAGCATTGGAGATGCAAATGGAGATATCGACACCGGCACGCTTAAAGAAAGGTGAGTAGATTTATATCTACGGGGAGAATTCGGGTGGATGGCGTATAGCACCCCCGCAGTCCGTGGTGATGTATACGGATGCGTATACACACCTATAATTAATATATGTTGTTTGGAAAATTATTGATGTTTCAGGATGGATAATTGGTGGACTTGGATGATTTAGTGTCGCGAAAACCTAGGATAGTGGGTACACTACACATACACTCCCACACATACATACTTGCATACATCCTTACTTCATATGTGCATAGATGGGATTCTATATAGATATGTGTTCACGTAGTATGGGACTATGTGTTCACATACGGATTTGAGGATGATGGTTGGGTTGAGTTGAGTCGATGATATTTGATCCGAGATTATGATATCGGTGATATGGTAGAATTCGTATCTGAGATATGTCTTGATACTTTAGCGGATTTTGGGATTATGATGCCATAGAAATAGTGACATGTATATATTAAATGATCGACATGTGATTATGATACGAGATAGGATATGACATGATATGATATGACAAGATTAGTATGATAGGCCGCATTCGGCGATGTATACTCCTTGAGATGATATGTGATGATGATATCGATTTATACGAGACTGTCGATCAGTAGTCAGATCATAATTAAAGTGATGATATTAGTGTTGTACTAGACCTAGGTCAGTATCCGGATTATAATCTTTGATAAAGAGAATACCAGATGAATGATATGACGAATATGATATTGACCCGTACCCAGATTTGGGGATGTCGTACGACGGATTTACGTACGAGCTATAAATTGAGGCTTGATCCGCACTCTTGATTTTGGGAATAACTGATTATAGAGATATATTATCGGATGTGATATTATCGAAGCGGGATCACCGACTATATATGTATATATATGTATCGACTCAGAGGTTAGGCGGCTTACCTTACCTGCAGTTAGCCTATTAGCTCAGCCTTTAGTTGGCGTAGCTATATGACTCTTATGATATTAGATGCAGTTCAGCCATCATTGTGTTAGTATTCAGCTCCCGCACTTTATCATTGTTGCTCTGCATCGCATACTGTTGTGATTCATATTTCATTATTGATATCCTGTTGTTAGGACACCAGCACCATTCCCGATGATGCGTATGTACCACGTACACTTATTTGCTGGCGTACACACATCTTCATCGGTAATTGCCATGTCACGAACACCTAGAAAATATTATTGCTTGATTTAGCTTGTTAGCTAGTAGTGACATGATATTAGTATGCTTACCTTATATGCCAGCTTGACATTGTAGCTATTGCTTGTCACATCATGCATACTGTTGTTCATTATATGCCGCATTCATGGATTTTCATGCTTATATTCATGATTTTACATGCTGATGATTTGGATTCGGATTTCCTTGATGTTTCCTGGATTTGGAGGAAAAACCGCAAAACATATATAACTGCTTTCACTCTTCTTTTATAAAAAAAATGCGGTTTTTCCATGATGTATGAGTCGTCCACCATGAGTTTTGCTGATGGATTTCGAGACCCGATTCGAGGAGGCAGATGAACCGTTTCGGGTACATGGTGGGCCCGGTGCGGTACCCCGGGGCAAGAAGATCGCAGGAGATGGCGTTGAGCCTGGCAGGGGAGCACGACCGACCGGTGATATTACCCGACACGTCGGATATCCGGAGGATACCGTCGTAGTCATGGGAAGGATGGTAGGGGCCGATCTGGATTGACGGCGCCCTGGATATTATGATTGAGACATTGAGATTTGAGATATTGAGGTACAGAGATTGTGATACAGAGATATCGAGATATTGAGATTTATGTTTTGTGCCGATTATGCTGATTTCATTATGATAGCTCATTTTAAAATACAGAAATCTCATAAATTTATGAAAGCAGTTTTCCTCAGTACATGCATTCTGTTTCATGCATTCATACATCATTCATATGATATATATTGCCACCTGATGCACTGGCACAAACACATGGGTTTACACTTGGGTTAGATATTTACACTAGCCATGGTTAGAGATTGCTGGTTATATATTTGAGGATTATATATAATAATTGTATGACCTAGGATTGCATCATACATGCGATTTTCTGTTCGTAGATCTTTTTCTACTCACGAGTTGGCAACTCACCCCCGTTGTTCCCCAGTTTCTTGCAGGTGTTGCCGTACAGGTTTCATTACGGCTTTGTGGGCACTGTTCTTTCGGGTGATTTGCTAGTAGTTAGGTTTATTGTATCTTACCCATCATTATACCTTGTATATTATATTTCAGTTGTATCTAGAAGTTCCATCAACCAAACATGTATTTATTTTTGAGACAGAGACCAGTGATGTTTATTCTTTCGACCTTAGAGTCGTGCGTTATATTTTCTCTGGGTTTCTTGTTGTTGGAGTTTTCTTTCTATTGTGATCCTCGCCTTTAGACGTTGTATATTGTTGCATACAGGTTGATTTGATATGGTTCTTCCTACTCTCTACTACTTTACTTGGTTTGGATTTCTGGGCTCGGCTTACTTAGTATACGTACGCCTTGAGACGTTCGTAGTCTAAGTGCCGGTCATGTTCCGTATTTTTTCGGGTCGTGACAACAACTGAAAGTATGGTAGAACCAGAAGTTCAAGAAGAACTGGACATTCCCACACCATTCCGCAGAAGTAGTAGGCAGTCTCATCCGCCCGAGAGGTACTACGGTTTTCTCATAGACGCAGATAGAGAGGATTGCACTATTGACTATGATGAGCCTACTAGCTTCCAGCAAGCCATTCAGAGCGGTGACTCAGTAAAATGGCTGGATGCAATGCGGACCGAAATGGAGTCCATGTACACTAACAAAGTATGGACTTTGGACATTGCTCCAGATGGGATAAAACCCGTAGGATGCAAATGGATTTTCAAAAAGAAGACTGGTGTAGATAGACAGGTTGAAACCTATAAGGCTGGATTTGTTGCAAAGGGTTTCCGTCAAAGACCTGGTTTGGATTATGACGAAACTTTTTCTCCAGTGGCTATGCTTAAATCTATTCGGGTCCTTCTTGCTATTGCTGCCTTCTACGATTATGAAATCTGGCAGATGGACGTAAAGACGGCCTTTCTAAATGGTAATTTGGAAGAAAGCGTCTATATGGATCAGCCAGAAGGATTCATTCAGAGTGGGAGCAGCGGTAAAGTATGCAAACTGCTTAAGTCCATTTATAGACTAAAGCAGGCATCGCGGAGTTGGAACATCTGTTTTGATGATGCTGTCAAACAATTTGACTTTATAAAAAATCCAGATGAATCATGCATATACAGTAAGATTGTAGGGAGAGCTGTAGTATTCCTCGTCTTGTACGTGGATGACATTCTCCTAATTGGAAATGATATTCCTATGTTACAGTCAGTCAAAAGATTCTTGTCACATAAATTCTCCCTGAAAGACTTGGGTGATGCCACCCACATTCTGGGGATCCGGATCTATCGTGATAGATCAAAGAGGATGTTGGGACTTTCGCGGTCCAGGTACATAGACATCATATTGAAAAGATTCAGTATGGAAGATTCTAAGCGCGGTAACCTACCGGCTTGTCATGGAATCACCCTCTCCAAAGAGATGTCTCCCAAGACTGATTTGGAAAGGGATCGCATGTCGATTATACCCTACGCTTCTACGGTAGGCTCTATAATGTATGCGATGTTATGTACCAGACCAGATGTAGCATACGCATTGAGCGTAGTTAGCCGGTATCAAGCAAACCTAGGGGAGAATCACTGGATTGCAGTAAAGAACATTCTCAAGTACCTAAGGAGGACTAAGGAGATGTTCTTGGTGTAAGGCGGAAAAGACATCCAGATGGAGGCCTTTGCCGACTCCGGCTTCTAGAGTGACAAAGATGACTCCAAGTTCATGTCGGGTTATGTCTTTACTCTCAATGGAGGGGCGGTCTGTTGGAAGAGTTCCAAGCAGGAGACCGTTGCTGACTCAACAATGGAAGCGGAGTACATAGCTGCTTGCGATGCCGTAAAAGAAGCTATCTGGATGAAGAAGTTCCTCACAGAACTTCAGGTGGTTCCTTCCAGTGTTGGTCCAATACCTCTGTATTGTGACAACAACGGCGCTATAGCTTTAGCGAAGGAACCCAGGTCCCATCAGAAGTCCAGACACATCTTAAGGCGGTATCACCTGATCAGCGAGATCGTAGATCGCCGGGAGATCGTGGTGAAGAGAGTAGACATAGAGAATAACATTGCTGATCTATTCACAAAGGCCCTTCCTCAGACGCAGTTCGAGAGGCTATTCGAGATGATAGGTCTACGATATGCCAGCTCATGGCCCTAGTGCAAGTGGGAGATTGTTAGTGTATATGCCCTAGGGGCCATTATTGTATCATACTAGATTGTATATTACTTAATGGAAGCTTGGGATATTCACAGTTATATATACAGTCTTGCTGAAAATGGTAGTATGCTACTTGGTTTGTGTCTACTTTAATATGTGCATATGTTTCTTATAACGTATCACTTATACATATTAGTAGAGCTCATAAGATCTTTGCTTGATTACCAGCGTCGTGATGGCAGTCACACTAGTGGGGGCTGGGTAGTCTGTAAGAAACATCCTATACAGGTCCCTGGTCGTTGGATTATCGAGATAGGGCATCGATATTCCGGAGTAGACTAAGTGTGTACGCTTCTCATCCCAGTTGGGGAGATGGTCTGTCCCACAGCCATCAGTACGTCGTACTGGAGATAGTATGTAGGTGCTCATTAGGTTACGGGTACACCGGACAGGACTCGCAGGGGAACTGATTGGTTGGTATTATACCCATCGTCAGTTAACAGTTCCCAGATGATATGAGTACAGCATAGTCCGCAGACTTGACACTGCTACTTCGCCTCGAGTGTGTCCCACTGTTCTTAGATTGCTACCCTACCACGGCTCAAAGGAGTCATGCAAACAGGTAGCAGTTGGGTGCAGTCCCGAGCACTTGGAGGCAGTAATGGTTAGACAGGATTCGTCTCTCCCGGTATTAGGAGATGATATCGCGCTGTGCCAGAGAGCCATTACGCAAAGTCCCTGGCCAGGGCAAGCGAGATATACTGGTAGGTTACAGTAGCTTCTCAGGGTGTAATGGGCTTCGCTCCGACACGACTTATACAGCTATTAGGGGACTGACGCTTGCCGCCCCCTAGGTTCGATATGCGATAATCTTAGACGAACAGACCGGACTGTTCGGAGATTGTCACATCAGGATCAGTAGGAGTTCGGATGATTTTCCTCATCGGCCTTCTTATCGACATCTACCTGGGGACCGTTACGTACAGCTAGTGCCGCTTGCGGTCTGTGGTTAAACCCACTGCCAGCGTAGTGTCGAGTTTTTAGAGTCCCACACAGAGAGTTTCCCTGATCCAAGAGAAACGATATAGAGGTCGTATGGTTTTACGACAAGGGTTCGGACGCATACGTGTGTTTACGCACGTACGACTTTTTCGGACAGTTTTTACTAGTCGGCTTTGGTTTAAGCCAGATTCTAGTATCGGGTTACTGGATTTATACAGTCTAATGTTTTTCCGTATTTTCATAGATTGGAGGGGCGTTCTCGTAATTTGTCGGGTAGCTTCTAGAAGAGTGGTGACTAAGGGGTTAAGGTGGCATTGCATTAAATGAAATTAGTGACTCATTTGTGTGATTCATCCAAGTCATTAATGCATCATAAAAGCTTAATGACTCATGGAGATGAATCACTCATAGATATTTATGAAGCATGGTTGTTAATTCTATTATTTGATTTTTGGATAAATAATAATGCTTCATATATATTATGATAAGATCATTATCTCATTTCATTCTCATCTTCACCTTCTCTCTCCTCAAGCTCACTCTCTCTTCAAACCCTAATCCTAACCTCTCATATGGTTAGATCAAGGGTTAGCTAGACTAATACATCCATAACCTCACTTTATATCCCCTAGGTAGCTTAGATTAGCACTTTAAGCAACCTAGTTATCTCAAGTTTGAGATCAAGCTTGGCGTAGGAGCTTTCGGGTAGATCGTCTTTGATTCGAGGAGGCCGTTGAGGTGCCGATGTTCCATGGAGCCTATGAGGAGTAGAAGACCGCGATGAAGACCCGAAGGACAAGTAACGTGAGGTATAACTTCGTATCCGAGTAGTTTAACCTCTAGTAGTTTGTTAGCAATGGTTTAGATAACGATTCATGCGCTCAAGTCCATGTTACGAAGCTTTGATAATCGTTTTTCATTTATTCCGCCTCCCCGCAAGTTCGTGGGGTGCATGACATGGACTTACATTTGAGAAACGGTAGAGTTTTGAAAACTGGGGACCACACTCTATGGATTGGAAATGGTTCCAATGTACATGCTGTATCCGTAGGAGAATATTATCTGGGGTTGCTTTCAGAATATATTTTGGTTTTGAACCCTTGTTTTTATATACCTAGTATGCTATGTAATATAATATCCGTTTCATTGTTAGATAATGAAGGATATCATTTTGTCACAACCCGAAAATATTTGCTCGTGACCAGCACTTGAATCACGCCACGTCTAAAGGCGTAACGTAAATCAAGTAAGCCGAAACCCAGAAATCTAAACCTTTTTAAGAAAATAAAGAGGTGAAGTTTTGAAATAAAGGTATCGTGAAAATCATAAGTTTTCTTAAATACATAAATGATGGAATATGAAAATTCAAGTAAATTTTACTAGTTGAAAACATGTTTTGTCTTTTTTAAAAATTTGGGCAGCACCTCCTTTGTATATTTTGATCCAAAACCACAAATACATGAGATAAAATAAAGGCATCCCCAAGCGGGAGCTAGCTCTTCACCAAACGGCAGATCACAACCATGCAAGACAGAATAAATGTATATGACGCCCAACGGCAAAGATCAACACAGAAAACGCAAAGCAAGACAACCAACCCACAAAGCGAACATATAACCCATCGCTCAGGTCTCTCAATTACAAGTCTTGCTAAGTCTTACTATATATACAAATACTAGTTTGATTGATGGAGTTGACTAGATACAATAGGATATATAAATACAAGAGTAGGCACGATAAAAATGTCCCACCTACCAAAGCAAATCACCCAAATGCAACTATATGCCATCGATGCCGCTACTGATCCATGCGGTCAACCTGCAAGAACTGTGGCACAACGGGGTGAGTTTCCAACTCGTGAGTAGAAAACATCAACAGGTAGAAATCGAATGAACAACGATTTCCTAGGTCAACTATATCATAAAGGTAATACTATGATATTTAGGGTGACCGTATCAGCATATGTGCCAACAATATACTCAATGTCTATATGTGTGTGGATATCATCCAACCATATAATCAATGCCTGTATAGATATGGATCTCGTCCACGTGTCAACCAATGACACAGCAACATCATACATGTAAATATCATAAAAGCATATGCATGAAAATATGAGGATATAAACCAACGTGTGTCCCTCGCGACACATCAAAATCATGGAAGCTGAGTGTCCAGCATCGACACTCAAAATATCATGAAACCCGTGTCAAGTATCGACACGTAAATCCTCATATCTCTCGGGCTCCGTCAGTCCGGATCGGCCCACGGGCCCGTCACTCCGGATCGGCCCATATCATCTCTCGACTCCGGTCGGTATCATACGGATAACCGCCGAGCCCAAATACTATCATCGGTGGGTAGTGCTCCCCTGCCAGGCTCACCGTCTAACAATACGAGTCTTCTTGCCCCACGGTACCTCACCGGATCCACCATGTAACCGTAGACGGTGCCTACCGCTCCTCGAATCGGGTTTCACATGCCACTATCAAAACCAAGAAAACACATGGTGGACGCACTGAAATATCATATCAATAGAAACCTGGTTTTTAAAACAATACATACTTTCCTTTGAAATCCCCACGGTTCTCAAATCCAGAAATCTCATGAAAACAGTATATCTCAATGCGTATAATCATAAAGCATGATGTATGCGACATTTTGTCACGACCCAAAATATTAGCTCACGACCAACACTTAAATCATGCGACATCTACAGGCGTAACGTGATTCAAGTAATCTGAAACCCAGAAATCTAAAATTTTTTGAGAAATAAAGATACAATAAATCATGTTTTGTCTTTTGAAAATTTGGGCAGCACCTCCTTCGTAAAAACTATCCCCGAAAACGGGTACAACACAGAATATAAATAAATTATCCCAAACTGAAGCAAATCACGCCCAATGGCAGAAACAACCACCACAAGTATAAATAACGAGTATACGACACCCAACGGCGAAGATCCACACAAGGAAAAGTAAAGCAAGACATCAACCCCACAAGCGAACATAAAACCCATCGCTCAAGTCTCGCAACTACAAGTCTTCCAAGCCTGCAACATATACAATTACTAGTTTCTGAATTGATGGAGTGACTAGATACAATATGAAAAATGAATACAAGAGGGGCACGATCCAACATGTACCACTTACCACAAGAAAGTCACCCGAAAACAGCTGTGTGCCAGCGATACCGCAACTGATCCATGCGGTCAACCTATAAGAACTGTGGCACAACGGGGGTGAGTTGCCAACTCGTGAATAGTAAATAACATATATAGTTAATCGCAAGTATGCACGTACACCACGAATCTAATACATGCAAGCTGATAGCAATAAATGGCCATATGTATGCCGCAGTCATGAAAGGTACTCTATCAGGTACAACTAATACATGAAGCAATAAATGGTAATATGTATATGCAACAGTCATGAAAGGTACTCTATTAGGTACTACTATTACATGAAGCAATGCTTATAAAATAAATGAGGAGTATGGAATAAAATATGTCATTCTCACAGAATCCTGACCTCGTGACATGACCAAAGTCCATCAAGAAAATCTAAATCCCAAATTTCCTCAAATCCGCCCCCAAATTGGCCCTCATATCCTGTAAATCTCATATATCCTGAATGTACAATATCAAGTAAACCTCATATATCATGAATGTACAATATCAAGTAAGTCTCATATATCCTGAATGAACAGTATCAACAAAATCTCATATATCCAATATCCAGTATCGAGTAAGTTTCATATAAAGTAAGTGTCCAACATCGACACCCAAAAACATCATGAAACAAGTGTCTAGCATCGACACATAAATACTCATATCCATACGTTCCTCGAATCGTAAGTGTCCGGTATCGACACCCGTGATCTACGTGTAGGGTTCCTAGGCACACTCATGAGGTTCCACAAGGCATCAACCATGCCAAAATCAAATTTTTTCATGTGCTGAAGAACCCTATGCAAGATCGTTAACTAGAGGTAAGGCGAAAAACATGCAAGTTAACAACTTTAACTACAAGTGAAAGGGATTACAACCTTTGTAGATCCGGTCCTCCACTTCTAAAGCTCCGTTATGACATCCCTCCGCTGCGATCATCGGGATCCCGGACTCTAGCGATGGTTTCTTCGGAGAAATGAGCGGGCTAGGTCGTTGACTTCGGTGCCGAAGATGATCTACGTCGAGGTGACTCAAACTCAAGCTCCATCTTCACTTGGTCATGAACCTTATGAAGAGAACACACTCTACTATATGGCAAGTGGTAGTGGATGAAGAATTAGGAAGTAAGTTCACTTTGGATTTGGATTTCTCACTTGGTTTCTTCACTTGAAATTTTCTAGCAAGCTTTCTTCACTTCATGAAGATGAAGAAGAAGAAGGAAGTGAAAAAGAATTAATCAAAATAATAAATCAAGTGAAGTCTATAATCTAGCAACCATAGGTGAGTTAACTTTTGTAGAGAGTAAACTAGAGTTTAGGTTGATGGTTAGGTCAAAGAACAAAACAAAATGGTTAGACTTTTTCAAAGATGCTAAAAAGCTTCATGAAGCTTCAAGCATAAAACAAAGAAAGCCACCATTTTATTTTTGCCAAAATAAATAAATAAATAAAATAAATAAAACCCTAACCATTAACCTAAACTTGGTGTAAGTCATACACACACCCAAGTTTGCATGTATCATCAAACATGATACAAACTAGTGCACAAACATATATCATATATACAACTTGTGCACATCAATTGAGAAAATCAATCTTAAATGAACAAATACTAGTTAATGTAAAGAAATATATCAAATATATAATTATACATTAAATCATTAAATCGATACTTGATTTAATGATCCGGTCATATCGCATATAACCGACTAATATCAAGTGTATCAATGTATCGAATCAACACTTGATTCGGTAACCCGGCTATATCTCATATAACCGTCCAATGATACAAATCGCGAGAATAGAATACAGTATCACATACTGGTATTATTCTCGGTCCCGCACATATCTCATATGCGCTCCCATTTCATTTCGCTTGAGCCAGGAAACCCCTGTGTAGGACTTTAAAGACTCGTCAATACGCCGGCAGTAGGTGATGATCATATCAAACACCCACAATCCGCAAGCGGTCTGCTAAACGTAACGGCCACCTGGGTATTGAGCAATCAGAAGATCAACGAGCAAGCCTGCTCACACTCCTGTGAGTCCAACCAGTAACACTTACCGCACAGTCCGGTCTGTTCGTCTAATATGTTGCATATCTCGCCTAGGGGTGGTAAACGTCAGACCCCAGTAGCTTGATAAGTCATGCCGATGTAAGGTCCATAACAAGCGTGAAACTACTGATAACTCTTACCAGTAAATCACTGCAACCTTGGCCAGGAATTTCCAGTTATGGCCAGTCGAGCATAACGCAACATCAACCCCCAATACCGGGAGAGACGAATCCCCTCCTATCGCTCATTGCCTCCATACGAATCGGGACTGTATCCAAAAACCACCTGTTTGCATGACTCAGTACAGCCGTGGTAGGGTGGAAATCAAAGCACAGTGGGAGACACACAAGACTCTATGACGATCTCGGATCAACAGACTAAGCTGTACCAGTGTCACCAGAGAACTGCCATCTGACGTGAGGTATAATACCATCTGGGAGTTCTCGGCGAGTCCGTTCAGTGTACCCAGTCATCACTGAGCACCCGCATACCATCTCTGATGTCAAACACCAATGGATATGGGATCATCCATCGCCCATCACATGGGTCGAGAAGATATACGCTAGTCTACTCTGGAATATCGATGCCCCGTCTCGATATTCCCACGACTAGGAACATTGAAGGATGTACTCATGGACTACCTAGGCCGCACTAGTATGATCTACATCACAGTCCTGGAAGTCGAGCATATATCCTAAGGGCTTTATCAACATGTAATAGAGAGACAGCAAGTATACATGTTAAAATAAAGAGCAACCAGATAGCGTACTATCATGTCGAGCAAGAAAGTCCTACCTATATATGTCCCAGCATCCACTACAATATACATCCTATGTACAGTAATGGCCTCTAGGGCATACATATAACTAACACCACGTATCGGTCTTTCTCAGATTCATACGTTCCTCGAATTGTATGTGTCCGGTATCGACACCCGTGATCCACGTATCGGTTTTCTGATATCTATACGTTCCTCGAAACCCAAGCGTCTCATCTCAACACTTGTGTTCCACGTATCGGTATATACATCCTCCGAATCTTAAGTGCCCCAACATCGACACTCTCGATCCTGTATCGGTTTAAGACGAATCTCTTAGTGGATGCATACAAATATCAAGTAAAGAATAAGAATACTTGCATAATTTCATGAAACCACCACGGTCCTCAAATCTATAAAAGATCAGGTAATGAATAAGTATAACTTCATGAATCAATACATATATATTAGAGTCCTATTCCACTAATATATATATATATATATATATATATATAACAGCGTCCCATTCCAATTTTATATATACTTAGGAGTAAAATTATCAGAGAACATCATATGAAATCCATGAATGTAATATATGCAACATGAAACAGTAATATGAGCATATAAAGGAAAAACCGCTATTTAACTGCAACAAGTTAATATATATATCATGCGGTTCCTAATTTCTCCAAGTCCATACAACATCAAATAAAGGTGAACATGTATCTATAGCCAGGTATACGTAACCACGTCGGCATAGCAAGATATGTGTATCTACCAATCAATATTGATGTCATACCCTCCAGGTATATGTACAAGTATGTATGCATGATGTACACGTAGCTATATCTCATATGTGTATATACCTATCACTAATGGTATAATACCATATAGGTATATAGGTAACTAGCATGTAGTCATGTCCAGGCATATGTGTGAGCATGTAGGTATACAGGTATGCTATATGTCATATGCAGAATAAAAATAAGGATTTGTTTCAAGTCCCTAGCAAATACAATATCACGTATGCATAGGTGTTGTGCGTGTCATGGCAATTATTGACGGTGTGAGTGGCATACAATCAGTGCTCGTGCAACATGAACCGTCAATAATAGTGCAGTGTCCAAGGGTACACGTCTAAGCATAACAAGTAATAATATGCAATGAAGTTTTATGCACAATCTCTATATGTGCAATATAAACATGCGGCTAATATCATATCATATCTAGCCCTGACGTTTAACGCCATACAGGTGATTCCCCTGTAGATGTTAAATCTACTCACAGCAATTCTCCTCGCTTAGCCGAAGTTGATGTGCTTCGTCATCTCGGAATCCACGCGAAGGTACCTACAATCAATACCAAATCGCAAAGCTATAAACATCAAGTTTCGAAATCCAATACGGCATGCGGTGCGCTCATTGGTTAGAACCTATAGCCTACGCATGCAAAACCACTAAACAACCCTCGTCATTGACGTACAAACGTCCAACAACCAAATATAATATCCATTCGCAAAACCAAGAAATCCAAATACCGGAAAACACAGCCAAAACCCTCACTAGGATCGCTCTATATGAAAACTACTACGCCAAAAATCCAATCGCACCAATACTCATTCACAACACATATAATTATTGTCGATAATAATATATACGTCATCTCCACGACAATGAAAACCCACGTTTTATTTTACCGAAAAGCTAGTAAGCATCATTATAAAAAATTTAGCACAAGTCTAGAAATTTAACAATTCTAGCGA
Source organism: Agapanthus africanus (assembly GCA_030015575.1). Classification (NCBI taxonomy): domain Eukaryota; kingdom Viridiplantae; phylum Streptophyta; class Magnoliopsida; order Asparagales; family Amaryllidaceae; genus Agapanthus; species Agapanthus africanus. The sequence continues at coordinate 191,654,175 of JASDDO010000001.1, forward strand.
TTTCCAACAACACAAATTAGCTTAACTTAGTTATCCAAATCATTACCACAATTTTAGTCTCACCCAATTAGGATTTAGAAAAACTTAGTTTGCTAAAAACTCAATTAGACAAATTAGGAATTTTAAAAAATATCGTTCTCACAAATTGATTAAGATTTCCAAATTTATACTTCATGATTAACCATTTAACACATCAAACCCTAACTAGTAAACTGTAAAGTTGTTTAAGAAATTTTACCGATCGATCCGTGTCCTTTGGTCTTTAGCTATCATTCCACGCTCCTTGCGGCATCTCCGATCTCCGGTCTCCTCGTCGAAGTAGCACCACGTCAACGAATGTTTATACAGGCTCCCGCTTCAAACTGAAGCAACTCGGACATGAAGTTTGCTAACCGACATGTCCAAGATTGAAGTAGAGAGAGTGTAGAATATTTTGTCTCAGGGCACCTAACTATTTGGGTGGAGTTAAAAGAAGTTGTTACGGAGATGAACATGTGAGCATAGGATTTTTTTACAAATGTTCTCACACCATGAAGTGCTCAGCCAATATTGGGCTCGGCCAAAAAAAGCTCTCTAGGGATTTTGTGCTCACTCCAAATTGAAGAAGTGGTGGCCAAATAAAAGGATGGATTAAATTAAACAAGCAATCAAGTGGGGTCGGCCAAACAAGGAGTCTACTGTGAAAAGGGGGGTGACCACACCCAAATCAAGTGGTGACCATAGCCATTTACAACACAAATATCTTCATAAAAGTCTTTAGCTTAAAACAAAAGGAATTAAAACACAACCATGACTCACCATTTTAAGCCCATGCCACATTAAATGAAGAAACAATGACTCACCCACCAATTTCAAAAATGAATGGACAACCCCCTAATTTCGGCCATGACGAAATTGATGAAGGAAAATTTTGGCCAAAAAGAATGCATATATATCAACCATTAATTAAGTGCATAAATAAATATTAAAATAATATTTTAATTAGGGAAAAATTCTATGTGAACCAAAACTTCCAATTGACCCACAAAGCCCGCGCACTAGCACTATTCTAATTAAATTAGGCGCAGTCAAGTCTGTACAGAGGTTTGATCACAATCGGGTTAAAATGGAAAATACCGACTATTTTACCCTAAAACGGAAAAATTCATATAACGATTTCAGAAACGTTACAATCTTCCCCTTAAAGAAATTCGGTCCCTGAATTTAAATTAAACCCCCAATACTAAACATTTCAAAATCTAACTCAATCAACAGGGATTTGACATCACGGAAGCAACAGAAATAACATAGCGCGTCGCATGCGCCTGAAGCCATGAATGAAACTCAAAACCGAACTCCATCAAGCATTTCGCAAATCATCGGACTTGCACGCATCTCATCGGAGTAACAGGGGAGATACAGACCTCAAAATCCACTACCGAAATCCCATATGCATAAGTCAAATACTATAATAAATATATAGTACATATCGTTTTTGAAAAATCTTCAAAAACTGAAATAACATATGCAAAATCTTTTTCTGAATCGCCGTGTGATGTGTAGCTTACGGCACAAATTACGGACGCTCATTTTTAAAGTAATAATATACTTTCATATAAGTTTTGCTCAAAATATACATTCCACCCTTTTTAAAATATCCCAAAAGGTTTTCTTTTATAAACGTTTGTGTCTCTCGTGGACACGTAGGAAATAGAGAAACTATAGCTCCTTTTTAAAAACCTCTTGGTAAACTTTTTATGCATGCAAAATACTTAGGTACTGTCCTTGGATCAGTCATGTTGGGGTAGTACAAAGTATAGGGACTCATCATGAAAACAAAGTGCTCAAAAGCAATATCAGCCTCAAAAGGCGTGTCCAGCCATCACGTACGTCTGGTGCGCACGGAAATCAAATCCAAGTACAGGTGCCACAATATGTCCAAATGAAAGACTAAGTGCAACAGGTGTGCACGAAAGCATCTATCCAATGTAACTGGCGTGCACGACAATAACATCTAGTGCATCAAAAGTGCCCAAAAACCTCAATCCATTGCAACTAACATGCACGAACGAAAATCCCAATCGAGTACATCAGGTGTGCACAAAAAAATCATATCACGCACCCAACATGCGCGAAGGTCCAAATCATGTGCATCCGTCATGCACGAAAACGAACATCAAGTACACACACGTACGAAAACACAAATCTGGTAAACGAATACTCAAAACATAAATCGGGTGCAACAAATGCATGGAGTATAAACTTAGTGCAACCAAAGCACGAAATACAAATCCGGTGCATCCAGTCCACGAAATATCAAATCCTATGCATCCACTACATGAAATATCAAATCTTGTGCATCTAGTGCACGAAATATCATAACCACTGTAGGAAATCTAGGAAATCATAAACATGTGCAGCTAAGGCACAAAATCGATATCAACACAATGGTGTATAAAATATATCAAGTGCAATAACTATGCACAAAAATATAAATACTCAGTAGGTGCAGCCATGGTGCACGAAAACTATATCCTGAAACTCGATCATCAAAACTAAAATCCAAGCGATATAAGCGTGATACTCGAATCACAAACGCAAATCACAACAAACAACATTGAGGTACACTTCCTACAATATCGAAAAAAGTCAGTGCGCCCAAATTTCGGCCATGACGAAATTGATGAAGGAAAATTTTGGCCAAAAAGAATGCATATATATCAACCATTAATTAAGTGCATAAATAACATATTAAAATAATATTTTAATTAGAGAAAAATTCTATGTGAACCAAAACTTCCAATTGACCCACAAAGCCCGCGCACTAGCACTATTCTAATTAAATTAGGCGCAGTCAAGTCTGTACAGAGGTTTGATCACAATCGGGTTAAAATGGAAAATACCGACTATTTTACCCTAAAACGGAAAAATTCATATAACGATTTCAGAAACGTTACAATCTTCCCCTTAAAGAAATTCGGTCCCTGAATTTAAATTAAACCCCCAATACTAAACATTTCAAAATCTAACTCAATCAACAGGGATTTGACATCACGGAAGCAACAGAAATAACATAGCGCGTCGCATGCGCCTGAAGCCATGAATGAAACTCAAAACCGAACTCCGTCAAGCGTTTCGCAAATCATCGGACTTGCACGCATCTCATCGGAGTAACAGGGGAGATACAGACCTCAAAATCCACTACCGAAATCCCATATGCATAAGTCAAATACTATAATAAATATATAGTACACATCGTTTTTGAAAAATCTTCAAAAACTGAAATAACATATGCAAAATCTTTTTCTGAATCGCCGTGTGATGTGTAGCTCACGGCACAAATTACGGACGCTCATTTGTAAAGTAATAATATACTTTCATATAAGTTTTGCTCAAAATATACATTCCACCCTTTTTAAAATATCCCAAAAGGTTTTCTTTTATAAACGTTTGTGTCTCTCGTGGACACGTAGGAAATAGAGAAACTATAGCTCCTTTTTGAAAACCTCTTGGTAAACTTTTTATGCATGCAAAATACTTAGGTACTGTCCTTGGATCAGTCATGTTGGGGTAGTACAAAGTATAGGGACTCATCATGAAAACAAAGTGCTCAAAAGCAATATCAGCCTCAAAAGGCGTGTCCAGCCATCACGTACGTCTGGTGCGCACGGAAATCAAATCCAAGTACAGGTGCCACAATATGTCCAAAGGAAAGACTAAGTGCAACAGGTGTGCACGAAAGCATCTATCCAATGCAACTGGCGTGCACGACAATAACATCTAGTGCATCAAAAGTGCCCAAAAACCTCAATCCAGTGCAACTAACATGCACGAACGAAAATCCCAATCGAGTACATCAGGTGTGCACAAAAAAATAATATCACGCACCCAACATACGCGAAGGTCCAAATCATGTGCATCCGTCATGCACGAAAACGAACATCAAGTACACACACGTACGAAAACACAAATCTGGTAAACGAATGCTCAAAACATAAATCGGGTGCAACAAATGCATGGAGTATAAACTTAGTGCAACCAATGCACGAAATACAAATCCGGTGCATCCAGTCCACGAAATATCAAATCCTATGCATCCACTACATGAAATATCAAATCTTGTGCATCTAGTGCACGAAATATCATAACCACTGTAGGAAATCTAGGAAATCATAAACATGTGCAGCTAAGGCACAAAATCGATATCAACACAATGGTGTATAAAATATATCAAGTGCAATAACTATGCACAAAAATATAAATACTCAGTAGGTGCAGCCATGGTGCACGAAAACTATATCCTGAAACTCGATTATCAAAACTAAAATCCAAGCGATATAAGCGTGATACTCGAATCACAAACGCAAATCACAACAAACAACATTGAGGTACATTTCCTACAATGTCGAAAAAAGTCAGTGCGCCCAAACTGGCAGAGCAAGAACATCTGCTTGCCTTCTGCTCACTGTCTGGCGTCTTCTATCTCTGGGTCCTCATTTCTCCGTGGATTACCAATCACGCAATCTATCAGCTCATCTGCCCGGTCAGGTGTTGATTGATCGATTCTTTGTGTGTCGGTTTAGAAAATGAATAGAATTCACAATCAAAGAATTATTTGACCGCAATCAATAACGGCGTCGAATGTAGCGCGTTAGTAAGTGCGGATCGTCCACAGGGATTGTGCGATTCATTTTAATTTGTTTTGTTTTGAATTGAAAAGTTAATAGAAAAGAAAACATGATTCAAGATTTTATCAAATGTTTCAAGTGTCACTATTCTAATCAAGAATCAAGAAAATGATTAACATCGAGAATCGAGTTTCAATATAATTCCAATCAATTTGGGTTTCAAGATTTGATGTAAAGCTCGTAGGACTCGATTAGATTGTAGATGTGATGAAGATTAGAAATCAACGTTTCTTATCCATTAGAAAATTGATGCTAACTCGATGTTGATTGATCGAGATTTAAGGATCTTGCGAAGAATTAGGGTTCTTCGTCCTATCCTTTGTCCTTTCGATGAATCACATTCACTAGATAGCTACTTGAAAATACAATGATCAATCATTGATTCTCTAGATCGAGTGAGAAGAATCAAGAACTCATTTCTCATCGATCTAGATCATCGATCATTCTATTTTCAAGAATTTACAATCGCTATAGGACTTAAGAAAACGTTTAAAGATTTATCAATATCATCATTCTACGATCATCTCGACTCCTCCACGAGCAGAGTTTATTCACACATCATCACAAAGAATGCATTCAAGAATTGAAATGAAATCATGATGCTAGAATTAAAATGTACACAAGTTTAAAGAATCTTCACCTTTATTATATCAACAAAAAGTTACAACTCTCAAGAATTATAAGAGGAAGGAACTTTGCTCGTCGAATCTTACATTGCTCAGCTTCTTGAATCTTGGATCGCTTCGACCTCGTGCTCCGATGAAGTCCGGCTTTGCTTCTAAAGGGTTGTAGAAGACTTGCTTGGCTTGAACTCCATGAATCTTGAATTGGGTATTTGTAGATTGGATTAGGGTTAGGGTTTGGAGGTGGTTGTTGTTGGGTAGAAGAAGAACTAGGGTTTCTAACAACTAATGAAAGGAGAGGATCAAGGAGTGAATTCTACTAACAATCAATTCTATATATTTTTTACAAGTGAGCCTAGAGTCCTATATATAGATCTCCAAACCCTTGGTCTTTTATTTGAAATAGGACATCCCTCCAAAAGTTTGTTGAAAGGCTTTTAGAAGTAGGTAGTTAGGGGCTTAGCTTAGGGTTTAAGCTAAGGTTTAAGGAGAAGTTTCTAGAATGATAGGCTAGTTTAGTGTAGATCCAAGGGTTTGCTGATCTTGCAGAAGCTTCTGGGGCTTTCTGGAAATTACAATGTCTTTCTGAGGTATGTAAGTTGACATAGCAGTTATGGCCCAAAATTGAGGTGGTGACGTCGACAAACCACCGCGGAACCGCGGCATAAGGCGACTTAGGCCACGTTTCCGCGGCCAAGTTGCGGCTTTATGGCTTCAAACTTCATGTGTTGGCTTCTGATGTCTTCTTATGTATTTTCAGATATGTTGAATTCCTGAATTCCCTTTAGATCATTACCAGATTCTAAATTCTTAAGTTGGCGTATCTTTTAACAGTGTAGATTTGAGCAATCTTCTGATTTTCCTGCACGGACTTCGAAACACAAGTTGCGATATATAGAAATGATGTCATGCTATGAAATGCAGTCAATTTCCCTAGAAATGCCGGTTTTAAGGTCTAACACATGTAATCTGATATTTTACGACAGTTTTGCTAATATGTGTTATATGAATGCCGAACACTTCTATATGAATGCAAATGATGAGGAAATTGCCGGTTAAAAGATGCAATATTTTCGACTAATCAAATTCCCCCAAACTTAATTTCGATCGTCTCGAGCGAACTTTTTATTAAAAAGAGAAGGAGAAAATAAAGAAAGAGAAAAACTAACTAGCACACTTTCGTAGGCAACACGATTGCACTGAGCACGTGCAACAAGCCTTTAAACCTCTAGGTGTCCCTAGTAGGAGGAGTGTTGTCTCCTGAGGGTTTTCAGCGGATTGCACCCACAAAATCCAATAATAAAAGAAAGATCATGAATATTACATTTAAAGAAAAGAATTGAAAAAGAAAAGCCTTGAAAATTAGGGTTTCCAACTAAGCTAGCTTTTCGGTTGTCATGAGCCCTATCTTAATGGTCATGAAAAGATATCAGAAATCACGTCCTCCCTCAATAAAACATCGTCTTATTCTTCATTCCTATTTTTCTTCCAAACATCGATCATATCACCCTGCGTGTGTGTAAAGACATCCCTACACCCGGAGAATTCAATTCAAGCTATCATACTCTTGCCCATCAGCCTCAGTACTTTTTAATTAATGAATATTTAGATGAGATTGCTCACACACTTTCATACGACCGTCAATACTTCTTGAGGTACTAACCAACCGATTACTCATATGCTTGCTTAATTGGTGTATTTTCTTCGTCTTGCACCACCTCAGGCATAGCAGTGACTCCCAGACCAGTTGGCCTTAGGGCACTAGGTGAAAAGGCACCCTCGCTATATATTTTTTTATTGCCCTTGGTGATAACAAAACCAGTGTCCATTTTTCTCACCACTTAATATTTTTTTATTCACTTTTTTTTATTTCCTTCATACATCGGCTTTAAGACAAGAGTATTTCAAGGTATCCTCTACTATCCCGGGTTTCAAGACGTGTGTAAGTGTGAATAGCAGGGTATCAACGTTCAAAATGTTTGACTTCCCAGAATAGAAATTATTTTTCAGACTTATTTTTATCCTCAAATTAGTGACGTCCTTTATCTTAGTAACCCTTGGGACAACGGCTCATAACTACTTATTACTAGTTCGTACAAGAAAACTTCTGATTTTCTTAGTTTTCTTAAAATTTTCTAATCTCATGGATGTAATTGTTCACTATCTAAACTTTTATTATCTTATTTATATACAAAAAATTGTAAATATTAAAATATTTTTATATTTGAAATTTTTTAAATTTTTATGGGTTTTGAAAATTTGAAATTTTTATAGATTTTTAAAGAAATGTTTTGTGCTTATGCAAATGATATGCAAATGATGCAAAAATAAGCACAAACCTCCTTCAAACTTGTTTTCAACAGTGTCCTCACTGTTGCCAACAGCTATATCTACAAAACCTGTAAGTCTGGGAGGAGTTATTAGTGCGGGAAAAATATATAAGTGAAGAATTTCCCCCAAACTTAAACTCACCTTCATTCAAAACATGATGCAGTGATATACAGGATATGAAGGTGAGACGGAGGAATTTTAATCCAAATAAACTGGCTCTTGTAAGAACAAGAGCTCCTCCGTGGGGTCAGTGGAAAAATACGGCTTTAGTCTATGTCCATTCACTTTGAAAAATGTGCCATTTTTAACATTTTCTAGTTCTACTGCCCCATGCGGGTATACAGACCGCACAATAAAAGGTCCCTTCCACGAGATCGAAGCTTACCCGCGTGAAGGTGTAATCGTGAATCATAAAGAAGGACTTGTTGACCAGGTGAAAATGTTTTCCTTAAAATGTTTTTATCGTGAAAAACCTTAGTCCTATTCTTTACAATTACAGCGTTATCATAAGCTTCATCGCGGAGTTCTCTTAGCTCATTTAGTTGCAGCTTCCGAAAGTTGCAGGCTTGGTTTAGATCAAAATTTATTTCCTTAATAGCCCACAATGCTTTATGTTCTATCTCGACGGGTAAGTGACATGCCTTCCCAAACACTATCCTATATGGAGACATCCCTAGGTCGGTTTTATATGCAGTCCTGAATGCCCAAAGCGCATCCGTCAGTTTGGTCGACCAGTCTTTTCTATTCTTAGAAACAGTCTTCTCCAGGATTAGTTTGATTTGTCTGTTTGAGATCTCAGCCTGCCCGCTCGTTTGGGGATGATAGGGTGTAGAAAGTCGGTGGTTGATTGCGTATTTCCTCATCAGAGTCTCGAAAGACCTGTTGCAGAAATGTGTCCCATTATCGCTAATGATAGCGCGTGGGTGTCCAAATCGCGAAAAGATATTCTCTTTTAAGAACTTAATGACAACTTTCTTGTCATTAGTGCGACATGGAATGGCGTCAACCCACTTTGAGACATAATCAACTGCCAGCAGTATGTACAAATTCCCAAAGGAGTTGGGAAAGGGACCCATAAAATCAATGCCCCAAACATCGAATATTTCAACAACCAGAATGGGTTGCTGAGGAATCTCATTTCTCTGGGAGACTCTACCCGTGTACTGACATTGTGTACAGGTTTTGCAATACTCAAATGCGTCCTTGAATAAGTTCGGCCAATAAAATCCACATTGCAAAACCTTTTCCGCCGTCTTTTTAGGACCGAAGTGACCCCCACAGGCCTGATCATGACAAAAAGAAAGAACACTCTTGAACTCTTCTTTCGGGACACATCGGCGAATGATCTGATCAGGACAATACTTAAACAAGTATGGATCATCCCAGTAAAAGTGTTTTACTTGGGATAGAAAGCGGTATTTGTCCTGTTTAGACCAATCGCTGGGTGTAAGTCCCGTGACAAGATAGTTCACAATATCTCTGAACCAAGGTTCATTGGATACGCTCAAGAGTTGTTCGTCATGAAACGAATCATTGATCGGCAGGGTCACAGGGGAAGAAGAGATGCGTGAAAGATGGTCGGCTACTACGTTTTCACATCCTTTCTTATCTTTGATAACAAGATCAAATTCTTGTAGCAGTAGGATCCAACGTATTAGTCGACCTTTTGCATCTTTCTTCGCCAGAAGATGTTTTAAGGCGGAATGGTCAGTGTACACAACTATAGGAGAGCCAATTAAGTAAGGTCTGAACTTTTCTAATGCAAATACAACCGCCAAAAGTTCTTTCTCGGTGGTTGTATAATTGATTTGAGCATCATTCAGGGTCTTACTTGCATAGTATATCACGTGTGGCATCTTTTCGATATGCTGTCCTAAGACTGCACCTACTGCAAAGTCGGATGCGTCACACATTAGCTCAAAGGGGTAGTCCCAGTTTGGCGATGATAGCACGGGGGCTGAAGTGAGTGAGTGTTTAAGTGAGTCGAAAGCTGTCTCACAGTCCGAGTCAAAATGGAAGGTCGTATCCTTGGCCAGGAGAAGAGTTAAATGTCTAGCAATTTTGCTAAAGTCCTTAATGAATCTGCTATAAAAGCCCGCATGGCCAAGGAAAGATCGAATATCTTTGACGCTTTTGGGATGAGAGAGGTTTTGAATGACATCTATCTTAGCTCTGTCAACCTCAATGCCTTTTTGTGAAATAACATGTCCAAGTACAATTCCTTCTTGGACCATGAAATGGCATTTTTCCCAATTCAAAGTTAAGTTCTTCTCTTTGCAACGAGTAAGAACAGCGTCAAGATTCGATAGGCAATCAGAAAAAGAGTCTCCAAAAATCGAGAAATCGTACATAAAGATCTCCAGAAAATTCTCTACCATATCAGAGAATATCCCCATCATACACCGCTAAAAGGTAGCGGGAGCATTACATAACCCAAAGGGCATGCGACTGTAAGCAAAGGTACCAAAAGGACAAATAAAAGTGGTTTTATCTTGATCCTTTTTGGCGATGGGGACCTGATTATAGCCTGAGTATCCGTCCATAAAACAATAATACTCTCGTCCTGCTAAGCGTTCCAGCATTTGATCAATGAATGGTAGAGGAAAGTGATCTTTCCTCGTGGCGGCATTGAGTTTTCGGTAATCAATACATATACGCCACCCAGTTTGGGCGCGTGTCTGAATCAACTCGTTTGCCTCATTGGTTATAACAGTGATGCCGGATTTCTTAGGGACGACATGTATAGGACTCACCCATTGGCTATCGGAGATGGGGTATATAATACCATTATCTAGGCATTTGACGATCTTTTTCATCACCGCTTCCTTCATGACGGGATTCAACCGTCTCTGTGGTTCTCGGGTTGGTCTGGCATCATCCATCACATGTATATGATGTTCGACAATCAAGGGACTAATCCCTTTGATGTCCTCCATGGTCCAACCAAACGCCTCTTTGTTAGATCTCAATACCGATAAAAGTGCATTCTATTACTCTGATGCAAGAGCAGCGAATATGATAACCGGTAAAGACTCATTCTCACCTAGATATGCATATTTAAGGTGAGAAGGTAAAATTTTGAAATCTAATTCAGGCGGAGAAATGATAGAAGGAGGGATCATCGAGTGATTTTTGGAATTACAAAGAAGCTCAGAGCCTGCGAAAGATACAGACTCGGGTGGAGAAAAGTCAGGAGTGCAGGACTCAAGTGTAGGAAAAGTGTCCTTACTAAGATCATGTGTAAAGTCAAACAGAGATGTGGTAATGCCGTCGAGATCTGTAAAGCAAAGTTCCTCAGCTCCACAACTATCGGGAGCGATCTCGTGGACAGAGCACACATCTAGAATATGAGTAGAGGGTTCTGATGGCTGACTTCCAACTTTGTAGATGTTTAGTTCAATGGTCATATTTCCAAATGATAAGTTCATTGAACCATTTCTACAGTTTATAACAGCGTTGGAAGTGGCAAGGAAAGGACGACCCAGAATCACCGGAATTTGGCCCCGGGGGTTTGCTACAGGCTGTGTGTCGAGCACAATGAAGTCTATAGGGAAAACAAATTCGCCGGCCTTTATCAACATATCCTCTAGTTCACCCCTTGGTTTGGTGATTGAACGGTCTGCCATTTGGAGAGTACAGTGAGCAGGTTTCAGCTCTTCAATCCCTAATTGCTCATATACAGAATATGGAAGTAGGTTAACACTTGCGCCAAGGTCTAAAAGAGCATGATTTATGCTTTTACCCCCAATAGAAATTGATATTGTAGGACATCCTGGGTCCTTACGTTTCTTTAGTAGCTGGGGGATAAAAGCAGTGCTAATATTATTAGACATGAAGACCTTCTTCGGCACTTGGGTCTTCCTCTTCCTAGTGCACAGGTCCTTAAGAATTTTCGCATAAGCGGGGACTTGTTGAATCGCATCTAGGAGAGGGATGTTGATGTTAACCTGTTTAAACATTTCTATAATTTTCTCCATATGTGGACTCATTCTATTACCCCTTAACCAATTCGGGTAAGGTGCTTTCGCTATAAGCGTCGGGTCCATCATAGGAGAAGGAAGTAGGGGTAGACGTGATCCCAAAAGAGGTGTGGGGATCGTCTGTGGAGAACTAGAAGGGTTATACTGAGGTGTCGAGCCTAGTGGGAAATGGAGAATAGGCTCGCGAGACGGTGGTGTGGTAGAAGAACAAGGATCAGAAGGAGAAGTGTGTGTGTGTGGAAAGGTCTCAGCCGGGGTGTTGATATGATTTCCAATATCATCAACTTCTTCCCCGACATGGTTGTTCAGCACTCTTCCTGATCTCAACGTTGTAATGGCATTTACATTGTAATGCCCAGGGTTCTGTAGGGGTTGAGAAGGAAGTTTCCCTTTTTCTCTCGCACTCATTTCGGCTTTAAGACGTGCTATTTCAGCTTCCTTCGATTTGATACTCTCAGCTTGGGACGCTGAGTTTTTCTTTATCTCACTGACGGAAGATCTAACCTCAGTCGAAACCTCTATGAAATTTGATAAAAGTGATTTCATGGTTTGAGTGAATTGAGAGAATTCGTCAGAACAGGACAACTGCATAGGGTTAGACTGTGCAGGAGTGTTGACCTGGTTGTGGAAATTTTGTGACTGGTAGGGGTGCTGAGTGAGTTGAAGGGGTTGCTGTGGTGGAGGAAGAGCCCTTTGAAATTGATTCGTGTTTGGAACCGTGTTTTGAGATTGTTGTTGGTTCCAAGCAAAATTCGGGTGATTCCTCCAACCCTGATTGTACGTGGAAGAATATGGATCGTTTCGAGGTCTTTGAAATGCGGCATTTGAATGCTCGTGACCTTGAAATGCAGAGTTTAATGGACATTCTTCCGTTAAATGAGACGGATCAGAACAGCACCCACAAACAGTTTTGGGGAGCGACATTGGGTTTATGGAGGGAGCTGCAAATTTGTGTTCCATAGCGTCGAGCTTCTTCTGCATTGCTGCCATCTCAGCTCGAACACCTATGGACACATCTATTTGGTGTACGCCACCCCTATTCAATGGTTGGGTTCCACTCTCCCACTGTAGTGATTTTTCAGCGAACTCTTCTAAAAATTTCCATGCCTCCCCATCATCCTTAGTCATAAAGGTACCTTGACACATGTTTTCAAGGTTCTGTTTAGTGTTTGGGTTAATACCCTCATAAATGATTCGGCAAAGATCCCATCTCGGGATGCCGTGATGAGGACACTGAACCAATAGATCCTTGAAACGTTCAAAGCATTTTGAAAATGGTTCAGTAGGGAGCTGGGTAAATTGATTCAGTTCGCTATGGATTCGAGCTGTCTTTTGTATTGGGTAAAATTTCTTAAGGAATGCTGCGACAAATTCTTCCCAATTCGTTATAGAGTGTACGGTAGTGTTATATAGCCACTTCTCGGCTATATCGTACAAAGTAAATGGAAGAAGTCGTAGACGCATAGCATCCACTGAAAGTTGTGACGTACCCATCATTGCGCATACGTTTTCAAATTTGGTAATGAAAATGTAAGCGTCCTCAGTCTCGAGTCCGTGGAATTTAGGTAAAAGGTTGATGTATTGGGGTTTAATTTCAAATTTATCCCCATTGGCTGGTGGTATGGATAAGCAGGTCGAAAGAGGATCTCGAATAGGGTAGCATCTCTCCTGGAGAGAGATGCGGGGTGGATTCTGCGCATAGTATAGTGGTGAGTATTCCCGCCTGTCACGCGGGTGACCCGGGTTCGATCCCCGGCAACGGCGCCATTTGATTGATCGATTCTTTGTGTGTCGGTTTAGAAAATGAATAGAATTCACAATCAAAGAATTATTTGACCGCAATCAATAACGGTGTCGAATGTAGCGCGTTAGTAAGTGCGGATCGTCCACAGGGATTGTGCGATTCGTTTTAATTTGTTTTGTTTTGAATTGAAAAGTTAATAGAAAAGAAAAGAAAACATGATTCAAGATTTTATCAAATGTTTCAAGTGTCTCTATTCTAATCAAGAATCAAGAAAATGATAAACATCGAGAATCGAGTTTCAATATAATTCCAATCAATTTGGGTTTCAAGATTTGATGTAAAGCTCGTAGGAATCGATTAGATTGTAGATGTGATGAAAATTAGAAATCAACATTTCTTATCCATTAGCAAATTGATGCTAACTCGATGTTGATTGATCGAGGTTTAAGGAAATTGTGAAGAATTAGGGTTCATCGTCCTATCCTTTGTCCTTTCGATGAATCACATTCACTAGATAGCTTCTTGAAAATACAATGATCAATCGTTGATTCTCTAGATCGGGTGAAAAGAATCAAGAACTCATTTCTCATCGATCTAGATCATCGATCATTCTATTTTCAAGAATTTACAATCGCTATAGGACTTAAGAAAACGTTTAAAGATTTATCAATATCATCATTCTACGATCATCTCGACTCCTCCACGAGCGGAGTTTATTCACACATCATCACAAAGAATGCATTCAAGAATTGAAATGAAATCATGATGCTAGAAATAAAATGTACACAAGTTTAAAGAATCTTCACCTTTATTATATCAACAAGAAGTTACAACTCTCAAGAATTACAAGAGGAAGGAACTTTGCTCGTCGAATCTTGCATCGCTCGGCTTCTTGAGTCTTGGATCGCTTCGACCTCGTGCTCCGATGAAGTCCGGCTTTGCATCTAAAGGGTTGTAGAAGACTTGCTTGGCTTGAACTCCATGAATCTTGAATTGGGTATCTGTAGATTGGATTAGGGTTAGGGTTTGGAGGTGGTTGTTGTTGGGTAGAAGAAAAGCTAGGGTTTTTAACAACTAATGAAAGGAGAGGATCAAGGAGTGAATTCTACCAACAATCAATTCTATATATTTTTTACAAGTGAGCCTAGGGTCCTATATATAGATCTCCAAACCCTAGGTCTTTGATTTGAAATAGGACTTCCCTCCAAAAGTTTGTTGAAAGGCTTCTAGAAGTAGGTAGTTAGGGGCTTAGCTTAGGGTTTAAGCTAGGGTTTAAGGAGAAGTTTCTAGAATGATAGGCTAGTTTAGTGTAGATCCAAGGGTTTGCGGATCTGGCAGAAGCTTCTGGGGCTTTCTGGAAATTGCAATGTCTTTCTGAGGTGTGTAAGTTGACATAGGAGTTACGGCCCAAAATTGAGGTGGTGACATCGACAAACCGCCGCGGAACCGCGGCATAAGGCGGCTTAGGCCGCGGTTCCACGGCCAAGTTGCGGCTTTATGGCTTCAAACTTCATGTGTTGGCTTCTGATGTCTTCTTATGTATTTTCTGATATGTTGAATTCCTGAATTCCCTTTAGATCATTACCAGATTCCAAATCCTTGAGTTGGCGTATCTTTTAACAGTGTAGATTTGAGCAATCTTCTGATTTTCCTGCAGGGACTTCGAAACACAAGTTGCGATATATAAAAATGATGCCATGCTATGAAATGCAGTCAATTTCCCTAGAAATGCCGGTTTTAAGGTCTAACACATGTAATCTGATATTTTACGACAGTTTTGCTAATATGTGTTATATGAATGCCGAACACTTCTATATGAATGCAAATGATGAGGAAATTACCGGTTAAAAGATGCAATATTTTCGACTAATCAGGTGTGCTAACGGAAACGATTCTGCTCTGGCACTCCTCAGGTCAACTCTCAGCCAATTAGTATGATCACTCATAAAGACGCAGGTCACTGGCGTCGGCCTCTGGCCCTCCGAATACACGTGACCCAACTGATCCTCGGTTCAATCTCATCGCAGCAGTGTCCTGGAAGGAACTGGCTCAAGGTCTCTTCCTATCTCGCCTATACCGAACTGTACGGAGGCTGGTACACTTACAAATCTTTTCTCGCTTTTGGACATCTGCGTTCTCAGCACAACATTTTCTCGGGAACTGGCCGTATCCCAATGCCTCTGCATACATATCAGATCTCTAATCTCGACGGGGAGTAACAACAGCTCGTCAGCATCACGCACCAACCGCTTGTTCCACTTGTCTTTATTATCGTCCACTTTGACATCATGCCATGCTATCTGCATACTGCAAATGTTCTCGGCGACAATCAATCCGGAATCTCTCGAACGGACTCGAAATCACAAACTTGGTATCTTCATCACTCTGTAGAAGATATCAAGCCTAACGCGTCCTCGGCAACTCGTCCCGACTATCGGAGGAATACACAATACTCATCCGTTTCTCGATCAACTCACAACACATCTGGGTGAGATCCTCTATCTGAAACTGGTCAGCTTACTGATCTCACATCGGAACATCCAACGAACAACATCATCTCTGGATCGATCTACTCTAGATCTGAGTATGACTCTCCACACTGAAAATCTTCAACTCAACAGGGCCTGCGTCCACGCATCAAATCTGACGAATCACCTCTGTCTCTCAACTCAAGATAGACTAGCTACCACCAGTCGCATCTCTGCCTAGAAACTCCAGCGATCTCAGCTCGTAAGCTCTGGAAGCGACATCACATCAATCTCAGCAACAGCTGGGTCATCCGTCTGCACGGTCGATGACATCACAATCTCTGAGGTATGTTGTACCTCAACAGTCCTCTCACAGCAGGCAGCCTCTGACAATGGCCTGAACATCCGGTACAAAACCGCACACTCGTCTCAAATGAGAGCTCACAACACAACACTACATCGATACGTTCCCATGTCACCAGAAAAAAAGATGGTCAGTCCTCGTCCACGACGAGCTCGCCCTGACCGCATCACCAGCAGTAGCTCAAACTGCGCTTAACCATGGTGACAGGAACCTCAACAAGTATCGACGAGAATAAATCAAGTGATGAAATGAATCAACATATCCAGAAAGAATATACGATAATAATGAGGAACAGAATCAGTGAGAGCATGATCATGTAAACGAATAGAATCAAGGATCTCAAATGGATGTATTATTAAGGAAAACAAAGAGAATCACCAGTCTCAAAATATGTACATCCTAAGTTTTCTTAAGTGGAGTATCGTATCGTAAATATGCCGCGGAACATACGTACGGTACATCACTCTACTCAAGCTACCTACTCCATCAATCAGGGTCAGCCTATGAAACGAAAGTTCGGGTCTAACACCCCCTTGTTCAAGTCAAAGTTCCGTAAGGTCAAGCCTAGGTTCCAAAATATATACGCTCTAGACTCCACATAGTCAAACCTAAACTCGAACCATGGTTAAACCTAGCGCTCTAATACCAATTTTGTCACGACCTAAAATATTAGCTCGTGACCAGCACTTAAATCACGCGACGTCTACAGGCGTAACGTAATTCAAGTAAGCTAAAACCCAAAAATCTAAACCTTTTTAAGAAATAAAGATACAATAAATCATGTTTTGTCTTTTGAAAATTTGGGCAGCACCTCCTTTGTAAAAACTAACCCCGAAAACGGGTAGAACACAGAATATAAATAAAGTATCCCAAACGGGAGCAAATCATGCCCAACGGCGGAAACAACCACCACAAGTATAAATAACGAGTATACGACGCCCAACGACGAAGATCCACACAAGGAAAAGTAAAGCAAAACATCAACCCCACAAGCGAACATAAAACTCATCGCTCAAGTCTCGCAACTACAAGTCTTCTAAGTCTGCAACATATACAATTACTAGTTTCTGAATTGATGGAGTGACTAGATACAATATGAATAATGAATACAAGAGGGGCACGATCCAACATGTACCACCTACCACAAGCAAGTCACCCGAAAACAGCTGTGTGCCAGCGATGCCGCAACTGATCCATGCGGTCAACCTGCAAGAACTGTGGCACAACGGGGGTTAGTTGCCAACTCGTGAATAATAAATAATATATGTAAGTAATCGCAACTATGCACGTACAGCGCGAATCTAATACAAGCAAGCTGATAGAAATAAATGGTCATATGAATACCGTAGTCATGAAAGGTACTCTATCAGATACAACTAATACATGAAGCATTAAATGGTAATATGTATATGCAAGAGTCATGAAAGGTACTCTATCAGGTACTACTAATATATGAAGCAATGCTTATAAAATAAATGAGGAGTAAGGAATAAAACATATCATTCTCACGGAATCCTGACCTCGTGACAGGACCAAAGTCCATCAAGATAATCTAAATCCCAAATTTCCTCAAATCAGCCCCCAAATTGGCCCATATCCTATAAGTCTCATATATTCTGAATGTACAATATCAAGTAAACTTCATATATCCTGAAAGTACAATATCAAGTAAATTTCAAATATCCTGAATGTACAGTATCAAGTAAATCTCATATATCCAATATCCAGTATCGAGTAAGTTTCATATAAAGTGAGTGTCCAACATCGACACCCAAAAACATCATGAAACAAGTGTCTAGCATCGACACATAAATACTCATATCCGTACGTTCCTCGAATCGTAAGTGTCCGGTATTGACACCCGTGATCCACGTATCGGTCTTCTCAGATTCATACATTCCTCGAATAGTAAGTGTACGGTATCGACACCCGTGATCCACGTATCGGTTTTCTGATATCTATACGTTCCTCGAAACCTAAGTGTCCCATCTCGACACTTGTGTTCCACGTATCGGTATATTCGTCTTTCGAATCTTAATTGCCACAACATCGACACTTCGATCCCGTATCGGTTGAAAACAAATCTCTGAGTGGATGCATACAAATATTAAGTAAAGAGTAAGAATACTTGCATAATTTCATGAAACCACCATGGTCCTCAAATCCATAAAAGATCAGGTAATGAATAAGTATAACTACATGAATCAATACATATATATTAGCGTCCCATTCCACTAATATATATATATATATATATATATATATATATATATATATATATGCATATATAACAGCGTCCCATTCCACTATTATATATACTTAGGAGTAAAAATATCAGAGAACATCATATGAAATCCATGATTGTAATATATGCAACATGAAACAGTAATATGAGCATATAAAGAAAAAATCGCTATTTAACTGCAACAAGTTAATATATAAATCATGCGGTTCCTAATTTCTCCGAGTCTATACAACATCAAATAAAGGTGAACATGTAGCTATAGCCAGGTATACGTAACCACATCGGCATAGCAAGATATGTGTATCTACCTATCAATAATGATGTAATACCCTCCAGGTATAAGTACAAGTATGTATGCATGATGTACATGTAGCTATGTCTCATATGTGTATATACCTATCACTAATGGTACAATACCATATAGGTATAAAGGTAACTGGCATGTATGCATGTCCAGGCATATGTGTAAGTATGTAGGTATACAGGTATGCTATATGTCATATGCAGAATAAAAATAAGGATTTGTCTCAAGTCCCTAGCCAATACAATATCACGTATACATAGGTGTTGTGCGTGTCATGGCAATTATTGACGGTGTGAGTGGCATACAATCAGTGCTCGTGCAACATGAACCGTCAATAATAGTGCAGAGTCTAAGGGTACACGTCTAAGCACAACAAGTAATAATATGCAATGAGGTTTTATGCACAATCTCTATATGTGCAATAAAAACATGCGGCTAATATCATATCATATCTAGCCCTGACGCATAACGCCATGCGGGCGATTCCCCTGTAGATGTTAAATCTACTCACAGCAATTCTCTTCACTTAGCCGAAGTCGATGTGCTTCGTCATCTCGGAATACATGCGAAGGTACCTACAATCAATACCAAATCGCAAAGCTATCAACATCAAGTTCCGAAATCCAATACGGCACACGGTACGCTCATAGCTTAGAACGTATAGCCTACGCATGCAAAACCACCAAACAACCCTCGTCGTTGACGTACAAACGTCCAACGACTACAATATCCAGTTGCAAAACCAACAAATCCAAATACCGGAAAATATAGCCAAAACTCTCACTAGGGTCGCTCTATATGAAAAATACTACGCCAAAACTCCAATCGCACCAATACTCATTCACAACACATATAATTATCGTCGATAATAATATATACGTCATCTCCAAACACTTCTAAAACACTTGTTTTATTTTACCGAAAAGCTAGTAAGCATCATTATCAAAAATTTAGCACAAGACTAGAAATTTAACAATTCTAGCGATTTTCAACAACACAAATTTGCTTAACTTAGTTATCTAAATCATTACCACAATTTTAGTCTCACCCAATTAGGATTTAGAAAAACTTAGTTTGCTAAAAACTCAATTAGACAAATTAGGAATTTTAACAAATATCGTTCTCACAAATTGATTAAGCTTTCCAAATTTACACTTCATGATTAAACATTTAACACATCAAACCCTAACTAGTAAACTGTAAAGTGGTTTAAAAAATTATACCGATCGATCCGTGTCCTTCGGTCTTTAGCTATCATTCCACGCTCCTCGCGGCATCTTCGATCTCCGGTCTCCTCATCGAAGTGGAACCACGTCAACGAATCTTTATACGGGCTCCTGCTTCAAACTAAAGCAACTCGGACATGAAGTTTGCTAAACGACATGTCCAAGATTGAAGTAGAGAGAGTGTTGAATATTTTGTCTCAAGGCACCTAAGTATTTGGGTGGAGGTAAAAGAAGTTGCCACAGAGATGAACATGTGAGCATAGGATTTTTTTAGCAAAAGAAAATTTTCTCACACCATAAAATGCTCGGCTAATAATGGGCTCGGCCAAAAAAAAGGATGGATTAAATTAAACAAGCAATCAAGTGGGGCCGGCCAAACAAGGAGTCCACTGTGAAAGGGGGTGACCACACCCAAATCAAGTGGTGACCATAGCCATTTACAACACAAATATCTTCATAAAAATCTTTAGCTTTAAACAAAAGGAATTAAAACACAACCATAACTCACCATTTTAAGCCCATGCCACATTAAATGAAGAAACAATGACTCACCCACCAATTTCAAAAATGAATGGACAGCCCCCTAATTTCGGCCATGATGAAATTGATGAAGGAAAATTTTGGCCAAAAAGAATGCACATATATCAACTATTAATTAAGTTCATAAATAACACATTAAAATAATATTTTAATTAGGGAAAAATTGTATGTGAACCAAAACTTCCAATTGACCCCCAATACCCGCACACTAGCACTATTCTAGTTAAATCAGGCGTAGTCAAGTCTGTACAGAGGTTTGATCACAATCGGGTTAAAACGGGAAATACCGACTATTTTACCCTAAAACGGAAAACTTCATATAACGATTTCAGAAACGTTACACATAGAACAGAAATGTAAGCACATACGTATATCATGCAACATGGAATAGTAATATGCACATATCGAGGGAAAACCGCTCTTTTAAATGAATCCGGTTTTAAAATATATCCCGCGGTTCCCAAATTCTCTAAGGTCAAATGCAAAATCGTATAAAGGTGCATATGTAACTATAGCAAGTAAATTATGCAAGGAGTCATATCATGATGCAGCTATTCTACTGTGTAGTGACATGGCAATTATCGATCATGAAGTGTGTGAGCCGGCCAATCAGTATAAGTGTAACATACGCATCATCGATAATAGTGTAAGTGTACTAGCACAGATATATGTAATGCAATGAGAGTGACATGAAAATGGAATAAAGTAAATCGTGGCCGAAATACTATAAGGTATACATGTCTAACATGACGTAGTCAGTGAATCTGTCAATCGACATCCAGCCTCACAACATCACGTACGGTATAATCCATCGTACGACATCCTCTAGTCAAGGGTATGGATCACTCATCATAAAACTCATCACGTACGGTAAATCATCGTACGGCGGCATTATACCATTAGGGATCCTATCAACCTATATGACAATGAGGGTACGGACCTAACGTCACGTACGACATATCGCTTAAGATTCACAACATTATCCTTATATATATATACCTATCTCTCAGGTCACATCCATATCAATCTCATATCAGGGGAGCGGCAAAGGTATCAATCATCACATATCGACTCGTATCCGTATACCGACATATCCATCAAGTCATCATATCCCCTCGTATATTCTTTTATCACATCAAGTCACCTTACACACACACACACACACACATATATATATCCTAGCTTATTAATCTCATATCTATAAGTCGTGATTCACATTCACTTTTTATACCCTATATATATCAACCCGAGACATCATTTTATCATATCAGGTTACACTAAACCCTAAACTATAACCTTAGTTGTAGTATATCTTGTCTCCTATAAATTCTTTAACTATATCCCTATGTTTCTAAAATGGTTTTTCTAACCATATCCTGTATATCGGTTTCCATCAAATTTTCGGGGGTGCTATACGCCATCCACCGGACTTCCCCCGTAGATATAGATCTACTCACTTGATTCGCTTGCTGGAGTCGATGACGCCGCGCTCTCCTCAGCGTTACGAAATCCACGTGGGGGTACTTACATATCACATATAGCATCGTAAACAGAAATTACGTACGAAAACCAAAATGTCGCACAAATCACCCATAGGTTAAAACCTATAGTTTACGCATGCAAGGATAACCAAACCACTCTCGACGGTTGGCGTACAAACGTGAATCGACCGAGTCAAACTTATATACTAAAATCCAAGTTAAAACGAAGTTGTAAAACAATGCAGCAACTCAAGAAAATGGTCACAGATTTTACCCTAGGTGAAATTAGCCAATTTTGCATATATGGAGGTCTAAGTTACTGGAAATAAAGCCCTGGACCAAGAACTAACCCACACTTCCCTTCTCTGGCCGCAATTTGTGGCCAGAAAGAATAATATTGCAGCCATGTGAAGGAGTTAGGGTCTCGGGTCTTGGGGTTATCATCTAGGTTGCCTGCTTGCCTTATTGTGTTTGTTAAAAAAAATTTCAGAGGCTCCGGATGTTAGCAGATCTCCAATTCTCATCACAAATCCCAAAATCTTCCGATGTCGGGATTTCTAAGTTTATGACTTAGGGTCCTAGTCTCTGTTTTAGTCCATAAAACTAGCTCTACAGGGGTTATATGGCCTCTACTAGCCTCAATTACACCTTTAGTTTCAAATCAAACCCTAACCTCTTCTAGAAATTTTCAAGGTTCACTAATCTACACTAAATCGGTTCTAAACATGTATGGATGCTTAAGGAATTGAAATACTACACTAATGGTAAAGGAATTACCTCATTTGGCAACTCAAGAACTTTCTTGAGTTGCTTCAAGTCTTCAAAATCCAATTTTTCTTGGTCCAAAGTGTTTGTAGGAAGCTTGTGCATGTTTTTAATGAAGTGGGGATGAGGTTATGATGAGTTTTTGATGATGAAGTGATGTGTTTGAGGTGGTGGGAGATGAGGGCTGCCATGGTTGAGGGAGGAGAGGAAAAGATGAAGAAATAATAAAAAGGGAAACAATGGGAGCTTGGTCAATGACCCCTCACCTCTCTCTCTCTCTCTCATGCCCATACCCAATTCTTTATTCCTTTTTATTTTCTCCTCTTTTCGATTCTTCTCATCTCAAAAACAAAGCCATACATGAAAATAAGGCTAAAGCCATGGTAACAAAAGTGTAAAATGACTTGGTGCATGTCATGTGCACAAATCATGTTTAATGCATGATTAGTGATATTTAATCGCGATTAGTATTAAAATGAAATATAATTAATCATAGAATTTTATAATTTGCTTAAGTCATATAAAACACCCTCATTTCAGAAATTCCTTTAATTTTCCAATTTATCGGTATTTAATCATACCGCATTATTAAAATAATCGTAATATTTATTATTTAATTATAAAAATTCCTAAAAATAATATTTTTTTTTCTAAAATGTTACAGTCTCCCCCCCTTAAAGAAATTCGGTTCCCGAATTTAAATTTAAACCCGTAAATACTAAAACATTTCAATACTCGACTCAAATCAATAGGGCTCCGAAATCACAGAAGATATAGCGCATCCTATGCGCCTAAAAACAAGTATGAAACTCAAAATCGAACTCCGTAAAGCGTCATGCAAATCATCGGATTTGCACACATATCCTCGAAGTTACAATGGAGATACAGATCTCGAAATCCACTACTGAAATCCAATATACACTAGTCAAATACTTTAATACGTATATAGTACGCATCCTTGAAAAAAAAATCTCCAAAAACTAACCAAAACACATGAAAAATCTTTTCTGAATAGCCACATGATGCGTAATTCACGGCATAAGTGACGGACGCTCATTTGCAAAGTAATAAATATACATTCATATACGTTTTGCTAAAATATACGTTCCGCCCTTTTAAAATATCCCAAAATGGTTTTCTTTTGTAAACATTTGTGTCACTCGCGGACACTTAAGAAATAGCGAGACTATTTCTCCTTTCTGAAAACCTCTTGTTAACTTTAAATGCATGCAAGTGCTAAGGTACTGTCCTCAGATCAGTCCTGCTCGGCTACTACATAATATAGTGCTCATAATGAAAACAAAGAGCTCAAGAGCAAAATCTGTTAGTGTATATGCCCTAGAGGCCATTACAGTATCATACTAGTTTGTATATTACTTGATGGAAGCTTGGGATATTCACAGTTGTATATACAATCTTGCTCGAAATGGTAGTATGCTACTTGGTTTGTCTTTACTTCAATATGTGCATGTGTTTCTTTTAACATATCGCTGATATACATATTAGTAGAGCCCTTAGGATCTTTGCTTGATTACCAGCGTTGTGATGGCGCTCACACTCGTGGGAGCTGGGTGATCTATAAGCACATCCTTATACAGGTCCCTAGTCGTTGGACTATCGAGACAGGGCATCGATACTCCGGAGTAGACTAGCGTATGCGCTTCTCATCCCAGTGTGGGAGACGGTTTGTCCCACAGCCGTCAGTACTTCGTACTTGAGATAGTATACGGGTGCTCGTTAGGTTACGAGTACACTGGACAGGACTCGTCGGGAACTGTTGGTTGGTAGTATACCTATCGTCAGTTATCAGTTCCCAGGTGACATGAGTACAGCTTAGTCCGCTGACTTGACACTGTCACTTCGCCTCGAGTGTGTTCCCACTGCACTTTGATTACTACCCTACCACGGCTCAAAGGAGTCGTGCAAACAGGTAGTTTTTAGGTGCAGTCCCGAAGCACTTGGAGGCAGTGACGGTTAGACAGGATTCGTCTCTCCCGGTATTGGGGGTTGACATCGCGCTGTGTCCAGGAGAGCCATTACACGAGTAGTCCTGGCCAGGGCAAGCGAGATATACTGGTAGGTTTCCAGTGTTATCTCAGGGTGTTCTGGGCTACACTCCGACACGACTTGTACCGCTATTAGGGGACTGACGTTCACCGCCCCCTAGGCCCGCCATGCGATGTATCAGAAGAACAGACCGGACTGTATGGAGACTGTCACATTCAGGCTCAGTAGGAGCTCAGATGGGGTTCACCTCGTCAGTCTTCTTATCGACATCTACCTGGGGACCGTTACGTACAGCTAGTGCCGCTTACGGTCTGTGGTTAAACCCACTGCCAGCGTAGTGTCGAGTCTTTAGAGTCCCACACAGAGAGCTATTCGCCTTTAGGCAAAATGAGTAGAGGTCGCATGGTTTTGCGACAGGGTTCGTTCGCATCCGCGCACTTGTGCACGTTTGCTGTCCGGACAGTTTATACTAGCGGGCTTTAGTTTAAGCCGGATCCTAGTATATGATTTGGGATTGGTTTTTCTCATTGTATTCATGTTCCTCGGATCACGAATGCGGGTGTGTATGCACAGTTGTTTGAGACAGAGGGAGAGGACCTTGTTTAGGGTTAATGACTATTGTCATTTTATTAACCCTAATGCTTATGCATGTATTATAGTTAATTGATAATTAGTTTAATAATTGTGCATGGTTATGGTTGTTGACCATTTGACCTCCTTGACTTGTTGACCTAGGTTGACACTTTGACCATCATCATTTCTTTTGGAAGATGCTTTTTGATCCTTGCAAATTGAAATGATAATGGTCAAGTCATGATTAGCCATGACAATTATCTAGCTAATTGTTCAATTAAAATAATATACACATATTAGTGAGAATGGTTCACATTTTTTCTCATTCTATCATTTCATTTCTCTCTCTTGTTCTTCCTCTCCCTCAAGCTCTCTCCCTCTCATGTGTTGAGAAACACTTGAGCTTGAGAAAAACCCTCTCTTGATCATCTTTACTCTCATCTAGGGTTCAAGGACTAGCACTTCTTGCACCCTAGTTACTTCTAGCTTGGAGTTGAAGCCAAAGGTTGAGGCTTTCAGGTGGATCTTTCTTCGACGTGAGAAGACGACCAAGGTGACCTCCTTCCACCACTCCAAGGAGCAAGGAGAGAAGGACTTAAAGCCCAAGGTATAACCTTTCTAGCACTTAGCTAGTTTCTAGTTAGCTTTAGCAAGTTTTTGTTTAGCAAAGATCCTTTAAAGTCTAGTCCATGTTGCCTAAGCTCATAAAAATTTGATTTTTATTCCGTTTTCCGCCTCCCCAAAAGTACCGGGGTGGGCAACGTGGACTTACAGTGGTATCAGAGACTAACTAAACATAAACTAGCTAGGTAGTGAAGTGTAACGAAGTTCGAAACCGAAAAATCCAAAAACCGAGTTTTCAAAAACCCTAGTTTCTGTTAAAATTTTTTCTGGTCAAAACAAAATTTGTTATACACCAAAAATCGTCTCAGGGTTTTTTAAAGAAAACCACCAAACCCGGTCCAGTGATTCGTCTAAACCGCCGCGTTTCCGCGGCAATAGCAAGCTATTGCCGCGGAACCGCCGCCGTTTGGACTCTTCACTGAGTCGAGTTTGGTGCAGTTTTCTTACGGCTTGGTTTTAGGATTTTTATGATGGTTTATATGTGCCCAGATTTTCCAGAATAGAAATTTATTTTTGGGGGCCTATAAATCCGTTTTTTTTTCCGAACTTCACTACATTTTGAATATGACGGTTATATCTGTGATGTTTGTATGTATTGAACGTCGTCTAATCGCTATATGTCGATTAGTCGGGGTTATACATATCTGTGATCTGTGTTTGATATTGGTATGTGTATATGAATGGGTTGGATTGTCGCGGGTGAATAGCCGGGGTGGATGTGAGATGAGTATTGTTTTTCCTTTCATTCATTGTAACATGTAAATTGATGTAATATTATTATTTGTATGGCCGCACAACCGGGTCGGGGTTGTAGCCGTCATTGTATAATTCTTTTTACTGTTTTTGCTCCTAGGATAGACCCATGGAGGGGTGCACAAACTACCGGGTATCTCGAAGTGCCGAGTGGCCTACTCACGGTGTTGAGGGAGGTTGCTTAGCTTCGGGTACTTGGCGGGTAGTTTGCCGCACCCGTAGGGGTCTTGGGTGGGGTATTTGGCTATTCACCGCGACCGTGTAATCCGCTTTTCGTTGCAGGCTCGAACGGATTGCGGGTTCCTAGTATATCCAATGTATTCATCTGTGATCTGTAATGTCTATCATTGCTATATATTTATATATGATAACTATTTAGGCGTTGCTTATGTTTTACAGCCGCGCTAGCCCAGCCCCCGCTCTGTCGTTAGTTAACCTAACGGGTGATGACGGGGCCCCGTGGCGAATGCGAATGGCATAAGCATACGTCATATTTTGGTTGTTTTCTGCAATGGTAGGATTAAATGATGGGACGCATTAAAAGAACGAATGCAAGAAAATAAACCAAGTAAAAGTCGATTGGAACACTTTGAAAACCACTCGGTTCTTTTCAAAATTAAACTTTTAAACGCGGAGCTTGAACCACTCCTTTTAAAAGCTATCTCGTTCCATCGATTATATCAAGTTCACTACGTTCACGGTTTCGCCAAAACCATCCGTAGCCCTCCGTCATTCCACATGAATGGTCAAAAAGTATTCAAGCTATGTATTTTGGCCAAAGTCAAGGCATAGTGATTGGTAACTATTGGGTATTCATGTGCAGCATAGATAGATGCGTTGGTTTGGGACAGTCGTGCTGCCATTTTGGCCAAAGTCAAGGGTAGGTACGGGTGGGTCCAAATTAACCAGGAGAATGACGGGTAGAACTTGACATGTGACTTATGACATTTTGGCCAAAGTCAAGGTCATAAGAGCATGGGGCAAAAATCCACATCGGGAGTTTCATAAGTACTGAAACTTGCTAGCGCTGCATACCATTTGGAGTGTGATGATTCTGGTAGGATTCCTTCGGTTTTATCACGCGATGATATTTGGATCCCGATCCTACTGTGAGTATATGCTACTCCTCGGGAAAACTCTCACTTAACGATCAATGCTATAAACTTAGTAGGTGTCTAGAAAGGTGTTAGCGGGGCTACGCCCACAGGGAAAAGAGGTTACTTAATTAAGGAACTTCGCGAAAGCGTTGGAAAACCTCCTTCGAAGTACCGACACTGGCCTGGCCGAACGGTTAAGCAAGTATTGTACGGTGAGATTGATCCTGACTAATCCTTTCTTTACGGTTTGAGAAGGGATTCGAGAGACAGTGGGAGCCATCCAGTTTAGACAAACTAAAAACCACTCTAAACTTGCAAGAGCATCATGCTAAAGTGTTTCTTTTCTCTCTCCTAATTGCAGCGACCATTCAACATGACCAGACTTAAGTTATTACTAGATAAAAATATACTGACAGGGCCAAACTACAAAGATTGGCTCAGGAATGTCAAGATGGCAATCACTTATGACAAGTTGGGGTATGTACTTACCACCAAAGCTCCCCCTGTCCTAGGTCCCACCTCCAGCGTCGCGGATGTAGAAATCCGTAAGACATGGGAGATAGATTGCGCGAGGGCCAGATGCCTCGTACTTGCCTCGATGGACAACGAACATCAGAGGAGGCACGAGAATATGGACCTAGAGTCCATATTTCTCCATACAAAAGAACTGTATGGAGAGCAGTCTCGTATCGCAAGATACGAAGTGTCGAAGAAGCTTTTTTCGGCAAGGTTGGCCGTCGGATCATCGGTAGCGGAACACGTGCTTAAGATGATTGGCTACATTGAGGAGCTCGCGGACCTTGGGACCACGTTGGAGAATGAACTCTATACTGATTTAATTCTCCAGTCCCTTTCTTCCACTTACGCCCAGTTCATTCTTAACTTCAACATGCAAGGAAAGGAGGTTGAACTCTCCGAACTTCTGAACATGTTGAGGACTGCTGAGGGCACCCTACAGAAGGGTAGGGAGACATCCACTTTGTTTGTAGGAGGATCTTCCTCTTCTAGGTCCAGGGCGAAAGCCAAGGGCAAGAAGAAGAAAGCCCCCGCCAAACCAAAAGGCGGTGTCGGTAAAGTGGATACGAAGGGAAAAGGAAAAGCAACAAAGATAGCGGGGAAGCTAGTGGGGAAGGAAGAATACTTCTATCGTCACAAAAGTGGTCACTGGAAACAGGATTGCAAGGTTTGGAAGGCCAAAACACAGGATTTGAAGCGAGTTGCGGCTTCAGCTTCAGATGTGTATGTTATTGAAAACTGTCTATTAATAAACTCTACATCCTGGGTATTGGATACCGGATCAGGATCTCATATCTGTAATTCTTTGCAGGCGTTGAGAAAGCGTAGAGTTTTGAAGACAGGTGACATAACCCTCAGAGTTGCGAACGGTGCTAGCATGGATGCTGAGGCCGTGGGGGACTATCACCTGGGATTGTCGGATGGACATTTTTTGGTTTTGCGTAGTTGTTATTATGTACCAAATGCAACCTGTAATATCATTTCTGTATCTTTATTGTCTAAAGAAGGTTATGAATTTGTATTTGTAAGTAATGTAGTGAACATTCACCTTAATCAGGTTTTGATTGGGTCAGGTACATTGAACAACGGTATATACGTATTAAACCAACCACAGATTTTCAATGTCCAGAATACACACAAAAGAAAGTCTCCAGAAATAAATAAAACTTTCTTATGGCATTGTAGACTGGGTCACATCAATGAGAGAAGGTTGACTAAGTTACATGCAGAAGGATATTTGGATCCGTTCGAATATCAATCGTATGCAACTTGTCAATCCTGTCTCAAAGGAAAGATGACAAAGACTCCGTTTACTGGACACGGAGAAAGAGCGAGCGAGCTCTTGGGACTCGTACACAGCGACGTGTGCGGTCCAATGTCTACACATGCACGAAGCGGTTATTCTTACTTCATTACTTTTATGGATGACTTTTCAAGGTACGGTTATGTCTTCTTAATGAAACATAAATCCGAGGCTTTTGAAAAATTCCAGAAATATAAGAATGAAGTAGAAAAACAAACAGGCAAAAGTATAAAGACACTGAGATCTGATCGAGGTGGTGAATACTTGAGTGCCGAGTTCCTGGGTTACTTAAAAGAGAATTGAATTCTCTCTCAGCTTACTCCTCCATACACTCCGCAACAT
Source organism: Agapanthus africanus (assembly GCA_030015575.1). Classification (NCBI taxonomy): domain Eukaryota; kingdom Viridiplantae; phylum Streptophyta; class Magnoliopsida; order Asparagales; family Amaryllidaceae; genus Agapanthus; species Agapanthus africanus. The sequence continues at coordinate 191,684,128 of JASDDO010000001.1, forward strand.
AATGGTGTATCGGAGAGACGGAACCGAACCCTATTAGATATGGTACGGTCCATGATGAGTAACGATGAGTTGCCGCGATCGTTCTGGGGATATGCGCTAGAATCAGCGGCATACCTTTTGAACCGAGTTCCAACTAAGACTGTGCCTACTACACCATATCAGATGTGGTGTGGGAAGAGACCCTATCTTAATCACATTTAGACATGGGGATGTCCAGCTTTTGTAAAAAAGCAGCATGCGGACAAGCTCGAGGCACGCTCAGTACAGTGCAAGTTTGTGGGATATCCAAAGAGCTCCAAGGGATATTACTTATATTGCGAAGAAGAACAAAAAGTCCTTGTTTCTCGCCATGCCCACTTTCTAGAACACCAGTTCATAGAAAAAGAATTAAGTGGGAGCGCAATAGAACTGGAAGAAATTCCAGAACCACGAGCTATTACTGAAAGCTTAGTAGAACCAGAGGGTTCGAAAGATCAGGACATTCCCACGCCACTCGGCAGGAGTAGTAGGCAGTCTCATCCGCCCGAGAGATACTACGGTTTTCTCATTGACGGGGATAGAGAGGATTGCATCATAGATTGTGATGAGCCTACTAACTTCCAGCAAGCCATTCAGAGCGTCGACTCGGTAAAATGGCTGGATGCAATGCGGACTGAAATGGAGTCCATGTACACCAACAAAGTATGGACGTTGGACATTGCTCCAGATGGGGTAAAACCCGTAGGATGTAAGTGGATCTTCAAAAGGAAGATTGGTGTAGATGGACAGGTTGAGACCTATAAAGCTAGACTGGTAGCAAAGGGTTTTCGTCAGCGACCTGGTTTGGACTATGACGAAACCTTTTCTCCAGTAGCTATGCTGAAATCCATTCGGATCCTTCTTGCCATTGCTGCCTTCCACGATTATGAGATTTGGCAAATGGACGTAAAGACAGCTTTTCTAAATGGACATTTAGAGGAGTGTGTCTATATGGATCAGCCAGAGGGTTTCATTCAGAGTGGGTGCAGCGGAAAGGTGTGCAAGTTGCTTAAGTCCATTTATGGACTAAAGCAGGCATCGCGGAGTTGGAACATCTGTTTTGATGAGACGGTCAAGGAATTTGGCTTTATCAAAAATCCAAATGAACCATGAATCTATTGTAGATTTGTAGAGAGAACTGTAGTATTCCTCGTTTTATACGTGGATGACATTCTCTTAATAGGAAATGACATTCCTATGCTACAATCTGTCAAGGGGTTCTTGTCACACAGGTTCTCCATGAAAGACCTGGGTGATGCCTCATACATTCTGGGTATCTGGATCTACCGTGACAGATCCAAGAGGATATTAGGACTTTCGCAGTCCAGGTACATCGACACCATACTGAAGAGATTCAGTATGGAAGATTCCAAGCGCGGTAATCTACCGGCTTGTCACGGGATCACCCTCTCCAAAGAGATGTCTCCCAAGACTGATTTGGAGAGGGATCGCATGTCTGTTATACCCTACGCTTCTGCGGTAGGCTCTATAATGTATGCGATGTTGTGTACCAGACCGGATGTGGCTTATGCACTGAGTGTGGTAAGCAGGTATCAGTCAAACCCTGGGGAGAAACAATGGATAGCAGTAAAGAACATTCTCAAGTACCTGAGAAGGACTAAGGAGATGTTCTTGGTGTATGGCGGAAAAGACCTGCAGATCGAGGCCTTTACTGACTCCAGCTTCCAGAGTGACAAGGTTGATTCCAAGTCCATGTCGGGTTTTGTCTTTACCCTCAATGGAGGGGCGGTGTGTTGGAAGAGCTCCAAACAGGAAACCGTTGCTGACTCGACTATGGAAGCGGAATACATCGCTGCATCTGATACCGCAAAAGAAGCTGTCTGGATGAGGAAGTTCTTGAGAGAACTTCAGGTGGTTCCGTCCATTGTTGACCCAATACCTCTGTATTGCGACAACAACGGGGTTATAGCTTTAGCGAAGGAACCCAGGTCCCATCAGAAATCCAGACACATCTTAAGGCGGTATCACCTGATCAGGGAGATCGTGGATCGCCAGGAGATCGAGGTCCGGAGAGTTGCATCAGAGGATAACACAGCAGATCCATTCACCAAGGCCTTGCCCCAGACTCAGTTCGAGCGGCTCATCGAGATGATAGGTCTTCGATACGCCAGTACATGGCCTTAGTGCAAGTGGGAGATTGTTAGTGTATATGCCCTAGAGGCCATTACTGTATCATACTAGTTTGTATATTACTTGATGGAAGCTTGGGATATTCACAGTTGTATATACAATCTTGCTCGAAATGGTAGTATGCTACTTGGTTTGTCTTTACTTCAATATGTGCATGTGTTTCTTTTAACATATCGCTGATATACATATTAGTAGAGCCCTTAGGATCTTTGCTTGATTACCAGCGTTGTGATGGCGCTCACACTCGTGGGAGCTGGGTGATCTATAAGCACATCCTTATACAGGTCCCTAGTCGTTGGACTATCGAGACAGGGCATCGATACTCCGGAGTAGACTAGCGTTTGTGCTTCTCATCACAGTGTGGAAGACGGTCTGTCCCACAGCCGTCAGTACGTCGTACTTGAGATAGTATACGGGTGCTCGTTAGGTTACGAGTACACTGGACAGGACTCGTCGGGAACTGTTGGTTGGTAGTATACCTATCGTCAGTTATCAGTTCCCAGGTGACATGAGTACAGCTTAGTCCGCTGACTTGACACTGTCACTTCGCCTCGAGTGTGTTCCCACTGCACTTTGATTACTACCCTACCACGGCTCAAAGGAGTCGTGCAAACAGGTAGTTTTTGGGTGCAGTCCCGAAGCACTTGGAGGCAGTGACGGTTAGACAGGATTCGTCTCTTCCGGTATTGGGGGTTGACATCGCGCTGTGTCCAGGAGAGCCATTACACGAGTAGTCCCTGGCCAGGGCAAGCGAGATATACTGGTAGGTTTCCGGTGTTATCTCAGGGTGTTCTGGGCTACACTCCGACACAACTTGTACCGCTATTAGGGGACTGACATTCACCGCCCCCCTAGGCCCGCCATGCGATGTATCAGACGAACAGACCGGACTGTACGGAGACTGTCACATTCAGGCTCAGTAGGAGTTCAGATAGGGTTCACCTCGTCAGTCTTCTTATCGACATCTACCTAGGGACCGTTACGTACAGCTAGTGCCGCTTGCGGTCTGTGGTTAAACCCACTGCCAGCGTAGAGTCGAGTCTTTAGAGTCCCACACAGAGAGCTATTCGCCTTTAGGCAAAATGAGTAGAGGTCGCATGGTTTTGCGACAGGGTTCGTTCGCATCCGAGCACTTGTGCACGTTTGCTGTCCGGACTGTTTATACTAGCGGGCTTTGGTTTAAGCCGGATCCTAGTATATGATTTGGGATTGGTTTTTCTAATTGTATTCGTGTTCCTCGGATCACGAATGCGGTTGTGTATGCACAGTTGTTTGAGACAGAGGGAGAGGACCTTGTTTAGGGTTAATGACTATTGTCATTTTATTAACTCTAATGCTTATGTGTGTATTATAGTTAATTGATAATTAGTTTAATAATTGTGCATGGTTATGGTTGTTGACCATTTGACCTCCTTGACTTGTTGACCTAGGTTGACACTTTGACCATCATCATTTCTTTTGGAAGATGCTTTTTGATCCTTGCAAATTGAAATGATAATGGTCATGTCATGATTAGCCATGACAATTATCTAGCTAATTATTCAATTAAAATAATATACACATATTAGTGAGAATGGTTCACATTTTTTCTCATTCTATCATTTCATTTCTCTCTCTTGTTCTTCCTCTCCCTCAAGCTCTCTCCCTCTTATGTGTTGAGAAACACTTGAGCTTGAGAAAAACCCTCTCTTGATCATCTTTACTCTCATCTAGGGTTCAAGGACTAGCACTTCTTGCACCCTAGTTACTTCTAGCTTGGAGTTGAAGCCAAAGGTTGAGGCTTTCGGGTGGATCTTTCTTCGACGTGAGAAGACGACCAAGGTGACCTCCTTCCACCACTCCAAGGAGCAAGGAGAGAAGGACTTAAAGCCCAAGGTATAACCTTTCTAGCACTTAGCTAGTTTCTAGTTAGCTTTAGCAAGTTTTTGTTTAGCAAAGATCCTTTAAAGTCTAGTCCATGTTGCCTAAGCTCATAAAAATTCGATTTTTATTCCGTTTTCCGCCTCCCCGAAAGTACCGGGGTGGGCAACGTGGACTTACAAAATCAGTCAAAAAAGGCATATCCAACAATCATGTGTGTCTGGTGCGCACGGAAATCAAATTGAAACACAAGTTCCACAATATGCACAAAAGCAAAACTAAGTGCAACGGGTGTGCACTAAAGCATTTGTCCAGTGCAACGGGTGTGCACGACAATGTCTGTCCAGTGCAATGCGCACAAAAACATAAATCTGATAAAACGAATGCTCAAAAACATAAATCGGTGCAACCAATGTACGGATTATAAATCTAGTGCAACCAATGCATGAAATACGAATCTGGTGCAACAAATGCACAAAATACAAATACGGTGCAACCAATGCACAAAATACGAATCTGGTGCAACAAATGGACAAAATACAAATACGGCGCAACCAATGCACGGCGTATAAATCTAGTGCAACAAATGCACGAAACACGAATCTGGTGCATCAAATGCACAAAATACAAATATAGTGCATCCAGTGCACGAAATGCAAATACAGTGCAACAAATACACAGAATACAAATCGGGATCAACAAGTGCACGAAAACTCATCAGTAACTCAAATGCATATAAAAACAACACCCAGTGTACCAAGGTGTATAAAATCAAAAAACTTGTGCAACTGCGTGCACAAAGCACATATCAATGAACTGCAAGCACATGTAAGCTATAACGAGTGCAAAAAAAAATTCAAATCGAGTGCGTACCACAAGCACAAAATCAAATCGACTGTATGAAATTTAGGAAATCATAAACATGTGCAGGCAAGGCACAAAATGAATATCAAGTGCAATAGATATGCACAAATCGCAATCAACACAATGGTGTATAAAATATATACCAAGTGCATGACTATATACACAATGTAAATACACTATAGGTGCAGCCATGGTGCACGAAAACAATATCATGAAACTCAATCATCAAAACTCAAATCCAAGCGATATAAGCATGATACTCGGATCATAAACGCAAATCGTAACAAATGACATCGAGGTACACCTCCTATAATGTCAAAAAATATCGGTGTGCCGAAAACTGGCAGAGCAAGAACGGCCGTTTGCCTTCTGCTCACGGTATGGGGTCCTCTGTCTCTGGGTTATCATTTTCTCTGTGGATTTCCAATCTCGCAATCCATGGGCTCGTCGGCCCGGTCAGGTGTGCTAATTGAAATGATTCATATCTGGAACTTATCTGGTCATCTCTCGGCCAATTATCAGGACCACTTGTAAAGCAGCATGTCATTGTCGTCGGCCTCTGGCCCTCTGAATACAATTGACACATCTGATCCTCGGTGCAAATCTTATTGCAGAAGTGTCCTGGAAGGAACCTGCTTAGGGTCTCTTCCAATCTCGCCTATGCCGAACTATACGGAGGCTGGTACTCTTGCCTGATCTTTTCTCGCTTTCTGGACATCTGCGTTCTAAGCACAGCATTTCCTCGAGAACTGGCCATATCCCAACGCCTCTGTATACGTATCAGATCTCTAATATCAATGGAGAGTAACAACATCTCGTCAGCATCTCGCACGAACCTCTGGTTCCACTCGTCTATATCATTGTCCACTTCGACATCACGTCATGCTATCAGCGTACTGCAAATGTTCTCGGCTACAGTCAATCCGGAATCTCTCACATGGACTCGAAATCATGAACTCGGTATCTTCATCACTCTGTAGAAGATATCTAGTCGAACACGTCCTCGGGAGCTCATCCTAACTATCGGAGGAATACTCTATACTCGTCCGTTCTTAATCAACTCACAACGCATCCGGGTGAGGTTCTCTATCCGAAGATGGTCCACTTACTGGTCTCCTACCACAAAATATCCGGACGATGTTAAACGTTTCGATCGATTCATCAAGGTCCTATAATTCCCCGAAAGCTCAACACCTGAGCACAGTTTAATAATATATAGTACATGCCACAGTACCTATGGACCAGCCGTAGAAGGGCAAACCCATGCCTCACTGATGGTACCGCCGAACTGCCGCAAACCTTAAGGTTCAAAAAGCAGTTCCATGGTCATTATGTCGAGTTAGGGTTTCATTCTTCTAGAGGGTCCACAGAATTACTTGCTTGTTCCTCCGAATACCTTAAACTTGGAAAAATGCGTTTATGACATTCGATCATCGTCTATCAACTCTTAACGTACTTGCGTGAAGTCTTCTCAGGCTGGAATCAAACAATCTGATGACCTCGCATTGGGGTAGGCAACGAATCACATGTCCTAGTCATTCCTCCTTGGGTGACTAGCGATCTTCTATCATATCTCTAAGTACAACTAGTACGGAGTTACCTTCAAACATCTAGGCGACAATTCGTCAGTCGCGGTAACAACTGAATCATTCGTCCGCACGCTGAACAGTGCCTCAATTTTCAAGTATAATCGGTGCATTAACGGTCATCACATCCTGGTTGGCCTCTAGCAGTGGCCTAATCCTCTGCTGGTGATCTTCACTTTCGAGAATTCTCGTAAAAGCGATCCATCAAACGCTCATCGCATGAAAACACAATAGGACAATACATCTATGCAATCGTGTGTCCGTGGAATCACGCTCTGTTCAGTCCTCATCCGTGACGAGCTCGTGCTGACGCAACTCTGGCCATAGTTCTCTCTGCCCGTGTAATCGTGGCAGCAAAACCATAAACCGATATCGATAAGGATAGATCATATGAATGAATATAATAATGTGTAAGGAAATGTACATCCTAAGGCTTCTTAAGCGGAGTAGTGTATCGTAAGTATGCCGTGGAACATACACACGGTACGTCACTCTCCTTAAGTCACCTACTCCATCAACCAAGGTCAACCTATGCGACGAAAGTTCGGGTCTAATACCCCATCGACTAAGTCTAAGTTCCATAAGGTCAAGCCTAGGTTCCGAATATATATAAACGCCCTAGACTCCGCACAGTCAAACATAGACTCAAATCAAGGTTAACCTAGCTCTCTGATACCAGCTTTGTCACGACCTAAAAATATTAGCTCGTGACCGGCACTTGAATCATGCCGCGTCTTAAGGCGTAACGTAAATCAAGTAAGCCGAAACCCAGAAATCTAAACCTTTTTAAGAAAATAAAGAAGTGAAGTTTTAAAATAAAGGTATCGTGAAAATCATATGTTTTCTTAAATACATAAATGATGGAATATGAAAATGCAAGTAAATTTTACTAGTTGAAAACATGTTTCGTCTTTTTTAAAAATTTGGGCAGCACATCCTTTGTATATATTGATCCAAAACCACAAATACATGAGATAAAATAAAGGCATCCCCAAGCGGGAGATAGCTCATTGCCAAACGACGGATCACAAACATGCAAGACAGAATAAATGTATCCGACGCCCAACGGCGAAGATCAACACAGAAAACGCAAAGCAAGACAACCAACCCACAAAGCGAACATATAACCCATCGCTCAGGTCTTACAACTATATTTCTTGCTAAGTCTTAATATATATACAAATACTAGTTTGATTGATGGAGTTGACTAGATACAACAGGATATATAAATACAAGAGTGGGCACGATACAAATATCCCACCTACCAAAGCAAATCACCCAAATGCAGCTATGTGCCAGCGATGCCGCTACTGATCCATGCGGTCAACCTGCAAGAACGGTGGCACAACGGGGGTGAGTTGCCAACTCGTGAGTAGAAAACATCAACAGATAGAAATCGAATAAACAACGATTTCCTAGGTCAACTATATCATAAAGGTAATAGTATGATATCTAGGGTGACTGTATCAGCATATGTGCCAACAATATACTCAATGTCTATATGTGTGTGAATATCATCCAACCATGTAATCAATGCCTGTATGCATGTGGATCTCGTCCACGTGTCAACCAATGACACAACAACATCATGCATGTAAATATCATAAAAGCATATTCATGAAAATATGAGGATATAAACCAACGTGTGTCCCTCGCGACACATCAAAATCATGGAACCTGAGTGTCCAGCATCGACACTCGAAACATCATGAAACCCATGTCAAGTATCGACGCATAAATCCTTATATCTCTCGGGCTCCGTCAGTCCGGATCGGCCCACAGGCTCCGTCAGTCCGAATCGGCCCATATCATCTCTCGACTCCGGTCAGTATCCTTCGGATAACCGCCGAGACCAAATAATATCACCGGCGGGTAGTGATCTCCTGCCAGGCTTACCGTCTAATAATACGAGTCTTCTTGCCCCGAGGTACCTCACCGGGTCCACCATGTACCCGCAGACGGTGCCTACCGCTCCTCGAATCGAGTTTCACATGCCACACTCAGAACCGAGAAAACACATGGTGGACGCACTGAAATATCATATCGAGAGAAACTGGATTTTTAAAACAATACATACTTTCCTTTGAAATCCTCACGGTTCTCAAATCCAGAAATCTCATGAAAACAACATATCTCAATGCGTATAATCATAAAGCATGATGTGCGCGACATATAACAGAAATGTAAGCATATACGTATATCATGAAACATGGAATAGTAATATTCACATATCGAGGGAAAACCACTCTTTCAAATGAATCCGGTTTTAAAATATATCCTGCGGTTCCCAAATTCTTTAAAGTCAAATGCAACATCGTATAAAGGTGCATATGTAACTATAGCAAGTAAATTATGCAAGGAGTCATATCATGATGCAGCAATTCTATTGTGTAATGACATGGCAATTATCGATGATGAAGTGTGTGAGCCGGCCAATCAGTGTAAGTGTAACATACGCATCATCGATAATGGTGTAAGTGTACTAGCACAGATATATGTAATGCAATGAGAGTGACATGAACATGGCATAAAGTAAATCATTGCCGAAATAATATAAGGTATACATGTCTAACATGACCGAGTCGGTGAATCTGTCAATCGGCATCCAGCCTCACAACATCACGTACGGTATAATCTATCGTACGGCATCCTCTAGTCAAGAGTATGGATCGCTCATCATAAAACTCATCACGTACGGTAAATCATTATACGGCGGCATTATACCATTAGGGATCCTATCAACCTATATGTCAATGAGGGTACGGACCTAACGTCATGTACGACATATGTCTCAAGGTTCACAACATTATCCATATATATATACCTGTCTCTTAGGTCACATCCATATCAATCTCATATCAGGGGACCAGCAAAGGTATCAATCATCACATAACGACTCGTATCCGTATACCGACATATCCATCAAGTCATCATATCCCCTCGTATATTCTTTTATCACATTAAGTCACCTTACATATATATATCCTAGCTTATTAATCTCATATCTATAAGTCATCATTCACATTCACTTTTTATACCCTATATATATCAACTCGAGGCATCATTTTATCATATCAGGTTACACTAAACCCTAAACTATAACCTTAGTTGTAGTATATCTTGTCTCTTATAAATTCTTTAACCACATCCCTAAGCTTCTAAAATGGTTTTTCTAACCATATCCTGTATATCGGTTTCCATCAAAGTTGCGGGGGTGTCATACGCCATCCACCCGACTTCCCCCGTAGATATAGATTTACTCACTTGATTCGATTGCTGGAGTCGATGACGCCACGATTTCATCATCGTTACAAAATCCACGTGGGGGTACCTACATATCACATATAGCATCGTAATCAGAAATCACGTACGAAAACCAAACTGTCGCACGAATCACCCATAGGATAAAACCGATAGTTTACGCATCCAAGAATAACCAAACCACTCTCGACGATTGACGTACAAACGTGAATCGACCGGGTCAAACCTAAATACTAAAATATAAGTTTAAATGAAGTCGTAAAACAATGCAGCAACTCAATATCAAGAAAATCTCAAATATCCTGAATCCAATATCAAGTGAATCTCAAATATCCTAAGTATATTTGCATGAATAATTATGATGATGTATATGAATTGATATGTATACATATATATTAGCGTCCCATTCCACTAATATATATATATATATATATATATGCATATATAACAAAGTCCCATTCCACTGTAATATATACTTAGGAGTAAAAATATCAAGAAAACCTGTGCTAAGTATCGACACATAAAGGCTGATCTATCAGGTGCTGTCACCACGACTGGCACCCTGATAGGTACGTATCATACGCTATCCGAAAACCCGAGTGCCCAGTTTCGACCCTCGTCCTTCGATGTATCCATACATACATGACTCCCGTCGGTATCTCGACGATAACCGCCGAGTCATAGGTATTGTCACCGGAGAGTATGGTTCCCCGGCCAGGCCTCAACGGCATGTTACATCAACCTTCTTGCCCCGGGGTACCTCCGGGCCCCACCATGTACCCTCATACGGCCCAGGACGCTCCTCGCATGGGGTATATATATCAGAACCAATAAAACTCATGGTGGCTACTGAAATATCATATCAAGAGAAACTGGGTTTTTCAAATAATGCATAATTTCATGAAACTACCACAGTCCTCAAATCAAGAAAATATCATGAAAAATCCATATCTCGATGCGAATATCCATGAATATAATATACGCAACATAAAACTGAAATGCGAGTATATAAAAGAAAAGCCGCTATTTAACTGCAACAAGTTAGTATAAATATCATGCGGTTCCTAATTTCTCCAAGTCTATATAACATCAAGTAAAGGTAAACATATAGCTATAACCAGATATATGTGTAAATATAAAGGTATAGCAAGGTATATGTATCTACCTATCAGTAATGATGTGATATGCCCTCCAGGTATAAGTGAAGTATGTATGCAAGGTATACATATAGCTATGTCATTATGTGTGTATGTACCTATCGCTAATAGTACAATACCCTATAGGTATACAGGTAACTAGCATGTAAGCATGTCAAGGTATATGTGTAAGCATGTAGGTATACAGGTATGCTATATATCATATGCATAAAGAAATATGAATCAATGTCTCAATGTCCCTAACCAAACAATATCATATCTATATATGTGTTGTGCGTGTCATGGAAATTATTGACCGGTGTGTGTGACATACAATCAGTGCTCGTGCAACATGAGCCGTCAATAATAGTGCGGTGTTTTAAGGGTACTAGTCCAAGCATAACAAGTAACTAAGCAATAATATGTATGCGCAACTCCATATATAAAATAGAATATGGGACAATTCAAGTCATCTCTAGCCCTAACGCATAATGCCATGCGGGCGATTCCCCTGTAGATGTTAAATCTACTCACCAACGCTCCTGGCTAAGTGAAGCCAACCACCTGTTTTCCCTTCGTCGCAGTGCCCGAAGTCCCCACTTGCGAACCTAAAACAATAAAACGACAAAGCAAGTATATATTAGCAATAGACCCAAAATACGTACAAACTACATTTGACCGACGCAACAACACAAAACATACTCTCAAGTGTTCGTATTGTGGCTAATGTGCATAGCGACACGACGAAACCAACCCAAGAGCAAAATCACACAAAGTGCACGAGCCATGCCGTATAACGTATCGCGCGTAAACGCAACACAAGAAACTACCCATGTGATCCCAGATTTCATATACAGAGAAAACTCAACCACCAAACAAGACCAAACACACCTAAACCACTGCAGACACCTACCCACAAAAACCCAAACCCCAACTCCACCCAGGGGCCGAGGTCGCCGGAAATTCCCACCTAGTCGTCGACCAAGGTCCGGGCAAGGTGGTTTGGGCTTGAGGTGAAGGCTCAGGGTCCTAGGTACAACACAGCTACATTGTTTGCTTTTCTAGTAAACTCCCGGGGTCACAGCAGATCACCGATGTCATATATTGATACTAAAAATACGATATTTGCACGAAAACTTAACTTTAACGATCTAAACTGAAACTAACAAGCTACGCAACACAATAAGCACTTAAAGACCAGAAAGTGATCATTACCTAACCAAAAGAACTCAAAGATCCTAGCTTCCCAAGCTCCAAGGCATCCAAGAGGCAAAACTAAGCAAAAGATGTGATTTTTGTGAGTTTTTGTGAATATTTGTGATGGATTGTGAAGGAAATGAAGAAGTGTTCAGTTGAGATGAGAGAGGAATGAGAGAATAAAAGAGAGAGAGAAATGAGAGAGCGTGAGGTTAATGAGAGAGGTAGGTGAGTGTAGGGTGAGAGGTAAGTGCACCATTAGCATTAATTCACCATTAATGCTTTCACACACACCATGCCAGCTCTTCACTTCCAAAACAAATCTCTCTCTCACACCAACAAATATCTTGAGGTTTAGGGTTAAGGATAAGATTAAAGCAAAGGATTCGATCAAAGCAAGATTAGATTAGGCTAAGTTGTCATGGCCACTGACCGAGATTAGCACAAACAAACCCTCACATTAACGTGCACACGTGCGTGCATGCCATAACAAATAATAATAAATTATTAATTAAATGTTATAAAATGTGAGGAACCCGAATTGGTAAACTTTTTACAGTAAACCCGCATTATCGTCTAAACTATCACTAATTGAAATCTAAGGCGTTACAATCTCCCCCTTATAAATATTCGTCCCCGAATTTAAAATTCTCACTAAGCGTACCTTCAAAGAGAAGATTACAAAACTCTCATATCTCGCTCGCAGCCTTCCAAGTGATCACCTCACTATACGGATACGCCCAAGAAACTCTCCACAAATGGCAAAACCCTTTGACCGAAGTTTCTTCACCTGCCGAGCCATTAACACAATTGGTTGCCGGTGAACGAAAGATCGCGTCTCAATTAATTGGTCTGATGCTGAATCATGTGAAAAAGGTAATGAATGTAGTTGCAAAGTATCGAAACAAGGAATATGGGGTGAATGCTCAACAATCTCGGCGGAAGTGCCAAATTAAAGACAACGGAACTAACTCGCTTTAAGGATCTCGAAAGGACCTACAATCCTGGGATAAGCTTCCCAAAACTCAACACGTCATTGATCGGAAAAATCCGTAGGAATACATAATCTCCCACTGCGAACTCAAGTCTGCGACCACCACGGTCGGCATAAGACCTCTGTCTGCACTGGACTACTCTCATCCTGACCTAAACCAACTAGATCATCTCCGAAGTCTCGAGACTAGATAGGGTCCAAAAATCCTACCTACGCAGAGTCAGAAAAACAGAATGGCGATCGACACGACCTAACAACTAAACCTAAAGGTTGCCAATTGTAGTGCCTCCTAATAATAGCTATCGAAGGAGAACCCTAACAATGGCAAGTGACGATCCCAACTGCCGACAACAATTAGTACGTTCGCATAAGCATATCCTACAGAGAGTCTGTATAGTATGTTCTGTCTAACCGTCATCCAACGGATGGAAAGCGGAGCTAAAGCTCAACCAGTACCCAAGGGTTCTTGAAGCTTCTACCCAAGACGGCAAGCGAACAGGGTGCCTCCATTGGATACAACGCATGAAGGAACTCCGTACAAACGCACAAACTTAACAAAGAACAACTGAGCAAACTAAGCATAAATGGACAACAAACACCCGAATGGAGTCACACCCTGTCTAGACCTGGGTAGACACCATAACGAAACTCGTGGAGATCTGCTCCCATTCCCACTCCGGAACGGTTAAAGGTTGGAACTCTCTAGCTGGTCTCAAGTGCTCAACCTTAGCTCACAACAAGACAGACACCCCAAAACGAAATCCGAAACTTCACTCTCCATCCCTGCCCACCCGTAACTATCTCACAAGTCACGTCAAATATTGGTGGAACTTGAATGAACACAGAAAGCTGACCGATGTGCCTGCTTTACGATTTCGTGTCTCTACCCATCAGTATCAGGTTTACAAATGCGTCCCTAAACGTAGCACACCCTGGTCACAAATCAAAGACTCCGAATCTTTACCCAACCAAGTATGCTCATGAATCTCTGACAAACGAGCATCGGCGAGCTGTTCCTCGTGAAAGCGATTAAAGAAAAGTGGACGGGCGTGGACATGAGCAACTTGTCCCCTCAATAGAGGCAAACTTAAGCTATACTCCACGATCGCACAAGAACTGTAAATCTGTAGAAGACTGTCTCAACAATCAAAACCCACTGCAGGAAGATGTACATTAAGCTCTGGTGGTCCATGAAAATCTGACACGACCCTCCGTACAAGTAGTGTCCTCAGATCTTCAACGCACGACCACTGTGGCCATCTCCAGATCAGGAGTGGGATATCCTGCTCGTACTTCCACCAACTGTAGGTAAGTATAAGCGATAACTCTATAGTGTCACATCGGTACACAATCGAGCCCCACTCATGAAACATCACAGTTAAACAACAAAGTCGCCCGAACCAGAAAGCAAAGAAAGAACTGGTGCAGTTGTCAACCGAGTCTTCAACTGCTGAAAACTCCGCACGCATGCCTCAGTCCAAAGAAAAAGAACCTCCTTTCTGGTCAGTCCAGTCAATAGTGCAGCGATACACAAGCAATCCTGCGCGTAACGGCGGTAAAAACCTGCTAAGCCCAAAAATCTGCGGACCTCCATCCCGTACACAAGTCTGGGCCAAAGCTGTATGGCCTCGATCTTCCTCGGAACCATACGAAACCGTCTCCCGTAACTACAAGACCTAGGAGTTAACACAAATAAGCCTGAATGAACACTCCAAGAATTTAGCAAACAGCCAGTGCTCTCCCAGTGTCCGCAAAACAAATCCTCAAGTGCTGCTCAAGTTCCTCACGACACATTAGATAGACCAGAATGTCATCAATAACACAACAATAACTGGTCGAGGAACGGCCTGAAGAAATTCGGTTCATCACATCCACGAATGCTGCTAGAGCATTGGTGAGTCCAACGACACCACCAAAACACGTACTGCCCGTAGTACGCGCAAAAGCAGTCTTCGGAATGTCATCACTCCGAACCTGCAACAATGATGACCTGATCCTAAACAAACTTAGAAAATGTCTTGTACTCTAGAGCTGATCGAAGAAATCGTCAATGCGAGGTAAAGGATACCTATCCGCACCGTAAGCCGGTTTAATTGACGATCCATCGATACACAACCTCAACTGCCGCCATTCTCCTTGGCGAACAGAATAGGAGTTCCCCAAAGCGAAACACTCAGACGAACAAGAACCCCCAACAAACAAAACACCTCTTTTCTAACTCCCTTATGAGTCCTTCGGTAAGGATCCTTAAGCTCCCTAAGCTCCGTCTGCTCATCTGGAACAACGTCGGAAAACTCTCGCACGAAAGGAACCCGGTCCAACAAACCCACTGTGGCTCCGGTATCATGAATGAACGCCAAGAATCCTTGACATCCTATCCTCAAAGCCGACTAACGAAAAGGCCGAATTCAAGCTGTGAGAAGCGGCACCACTGTTCCCCTGCACAATAAGAACTGACTCGCCAGGAAAACAAAACCTGACGGTTTTCTCGCGGCAGTCCACAGACGCCTAGCACGTAGCTAAGAAGTCCTTGCCCAGGAGAACATCAAATCCAAAATCTCTAGAAGGATCAAACGATGGAAGAATCTCTATCTCCTATCCGGTTGGCACACGACCGAAACACGTGTCGCGCAACAAAAGAATCGCTGACAAAAATTAACGCAACAAATAGCCGATCTATCTAACACGACTCTGGGCCCAACCACGGCACAAAGTGTGTAAAACAAGCAAGTACATCAAAAGAACATACAAATTAAGAATGCCTGAAAACTCTGCATTGGACGACCGCGCGTCCCGATGAGTAGAAGCAAACTCTGGTGTCTGCCCCCTACCCGCAACTGGCTAAACTCCTCCTCTGCCAACCTGACCCCTCTGAGTGAACCCTCCGTGTCCACGATCTCTCTGAATACGACCCTGACGCGGTGTTAGGGAACAACGCCTGATGTGGTGATGAAGGTCCCCTCACCGATAGCATCCTCTCCATAGCTACCGACCCTCTAGGAAATACGAGCTAAAAGACTAACCTCGTCCCAAGACTCCGTTACTCCCATGACGTGCCCGATATCTGTCTTGAAGACTAAGCCTCTGTCTCGGAGCTGGTACACTGGTATGAGTCCTCCACTGTTCTGGAACTCCTAAAGTCTCTGGAAGACGTGCCTCGTCAAATGGGGCTGCATCCACTGGTGCTGTGTAGGTGACAGAATGCTGTGTACTGATCGCAAGGAACAACTGGGTAACGGGGGTGGCAACCTCCTGTCGCTGCGCTAGAATGGCCTCAACCAATGAACTCCTCGCCTGACGCATGTCCTGTATATCTGCCACAAGCCTAGCGAGATGATCTGTCGAAGGCGGATCCATCTACTCCTGTGCAACGAGCGTGCCATCCTGGTCAGTCCTCGTCCCACCCGAGTCAATCCTGACCTCGGCTCTCGCCGCATCACTCTGAGTCCCCATAATCATCGGCGGCAAAGGCGATAAATGGAAATAAGATTCGATAAGAACACGGAAATCGAATCCAAGGATATGTATCATCAAGGAAGGAATTTCAAGCAATTAGTACTTAGGTCACTTTAGGCGGAGTACCGCGTCGTGAGTATGCCGCGGACATACACACACTACGTTACTCTGCTTAAGCTACCTACTCCATCATACCAAGGTCATCCTACACTCCGAAAGGTAAAACCTAGTGCTCTGGTACCAACTTTGTCATGACCCGAAATTGGCATGTGATGGACCTTAAACTACGCAACGTCTACAGGCGTAACGCAATTTAAGTAAGCTGAAAACCCAGCAATCAAAACCATCAAAAGTAGTAAGAAATAATAACATTTTTAAAACCTTTGAAATCTCAACACAAATTCTTTAAAAGTCCAACTTTATTTCTTTTAAAATTTTGGCAGCACCTTCTTTGTAAAAACCAGCCCCCAAAATGGGTACAACATAAATATAAGTAAAGCTTCCCCAAACCGGAGCAAATCCACGCCCAACGGCGGAAAACAACCACCACAACAGATATACGACGCCGTAGAGAAGATATAAAAGATGATATAAATAAAAAGTCACAAAATAATATACAATACCGTCCTCATATCAAGTCTCTAAGTCATACAAGATAATGGTAGATGGAGAGTACAGGATACGGCGAATATACAATAAGCAACATGAACGGATAACCACAAAACCCACCTAAAGCAGAACTGCACGCAGTGAGCCGGAGCGGTACCCGTAGCAAAAGATAATATAATAGATGATAATAGCCCTGCCTCTGATTACTGTTGTAAGGTTCCTAGGCACACTCAAGAGGTTCAACAAGGCATCAAACATGTCCAATTCAAATTTTTCTTGTGCCGAGAAATCCTAAACTAAATCGATTACTAGAGGATAGGCGAAACAATAAGCTAGCAAATAACTTTGCTACAAAGTGAAAGGGATTACAACCTTTGTAGATAAGGTCCTCCACTTCTTTAGCTCCGTGTTGACGTCCCTCCACTGCGATCATCGGGATCCTGGACTCTAGCGATGGTTTCGTCGGAGAAATGATCGAGTTAGGTCGTTGACTTCGATGCCGAAGATGATCTACGTCGAGACGACTCAAACTCAAGCTTCATCTTCACTTGGTCATGAACCTTGTGAAGAAAACACCCTATACAACATGGAAAGTGGTAGAGGATGAAGAAATAGAAAGTGGGTTCACTTTGGATTTGGATTTCTCACTTGATTTCAACACTTGAAATTTTCTAGCAAACTTTCTTCACTTCATGAAGAAGATGAAGAAGAAAGAAAAGAATGAATAATGAATAATAGAAATAAAAATCAAGTGAAGTCTATCATTTAGCAATCATGGGTGAGTTAACTTGTGTAGAGAATAAACAAGGGTTTAGGTTAATGGTTAGGTTAAGGCATAAAACAAAATGGTTTGATTTTTCAAAGATGCTTAAAAGAAACTTTATGAAGCTTCAAGTAAGAAAACAAATAAAGCCACCATTTTGGTTTTTGCCAAATTAAATAAATAAATAAATAAAACCTTAACCATTAACCTGAACTATGGTTTAAAGCATACACACCCAAGTTTGCATGTATCATCAAACATGATACAAACTAGTGCACAAACATATATCATATATATAATGTGCACAATCAAGTGAGAAAATCAATCTTAAGTGAACAAATACTAGTTAATGTAAAGTAATATATCAAATATATAATTATACATTAAATCATTAAATCAACACTTGATTTAATGATCCGGTCACACTGTATATAACCGACTAATATCAAGTGTATCAATGTATCGAATCAACACTTGATTCGGTAACCCGGCTATATCTCATATAACCATCCAATGATACAGATCGCGAGAATAGAATTCAGTATCACATACTGGTATTATTCTCGGTCCCGCACATATCTCATATGCGCTCCTATTTCGTTTCGCTTGAGCCAGGAAACTGTGTAGGACTCTAAAGACTTGTCAATACGCCAGCAGTAGGTGATGATCATATCAAACACCCACAAGCCGCAAGCGGTCTGCTAAACGTAACGGCCACCCGGGTATTGAGCGATCAGAAGATCAACGAGCAAGCCCGCTCACACTCCTGTGAATCCAACCAGTAACACTTACCGTACAGTCCGGTCTGATTGTCTGATATGTCGCATGTCTCGCCTAGGGGTGGTAAACGTCAAACCCGAGTAGCTCGATAAGTTGTGTCGATATGAGGTCTATAACTGTTCGAGAAACTACTGGTAACACTTACCAGTAAATCTCAGCAACCCTGGCCAGGGATTTCCGGTATAGCCAATAGAACACAGCACAACATCAACTCCCTATACTGGGAGAGACGAATCCCCTCCTATTGCTCATTGCCTCCATGTGAATCGGGACTGTACCCAAAAACCACCGATTTGCACGCCCTCTTGGATGTGGTAAGGTGGAAATCAAAGCACAGTGGGAATCACACAAGACTCTATGACGATCTCGGGTCTACAGACTAACCTGTACCAGTGTCACCAGAGAACTGCCATCTGATGTAAGGTATAACACCATCTGGGAGTTCTCAGTGAGTCCGTCCAGTGTACCCAGTCTCCACTGAGCACTCGTATATCATCTCTGATGTCAAACACCAATGGATATGGGATCATCCATCGCCCATCTGTATGGGTCGAGAAGGTATACGCTAGTCTACTCTGGTATATCGATGCCCCGTCTCGATACACCCACGACTAGGGACCTTGAAGGATGTACTTATGGACTACCATGTCCCCACTAGTATGATCCGCATCATAGTCCAGGTAGTCAAGTACGCATCCTAAGGGCTTTACCAACATGTAACAGAGAGACAATCAGTGTACACGTTAAGGTAAAGAGCAACCAGATAGCATACTATCATGTCGAGCGAGAAAGTCCTCCCTATATATGTCCAAGCATCCACTACAATATACATCCTATGTATAGTAATGGCCTCTAGGGCATACATATAACTAACAATCTCCCACTTGCACTAGGGCCATCTGATAGCAGTGGTTGTAGTATCTCATACTCAACCATCCCATAAAAGTCACTCTCTGGGAATAGGCCTTTGTGAGTGGATCCGATGTGTTTTCCTCTGATTCTGCTCTCTTAACCTCGATCCCCTGGAGATCAACCATCTCAACGATCAGGTGACACTGCCATAGAATATGTCTGGATCACTGATGGGAGGGGCGTTCCTTGGCATAAGCCATAACTCCATTGTCACACAATGGTAGGAACGAAGTTCATCTCATAAACTAATATACACCCAGACAGCCTCTTTGGTAGCATCTTAAGTAGCGATGTATCCAGCCTTTATCGTCTAGTAAGCCACGGTATCTAGCTTGGAACTCTTCCAACATACCGTCCCTTTACTAAGGGTAAAGACAATGCATGTGACTGATATTCAGTCATCCTTATCACCCTGGAACATTTCCAGTGATTCTCCCAGGATCGATTGATACCAGCTTCCTATACCTAGTGAGAATCCTAACATCTATTTAGATCTATCTCATAGATCCAAAACCCAGGATTTAGGAGGTATCGCTTTGATCCTGTTTGGAGAATCCTTGTGATAAGTGGAGATTGACCGAGCGTAGCATAGGAAACTCCTTCCCTATCAAGGGTATGTCATCCACGTACTCTACGAGGATCACCACCATACTCCCTACTACCTTTTTGTATATACAAGGTTCATCTACTATTTGGATGAAGTCAAACTCTTTGACTAACACATCAAAATAGACGTTCCAACTCCGCGATGCCTGCTTTATCACATAAAACATCTTGCACACGTTTCCGCTGCTCCCACTGTCTACGAAGCTGTCACGCCCCGAAAGTACGGAACATGATTGGCACTTAAACTACGAAACGTCTCGAGGCGTACGTAATCTAAGTAAGCCGAAAACCCAGAAATCCAAAACCAAGAAAAGTAGTAGAGTGAAGGAAAACCAATTTAAAATCAAGTAGTTTTAATAGCATAAGCCGAGTTATGCGGTTTTAAAAACATCAAGTATTTCCTGAAAATTTCGGCAGAGTCTCCTTTGTAAATACTTGCCCCCAAACGGGATACAACATGAATAGTATACGAAATCAATAAAAAGGCATCCCCAAGCGGGAGCTAGCTCTTCGTCAATCGACGGTCACAACCACACAAGCAATATAATATACAACGCCAACGGCGAGGATCAAAATTCAAAAGGAAACTCAAAACCACAAGAAAACCACAGAAATATAACGCGCGACTCTAAGGTCAAAGGAATAACATCACTGGTCTCTATCTCAAAATAAATACATGTTTGGTTGATGGAACATCTAGATACAACAGAATAATGATATACAAGATATAATGGGGAAGGTACGATACAAATAAACCCACCTAATAGCAAATCACCCGGAAAAGGAAGTAGTGCCAGCAAAGCCGTAATGAAACCTGTACGGCAAAACATGCAAGAAACTGGGGCACAACGGGGGTGAGTTGCCAACTCGTGAATAGAAAAACATCTACGCATAGAAATCGCATAAATAACGCAACCTAGGTCAGTGATCATAATATATCCTCAAATATATGAATAACATGCAGCCTATAACAATGGCTAGGGTAATATCTAACCCAAGTGTGATCTCATGTGCCCGTGTCAGTGCCTCAGGTAGCAATATATCATATGAATGAGGTATGAATGCATGAAAACAGAATACATGTAAATGAAGAAACTGTTTTCATAAATTAGTGAGATTTCCTTTGTATTTTTAAAATGAGGTATCATAAATGAAATCAGCATCAACAGTGTCTAGCATCGACACAAAACATAAATATCAATGTCTCAAAACCTCAGGCTCCGGCTATCCGGACTGGCCTGTAACATCAAATCTCAGTACCTCAATATCTCGAAATCTCAATGTCTCAATCTCAATATCTAGGGCGCCGTCAGTCCAGACCGGCCCCTACTATCCATCTCAAGACCACGAAGGTATCCTTCGGATATTCGACGCGTCGGGTAAAATCACCGGTAGGTAGTCTCCCCCTGCCAGGCTCATCGTCATCACCACGAGCTTCTTGCCCCGGGGTACCTTACCGGGTCCACCATGTACCCGAAACGGTTCATCCAACTCCTCGAATCGGGTCTCGAAATCCATCAGCAAACTCATGGTGGACGACTCATACATCATGGGAAAAACCGCGCTTTTCATTTAAAAAGAGAAAGAAGAAGTTTGTATATGTTTTGCGGTTTTCCCCAAATCCAGAAAATCTCATGGAAATCCGAATCCAAAACCTCAATAGCACGTAAAAAGTGAATATATGCATGAGAATCCATGAATGCGGCATAACAATGAATAACAGTATGCATGAAGTAGCAGGTAATAACTACAATGTCTAAACTAACATATAAGGCATGTACACTAATATCATGTCTAAACTATTAGCTAACAGGCTATGTCAAGCAATAATATTTTCTAAGGTGTACGTGACATGGTAATTACCGATGAAGATGTGTGTGAGCCGGCAAGTAAGTGTACGTGGTACATACGCATCATCGGTAATAGTGCTGGTGTCCTAACCACAAGATATCAACAGTAGAATATGAAGCATAATATAAGCATGTGAGGCGGAGCGAACAACAATAATGAGCGGGAGCTGAATACTAGACGCGACGATAACTAATCTGCATTAACCTAATATAAGTCCTACAATGGTGCCTTTTGAAATAACACGAATCGTGAGGTTTTGAAAATAGGGGTTACGGTGTTTTTAAGAAAAGATACGTTTTTTTTTGAAATATCCGTAGAATCCCTTGACTTGTCTTTTAAGATACGCACGATTCGTAAGCTTTGAAATAGGTAGGAACCGAATCTAATCTAACAACTAACTAAACTAAAGGGCTATGCTACAAGCTAGACTACAGGTAAGGAAACCGCCTAACATCTGAGTCGATACATATACATACCTGTATATATATTAGTCGGTGATCCCGCCTCAATAATATCATATCCGATACCATATCTATAACCAGACATCCCACGTCAAGAGTGCGGATCAATCATCAAAATATAGCTCGTACGTAAATCCGTCGTACGGCATCCCCAAATCTGGGTACGGGTCAATATCACATTCATCATACTATTCACCTGGTATCCTCTTTATCAAATATCATGATCGGGGTACTGATCTACGTCAAGTACAATACTGATACCGCCTAAGTATGCATGCACGTGTGTGAAACACTACGTCAAGGACCCGTTACAACGTCGTGTCGTATCTCAAATACGAACCCTGTTATATCACCGATCTCACGGCCTCAAATCAAATCTCATAGACTCATCTTAAATCCCAAGTACTATCCTCATTATCCATGCATGCGTATATGAATGTACATATGCATAGTCCCATACCCACGCATATATACACATATACACATCCCAATCTGCCCACATGAAAGTAAAGTATGCAAGTCTGTGTGTGCGTATGTGGGTATAACAACTACTCTAGGGTTTCGCAACTAACCCAAAGGTACTCCATGAACACATAAACATAACATGAATGAACATTCTCGTATCATAAAACACTTATATAAACATATATATATGAGCTACACTACGAACAGCGGGGGTGCTATACGCCATCCACCCGACTTCTCCCCGTAGATATAAATCCACTCACCTGGTCCTCGCTCGCCGGTGCCGACGTCGCCACGCGCTTGCTTGTCGTCTCGAAGTCCACATGAGGGTACCTACATATTACAACGCATCGTATCGTATTAAAATCCGACTCATGACCAAAACGACACACGAATCCCACATAGGTCAAAACCTATGGTTGCTTTCACAAATCAACCCAAAAACTCTCGACGTCGGTGTACAAATGCCAGACCATCGAGAAAAACCCAAATACACTCATTTTCACATTCACGAACACTAATTTTAATATAAAATAGGTTAAAACTCACAAAAACCCCAATTTCACTTAAAAGGTCATTTTTCCGAAAATCTAGCAAGCACAAATCACCGTTTTAGTACAAAACTCGATATATGAACGAATCTAGCGGCCACAATATTCACTAAATATCTTAAATAAGTCATAAAAATAATTTCCACAATTTAATCTCATTAAATTCCATTAACCCCAAAATTCTAGTTTACAAAATACCCAATTTTTAACAATTTATAGCAAAAATGCACAAACAACAATTTAGCTAGGATTTTCATGAACTAAAGGCATTAAACCACTCAATATATTATCTATAATGACATGAAACCATAATTATAATTTAATCTAAAGCATTTAATAATTTTCCAAAACTCTAGTTAGCAAAATAACTTAATTAGGGCATTTTACAAGTAATGGTTTGGAATTAACAACTAAATTAGCTTTCTATAAAACTTAAGATGTTAATCCACATCACAAAACCATGAACAATTTATCACAACCCATTTCCACAGCAAAACCCTAACTTGAAATCTTTAATCATGCAATTAAACTCATAAAAAACCTAATTAAGCACTTAGTTAACTTAGATTAAAGCAACTAGATAACAAATTTTAACAAAAGCATGAGATTATACCTCCCATGATGAGATCAAGATCAAGATCTAGCCTCCCAAAATTCCATTTTGATCCCTAGATCCATGCTAGAATGGTCAAGTAAAAATGGGTAGGATTTAGATTTTGATTTTGTGGGCTTTATGTGTGATTTTTGTTGATTTTTTTGAAGGAAAAAGGAGGGAATTTGGGGAGGGCTGTTGCTGTTGAGGGGGAAGGGAAATCTCATTCAGAATTTGGAGGGGATGGGTGAGGAGGAGAGAGAGTGAGGTGGAGAAAGTGAGGGAAAGTCAAAGTCCACCATTTTTCTTTTATCATTTTCTTTTCTTTTCTTAAGAAAGTGAGGTGATTGGAGAGAGAGGGAGTGGGAGGGCTGTCAAGGTGGGGCCGGCCATATGGGGAGGGGGGAGAGAGGGTGAGGTGTGGGTGTGTGGGTTAGGAAAAAGATAAATGCTAAACCCCAATTCCCATTAACACTAATTTCACCGAAAAAAGCCTTTTTCTTCGATATTTTCTAAACCGTTTTGGCAAACGATTTTGTTTCAAAAACCATATGATAAAATTTTATTTAATGTTTTATGATGCACAAAATTTGTTTCAACTCATTCCAATTTGTAATTTTCCCTAATTAAATGTATTGGTGACGGCATAAAATAATAATAAAATAATTTTTTTTCAGAAAATTTGAAATTTCACCAGTGGCTCAATAAACACCAAATACTAGCAATTACATAGCTAGAATATATATATTTAATTTTTATAATAAGATATTTGTATTTTGACTTTTTACAGAAAACCCCCTTATTTTACCGATTTTTCGAAATTTCACCGAAACGATTTTCAAAACGTTACAATCTTCCCCCCATAAAGAAATTCGGTCCCCGAATTTAAATTCAAACTCCCCCCAAATACAAAAACATCTAAGCAAAACCATAAAGTCGTCGGGGCTCCGAAATCATAAGTACCTAAAACGCATCATAGCGCAATACATACGTATGAGTAATGAGTAGATAACTCGAAATCAAAACTCCGTCAAGCATCCCGCAATCATCGGAATCAAGGTGAAGACACGAATGCCAAATCTCAAGCAAGACCGATATGCCATAAATCGGAACTATACATGTAAATATCAGGAGGAAATGCATGCCAAATCCTTTAAGTTGTTGTGCAATGCACATAACACTGCACAGTGGCGGACGTCTATCATAAGAAGATAACTATATACATATATACCTTTGTTTGAAATGTACGTTCCGCCGTTTTGGGAAACAATTTAGAAGGGTTTTCCTTGTTTTAAACGTTTCGCGTCATATCAGACACGTAGGTAAATACTGAGACTATAGTTCGCTTTTTGGAATTCCCTTCAATAGCTATCAATGCATGCAAAATACATTCAGGTACTGTCCTCTGACTAGTCCTGCTTAGTACGAAAACACATCGCAATTATCATAAAAAAAACGTACTGCTCTATAAGAAATCAATCCCAAAATACGCGTATGAATACTACGTGCGTCTGGTGCGCACGACAATCAAAATCCATATACGTGCCATACAAGTGCACAGAAACAAGATCTAAGTGCATTGGGTGTGCACAAAGCATCTGTCGTAGGCAACGTGTGTGCCTGACAGCAAAATCAGGTGCATCTGATATGCACGAAAAAATCTCGATTTAGTGCATCTGGTGTGCACCAAAATCGCATCTCAAGACATGCGCTCAACATGCGCGAAAACCCAAAACCAGGGGCATCCATCATGCACGAAATCATGAAATCCAATATCAAGCGCCGAACATGCGCAAAATCAAATCAGGTGAACAAGGTGCACAAAACAAATATCGAGTATCACAATCGAAATCGAAATCCAGTGCATCTAAGTGCACAAAAGGCGTATCACTGCACTGCAAGCATATATAAACTATACAGAGTGCAGGAACCAAATCGTGTGCGTGCATACGCACAAAATCAACTCAAATGTCTAAAACCGTAAAATCACAAACATGTGAAACCAAAGCACGAAAACGATATCAAGTGCAACACTGTGCAAAGATCGTAAATCCTCAATCATCAAAATCAAATCATGCGAATAAATCACCCAAAACATCGAAATCAATAATGGCGGAATAGTACCGCTCAAGCGCATCCTCTAAGAATCTCGGGCCAACTGTCGCGGTCACTAGTGGGACGTCTCGTCGATGATCATGAACTCTGGCCTGCTGGTGTGCGTAACAATGACCACTCCTGGGTCAAGGTCTTCACTGTGAATTACCAATCTCTCGGTCCATCGGCTCATCGGCCCTGTCGGGTGTGCTAACGGGGATGATCCCGTTCTGGCACGTCTCTTGTCATCTCCCGGTCAATCATCGCGACCACTCGTAAGACAGCATATCACTGGCGTCGGCCTCTGGCTCTCTGAATGTACGTGACACATCTGATCCTGGGTGCAAGTATCATTGCAGCAGTGCCCTGGAAGGAATCATGCTCACGGTCTCTTCCATGTCTCGTCTCTGCCAACTGTCCGGAAGTCATCGTCCTTTCCTATATCTGCATCTTGCTATGGAACGGCTGCATACCCATCGCGACTCCTTCTGGAAGGTATATCCAGTACTCTGCCTCGGCATGCGCATCGCATCTCTGATGTCGGCGGAGGGGAACGTCATCATATCCAGATCTTGTATGAACCTCTTACTCCACTTTCTTTAATGTCGACTGCTTCGGACTCATCTCGTCGTGGCTGTATGGACTGAGCTCCTACGGCTATCCTCGTATCTGGAGTCTCCCAAGAAATGCATCTCACCACCTGGCATCCGAATGAAGTCGAACCATCCGATCGATTCGTCAAAACCTCATAATCCCCCAAAAGCTCAACATCTTGGGTACAGTTTAATAGTATCGAGTACGTACCACAGTATCGATGGTCCAGCCGTAGAAGGGCAAACCCAAGCCTCACTAATGGCGCCGCGGAACTGCCGCAAACCCGAAGGTTCAAAGGCTTTCACACGGTCATTATGTCGAGTTAGGGTTTCATTCTTCTAGAGGGACCATAGAATTGCCTGCATGTCTTTCCGAATACTTTAAACTTGGAATAATAGGTTTCCGACATTCGATCGTCTCTGTTGACCCTCACGTCTCTGCGTGAAGTCATCTCTAGCTGGAATCAACCTATCTGATGACCTCGCATCGGGGTAGCGAACGAACCACATGTCCTAGTCATTCATCCTCGGTGACTAGTGACCTTCTATCATCTCTTAGTACAACTCGTACTGCAATAGCTCCAACATCTGGGGCGATATCTCGTCGTTCGCAGCAATAGCTGGCTCGCTCGTCTACACGCTGAACAGTGCCTCGACCATCATGAATAAGCAATACACCAACGGTCATCAAAATCTGCTGGCCTCTATCATTGGCTCAATCCTCTAGTGTCGATCAGCACATCCGAGTAACCTCATAAAGGCGATCCGCCAAACGCTCGTAGCGCGGAAACACAGTAAAAAGACACATCTCCGCAATCGTGTGTCGCCGGAATTTCTCCCTGGTCAGTCCTCGTTCGTGACGAGCTCGTGCTGACCACAACTCTAGCTGTAGCTCTCCCTGCCCGTAATCGTGGTAGCAAAACCATAACTGGTACTGATGAGGCTAGATCGGAATGAATATAATACTGAGCAAAGAAATGTACATCCTAAGGCTTCTTAAGTGGAGTAGCGTATCGTAAGTATGCCGCGGAACATACCCACGGTACGTCACTCTACTTTAGTCATCTATTCCATCAACCAAGGGTCATCCTACGCTCCGAAGGTAAAACCTAACGCTCTGATACCAACATTGTCACGCCCCGAAAGTACGGAACAGGATTGGCACTTAAACTACGAAACGTCTCGAGGCGTACGTAATCTAAGTAAGCCGAAAACCCAGAAATCCTAAACCAAGAAAAGTAGTAGAGTGAAGAAAAACCAATTTAAAATCAAGTAGTTTTAATAGCATAAGCCGAGTTATGCGGTTTTAAAAACATCAAGTATTTCCTGAAAATTTCGGCAGAGTCTCCTTTGTAAATACTGGACCCCAAACGGGATACAACATGAATAGTATACGAAATCAATAAAAAGGCATCCCCAAGCGGGAGCTAGCTCTTCGTCAATCGACGGTCACAACCACACAAGCAATATAATATACAACGCCAACGGCGAGGATCAAAATTCAAAAGGAAACTCAAAACCACAAGAAAACCACAGAAATATAACGCGCGACTCTAAGGTCGAAGGAATAACATCACTGGTCTCTATCTCAAAATAAATACATGTTTGGTTGATGGAACATCTAGATACAACAGAATAATGATATACAAGATATAATGGGGAGGGTACGATACAAATAAACCCAAATAATAGCAAATCACCCGGAAAAGGAAGTAGTGCCAGCAAAGCCGTAATGAAACCTGTACGGCAAAACCTGCAAGAAACTGGGGCACAACGGGGGGGAGTTGCCAACTCGTGAATAGAAAAACATCTACGCATAGAAATCGCATAAATAACGCAACCTAGGTCAATGATCATAATATATCCTCAAATATATGAATAACATGCAGCCTATAACAATGGCTAGGGTAATATCTAACCCAAGTGTGATCTCATGTGCCCGTGTCAGTGCCTCAGGTAGCAATATATCATATGAATGAGGTATGAATGCATGAAAACAGAATACATGTAAATGAAGAAACTGTTTTCATAAATTAGTGAGATTTCCTTTGTATTTTTAAAATGAGGTATTATAAATGAAATCAGCATCAACAGTGTCTAACATCGACACAAAACATAAATCTCAATGTCTCAAAGCCTCAGGCTCCGGCTATCCGGACTGGCCTGTATCATCAAATCTCAGTACTTCAATATCTCAAAATCTCAATGTCTCAATCTCAATATCTAGGGCGCCGTCAGTCCAGACCGGCCCCTACTATCTATCTCAAGAACACGACGGTATCCTCCGGATATCCGACGCGTCGGGTAAAATCACCGGTAGGTAGTCTCCCCCTGCCAGGCTCATCGTCATCACCACGAGCTTCTTGCCCCTGGGTACCTTACCGGGTCCACCATGTACCCGAAACGGTTCATCCAACTCCTCGAATCAGGTCTCGAAATCCATCAGCAAACTCATGGTGGACGACTCATACATCATGGGAAAAACCGCGCTTTTCATTTAAAAAGAGAAAGAAGAAGTTTGTATATGTTTTGCTGTTTTCCCCAAATCCAGAAAATCTCATGGAAATCCGAATCCAAAACCTCAATAGCACGTAAAAAGTGAATATATGCATGAGAATCCATGAATGCGGCATAACAATGAATAACAGTATGCATGAAGTAGCAGGTAATAACTACAATGTCTAAACTAACATATAAGGCAAGTACACTAATATCTTGTCTAAACTATTAGCTAACAGGCTATGTCAAGCAATAATATTTTCTAAGGTGTACGTGACATGGCAATTACCGATGAAGATGTGTGTGAGCCGGCAAGTAAGTGTACGTGGTACATACGCATCATCGGTAATAGTGCTGGTGTCCTAACCACAAGATATCAACAGTAGAATATGAAGCATAATATAAGCATGTGATGCGGAGCGAACAATAATAATGAGCGGGAGCTGAATACTAGACGCGACGATAACTAATCTGCATTAACCTAATATAAGTCCTACAATGGTGCCTTTTGAAATAACACAAATCGTGGGGTTTTGAAAATAGGGGTTACGGTGTTTTTAAGAAAAGATACGTTTTTTTTTTGAAATATCCATAGAATCCCTTGACCTGTCTTTTAAGATACGCACGATTCGTAAGCTTTGAAATAGGTAGGAACCGAATCTAATCTAACAACTAACTAAACTAAAGGGCTATGCTACAAGCTAGACTACAGGTAAGGAAACCGCATAACATCTGAGTCGATACATATACATACCTGTATATATATTAGTCGGTGATCCCGCCTCAATAATATCATATCCGATACCATATCTATAACCAGACATCCCACGTCAAGAGTGCGGATCAATCATCAAAATATAGCTCGTACGTAAATCCGTCGTACGGCATCCCCAAATCTGGGTACGGGTCAATATCACATTCATCATAATATTCACCTGGTATCCTTTTTATCAAATATCATGATCGGGGTACTGATCTACGTCAAGTACAATACTGATACCGCCTAAGTATGCATGCACGTGTGTGAAACACTACTTCAAGGACCCGTTACAACGTCATGTCGTATCTCAAATACGAACCCTGTTATATCACCGATCTCACGGCCTCAAATCAAATCTCATCGACTCATCTTAAATCCCAAGTACTATCCTCATTATCCATGCATGCGTATATGAATGTACATATGCATAGTCCCATACCCACGCATATATACACATATACACATCCCAATCTGCCCATAAGAAAGTAAAGTATGCAAGTCTGTGTGTGCGTATGTGGGTATAACAACTACTCTAGGGTTTCGCAACTAACCCAAAGGTACTCCATGAACACATAAACATAACATGAATGAACATTCTCGTATCATAAAACACTTATATAAACATATATATATGAGCTACACTACGGACTGCGGGGGTGATATACGCCATCCACCCGACTTCTCCCCGTAGATATAAATCTACTCACCTGGTCCTCGCTCGCCGGTGCCGACGTCGCCACGCGCTTGCTTGTCATCTCGAAGTCCACATGGGGGTACCTACATATCACAACGCATCGTATCGTATTAAAATCCGACTCTTGACCAAAACGACACACGAATCCCACATAGGTCAAAACCTATGGTTGCTTTCACAAATCAACCCAAAAACTCTCGACGTCGGTGTACAAATGCCAGACCATCGAGAAAAACCCAAATACACTCATTTTCACATTCACGAACACTAATTTTAATATAAAATAGGTTAAAACTCACAAAAACCCCAATTTCACTTAAAAAGTCATTTTTCCGAAAATCTAGCAAGCACAAATCACCGTTTTAGTACAAAACTCGATATATGAACGAATCTAGCGGCCACAATATTCACTAAATATCTTAAATAAGTCATAAAAATAATTTCCACAATTTAATCTCATTAAATTCCATTAACCCCAAAATTCTAGTTTACAAAATACCCAATTTTTAACAATTTATAGCAAAAATGCACAAACAACAATTTAGCTAGGATTTTCATGAACTAAAGGCATTAAACCACTCAATATATTATCTATAATGACATGAAACCATAATTATAATTTAATCTAAATCATTTAATAATTTTCCAAAACTCTAGTTAGCAAAATAACTTAATTAGGGCATTTTACAAGTAATGGTTTGGAATTAACAACTAAATTAGCTTTCTATAAAACTTAAGATGTTAATCCATATCAAAAAACCATGCACAATTTATCACAACCCATTTCCACAACAAAACCCTAACTTGAAATCTTTAGTCATGCAATTAAACTCATAAAAAACCTAATTAAGCTCTTAGTTAACTTAGATTAAAGCAACTAGATAACAAATTTTAACAAAAGCATGAGATTATACCTCCCATGATGAGATCAAGCTCATGATCTAGCCTCCCAAAGTGCCATTTTGATCCTTAGATCCATGCTAGAATGGTCAAGTAAAAATGGGTAGGATTTAGATTTTGATTTTGTGGGCTTTATGTGTGATTTTTGTTGATTTTTTTGAAGGAAAAAGGAGGGAATTTGGGGAGGGCTGTTGCTGTTGAGGGGGAAGTGAAATCTGGTTCAGAATTTGGAGGGGATGGGTGAGGAGGAGAGAGAGTGAGGTGGAGAAAGTGAGGGAAAGTCAAAGTCCACCATTTTTCTTTTATCATTTTCTTTTCTTTTCTTAAGAAAGTGAGGTGATTGGAGAGAGAGGGAGTAGGAGGGCTGTCAAGGTAGGGCCGGCCATATGGGGAGGGGGGAGAGAGGGTGAGGTGTGGGTGTGTGGGTTAGGAAAAAGATAAATGCTAAACCCCAATTCCCATTAACACTAATTTCACCGAAAAAAGCCTTTTTCTTCGATATTTTCTAAACCGTTTTGGCAAACGATTTTGTTTCAAAAACCACATGATAAAATTTTATTTAATGTTTTATGATGGACAAAATTTGTTTCAACTCATTCCAATTTGTAATTTTCCCTAATTAAATGTATTAGTGACGGCTTAAAATAATAATAAAATAATTTTTTTTTCAGAAAATTTGAAATTTCACCAGTGGCTCAATAAACACAAAATACTAGCAATTACATAGCTAGAATATGTATATTTAATTTTTATAATAAGATATTTGTATTTTGTCTTTTTACAGAAAACCACCTTATTTTACCGATTTTTCGAAATTTCACCGAAACGATTTTTAAAACGTTACAGAAGCCCTCTGGCTGTGTACTTATAGACGTTCTCTTCTAAATCAGTATTTAGAAAAGCAGTCATGACACCCAACCATCAGATATCGTAGTCATGGTATGTAGCCGTGGCAAGTAGGATCCGGATAGACTTAAGCATAGCCACTAGAAAAGGTTTCATCATTATCCACGCCTGGTCGATGACGAAAACATTTAACAAGTCTAGCTATGAAAGTCTCAACTTTTCCATCTACACCAAGTAATCTTCTCAAGATATACTTGCTTCTGATGGGGATTTAACCCTTCAGATATAGCATCCAAAGTCCATACTTTGTTGTTGTTCATAGATTCCATCTCAGATCGCTAAGCATCCAGCCATTCTTACAGAGTCCCACTCCTGATGGCCAGCTCGAAACTAGTTGGGTCATCATCTCATGATGCAATCCTCGCTCCCACTGTCATCGAGAAACCGAAATATCTCTCAGGCGGATAAGGAACCCTGCTAGATCGGCGGAGAGGCTGAGGTTCGTCGGAATCTATTGAATCCTTTGGTTCTACCAAATCATCTGCTGTAGTTTGTATAGCTGGAACCTTTCCAGTTCTACATAACAGACTTTGCCTCGATCTTTTCCGGATTTTGCTTTTAGACATAGGCCGGACAACCCCAAATCTTAACAAACTTAAGATATAGGCTCTTCCCTTTCCATATCATATATGATGTGGTAGGCAACTGATTTGATTTGAACCCTTTTCAATAGGTATGCAGCTTCTCAAGTGCATAACTCCCAAAAGGAAATAGGAAAACCCAGTAGTACTCATCATAGAGCACACCATATCACATAGGGTGCTATTTCTCCGCCCCGATATACCATCGTGCTATGGTGTATTCGGAGGAGTAATGCTGAGAGAGAATCTCATTCTCCTTTAGAATAGTCCAGGAATTCCGTGCTCAAGTATTCTCCTCCCTGATCTCATCATAGGACATAATACTTATACCCGTATTTTGGTTCTCTACTTCTAACTTATATTCTGTGAATATCTCAAAAGCTTCGGACTTGTGTTTCAACAGGAACATATGTCTGAATCTTGAGAGATTATCAGAGAATGTAATGAAGTACAAAGGACCGGTCTCGGTATGTATAGACAGGGGACCTACATACATCAACATGTATCATCCCAAAAGTTCACTAACTCTTTCTCTGTTTCCAGTAAACAGAGCTATGGTCATCTTATCTCTGTGACATGACTGGCAAGTTTCACAAGATGTAAATTCAAACAAAATTAAATATGCATTTATGTGTAACTTAGTTAGTCGGGTCACATTGATATGACCTAGTATATAATGCCTCAAGAAGGAATAGTTCATTTCTGAACTCTTCTTCTTGTGTGTGTTATGTATACTAAGAACTGTAGTTTGATTTAGAACGTTAATGCTTTTAGATAATGTGCCTGAATCGATCAACTTTTGATTTAGGAAATGTATAAAACATTATCCAACAATACAAAATTATATCCTTTCGTTACGAATAAAGAGACTGATATGATTTTGTATATCAGGTTTGGTATTTAATAACATTCGTTCAGAATCAATGTATTCTAGTAATACAGGGTTACAGTGACCAACAGACTTGGCTGCAACACTTGCACCGTTTTCTGCCTCATGAAACTTATCACCCGTCCTCAGTTCTCTACCTCTACCTATCGGTAGCCCATGTAACAGATTACATATGCGGGATCCTGATCCGGTATCACATACCCAGGATGTAAAGGATACTGAGAAACAGTTCTTTGTAATGAACACACCCGAAGATGATGCATCAGCATGCACTTTCTTCGTTTGGGCGGCACGGGAAATCTGGTATTCCCCAATTTCCTGCTCTGTCTTATAACAATTATAAGTTGAAGCGGGAACAACGTTCCCCAGCTCAGTATAACAAGCGGGTTCGGTCAATACATCCGTTTTATTATCTTGATTAAGACGTGATATGGTCGCTACCTGGAGAGAGAGAGAGAAGAAAACACTCTGCGTGCGCTCTTGCAAGATCAGATTGGTTATTATTTTATCTAATCAGGATGGCTCCCACTGTTTTTATCAAATCTTCCTTCAAACCCTAAAAGGAAAGACTAGCCGGGATTAATTACACGCTACAAGTTCGCCAATCTTTCAGCCAGGCCAGTGTCGGTACTTTGAGGGAGGTCCCCCGTGCTTTCGCACGAACCTAATTAATGTAAACCTCATTTTCCCAGAGGCGTAACCCCGTTGACACCTTTCTAGACACCTACTTGATCGGCTAATTGTAATGTGTAAAACTCTCCCAGGAGTAACTCTTACTCGCAGCGGGTATCGAGATCCAACTATCTCATAGAAGGTATGCAATCTCATTGCAAATTTCAACACTTGAAATTCCCGATAATTTTTTGCCCCTAGCAGCTATATGACCTTAACATAGTCAACAAATCATAAGTGCTAGTCAAGTTCAACCCGTCATTTCCCGATTGAATTAAACCCACCCGCACGACCCTTAACATAGTCAACAAAGTCGCACGACTACCCTAATCCAATCGCATCATATGCTTATACAGATAAGCACTAATCAGCTACCGCACATTACGCCTTAACATAGTCAACAAACATAGCACGAATACTAACTAGTACTTATCTGAAATGATGGAGGGCTACGACAGGTTTTTCTTAAAACCTATTGCGTAATGAACTTGATATCGTTGTAGAATCAAATGATTTTGAAATGGAGTGTTTTCGAGGCTTTTCTAGTTTTGCTAAAGGGGTCACTCCCGGTGAAGGGATCGTCGGCCCTTTCCTCGTCGAATGAGGTGCAGGATATATCATATATACCTCTATGCAAAGCAAGAACTATAGAAGCAATCAAAAGACAAACCGAGGGTTATAGCATCTGCCAGTTATTGCTAAAGGGGTCACTCCCGGTGAAGGGATCGTCAGCCCTTTCCTTATCGAATAAGGTGCAGGATGTTCTACAAGGAACACCGCGATGCAAAGCAAGAACTGTAGCTACCTGTTTTTGAAAATTCGATTCCACAACATCTTAGCTTTCTTTTCTTTCATTAATCACATTAATTAAGTCCCATCATTTAAATCACTTAAACATCACAGATACATACGACGTACACTTATGCCATCCGCATTCGCCTCGATGTCCCGTCGTGCACCGTTAGGTTAGGTAACTAACGGCAAAGCGGGGCAGGGCTAGCACGGGTGTAAAACATAAGTAACGTCTATATAATATATCATATATACTATATACAGTATTTATCACAGCATATCAAATGATCACATCACAGATATCGCAGCAGAAGAAACATATGAAACATTGGATATACTGGGACGTCCGTGTTTTATTTTGAGCCTGAATAAAACACGGATTCCACGATCGTGATGAATAGCCAATCCCACACCCCTAGACCCCTACAAGAGCGGCAAGCAACCCTACCAATTCTAGGGTTAGGAGACCCGGACTCGACTCCTTGAGATGGTCTCCCACTGGACTCTAGAACCCGGTTACTTGTGCTCCCCTCCTTGGGTCTATCCTAGTGCGGAAAAGTAAATAATATACAAAAGGTGACATCTTCCGCAACCTGGAAGTGCCCCAATAAAAGAATATTACATACAAGTTTTTACATGAATAAAAATGAAATACACTCATCTCACATAAAAAAAAACCGGCTATTCAAACACGACGATCCAATATAACATATCCAGCAACACATAACATCACATGTCATCAATGTAAGTAAATATGCGCATCCCAATTGTCGTTGACATATAGCAACGAAACCGGCAATATCACATATTACACTTACGGTCACAGAAAAGTAAGTGTAAAACTACAACAGTTGGAATCCGCAAACTCTTTAGACATCGCATGCCTAATCAAATGAATTCCTTAGATATCACATGCCTAACAATTATAAACCCCACATTTTAGTCTCATTATCGAAAACACTTTTCAATATCAAGTCGGGCAATTCAACAAGATTCCCGACATCCAGAACGAATGCTCATCACAAAATTTAGTAGACGGCCGCACCCCCGATACCGTCGACAAAGTGTACTAAGGCAGAACACCGCTGCCGTGAGCACCAGAACGGATGCTTTTGGCAACGACGTTCTCCTACAGTCACTTGGTCGGGGCTATGGGGCGTGGCTATCTATTAAGTTTACCGGCGAGTATCCGCGTACGCAACGTGATTGCGACGGACTTTTGATCACATCAAAATCCCGTGGCAACCGATCAAGTGAGATTAAACTGCTATGTTTATAACATCCATTCAGTTATCTCATAACTACTTGTGAATTCCAAATATTGTATCACATTCCAGATAAATAGAAAATGTCGAACTTTCCGATCGAACAGTCAAACACCCAAGTTTTCCCGAAACAGCTCAACACTTGAAATAAGTTTAAAGAACATCCATTTCATGCCACAATACCAACGGTCCAGCCGTACAAGGGTCAAGCCAACGCCTCACATGTGGCACGCCGTACTGCCCCAAACCCTAAGGTTCAAAGGCCAGTTCAAGACGGTCACATAATCGAGTTAAGGTTTGTTGTCTTCGAGAGGGTCCATCGCGTTACTTGCACTACTTAGACGTTCTTAAACTACGGAAAAATCCAACAATTGGAAATTTCCCGGCAGGGGAAAAAGTGGGTATTTATATCCGGTCGAAATTTTTAACATATTCTAAATTATCCGGAAAAACACATAGACAAAGTTAAACAATCCGATCGAATGATCGAGTCCCCAATACAACCCAGAAAACTCAACTCTCGAGTGCAAATTAAAAATTCCCAGAAAACACAGGAATCAAATTAGGACATTACTGTGCAAACTGAGAAGAATAAAGTGATGGTACGGCCGCGGAACCACCACACGAGCCATGCTCGTGCCGCTGTTCCGGCGGTTCCGCGGCGCTTTAAATGAATTGGACTCACGTGTTGCACAGTAACTTCTAAAAATCCCTGTTGAATTTTTTGGCTATTTTTAATCTGGAAAAATCCACAATTACAGAAAATGTACAGAGAGGGGTTGCGATTAGGGTTTCGGGGCTCGATCGGGTTTCTAACATCGTCTACACTTCGCCTAAAGCTCTAGCTAGGCTCTGATACCACTGTAAGGTTCCTAGGCACACTCAAGAGGTTCAACAAGGCATCAAACATGTCCAATTCAAATTTTTCTTGTGCCGAGAAACCCTAAACTAGATCGATTACTAGAGGATAGGCAAAACAATAAGCTAGCAAACAACTTTGCTATAAAGTGAAAGGGATTACAACCTTTGTAGATCCGGTCCTCCACTTCTTTAGCTCCGTGTTGACGTCCCTCCGCTGCGATCATCGGGATCCCGGACTCTAGCGATGGTTTCGTCGGAGAAATGATCGGGCTAGGTCGTTGACTTCGATGCCGAAGATGATCTACGTCGAGGCGAATCAAACTCAAGCTCCATTTTCACTTGGTCATGAACCTTGTGAAGAAAACACCCTATACAACATGGCAAGTGGTAGAGGATGAAAAAATAGGAAGTGGGTTCACTTTGGATTTGGATTTCTCACTTGATTTCAACACTTCAAATTTTCTAGCAAACTTTCTTCACTTCATGAAGAAGATGAAAAAGAAAGAAAAGAATGAATAATGAATAATAGAAATAAAAATCAAGTGAAGTCTATCATTTAGCAACCATGGGTGAGTTAACTTGTGTAGAGAATAAACTAGGGTTTAGGTTAATGGTTAGGTTAAGGCATAAAATAAAATGGTTTGATTTTTCGAAGATGCTTAAAAGAAACTTCATGAAGCTTCAAGTAAGAAAACAAATAAAGCCACCATTTTGGTTTTTGCCAAATTAAATAAATAAATAAATAAATAAAACCTTAACCATTAACCTAAACTATGGTTTAAAGCATACACACCCAAGTTTGCATGTATCATCAAACATGATACAAACTAGTGCACAAACATATATCATATATAATGTGCACAATCAAGTGAGAAAATCAATCTTAAGTGAACAAATACTAGTTAATGTAAAGTAATATATCAAATATATAATTATACATTAAATCATTAAATCAACACTTGATTTAATGATCCGGTCACACTGCATATAACCGACTAATATCAAGTGTATCAATGTATCGAATCAATACTTGATTCGGTAACCCGGCTATATCTCATATATCCGTCTAATGATACAGATCGCGAGAATAGAATTCAGTATCACATACTGGTATTATTCTCGGTGCCGCACATATCTCATATGCGCTCTTATTTCGTTTCGCTTGAGCCAGGAAACCTCTGTGTAGGACTCTAAAGACTCGTCAATACGCCGGCAGTAGGTGATGATTATATCAAACACCCACAAGCCGCAAGCGATCTGCTAACCGTAACGGCCGCCCGGGTATTGAGCGATCAGAAGATCAACGAGCAAGCCCGCTCACACTCCTGTGAATCCAACCAGTAACACTTACCGTACAGTCCGGTCTGATCGTCTGATATGTCGCATATCTCGCCTAGAGGTGGTAAACGTCAGACCCCAGTAGCTCGATAAGTCGTGTCGATATGAGATCTATAACAGTTCGAGAAACTACTGGTAACACTTACCAGTAAATCTCAGCAACCCTAGCCAATGATTTCCGGTTATAGCCAATCGAACACAGCACAACATCAACTTCCTATACCGGGAGAGACGAATCCCCTCCTATCGCTCATTGCCTCCATGTGAATCGGGAATGTACCCAAAAACCACCGTTTGCACGCCCTCTTGGACGTGGTAAGGGGGAAATCAAAGCACAGTGGGAATCACACAAGACTCTATGACGATCTCGGTTCTACAGACTAACCTGTACCAGTGTCACCAGAGAACTGCCATCTGACGTAAGGTATAATACCATCTGGGAGTTCTCGGCGTGTCCGTCCAATGTACCCAGTCTCCACTAAGCACCCGTATATCATCTCTGATGTCAAACACCAATGGATATGGGATCATCCATCGCCCATCTGTATGGGTCGAGAAGGTTTACGCTAGTCTACTCTGGTATATCGATGCCCCGTCTCGATACACCCACGACTAGGGACCTTGAAGGATGTACTTATGGACTACCATGTCCCCCTAGTATGATCCGCATCATAGTCCAGGTAGTCAAGTACGCATCCTAAGGGCTTTACCAACATGTAACAGAGAGACAATCAGTGTACACGTTAAGGTAAAGAGCAACCAGATAGCATACTATCATGTCGAGCGAGAAAGTTCTCCCTATATATGTCCAAGCATCCACTACAATATACATCCTATGTATAGTAATGGCCTCTAGAGCATACATATGACTAACAGCTGTAATGATCAACCTGCAAAACACTGTGGCACAACGGGGGTGAGTTGCCAACTCGTGAATAGTAAATAACATATGTAGGTAATCGCAAGTATGTACGTACAACACGAATCTAACATAGGCAACCTAATAGCAATAAAAGTCATATGTGTGCAATAGTCATGAAAGCTACACTAGCAGGTATCACTAATACATGAAGCAGTAATATGGCAATATGCATGCAACAGTCATGTAATGTACCCCATCAGGTACAACGAATACATGAAGTAATGATATAACAATGTATATATGCAACAATCATGAAAGGTACTCTAGCAGGTACAGCTAATACATGAAACTGTAGGGTTCCTAGGCACCCTAGTGAGGTCTCCCAAGCCATCAACCATGGCAATTTCAAATAATATGGTGCCTACAAACCCTAGTGTACGGATCTATAACTAGATGTCTAGGCGAAACAAAAACAAGCTAACAACTTAGCAAATGAGAATACGGAAATACAACCTTTGTAGATCCGTTTGCTCCACCTCCATAGCTCCGCAACGACGTCCTCTCGCTGTCCATAAGAAATCCGGGCTCTAAAGTCGACTTCGTCGGAGAGAAAACGAGCTAGGTCGTCGATGTCCATGCCGAAGATGATCTACGTCGAGGCATCGCTAAATCAAGCTCGACCTTCACCAAACCCTACTATCTTGTGAAGGAAACACACTCTACTTCTTGGCAAGAGGTAGAGGATGAAGAAATAGGATGTGGGTAAACTTTGGAAATGTATTTCTCATTCTTAATCATCAATCACCATTGATGAGGTTTTGTTTTCTTCACTTGAAGAAAGGAAGAAGAAGAAGAAAATTATCATAAGAATAATTCTAAAATGATAAGAATAATTCATTCTTATCATCTTAGAACCATGGTTTAGTGTAGAGAATTAATCATGGTTGAGTGGTATGGTTAGGGTTAAGGATGAGATAAGAATTGTGGACCAAGTCAAAGCTTCATGAAGCTTTAGCTAAACAACAAATGAAGCCACCATTCTATTCTCTTTCTTTTATTCATTTATCAAAAATAAAAGGATAACAAAATAAGATAAATGAATAACAAATAGTAAACCCTAACCATATCATTAACCAAGGTTTAACACTTTACACTTAACCAAAAAGCATGCATCATCAAACATGATACAAGCAAGTGCACAAAATCATATCGCATATGCAATGCGCACACCCGAGTGAGAAAATCCAATTTAAAGTGAACCCATACTAGTTAATGCAAAGTAATATATCAAATATATAATTATGCATTAAATCATTAAATCAACACTTGATTCAATGATCCGGTCATGTCGCACAAAACCGACTGGTATCTTTAGTAACAACTTATCGAATCAACACTTGATCCGATAACCCGGCTATATCGGATATAACCGATCAATGTCACATCGCGAGAATCGAATACAGTATCACATACTCGTATTATTCTCGGTCCCGCACATATCTCATATGCGCTCCTATTTCGTTTCGCTTGAGCAAGGAAACCTCTGTGTAGGACTCTAAAGACTCGTCAATACGCCGGCAGCGGATGATGATCATATCAAACATCCACAAGCCGCAAGCGGTCTGCTAAACGTAACGGCCACCCGGGTATTGAGCGATCTGAAGATCGACGAGCAAGCCCGCTCACACTCCAGTGAATCCGACCAGTAACACTATCGTATAGTCCGGTCTGTTCGTCTGATATGTCGCATATCTCGCCTAGGGGTGGTAAACGTCAGACCCCAATAGCTCGATAAGTCATGCCGACGTAGGGTCCATAACATTCGTGAAACTACTGATAACTCTTACCAGTATATCACTGCAACCCTGGCCAGGGATTTCCTGTTATGGCCAGTCGAGCATTGCACAACATCAACCCCCAATACCGGGAGAGACGAATCCCCTCCTATCGCTCATTGCCTCCATGTGAATCGGGACTGTACCCAAAAACCACCTGTTTGCACAACTCAGTAGAGCCGTGGTAGGGTGGAAATCAAAGCACAGTGGGAGACACACAAGACTCTATGACGATCTCGGGTCAACAGACTAAGCTGTACCAGTGTCACCAGAGAACTGCCATCTGACGTGAGGTATAATACCATTTGGGAGTTCTCGGCGAGTCCGTTCAGTGTACCCAGTCTCCACTGAGCACCCGCATACCATCTTCGATGTCAAACACCAATGGATATGGGATCATCCATCGCCCATCGCATGGGTCGAGAAGATATGCGCTAGTCTACTCTGGAATATCGATGCCCCGTCTCGATATTCCCTCGACTAGGAACATTGAAGGATGTACTTATGGACTACCATGTCCCCACTAGTATGATCCGCATCATAGTCCAGGTAGTCAAGTACACATCCTAAGGGCTTTACCAACATGTAACAGAGAGACAATCAGTGTACACGTTAAGGTAAAGCGCAACCAGATAGCATACTATCATGTCGAGCAAGAAAGTCCTCCCTATATATGTCCCAGCATCCACTACAATATACATCCTATGTACAGTAATGGCCTCTAGGGCATACATATAACTAACAATCTCCCACTTGCACTAGGGCCATCTGTAGCAGTGGTTGTAGTATCTCATACTCAACCATCCCATAAAAGTCTCTCTCTGGGAAAAGGGCCTTCGTGAGTGGATCCGCCGTGTTGTCCTCTAAGTCTTCTCTCCTAACCTCGATCACCCTGGAGATCAACTATCTCCATGATCAGGTGATGCTTCCTCAGAATTTGTCTGGGTCACTGATGGGACCAGGGTTCCAGGGTCGAAACCACGCTTCCATTGTCATACAATGGCAGGAACCTAGTTCATCTTATGAACCAATATACACCCAAACAGCCTCTTTGGTAGTATCTTTAATAGCGATGTTACCAGCCTTTATCGTCTAGTTTGCCACGGTATCGAGCTTGGAACTCTTCCAACATACCGTCCCTTTACTGAGGGTAAAGACAATGCCCGTGACTTACATTCAGTCGTCTTTATCACCCTGGAACTCTTCCAGTGATTCTCTTCAGGATCGATTGATACCATCTCACTACATCTAGTGAGAATCCTAGCATCCATTTACATCTATCTCATAGATGAAAACTCAGGTTTTTAGGAGGTATCACTTTGATCCTATTTGGAGAATCCTAGTGATAATAGGAGATTGACCGATCGTAGTATAGGAAACTCTTTTCCTATCAAGAGTATGTTGTCTACGTACAATACGAAGATGACGACCTTACTCTCTACTACCCTTTTGTATATACAAGGTTCGTCTACCATTTTGATGAAGTCAAACACTTTGATTATCACATCAAAACAGACGTTCCAACTCCGCGATGCCTGCTTCATTATGTAAAGCAACTTGCACACGTTTCCGCTGCTCCCACTGTTTACGAAGACCTCTGGCTGTGTTCTTACAGACGTTCTCTTCTAAATCAGTATTTAGAAAAGCAGTCAGGGCACCCAACCACCAGATATCGCAGTCATGGTATGTAGCCGTGGCAAGTAGAATCTGGATAGACTTAAGCATAGCTACTGGAAAAAGGTTTCATCATTATCCATGCCTGGTCGATGACGAAAACCTTTAACAAGTCTAGCTTTGAAAGTCTCAACTTTTCCATCTACACCAAGTAATCTTCTCAAGATATACTTGCTCCTGATGGGGATTTAACCCTTCAGATATTGCAACCAAAGTCCATACTTTGTTGGTGTATAAGGATTCCTTCTCAGATCACTAAGCATCCAGCCATTCTTACAGAGTCCCTACTCTCGATGGCCTGCTCGAAACTGGTTGGGTCATCATCTCATGATGCAATCCTTGCTCCCACTGTCATCGAGAAACCGAGGTATCTCTCAGGTGGGTGAGGAACCCTACTAGATCGGCGGAGAGGCTGAGGTTCGTCGGAAAATATTGAATCCTTTGGTTCTGTCAAATCATTAGCAGTTTTGTAC
The DNA here is from genome assembly GCA_030015575.1 of Agapanthus africanus. Classification (NCBI taxonomy): domain Eukaryota; kingdom Viridiplantae; phylum Streptophyta; class Magnoliopsida; order Asparagales; family Amaryllidaceae; genus Agapanthus; species Agapanthus africanus. The sequence continues at coordinate 191,727,929 of JASDDO010000001.1, forward strand.
AGCTGGAACCTTTCCAGTTCTACAGAACTGATCTTGCCTCGATCTTGTCCGGATTTTGCTTTTGACATAGGCCGGACAATCCCAAATCTTAACTTACTTAAGAGATAGGTTCTTCCCATACCATATCTTATATGGAGTGGTAGGCAGTGATTTGATTCCAACCTAATTCAATAGGTATGCAGCTTCTCAAGTGCATAACTCCCAAAAGGAAAAAGGTAACTCAGTAGTACTCATCATAGAGCACACCTTATCATATAGGGTGTGATAGCCCCACCCCGATATACCATCCTGCTATGGTGTATACGGAAGAGTAATGCTGAGAGAGAATCTCATTCTCTTTTAGAATAGTGCAGGAATTCTATGCACAAGTATTCTCCTCTCTGATCTCATCATAGGACATAATACTTATACCCGGTTATTGGTTCTCTACTTCTAACTTATATTCTGTGAATACCTCAAAAGCTTCGGACTTATGTTTCAGCAGGAACATACGACTGAATCTTGAGAGATTATCAGAGAATATAATGAAGTATAAAGAACCAGTCCTGGCATGTGTAGACAGGGGACCTTACATACATCATCATGTATCGGTCCCAAGAGTTCATTAACTCTTTCTCTGTTTCCAATAAACAGAGCTATGGTCATCTTATCTTTGTGACATGATTGGCGAGTTGCACAAGATGTAAATTCAAAACGATTTAAATATACATCTAAATGTAACTTCAGCCAGTCGGGTCGCATTGATCTGACCTAGTCTACAATACCTCAAGAAGAATCCGTTCATTTCTGAACTCTTCCTCTTGTGTGTGTTCCATATACTAAGAACTGTAGTTTGATTTAGAACATCAATGCTTTTAGATAACGCACCTGAACCGATCAACTTTTGATATAGGAAATATTCAAAACATTATCCAACTATACAAAATTTTATCATTTCTTTACTAATAAAGAGACTGATATAATTTTGTATATCAGGTTCGGCATCTAATAGCATTTTTTCAGAATCAATGTATTGGTAATACAGGGTGACAGTGACCAACAGACTTGGCTGCAACACTTGCCCCGGTTTCTGTCTCATGAAACTTATCACCCGTTCTCAGTTTTTCTACCTTTTTGTAGCCCTATGTAACAGATTACATATCTGGGATCCTGATCCGGTATCATATACCCGGATGCAGAGGATACTGAGAAACAGTTCTTTGTAATGAACACACCCGAAGGAGATGCATCATATGCACTTTCTTCGTTTGGGCGGCATAGGAATTCTGGTATTCCCTTATTTCCTGCTCTGTCTTATAACAATTATAAGTTGGAGCGGGACCAACGTTTCCCAGCTCAGTATAACAAGCGGGTTCGGTCAATAATCCGTATTATTATCTTGATTAAGGCGTGATATGGTCGCTACCTGGAGAGAGAGAGAAGAAAACACTCAGCGTGCGCTCTTGCAAGAATAGATTGGTTTTTATTTTATCTAATCAGGATGGCTCCCACTGCTTTTTATCAAATCTTCCTTCAAACCCTAAAAGGAAAGACTAGCCGGGATTAATTACACACTACAAGTTCGCCAATCTTTCAGCCAGGCCAGTGTCGGTACTTTGAGGGAGGTCCCCCGTGCTTTCGCACGAACCTAATTAATGTAAACCTCGTTTTCCCAGAGGCGTAACCTCGTTAACACCTTTCTAGATACCTACTTGATCGGCTAATTGTAATGTATAAAACTCTCCCAGGAGTAACTCTTACTCGCAGCGGGTATCGGGATCCAACTATCTCATAGAAGGTATGCAATCTCATTGCAAATTCCAACACTTGAAACTCCCGATAATGGTTTTTACCCCTAGCACCTATGACCTTAACTATGGTCAACAAATCATAAGTACTAGTCAAGTTCTACCCGTCATTTCGTGATTAATTAGACCCACCCACATGACCCTTAACTAAGGTCAACAAAGTCACGCGACTGTCCTAACTAATCGCATCATATGCGGTGTAGGAAGACATCACTTAGCTACCGTACACTGTGCCTTGACTATGGTCAACAAACACAGCACGAATACTAAGTACTCTACTTCCTAAAATGACGGAGGGTTGCGGCTGGTTTTTGTGAAAACCTTTAACGCTTTGAACTTGATCTCGTTGCGGAATCAAATGGTTTTTAAATGGAATGTTTTTGAAGCTTTTCTAGTTTTGCTAAAGGGGTCACTCCCGGTGAAGGGATCGTCGGCCCTTTCCTCGTCGAATGAGGTGCGGGATATATCATATATATCACTGTGCAGAGCGGAAACTATAGAAGCGATCAAAGACAAACCGAGGGTTGTAGCATCTGCCAGTTATTGCTAAAGGAGTCACTCCCGGTGAAGGGATCTCGGTCCTTTCCTCATCGAATAAGGTGCAGGATGTTCTATAATGAACACCGCGATGCAAAGCAAGAACTGTAGCTACCTGTTTTTATTTTGAAATTCGATTCCACAACATCATTTAGGTTTATTTTCTTTCATTAATCTCATTAATGAATATCCCATCATTTAAATTACCTAAACATCACAGATAGATATAACGTACGCTTATGCCATCCGCATTCGCCTCGATGTCCCCTCGTGCACCGTTAGGTTAGGTAACTAACGGCAGAGCGGGGCAGGGCTAGCGCGGGTGTAAAACATAAGTAACGTCTATATAATATATCATATATACTATATATAATACCTGTCACAGAACACAGAACATCGCATGATCACAGATAAAACACAGCAGAAGAAACATATGAAATATTGGATATACTAGGACGTCCGTGTTTTCAATACGAGCCAGTATAAAACACGGATTCCACGGTCATGATGAATAGCCAATCCCACACCCCTAGACCCCTACGAGAGCGGCAAGCAACCCTGCCAATTCTAGGGTTAGGAAACCCAGACTCGACTCCTCGAGTTGGTCTCCCACTGGACTCCAGAACCCGGTTACTTGTGCCCTCCTCCTTGGGTCTATCCTAGTGCGGAAAAGTAAATAATATACAAACGGTGACTACTTCCGCAACCTGGAAGTGCCCCAATAAAAGAATATTACATACAAGTCATTACATGAATGAAAATGAAAAACACTCATCTCACATAAAAACCCCCGGCTATTCAAACACGACGATCCAATATAACATATCCAGCAACACATAACATCAGATATCATCAACGTAAGTAAATATGCGCATCCCAATTGTCGTTGACATATAGCAACGAAACCGGCGATATCACATATTACACTTACGGTCACAGAAAAGAAAGTGTAAAACTACAACAGTTGGAATCCGCAATATCCTCAGACATCGCATGCCTGACCAAATGAATTACTTAGACATCGCATGCCTAACAATTATAAACCCCGCATTTTAGTCTCATTATCGAAAACACTTTTCAATATCAAGTCGGGCAATTCAACAAGATTCCCGACATCCTGATCGAATACTCGTCGCAAACTTCAGTAGACGGCCGCACCCCCGACGCCGTCGACAAAGTGCACCAAGGCGGAACACCGCTACCGCGAGCACCCGAACGGATGCTTTCGGCGACGGGGTTCTCCTACAGTCACTTGGTCGGGGCTATGGAGTGAGGCTGTCTATTAAGTTTACCGGCGAATATCCGCGTACGCTACGTGATTGCGACGGACTTTTGATCACATCAAAAATCCGTGGCAACCGATCAAGTGAGACTAAATTGCTACGTTTATAACATTCATTCAGTTATCTCATAACTTATTGTGAATTCCAATTATTGTATCCCATTCCAGATAAACAGAAAATGTTAAACTTTTCGATCGAACAATCGAACACCCAAGTTTTCCCGATACTGATCAACACATGAAACAAGTATAACAACATTCCGTTCGTGCCTCAGTACCAACGGTCCAGCCGTAGAAGGGTCAAGCCAACGCCTCACATGTGGCACGCCGTACTGCCCCAAACCCGAAGGTTCAAAGGGCAGTTCAAGACGGTCACATAATCGAGTTAAGGTTTGTTGTCTTCTAGAGGGTCCATCGCGTTACTTGCACTACTTAGAACGTCGTTAAACTACGGAAAAATCCAACACTTGGAAATTTCCCGACAGGGGAAAAATCGGGTATTTATATCCGGTCGAACTTTTTAACATATTCTAAAATTTATCCGGAAAACACATGGACAGAATTAGACTTTCCGATCGAAACAATGATTCCCAAAACAACTCAGAACAACTCAACTCTTGAGTTCAGTTTAAATATTCCAGGAAAATGAGCATTGAATTTTACGAGTTACTGTGAAATTTGACACGTGTCGGCTTCTTATTGGCGGCCCTTCCGCCGCGCAAACCCCCTTTGTGCGGCGCTTCCGCCGCGCTATTGTGGAATTAGGGTACCAAATTTCACAGTAATTCTTAAAAAAGTATGCTTGTTTTTCTGGATATTTTTAATTGCCAAAAATCAACAGTTTTGAAAAAAGTACAGAGAGCAATTTTGCAATGGGATTTTGGTTCGATCGGGTTTCTAATTCCGTCCGGGGATCGCCTAAGGCTCTAGCTAGGCTCTGATACCACTGTAGGGTTCCTAGGCACCCTAGTGAGGTCTCCCAAGCCATCAACCATGGCAATTTCAAATAATATGGTGCCTACAAACCCTAGTGTACGGATCTATAACTAGATGTCTAGGCGAAACAAAAACAAGCTAACAACTTAGCAAATGAGAATACGGAAATACAACCTTTGTAGATCCGTTTGCTCCACCTCCATAGCTCCGCAACGACGTCCTCTCGCTGTCCATAAGAAATCCGGGCTCTAAAGTCGACTTCGTCGGAGAGAAAACGAGCTAGGTCGTCGATGTCCATGCCGAAGATGATCTACGTCGAGGCATCGCTAAATCAAGCTCGACCTTCACCAAACCCTACTATCTTGTGAAGGAAACACACTCTACTTCTTGGCAAGAGGTAGAGGATGAAGAAATAGGATGTGGGTAAACTTTGGAAATGGATTTCTCATTCTTAATCATCAATCACCATTGATGAGGTTTTGTTTTCTTCACTTGAAGAAAGGAAGAAGAAGAAGAAAATTATCATAAGAATAATTCTAAAATGATAAGAATAATTCATTCTTATCATCTTAGAACCATGGTTTAGTGTAGAGAATTAATCATGGTTGAGTGGTATGGTTAGGGTTAAGGATGAGATAAGAATTGTGGACCAAGTCAAAGCTTCATGAAGCTTTAGCTAAACAACAAATGAAGCCACCATTCTATTCTCTTTCTTTTATTCATTTATCAAAAATAAAAGGATAACAAAATAAGATAAATGAATAACAAATAGTAAACCCTAACCATATCATTAACCAAGGTTTAACACTTTACACTTAACCAAAAAGCATGCATCATCAAACATGATACAAGCAAGTGCACAAAATCATATCGCATATGCAATGCGCACACCCGAGTGAGAAAATCCAATTTAAAGTGAACCCATACTAGTTAATGCAAAGTAATATATCAAATATATAATTATGCATTAAATCATTAAATCAACACTTGATTCAATGATCCGGTCATGTCGCACAAAACCGACTGGTATCTTTAGTAACAACTTATCGAATCAACACTTGATCCGATAACCCGGCTATATCGGATATAACCGATCAATGTCACATCGCGAGAATCGAATACAGTATCACATACTCGTATTATTCTCGGTCCTGCACATATCTCATATGCGCTCCTATTTCGTTTCGCTTGAGCAAGGAAACCTCTGTGTAGGACTCTAAAGACTCGTCAATACGCCGGCAGCGGATGATGATCATATCAAACATCCACAAGCCGCAAGCGGTCTGCTAAACGTAACGGCCACCCGGGTATTGAGCGATCTGAAGATCGACGAGCAAGCCCGCTCACACTCCAGTGAATCCGACCAGTAACACTATCGTATAGTCCGGTCTGTTCGTCTGATATGTCGCATATCTCGCCTAGGGGTGGTAAACGTCAGACCCCAATAGCTCGATAAGTCATGCCGACGTAGGGTCCATAACATTCGTGAAACTACTGATAACTCTTACCAGTATATCACTGCAACCCTGGCCAGGGATTTCCTGTTATGGCCAGTCGAGCATTGCACAACATCAACCCCCAATACCGGGAGAGACGAATCCCCTCCTATCGCTCATTGCCTCCATGTGAATCGGGACTGTACCCAAAAACCACCTGTTTGCACAACTCAGTAGAGCCGTGGTAGGGTGGAAATCAAAGCACAGTGGGAGACACACAAGACTCTATGACGATCTCGGGTCAACAGACTAAGCTGTACCAGTGTCACCAGAGAACTGCCATCTGACGTGAGGTATAATACCATCTGGGAGTTCTCGGCGAGTCCGTTCAGTGTACCCAGTCTCCACTGAGCACCCGCATACCATCTTCGATGTCAAACACCAATGGATATGGGATCATCCATCGCCCATCGCATGGGTCGAGAAGATATGCGCTAGTCTACTCTGGAATATCGATGCCCCGTCTCGATATTCCCTCGACTAGGAACATTGAAGGATGTACTTATGGACTACCATGTCCCCACTAGTATGATCCGCATCATAGTCCAGGTAGTCAAGTACACATCCTAAGGGCTTTACCAACATGTAACAGAGAGACAATCAGTGTACACGTTAAGGTAAAGCGCAACCAGATAGCATACTATCATGTCGAGCAAGAAAGTCCTCCCTATATATGTCCCAGCATCCACTACAATATACATCCTATGTACAGTAATGGCCTCTAGGGCATACATATAACTAACAGAAACGATGTATATAAAGTATGTAAATGCAACAGTCATGGAAGGTACTCTATCAGGTACTACTAATACATGAAGCAGTGCATAAACAATAAATGTGGAGTATGGGATGAAACATGTCATTTCCACGGAATCCTGACATCGTGGTAGGACCAAAATCCATTAAGACAATCCAAATCCCAATTTCCTCAAGTCAGCCCCCAATTGGCTCTCATATCATGTAAGTCTCACAAATCCTGAATGTACAATATCAAGTAAATCTCATATATCCTGAATGTGCTAAATCAAGTAAATCCCATATATTCTATATCCAATATCAAGTGAATCTCATATATCCTGAATCCAAAATCAAGTAAATCTCAAATATCCTGAATTCAATATCAAGTGAATCTCAAATATCCTAAGTATATTTGCAAGAATAATTATGATGATGTATATGAATTGATATGTATACATATATATTAGCGTCTCATTCCACTAATATATATATATATATATATATATATATATATATATAACAACATCCCATTCCACTGTTATATATACTTAGGAGTAAAAATATCATGAATAACTATGCCAAGTATCGACACATTAAGGCTGATCTATTAGGTGCTGTCACCACGACTGGCACCCTGATAGGTACATATCATACGCTATCCGAAAACCTGAGTGCCTAGCTTCGACCCTCGTCCTTCGACGTATCCATATGTACATGACTCCCGTCGGTATCCCCACGATAACCGCCGAGTCATAAGTACTATCGCCGGAGAGTATGGTTCCCTTGCCAGGCCTCAACGGCATGTTACATCGACCTTCTTGCCCCGGCGTACCTCCGGGCCCCACCATGTACCCTCAAACGGCCCACGACGCTCCTCTCATAGGGTATATATATCAGAACCGATAAAACTCATGGTGGCTGCTGAAATATTATATCAAGAGAAACCGGGTTTTTCAAATAATGCATAATTTCATGAAACTACCACGGTCCTCAAATTCAGAAAACATCATGAAAAATTCATATCTCGATCGAAAATCCATGAATATAATATACGCAACATAAAACTGAAATGCGAGCATATAAAGGAAAAGCCGCTATTTAACTGCCACAAGTTAATATAAATATCATGCGGTTCCTAATTTCTCCAACTCTATATAACATCAAGTAAAGGTTAACATGTTGCTATAACCAGATATATGTGTAAACATAAAGGTATAGAAAGGTATATGTATCTACCTATCAGTAATGATGTGATATACCCTCCAGGTATAAGTGAAGTATGTATGCAAGGTATACATGTAGCTATGTCATTATGTGTGTATGTACCTATCGCTAATGGTACAATACCCTATAGGTATACAGGTAACTAGCAAGTAAGCATGTCAAGGCATATATGTAAGCATGTAGGTATACAGGTATGCTATATGTCATATGCATAAAGAAATATGAATAAATGTTTCAATGTCCCTAACCAAACAATATCATATCTATATGTGTGTTGTGCGTGTCATGGCAATTATTGAAGGTGTGTGTAACATACAATCAGTGCTCGTGCAACATGAGCCGTCAATAATAGTGCAGTGTCCAAAGGTTACTAATCCAAGCACAAGAAGTAACTAAGCAATAATGTGTATGCGCAACCCTATATATGAAAAAGAATATGCGACAAGTCAAGTCATCTCTAGCCCAGACGCATAACGCCATGCGGGCGATTCCCCTGTAGATATTGTAGGGTTCCTAGGCACTCTAATGGAGTCTCACAAGTGATCAAACATGCACAAATCAAATTTTACGGGTGCCTACAAACCCTAATACGGATCGTTGGCTAGAAATCTAGGCGAAAATGAAACTAGTTAACAACTTAACTAAAGTTTAAACGGAAATACAACCTTTGTAGATCCGGTGCTCCACCTCCATAGCTCCGCAACGAAGTCCCCTCGCTGTCCAAATGAATTCCCGGGCTCTAGCGTCGGCTTCGTCGGAGAAATGGCGAGCTAGGTCGTCGATGTCCATGCCGAAGATGATCTACGTCGAGGCATCGCTAGATCAAGCTCCAACTTCACCAAGCCTTGAAAACTTGTGAAGTAAACACCCTATACAACTTGGCAAGAGGTAGAGGATGAAGAAATAGGAAGTGGGCAGACTTTAGAATTGGATTTCTCACTTGATTTCACTAGTTGCCATTGATGGTCACTAGCTTTCTTCATGGAAGAAGAAGATGAAGAAGAAGAAGAAGATATGATAAGTATTGTATTTTAAATGAAAAAGAATTAAATCTTATCATACTTTCAACCTTAGTTAGGTGTAGAGAAAAGACCATGGTTAAAAGGATGGTTAGGGTTAAGCATAAGAACAAAAGAGTGACTTAGTCAAAGTTTCAAGAAACTTCAACTAAAAACAAAACATTCAACCATTCATTTATCCTTTTCTTTTTCCAAAATGAATAAATAAGAAAGATAAATGAATAAATAATCAAAACCCTAATCATTAACTTAAACCATGGTTTGATTCTTTACACTTAACCAAGTAAGCATGTATCATCAAACATGATACAAACATGTGCACAAAACTATATCGCATATACAATGTGTACAATTCAAGTGAGAAAATCCTTTTAAAGTGAACCAATACTAGTTAACGCAAAGTAATATATCAAATATATATAAATATGCACTAAATCATTAAATCAACACTTGATTTAACGGTCATATCGGATATAACCGACTAGTATCATATGTATCGGCTTATCGAATCAATCCTTGATTCGATAACTAGGTTATATCGCATATAACCAATCGATACATTGATCGTGAGAATGGAATACGGTATCACATACTCGAATTATTCTCGGTCCCGCACATATCTCATATGCGCTCCTATTTCGTTTCGCTTGAGCCAGGAAACCTCTGTGTAGGACTCTAAAGACTCGTCAATACGCCGGCAGCAGATGATGATCATATCAAGCATCCACAAGCCGCAAGCGGTCTGCTAAACGTAAAGGCCACCCAGGTAATGAGCGATCAGAAGATCGATGAGCAAGCCCGCTCACACTCCTGCGAATCCAACCAGTAACACTTACCGTACAGTCCGGTCTGATCGTCTGATATGTCGCATATCTCGCCTAGGGGTGGTAAACGTCAGACCCCAATAGCTCGATAAGTCATGCTGATGTGAGGTCCATAACATGTGTGAAACTACTGATAACACTTACCAGTAGGTCACTGCAACCCTGGCCAGGGATTTCCTGTTATGGCCAGTCGAGCATAGCACAACATCAACCCCCAATACCGGGAGAGACGAATCCCCTCCTATCGCTCATTGCCTCCATGTGAATCAGGACTGTACCCAAAAACCACCTGTTTGCATGACTCAGTAGAGCCGTGGTAGGGTGGAAATCAAAGCACAGTGGGAGACACACAAGACTCTATGACGATCTCGGGTCAACAGACTAAGTTGTACAAGTGTCACCAGAGAACTGCCATCTGACGTGAGGTATAATACCATCTGGGAGTTCTCGGCGAGTCCGTTCAGTGTACCCAGTCTCCACTGAGCACCCGCATACCATCTCCGATGTCAAACACCAATGGATATGGGATCATCCATTGCCCATCGCATGGGTCGAGAAGATATGCGCTAGTCTACTCTGGAATATCGATGCCCCGTCTCGATATTCCCTCGACTAGGAACATTTCAAGGATGTACTCATGGACTACCCAGGCCCCACTAGTATGATCTACATCATAGTCCTGGAAGTCGAGTACACATCCTAAGGGCTTTATCAACATGTAACAGAGAGAGACAGAAAGTATACACGTTAAGATAAAGAGCAACCAGATAGCGTACTATCATGTCGAGCAAGAAAGTCCTACCTATATATGTCCCAGCATCCACTACAATATACATCCAATGTACAGTAATGGCCTCTAGGGCATACATATAACTAACAATCTCCCACTTGCACTAGGGCCATCTGTAGCAGTGGTTGCAGTATCGCATACTCAACCATCCCCTAAAAGTCTCTCTTTGGGAAAAGGCCTTCGTGAGTGGATCCGCCGTGTTGTCCTCTGAGTCTACTCTCCTAACCTCGATCACCCTGGAGATCAGCTATCTCCATGATCAGGTGATGCTTCCTCAGAATATGTCTGGGTCACTGATGGGACCATGGTTCCTTGGCCAAAGCCACAGTTCCATTGTCACACAATGGTAGGAACCTAGTTCATCTTATGAACCAATATACACCCAAACTGCCTCTTTGGTAGTATTTTTAATAGCTATGTTACCAGCCTTTATCGCCTAGATTGTCACAGTATCTAGCTTGGAAATCTTCCAACATACCGTCCCTTTACTGAGGGTAAAGACAATGCCTGCGACTGACATTCAGTCGTCCTTATCACTCTGGAACACTTCCAGTGATTCTCCCCAGGATCGATTGATACTATCTCACTACAACTGGTGAGTATCTTAACATCCAATTAGATCTATCTCATAGATCCAAAGCTTAGGATTTAGTATGTATCACTTTGATCCAATATGGAAAATCATTGTGATAAGCGGAGATTGATCGAGCGTAGCATATGAAACTCTTTCCCTAACAAGAGTATGTCATCCACGTACTCTACGAGGATCGTCACCATACTCCCTACTACCTTTTTGTTTATACAAGGTTCATCTACCATTTTGATGATGTCAACTTCTTTGACTAATCCATCAAAACAGATGTTCCAACTCCACGATGCCTGCTTTATCCTATAAAGCATCTTGCACACGTTTCCGCTGCTCCCACTGTCTACGAGGCCCTCTGGCTGTGTACATATAGACGCACTCTTCTAAAACATCATTTAGAAAAGTAGTCATGGCACCCAACCACCAGATATCGTAGTCATGGTATGTAGCCGTGGCAAGTAGGATCTGGATGGACTCAAGCATAGTCCCTATAAAAGGTTTCATTATTATCCACACCTGGTTGATGACTAAAACCTTTAACAAGTCTAGCTTTGAAAGTCTCAACTTTTCCATGTACACCAAGCAATCTTCTCAAGATATACTTGCTCCTGATGGGGATTTAACCCTTCAGATATAGCAACCAAAGTCCATACTTTGTTGGTGTATAAGGATTCCATCTCAGATCACTAAGCATCCAGCCATTCTTACAGAGTCCCTACTCTCGATGGCCTGCTCGAAACTGGTTGGGCCATCATCTCATGATGCAATCCTCGCTCCCACTGTCATCGAGAAACCGAGGTATCTCTCAGGCAGGCGAGGAACCCTACCAGATCGGCGGAGAAGCTGAGGTTCGTCGGGGACTATAGAATCCTTTGGTTCTGTCAAATCTTCAGTTGTAGTTTCGTATAGCTGGAACCTTTCCAGTTCTACACAACTGACTTTACCTCGATCTTGTCCGGATTTTGCTTTCGACATAGGCCGGACAATCCCAAATCTTAACTAACTTAAGAAATAGGCTCTTCCCATACCATATCTCATATGGAGTGGTAGGCACTGATTTGAATCGAACCTTATTCAATAGGTATGCAACTTCATAAGTGCATAACTCCCAAAAGGAAATAGGTAACTCAGTAATACTCATCATAGAGCACACGATATCTAATATTGTGTGATTGCTCCGCCCCGATACACCGTTGTGCTGTGGTGTGTTCAGAGGAGTAATACTAAGAGAGAATCTCATTTTACTTTAGAATAGTCCAAGGATTCCATGCACAAGTATTCTCATCCCTGATCTCATCATAGGACATAATACTTATACCCGTATATTGGTTCTCTACTTCCTACTTATATTCTGTGAATACCTCAAAAGGTTCGGACTTATATTTCAACAGGAATATATGACTGAATCTTGAGAGATTATCAGAGAATATAATGAAGTATAAAGAACCAGTCCTGGCATGTGTAGACAGGAGACCTTACATACATCATCATGTATCAGTCCCAAGAGTTTACTAACTCTTTCTCTGTTTCCAACAAACAGAGCTATGGTCATGTTATCTTTGTGACATGACTGGCAAGTTTCACAAGATGTAAATTCAAACTGATTTAAATATGCATCTAAATGTAACTTCAGCTAGTCGGGTCGCATTGATATGACCTAGTCTACAATACCTTAAGAAGAATTTGTTCATTTCTGAACTCTTCCTCTTGTGTGTGTTCAGTATACAAGGAACTGTAGTTTGATTTAGAATGTCAATGCTTTTAGATAACGTGCCTGAACCGATCAACTTTTGATATAGGAAATGTTCAAAACATTATCCATCAATACAAAATTATATCCTTTCTTTACTAATAAAGAGACTGATATGATTTTGTATATCAGGTTCGGTATCTAACAACATTTGTTCAGAATCAATGTATTCGTAATACAGGGTGACAGTGACCAACAGACTTGGCTGCAACACTTGCCCCGTTTTCTGTCTCATGAAACTTATCACCCGTTCTCAGTTTTTCTACCTTTTTGTAGCCCTATGTAACAGATTACATATCTGGGATCCTGATCCGGTATCATATACCCAGGATGCAGAGGATACTGAGAAACAGTTCTTTGTAATGAACACACCCGAAGGAGATGCATCATATGCACTTTCTTCGTTTAGGCGGCATAGGAATTCTGGTATTCCCCAATTTCCTGCTCTGTCTTATAACAATTATAAGTTGGAGCGGGACCAACGTTCCCCAGCTCAGTATAACAAGCGGGTTCAGTCAATACATCCATATTATTATCTTGATTAAGGCGTGATATGGTCGCTACCAGGAGAGAGAGAGAAGAAAACACTCTGCGTGCGCTCTTGCAAGATCAGATTGGTTATATATTTTATCTAATCAGGATGGCTCCCACTGTTTTTATCAAATCTTCCTTCAAACCCTAAAAGGAAAGACTAGCCGAGATTAATTACACTCTACAAGTTCGCCAATCTTTCAGCCAGGCCAGTGTCGGTACTTTGAGGGAGGTTCCCCGTGCTTTCGCACGGACCTAATTACAGTAAACCTCGTTTTCCCAGAGCCGTAACCCCGTTGACACCTTTCTAGACACCTACTTGATCGGCTAATTGCAAAGTGCAAAACTCTCCCAGGAGTAACAATTACTCGCAGTGGGTATCGGGATCCAACTATCATATAGAAGGTATGCAATCTCATTGCAAATTTCAACACTTGAAACTCCCGATAAAGGTTTTTACCCCTAGCACCTATGACCTTAACTACGGTCAACAAATCATAAGTACTAGTCAAGTTCTACCCGTCATTTCGTGATTAATTAGACCCACCCACATGACCCTTAACTAAGGTCAACAAAGTCACGCGACTGTCCTAACTAATCGCATCATATGCGGTGTAGGAAGACATCACTTAGCTACCGTACACTGTGCCTTGACTATGGTCAACAAACACAGCACGAATACTAAGTACTCTACTTCCTAAAATGACGGAGGGTTGCGAATGGTTTTTGTGAAAACCTTTAACGCTTTGAACTTGATCTCGTTGCGGAATCAAATGGTTTTTAAATGGAATGTTTTTGAGGCTTTTCTAGTTTTGCTAAAGGGGTCACTCCCGGTGAAGGGATCGTCGGCCCTTTCCTCGTCGAATGAGGTGCGGGATATATCATATATATCACTGTGCAAAGCGGAAACTATAGAAGCGATCAAAGACAAACCGAGGGTTGTAGCATCTGCCAGTTATTGCTAAAGGAGTCACTCCCGGTGAAGGGATCTTGGTCCTTTCCTTATCGAATAAGGTGCAGGATGTTCTATAATGAACACCGCGATGCAAAGCAAGAACTGTAGCTACCTGTTTTTATTTTGAAATTCGATTCCACAACATCAATTAGGTTTATTTTCTTTCATTAATCTCATTAATGAATATCCCATCATTTAATTCCACCTAAACATCACAGATAAATATAACGTACGCTTATGCCATCTGCATTCGCCTCGATGTCCCGTCTGCACCGTTAGGTTAGGTAACTAACGGCAGAGCGGGGCAGGGCTAGCGCGGGTGTAAAACATAAGCAACGTCTATATAATATATCATATATACTAAATACAATATCTGTCACAGAACATCACATGATCACAGATAAATCACAGCAGAAGATACATATGAAATATTGGATATACTAGGACGTCCGTGTTTTCAATACGAGCCAGTATAAAACACGGATTCCACGGTCGTGATGAATAGCCAATCCCACACCCCTAGACCCCTACGAGAGCGGCAAGCAACCCTACCAATTCTAGGGTTAGGAGACCCGGACTCGACTCCTCGAGATGGTCTCCCACTGGACCCTAGAACCCGGTTACTTGTGCTCCCCTCCTTGGGTCTATCCTAGTGCAGAAAAATAAATAATATACAAGTGGTGACAACTTCCGCAACCTGGAAGTGCCCCAATAAAAGAATATTACATACAAGTTTTTACATGAATGAAAATGAAAAAACACTCATCTCACATAAAAACCCCCGGCTATTCAAACACGACGATCCAATATAACATATCCAGCAACACATAACATCACATGTCATCAACGCAAGTAAATATGCGCATCCCAATTGTCGTTGACATATAGCAACGAAACCGGCGATATCACATATTACACTTATGGTCACAGAAAAGAAAGTGTAAAACTACAACAGTTGGAATCCGCAACCGCTTTAGACATCGCATGCCTAATCAAACGAATTCCTTAGACATCGCATGCCTAACAATTATAAACCCCGCATTTTAGTCTCATTATCGAAAAATCTTTTCAATATCAAGTCGGGTAATTCAACAAGATTCCCGACATCCTGATCGAATGCTCGTCGCAAACTTTAGTAGACGGCTGCTCCCCCGATGTCGTCGACGAAGTGCACCAAGGCGGAACACCGTTGCCGCGAGCACCCGAACGGATGCTTTCGGCGATGGGGTTCTCCTGCAGTCACTTGGTCGGGGCTATGGAGTGAGGCTGTCTATTAAGTTTACCGGCGAGTATCCGCGTTCACAACGTGATTGCAACGGACTTTTGATCACATCAAAATACCGTGGCAACCGATCAAGTGAGACTAAAGTGCTATGTTTATAACATTCATTCAGTTATCTCATAACTTATTGTGAATTCCAATTATTGTATCACATTCCGGATAAGATAGAAAATGTTAAACTTTTCGATAGAACAATCGAACACCCAAGTTTTCCCGATCAACCGAATGAAATAAGTTCAAAGACATTCACTTCATGCCTCAGTACCAACGGTCCAGCCGTAGAAGGGTCAAGCCAACGCCTCACATGTGGCACGCCGTACTGCCCCAAACCCTAAGGTTCAAAGGGCAGTTCAAGACGGTCACATAATCGAGTTAAGGTTTGTTGTCTTCTAGAGGGACCATCGCGTTACCTGCACTACTCAGAACGTCCTTAAACCACGGAAAAATCCTACACTTGGAAATTTTCCGGCAGGGGAAAAAGTGGGTATTTATGTCCGGTCGAAATTTTTAACATTTTCTAAAATATCCGAAAAACACATAGACAAAATTAGACAATCCGATCGAATGTACAAACTCCTAATACAACCCAAAAAACTCAACTCTTGATTTCAGATAAAAAAAATTCCAAGGAAAACCAGCACTGCAAAATAGGAATTACTGTGCAAAATTGAATGCCTAATAAGACAAAACGGCCGCGGTTCCGCCGCACTTTTGAGGGATCATTAGTTACTTTTTGCACCATAATTCTTAGAATTTCCTGCTGATTTTTCTGCATATTTTTAATTCTCAAAAATCCACGAAAACGGAAAATGTCCAGAGAGCACTTTCAAGTCGGGGTTTCGGGTCGATCGGACTTCTAACTCCGTCTACGCATCGCCTAAGGCTCTAGCTAGGCTTTGATACCACTGTAGGGTTCCTAGGCACTCTAATGGAGTCTCACAAGTGATCAAACATGCACAAATCAAATTTTACGGGTGCCTACAAACCCTAATACGGATCGTTGGCTAGAAATCTAGGCGAAAATGAAACTAGTTAACAACTTAACTAAAGTTTAAACGGAAATACAACCTTTGTAGATCCGGTGCTCCACCTCCATAGCTCCGCAACGAAGTCTCCTCGCTGTCCAAATGAATTCCCGGGCTCTAGCGTCAGCTTCGTCGGAGAAATGGCGAGCTAGGTCGTCGATGTCCATGCCGAAGATGATCTACGTCGAGGCATCGCTAGATCAAGCTCCAACTTCACCAAGCCTTGAAAACTTATGAAGTAAACACCCTATACAACTTGGCAAGAGGTAGAGGATGAAGAAATAGGAAGTGGGCAGACTTTAGAATTGGATTTCTCACTTGATTTCACTAGTTGCCATTGATGGTCACTAGCTTTCTTCATGGAAGAAGAAGATGAAGAAGAAGAAGATATGATAAGTATTGTATTTTAAATGAAAAAGAATTAAATCTTATCATACTTTCAACCTTAGTTAGGTGTAGAGAAAAGACCATGGTTAAAAGGATGGTTAGGGTTAAGCATAACAACAAAAGAGTGACTTAGTCAAAGTTTCAAGAAACTTCAACTAAAAACAAAACATTCAACCATTCATTTATCCTTTTCTTTTTCCAAAATGAATAAATAAGAAAGATAAATGAATAAATAATCAAAACCCTAATCATTAACTTAAACCATGGTTTGATTCTTTACACTTAACCAAGTAAGCATGTATCATCAAACATGATACAAACATGTGCACAAAACTTTATTGTATATACAAAGTGTACAATTCAAGTGAGAAAATCCTTTTAAAGTGAACCAATACTAGTTAACGCAAAGTAATATATCAAATATATATAAATATGCACTAAATCATTAAATCAACACTTGATTTAACGATCCGGTCATATCGGATATAACCGACTAGTATCATATGTATCGGCTTATCGAATCAATCCTTGATTCGATAACTAGGTTATATCGCATATAACCAATCGATACATTGATCGCGAGAATGGAATACGGTATCACATACTCGAATTATTCTCGGTCCCGCACATATCTCATATGCGCTCCTATTTCGTTTCGCTTGAGCCAGGAAACCTCTGTGTAGGACTCTAAAGACTCGTCAATACGCCGGCAGCAGATGATGATCATATCAATCATCCACAAGCCGCAAGCGGTCTGCTAAACGTAACGGCCACCCGGGTATTGAGCGATCAGAAGATCGACGAGCAAGCCCGCTCACACTCCTGCGAATCCAATCAGTAACACTTACCGTACAGTCCGGTCTGATCGTCTGATATGTCGCATATCTCGCCTAGGGGTGGTAAACGTCAGACCCCAATAGCTCGATAAGTCATGCTGACGTGAGGTCCATAACATATGTGAAACTACTGATAACACTTACCAGTAGGTCACTGCAACCCTGGCCAGGGATTTCCTGTTATGGCCAGTCGAGCATAGCACAACATCAACCCCCAATACCGGGAGAGACGAATCCCCTCCTATCGCTCATTGCCTCCATGTGAATCAGGACTGTACCCAAAAACCACCTGTTTGCACGACTCAGTAGAGCCGTGGTAGGGTGGAAATCAAAGCACAGTGGGAGACACACAAGACTCTATGACGATCTCGGGTCAACAGACTAAGTTGTACAAGTGTCACCAGAGAACTGCCATCTGACGTGAGGTATAATACCATCTGGGAGTTCTCGGCGAGTCCGTTCAGTGTACCCAGTCTACACTGAGCACCCGCATACCATCTCCGATGTCAAACACCAATGGATATGGGATCATCCATCGCCTATCGCATGGGTCGAGAAGATATGCGCTAGTCTACTCTGGAATATCGATGCCCCGTCTCGATATTCCCTCGACTAGGAACATTTCAAGGATGTACTCATGGACTACCCAGGCCCCACTAGTATGATCTACATCATAGTCCTGGAAGTCGAGTACACATCCTAAGGGCTTTATCAACATGTAACAGAGAGAGACAGAAAGTATACACGTTAAGATAAAGAGCAACCAGATAGCGTACTATCATGTCGAGCAAGAAAGTCCTACCTATATATGTCCCAGCATCCACTACAATATACATCCAATGTACAGTAATGGCCTCTAGGGCATACATATAACTAACAGATATTAAATCTACTCACTAATGCTCCTGGCTTAGTGAAACCAACCACATATTTTCCCTTCGTCGCAGCGCCCGAAGTCCCCGCCTGCGAACCTAAAACAATAAAATAACAAAGCAAGTATATATTAGCAATAGACCCAAAACGCATACAAACTACATTTGACCGACACAACAACACAAAACACACTCTCAAGTGTTCGTATTGTGATTAACGTGCGTAGAGACACGACGAAACCGACCCAAGAGCAAAATCACACAAAGTGCACGATCCGTGTCGTATAACGTATCGTGCGTAAACGCAACACAAGAAACTACCCATGTGATCCCAGATTTCGTATACAGAGAAAACTCAACAACTAAACAAGACTAAACACACCTAAATCACTGCAGACACCTACCCACAAAAACTTAAACCCCAACTCTACCCAGGGGCCGAGGTCGCCGGAAATTCCCACCTAGTCGCCGGCCAAGGTCTGAGCAGGGTGGTTCGGGCTTGAGGTGAAGGTTCAGGGTCCTAGGTACAACACAGCTACATTGTTTGGTTTTCTAGTAAACTCCCAGGGTCACAGCAGATCACAGATGTCATATATTGACACTAAAAATACGATATTTGCACAAAAACTTAACTTTAAACGGTCTAAACTGAAACTAACAATCTACGCAACACAATAAGCACTTAAAGAACAGAAAGAGATCATTACCTAACCAAATGAACTCAAAGATTCTAGCCTCCCAAACTCCAAGGCATCCAAGAGGCAAAACCAAGCAAAAGATGTGATTATTGTCAGTTTTTGTGAATATTTGTGATGGATTTTGAAAGAAATGAAGAAATGTTCAGTTGAGATGAGAGAGGAATGAAAGAATAAAAGAGAGAGAGAAATGAGAGAGTATGAGGTTAATGAGAGAGGGAGGTGAGTGTATGGTGAGAGGTAAGTGCCCCATTAGCATTAATTCACCATTAATGCCTTCACACACACCATGCCATCTCTTCACTTCCAAAACAAATATCTCTCACACACCAACAAATATCTTGAGGTTTAGGGTTAAGGATAAGATTAAAGCAAAGGATTGGATTAAAGCAAGATTAGATTAAGCTAAGTTGTCATGGCCATTAACCCAGATTAGCACAAACAAACCCTCACATTAACGTACATACGTGCATGAATGCCATAACAAATAATAATAAATTATTAATTAAATGTTATAAAATGTGAAGAACTCGAATTAGTAAACTTTTTACAGTAACCCCGTATTATCGTCTAAACTAACACTAACCGAAATCTAAGGCGTTACAGCCCTGGACCAAGAACTAACGCACACATCCCTGCTCTGGCCGCAATTTGCGGCTAGAAAGAATAAAATTGCGGCCATGTGAAGGAGTTAGGGTCTCGGGTCTTGGGGTTCTCATCTAGGTTTCCTGCTTGCCTCACTGTGTTTGCTAAAAAAATTTTCAGAGGCTCCGGGTGTTGGCAAATCTCCAATTCTCATCACAAATCCCAAAATCTGCCGATGTTGGGGTTTCTAAGTTTATGACTTAAGGTCCTAGTCTCTGTTTTAGTCCATAAAACTAGCTCTACAGAGGTTATATGGCCTCTATTAGCCTCAATTACACCTTTAGTTTCAAATATACCCTAACCTCTTCTAGAAATTTTCAAAGTTCACTAATCTACACTAAATCGGTTCTAAACATGTATGGATGCTTAAGGATTGAAAAACTACACTAATGGTAAAGGAATTACCTCATTTGGCAACTCAAGAACATTTTTGAGTTGCCCCAAGTCTTCAAAATCCAATTTTTCTTGGTCCAAAGTGTTTGTAGGAAGCTTGCGCATGTTTTTATTGAAGTAGGGATGAGGTTATGATGAGTTTTTGATGATGAAGTGAGGTGTTTGAGGTGGTGGGAGATTAGGGCTGCCATGGTTGAGAGAGAAGAGGAAAAGATGAAGAAATAATGAAGGGGAAACAATGGGAGCTTGGTCAATGACCCCTCACCTCTCTCTATCTCACGCCCATACCCAATTCCTTATTCCTTTTCATTTTCTTCTCTTTTCTTTTCTTCTCATCTCAAAAACAAAGCCATACATGAAAATAAGGAAAAAGCCATGGTAACAAAAGTGTAAAATGACTTGGTGCATGTCATGTGCATAAATC
The DNA here is from genome assembly GCA_030015575.1 of Agapanthus africanus. Classification (NCBI taxonomy): domain Eukaryota; kingdom Viridiplantae; phylum Streptophyta; class Magnoliopsida; order Asparagales; family Amaryllidaceae; genus Agapanthus; species Agapanthus africanus. The sequence goes on from JASDDO010000001.1 coordinate 191,748,943, forward strand.
AAGCTTAATGCACGATTAGTGATATTTAATTGCGATTAGCATTAAAATGGAATATAATTAATCATAGAATTTTATAATTTGCTTAAGTCATATAAAACGCCCTCATTTCAGAAATTCCTATAATTTTCCAATTTATCGATATTTAATTATACCGCATTATTAAAATAATCGTAATATTTATTATTTAATTATAAAAATTCCCAAAAATAATATTTTATTTTTCTGAAATGTTATACATTTTGTGTTGCAAAATAATGTTATGAACATTAACTTGAATCAACAGTTGATTGGGTATGGTACACTGAATAACTGCATTTACGTCCTAAACCAACACACGGTTTTCAACATACAACACACAAGTAAAAGAAAAATTTCAGACATAAATGAATCCTTTTTTTGGTATTGTAGACTTGGTCATATTAATGAAACAAGACTAAACAAGCTACATAAAGATGGATATTTGAATCTTTTTTAATATAAATCTTTTGCGACTTGTCAGTCCTGTATCAAAGGTAAAAGGACCAAAACTCCGTTTATTGGACACGGAGAGAGAGCTACAGAACTCTTAGGCCTCATACATAGTGATGTATGCGGACTAATGTCTACACATCCTAGAGGCGGTTTTTCATACTTCATCTCTTTTACTGATGATTTCTCAAGATTCAGACACGTGTTTTTATTGAAGCATAAATCCGAAACTTTCGAGAAATTCAAGGAGTATAAACTTGAAGTAGAAAACAAACTGGCTCGAGCATCAAGAAACTTCGATCAGATCTAGGTGGGGAATATTTAAGCACAGAGTTTTCAGACTTCTTAAAAGAGAATGGGATTCTCTCTCAGCTCACTCCTCCTTACACACCACAGCACAACGGTGTGTCAGAATGGAGGAATCGTACCCTATTAGATATGGTACGGTCCATGATGAGTGATACTGAGTTACCACTTTACTTTTGGGGACATGCATTAGAGACAGCAATTTATCTATTGAACAGGGTTCCAACCAAGACTATGTTTACCACTCCATATGAGATGTGGTGTGGGAAGAGACCATCTCTTAAAAGAGTTAGGATATGGGGTTGTCCGGCTTTTGTCAAAAAGCAGAATCCGTATAAACTTGAGACACGATCGTTCATGTGTACATTTGTGGGATATCCAAAACATTCATATGAATATCTATTCTACCACAAGGAGGAACAAAAGGTATTTGTTTCTCGACATGCCGCATTTTTAGAAGATGAAATTTTTACAAATAGTACTGATGGCAATACGGTAGAACTAGAAGAGGTTCCAGAGACACAAATTACTCATGATGAATTGGTTGAACCTGATGTTGCAGTAGAACATCAAGAATCTCAGCCGCTTGATCATATCAGATTTTTGCATTTTCATACGACCCAATTTTTGTCACATTGCATATCGGTAGATACTCTTGAGCCGTGTTTGCTAGTCAATTGCAGGATACAGGTTCTCGGTTCTAAAACGGTGAAATTCATGGAAAACACAACAAAATCCGGGTTCCTGCCAACCACTGAGAAAACACGGTCTCCGCTCGTCATCCGTATGTTGCCAGATACCAGTTTAGGAAGACAAAATGTCAAATCAATGTCACCTTCATGCACAAGGCTCAATGGTAGCACAAAATCCAAGAGATCTACGCGGAGCTCGAGGCAATCATGACAAAATCTTGACAAAAAGTCCACCTTTCCCTCAACAGAAATTCTGGAAAAATCGGGGATCCAAATTGAGAAAATACATATGCCACAATAATGTACACAGAAAAACAGGAAAACCCAAAAAAGGAGAAAGCCCAATTCTTCCAATGGGCCGCGGATCCGCGGCCAAAGAGGGGTCCAGGCCGCGGATCCGCGGCCATTCTGGCGCCAAACACAGAGAGTTTTTGGGGGTATTTTGGTCATTGTACAAGTGTCTGGTGGTTGCCCTAGATTCCCATTCTCCAGCCTATAAATAGCCCAGAAGTTTGAGAAGGAAATGGGCCATTCTTGTATTTTCTTTTTCTAGGATTTAGTTCACTTGTTCTTCTTCTTCTCATCTCTTCTCCATTAAACTTGTAGTGAGCTTTGTGAGGGAGGAATGATAAATAAAGAAGATCATTTTATTATCATGCTTGTCTTGCTCTTTCTTTACTTGTTGTAATTTTAATTGTTAAGTAGTTGTTGTTATTTCCTTGTTGTTTCTTTCTTCTCTCTTTTTCTTTATCCTTCATACGACAATGATACTTACGCTCGATCCTCGCCAAAGTGAGGTCGCAAATAGTTAGTCGTATTCTTCTAATCTCCTTCTTTCTATCTTCCTCTTTTGTTTTGTTTTGTTTTTCCTTATCATGAAGTGTGAGTAGTTTTATACTTGTTAGGGTAGGATAAGGGAAGTTTGAGAGAAGGAAATCTCTCTCACTCTTTCCTTGCCCAACAACTTAAATCGACTCCCGTTAATTGAACCACAATCCGCTCCTTACGGCACCCTATCCTACATGATAGCGGTGATTCCGTAGTGAGACCGGTTGTGGTTGAATTAACCGGAGGTTATGGATAAGAGCCAAGAACGGACGGACAAGCACCAAAAGGAAGACTTATGCGTTGGAAAGCCTAGCTTATACTCGCAAAGTCCTTCCTAGTCGTGCTAATCCCCGTTGTTGCCGATTACCGTAACACCGATATTAAGTGGGGCAACGAAAGATGTGGAGACTCCTAACTCAAACTAACCTAATCCTAACCCTAACAAGCTCTCTTTAAATATCAACTTAACACTTAGATAACCACAACAAAATCTGAACACAGGACTTAACTCGTCGAAAAACACATAGAAAAAGATTCCCATCTCCCTGCGGACGACCCGTACTCAACCGGCTAGCTACAAGCGAAACCGTCTTGATTGCGGTATTTAAAACTTAAACTTGAACACGCACATATCCTATCAATCAAATGGCGCCGTTGCCGGGGAGACGGTAGTTTATTTCCTTGTGTAATTTCGGGTTAATTTGTAAGTATTAAAAAAAAAAACGAAAAAAATATATACTTTGTAAAAGAAACCATCTTGTTATTCTTGATTAGTTTTTGTGCAAGTGTGCAGGAAATACGAAGCTCAAGATCGACGCCAAAGACGTTGGAAATACGGAGTTCAAGAACAGTGCCAAAGACGTGGGAAGATAGACCCACATTTCGCGGCTACACCGCGACGGACAAAAACGAAGCATCCGGTCTACTGTACAAATCTGGAGTTGTTTCAGTGAGCAAATCCAAATTCAGGACATCCAGACAACCAGAGGAGACACACACCAGCATCTCCACAAAAATTCAAAGCCCAAGCCTACCATCTTGCCGCGGAACCGCGGCCTTAGCACCTGTTTGGCCGCGGAACCGCGGCCATTTAGTGGCTTCAGGGGTGCATTTTCTTTCTGGTGAGTCTCTCTCTTCTCTCCACTCCTCTGAACTCCACTGAATTGTGTTTTCTGCAGCCTTCTTTGCGCAAATTCTTCTCCCCCTTCCAATAAACTGTTCTTGTGCAGGATTCTTTGCGCCGCAAATAAAAATTGTTTGCAGTTGATTTGTTACTGTTTTGCATTCTTTAATACGGACTTAAGGGGCTTGAAACCAATCCAGATTGGGTGGGGATTTCATCACCCTTCCCAGGACCCCGGAAATCACTAAAGCATATGCATTGTCCATTGTAAATTAAAAAATACTAGACTTCAGCCCTAAGGACTTCGCGCTCATTAGGAGAAGATAAACCGTGTTTAGAACCTCGCTTAACCGTATATTGTTTACGGGGTGTCTAGGAAAGTGTTAAAGGCGCAACCGCCGAAAGAGAAAGGGTTATTTAATTAAGGAACTTCGCGAAAGCGTTGGACAACCTCCCCTTATCTCTGCACTTACCTGGCCTCGTGATCAGTGTATTTTTAAGCCCGTTTCTCGACACTGTTTAACTTCGACAATCAAGTTCAGGAGCAGGTCTAGTAGACCTAGGTTACCCCAGATCTAGGTGTGATTGTGCATATCTTGTTTGTGATTGCTTAAGCCATATTTCCGTACATATTTCTGTAAATCTCTTTCTAAAAACAAAAAAAAAGAAAAAAAAAGAAAAAATCAAAAACTTTTATAAAAACTTGCCCTTTTGTCGCCAAATCCATTTTCACCCACCACCCATCGCCTTTCTCCTTTGACGTTTTCTTACCCTCACCTTCTCCGCTTTGACTATACTAAACTCGTTTAGTGTATGTCCGCTTGGACTCGGGACACTAGCGCCCGTCTTGTCCGCGTTACGTTAGTCGCGACCGACTACGCGATCGACTCCGAAGTCGATACTCCGTCCACTCCTCTTTCACCCCTTCCTTTGCCGGCCAACTCCGACGTTGACCGGAATTCTGTTCATACATCTTCACCTTCACCTTCACCTTCACCAACCTCTTCTTCCGCGATGTCAGGATTTAATCCGAACATCTCTTTGACCACCCCTGGATTGGCTCCACCTCCTACGGAGACCAATCTCCCACCACCTCCGCCTGTTGTAGCGCCGCAGCGAATTGCGCTCCAGGATCGTTTCTACCCCATCCGTTCTGCACTTCCCACCTGCCTTTCTCTTCCTCCGGCCAATGGGGACAACTTTGAAATTAAGCCCCATTTCATCAATATGCTTCCACGTTTTCATGGGCTTGAATCTGAAGATGCCTATATCTTCATCAACAAATTTCAAAATGTCTGTGCCATGATGAAAACCACCCAGCTGTCGGACGATGCTATATGTCTACGGGTCATTCCGTTCACTTTATGCGATCTCGCTGAAAAATGGCTGTATAGCACCGCTTCCCACTCAATCACCAGCTGGGACGAGTTTGTTAAAGCGTTTCTAAAAAAATTCTATCCAAATCATAAGACCGCAAGAATTCGAAATGAGATCAACCAATTCTCCCAGCTTCCTTCTGAACCCTTCTGGAAGTGCTTTGACCGGTACAAAGACCTTCTTGTTCAGTGTCCTCACCACGGTATAGAGAAATGGCAACTCTGCCAAACCTTATACGAGGGACTGAACCCAGCAACGAAGCAGTTGCTGGAAACCATCTGTCAGGGCCACTTCCTATCCAAATCTGACGAGGAAGCGTGGCAGTTCTTTGACGATCTTGCGGAGCAAACGCTACAGTGGGAGAGCACCAGACCGACTTCTTCTTCTTCTTCTACCTCCACTTCTACCGGTCAGTCTAGGGTAGGAATCCACCAACTCGATGTCTCTATTGCGATGAAAGCTGAAATGGCTGCAATAACACGAAAGCTTGAAGCGATAGAGAGCAAATTTTCTGCTCCTTCCCCCACACCTGTTCTTCCCCTTCGTACCATCTGCGCTTGTTGTTCCGATCCTTCCCACTTGACCGAAGAGTGTCCTTACAATCCACCCTCGCAAGGACATGATCAGGTTAATGCTGCCTTCCAGCAAAGACCGAGGAATGATCCATACTCTTCCACCTACAATCCCGGTTGGAGGAACCACCCCAATTTCGCCTGGAATCAGAATCAGAATCAATTCCAGGGCAACAATTTCCAAAGGGCCCCTCCGCCGCAACAACAAGCGCAACAACAAACTCAGTATCAGCAGCCCTTCCAACCCCAACCTTACCAAAACCAGACGAACAACTTTGCACCCAACAACTCTTTTCCACCAAACAACTTTGTTCCGTCGAACAACGATAAGGTTTCCTCGCTCGAGCGAAGTCTGGAGGCATTTGTTAAACAATCGACTCAATCCACCGCCAACATCCAGTCTTCGATTCAATCTTTAGTGCAACACACTGCCGCACACGGGTAAAGCATCTAAACCATCGAGGCCCAGATTGCACAGCTGAACGCGGCCTTAAGCGAGCGAGAGAAGGGGAAGCTCCCGTCTCAGCCACTTCCAAATCCCGGTCACCCACATAATGCACATGTTGCTCTTGAACAACAAAACCATAATGTGAGTGCCGTGACTACACTGAGATCGGGAAGGATGCTGCAAAACAACATTGGCAAACGGATCAACGATGATGCCCCGGCCGCTGCTTCTTCTTCTTCTTCTTCTCCTTCTTCTTCTTCGTCTTCCGAGCCTATTCTTCGTTCTTCACAAGGCTCTCCCTCTTCTTCTTCTGCTCTGAACGGACCCACTTCTCACTCCACGAAAACACCTATTCTGGGATCCGTTCCAACTCCAAAATCTCCTCCTCCAGCATTAGACTCAACCAATTTTCAAAATGTTCCATTTCCAAACCGGTTGAGGTCTAACAAACAAAATCCACAAATGGAGAAGATTTTGGAGTTATTCAAGCAAGTTAACATTAACATTCCTCTTTTAGATGCTGTCCAACAAGTCCCATCTTACGCAAAAATCTTAAAGGACTTGTGCACGAAAAAGAGGAAGTCTCAGGTACCCAAGAAAGTTTTCTTGGCTAGTGCTGTGAGTGATGCCCTTACCCAATCTTTACCACAAAAACGGAAGGACCCTGGCTGTCCTACGATTTCAATTACTATTGGGGATAAGAACATCAACCGCGCACTATTAGATCTTGGTGCCAGTGTTAACTTGCTTCCATATTCAGTATACGAGCAATTAGGCGTCGGAGAGTTGAAACCCACACACTGCACTCTCCAAATGGCCGACCGATCGATCACCCACCCTAGGGATGAGCTAGAGGATGTGTTAATAAAAGTCGGGGACTTCATATTCCCCGTTGACTTCATTGTATTAGATACACAGCCTGTAGCTAACCCCCGGAATCAAATTCCGGTGATACTCGGTCGCCCATTTCTCGCAACCTCAAATGCTGTGATCAATTGTCGCAACGGTTCAATGAACCTCTCTTTTGGAAATATGACGATTGAACTCAACATTTTTAGGTTGGGGAATCAGCCCGCCGAACCTAATGCTCATATACTGGATGTCTGCTCGATCCAGGAGATCACCCCCGAAGAGTGTGAATTCGAGGAGTTTCTGTTTGAACACGATAATCTCGACGCCACTAGTGCGTTTCTCTTCGAACCTGCTGCTGCTTCTGCGCCCGATAACGATTACGAGTGTTTCACGTTCACGAACGATCTTAGCCGCGCACAACCCGAGTTTGAATCTTTCGACTTTTCGGATGAGTTACCTGAACCATCCGACTCGGTTGCCTACACTCGTTTTGAACCTTTGCTGGAGTCCTTTGAGTTCGAGACCTTTGCACCAGTCTTGCCTTCCATCATTTCACCTCCAACGCTCGAACTCAAGCCGTTGCCGTCTCACCTTAAGTATGCTTACTTAGGTGAGAACGAGACCCTCCCTGTCATCATCTCGGCTTCTCTAGCTCCCCAGCAAGAGAAAGCCCTTCTCGCGGTCTTGCACGGCAACAGGCAAGCTTTTGGCTGGTCCATGGCGGACATCAAGGGGATTAGTCCCCTCATCGTTGAGCATCACATTCATCTGATGGATGATGCCAAACCAGCCCGGGATCCACAAAGACGTCTTAATCCAGTCATGAAGGAGGCTGTGAAGAAGGAGATCGTCAAATGTCTAGATAGTGGTATCATTTACCCTATCTCTGATAGCCAGTGGGTTAGCCCTATTCACGTTGTCCCCAAGAAGTCGGGCATCACGGTCATAACCAACGAGGCGAATGAGTTAATCCCTACTCGCACCCAAACTGGGTGGCGAGTTTGCATTGATTACAGAAAACTCAACGCCGCAACGCGGAAAGACCACTTTCCGCTACCTTTCATTGACCAGATGCTCGAACGATTGGCCGGACACGAGTACTACTGCTTTCTTGATGGCTACTCTGGCTATAATCAAATTCCCATCGCCGAAAAAGACCAGGACAAGACCACTTTCACTTGTCCTTTCGGCACGTTTGCATATCGACGCATGCCCTTTGGGTTATGCAATGCGCCCGCTACCTTCCAGCGGTGTATGATGGGAATTTTCTCTGACATGGTGGAGAAATTTCTGGAGATTTTCATGGATGACTTCTCCATCTTCGGCGACTCCTTTGACGAGTGTTTGCTGCATCTTGACGCTGTCCTTACCCGATGTAAGGACAAGAATCTCACTTTGAACTGGGAGAAATGCCACTTCATGGTGCGCGAAGGTATTGTCTTAGGACATATCATCTCGCAAAATGGCATAGAGGTTGACAAAGCAAAGATTGAGGTCATTTCCAATCTGCCTCCTCCCCGATGCGTCAGAGATATCCGAGCCTTCCTTGGCCATGCCGGTTTCTATAGACGGTTTATCAAGGACTTTAGCAAGATTGCTAGGCCCTTGACGCTTTTGCTGGCCAAGGACACGCCTTTCGACTTCAACTCGAGCTGTGTGACTGGATTCGAGTCACTGAAACGCTCACTCACTTCTGCTCCCGTTCTTTCTTCTCCTGACTGGACGCACCCATTCGAGATCATGTGCGATGCATCCGACTTTGCCATCGGTGCTGTCCTTGGACAGCACATCAACAAGATGCCGCACGTAATCTATTACGCAAGCCGAACCCTGAACGACGCCCAACTTAACTATACAACAACTGAGAAGGAATTCTTAGCTGTTGTATTTGCTTTAGAAAAGTTCAGGCCCTACCTTACCGGCTCTCCAGTCATTGTCTACACGGACCATTCAGCTCTGCGCCATCTTTTTGCGAAGAAAGATGCCAAGTCTCGGTTAATACGTTGGATCCTCTTGCTTCAAGAGTTTGACCTTGTCATTAAGGACAAACGAGGATGTGAAAACGTAGTTGCCGACCATCTCTCACGACTTCCTTCTTCGCCTTCGCTTCCAATTCCGATCAACAACGTTTTCCCGGATGAACAACTCTTGACAGTATCGTGCGAACCCTGGTTCGCATATATTGTGAACTATTTGGCCACGGGATTACTACCGACTGAATGGTCGAGTCAGGACAGATTTCGCTTCTTATCCCAAGTAAAACACTTTTACTGGGACGAACCTTATCTGTTCAAGTACTGTCCCGACCAGATTATTCGTCGGTGTGTCCCTGACGATGAATTCAAGAGTGTGCTGTCATTTTGCCACGATCAAGCGTGTGGCGGGCATTTTGGCCCCAGAAAGACAGCCGAGAAGATCTTGCAATGTGGTTTCTACTGGCCACAACTTTTCAAAGACGCTCACGACTATTGCAAAACTTGCTCCCGGTGCCAACACATGGGCCGGATATCCCGGAGGAACGAGATGCCGCTCCAACTGATCTTGGTTGTGGAGATTTTCGATGTTTGGGGGATAGACTTCATGGGGCCGTTTCCCAGCTCTTTTGGGAACTTGTACATCCTTCTAGCTGTTGATTACGTCTCTAAATGGGTCGAGGCTTTGCCCAGCCGGACTAACGACAACAAGGTTGTCGTTAGGTTCCTTAAAGAAAACATTTTCTCCCGGTTTGGGCACCCCCGAGCGATCATTAGCGACAATGGAAGTCATTTCTGCAATAGGACTTTCGAGGCCTTGATGCGGAAATACTCCATTAATCATAAGCTTTCTACGCCCTACCACCCCCAAACCTGCGGGCAGGCCGAAGTTTCAAATCGGCAAATCAAGCAGATACTGGAGAAGACGGTTTCCAAGAACCGTAAGGATTGGTCTCTGAAACTCACTGATGCCCTTTGGGCATTTAGAACCGCTTATAAGACCGACCTTGGCATGTCTCCCTATCGGCTTGTGTACGGAAAAGCCTGCCACCTTCCTGTCGAAATAGAGCATCGCGCGTTTTGGGCGATAAAGGAGCTGAATCTGTCTCTTGAGGACGCGGGCAGCCATCGGAAGCTGCAGCTGAACGAACTGAACGAGCTTAGTGATGAGGCTTACGATAACGCGGTTGTCGTTAAGAATCGAACGAAGGTGTTTCACGATAAACACCTTTTGCGCAAAACCTTCGTACCTGGTCAGCAGGTACTGCTTTACGACACCCGACTTCACTTCCATCCTGGAAAGCTCAGATCTCGCTGGAAAGGGCCGTATTTTGTGCGGAATGTGTATCCGCAGGGCGCTGTGGATTTGGAGAATCCAAAGGACGGTTCACTCTTCAAGGTAAATGGACACCGATGCAAACCGTACCTTAGCGCCGAACCAACAGAGGAGCTCCTGTTCTTACAGGGGCCGGTTTACCCTGAATGATCTTCCTCTGCCTACCTCCAAACTTCGGTTATCCAGCCAAGAACAGCGGACACTGTTCCAAATAAGTTTGGGGGTATGTACAAACCATTTTGTATATATTTGTGTATATTCTTTTTCTTTTCTATTAAAAACAAAAACAAATAAAAATTTGTATATTGCTAACCGACAATTTTGAACCTTCCAACTACTCTCTTCATGCAACGACAGTGAGGACACTGTCCAGTTTAAGTTTGGGGGTACGCTCGGTACGTATTTCTTACCTTCGCATTCATATGTATATTTTGCATCTGCATATTAAATTCCATAAAATCCATAAAAATCTGAAAATTTTCTAAAAAATATAAAAACTTTTTTGTCAAGTTAGCTTGTGGAAGAACTTTGATTCAACATTTCGACGGTTTTTTGAAAAAGTAGGAATAACTAAATCTTATGTTTGGATTTTGAAAACCTGAAAGATAACTCTCCTTTGAAGTTAACTATAGCTGATATACGTCTTTACTGTTGCGCCACGGCAGCGCCCCGGCCGTCTTACTCGAGGCCAAATTGCGGAACAAAAATTTTTCCTTACTCGGAAACCGGCGCTACCGCGGACAAAGAAAACCCGGATCGTTAACCATTAACCTACGCTAGCTAACAAGAGATGGGAAAAGAAGTATACCGAGTGATCCGAGTCCTCCGGTCTTCTCGTCATCATCCCGATCTCCCGCGGAAAGTCTTTGCTCCACATCGTCGCCTCCTCGCCGGAAAGGGCACCACATCGCCTTCGTCTTTTACGGGCTCCCGCCTCAATACCGAGGCAACTCGAGCATGAAGCCGGCAACTCGACATGCCCAAGAAGTGCTGTAGAATGTAGTGTAGATGATGCTAGTCTCATTTGGGGTTTGTAGTTGCCATGATGGAGGATTGGGGTTAAGAAAAATGGTGCTTTCATTTTTCTAAAACAAGAAGAAGAAGGAGATGAAGAATTCCTCACATAATCAAGATGAACTCTCTCATTCTTTTTTCTTTCTCTCTTTCTTTTTCTTCTTCTCTCTTTTCTCATAACCATGAAAGACTTTTTTCATCAAGTGAGAATAAAGGGTGGAGGAAAAAAAACAATATGAAGCTAGAAGGGAGGTGAGTGTAGGATGAAGGAAGTGGTGACCACATCAAGAGACAAGAAAACAAACAACCATACCCTTATCAAATCAAACCCATACCCTCACTTTATCACAAGTCAAGGTGCAAGAAATGAAAGGTGTCATAATCAATATATATGCAAGAAAACCCCTCCACAAAGTGTTATTTGCAAAACTGCAAATAACCCCCTCCATCGAAAAAGTCCGGCCGGGAAAGAACAAAGGAAAACCGGCCGGAACGGAATGCAAACCGGCAACTCCAGAAAACTGGTCCCGTAATAAATTACAGGAAAACCCCTATACTGTGCATACACACCCGCATCTGTATTCCGTCCGGATACAAATGCAATGAGACAAAATCTACACTGTACTAAAATAGGACCGGCTTAAACCAAAGCCGGCTAGTAAAAACCGTTCGATCCTGATCCGTGCAATACCGCACATATCTGATCGAACCCTGCCATATATCCATACGGCAACTAGTACAAACCGTCTGATCCTGATCCATGCAATACCGCACGTATCTGATCGGACCCTGCCATATCTCCATACGGCCTCTACAGCGTTTCGCCCGAAAGCTGATTAACTGAAAGTGTGGTGGACTCTAAAGACTCGTCAATACAATGGCTGTGGATTTAACCACTGGCACGTCAGAGGTATAAGCCAATACGTGACGGGCCACCAGCTATTGACCAAAAGGGACGTCGATGAGGAAGCTCATCCCGACACCCAACTGAGCCTGTCAGTGACAATATCCGTACAGTCCGGTCCGTTCGTCTATGAGTATCGCATGGCGGGCCTAGGGGGTTGGTGAAAGTCAGACCCCCAAAAGCGGTACAAGTCGTGTCGGAGCGTAGCCCAGAACGCCCTGAGATACTACTGGAATACCTACCAGTAAATCTCCTGCCTCGGCCGAGGGCTTTGCGTAATGGCTCTCCTAGACACAGCGCGACCTCACCCCCAATACCGGGAGAGACGAACCCCTGCAGATCCGCTCACTGCCTCCATGTGGCTCGGGACTGTACCCAACTAAAACCTGTTTGCACGACTCCTTTGAGCCGTGGTAGGGTAGTAATCAAAGCACAGTGGGAACTCACACGAAACAAATGACGATCCTCAGGTCGATGAACTAACCTGTACACATGTCACCTGGGAACTGCTATCTGACGTCAGGTATAAGCCCAACTAGCAGGTTCCCGGCGAGTCCTGTCCGGTGTACTCATAACCCAATGAGCACCTGTATACATCTTAGGTGAACCAACTGACACCAGTGGCTTGTGAGACCGGCCACCGCCCCTCGTCGGGGTCTCGACTGTATACACTAGTCTACTAATGGAGTATCGATACCCTGTCTCGAAACTCCTACGACTAGGGACCTTTTAAGGATGTGCTTATAGACCCCAGCTCCCACGTATATGATCGCCATCATACTGCTGGTCGTCAAGCAAGAATCCCAGGGGCTCTATCAACGTGCAATAGCGACATGTCAGGTCACCTAAAGCAGTACACGATGATAAAGGTAAACCAGATAGCATACTATCATCTCGAGTAAGACTGTCCTCCTGGGATAGGTCCTCCCTCAATCATTGCAATCACGTGCCTGTGATCCAATAATTGACTCTGAGGGCACTATCTCCAACAATCTCCCACTTGCACTCAAGGCTAATTATTGCGATGTCGCATACTCACAGCCCGTGTGATACCGAACACCCAACTCCTCTACTAGTCAGTCTCACAAAGCTCGTTTGCGAAACTATTGCGTTCGAGGAATAGCCTCAGTGAGTGGATCCGCTGTGATGTTTCTTTCTATGTCTCTCTATATCTCAAGTTCGCGGAGAAAGCCATCTCCCGAAATGAGCAATACCTGTCTTAGAATGTCTGGATGTCTGATGGGACCTAGCTCATAAATGAACTCCAAATCCAAACTTCTTAGACTGTATCATCAACTGAACTTAATCAGTATCCTGCGTCATGCCGCCCTCAGTATTGCCTTGGACCACCTGTCCAAAATACTGCCCCTCGTCAGAGGGAGAACTATAACTCTGACAACCTCCTTGTCGTCCATGTCACCTTGGAAGCCTGGAGTGATAACCGTCTCCTAAAAGAGGCAGCCGTTATCATATCCCTAGAACATTCACTTATGTTCTAAAACTGCTTCCGACTGTTTTTCCAGGATTGGATCAATATCAACTTATTGCATCTAGTGCAAGAACAACATCTGGTGTGGTACTTGACATCTCATGATTGACTCAATTGCCTAAGCAAGTGATCTGTCAATCATGCGTATCCCTCTCCCCTTTAGTCTGTAAGACACCTTTAGAGAGGGTGACTCCATTACCTGCAGGTGTACTACCGTGCCAGGAGTCGTCCATTCTAAATACTCTTAGAATGCTGTCAAAGTACCCTGATTGGGAAACCACCCAAATCTAGATCTAAAACCATAGATCTAGTAACCAGTATGTCTGATATAATATCCAAGTCTCATGTGGAGAAAACACTGTGTGACGACCAAAGTATAACCGATCGTAGTATAGGAATATCACTTCCTACTACCTTCTCAACAGATCCACCCCCTATTCTGATGACGTCAAACCTATGACTGTCACATCAGAAATAGATGATCTATCTCCGCTACATCTGCTTTAGTCTATAAATAGACATAAGCCTGATGTCCACCAATGCTTCCGCTGCTCCCACTGACTACGACAACCCTCTGCCAGAGTCATATAGACGTGCACTTCTAAAGCTAGTTTAGAACGACGCTATACTCATCCTCCTGCCCGGTCTCGCAGCCTGGAACAACAACAATGGCAAGTGTGGGTAAACAAGAACTTCCCTGTCACCGTCCTTGAGGCTACCGGAGTACCTCTCGGGTGCCTGAAGTTACCCACCTTATCTGCGGAGTGGCCAATGGAATGTCAAATCAGATTGAATCTTTAGGTTCCTTATTAAATCTTCAGTAATCGTTTGCGGTTCTGGAATCACTTCCAGTTCTACCATACTCCCACTGCTGTTTTTGAAAAAATCCATTTTTAATAAAACTGTGGCGAGTCTAGAACAATATTTCTATTGATCTGCCAGATGGTAGAAAGTCAACCCTCGTCATAGCCTGGGTCAACCCACAAACAGCCATTACAGAAACGTGCCTTGAGTTATCCGGAGTCTGGTTTTAAGCATAACCCGGACAACTCCCCGTACCTTAACATCGTTAAGATATGAACTGTTCTATATCCAATATAGAACCAGAGGCACTGATTTATTTGAACCAGATTCAAATCATGCAGCTGTCTCCAGTGCATGTCAACTAAATGGAGAGAGGCCGATCAGCGTTACTCAACTTAGGAATGCTTCCAATTAAGAGTAACCTGAAAGAGAAGCAAGTTCTCATTACTATCAACTGAATACCATACACAAGTATCTACATCTTCGATCTCTTTGAAGAATCCCGATACTTGCTACACCTGGTACTCTACTCTATTCAAATACCTATAACTCCTCAAAACTTAGACCCTGTGTTTCCACGAAACAGCTGTCTAAAATCTAGAGAAGCCATAAGTAAACCGAATATAGTACGAGCACCAACCCCTCTGTCCTAATGGACACTGGACAACATACAATACTCTGTATAAGTCCGCTGAGTCTAACAACTCTTTCACTGTGCGTCGTAGGTTGAAAACTGTACTTATGGTTAAGAAGAATTACACCGCTGTTTAATGCTCCTTACCTAACTATCCACTGATATAGGTAAATGTCATAGACATAATATCAAAAGGTATATCTCACTCTATGAAAATAGACGTACAGATATATCAATTTGAAATTGGTGCACAACAGCGGATATTCATAACCAAATATTTGCCGACCGGCAAACAACCCAGGTGACTTCCTCAAATATCACCGATTACAACGAATCCCGATATAATGAGGATGATCACCCAATTCCCAATAACTTACTCCCACTCATCATCTGTAAAACCATACAGATGTGAGAATCCAACCTGGTAAATACATACCCTGGAGTAAGTGTATAATCGGGAAATCAGTTTTCTATTAACAGTACACAGTGAAACTGAAACATTGAAATGTTTCGTCGGGGTATCCTGGTATTCCTAGTAATGCCTCTTCCATTATCCAGATTCACAACTGTAACCGTATATCTCTTTGCCATCTGTCCAAATCCCTTTATATGTCTTTAGTCATTACCGTCTGCACACCCCCTTAGGCCAAATGGTTTTCTTCCTTCCCTACCGTTCGGCACCAGCCTATGGTTTGGAAGAAGACTATCCAATAAGCATAAAAGGTGTACTGTCCTAATCTTAGGAGCACTCGCAAAGCGAGAGAAGGTGAAGATAAAAGACAACTGAATGTACTTTATTCCTATTTCTCCTGAACCAGAATCCATCCCCGAACTGGAACTAGTTCCTTTCGAGTTCGTATATAACCATACGATGGAGTATCCAATAAAATGGGATCTTCGTAGTGATACGGAGTGTCCTGGAGAAATACAAAGGTGATTTAGGATTGGCGAAGAAATACTTGGTTTGGTCGTGAATATCAGTCGCAATTTACTTTGCCCTCTTACTAATCCCTTGCTTTGTCTGAACTTAATACCTTCTGTACACCGTTTTAGGCTAACTGGTTTTCTTCATTCCCTACCGGTCGGCACCAGCCTATGGTTTGGAAGAAGACTATCCAATTTGCGTAATAGGTGTACTACTCCTAAACCAAGGAGTACTCGCATCCTGAGAGAAGGTGAAAAGAAAAGACAACTGAATAGTCCTATCCGTTTTCTCCAGAACCAGAAACCATCCTCGAAGTCCTTCGAGTTCGTATCTAACCATACGATGGTTTTGTCCAATGGAAGTGGACGTTCGTAGTAATACGGGGTGTCCTGGAGAAAAGGGTAAAAGTAGGAGTGGCAATGAGGTCTGCAACTCTGACAATCCAAAAGCCAGTGTTAAGAAGGTTCGGTCAACTTGGTCACTGAGTCATAGTCCAGGGTCGGGTCAATGGTCGCTGCCAAAGAGAGAGAGAGAAAAGAAACACTCAGCGTGCACTCTAACCTAGATCAGAATGGTTACCAATTTATCTAATCAGGAAACCTCCCACTGTACCTTAAATTCTCCTCCAAACCTGAAAGAAGAATTAGTCGGGATCACCCGAGGAGTAAACTAACTCATCAGTGGGAATCGGGATCCAACTATCATCGCATGATAACTTGACGGAATCCACTCAAGTTACCACACTCCAGAAGGTATGCGCATGCCTGGCAAGTTTCAGTTCTTTTGAAACTCCCGATGTGATTTTTACCCCTAGGACTCAAGTGACCTTGACGGAGTCAACAAATCAAAGAGTCCTAGTCAAGTTCATCCCGTCATTATCTGGATTGCATTAAACCCACCCGTACGTGCCCTTGACGGAGTCAACAAGGCCGCACGACTGTCCTAACCAATCCCTTTTATGCAACAAACAAGCACTACTTAGCTACCGTACACTACGCCTTGACGGAGTCAACAAACGCAGCACGAATACTAAATAATACTCATAAGAAATGACGGAGGGCTACGAATGGTTTTTGGCGAAAAACCTTTAACGTAAAGAACTTGATATCGTTGAAGGAACTGCATAGCCTTTTATAAAATATAGTGACGAAAGCTTTTACTAAAGAGGTCACTCCCGGTGAAGGGATCTCGGCTCTTTCCCCGTAGAATGAGGTGCAGGATATTCCAACTGAATACCACGATGCAAAGCAAAAGTAATCGGCTATAGTGAAGTTAATGCCCTGACGCAAACTTCTGTCCAAGGGGTCACTCCCGGTGAAGGGATCTCGGCCCTTGCCTCGTCGACTGAGGAGCAGGATATTCCAAATGAATACCACGATGCAAAACAAAAGTGAACGTCCTTGCAATAACAGCCTTTTGAAAAATTTTCCAACAACATCAGAATAGGTTTGTTTAAACTTGCAATGATCCGAATCAATGCAGTCCCATCAATTGATCACACCACAAAGAACGAAAATATACTGACGTACGTATATGCCATCCGCATTCGCCACTGGGTCCCGTCATCACCCGTTAGGTTAGCTAACTAACGGCAGAGCGGGGACTGGACTAGCGCGGATGTAAAACATATACAACATCTACTAATATATATACCAATATATAGTATTTCGCTCAAGGCGTGAATAAAATGCAACATCACAGAAATGTACAGCATCACAGAACAATACAGATATCTGGAAACCCCGGGTTTCACAGAGCCGCTGCTGAAACCCGACGTTCCCCTGGTCGTGTGGATAGCCTGTGCAATGAAATCCTAGACCCCTACGGGCGCGGCAAGTCACCCGCCAAAACCTGAAGCGAGGCAGCCCCCTTCAGTACCGTGAATGGACCACCCAGCACTTCACGGAATCCGGTAACTTGGGCACCCCTCCTGGGTCAACCTGTACCCCCTACGAGTGCGGCGAATAGCCCGCCAATCCTGGACTGAAGCCCCCTCCGTCTCAATGCCCTGAGATGCGGGCCCGTTGCCCTCCAGAACCCGGCTATCCGTGCACCCCACCGCGGGGTAACCCTAGTACAGAAAGTAAAATATACATACACCGGGTACATCGACCGCAACCAGGTCGTGCCCCAAAAGAATAATACAAACAGGCAGTGACGGCAGTCCACATGTCGGACGCTCGCCCCGCAATATCAAATGTACATAATACACCAAAACTGTACTAGCATTGCATCCAGGCTATCCCCCACGACCGATCCGCAACATCACAGCATAAACATAGAACATCAACGTGAAAGTCACGTTCGCAAATCCGTCTAACCGGGCTATAGCAGTTAGACCGGATTTACCGATCGAGTGACATTCACGGTCGCAGATATAATGTAAATACTGTGAAATAATGTGTTTAAAATTTTCCGATTGACCAAAAATTAACAAGTGGGCCCCCAACCAAAACTGTAGCACTCACAGAAAAACTGGGCCCAATTTTAATATTCCAAATACCCTATTTTAATGTAAAAACCTCACTGGAAACTTCTGGTCCAGAGACCAAACTAAACCGCCGCGGAAGAGCGGCGCCAAGGAGGGTTGTGCCGCGCTTCCGCGGCGTATCTACAGTAACTCGTGACCAAAATTTCCCAGATGTCTTATAATGCCATGTACATCATTCTGCAATCACCTGAAAAATTTTTGGACTTCAAAAAATTTCGACAGAAACTGATGTGCAATAAAAATACGGTTTTTGGAAATTTCGGTCGATCGGAAACGCAAACACATCAAACGAAGCTAGGTAAGGTTAATGGCGTGGCTCTGATACCAGGTTGCGCCACGGCAGCGCCCCGGCCGTCTTACTCGAGGCCAAATTGCGGAACAAAAATTTTTCCTTACTCGGAAACCGGCGCTACCGCGGACAAAGAAAACCCGGATCGTTAACCATTAACCTACGCTAGCTAACAAGAGATGGGAAAAGAAGTATACCGAGTGATCCGAGTCCTCCGGTCTTCTCGTCATCATCCCGATCTCCCGCGGAAAGTCTTTGCTCCACATCGTCGCCTCCTCGCCGGAAAGGGCACCACATCGCCTTCGTCTTTTACGGGCTCCCGCCTCAATACCGAGGCAACTCGAGCATGAAGCCGGCAACTCGACATGCCCAAGAAGTGCTGTAGAATGTAGTGTAGATGATGCTAGTCTCATTTGGGGTTTGTAGTTGCCATGATGGAGGATTGGGGTTAAGAAAAATGGTGCTTTCATTTTTCTAAAACAAGAAGAAGAAGGAGATGAAGAATTCCTCACATAATCAAGATGAACTCTCTCATTCTTTTTTCTTTCTCTCTTTCTTTTTCTTCTTCTCTCTTTTCTCATAACCATGAAAGACTTTTTTCATCAAGTGAGAATAAAGGGTGGAGGAAAAAAACAATATGAAGCTAGAAGGGAGGTGAGTGTAGGATGAAGGAAGTGGTGACCACATCAAGAGACAAGAAAACAAACAACCATACCCTTATCAAATCAAACCCATACCCTCACTTTATCACAAGTCAAGGTGCAAGAAATGAAAGGTGTCATAATCAATATATATGCAAGAAAACCCCTCCACAAAGTGTTATTTGCAAAACTGCAAATAACCCCCTCCATCGAAAAAGTCCGGCCGGGAAAGAACAAAGGAAAACC
The DNA here is from genome assembly GCA_030015575.1 of Agapanthus africanus. Taxonomy (NCBI): domain Eukaryota; kingdom Viridiplantae; phylum Streptophyta; class Magnoliopsida; order Asparagales; family Amaryllidaceae; genus Agapanthus; species Agapanthus africanus. Next base: position 191,768,355 of record JASDDO010000001.1, read on the forward strand.
GGCCGGAACGGAATGCAAACCGGCAACTCCAGAAAACTGGTCCCGTAATAAATTACAGGAAAACCCCTATACTGTGCATACACACCCGCATCTGTATTCCGTCCGGATACAAATGCAATGAGACAAAATCTACACTGTACTAAAATAGGACCGGCTTAAACCAAAGCCGGCTAGTAAAAACCGTTCGATCCTGATCCGTGCAATACCGCACGTATCTGATCGAACCCTGCCATATATCCATACGGCAACTAGTACAAACCGTCTGATCCTGATCCATGCAATACCGCACGTATCTGATCGGACCCTGCCATATCTCCATACGGCCTCTACAGCGTTTCGCCCGAAAGCTGAGTAACTGAAAGTGTGGTGGACTCTAAAGACTCGTCAATACAATGGCTGTGGATTTAACCACTGGCACGTCAGAGGTATAAGCCAATACGTGACGGGCCACCAGCTATTGACCAAAAGGGACGTCGATGAGGAAGCTCATCCCGACACCCAACTGAGCCTGTCAGTGACAATATCCGTACAGTCCGGTCCGTTCGTCTATGAGTATCGCATGGCGGGCCTAGGGGGTTGGTGAAAGTCAGACCCCCAAAAGCGGTACAAGTCGTGTCGGAGCGTAGCCCAGAACGCCCTGAGATACTACTGGAATACCTACCAGTAAATCTCCTGCCTCGGCCGAGGGCTTTGCGTAATGGCTCTCCTAGACACAGCGCGACCTCACCCCCAATACCGGGAGAGACGAACCCCTGCAGATCCGCTCACTGCCTCCATGTGGCTCGGGACTGTACCCAACTAAAACCTGTTTGCACGACTCCTTTGAGCCGTGGTAGGGTAGTAATCAAAGCACAGTGGGAACTCACACGAGATAAATGACGATCCTCAGGTCGATGAACTAACCTGTACACATGTCACCTGGGAACTGCTATCTGACGTCAGGTATAAGCCCAACTAGCAGGTTCCCGGCGAGTCCTGTCCGGTGTACTCATAACCCAATGAGCACCTGTATACATCTTAGGTGAACCAACTGACACCAGTGGCTTGTGAGACCGGCCACCGCCCCTCGTCGGGGTCTCGACTGTATACACTAGTCTACTAATGGAGTATCGATACCCTGTCTCGAAACTCCTACGACTAGGGACCTTTTAAGGATGTGCTTATAGACCCCAGCTCCCACGTATATGATCGCCATCATACTGCTGGTCGTCAAGCAAGAATCCCAGGGGCTCTATCAACGTGCAATAGCGACATGTCAGGTCACCTAAAGCAGTACACGATGATAAAGGTAAACCAGATAGCATACTATCATCTCGAGTAAGACTGTCCTCCTGGGATAGGTCCTCCCTCAATCATTGCAATCACGTGCCTGTGATCCAATAATTGACTCTGAGGGCACTATCTCCAACATTTACATCACACTACACGTGTCGTAAGATTTTGGGAATTAGATGACAAGTCTTTTATGTTTAAACTTTTAAACAGATAAATGATGTTCTGAGGATCAAATAGGTTTGTTCTGAAATAAGTAATGTCAAGAATAGTTTATGAAGTAAAGCGAATATGAAGGAATGTTATTGATGCCGTAATTGGAGCTAAGTCTGAAAAATAACCCATCTAAAACTTGATTGGAATGATTACACACCAAACACACCAAACACGTCTTTTATCTAAAAAATATTTGAACTGCCAGTTATATCTCCGTTCGTATTAAATCATCTGATTTTCACGCCAAACTGTCTTGTGTTTTTGGACCTAGGTAACTTGAGTAATTAAGTCCGCTGGGGTGTTTCTACACCTAATGCCCTAAAATCAACTGGTTTAGGTGCATTGGCCCAAAGCTCGCTAAGAAGCCTAGAAAGTCCAGGTTAAAACAAAGTCAAGCAAGTGTTCTCTCCGAGTTAAAATTCCTAACGGTTCTTTGTGTGAGAATAATCTTGATAAAAGACAGGCTTTTAAAAAAAATTTGTTAACGGAGATATGAAGGTTTTATTCTATGATAAAGACTATTGCACGTTCACAGAGGTGTGTATGAAATGAAAACAAGAAAAAGGTGGAGTGAAAAATACGACTTAGTTTCCTGTTAAGGAAGATAGAAATTCTGAAGTTGAAACCTTACTGGAAAACGAAACTTGAAAAATGCTTAACTCTCTATAAAACTTATGTGATCCTTTTAAAATTGTTATCTGGGCTTTATTGTGCGACATGATGACTTTATTCGACCTTTCGGGAACTTAACGACACTATTTGCACTGCACGTAAAAACATGTAAAATCTGTAGTTAAATAAGAAGCGAGGTGTGAAAAATAAAGGTTCGATGGTCTAGACTTAGGATTATAGAATTGTTATTTTCAAAAACAAAACTTTAGGGTTTGAATCTTAGTTATTTTGCAAAACCAACTTGACTGGATTTTGTGGGTAGTATCCGCTGAAAACCCTCAGGAGACAACACTCCTCCTACTAGGGACACCTAGAGGTTTAACGGCTTGTTGCACATGCTCAGTGCAATCGCGTTCCCTGCGAAAGTGAGGTTAGGAAATTTTTTGTGAATAAATGGGCTTTGCTCGGGACGAGCAAATGATAAGTTTGGGGGTATTTGATCATATCAGATTTTTGCATTTTCATACCACCCAATTTTTGTCACATTGCATATCGGTAGATACTCTTGAGCCGTGTTTGCTAGTCAATTGCAGGATACAGGTTCTCGGTTCTAAAACGGTGAAATTCATGGAAAACACAACAAAATCCGGGTTCCTGCCAACCACTGAGAAAACACGGTCTCCGCTCGTCATCCGTATGTTGCCAGATACCAGTTTAGGAAGACAAAATATCAAATCAATGTCACCTTCATGCACAAGGCTCAATGGTAGCACAAAATCCAAGAGATCTACGCGGAGCTCGAGGCAATCATGACAAAATCTTGACAAAAAGTCCACCTTTCCCTCAACAGAAATTCTGGAAAAATCGGGGATCCAAATTGAGAAAATACATATGCCACAATAATGTACACAGAAAAACAGGAAAACCCAAAAAAGGAGAAAGCCCAATTCTTCCAATGGGCCGCGGATCCGCGGCCAAAGAGGGGTCCAGGCCGCGGATCCGCGGCCATTCTGGCGCCAAACACAGAGAGTTTTTGGGGGGTATTTTGGTCATTGTACAAGTGTCTGGTGGTTGCCCTAGATTCCCATTCTCCAGCCTATAAATAGCCCAGAAGTTTGAGAAGGAAAGGGGCCATTCTTGTATTTTCTTTTTCTAGGATTTAGTTCACTTGTTCTTCTTCTTCTCATCTCTTCTCCATTAAACTTGTAGTGAGCTTTGTGAGGGAGGAATGATAAATAAAGAAGATCATTTTATTATCATGCTTGTCTTGCTCTTTCTTTACTTGTTGTAATTTTAATTGTTAAGTAGTTGTTATTTCCTTGTTGTTTCTTTCTTCTCTCTTTTTCTTTATCCTTCATACGACAATGATACTTACGCTCGATCCTCGCCAAAGTGAGGTCGCAAATAGTTAGTCGTATTCTTCTAATCTCCTTCTTTCTATCTTCCTCTTTTGTTTTGTTTTGTTTTTCCTTATCATGAAGTGTGAGTAGTTTTATACTTGTTAGGGTAGGATAAGGGAAGTTTGAGAGAAGGAAATCTCTCTCACTCTTTTCTTGCCCAACAACTTAAATCGACTCCCGTTAATTGAACCACAATCCGCTCCTTACGGCACCCTATCCTACATGATAGCGGTGATTCCGTAGTGAGACCGGTTGTGGTTGAATTAACCGGAGGTTATGGATAAGAGCCAAGAACGGACGGACAAGCACCAAAAGGAAGACTTATGCGTTGGAAAGCCTAGCTTATACTCGCAAAGTCCTTCCTAGTCGTGCTAATCCCCGTTGTTGCCGATTACCATAACACCGATATTAAGTGGGGCAACGAAAGATGTGGAGACTCCTAACTCAAACTAACCTAATCCTAACCCTAACAAGCTCTCTTTAAATATCAACTTAACACTTAGATAACCACAACAAGATCTGAACACAGGACTTAACTCGTCGAAAAACACATAGAAAAAGATTCCCATCTCCCTGCGGACGACCCGTACTCAACCGGCTAGCTACAAGCGAAACCGTCTTGATTGCGGTATTTAAAACTTAAACTTGAACACGCACATATCCTATCAATTACCGCTCCAAAGATCTAGTAGAACTTCTCGCCCACCAGAGAGATACTATGGTTTTCTCATTGATGGTGATAGAGAAGATTGCATCATGGATGATGATGAGTTTTCAGCAAGCTATCACGAGTAGTGACTCGGTGAAGTGGCTGGATGCCATGAGATCTGAAATGGAGTCCATGTACACCAACAAAGTATGGACTTTGGAAGTTGCGCCTCCTGGGATAAAACCCGTAGGTTGCAAATGGATCTTTAAGAGAAAGATTGGTGTAGATGGATAAGTGGAGACCTATAAAGTAAAGCTTGCAGCGAAAGGTTTTCGTCAAAGACTAGGATTGGGCTATGATGAAATTTTCTCTCCAGTAGCAATGCTTAAATCCATTCGGATCCTACTCGTTATTTCTTCTCACTATGACTATGAAATCTGGCAAATGGACGTTAAAACTGCATTTCTAAATGGTAATTTAAAAGAATGTGTTTTTATGGATCAGCTAGAGGGCTTCATTGACAGTGGGAGCAGCGAAAAGGCTTGTAGGTTGCTTAAATCCATTTATGGATTAAAGAAGGCATCACAGAGCTGGTGTTAGTTATATGTATGCCCTAGAGGCCATTACTATACATAGGATGTATATTGTAGTGGATGCTTAGACATATATAGGGAGGACTTTCTTGCTCGACATGATAGTATGCTATCTTGTTGCTCTTTACCTTAATGTGTACACTGATTGTCTCTCTGTTACATGTTGGTAAAGCCCTTAGGATGTGTACTTGACTACCTGGACTATGATGCAGATCATACTAGTGTGGACATGGTAGTCCATAAGTACATCCTTCAAGGTCCCTAGTCGTGGGTATATCGAGATGGGGCATCGATATACCAGAGCAGACTAGCGTATATCTTCTCGACCCATGTGATGGGCGATGGATGATCCCATATCCATTGGTGTTTGACATCAGAGATGGTATGCGGGTGCTCAGTGGAGACTGGGTACACTGAACGGACTCGCCGAGAACTCCCAGATGGTATTATACCTTAAGTCAGATGGTATTATACCTTAAGTCAGATGGCAGTTCTCTGGTGATACTAGTACAGCTTAGTCTGTTGACCCGAGATCGTCATAGAGTCTTATGTGTCTCCCACTGTGCTTTGATTTCCACCCTACCACGGCTCTACTGAGTCGTGCAAACAGGTGGTTTTTGGGTACAGTCCCGATTCATATGGAGGCAATGAGCAATAGGAAGGGATTCGTCTCTCCCAGTATTGGGGGTTGATGTTGCGCTATACACGACTGGACATAACTGGAAATCCCTGGCCAGGGTTGCAGTGATTTACTGGTAAGAGTTATCAGTAGTTTCACGCTTGTTATGGACCTTACATCGGAAAGACTTATCAAGCTACCGGGGTCTGACGTTTACCAGCCCTAGGTGAGATATGCGACATATCAGACGAACAGACCGGACTGTACGGTAAGTGTTGCTGGTTAGATTCACAGGAGTGTGAGCGGGCTTGCTCGTTGATCTTCTGACCACTCAATACCCGGGTGGCCGTTACGTTTAGCAGACCGCTTGCGGCTTGTGGGTGTTTGATATGATCATCACCTGCTGCCGGCGTATTGACGAGTCTTTAGAGTCCTATACAGAGGTTTCCTGGTTCAAGCGAAACGAAATAGGAGCGCATATGAGATATGTGCGGGACCGAGAATAATACCAGTATGTGATACTGTATTCTATTCTCGCGATTTGTATCATTGGACGGTTATTTAAGATATAGCCGGCTTACCGAATCAAGTGTTGATTCGATACATTGATACACTTAATATTAGTCGGTTATATGCAGTATGACCGAATCATTAAATCAAGTGTTGATTTAATGTATAATTATATATTTGATATATTACTTTACATTAACTAGTATTTGTTCACTTAAGATGGATTTTCTCACTTGATTTGCACAAGTTGTATATATGATATATGTTTGTGCACTAGTTTGTATCATGTTTGATGATACATGCAAACTTGGGTGTGTGTATGCTATACACCATGTTTAGTAAATGGTTAGGGTTTCATTTGACTTATTTATTTATTCATTTATTTTTGGCAAAAATGAAATGGCGGCTTTCTTTGTTGTTATGCTTGAAGCTTCATGAAGCTTTTCTAGCATCTTTGAAAAGGTCTACCATTTTTGTTTTATCCTTAACCCTAACCATTTAACTAAACCCTAGTTTATTCTCTACAAAGGTTAATCTCAACCATGGTTGCTAAATGATAGACTTCACTTGAATTTTCTTTTTGGAGATAATTCATTATTCATTTTCTTTTCGGAGATAATTCATTATTCATTTTCTTTTCTTCTTCTTCTTCTTCTTCATGAAGAGAAGAAAGCTCTCTTGAAAAATCCAAGTGATGAATCCAAGAGAGAAATCCAAATCCAAAGTGAACCCACTTCCTATTTCTTCATCCTCTACCACTTGCCATGTAGTAAAGTGTGTTATTTTCCTAAGTTTCATGACCTAGTGAAGATGGAGCTTGAGTTAGAGTCGCCTCGACGTAGATCATCTTCGGCATCGAAGTCAACGACCTAGCCCGATCATTTCTCCGACGAAACCATCGCTAGAGTCCGGGATTCGGTTGATCGCAGTGGAGGGACATCATCACGGAGCTTAAGAGGTGGAGGACCGGATCTACAAAAGTTGTAGTCACTTTCACTTTCTAGTAAAGTTGTTTACTTGTGTGATTTTCGCCTTACCTCTAGTTAACGATCTAGTATTAGGGTTTCTTGGCACAAGAAAAATTTGATTTTGGCATGGTTGATGCCTTGTGGAACCTCTTGAGTGTGCCTAGGAACCCTACAGCGTGTTTTTCCGGGTAATTTAGAATATGTTAAAAAGTTCGACCGGATATTAATACCCATTTTTTCCCCTGCCGGGAAATTTCCAATTGTTGGATTTTTCCGTAGTTTAATGACGTTCTAAGTAGTGCAAGTAACGCGATGGTCCCTCTAGAAGACAAAAAACCTTAACTTGATTATGTGACCTTCTTGAACTGCCCTTTGAACCTTAGGGTTTGGGGCAGTACGGCGTGCCACATGTGAGGCGTTGGCTTGACCCTTCTACGGCTGGACCGTTGGTACTGTGGCATGAAGTGAATGTTTTTAAACTTATTTCATGTGTTGAGCTGTTTCGGGAAAACTTGGGTGTTTGATTGTTCGATCGGAAAGTTTAACATTTTCTATTTATCTGGAATGTGATACAATATTTGGAATCCATAAGTAGTTATGAGATAACTGATTTGGATGTTATAAATATAGCACTTTAGTCTCACTTGATCAGTTGCCACGGAATTTTAATGTGATCAAAAGTCCGTCGCAATCACGTAGCGTAAGCGGATACTCGCCGGGTAAACTTAATAGACAGCCATACCCCATAGCTCCGACCAAGTGACTGTAGGAGAACCCCGTCGCCGAAAGCATCCGTTCGGGTGCTCGCGGTAGCGGTGTTCCACCATAGTGCACTTCGTCGACGGTATCGGGGGTGCGGCCGTCTAATAAAGTTTGCGACGAGCATTCGTTCTAGATATCAGGAATCTTGTTGAATTGCCCGATTTCATATTGAAAAGTGTTTTCGATAATGAGACTAAAATGCGGGGTTTATAATTGTTAGGCATGCGATGTCTAAGGAATTCATTTAATTAGGCATGTGATGTCTAAAGAGGTTGCGGATTCCAACTGTTGTAGTTTTACACTTTTTTTTCTGTGACCGTAAGTGTAATATGTGATATCGCCGGTTTCGTTGCTATATGTCAACGACAATTGGGATGGGCATATTTACTTACGTTGATGACATGTGATGTTATGTGTTGCTGGATATGTTATATTGGATCGTCGTGTTCGAATAGCCCGGGGTTTTTTTTATGTGAGATGAGCGTTTTTCATTTTCATTCATGTAAAAACTTGTATGTAATATTCTTTTATTGGGGCACTTCCAGGTTGCGGAAGATGTTACCATTGTATATTATTTACTTTTCCTCACTAGGATAGACCCAAGGAGGAGGGCACAAGTAACCGGGTTCTGGAGTCCAGTGGGAGACCAACTGGAGGAGTCGAGTTCGGGTCTCCTAACTCTAGAATTGGTAGGGTTGCTTGCCGCTCGTGTAGGGGTCTAGGGGTGTGGGTTTGGCTATTCATCACGACCGTGGAATCCGTGTTTTATACTGGCTCGTATTAAAAACACGGATGTCCTAGTATATCCAATATTTCATATGATATTTTCTGCTGCGTTATCTGTGATGTGATCATGTGATATGTTCAGATAGATATGGTATATAGTATATATGATATATTATATAGACGTTGCTTATGTTTTACACCCACGCTAGCCCTGCCTCGCTCTGGCGTTAGTTACCTAACCTAACGGTGCAGACGGGACATCGAGGCGAATACGGATGGCATAAGCGTACGTTATATTTATCTGTGATGTTTAGGTGGACTTAAATGATGGGATATTCATTAATGAGATTAATGAAAGAGAATAAACCTAAAAGATGTTGTGGAATCGAATTTCAAAAATAAAATCAGGTAGCTACAGTTCTTGCTTTGCACAGCGGTATATATGATATATCCTGCACCTTATTCGATAAGGAAAGGGCCGAGATCCCTTCACCGGAAGTGACCCCTTTAGCAATAACAGGCAGATGCTACAACCCTCGGTTTGTCTTTTGATTGCTTCTATAGTTTCTGCTTTGCACAGCGGTATATATGATATATCCTGCACCTTATTCGATGAGGAAAGGGCCGACGATCCCTTCACCGGGAGTGACCCCTTTAGCAAAACTAGAAAAACCTCAAAAACACTCCAATTAAAAACCATTTGATTCCGCAACGAGATCAAGTTCAAAGCGTTAAAGGTTTTCTTAAAAACCATCCGCAACCCTCCGTCATTTTGGGAAGCAGAGTGCTTAGTATTCGTACTACGTTTGTCGACCATAGCCGAGGCGTAGTGTACGGTAGCTAAGTGATGTCTTCCTACACCGCATATGATGCGATTAGTTAGGACAGTCATGTGACTTTGTTGATCTTAGCCAAGGGTCATGTGGGTGGGTCTAATTAATTACGAAATGACGGGTAGAACTTGACTAGTGCTTATGATTTGTTGACCTTAGCCAAGGTCATAAGTGCTAGGGGTAAAAACCATTATCGGGAGTTTCAAGTGTTGAAATTTGCAATGAGATTGCATACCTTCTATGAGATAGTTGGATCCCGATACCCACTGCGAGTAATTGTTATTCCTAGGAGAGTTTTGCACTTTACAATTAGCCGATCAAGTAAGTGTCTAGAAAGGTGTCAACGGGGTTACGTCTCTGGGAAAACGAGGTTTATTCTAATTAGGTCCGTGCGAAAGAATGGAAACCTCCCTCAAAGTACCGACACTGGCCTGGCTGAAAGATTGGCGAACTTGTAGAGTGTAATTAATCCCGGCTAGTCTTTCCTTTTAAGGTTTGAAGGAAGATTTGATAAAAACAGTGGGAGCCATCCTGATTAGATAAAATATATAACCAATCTAATCTTACAAGAGCGTACACAGAGTGTTTTCTTCTCTCTCTCTCCAGGTAGCGACCATATCATGCCTTAATCAAGATAATAATATGGATGTATTGACCGAACCCGCTTGTTATACTGAGCTGGGGAACGTTGGTCCTGCTCCAACTTATAATTGTTATAAGACAGAGCAGGAAATAGAGGAATACTAGAATTCCTATGCCGTCCAAACGAAGAAAGTACATATGATGCATCTCCTTCGGGTGTGTTCATTACAAAGAACTATTTCTCTCTATCCTTTACATCCTGGGTATTTGAAACCGGATCAGGATCCCAGATATGTAATCTGTTACATAGGGCTACAGATAAGTAGAGAACTGAGAACGGGTGATAAGTTTCATGAGACAGAAAACGGTGCAAGTGTTGCAGCCAAGTCTGTTGGTCACTGTCACCCTGTATTCCAAATACATTGATTCTGAACGAATGTTATTAGATACCGAACCTGATATACAAAATCATATCAGTCTCTTTATTAGTAAAGAAATGATAAAATTTTGTATTGTTGGATAATGTTTTGAACATTTCCTATATCAAAAGTTGATCGGTTCAGGTACGTTATCTAAAAGCATTGATGTTCTAAATATAACTACAGTTCTTAGTATACAGAACACACAGAAGAGGAAGAGTTCAGAAATGAACGAATCCTTCTTGAGGCATTGTAGACTAGGTCATATCAATGCGACCCGACTGGCTGAAGTTACATTTAGATGCATATTTAAATTAATTTGAATTTACATCTTGTGAAACTTGCCAGTCATGTCACAGAGATAAGATGACCATAGCTCTGTTTACTGGAAACAGAGAAAGAGTTAGTGAACTCTTGGGATGATATATGTTGATGTATGCAGGTCCCCTGTCTACACATGCCAAGACCGGTTCTTTGTATTTCATTACATTCTCTGATAATCTCTCAAGATTCAGACATATGTTCCTGTTGAAATACAAGTCCGAACCTTTTGAGATATTCACAGAATATAAGTTAGAAGTAGAGAACCAAAAACCGGGTATAAGTATTATGTCCTATGATGAGATCAAGGAGGAGAATACTTGTGCATAAAATTCCTGGATTATTCTAAAGGAGAATGAGATTCTCTCTCAGCATTACTCCTCCGTATACACCACAGCACGTCGGTGTATCGGGACGGAGCAATAGCACCCTATATGATATGGTGTGCTCTATGATGAGTACTACTGAGTTTCCTATTTCCTTTTAGGAGTTATGCGCTTGAGAAGCTGCATACCTATTGAATAGGGTTCAAATCAAATCAATTGCCTACTACTTCATATGTGATATGGAAAGGGAAGAGTCCATATCTTAAGTTTGTTAAGATTTAGGGTTGTCCGGCCTATGTCTAAAAGAAAAATCCGGACAAGCTCGAGGCAAAGTCAGTTATATAGAACTGGAAAGGTTCCAGCTATACAAACTGTAGCTGATGATTTGGTAGAACCAAAGGATTCAATAGATTCTAACGAACCTCAGCCTCTCCGCCGATCTAGTAGGGTTCCTCACCCACCTGAGAGATACTTCGGTTTCTCTATGACAGTGGGAGCAAGGAATGCATCATGAGATGATGACCTAACTAGTTTCGAGCTGGCCATAAGGAGTGGGACTCTGTAAGAATGACTGGATGCTTAGCGATCTGAGATGGAATCCTTATACACCAACAAAGTATGGACTTTGGATGCTTTATCTGAAGGGTTAAATCCCCATCAGGAGCAAGTATTTCTTGAGAAGATTACTTGGTGTACATGGAAGAGTTGAGACTTTCAAAGCTAGACTTGTTAAAGGTCTGCATCATTGACCAGGTATGGATTATAATGAAACCTTTTCTAAGTAGCTATGCTTAAGTCCATCCAGATCCTACTTGCCATGGCTACATACCATGACTACGATATCTGGTGGTTGGGTGTCATGACTGCTTTTCTAAATGATGTTTTAGAAGAGAGCGTCTATAAGTACACAGCCAGAGGGCTTCGTAGACAGTGGGAGTAGCGGAAACGTGAGCAAGATGTTTTATGTGATAAAGCAGGCATCGCGGAGTTGGAACATCTGCTTTGATGTGGTAGTCAAAGAGTTTGACTTCATCAAAATGGTAGATGAACCTTGTATATACAAAAAGGTAGTAGGGAGTATAGTGATGATCCTCGTAGAGTACGTGGATGACATACTCTTGATAGGGAAGGAGTTTCCTATGCTATGCTCGGTCAATCTCCGCTTATCACAAGGATTCTCCATAAAGGATCAAAGTGATACCTCCTAAATCCTGAGTTCTGATCTATGAGATAGAAGTAATTGGATGTTAGGATCCTCACTAGTTGTAGTGAGATGGTATCAATTGATCCTGGGGAGAATCACTGGAAAGGTTCCAGGGTGATAAGGACGACTGAATGTCAGTCACAGGCATTGTCTATACCCTCAGTGGAGGGACGGTGCGTTGGAAGAGTTCCAAGCTAGATACTGTGACTTACTAGACGATTGAAGGAAAGATACATCGTTACCAAGGATGCTACCAAAGAGGCAGTCTGGATATATATATATAAGTTCATGAGATGAACTTCGTTCCTACGATTGTGTGACATTGGAGTTGTGGCTTTAGCCAAGGAACTACCGTCCCATCAGAGATCCAGATATAATTCTTAGGCAATATCACCTGATCATGGAGATGGTTGATCTCTAGGGAGATCGAGGTTAGGAGAGTAGACTCAGAGGACTACACGGCGGATCCACTCACAAAGGCCTTTTCCCAGAGAGAGACTTTTATGGGATGGTTGAGTATGAGATACTGCAACCACTGCTACAGATGGCCCTAGTGCAAGTGGGAGATTGTTAGTTATATGTATGCCCTAGAGGCCATTACTATACATAGGATGTATATTGTAGTGGATGCTTGGACATATATAGCGAGGACTTTCTTGCTCGACTTGATAGTATGCTATCTGGTTGCTCTTTACCTTAACGTGTACACTGATTGTCTCTCTGTTACATGTTGGTAAAGCCCTTAGGATGTGTACTTGACTACCTGGACTATGATGCGGATCATACTAGTATAGACATGGTAGTCCATAAGTATATCCTCCAAGGTCCCTAGTTATGGGTGTATCGAAACGGGGCATCGATATACCAGAGCAGACTAGCGTATATCTTCTCGACCCATGTGATGGACGATGGATGATCCCATATCCATTGGTGTTTGACATCAGAGATGGTATGCGGGTGCTCAGTGGAGACTGGGTACACTGAACGGACTCGCCGAGAACTCCCAGATGGTATTATACCTCACGTCAGATGGCAGTTCTCTGGTGACACTAGTACAACTTAGTCTGTTGACCCGAGATCGTCATGGAGTCTTATGTGTCTCCCACTGTGCTTTGATTTCCACCCTACCACGGCTCTACTGAGGCGTGCAAACAGGTGGTTTTTGGGTACAGTCCCGATACACATGGAGGTAATGAGCGATAGGAGGGGATTCGTCTCTCCCGGTATTGGGGGTTGATGTTGCGCTATGCTCGACTGAACATAACTGGAAATCCCTGGCCAGGGTTGCAGTGATTTACTGGTAAGAGTTATCAGTAGTTTCACGCTTGTTATGGAACTTACATCGGCATGACTTATCAAGCTACTGGGGTCTGACGTTTACCACCCCTAGGCGAGATATGCGACATATCAGACGAACAGACCGGACTGTACTGTAAGTGTTGCCGGTTGGATTCACAGGAGTGTGAGCGGGCTTGCTCGTTGATCTTCTGATCGCTCAATACCCGGGTGGCTGTTACGTTTAGCAGACCGCTTGCGGCTTGTGGGTGTTTGATATGATCATCACCTGCTGCCGGCGTATTGACGAGTCTTTAGAGTCCTACACAGAGGTTTCCTGGCTCAAGCGAAACGAAATAGGAGCGCATATGAGATATTTACGGGACCGAGAATAATACCGGTATGTGATACTGTATTCTATTCTCGCGATTTGTATCATTGGACGGTTATATAAGATATAGCCGGCTTACCGAATCAAGTGTTGATTCGATACATTGATACACTTAATATTAGTCGGTTATATGCAGTATGACCGGATCATTAAATCAAGTGTTGATTTAATGATTTAATGTATAATTATATATTTGATATATTACTTTACATTAACTAGTATTTGTTCACTTAAGATGGATTTTCTCACTTGATTTGCACAAGTTGTATATATGATATATGTTTGTGTACTAGTTTGTATCATTTTTGATGATACATGCAAACTTGGGTGTGTGTATGCTATACACCATGTTTAGTAAATGGTTAGGGTTTCATTTGACTTATTTATTTATTCATTTATTTTTGGCAAAAATGAAATGGTGGCTTTCTTTGTTGTTATGCTTGAAGCTTCATGAAGCTTTTCTAGCATCTTTGAAAAAGTCTACCATTTTTGTTTTATCCTTAACCCTAACCATTTAACTAAACCCTAGTTTATTCTCTACAAAGGTTAATCTCACCCATGGTTGCTAAATGATAGACTTTACGTGAATTTTCTTTTTGGAGATAATTCATTATTCATTTTCTTTTCTTCTTCTTCTTCTTCTTCATGAAGAGAAGAAAGCTCTCTTGAAAATTCCAAGTGATGAATCCAAGTGAGAAATCCAAATCCAAAGTGAACCCACTTCCTATTTCTTCATCCTCTACCACTTGCCATGTAGTAGAGTGTGTTATCTTCACAAGTTTCATTACCTAGTGAAGATGGAGCTTGAGTTAGAGTCGCCTCGACGTAGATCATCTTCGGCATCGAAGTCAACGACTTAGCCCGATCATTTCTCCGACGAAACCATCGCTAGAGTCCGGGATCCGGTTGATCGCAGCGGAGGGACGTCATCACGGAGCTTAAAAGGTGGAGGACCGGATCTACAAAGGTTGTAGTCACTTTCATTTTCTAGTAAAGTTGTTTACTTGTGTGGTTTTCGCCTTACCTCTAGTTAACGATCTAGTATTAGGGTTTCTCGGCACAAGAAAAATTTAATTTTGGCATGGTTGATGCCTTGTGGAACCTCTTGAGTGTGTCTAGGAACCCTACGGCTGGAACATCTGTTTTGATGATACAATCAAAGAGTTTGATTTTATCAAAAATATAGATGAACCATGCACTTATAAGAAGATTGTAGGGAGTACTGCCATTTTCCTCGTATTGTACACGGATGACATTCTCTTGATAGGAAATGATATTTCTATGCTACAATCGGTCAAACTATTCTTATCACAAAGGTTCTCTATAAAGGACCTGGGTGATGCCTCATGCATTTTGGGCATAAAGATCTATAGAGATAGATCTAAGAGGTTATTGGGATTGTCCCAATTAAAGTACATTGAAACCATCCTAAAAAGGTTTAGTATGGAAGATTCCAAGCGTGGTGCCTTGCCTGCTTTCCATAGAATCATTCTCTCCAAGGACTTCTATCTGAAAACTGATGAAGAGAGAGCTCGCATGAGCATTATACCCTACGCTTCAGCCGTAGGATCTATAATGTACGCAATGATATGTACTCGCCTTGATGTAGCTTATGCACTAGCTGTAATAAGTAGGTATCAATCTAACCCATGGGAGCAACACTGGATAGCTGTGAAGAACATTTTAAGTACTTGAGAAGGACTAAAGAATTGTTCTTAGAGTATGGTAATGGAGATCTCCAAATGGAGGCCTTTACCGATTCCAGCTTCCAAAGTGATAAGGATGACAGTAAGTCTATCTCAGGGTTTGTATTTACCCTCAATGGAGGGGCGGTGTGTTGGAAGAGTTCCAAACAGGATACTATTGCAGACTCCACAGTAGAAGATGAGTATATTGCTGCAAATGATGCTGCCAAGGAAACAGTCTGGATGAGGAAGTTCGTCGCAGAACCAGGAGTAGTTCCAACCGTTGTTAATCCAATACCAATGTATTGTGATAATAATGGAGCTATGGCATTGGCCAAAGAACCCAGATCCCATCAGAAGTCCAGACACATCCTGAGGTGATATCATTTGATCCAGAAGATTGTAGATCGCCAAGAGATCGAGATTCGGAGAGTAGATACAAAGAATAACACCGCGGACCTACTCACCAAGGCACTTCCACAGCCGCAACATGAGCGACTTTTTGAGATGTTGGGTATGAGATACGCCAATAATTGGTCTTAGTGCAAGTGGGAGATTGTTGGATATATGTATGCCCTAGAGGCCATTATATGTATAGTGGATGCTTGGACATGTATATATATCTATAGATGACTTTCTTGCTCGACATGATAGTATGCTATCTGGTTTTACTTTATCTAGACATGTTTAATTGATACTGTTCATTGCATACATGTTGATAAAGCCCTCAGGATATTTTCTTGACTTCCATTTCTATGATGGAGATCATACTAGTGGGGTATGTGTGGTCTATAAGCATATCCTTAAATATTCCTAGTCGAGGGTATATCGAGACAGGGCATCGATATTCCAGAGTAGACAAGCGTATACGTTTCTTGACCCATATGATGGGCAATGGATGACCCCATATCCATTGGAGTTGTGACATCAAAGATTGTATACGGGTTCTCAGTGGAAACTGGGTACACTAAACGGACTTATCAAGAACTCCTATATGGTATTATGTCTATCGTCGGATAACAGTTCTCAGGTGACACAGATACAGGTTAGTCTGTAGACCCGAGATCGTCATAGAGTCTTGTGTGTTCTCCCACTATACTTTGATTTCCACCCTACCACGGCTCTACCGAGTCATGCAAACAGGTGGCTTTTGGGTACAGTCCCGAGACACATGGAGACAATGTGCGATAGGAAGGGTTTCATCTCTCCCGATATTGGGAGTTGATGTTGTGCTATGCGCGATTGGCTTTTACACGAAGTCCCTGGCCAGGGCTGATGAGATTTACTGATAAGTGTTATAAGTAGTTTCTCAACCGGTCATAGTCCATATCGGCATAACTTATTAAGTTATTAGGGCTCCACGATTCCATCCCTAGACTTGATATGCAATATATCAGATGAAGAGATCGGACTCTACGGTAAGTGTTACCAATGGCTCGACGGGAGTTTTGGCGGGTTCGCTTGTTTTTCTTCTGATTGCTCAATACCCCGGTGGCCGTTACGTTTAGCTGACCGCTTGCGGCTTGTGGGTGTTTTGATGTGATCATCACCTAATGCCGGCGTATTGACGATTCTTTAGAGTCCCATACAGGAGTTTCCTGGCTCAGGAAAAACGATGTGGTATGCATATGAGATATGTGCGGGAACCCGATTAAATGCGAGTATATGATGCCGTATTTTAATCAGGCGATTACTAGTAGTCGGGTCGTATATGATATGATCGGTTTATTAAATCAAGTGTTGATTTAATATTGACTTTTAGCTCACTTTTATTAAACCTTTTCTTTTTGGATGTATGCATATATGTATATACATACACATGATGATGTGTATGCACACATACATGCATGCAAGTGTATCATGGTTGATGATACATAGAAGATGGAAATGCAAGACTCACATGGTCAGATTATATATGTGGATTTTTGTTTTGAGATAAATGAATAAAGGAAATTATGCATGACTCATTGTTTCTGCACAATTCTTTTGTTGACCATTGACTTTAACCCTAGTTTGTTTTCCTTTATTCTTTTAACTCACTACAAAATATCTAGAAATTTATTTAACCATGGTTTGTTGTGAGAGTGTCTCACATAAATATCCATTTGATTTTCTATTATCATTATCATTAACCTTGAGAAAAGCTTTGCTATCTTCATCTTCCTCCTCCTTCAAGCTCTCTTGAGTTTTATGAAGAGTGAGGAACTTAAAAAGAAAAGGTTTTTAAGAGAGAACACAAACCACTTCATCATTCTATACTACCCTAACCTTTTAGTGTAGGGTGTTTGCTTTACTTCTTCTATGATCAAGTGAAGCTTGGAGCTTTGAGCAAAAGGACTACGGGTGGATCATCATGGACAACGAAGGATTCAAGCGAGCCGTTTCAAACTCTAGGAGATCCAAGGAGTCACTCAAGGAGGTCTACAAAGGTTTTAATTTCTCCACTTAGTGATAGATACTTATAGCATGTGATACTATTAGTTTGTTACCCTAACTTTCTAGTTCGATCCATAGATGGTATTGTTTAGCACACCTAAATTTTTGTTATAGCATGTTTGATGCAACCCAAACCTTAAGCATGGTGCTAGAGAATCCCAACAGGTCTGTCCTACAGCCATCAGTACGTCGTACTGGAGATAGTATGAAGGTGCTCATTAGGTTATGAGTACACTAGATAGGACTCGTCGGGAACTGTTGGTGGGTATTATACCTGTCGTCGGGCACCAGTTCCCTGGTGACATGAGTACAGCTTAGTCCGTCGACTTGACACTGCTGCTTCACCTCGAGTGTGTTCCCACTGTATTTTGATTACTACTCTACTAGGGCTCAAAGGAGTCATGAAAACAGGTAGTAGTTGGGTGCAGTCCCGAAGCATTTAGAGGCAGTGGCGGTAAGATACGATTCGTCTCTCCCAGTATTGGGGTTAATACCGCACTGTGTTCAGAAGGCCATTACACAAAGTCCTTAGCAAAGGCAAGCGAGATTTATTCGTAAGTACTCCAGTAGTTTCTCAGGGTGTTTTAGGCTGTACTCCGGCATGACTTATTGCGTTATTAGGGGTCTGACGATTACCGCCTCCTATGCACGATATGCGATATTCTTAGACGAACAGACCAGACTGTACAAAGATTGTCACATATAGGCTTAGTAGGAGTTCGGATGAGTTAGCTCATCGGCTTTCTTATCGACACATACCTGGGTAGCCATTACGTGCAGCTAGTACCGCTTACGGTTTGTGGTTAAAGCTACTGCCAGCGTAGCGTCGAGTGTTTAGAGTCCCACATAGAGAGTTTCCCTACACCGGGCAAAAGGTGTAGAGGCCGTATGGTTTTACGGCAGGGCTTCGATTACTTACGCGCACTTGTGCACGTATAATGATCGGGCGGATAATACTAGTGGGCTTTGGTTTAAGCCGGATCCTGGTATTATATTGATGGATTATTTTCGTCTCTTTGTATTCGTGTTCTTTGGAATGCGGATGCGGGTACGTATATACAGATGAGGGGAATTCTTGTAATTCCTCAGGATTGGCTTCTAGAAGGGGGACACCTATTAGAGTTTTATTCTTTATGGATTAAACTTTATTTGGATGGAGTAAATGAGGTGGATTTTGAGCATTGAACTTAGTATGGCTACTTGGTGACTCATGGTCATGAGTCACCACAAGATATTTATGAGGGTTTGTTGATATTTTATTATGATATTTATCTCATAAAATATCTCATATTCATCATTCTATCCAAAATGGACAGCCATGCCTCCTTCAAGCTCACAACTCCATTCTCATTTCCTTAAGTCGTCTTCTTTTTCCTCAAAACCCTAAAAGCTCTCATGTGTTGAGAATCCTGGGGTTCTAAGAGACAAATCTCTCCATCTTCTCATTCTACACAACCTAGGACTTCTAGTTTAGCGAACTAGAAGCCGTAGTTACCTCGGATTTGAGGTAGGAGCTCGAACTATAGACTCTCGGGTGGATCGTCTTTGACTCGAGGAGGCCGTCGAGGTTGCGTCAATCCGTTCCGATCCTTATAGCCTACGAAGACGAGGAGGACAGCAATGAAGACCCGAAGGACATGTATCGTGAGGTATAATTGTAGGGTTCCTAGGCACTCTTGTGAAGGTTCAAAAGGCATCAAACATGCCCGGATTAAATTTTAGACGTGCCGAACAACCCAAAGCCGGGATCTTTGCTAGATTATTAGGGTTTAACATGCATTAAGATAACTTTTATCTAAGTGTGAGGGATTACAACCTTTGTAGTCTGCTCCTTCACTTCACAAGCTCCGAGTAGAAGTCCCTTTGCCGCGATCCACGATCTCCCGGACTCATGAGAGGCTCCACGACTCGAACGATCCATTCTAGCTTGCCGTATTCCAAATCTCCGATGATCTACCTTGAAGTTGCTTCGACTCAAGCTTTCTCACTCAAAAGAGAAGAACACACTAATCCCATGGGCTAGATGAGATGAGGATGAGAGAGTAGTGATTTTGCTTTCTTTTTAAATCATTTTCTCAATTTTTATCATCACTTTAGGATTTTCAAGAGAGCTTATCAAGAGAGAAGAAGAAGCTAATGGAAAATCTAATCCTTTTGTGATGAATAGAAAATAAAGTATATGATTGATATGTAAACCATGGTCAAGGATGAATGGATAAGAATGAGTAGAGAGTTAACTAGATTTAGGGTTTGGTTGGGTTAAATGAATGTGTCATTCTAAATATCTTAAGAATGACAAAAGAAGAAACCTTCTAGAAGATGCATGAAACATCTAACCCAAATTAAACCCTAATCTCAATTAATCATCCTTAAACATGTTTAACAATTAATCATAACATGTTACAATAATATATATCACATATATATTATATATTTGCAGCAAAAGAAAATAATACAATTAATATATATCGCATATATATCAATGTATCATCCACTGAGAAAATGAAATAATAAAGCGAGCCAATATTAGATAATGTAATACAATATATCATATATATTATTATACATTAAATCATCCAATCAACACTTGATTCGACGATCCGGCTATATCGAATATTACCAACTAATTTATCATGTACCGATTCATCGAATCAACACTTGATCCGATGACCCGGTTCATATCCATATATCAGCGAGAATATAATACGGTATCCCATATCGCATTATTCTCGTTCCTGCGCATATCACATATGCGCCACTACTCCGTTTCGCCTGAGCCAAGAAACCTCTGTGTAGGACTCTAAAGAATCGTCAATACGCCGGTAGCAGGTGATGATCATATCAAACACCCACAAGCTGCAAGCGGTCAGCTAAACGTAACAGCCACCCAGGTATTGAGTGATCAGAAGATCAACAAGCTAGCCTGTGCGTTCTCCTGTGAATCCAACCAGTAACACTCCCGTACAGTCCGGTCTGTTCGTCTGATATGTCGCATATCAAGTCTAGGGGTAGTATACGTCAGACCCCAGTAACCGATAAGTCGTGTCGATGTGTGGCTCATAACGGGTCGAGAAACTACTAGTAACACTTACCAGTAAATCTCTATATCAGCCCTGGCCAGGGACTTCCAGTTATAGCCAATCGAACACAGCACAACATCAACTCCCTATACCAGGAGAGACGAATCCCCTCCTATCGCTCATTGCCTCCATGTGATTCGGGACTGTACCCAAAAGCCACCGTTTTGCACGCCCTCTTGGACGTCGTAAGGTGGAAATCAAAGCACAGTGGGAATCACACAAGACTCCATGACGATCTCGGGTCTACAGACTACCCTGTACCAGTGTCACCAGAGAACTGCCATCTGACGTGTGGTATATCACCATCTGGGAGTTCTCGGCGAGTCCGTCCAGTGTACCCAGTCTCCACTGAGCACCCGTACACCATCTCTGATGTCTAACACCGATGGATATGGGATCATCCATCGCCCATCATATGGGTCAAGATGCGTATACGCTAGTCTACTCTGGCGTATCGATGCCCTGTCTCGATATACCCTCGACTAGGAACAGTTATAGGATGTACACATTGACTACCGCGGCCCCACTAGTATGATCTCATCATAGTCCCAGTAGTCGAGTACAAATCCTAAGGGCTTTATCAACATGTGAGAGTAAAACAGTAAACCAATACAAGTCAACATGTTAAGATAAAGTGAAACCAAATAGCATACTATCATGACGAGCAAGAAAGTCATCTCTATATATAACCAAGCATCCATTATAATATACATCATATGTACAACAATGGCCTCTAGGGCATATACATAACTAACAATCTCCCACTTGCACTAAGGCCAGCTGCTGTAGTATCTCATACCTAGCATCCCGAATAATCTCTCAAACTGTATCTGGGGAATAGCCTTCGTGAATGGATCCGCAGTATTGTCCTTCGTATCTACTCTCCTGACCTCGATCTCCCGGCGATCAACTATCTCCCTGATCAGGTGATACCGCCTCAGAATATGTCTGGACTTCTGATGGGACCTAGGTTCCTTGGCCAAAGCCACAGCTCCATTGTTATCGCAATACAGAGGTATTGGATGCTCAATGGATGGAACCACACCAAGTTCACTAATGAACTTCTTGATCCAGACAGCCTCTTTGGCAGCATCGTTGGCAGCGATGTATTCAGCCTCCATCGTTGAGTCTGCAACGGTATCCTGTTTGGAACTCTTCCAACATACCGCCCCTCCATTGAGGGTAAAGACAAAACCCGAATGCGACTTAGAGTCGTCCTTATCACTTTGGAAGCTGGAATCGGTAAAGGACTCCACCTGGAGTTCTCCGTTACCATACACCAAGAACATCTCCTTAGTCCTTCGCAAGTACTTGAGAATGTTCTTCACAGCTGTCCAATGACTCTCTTCAGGATCTGCTTGATACCGACTCACTACACTTAGTGAGTATGCTACATCGGGTCTGGTACATAGCATCGCATACATGATAGAGCCTACTGCCGAAGCATAGGGTATCCCTTGCATGCAAGCTCTCCCCAAATCAGTCTTGGGAGACATCTCTTTGGAGAGAGTGAGTCCAGAGATCGTGGGTTGGTTCCCACACTTGGATTCTTCCATACTAAACCTCTTTAGTATGGTGTCAATGTACCTGGATTGGGACAATCCCAGTATCCGTTTAGATCTATCTCTATAGATCATGATTCCCAATATGCAGGAGGCATCACCTAGATCTTTCATTGAGAATCTCTGTGATAAGAAGAGCTTGACTGATTGCAGCATAGGAATATCATTTCCTATCAAGAGTATGTCATCCACGTACAATACGAGGAAGACAACCTTACCCTCTGCTACCTTCTTATAGATACAAGGTTCATCTATATTTTTGATGAAGTCAAACTCTTTGACTACAACATCAAAACAGATGTTCCAACTCCGCGATGCTTGCTTTAACCCATAAATGGATTTAAGCAGCTTGCACACCTTTCCGCTGCTCCCACTATCTACGAAGCCCTCTGGCTGAGTCATGTACACGCACTCTTCTAAATCACCGTTTAGAAAGGCGGTCTTAACATCCATTTGCCAGATTTCGTTGTCATGGTATGCAGCAATGGCAAGTAAGATCCGGATGGACTTAAGCATAGCCACTGGAGAAAAGGTTTCGTCATAATCCACACCTGGTCGTTGACGAAAACCCTTTGCTACAAGTCTAGCTTTGAAAGTCTCAACTTTTCCATCTACACCAAATTTCTTTTTAAAGATCCACTTGCTCCCAATGGGTTTTACCCCTTCAGGAGCATTTTCCAAAGTCCATACTTTGTTGGTGTACATGGATTCCATCTCAGATCGCATTGCATCCAGCCATTTCATAGAGTCACCACTCGTGATGGCCTGCTCGAAGCTAGTGGGGTCATCATCATCCATGATGCAATCTTCGCTTCCACCATCAATGAGAAAACCGTAGTATCTCTCAGGTGGACGAGAAACCCTACTAGATCGGCGGAGAGGCTGGGGTTCGTCGGGTACTACTGAATCCTCTGGTTCCGCTAAATCATCTGTTGTAGTTTGTTCTGCTGGAACTTCTTCCAGTTCTACCTCAGAGCCACTTATTTCTTCTGCAAGAAATTCTTTTTCCAAAAAGGTGGCATGTTTAGAAACAAACACCTTTTGTTCCTCAGTGTGGTAGAAGATATACCCTTGTGAGTTCTTGGGATATCCTACAAACTTACATAAGACAGATCTTGCCTCGAGTTTGTCCGGATTTTGTCTTTTGACATAGGCTGGACAACCCCATATCTTAACATACTTAAGAGATGGTCTTTTCCCTTTCCATATCTCATACGGAGTGGTAGGCACTGATTTGGTAGGAACCATATTCAATAGGTGTATGGCTGTCTCAAGCGCATGCCCCCAGAAGGAAATAGGTAACTCAGCCTCGCTCATCATAGAGCGCACCATATCTAATAAAGTGCGATTCCTCCGTTCCGATACACCGTTGTGCTGTGGTGTATAAGGAGGAGTAAGCTGAGAGAGAATCCCATTCTCTTTTAGATAATCTAGGAACTCATTGCTCAAGTATTCTCCTCCTCGATCAGATCGAAGGATCTTAATACTTTTGCCCGTTTGGTTCTCTACTTCGTGCTTATATTCTCTGAATTTCTCAAAAGCTTCAGACTTGTGTTTCAACAGGAACACATGTCCGTATCTAGAGAGATCGTCAGTGAATGTAATGAAGTAGGAAGAACCGTTCCTGGCATGCGTAGACATGGGACCGCATACATCACTATGTACCAGTCCTAAGAGTTCGGTAACTCTTTCTCCGTGTCCACTAAACGGAGCTTTGGTCATTTTTCCTTTGAGACATGAATGGCAAGTATCATAAGATGATAATTCGAACGGATTCAAATAACCATCTTTATGTAACTTAGCCAGTCGTGTCGCATTGATATGACCAAGTCTACAATGCCACAAGAAGGATTCGTTCATATCTGAATTTTTCCTCTTGCGTGTATTTTGTATATTCAGGACTGTATTCTGATTTAGAATGAATATGCCATTATGTAACGAGCCTAATGCAATCAACTTTTGATCTAGGAATATGTTCATAACATTATCCTTTACTACAAAATTATATCCCTCTTTACTCAATAAAGAAACTGATATAATGTTGCACATCATGTTCGGTATATAATAGCACTCATTTAGAATCAGTGTATTACGACTCGGCAATACAAGGTGATATTCGCCAACTGCTTTGGCTGCAACATTTGCACCGTTCCCTACTAGAACGGAATGATCATCTTTTCCCAGTTCTCTACCTTTACGTAGCCCATGCAACTGTTTGCATATGTGGGATCCTGATCCGGTATCTAATACCCAGGACGTAGGGTGAACTGAGAAACAGTTCTCAATAACAAACACACGTGAAGAAGATGCATCAACATGCATGTTCTTTTGGGCGGCGTGAGAATCCAGATTTTCTCCTGTTTCCTGTTCAGTCTTATAACTCTTATAAGAAAGAATGGGTCTAACGTTCCCTTGCTCAGTACAATAATCAGGTTCAGTCAATACATCCATATTATTATCTTGATTATGGCATGACATGGTCGCTACCTGGAGAGAGAGAGAAGAAAACACTTTTAGCGTATGCTCTTGCAAGATCAGATTGGTTATTATCTTATCTAATCAGGATGTCTCCCACTGTTTTTATCAAATCTACCTTAAAACCCTAAAAGGTAAGATTAGCCGGGATTAATTACACCCTACAATTTCGTCAATCTTTCAGCCAGATCAGTGTCGGTACTTTGAGGGAGGTTCCCCGCGCTTTCGCATGGACCTAATTAATGTAAACCTCGTTTTCCCAGAGGCGTAACCCCGTTAACACTTTTCTAGACACCTACTTGATCGGCTAATTGTCTTGTGTAAAACTCTCCCAGGAGTAACTCTTACTCGCAGTGGGTATCAGGATCCAACTATCTCATAGGAGGTATGCAATCTCATTGCAAATTTCAACACTTGAAATTC